>OY978102.1:0-1491320 GCA_963854735.1 Marvania coccoides | reverse complement strand
CCCTAAACCCTAAACCCTAAACCCTAAACCCTAAACCCTAAACCCTAAACCCTAAACCCTAAACCCTAAACCCTAAACCCTAAACCCTAAACCCTAAACCCTAAACCCTAAACCCTAAACCCTAAACCCTAAACCCTAAACCCTAAACCCTAAACCCTAAACCCTAAACCCTAAACCCTAAACCCTAAACCCTAAACCCTAAACCCTAAAACCTAAACCCTAAACCCTAAACCCTAAAACCTAAAACCTAAACCCTAAAACCTAAACCCTAAACCCTAAAACCTAAAACCTAAACCCTAAACCCTAAACCCTAAAACCTAAAAACCTAAAACCTAAAACCTAAACCCTAAACCCTAAAAGCTGTACTTCCTCCACATGAACCATCCGCCCGCACCCAGCAGGATGGCAGCGCAGACGCCGAGGCCTACGTAGAGGGCGGTTTTGGACCTCCCCTCGCCATCCTCCTCCTCCTCCACCCCAGGCGGGTACACCACAGGGGCCTCCGTCACGAAGACCGGGGAGACGGTCGCGACCGGGGCCTGGGTTTCGGGCGCAGCGGGCGCCGACGACAGGAACGCCGGGACCGGAGGCGAGGTGACGTTCATGGCGGCGTCGTCGTCAAAGTTGAACGATTGCGTGTTCTGGTAGTTCGAGCTGACGTTTCCGCTCTGGTTTCCGGTGATGCTGTCCTGGATTGGCGCATACTGATTCTTGGTGTAGATGATTTGGGGGTTGGACGCACCGCCGCCGGAGGGAGGCATCATTTGCTGCTGAGACGCCATCGGGAGCGCGCCGTACCCTGCCATCTCCCCTCCGGTGTAGTCGCCTCCGTACTCGTTGTCGCTGCCTCCGACCACCATATTGCCGATTCCTCCGACCACTTGCCCGCCACCGCTCACGCTCCCGGCAAGCACTTGGCCTCCTCCGCCAACGTACACTGGGCCGGACGCGTACGAGGGCGGCAGGAAGCCCATGATCGGCCTGCGGCGCCCTCCTGACACCACGTAATAGCCTCCATCGTCTTCGCGGAGATCGCGGGCATCGTGCTCGTGGTGCCTCTCGCGAGATCTTCCTCCTTGGGGTTGTTCTCGAAGAAGCTGGTGACAGCCGCGGCTTGTTGTCGGTTAGACATCATGGCCGGGAGGCAGGCGGGAGGGATTCAGGCACAAAGCCTTCCCTGACCCTCACGAAACTGATCTCAAGCATGCTTACGCCGCGTTCCGCGGCGATCTCTTGCCGCCACCCCTCCATAGCGTTGGAGATCACCTGCTCCATCGTCCAGAGCGTAGGTCTGCTTGCCTGCAGCCGCAGCCGCTGCATCGACGCAGACGAGGGTCATATAATCCATAATTCAGATTAACTGCTGGAGCGCCGGTGTTCGCTAAAAAGCCTGGGTTCGTCAATATATTGGCGCATGTTTCTGCCGGTATCACTGCCACGGCACTCTGGAACGCTGCTCCGATTCATTCATATGCGCCACGGCCACTCGACATGTCCGACGACTACGCCGTGGAGGAGGAAACTGGGGTGCCGCGATGGGTGTCAGTGCCGACGAGACCAAGAGGTCGCCGGAGTGCTGCCCCTCGAGCAGCAACCCTCGCAGCTCTAATGCGTCCAGGGCCGCTACAAGACGCATGTCATCCTGGAACCGAGGAGGCCGTCTTGCGCATGCTGGGGGAAAGCGCAGCAGCAGAAGACACTGCCGCTGCAGCCGCCGCCGCCGCTGTTGCCGCAATGGAAGAAGACGGGCATGGCGACGGGGATGGCGAGTCCATGGCGGGGGGCACGGCATTAGAGAGCGGTGGAGAGGAGGGGCAGCGACGCCAGCGAAACACCGCGCACGAGGATGGGATGCTGGAATTGGTGAGCAAGCAACTCGAGGCGTTGGGTGTAGCGACCAGATCCCTTAAATGGGGGTTGGAGGTGGACGTCGACGGCAATGCAGTCTACCACGGCGGTGCTCCTGGAGGAAGGCCAGAGTTGGCGTCCTCCATGCCCAGCGTCAACCGCTATAAGGCGCGGGCATCGGTGGTCGCAGCCTTTTCGCGCCCAGGCAGCATTCAGCCTGCAGGCATGCCTGCAATTACTGCCGGCTTCGCAGGAATAGAGGACGAAGAAGACCCCCGTGCAAAAAAAATAATAGTACATGATCCCTTTTTTGGAGTGGAGAAAGCTGGGGGCACGGGCTTTTGGGGGGCTGGCACGACATGGTATATTGCGGCGACCTTTCAAAAGCTGGGGAAGGTTACTTACACGAGCCATGGGGTGGAGATGATAAAGTTGGTGAATGCATTTCCTGTGGACAATAGGCCGTATTCCAGCAAGCCAGCTGCGTGCAAAGCACTTGCGTGCGTGCTCCTGCAGAGGAAGGCATTTGCACATGCCATTTGTCCCGAAGAGCAGCATTCGCGCAAAAAATGTTCCATGTATGGCTAACATGAGCGGGGCATTTGTGAACCACGGCCAATTGGGGGAAAGTGACCTTGCGGTGATATGGAATGATATCATATTTGACTTTGAGCACCCGGGGACTTGGATGCGTGTGTGCGATAAGGTGGAGTGGCTGGGAGGCTCACACCCCAAATGGATGAGGGGGGGTGAAGGGTTTTCTGCGTACACAAAGCAGTTCATGTCTTTACAGTCCATAGCACAGTTTGCAGAGCAATTCCGGATAGAGATATTGGAAAATATGCCTGCCTTCAAAAGGTACGTCGTCGATCCATGCACAGATAAACCATGGACGAAGATGAAGGGCAGAGGTGCTCATAAAACCTGAGCGCGATGAAAAGTCAATCCCAATGTAATAAATATGCAAATTGCGAATCCAAGGCTGAAAAAGTTTAACAATGAAAAAATATATGCCCAGAATGTTTAGTGGATTCATATGCCCAATATAATTCTAGTATAATTAAGCTCCTCTTATTTCCATTCGGAAAAAAATAGTTAAGAGGTCAGGGGGGAGGACGCCTGTAATAATGTAGTATAGTAGTAAGTTGATAAATGAGGTCCTTGCATTAGTAGACAGCACAAAGTTTTATCATTAACCGATATTATTTCGTCAATGAGATGTTGTAGCAGCACAAGCTGCACTCCTTTGTTTCTCCTTACTTTAATCCCATCGAATAGCCATCTGACTTAGCATTCCAAATATGCCTCCACCTCTCTTTGATTCCTATTGCATGGCTATTTATGCCACTTCCCTTTCAGACACAAGCCCACGTATGCATTCTCCCTTTCTTGGCACACGTCTCGCACGCGCCTCCCTTTTATAAGACTGCGCCTCTCCATTCTCGGGGTATTAGTTATTATTGCCATAATTAGTCCTGTAAATACTCATACTAATAGAACTAGTCCCTCTATTACACTTGGTTTCGACTCATTTGCAAAAAAATCATATCAAGGTCCTTGAACGAGCACGTATATCGGCGCTGTTCAAGTGCTCACCTCCCCATTCATATTTTCATACACTGGTAGAAGGTTTTGTGCCGTGCCAGAGACACACTTCAACCTCTAGACCACTATATCTAGAATATTCTAGAACACCCAATCGAAAAGAAAAAACGCGTACGCACAATTTCTATCAGTCCTAAACACACTAGGCTTAACTTCAACACGAGGCTAAACTCAACTTCAAGCCCTACCCACAACACCCATCCACCCACCCACCTTTCATCAAGACCCCCCCCTGCAATGGAGCCCCCTCAACCAGCGCCTGCATTGGAGCAGCCCAGCGTTGCAGAGGTATTGGCCCACTTACGCCAACTCACCATCCAACAGGAGGATTTGGCGAACCAACTACGCATCCTCCACGGCGAGAACGCCATTCTCCGTCAAACCGTCAGCGAGCGCCCACCCCCTTCCCAAGCCACTGCCTTCATCCAACAAGAAGCCAAGGTGTCCAAGTTCTCTGGAGAAGCCACCACTATCACGGCTGAGGACTTTCTCAAGGAGCTGCGCGCAGTTGCGTTCCACGCTCGCCAACTGGGTCCCCAGGAGAAGATCGCCTTTGCAGTGCGCAACACTGTCGGCCCTGCACGCGAGTGGGTCGTTAACGTGTCTAGTCAATCCTCCCCCAACGACCCCTTCCACACCTTTGAAGACTTTGCTGCCGCCCTCACCAAGCAATTTGCGAGCGTCAACTCCAAAGACATCGCCGCCAACGCCTTGCGCGCCATCAACCAAGACACCAAGGAGTCTACCACCGCCTTCTACACAAGGTTTATCCACGGGGTGCAGCGCTACGAGACAGCTGGGGGACAGCTCTCCGACGACACCAAACTCGAGAAATTCAAGTTCCAGCTTTTGCGCCCCCACCACATGGCTTTAGACAACCACATCGCTGGCAAGCGCGCAGACGACCCTACGTACGACATCACGCTCGACGGCGCACTCCGCTTTCTCGCGCAGCTGGAGGGTAACCCCCTTCAGTTTGAAGAACACGGCGCCTCCTACACCCCCATGGAGATCAATGCTTTCCTTTCCAACCCCTACCTCAACAACAAGCGTGGCGATAGGCGCCTGCCACAACATGCGCGCGTGTACCACTACAACGCGCAACAGCGGTCCTTCAACGAAGACCGCACCAATGACAACCATGACGACAAGCCCCCAACCAAGACCACCAAGACTTGCTTCAAGTGCGGAGCCCCCAACTGGGCCGACGGCCACCAATGCGCAACCAAGTGGTGAATTAGCAACTTGCGTCGCACGGCTTCTTGCAGCAACGACTTTGCTATCGTGTCTACCATTTCACTTTGCTTACTATCTAAGCAGCTGACCATATCTACCCTACTTGTTTAGACTTCTTCACTAGCGGCTCCACCACCCCGCCCCTCCAATGGCATCCATTCAAGTTCAAGTTTCAACTTAAAGTTCCAAGTTCCAAGTTTCATCTTCTTCAAGTTTCACGACTTGTGCCCATGGAGTCACCACCAAGGGCACATGAAAGACCAACCTACAAACATCCTTGCGCATTTGCCACACATGGCCGCTCTTAGGGCCAAGTCGACGAGCGTATTTACCAGCAGACAAGCCCTGCATGGCATCCTCCATCAGCGAGACCATCTCTACCAACGAGAATGCGCAACAATCGCGCTAGTAGCCCGCGCCGCAGCTTGATCCCCTGCCGCCAAGGCCAAGAAAACCACACCTCTCCACATCCGCCCTACCTAGACTCCACCACCTTTATTACAGACCACCCTTCAGCATGCCCAGAAATCACGGAGCCATCGAAGACGCGAGCCTCACTCTTCAGCATGCCCATAGGTGGCCACTTAATGGAGCCATCGAAGCTTAACGCCGCCCTTCAGCATGCCCGGATATCACGGTGCCATCGAAGCCGTCCATTAAGACCAAGCTCACGTTTATCTTCCTTCTCACCGCAATCAAATTTCATCGACATTTTTCTCTGAGACCAAACTCATGACCACACCGTTGCCAACATGGACCTTCCCTACCTACGTGTCACCCTTGGGCCCCAGTGATACCCACCTTGCATTCTCCTCCACCGCCTCCGATTCTAAAGGGAGAACGGGCATCGCCAAGACCAAGAACTGATTTGCACCATGCAAGCCCTGCTCCCAATTGACATCATCAAGATCTATAGCTTATTGTGCCTGCTTGAAAGAGTAAAAGGGCGTTGCCACGGCATTTTAGCCAGCTGACACCCCTTCACCTCTGTCGTAGCACCACGCCACTTGCCGCTACCATTCCACCTCCGCGCCTCCCAAGTTACAAGATTCATCAACGATTCCATCATGGGTCCTACCCAATGCCTTCAATGCTTACCACGCGAATTACTAGACCAAGACGTTCTAGGTCCTCCCTGTCGTCCTCTGCCAAGTCTACACAATAACATCTTAAGACCAAGACCAAAACACAATATCAAGACCCCGCCAAGCACTTCTATGTGACATTAATATGTATCACATCACTCTAGGAAAATTCGCTTTGACTTTTGCATTATTCAACTTATTCCCATCCATCTACGCTCCCTAGCGAACAACCACTCGCATTTTCAATTGAAATGTTTCATTACGTTTCTATGCTCGTGCCTTCAAAGAGGACGTAGCTCTTTAGGAGGGAGGAAAGTTGTAGCAGCACAAGCTGCACTCCTTTGTTTCTCCTTACTTTAATCCCATCGAATAGCCATCTGACTTAGCATTCCAAATATGCCTCCACCTCTCTTTGATTCCTATTGCATGGCTATTTATGCCACTTCCCTTTCAGACACAAGCCCACGTATGCATTCTCCCTTTCTTGGCACACGTCTCGCACGCGCCTCCCTTTTATAAGACTGCGCCTCTCCATTCTCGGGGTATTAGTTATTATTGCCATAATTAGTCCTGTAAATACTCATACTAATAGAACTAGTCCCTCTATTACAGATGTACACTGAATTAAGTTTTAAAAATGTAGATGCTGTAAAAGATAGGCTATGCGGTATTTTATTTGATTTGAGAGCTGCAGAATTACTTGTAAGCTTTTAACCTAAAGCCTCAAAAAATAATAAACTGGGTGCGGAGCTGGGGGGGTGGAAAGGAAGACATCCTTTCTTCCACCCACCCACCACTTTCTTTTCGCTCCAGCCTGCGCCCGCCGCGCCCTCGGCCTCGTCCTCGGCATGCCAATGGTGCCTTCGCGTGGGGGTGGTTCCCCATACCCAGGCCGCCACCTCAGTACACACATTTGGGGGCACGCACAAAATGCAATGTGTGTACTCCTCTGCGCGCCAGGCAACCACGCTTTTGCCGGCGGAAATTCGACCAGCGGACTGGCGCAGCCCACCCGGAGGGCGCCGGCCTCAAAAAATAATGCAACTGGGGCGGAATGTGCGTAGAAGAAAGTGACATTTTCTTTCTTCCAACTCCCTACCACATTTTTTTTACACCCAACTGAGGCTCTCACATGCTGTATTTTCGTATGTAGATTATGGATATCATATTAACAGAGATTCATTCTTCTTAACAATGAATTTATCGTTTGGAAACTAGAAATACTGCCTTTCATTCAGGATTTGACCTTGGTGAACTTCTCTGTTGTTCCTGGTGAGGATACCATTGGATGCGTCTTGTGCTGACGGTTCCAAATACATGTTTATTAGTGTCTGGGGCGCAAAAAATGTAAACCTTAAATGACCCTAAACGATTCCCGGTGGGTAGGTAAAACGCCCCTAGGGGGAAATTCGACCAGCGGACTGGCGAAGCCAACCCAGAGGGCGCCGGCCTCAAAAAATAATGCAACTGGGGCGGAATGTGCGTAGAAGAAAGTGACATTTTCTTTCTTCCAACTCCCCACCACATTTTTTTTACACCCAACTGAGGCTCTCACATGCTGTATTTTCGTATGTAGATTATGGATATCATATTAACAGAGATTCATTCTTCTTAACAATGAATTTATCGTTTGGAAACTAGAAATACTGCCTTTCATTCAGGATTTGACCCTGGTGAACTTCTCTGTTGTTCCTGGTGAGGATACCATTGGATGCGTCTTGTGCTGACAGTTCCAAATACATGTTTATTAGTGTCTGGGGCGCAAAAAATGTAAACCTTAAATGACCCTAAACGATTCCCGGTGGGTAGGTAAAACGCCCCTAGCTTGTCTTGGAAACGCACGATCGCAACGCCGCTCATGGCGTGGAGGTCAGCGTAGCAGGACCCGTTGAAGACCTTGAATAGCGCTTCTGGGCCTGGAGCTTTGCCGCAGAGATATTCCATTTATATTCCATTTATATTTAGAGATTCCATTTATATTTATATTTCATTATATTTATATTCCATACTCTCTCCATTTTTGTTCGCTCGTATTCAAAATACGTGTGATGTCTCATATGTTTCGAGTTTTCTGTTGTGCGGTTCTTATCGCAGGGGCTGTGGGGTCTAATGTCACGTAAGAACTCGTGGATCTTACTGCCAAAAAATCCTGCCCCGATTGGGGTTCCCGCATAGACCAAATTACATGTTTATTATGCAGGGTTTTTCATGGTGCAACGGTCGGACCAGAATCCCGGAACGCTCTTCAAGACATCGTATCTGGGTTGATTGACGCATTGAAAGCTACTACAGACAGCATAACTGGCCAATGTGTTCCGATATACGGATACAACTGTGGGTACAACTGCAATCTGGTGAATCCCGCAGGCAAAGACGACCTGGATCGAGCGTGCTACAACCATGACTGCTGTTTAGCCTCAGTTGATGCCAAGGACAAAAGTACGTTCCAATGCAAATACACACATACTGGTGATAACCAGTAAAATATCTAGAGATTCAATTAACTAACTATCATTTGTTCCCCTTCCAGAGAATGTCAAGCCCTACGGAGCCTCTGCGTGCCATTGTGAAAAGTCGCTACGTGACTATGCTCGGGGCGTAGTGGCCCGGGAATCTAAATGCAGCTGGTACGCCATCTGGTGTTTTGAAACTTCAAAGGTTATGGCAGCAAAAGCGATAAACCATGTTATGTCAACGAGGTATGAGGGGTCACTGCAGGCTGGGAAATGCATCATTCCAGCCCAGAAAAAACCGAAGCCGTGCTCCCTGGTGAACGGTAAGCATAATTCTGTATATACAATTGACGCTGTTGATTGAAGTTAATCCCATCATTGCAAATTTTAAAAATTACCATTATAATTTGTATGTTTGTATGCCCCCGGCTGCAGTTATACCTCCCCGCCCCCGCCCCCGCCCTCTGCCTACGCCTGCGTTTAGCCTCACCGGTGGGCCCAAACAAATTAAAATTGGTGGCTACGCACTGACTGCAAACCTCAGAAGTTGCTCCACCACTGGTGTCATCCTGAACGATGCGCTGTCTGCAGCAACCGGGCAAAGGTGGATCTTTACCCCCGCGAAATACGCGCCTGGTGCTTATAAAATTATGGTTCAAGGCAGGGGGCGGTGCAAAGCCTACCTGTCATCCCCCAGCGACTGCAACTCTGCTGTGGTGCTTGAATCCGCAGAGTGGGCAGACCGTTCCTACTGGGTGGCAACACGGACTGGTAGTGGCTGGGTCTTCAAGAACCTTAATTGCTATAACAAGCGCCTGGGGGCCAATCTTGTTGTCCCTGTCAAGCAAAATGCCAAACCTCGTTTCTCTTCTGGTGGCGGTTCTGTTTTTCAGATCATGGACCCTTAGCTGGTGAGCGTGGTTTTGTTCTGCAATCCAGCTTTTGATCGCAAATTGAAGCAGGACGATATTGCATTGCATTGATATTAATATATTAGGAGGTGTTTCTTTTTTTGGCTTCACGTGCATATTCATCAATTTGTGCATTTTCTTTTATTCTATTTATCTTTGCCGTGCTTGTTGTTAATAGGCCAACGTCGCCTTTTCTTTTTTCCCGCGGTTACTACTACTAAACTTAGTACTTAACTCGATGATATGTAAGCTCTTCTTGTTTTACGAAAACAAAGAGACACACAGGGGGCGGGGCTGACAACTGCTTATGTAAATGCTATACTTAACTGTAATGCGTTATGTACATACACTATGTTAGGACACGTACATAACATTACAACGCGGGCGGGTGTGGTCGTTAAAAATCCAAAAATATTTTCTCATGTATGAGGTATCACGTGGCATGCCTCATCATAGATAGATATTGTTCTGAAGAATGTTTTGAGCCATGATAATTGAATTTACATGCATAATTCGCAACAGGAGGAGCCATTTTTTGCGCGCCTCGCTGGGATCGGCCAAAAATGGCCTAGCTGGCAGTTATAATAGATGCGATCAAGTCGAGTCGATCGTCAGGAGCGCATGTTCCTGCCACCAGAAGGAAGTGGTGCACGAGTGGGGCATCCCGTTTTAATGCTAAACGCCGCGAACAAATGAAGTCACACTAAAAAATGCGTGCTCAGCCCTTGTGTTTTTTCAGCTCAACAAAGGGGGGCAGCCAGTGGCCTGCCACACCCGCGCAACGTATATTCTCACCGGCCGCTGCCGCGCATTACCTAGGTGAGACCATTTGGGGGGCAGCCACGCCGCGGGGCCGCGCAAACGCCCGGCCAGCGGGTCCGGGAGCCATCTGGGCAGCACCACTCCCGCCGCGCACTCCACAGCCCTCACCACCCCCCAGCGCCAAGCTTCACCCCCATCTACGGCTGCAGGCCGGCCCGCGACGCGCGTGGCCACCGCCCGCGGCCCGTCGGCCCAAGCCGCGCACCGCCGTCGAGCCCCCAGCAAGGGGAGTCCTCCTTGGGGGGGGCGGGGAAAACTGGGAGCTGGAGGGGCCTGCGCCTCGCCCTCCTGCGCAAATCCGACGGACCCAAGTGGTGCATTACCTTGGTATGGGCGAGTACGAGGGCCGGGGAGCGACAGCGGCTCGGCGACATACCTCCAGCGGCCTGGGAGGCATCTGGGCAGAGCCCCCCCCCCCGCCGCCAGCCCCTCCACTCTAAGGCATCCCGCGGCCCGGGAGACGCCTGCGGGGCAACGCTCGCTCGCCCACGGCCATACCCATCGCCCGCGAGGGCTGTCCCGCCCACAATGCAGGCGCTGCGGCGCCTCGCCTGAAAAGATGCCGGTTGTCAGGTGGAGGCACATTTGATTAACTTTTTGCTTGAAGGCACAGTTGATTAACTGTGTTTAAACGTTTACAAGTATTACGCAGGTTTAATGTGAAAACATCGTCAAATTTGTCCCCGCCTTGGCGATGCTCAGAGTTGGCATCATTCGCGGGATGGGTGAGACAAAAAAAATGAACCAGTATTTACTGGCTGCATATTTGGAATGTATGCATCAACGCGATCTCAAAACTGTGTTCGTTTGCTGGAAACGACCAAAATTTCGACTCCTAAACCCCCCTAAACCTTTCGGAGAGAGGGCCGAGTCCTATGTAGAGGTGTGAAAGGGGTCGTTGGGGGAGGATTTATTAGACACGTTAACGACCCACTCGCGTGCAGGGCCGACAGTGTTACGCACTGCAAAGGCAATCTTTTCCTGGGGACCCAGTTGGCGGGCGTGGAACGCAACTGCGCGCAGCTCCTTGAGAAAGTCCTCAGCCGTGATAGTGGTGGCTTCTCCAGAGAACTTGGACACCTTGGCTTCTTGTTGGATGAAGGCAGTGGCTTGGGAAGGGGGTGGGCGCTCGCTGACGGTTTGACGGAGAATGGCGTTCTCGCCGTGGAGGATGCGTAGTTGGTTCGCCAAATCCTCCTGTTGGATGGTGAGTTGGCGTAAGTGGGCCAATACCTCTGCAACGCTGGGCTGCTCCAATGCAGGCGCTGGTTGGGGGGGCTCCATTGCAAGGGGGGGGTCTTGATGAAAGGTGGGTGGGTGGATGGGTGTTGTGGGTAGGGCTTGAAGTTGAGTTTAGCCTAGTGTTGAAGTTAAGCCTAGTGTGTTTAGGACTGATAGAAATTGTGCGTACGCGTTTTTTCTTTTCGATTGGGTGTTCTAGAATATTCTAGATATAGTGAGTGGTCTAGAGGTTGAAGTGTGTCTCTGGCACGGCACAAAACCTTCTACCAGTATATGAAAATGTGAATGGGGAGGTGAGCACTTGAATAGCGCCGATATACGTGCTCGTTCAAGGACCTTGATATGATTTTTTTGCAAATGAGTCGAAACCAAGTGTAATAGAGGGACTAGTTCTATTAGTATGAGTATTTACAGGACTAATTATGGGAATAATAACTAATACCCCGAGAATGGGGAGGCGCAGTCTTATAAAAGGGAGGCGCGTGCGAGACGTGTGCCAAGAAAGGGAGAATGCATACGTGGGCTTGTGTCTGAAAGGGAAGTGGCATAAATAGCCATGCAATAGGAATCAAAGAGAGGTGGAGGCATATTTGGAATGCTAAGGCAGATGGCTATTCGATGGGATTAAAGTAAGGAGAAACAAAGGAGTGCAGCTTGTGCTGCTACACACAAGCCCACGTATGCATTCTCCCTTTCTTGGCACACGTCTCGCACGCGCCTCCCTTTTATAAGACTGCGCCTCCCCATTCTCGGGGTATTAGTTATTATTCCCATAATTAGTCCTGTAAATACTCATACTAATAGAACTAGTCCCTCTATTACACTTGGTTTCGACTCATTTGCAAAAAAATCATATCAAGGTCCTTGAACGAGCACGTATATCGGCGCTATTCAAGTGCTCACCTCCCCATTCACATTTTCATACACTGGTAGAAGGTTTTGTGCCGTGCCAGAGACACACTTCAACCTCTAGACCACTCACTATATCTAGAATATTCTAGAACACCCAATCGAAAAGAAAAAACGCGTACGCACAATTTCTATCAGTCCTAAACACACTAGGCTTAACTTCAACACTAGGCTAAACTCAACTTCAAGCCCTACCCACAACACCCATCCACCCACCCACCTTTCATCAAGACCCCCCCCTTGCAATGGAGCCCCCCCAACCAGCGCCTGCATTGGAGCAGCCCAGCGTTGCAGAGGTATTGGCCCACTTACGCCAACTCACCATCCAACAGGAGGATTTGGCGAACCAACTACGCATCCTCCACGGCGAGAACGCCATTCTCCGTCAAACCGTCAGCGAGCGCCCACCCCCTTCCCAAGCCACTGCCTTCATCCAACAAGAAGCCAAGGTGTCCAAGTTCTCTGGAGAAGCCACCACTATCACGGCTGAGGACTTTCTCAAGGAGCTGCGCGCAGTTGCGTTCCACGCCCGCCAACTGGGTCCCCAGGAAAAGATTGCCTTTGCAGTGCGTAACACTGTCGGCCCTGCACGCGAGTGGGTCGTTAACGTGTCTAGTCAATCCTCCCCCAACGACCCCTTTCACACCTTCGAAGACTTTGCCGCCGCCCTCACCAAGCAGTTTGCGAGCGTCAACTCCAAAGACATCGCCGCCAACGCCTTGCGCGCCATCAACCAAGACACCAAGGAGTCTACCACCGCCTTCTACACAAGGTTCATCCACGGGGTGCAGCGCTACGAGACAGCTGGGGGACAGCTCTCCGACGACACCAAACTCGAGAAATTCAAGTTCCAGCTTTTGCGCCCCCACCACATGGCTTTAGACAACCACATCGCTGGCAAGCGCGCAGACGACCCTACATACGACATCACGCTCGACGGCGCACTCCGCTTTCTCGCGCAGCTGGAGGGTAACCCCCTTCAGTTTGAAGAACACGGCGCCTCCTACACCCCCATGGAGATCAATGCTTTCCTTTCCAACCCCTACCTCAACAACAAGCGTGGCGATAGGCGCCTGCCACAACATGCGCGCGTGTACCACTACAACGCGCAACAGCGGCCCTTCAACGAAGACCGCACCAATGACAACCATTACGACAAGCCTCCAACCAAGACCACCAAGACTTGCTTCAAGTGCGGAGCCCCCAACTGGGCCGACGGCCACCAATGCGCAACCAAGTGGTGAATTCGCAACTTGCGTCGCACGGCTTCTTGCAGCAACGACTTCGCTATCGTGTCTACCATTTCACTTTCCTTACTATCTAAGCAGCTGACCATATCTACCCCACTTGTTTAGACTTCTTCACTAGCCGCCCAGCGGCTCCACCACCCCGCCCCTCCAATGGCATCCATTCAAGTTCAAGTTTCAACTTAAAGTTCCAAGTTCCAAGTTTCATTCTATTACAGACCCCGTGGCCAAGACGGGCACCAAGCGTGGCGCACCGGGGCGGCGCGGTGCAGGCGGCGCTGCTGGGGCGGCGAAGGAGCGAGCGGGGCTCCTCAGTGGTGTATTGTAGTGCATGCTTATCATATAACAACTGTTTCTGCTGCATATTTAGCTGTAACGCGTCCTTTTGACCACGCCAATATAGCACCTATACAGCACCTACACAGCACGTATACAGCATATATACAGCACCAATATAGCACCAACCATTTTTCATTGGCGGCACCTATATAGCGCCAACGGGATTGGCGCCATATGAGCGCCCCCCGTTCTGCGAGTGATCGGTAGTGGGTCTATCGCCCTGGTACCACATGCAGCCACTTAATCGAGGTTAATTTATGGTTAATTTATAAGAACTCTCTGGCTTACCCCATTAAGAGCTTTGCCACAAGCCAGCAGGTCAGCGATGTGTAACTGATAAATAGTCGCATCAAATGTCGCCTCGATAATTCTCTCTTCCTCCTTCAAATTCAGAACTGCTTCAGCAGCTGCAGAGAAGAAGATAGAAGCAATGAATCCATATATTTTAAATAAGATGCAATAATCTTTCGATTGCTTACCGGCCCGTGTGCGCTGGAACATGGGAAAGCTGAGCGGGGAGCTTGAAATGGCCACGCCAAAATCTGAAAAGCACCAATGGAGTGAGAAAATGCTGCGCAGAATGACCGGATATCGCAAATATATGAAAACTCACCTTTGCTCGCAAAGTCGCAAGGTGACAGCTCGAGAGCCCTAGCCACAATAACATTTTGCCGCATGTCAGAAACATCGATGCCGCGGGCCCTGAGAAGCGCCTTTGCGCGTTGCAAAAGATCTTCGCGAGCTCCAGCCATCAAATTTCGCCACGAAACTCTAACTATTTCAATCCAGGCCGGGTCAAATGATTATATCTTTGTGTTTATAAATTAATTGCGATAAAGGATTCAGCAAAAACGCATTACTGAACCCGTCGCCTAGCCTCTCCGCCTAGCCCCCCCCCCCGCCAAGTAAAGAAACTCACCTGAACGCTCTCCAGTATGTGGCAGGGTGAGAGTAGAGATTCGTAGATTATGGACAGCAGCGTGGTGCCGTATAGGCCGAATCATCGGAATTGCGAGCTTCTGATTTGTTTGTAAAACATTTAACTTCTTATTATCGGGGTATCACACTTGCCCCTCTCCCCTCGATCGCCCAATATAATGCACAGAGGGGTACTACTTGGCGATGAAGCAAACGGCGTAAAACGGCTTGCGCAGTCAATTCACAATAGTTTTGTCTTTGCAACAAGCTGTAAACTTGTAGAGATGATTCAGAGGCCTATGCGCATGCTGGCCGCTCTCGTCAGTGCCTGCTGCATTGTGCAGTCCAGAGCAAATGCGTATGGGACTGACTCCCAAGAAAAGACGTATTATCCTTCTTCGTGTGCGCAGAGGTGAGATGTCCGATAGTTTGAGCACGGCATGTGCATCGCCTTCTAAATAATTTGAGCATCTTCGATGTTTTCAACTGTTCTGATTCTCCCCCCTCTCAGGTGTAAAAACCCACTGGCGTTCTACCCCCGCATCCCCGCGCTCCCCGAGCTGCCCCAGCTGGATTCATCGGCCCCAATCGTTTGGGGCGAGTTCTTGTTGTCTGTCGTCCGGAAAAATCAACCCTCGCTAAGCCCTCCCGGTGTTGCCCGCCATCTTGGGGTGTACGGCTCTTGTATCTTCGATGCCCTCGCCGTCGCAATACCCCAGCTTCGTTGGACGCCATCTGTCGCCAACGCCAGCAAATTTCGGACCAATCTGATGCAGTCAGGGTGAGTGGATGAGCTAAGATCTTGCCAGCAGGGCCACTCAATGGGTTTATTGTGGGGTACTGGGGCTCAGGTATTGCGGTGCTATAGTTTAGTCTTTTTGTGCGTGGATTGGTGTGTGCATGGAGTGGTGGGGTATGTGAACATGCCATTCGACTAGCACCGCTGCATCTGAACATATACGCCCATATTTTCCTCCTTTAACACTACAGGCATCGCCATGTGGCGATTCCTTTTGACTCCATCGTTGCTGGCGCTGCCCACGAATTTGTTGCCTACACGTTCCCCACCGAAACTGTCGATGCTGACCGTCTGGTTGCGGCCCAGCTCGGCACTCGAGCCGACTCCCAGGCGTACCATCTGGGCGCTGCCGTCGCCAGAAAGGTGCTTGAAGCTCGCAGAGCCGACGGATCCGATATGCCTGCGTCCTATGCATTTCAGGTGGAGGGTTCGATGCTCCTGAATAACCTTACGGGCAACATGTATCCTTTCGAAACCCACCATGGTGTGTACAGCTGCAACGAAATTTCTCCCAACCGTTATTTCTGGCAGCCGTTATGCGTCGACCGCAGCGTGCGCACCTTGTATCAGGCCCAATCCCCCGACGGCGAGTTTCCTCCATATAAACTGGTGCATGCCAACGTGTCTGGATCTACAGTTCATTCCGTGTGCGCTCAACCATTTTTGGGTCTCTTGTTTGCCAAGGCCAAGCCGTTTGTGGCCGAGACTGAACGCATCGCGGCGTCGCTGACGGAGCCGTACGGGAGGATTGCACAGCGCCGCGGCGCCGATATGGCTGGCGTGGCCAGTGAATCCTCCAAGCTTGGCGATATTTCCAAGGTGAGCATCTTTCTTTTCATGGAGAGTGGGCAGGTCATATTCAAAGAATAAATGGGTATGACGGTCGATCCTGCTCAAAACTGGATCTGCACATTGAGTTGGTAGCTGATACGACTCGCCTCCATCCTCTCATTTTTGTCATATTCAGACAATTGCCGAACACTGGGCTGACGGCCCCGACTCCACCTTTCCCCCCGGCCATCTGTTCCACATCGCGCTGCTCGCAGCCCGTGACAGTAAACTCGGCGTCTCGGCGTCTGTCGAGCTGCTTTCCATCGTTGGCAATGCCTTGCATGACGCCGGCATGGGCGCATGGCATGCCAAGGCCCAATGGAAGTCGCTGCGCCCCATTCAGGCTCTGCAGTGCGCTGACGAAGCAACCAAAATGGCGCTGCAGAAGATGGGACTCATGGTCGGCGAAGACAAGGTCATGTCATGGAAAGGTGAGTTGGGGATTGGCCTGCTGGGACTTCCACCCCGTTTTTTTTTTTTTTTTTGTATATATATTTTAGCTCTTCGTCTCGTGCATTTCATATGCGGGCTGAAGGCGGTTCTGCCCTGCGCACGCGGCATCATGCCAACGTATCAACAACTGCGTGTCGCGCCACTGCTCAAACCAGCGGCCTGAACCCATATCCCTTTATCCTGACTTCCAGGCCCATACATGGGAATTGGCGCGCGTCCTTTGTTGACGTGGTCTCCCTATCAGCGCATCGACTTTGTCACCCCACCCTTCCCTGGGTACGTCAGCGGCCACTCAGCCTTCTCTGCTGCGACCGCTGAGGCTCTCACACTGTTCTTCCGCGATGATAATTACCGCGGGCCGCCGTGCTATCTCTTCCCCGAGGGCACCTCGTCCATCGAGCCCAAGGTCAATGACCCCTCAGACCCACGGTATGTGCCTGGCATCACCGACGTTCCCGGCTCGCACGATGGCTACAAGCCTGGCTATGCTCCGTCCCGCGATGTTGTTCTCTGCTACAATACGTGGCAGCAGGCGGCCGCGCAGTCGGGTGTCAGCCGTATCTATGGCGGCATCCACCCTTCGCTTGACGACTCCGTAGGCCAGCACCTCGGCCGCTCGGTCGCACGTGCCGTGTTCAACCGTGTGAAGCAGCTGAGTGAAAAGCGCTGAAACGCAAAAATGAAATTGCAGGGGTGACAAATCTTGGCAATGGCGGTCATTTCCTGCACGTTCTCTTATATTTTCTGAATTCACAGCCCCGTCTGTCTCATGTTTCAACTCCAAAACAACTGTAGCATTGGGGGCAAATATGTATTTATTAGCTCCTTGGACATCAATGGGACCATATTTACAGGCACACTGTGTAGCAGCACCAGCTGCTCCTCTTTGTTTGTATATAATACAGTGATTAATGACACCTTTCTATGGCTCTAATTCTGTATTTTGCATTCCTTTTGTCTCGTCATCTTATTCTCTCTTTCTATTTTCATGCTTTCAAGACCACTCCCCAACGCTTAACCAGGGGGCTTATTAACTATAATATAACGGCTTGCTGTAAATCCTAATGCTTGAGCAAGCCGAGCTGGGCACTCAAGTAGAGCTGGGCTCCTTACAAACTATTACAAATTGATTTCGACTCATTTGCAAAGAACCATTTCACTCTACATAGGACTCGGCCCTCTCTCCGAAAGGTTTAGGGGCGGTTTTGGTGTCGAAATTTTGATCGTTTCCAGCATACGAACACAGTTTCGAAATCTCCTTGATGCATACATTCAAAATATGCAGCCATTAAATACTGGTTCATTTTTTTGTCTCACCCATCCCACGAATGATGCCAACTCTGGGCATCGTCCAGGCGGGGACAAATTTGACTATGTTTTCACATTAAACCTGCGTATTACTTGTATACGTTTTAACACAGTTAATCAAATGTGCCTCCACCTGACAACCAACATCTTTTCGGGTGAGGCGCAGCAGCACCTGCATTGCGGGACATTCCTCGGAAGTGATGGGTATGGCCATGGGCAAGCGGTCGAACCCTAAACCCAAAACCCTAAAGCTGACTTGTACATGCGTTGTTTGACAGCTACACCAATCACCGGCGGTCCGGAGGGAAGCGCGTTGGCCGTCCCGTCCCACTCAGAGCGTGGGATGGGGAAGGCAACACCAAGAAGATGCTTGCCGCAGGCCGTGGTTCGGATGCGGCCGGTGATTTTGATGGGGACACCTGCTGTAATGAGCCACGAGCGCCGCTGCATAACAAATTGAGCGATTGTAAATGCATATCTGCTTCCCAAATGGAAGCTCGGGCAAAGTAGGGATACTAAGAGAGTGTTCACGACGGAGTTTGCTGTGCGCATCAGTATGTTTCTCATTGTTGCCCAAGGTGTTGATGACGGTACGGGAAGATGAGGGTGAGAGTACTGCTAATCGAAACATTTTTCTAGATGACGGAGATCAAACAAGAACAATCGAAAGGTAGGAAGGAAGGAGGGAAAACACAATATAGGGTGAATGACTGATGGGAGATAAAAAAAAAATGGACGAGATTAAAGAAGATTCGCGGTTGGAGTTTCTATGATCTAATGTTAAGTCGGGGAATGGGTTGGTTATGGGATGTAAATGAAGGGGGAAAGGTTATGGTTAGATGTATATGCTTGGGGTGCGTTAAAATTTGGTTTCGCGCGGGTTGCATTAGATGAAATATAATTGTTTCTGCTTAAATGCTTGTTGTGTAGGAGCGCCTATATGCAAATATGCTTGTTGTAGGAGAGGCTTAAAATCGAGTATATGCTATGTTATGTTATGTATAATATAATCGCCCAATATACTAACGCGCCAAGAGGTTGCGACGCCTGGTTTCCCCTCTATCATACGTGCGCTATAAACATGAAGGGCACGGCGTGAACGCACCATTTGTCTGGCGTTCGCACTTTGCCGTTTGCACTTCGCAATGAAAAAAGTATGCTGGCCACAACAAATCCGTGAGAGGTTGATGCGAACCAGCGCGGATCGGCGATTTCATGTACACCTGGGCACCTTATGGACGTGGTTTGGCCGATGACGATTGAAACAGAGGGGGGCTCTTTTCTTTTAACGTTCTTCCGACGTTCGTGATCGCCTAATATACGAACGCGCCAAGAGGTTGCGATGATGCCTGGTTTCCCCTCTATATACGTGCGCTAACAGCTCAGCTGTAAAGAGCCCGAAATTTTTATTTGTTGTTGTTGAAACGGGGTCTTCAATCTTCGGACAAACATCAGGAGTGCATTAGGAGTGCCACTGATAACCCAATTTTCACCGAAATCATGCGTGTTCGGTGGTGTGTGCAGCTTTTGCTGATTGTCATTTCTATTCAGGTAAGAACACTAAAAATCTCACTTTCAGGGACACGGCCCTTGTCGGGCGATAATGTAACAAATTCGGATGGATTAACGCCCTTTTTTCGTACACACGCAGGCCTGTACGAGTTTGGCCAGAAATGTCAAGCTACCAGAAGTGGAGCAGCAGCCTACTAGGCTTCTGGTAAAATACAAGCAGGGCAAGGAGCCAGAGCCTGGGCGTAAAGGAAGCAAGAAGCTCAGGGGCCCGCGCCTGTATCGCGAAGACCGGCGCTCAAATGAGACCGTCACTGAAGCACTGAGGCGCTTCAAAAATGACCCGAACGTCGAGGTCGCAGAGCCAGACTACATCGTGAATGCGCTGGCCAACGTCAACGACCCTTATTTTGACATTGGCTATCAATGGGCGCTGACAGCCGGCCATATGAACGCAAAGGCAGCCTGGGACATCACCACTGGCTCCAAGAACGTGCGTGTGTGCGTCATCGACTCTGGCATACAGCGCACCCACGAGGACTTGACCGCCAACGTTGTCGCTGGTTATGACGCCATCAAAGATGTTGCTGGAGATACAGGTACGCCCTGCGAGAGATCTGCAATTATAACCCTGACGATCAGCTTTTCTCGGCAGCCTTTCCTCCCCTTCTCTTCACTCGTCCTCTCTCCATCATTTTTTCTTAGTGGACGGCGATGGACATGGCACGCACTGCAGCGGCGTGATTGGCGCGACATCCGACAACTCGATTGGCATTGCGGGCCTGAACCAACATGTGACAATAATCCCGTGCAAATTCCTCGGTCCTACCGGCTCTGGATCGACCTCTGACGCCATCGAGTGGTGAGTTGTATATTGAACGAATCCAACCGCGCCGTGTGAATTCCCAATCTACCGTGGTATACACGTATTGTCTAACATTTTTTTGCTCTCGCGTTTTTTGCTCTCGCGCAGCATCGACTGGTGCTCCACCACTGGCGCTGCCAAGATCTTGTCCAACAGCTGGGCAGGCAGTGCGAGCAGCTCGCTGCTCGTTGCCGCCATCAACCGATCCGTCGCCAGAGGCAGCCTGTTCGTCGTTGCGGCAGGAAACAACGGCGCCAACAACGACGTTGCTACCAGTAACTACCCCGCGAAGTGGGTTGCTCTTGTGTCTATGCTATTATTTAACCTGGCTAGGTATGCGCGTTATGTTTGAATCTGATGTCGAGACCTTTCCATCATTCAGGTACAACCTTCCTGGAATGATCGCCGTCGCTGCTACCACCGAGTACAAAACGTTGGCATATTTTTCCGCCTACGGCGCAACCACCACCCACATTGGCGCCCCTGGAGAGAGCATCGTTTCCACCGTTCCTGGCGTCAATGGTCCCACCGTTCCTGGTTACGGCGATTGTTACGGCAGCGCATTGGCTCGCTGCTATGCATATTACGACGGGACTTCCATGGCCGCGCCCCAAGTAGCCGGAGTCGCGGCGATGATCTGGGCCGTCAACCCTGCTCTCACCGTAACCCAGGTGCGGGACATCATCCTCACAAACGTCGACGCAAGCGCCGGGCTCGTTGGCCTTGTGTCCAGCGGCGGAATTCTGAGCGCGTTCAAAGCGGTCAAGGCCGCTTCCCTCACAGCGTGCGCGTACAACGGCCAATACCGCCTCGAGTCAGTGGCCTGCCCGGGAAAGTACCTCTCCACCTCCACACAATGCAACATCACCAGGGTGCTGCTGGGGACGATGGCCTCTGCGCCAGGCATCCGCACAAAGTGGGCCATTGCCGCCAAAGCCCGTACATTTACCGCCATTAAGTCCCTGAGAGTGTGCCGAAAGATCACGTTAGCGTCACCGGGCGTCGCCGCTAAATCCCAGCCCACTGTGGGGGACGCAACTGGGCGCTTCAAGGTGATTCCGGCGTCTTCCAACAGCTGCACCATTGTCAATTTGATGGCACAGGCCCATGCAGGGACTCCTTACCTCTCAACGGCATCCACGTGTGACAAATTCTTCTGGAGCGCCAGCGCCAGCGGCAAGTCCAAGCAGTTCAAGCTTGTCAAAGTATGAAAATCGAGATTTTTTTCTTTCTCCCACCCAAAACAAGAACCTGGAACTAACTAACACCCACCCATCACCCAGAAGACCCCTTGCATTCTGTTTACGTTTCAATCCTTTGCACCTTCGCAACGCTTCCATTTGTTGGACGCTATTCCTGGAATGATTTTATCACACAGGACACGGGCTAAATTGTATGTGTTGCTCCTGCATGTCATTTTTTCTCGCCGGAATATTTTATCGAGCCCCAGCCGATGTAGAGTCGTGGCCCCGGGAGTGGTACGTTGTTCGCTGGTTCCAACGTCTATGTTATTCTCTATGCACCAAAGTGCTCCAACCATTGGCCAAGAATCAAAGAGAAAACAACATAGATGGGCACCGACAAACAGGGTTTCTCAGATGCTTAGAAAGTGGGGGGCGCATTCTCCTCTGCGCCGTTCACACGCGAGGAACGGGTTCCTGGTCCAGAATGTACTCCGAATCTGAGGGCCATGCTGCACGGGAGGTGGTCGAACAGCATGCAGCACCCTTAACCTAAACTGTAATAGTTTGTATAAAGGAGCCCAGCTCTACTTTGAGTGACCAGCTCAATATGCTCGATCTATTATAACTGCCAGCTAGGCCAATCCTCAGCCGAGTTCACCCGCCCGGGCCCGCTGCCGGGCGCTGGCTGGCTCGCCGCCGGTAGCCCGGCGGCCCCTCGCGCACCCGCACCAAGTCTTGTAGTGCCCCAGCAGCGTCCCCCGCCCTCACGTCCCCCCCTTCTCCGCCTGTACGATTCCCCTCAGGTTCTTCGACGCTGACCGCGGCACACGCCCACTGCTCGATTGGTAGGGGGCCAGCTCCAAGTTCTCGGCGCCTGCAGGCATCGTAAGTAGTATAAAATACATGTTGTGTTTGTTTAATGTGCTCAAAGCTATTATAACTGCCAGCGAGGCCAATTTTGGCCGATCCCAGCGAGGCGCGCAAAAAATGACTCCTCCTGTTGCGAATTCTGCATGTAAATTCAATTATCATGGCTCAAAACATTCTTCAGAACTATATCTATATATGATGAGGCAGCGGCCGTGTCGCAGCTACTGCTGTCAATGCACGTCGCACTGTTCAATCTACTCGATCAGACTGGGGCAAATTCTAGCTGCACCTTATGTGCGTTAAATGCAGCCTTTGCACATATCGTTCTCCCATATATTGATGCTCACTTTTATGCCTTGTATGCATTTAGCAGTGGTTCTTTCGCACTTAAATCGGCCATCTCGAAATCTGCGTCCCATTTTTTGTAGTTGTCCGGCTCCGTTGAGTCCACATACACATCATTTGGCACCATGGATCTCTGAATAAAGCCTCCTTCCGCCGATTTTCGTGCAAAAGTTTGTAAGATCGCTCCTTTTGACCTGCTCCAAACCATTCACGCTCCTCGTCTCTCGTGAGGAGTGGCCATGGCGCCCCCAATCCAGATGTGTTATATACACAGAACTGATTAAGCGGCGCTGCAGCCCCTTTTCAGTCCGCAGACGATGAGGTGGTTTGAATTTTTGGTTGGGTATGCAAAATCTTCAAGCCGAACGCGCCGCTGCCTTTGCCTTCGCCCATACGCTTCAAATTTCCACACGCATTAATTTTGGTGCCCTTGCATTGAGGCTTTCATGTCAGGGCGAAGCCAATCTCACACAGGTGCCCCAATTTCATAAAGTTCTGCAAAGCCGTATTAAGGTTTTAGGTTATATATAGGGTGATCAGGCTCCCCGGAAAGTCGCGACTCTCTCACTTTTCTCTCATTCCACATATAATTTCCGTGATATGGCCTTTCTTTCCTCCCACGCAAATCAAATTGACGCAAGCCCAGAAGAAAAAATACGTTGATGCGCAAGCACATTTAGTTCAACGAGTGACAAAGTACATACGCCTGCCGAGGAGTACGCGGCAAAAAAGAGAGGGGAAAGAGCAGAACCAAAGGACTGCTGGCAATGGTCCGGGATCATGTATTCGATCGCCCTTAATTTGTGTAGCTCCGTATTCTACGCGATTGCCTCTTGCCGCAGTCAGCTATGCTATTCTATCATTTATTATTGTATTTCGAAGGACCTTCACTGTGGTTCTTCATCACGTAGTGTTCGACTGCCACCATCAAGTACTATGGGCACTTCAATTCAAACCGCGCCGTCTGACAAGCTGGACGATAAGAGTGTGACGCCCCCCCCTTCACAGCATACAGGGCACGCGTACTACTGCCCTGCCCCCACAGGGCCGCCCCCCCATGTTTGCATCCAGATGGCACCGCCCCCTGGCATGTATACAGCGTCTGTTGGGGATCCGGCACTTCCTCCTGCCCAGCCGCAGCTCAACCAGGCGGAACTCATCCCCGATCAAGGCAGCCAGTTTTGCTTCCAGCTGTCCATGTGAGTCCTAAGGTTGAACAAAGAACCCTCCCTCCCGCCCCAAATACATGTGCTCAGTTTGGCTCTTTTCACTGCCTTGAAGGTTTGCCTTGGGATGGTTCTTCGTGCTGCCGTGGTACTTTGGGGCTTTTGGAAAGTGCTTGATGCCCTACTCGCCCAAGCAGGACGCGTGCATGTGGTACACAAACATCGTGATGTCAGTTATCGGCACTGCTATGATTATAGCTGTAATTGTGGTCTCATTTTAAATGCATCTGTGTCGCAACAGACGCTTAATACTATTAGGAATGCCAGCGAGGCCAATTTTGACCGATCCCAGCGAGGCGCGCAAAAATGGCTCCTCCTATTCCTATTGCGTATTGTGCATGTAAACTCAAGTTTAATGGCTCAAAACATTCAGAACAACTTCTTTAGGGTTTTCGGGTGATCTGGCTCCCCACGGTGGCATGGCACCGTCCAGGGCCGGCTTTAGGGGAATATGGCTTCCCAGGAGGGCATTCTCTCTTGCGGCCGCGACCTGCGGGAGAGAAGGCCCCACAGCGGGCAAAAGCCAGCTGTCAAAGTCTGGGTGGGATTCAAATACTTGCAGGGCGCTGGGTGGGCACGCAACGTGGCGGTGCTGCTGGAGGCTGGCATGGACGATTTCGGAGCGGCGTGGCCCCCATTGTGGTGCGGGTGGCATTTCTGGAAGGACCACTTCCCCAGCGGCAATCATCAACGAGCTGTCGGTGACGGCAGCGAGCGCTGGGGCATCTGCAGCGAAACGGGCGGTGAGGGACGCCTGGCAGCGTTGCTGGAGAGCGGTGTCCTGGAAGAGGGCCTGGAAGTCCCGGCGGGGAGGGGGCGGGGGGCGGCCAGGCGGAATTTTATGGTGGCGACAATGGAATGGTGGTCGCTCAAGTAGAAGTTCTGGTTGACACTGCGCCGCACGCGCACGTCCCTGACGCTGCTGAGGAACGTGCGGCGGACTACAATGACGTAATTGCTGACGTGGTTGTAGCTGATGTCTTGGCCGGGAATTTGGTGGAAGGAAGGCGCGCGGCACGAAATCGTGTGGATGTCCTTATGGGCAAAGAACGTGTTGGCCTAGGCTTCCCCTTCGATTTTTTTCCAGTTTTTGCAGCAAGCTCCGAAGCAGGTTGCTTCTTTCATTAAAACCAGCCATGACGCTGGCGAGTACGACAAGCTGCATGGTTGACATAATATTTTCTTTTCTTTTCCTTCGTTTTTCTTTTCTCTGTTTCTTTCACCCTGCCACGTATACGGATTTCCCTTGATGCCAGAACTCGCTCAAACGGGCGTTTTAAGGCTCAAAGGGGGGTAGCCAGTGGCCTGCCATGCCCGCGAACCGAATAATTCTCACCGGCCGCTGCCGCGCATTACATTGGTGAGACCATTTGGGGGGAAGCCACGCCGCGGGGCCGCGCAAACGCCTGGCCAGCGGGTCCGGGAGCCATCTGGGCAGCACCACTCCCGCCGCTCACTCCACAGCCCTCACCACCCCCCAGCGCCAAGCTTCACCCCCATCTCCGGCTGCAGGCCGACCCGCGACGCGCGTGGCCACCGCCCGTGGCCCGTCTGCCCACGCCGCGCACCGCCGTCGAGCCCCCAGCAAGGGGAGTCCTCCTTTGGGGGGGCGGGGAAAACTGGGGAGCTGGAGGGGCCTGCGCCTCGCCCTCCTGCGCAAATCCGACGGACCCAAGTGGTGCATTACCTTAGTACGGGCGAGTACGAGGGCCGGGGGACGACACCATCAGCGTTTTACTGGAACAAACATTTTGCCGGACTTTAAAGACATCAACTACCAGAAAAGTTTAATAAAACAGGTTTCAGCCTCCAAGTCAGCCATATGGCATGCATGGGCAGCGTTATACAACGAGTGATGAAGCAAACCAAGTTAGAACATAAAAAACAATAGACACTCACACTCCACACGCTTCAGATATTGTTCACTGTATATAAAAGCCCTATTCAAATGAAATCCTTCTTCTCAGCAAACCATGGACTTGTAGACATCCCATGCCGTTTCTCTCCAAATCAAGGAAAACTCCACACACAAGTACCCTCCACAGCCCCACTGATTTCGCTCCTTGTGGAAAACGAAAAAGCCAGCCTGATCAGCTTGCATAAAGAACTTTTTAATGCGGGGGGCCGACAGGCCGTGCAGCTCAATCTGCACCTGCCCCACGCGCATCTTCCTTTTGCGTATGTTTTCCCAAATAACCTCAAAAGCCTCAAACTCCGCGCCTTCGCAGTCCACTTTCAGAATGTCGATCATTTTTTTTGAGTGTCCAAGAGTCTGCATGATCTGCGGTAAGGCCATCACTTTATTATTTTCGCCGGTGACGTCGTTCAGCATGAAACCGCGAACAGGAGGCATGTTCCAAGGGCTATACGCGACGACGCCGTCCTTGCCCCCCAGTCCCCATGCGTGAAACACCACCCCCAGCTTGGCAGCTCTCGCAGACCACTCCACGGTGGAGCCTGTGGGGTCAAAGGTGTGCACCTCGCACCCAAACTTGTGACGAATCTTTCTCTCGAACGAAAAATCACCCTTGCTGCCGATTGAGTACACCAGGCACGAACGGGAGCTGAAGTACTCGTCGTTTCCACACACAAACTTGCCGCCGTCCCCAATTTCGCGCCCAACGCGCTGCTCCAACAAACAATTGAACGACGGCTCAAACGGGTCGTACATCAATATGGGGTCGTGCGTAAAGTTGACCACCGTTCTCAACGCCTTTGAGCGCAGCGCCATGGTGCTGTTATGCACACGCATAATATTGGTCCACGTCCGTTTGCATTTCGGGTTTAGGGTCACAGGACCTTTGGCGCACTGCCCTGATTCGCTCGAAGGTTTACAGGGTTCACATGGCCAGAAATTCGATTGAAACACCAAGAAGGAGACAAACAGGGCCGCCAGGACAGCGTGCCAGCGGTATTGATGCGCCATGTCCTCTGGCAGCATGCGTCAAAAAGAGAGGGTTATGGATGAAAATGAAATATATCAGCTACTGTGTGGAAATGACGATGATGGCCATGGCCAAGAGAAAGATCAACTTTTAAGTGAAAGTTAAAAATTTAAGCTGGAGGATCAAAGATGGAAGTGACGAATTCAGCTCCTGAGCTAGTTGGCAGCGAAATTAGCTGCTAGATCAAAATGTGTTCACCCAGAAACAGCGGGAAAAAGCGAGGTACGCAGAGATTGGACGAAAAACTAAAGTTCGAATTTCGTGATTTTCAAACGGCCACTAGCATGTATTTGGCGCTCGCTTGATCCACTGTTCAAAATGACAGAAATACACGTCAAAGCAGTAATATTTAAATAAACTGAGCATCAGTTTGACGCACGATATATCGATAAAAAGTCGCATCATTGCCGCACTGCCCAAACGATGAAATCACTGCGTTTTTATTTGAATTTGCCCAATAACTGTGTGCTTTGGATGCATGACAGCCATAGAAGCGTGCACGTCTTCGTTTGGCGATTTTGTCGCAGTTGATTTTTTATAATCTCCTTTAAATATTTGAATCGCCATTAATAGCTGGTTATACACTGGTTCACAATTTCCGCAATGGCTCCTTCGCTGGGTGCCAGCATTGTGTCTTCAGCTCATGAATTTGTGTCCCTGGGTGGCCAGGCGTTGTCTTTTCGGCGGTTGCCAACAGTGAATTTGCTGATCTTGCTGGTTATCGTGCTCATCGCGCTGCAGCTGTCGCTTCGAAGGTGTAACCCTCCCGTTGTTGAGCAGCAGTCCCACAAGAACGGCTTTTCAGCTGGTCTCCGTTCTCCAGAAACGCCCCGGAAAGCCATTGCCCCATCGCTGGCTGGCATTTCAGTCGTCACCACGCTTAAAGAGTTCCACCCCAGCTCACCCAATTGTTCCCAGACCCTTCAAGTTGCCGCTTTTAAGAGCTGGCTCCGATTTGCTGACCATGTCATTGTTCTTGTGGACAAGGCAGAGACGTGCAGCCGCCTGCTGCCGTCCTTTCCCAAGGTCGTTTGCAAGAAGCATACGTGCGCCCACTTCCATTTTGGCATCCCCATCGTGTCGTGTCTGCTCATGATGGGCGAGGCGCTGGCACGCTCCTCCACCGTGTTTTTCACCAACCCTGACCTCGTATACAGCGACGTGAGGTCCACAGTGAATGCAGGAGTGCGCTTGAACGCCCCTTTTTTATTGGTCGGGCAGCGGACGGATGTGAAACCCGCTCTAGTTTGTGAGCAGTTGGGCGACGACGGCAAGGCAGCAGAATTGTCCCACAGCACCTTCATTTCTCTGCTCCGAAACAATGGCACGCTGCAGCCGGGATATGCCTTGGACTACTTCATTTTTTCCAAGGGCAGCCTCGCCCTGGCAGCCATGCCTCCGTTTTTGATAGGTGTCTGGCGGTGGGACAACTGGCTCCTGGCTGCGACGATAAAAGGCAACCGCACGCGGGTCATTGATGCCACGCCCACCATTGCGGCGATGCACATCGGCACCGAGATGGACACCGGGCGGTATGCGGTGTCCAAAGGGGCGGCGTACAACGGCGGCATGTTTGACGCCAACCTGCCCTTCATCGGGCCTGAGCTGGGGGAGGCAGGGGCGGGAGAGATACGATTCTCCGGGTGGCGCACGGTGCAGGTCGGCAACAATGTGGAAGTGCAGCACAAATGATTCTTCACGGCTGTTTGCATGCCCTTATTGCCCTTGCTAATCATCCATTCACTTTTATTTAATTTGCACATTACATTGCAACTCGGCGCTACGGCATATCGTAGAATGTATGAATGGAATGGCCAATCACGTGGGGGTTCTTCTCCCCACACAGTTTGGGCTCACCGCTTCTTTTCAGCAACATTTCCAGCCACTGCTTCTCGCTGTTATTGAAAACCTGGTAGGGGGTGTACGACCCGTTGGAAAGCGGCACCGCGTACACAGCGGTGTGGTTCAGCGCCCCTTTGAAGCAGCTGTACGTGAAAATGCGCTCCCCAAACCCAAGGTACAGGGCCTCGTTCATCGTAGAGAAGCTCTCCACCCGGTTGGGGGCGCACATCAGCAGCCGCATGTCCTCAGCCACAGTGTTGGACACGAATCGAAGCCGGTAGCTGACTGCCTGCGTTTCGTTCATCATCCGTAGAGCCATCATCACGGGGCTGGCCTTCTCCTGCTGCTCATTCGTGGCCTGGCTGACCACCCATATCGCCCTCCATGCTCGAAACGAAAACGCCCTTAGGTAGTAAGACAGCGGGGGCTGGCCGTACTGCGGCTGCACGTTGAAACCAAAAATGTCGCCCTGCCGAACGTGGGCCACCAGAGTGTCGCCCAGCGCGGTATAATTGCTGCAGTACCCAGTCTCGCACATTCCCATGTAACGGCGCGCGCACGAATTAACTTTCCTTAGCTCCGCTTCAGTGCGGTACAAAGCGAACACGGCGGCGTCCTCCTCCCTCTCGCTGGGCAGCCCGTGCAGCAAGAAGAACCGCGCGTTGTCGCCCTCCACGTCGGTGCAATTGCGATGCTCCCGCCCTGGCCTGCTTGCAAAGTCAAAAGTGGTCCAGCCAGGTGCAGGGGAAAATGCATGCAAGAATCCATCCTCGCGGGGAAGCGTCAGCCAAGCCTTGCACTCGTGCGCTCGCCGGAACGCTCGCCTGATGCCCATGATGTAGTTCCCTGTCCGCCCATACCCCGTGAAGTTGTGCAAGGACATGAGCACCTGCCCTAGTCGACGCTCGGCGGTCCTTCCTGCTCGGTAGGCGCACAGATTGCAGGCCTCCTCCAGGTCAATTCGGCTGCGAGATAGATGGAACTCGCCGTCGTCTTTTTCTTCAGAGCTTGGTTCTAGAAAGCTCCGCGATGCGACTGCAGACAAGAATCGAAAGAAAGAAAAAACGTTGAGACTTTCAGAATATACTAGAGGGTAGCCCCCTTTAATAATAAGGGTGGATTATTTTCCATTTCTCCTGAACATTTTTATTATATGTTACAAGAAACAACGAGTGTTTTCACCTGAGCCGTCTCTCGACGTTAGTCCGCTGCTACCTGCAGTGAAGGCAAAGGCCAACAGGCATGCTGCCAACAGGAAGATCACTGGGCCCCATGCCTGCGTCGCACGCAGCAGTATATTCATCCAGCAAGGCCCTGGCCAGCTCAGTTGCGGAGCGAGTGTGCGCTAAGAGGTAGGGCTGGGAATTGGCAGCAGGAGATGCTGAGGCAAAAAAACGAATTTCCCGCTATAAATGCGCCATGAAAAGCAGCTAAATTCGGGCCGCAACATCATCGTCAAGCATCTGCGTGCGCCTTGCGTATTAACTAAAACTTTTGGAAATCAAAATCGGCACATTTATTCGAAAGGTGGGTGCTTTGGGCTACTAATGTAGCAGCAGATTTACGATTTGAGATTGAATTGCACCGAAACCTGATTAATTATGAATAAAGAACAAGAATTGCATGCTTTTTGCTCGGCCCTCACAATAAAAAAGTGGCCTCCCAAAGCAGGCCGAGCATGCTCTGCTGTATAATGCCCACCTGTTGCTAACTATGGAATTATGGAAGAATGTGTATGCTCTCGGGCTACTCACTTTTTACACAGCAGCAGCAGCAGCAGCAGCAGCAGCGCCGCTTATTTTTCAATAGAAAACAAAACTGAATCAAGCAGAAAAGAATATCAAACTAGCGGAACTGTATCGACACCAGCGGCACGTCCAGGTCCTCTCCCTCCTCATCCTCGCACGCCACCACCACGTCAAAGTGGGTGCGCCACTCGGGGATCTCCATCTTGGCCACGGTGGTCACCAGCTCCGACATCCGCCGCTCCAGCCGCTCCTTGTGCTTGGGGAAGATGTTGTTGTAGATGAGCGACTGGCCGCACGAGATGGAGTAGGCCTCCAGCCCCCTGGCGCGGAACCACTCGAGCACCTGGTTCACGGTCATGTCGCCCTCCAGCACCCATCGGTCCCACAGGCTCCACTTCATGTCCCTGCAGTAGCGAGTATAGTGGAAAGCAATAAGAATGGTCTAGTCGATTGGAAAAAAGGAGGGGGAAGGAGACAGATTTATGTTTTTTTTTGCTTCTTCAGAAAATTATCTCCCCCAAACGGCAAAATTTACGTTGTCCACGCACACAAGCCACCCTAGCCCCCTTTTTAGATACCACATTTCAAATGAAAACAGAAAATACAACTATTTTTCTTTCTTCCTTCGTCCAGTAGTAATTACCTAAACTCAAAGGACTTGGGCGGGATGGGCTCGGCCATGGCAAACAGCGGCAGCGCCAGATTGGCAAACGTGTTGCGGTACGCCTCCACATTTTTTCCCTGCGCCACCTTGTACACCTCCAGCCCCACCAGCCCCGTGGCCAGCGCGGTGGCGGTGGCGATGGCGGGGATGATGCGCCCGGCAATCAGCTTGGCCTGCAGCTTGTCCACCTCGGGGATGGAGTAGTTGCGGGCGCGCATGTTGGCCAGCCCTGCGATGAACTGCATGTGGTAGTTGGTGTCGTCGTCCTTTTCAAAGGCGATGCTGGCCAGGCGGAACCCTGCCGGCAGCTCCGACACCACGCCCTCCAGCTTGCGGATCAGGCCGTCGATGACCGCCTCGTCGGCGTGCGCCAGGCTGGGCTGCGCATCTGTGGCCTTGGCGTCCGTCTCGATCTTGACGTTCTCCTTGGGCACAAACGGCTGCACCGGCACAGACGCTGCCAGGTCCACCACGCGCTGCCCGTCAGTCGCCCAGTCGGGGATGGCCAGGCCGTACAGCTGCGCCTTGAGGATGGCCCCCGCCTGGACGAAGGCTGCGTGCCCTGGGTCTGCCGGGTCAAAGTCCAGGGCGCGGGGGAAGCGCTTGGGGGCAGACCAAAACAGCGCGCCGGTGGAGGTGCGGGCGTCCTCGGGAAAGGTGAAGGTCAGCTGCGCCACGCGGTCGTGGAACTGCTGCTGGAACTTGCGACGCGCCCAGGAGACGGCGTCCTCAAACGAGGAGCACCGTTCGCCCGCAAGCGCCTCCACCACCTTCTCCAGCTGCTCGCGCGCGGCCGCGTCCGAGCTGGCCTTGACCGCCGCCAGGTACTTGGCGGGGTCCGCCAGGAAGGAGTTTGCTTCTGTGGGCGTCTTCTCCAGCAGCCCCTCAAACTCGGAGCGCGCAAACGTGAGGCAGTGGTGGATGTTGTGGGGGAAGGAGTGCAGGGTGCACATGGGGGCCTGCTTCTCAGGGGGGTCCCTGGACGCGCCGTAGTTCTCGGTGAGGCGGGGGATGACCATCTGGGTGTTGCACTTGGCGCCCAGGGTGCCGCTCTCCAGCAGGGGCTTGCCAAAGTACACGCAGCGGGAGTCGACGTACAGGCGGGCATTGACGTTGTCCAGGGCGTTGACCACAAAGTCGATGCCCTCCCAGTAGGCGTCATTGAAGACGTCCTCCGTCTCTGGGGACACGCGGTTCTGCAAGGCGTCCACGCGCAGGGAAGGGTTGATGCGCTGCGCGGCATTGCCGGCCACCGTGGACTTGTAGTTGCCAATGTCCCAGTCACGGAACTGCAATTGGTCGGAAAGGAGAAAAGTTAAAAAATTGCGGAAGGAAAAAACCATTTATTTATTCATATATGTTGCACCTCTGCATTTTCATAACTGTCAAATACCACTTACCAGGAACTGGCGGCTGAGGTTGCTCTTCTCGATGACGTCATCATCGGTGACGGTCAGCTTGCCCTCGGGGCCGCACGCCACCCCCATCAGCGCCAGGTTCTTCAGAAACTCGCACCCCAGCGCGCCAGCACCCACCAGAAACACCTTGGCGTTCTCCAGCCTGCGCTGCAGGGTGCGCCCAAAGCAGGCGATCTGGTCGTCGTACCGCCCTCCCTCGGGGGCCACGTCCTCGGCGGGCAGGGGCCGGTCGGGCAGCGACTCGATGGAGTCAAAGTAAAACCACTGGAACAGGGGGTGGAACTTGCCCGAGGCCGCCTTGACCACCTCCTGGCCCACCACGCCGCCAAACATAGCCGCCATGGGGTTGAGCTCCGCGCTGGAGGTCAGGCCCAACCACAACAGCACCGTCTCGTCAATCTCCGCCTTATTGGCGGCGGCGTCGTTGATGCGGCGCGCCAGGGCCACCACCTCGGCGGCGTCGGCGGTGGACCCTGGGCTGGGGAGGCGCCCCTTGTCGGCCTGGAACGCGTCCAGAGCCTGGAAACCCACGTGCAGCAGCGCAGAGCGCTCCAGCTTTGCGAAATCCGACAGCAGGAACTCCCCGGGGTCCTCCATGGCGGCGGCCAGCGTCTTGAACGCCAGTGCCTTGCCCTCCTTGTGCTGGGTCACAATGCCGCCGCGCTCGTACGCGGCAAAGCCCGTGGAGTCGACCTCCACCTCGAACGAGTGCGCCTTGGGGTTGCGCACCCGCAGGGGCCCTGCCGCGTTGAGCTCCGCCATGCCCACCACCTCGCTGAACGTCACCAGCTCGCCGTCCTGAAACTCCAGGCGCTCGTCCTCCACGGTGGTCACCAGAGTGGGGTTCCCCGGGGTGATGCCGGCCACGATGCCGGCATGGGGCTCCTCCCCGTCCACGTCCAGCACCGCGAAACTGGGCCCAAAGTCGCAAAACACAGAGGCAAACACGCCGCGGATGTCGGCCTTGATGAAGGCGATGCCGGAGCGGTGGCAGAACTCGTCGATGCGGGTGGCCTCGGCCAGCGACACCTGGGTGGCGACCACCACCTGGAAGGCGGCCAGAAAGTCGTCGGTGAGCTCGGCGGCAGAGGCGACGACGGGCACCGCAGAGTTGAGCTCCTGCAGCTTGTCGCGGCACGCCTCGGCGCGGTTGCGTCCCACGTCGGCGTCGGTGAGGTAGAACTGGGATCCCAGGTCGCGCAGGGTGACCTCAGCGCGGTCGTGAAGGGTGATGGACTTGAGCCCCGCCAGGATGACGTTTTTCGCTGCGAAAAAAAGTGAATGCGATGAACAAAGAACTTAAGAACAGCAACATCAGAACACCAGAACCACACACACAACACCAGAACCCCCTCGCAAAGCTCACCAGTCTCCACGCCCAGGCCATTCAAACCGATGATCAGAACGTTGGCCGTGGCCATGCGCCGCATCGACTCCTTGCCATAGACAGCAAGCTGCAGGGTAACGGTATCACCACTTGTGAGCTACCAAGCGCGCACAAAAGTCGCCCAGCCAAAGCAGCCAACAACAAATTCACCTGTCTGGAGTGAAGATCTTCGTCGATCTCAACGGCCGGAGCCTCCCCGTTGGCCATTTCCTCGTCTGCCATCCTGATCTTCTTGAAGTCCTGGTCCTGCGCCCATCAAAGAGTTTGCTCGAGTTGGTTCAGCCAAAATTCGAAAATGTGATCATACAGCGCCGGGTGGCAATGGCGCTGCAGTCACCCAGGGGCGAGAGCTGCCTGTGGCGCCCACCCCGTGCCTCACCCGCTCTGTTTCGTTGGCTGCTCGCTTTGACATGAACAATCGCCAAATCAAAAGGTCCTCCTCGCAGCCAAGTGTCCTGGCTGCCCTAGGAAGAGCTGTTCACAAGCTACAATTGCTGTTTTTTCTAAACACAATCGAAAAAAGTCGGAGAGGCGCACGGAGGCCAGGGAACAAGTAATTTCAGAAAATTTACTTGCAGAAAAAAATTAAGTGTTTTCTAACGGGGATGCTTCCCACAATTATGCACACTCTTAAATTTATTTAAATACATTGCGCGGATAACAGGCGTGCGCCGCCTCTTTTGGTTACTCTTTTCAACTATTTTGTTTTTCATCTTTTGTTTTTTGCCAACTAGCCTGTTTGCGCTGCTCTCTGAAAACTGTTGGCTATGGGGGACAGCATGCCATCAGAGTTTGTCGACAGCAGCTATGATGCGGTGGACATGGGCCTGTGCCATCCCCATGTGGTGGCTTCCGGCTCAGTGCTGCCAGGCCGCCGCCGCTACCTCATCTTCTTCATGCACAGGCACCTCAACTTCAGGCTAGCGGAGGCACAGGCAGTGGCTGAGACAGTGCATGGTGAGCTCCATTATATTATCGTTTTCAGTTTAGTAATATTTGTTGGACGCTATTAGTGTCTTCTTTTTATGCCCATATATTTTTTCCACCAATCAAAAGTATCTTAAACGGCAAATGGGTTTTTTTCCCTTTCTTCAGGCAGCACAGCGTGGGACGGCGATGGCCTGCCCATTGTGGTGTGGGAGCTGCCCCAAGGTGGCGTGATGGCCTCCCCCTTTTGGTACGTCCACCTCCACAGCGAAGCCATCGCAGCAGGCATAGCACGCCACGCGATGCTGGTGCGCTGCATCATCGAGGTGTGGGGGGAGGGTCCAACCAGGGAGGAGGCGCAGGCGGCGGCAGCAGCGTGTCGGGACCCAGAGCGGGAGCACTACTGCGCCCCTGACCAGTCTTTCCGGTTCACAATCGAGCGGTGGGGAACCACCATCACGATGGCGGAAAAGGTGGACATCATTGAATCATACCAATATTGCACGGCGTTCAAGGGCAAGATTGATCTTGTGTCCCCCATGCACACATGGTGGGTCATTGAGTCTGTTGAAGCCGTCCACACTGGCCTGCCGGCCATCCCTCTGTGGCAATACTTTGGACGGCTGGTGGCAATGGGGGAGGCCAGGGCGCAGCTGCAGCGGTACGACCTGCGACAGCGGCGGTACCTGGGGCCCACATCCATGGACACCGAGCTGGCGTTCATCATGTGTGCGATGGGGGGCGTGCGGCGGTCGTCCCTTGTGCTGGACCCCTTTGCCGGGACTGGCAGCGTGATGGTGGCCGCAGCAGCCCTGGGGGCGCTCACCATGGGCACCGACATCGACATCCGGGTCATTAAAATTGGAAAGAAGGATAAAAAAGGAGACGCCGTCAACATTTGGACCAATTTCAGCGACTATGCGCTGCCGCCGCCGGTGGGCGTGTTGCGCGCTGACGTGCACCGCCCTCCCTTCCGCACCGACCTGGTCGAGATTCTGGATGCCGTGGTGGGGGACCCGCCGTACGGCGTCCGCGCTGGCGCCCGCAAGAGCAGAACCAACCCCGATGTGGCCATCCCCGACAGGGCCACCCACAGGCCCGGCACCGACCCCTACCAGCTGGCGGAGTGCCTGCGAGACCTCGTGGAGTTGTCGGCAAAACTGCTGGTGGTCGGCGGCTCCTGCGTGTTTTGGATTCCAGCAACCCCAGAAAAGTACTTTGAGGAGGAGCTGCCGCGGCACCCAGCCATGGAGCGGGTGGCCAACTGCGAGCAGGTGCTGGCATCGCGGTACAGCCGGAGGCTGGTGGTGATGCGCAAGGCGCGGGCGTATGACGCAGCGGCGGCTGAGGAGCACTACGCCGCGGCGGGGCCGCCGCGCATGGCGCAGGACGAGCTCAGCGCCAAGAACGTGTATGAGAACACTGAAAGGGTGGCGGGGGAGAGCAGAACGGAACGGAGAGGGAGGGCCAAGCTGGTGCAAAATAGAGCGCGGAATAAATGTGTTTGATTTGAACAGTGGTTTTCTTTGAAAATTTGCAAGAGGGAAAAGAAAATCATAGAAAAGGAAAAACACTCGCTGGAATGATGATGTTTTGGGTGTATTGAAAAAAATGGAACTGCACCTTAGGTTTGATGGAAAGCTTCAAACGCTGGAAATCCGTCTCCACTGAGTGGACAAGCCATGAAGAGTTTGGCTAGGAAATATAATTGTCTGGGGCCAGCAGTATATGCCAGGTGTATAGCACGATATGTCAGCCCCAGACTGATAATTCCCACCTGCCCCATCAATTTTAGGCGTTGGTGTTTCCACTCAAGAAGCCTCTTTGTTAGGACAGGTGAGAATATGGGGTAGGGTGGGTGGGCAGCCTTTTTTAGGCCACCGCTACTTGTCCACCGTGAATTTACGTTTGTTTCCAAGTGCTGTTCATGGCCTTCCCAGGCCTTTTCTTCGACGCTGCACTTATGGTCTTTCCAACCAGGGAGTTCAAGGTTTCCCAAACCCCTCAATAGAATGTTTTAGGTAGTATTTGTTAAAACCCTTTACAACAAAAACATTCACTGAAGCCCATGTCCTCATCGTCGTCGTCGCAGCTATCGGTGTCCGGAATGTAAATCGTCATCACCCCTTTAGTCACCCCTTTGGGGTGCTTGGTTTGTGGTTGGAAAGGTAAATGCATAAAGCCACGTGCCATCCTGCTGCTGGAGACGAGGCTGCTGCAAGAACGAAGGAGCAGCCAAGGGTCGTCAACGCGCAGTCCCACGGCCACCGGAGAAAAGATGGGCGGTGGACGCGGAGGGCGGCGCAGAAGCAGCACTAGCAAGGTCGTGCCTCTCGTCGCGTGAGGGCAACATGCTGACGATGACAAGCAGACCCCCCCCAACCCCCGACAGGCCACTACAGCGAGCAGCAAGCAGTCCACAAGCTGATGGGGGCACTGAGTTAAAAAAAAATAACAACCTGCGTCGCACCCACTGTCGCGCACGGTGGACCACCGATTGGCTTCCAGCGCGCCGACAGACGCTTGGAAGCGCATGCTGTCCACACTGTAACACGAGGGTCTGTGCTTGGCGCAGACCAACCCTTGACGACCAACTCACGTCACGCCAAAAAGGATAAAACTAATGGTGTTGTTTTTTGTTTTTTATTTTTCATGTATATGCCCAGTCCTGTGTTGTGTTTTAATTGCTGTGTTTTCTGTTTATTTTTTTCCTTTTTTCATATTTCGCTATAAATTTTTCAGTTTGCATGTTTTCCTATGCTTTTCTTCATGCGTATTATAGGAAAACTTTACTAATGCTTTTTAATACAGCGGCGGCGTGAAGAAAGAGTGAAATAAAACTTTAGAGGGTTTTTTTCATATGACCGCTCATATGGGGGTTTGGTAGGGTGAGTCTAAGCTGTTGCTGCTGGGTTTAAGCATTTTGCAAGGTGCTTTTCTAGCATGTCGTTCGTGAGGCGGGGCGATGGTCGTTGGAGCTGGCGCTGCAAAAGAAAAGAAAAAAAACACAAAAGAAGAACGTTCAAGGTGCGCTGGCTTCCTTCCTACATGAATCAATAAAGTACAAAAAGAAAATGTGCCACTCACCTCCCCGCTGCCGTCTGGCGCTGCTGCTGCCAGCACCGGCACCTCCATTGCGTACGCTGCCTCCCATGCTGGGTTGCCTGCGATATTGCGCACCTCCAGCTCAACGCCGCTCAAAATGGAGGGGGTGAACGCAGCGCGGTCCATGATGGCCTCCAGCTTATCCTTTAACTTGTCGCACAGGGGGCAATCCGGCTTGCTGTACAATATGAGCTTAAAGGAAGGCTGCTCAGCGGAGGAGGCGGTGACTGACGTGGCAGCAGCGGCAGAAGTCGTCAAGGAACACCGCTGGCCAGCTGTTGACGATTGCATGATATTAAAAGATCGGCATGCTGTCCACTGTGAGGGAGGTGCAGTCAGGCGAGGAGCTTTAAAGACAAATGACATGCGGGACGAAGTGAACCGGCCCGAAATGAGGGGGAGGGCGAGTGAGGCGATCATTTTTCTTCAAATACAGCTGGGTTTGGATTAAAACTTGCGGCCCTAAAAGCTGGTCGAAACATTCAGTCTTAGAACAGGCGCCAACAAACAGACCCCCAAGTTCACCTCGCTTGCCCATTTTGCCAAACCACTCCAAAAATTATATTATTTTTTTCACACACAGCGTGTACAGCGGCCCACCTGAACATGCAATCCACTTTTGGAATTCAATCTCACTGCAAGGGCTTTGCTAGGAGCCAGAGGTGAGCATTTCGCTGCACAGGAAACTCCTCAAGGCATTTTTTGTAGCGTTTTGCATCGAATGATGTCCCATCGACCCTGCCTTGCAGTGCTAGGTGCCAGGTGGTGGTCCACCGGTCCGTCGCCCGCAGCTCCCTCAGGCAAAGCCAAGTGGTCAGGGCGAATGGTGAGTTTGGCGCTTAATCAATCTCAAATCCAGTATTATTGTGTTGCATTTTGGGAGAGGAGCCGAGCCCTGCTGCTGCTGCTGCAGGGGGAGGGGACTTTTTTTTTTTTTTTTTTTTGAATAGTCAGCCACAAATCTCATGCATGTTCTTCGTTCGACAAACACCATACAGCCGTGACCGTTGACAGCGCCTCCCCTTACGAGCGCCTGGAGTCGGTGACGTGCGATCTGTCCGCCTTCCCCTCGTGCACCTTCTTCAGGGTGGAGGCCATCATCAGACCCTGGCGACTGTCCAAAGTGGTGTTGGAGCTCAACAAATCTGGCATCCGCGGAATGACGGTGTGCGACGTGCACGGCGCCGGCGTGCAGGGCGGCATTCGTGAGCGCTTCAAGGGCACAGAATTTGGCGGGGAGCAGAACTTCTTGGTGGAGAAGACCAAGATGGAGATCGTTGTGGACCGCACCCAGGTGGACTCCGTGGTGCGAATCATTTGCTGCGCAGCCTACACAGGGGAGGTGGGTGACGGCAAGATCTTTGTGCACCCAGTTGCCGACATTGTGCGGGTGAGGACGGCAGAGACAGGGACGGCAGCGGAGCGGATGCAGGGCGGCATGGCGGACATGACTGGGGGCACCGGAATGTGAGCAATAATAAATTATTATTAATACAATAGATGCTGTGGCGTGGCGTGGCGTGAACATTTGAGAGCTAAGAAAATAATGATTGATTATGGTTATTCAACTGAATAACATGGCGCTGTAAACTATATGGGTGTGAATTACTCATGTTTTGGTGGATAAATATGCGGTGCAAACGGAAAAAAAAAAAAAAAAAAAAAAAACAGAGGGAAGACTGCGCTTGAAGATTTAATTTCCTTTTTGAAAATACAAAATGAAACTTAAAACTTTCTGCATGTACTACTGGATATGGGTTTAGTCAATTGATGAGCATTTTTAACAAGTTCAGCGGCAGCGGCTCTTGAGAGGATGTCTGCTTGGCGCAGAGGCTCTGGATTTTTGTGTTTACAGCTGGCCAGAACCACTTCCACAGCGGTTTCCAGTCCTACCATGTGCCCGCACGAGACGAAAATTGGGCGAGAGGTGCCAGGAGGGCACACCGCCATGCCAAGCACTTTGCTGTTTTCACGGCAGCCGCACAGCGGGACCATGCAGGGACCCTCGGTTTGAGCCTCTCGGACTGATTTCATAGCGCCTCTGGCAGCCGCTTCGGTCAGACCTTCAACGTGCAGCAGATTTTTGGCGACCCCAATCGTCCGGACTCCCCCACACGACACTCCCAGGTGTGAGGCACTGCCGCAGCGGCGGGGATGCAGCGTGCCGAATCCATCGACCAGGTACACATCTGGTACGACGCTACAGCGTGTTTGAGCCCTTTGAATAAGCTCTGTGAAAGCTGGAACTTCTCTGCGCAAAAGAGAAGAATAAATGCCATGCGAGCGTCACTGTTTCTACTCTGAATGTAGTATAGTACATCACACGAATTGCAATATACCTGAAACCGAGGTACGTCGCCATGTAGGGGACGTCCAGCTGCACTTGAATTTTGTCAGAGTACACAACCGACAAGTGCGGCAGCTCCCAGACCACCAGGCTGGCGACAGCGACCTCTGGGCTAGGCGTATCTGCATCGCTGTCGATGCGTATTCCCCGGGATATGTCAAGCCCCCCAACGTACTTCAGAGCTCTTCCGACAGCATCGTTGGTGACAATGGAAGATGCCAGGCGCTCCTGTTCTCTGCAACATTCGACGAGACCAATAAGAGTGCATTGGTGCATCAGGGAGTTTCAACCGGTCTTCACTCGCCTGTTCCAGGAGGCCAGCTGCGCTGCGTTGACACACTCAGCCGCGTGCATTGTGACTCGCTCCGGGGCCATCACTCATTTTGTGTGATTTTTTTGCATTATTCTGAACTGCAAGCGCTCCGAATATTGGCCGTTCCCCCCACCCCCTTGAAAACGCGGTTGCGCCTCGAGTCGTCGATAAACACGTTTGTGCAACTGCCGCTTTCAACTCTGAGCACATTTTCGCCGTATTTAAAACCTTCCATCGCTATGTTTGGCCTCTTCACACAACAGCCGCGCCACGAGGGCCCGGCAACGACCGAGGTAAGGCGTCCCTCGTTGCTGTCAATTTTTTTTTTTGGTGCCAGCCAGCCACCACGTATTCGCCTTTGCTGCTGCTCCTTTGGCCTTGTGATAATTTTACCAGGCTGTTTGCGGCCACTGAGCAGCCTCTTGGGCTTCCTTTTTTTTTATATTTTTTTTCCTGTATTGTTAATAATTCGGTTGACTGCCCCCCCGAGTTGACTCTCTCCCCTCTCCATTGCAGGCGCAGCCGCAGCCCACCGCGCAGCAGCGTGATGTGACACAACCCGCGGGCGTGACCTCCCCTCGGCGGTGTTCAGAGAAGCATGCCCACTGGGCGTTGGAATTCGACGGCCTCGAGTCCTTTGACTTTCTGGTGCGAGACCAGACCCCCCGTGGCAACGCCAACTACGTGCAAAGCCACTGAAGAGGCAGCGCTTCAGGATGGCGCCACACGCACGCAAACAGCGATGATTTATTTTCCGTTTCAACTTTTCCCTCCTTTAGCTTTTCTCCTCCTTTATGAAACAACCCTATTCAGCAGTGTGCCCCCACTAGATTCTTTTCTACGGCGATTGATATGTGCTTTTATACTCGTGTATTCTACCATTCATTTGACGACGATTCAACAAAGAAATGATGTACGACTTGAAAATGGCTTGGTGACGGTCATTTCGTTTGCGCTTGCTCCAATTATTGACTGAGATTTTATTTTTCTTCTTGCCGCTATGGCACATCTTTACTTAATCCCCTTTGTTTGATTTTTTCTCTTTTTTTCTATTAGATGACGAATCGATTTTAACAAAACTAGCTGCACACATCGGTTGTACATAGGGCTTCACGTCTCTTCTTCGTCCACCGGCTTCTTCTTTTTCTTCTTCTTCTTTTTCGTTTCTGCCTTCACCTCTCCACCCTCCTCTTCCACAGCCTCCTCTTCAGCAACTTCCTTCCTCCGCTTGTTCTTTTTCTTCTCCTTTTTGCTCGCCGGTGTGTCGGCAGCCTCCTCCTCATTATCGTCACCACCAAACAGGTCCTCAAACTCCCGCCGCACCTCGTCAGCAGCCTGCCCCCTGCGCTGCCAGTTTGCACCATCAGACTTGAACGCCGCAACGTGGCACCGCTGCAGCAGCGCAGCGCCCCGAGATGTTGCAGCCAGCCGCGACTCTGCGGCAGCCAGGTCGGAGGCGATGCTTTCCTTGTCCGCCGTCTCCGCCATGTCAAAGCACTTTTCCACAAATCGAGACCCAGCACCGGTCGCCGCCGCCGCCGCCCAGCTGCCTGCCAGAGCCCCCAACATCTTCTTCTTCTTCTTGGGGGCCGCCCCAGGCCCCTCCAGGTATGCCTCCAGCACTCGGCACCCCCCAGGGTCTCGCGCCATGGCGCCCAGCTCCCCTGGAGCCAGCGCCGCCAAAGCGTCAGCCCACTTCTTGCTGGACTGCCCAGAGAAGCGCATCACGGTGACGGCGGTGGCACAGCCCAGCGGCGACAGCCTCCCCCCGCCTGCACTGTTCCCCAGCTTGGTGGGCGTGTCCAGCGTGAGCAGCTTGTGCAGCGGGGTGGCCCCCCCGTCTGCTGCCAGCCCAGAGTCCACGGCGTGCCACAGTGCGTCGGCAGCATCGCTCTCCAGGGACCCAACCCTGCCGGATGCGGCCATCAGCACCGCTACCACGCCCCCCCGCCGCGCCCGCAGCAGCGTTGAGATGTGGGGGCGCAAATCCTCAAACATGCGCTTCAACTGCTGGGGCTTGCGCACCGCAGCCAGCGCCGCCTGCACCGCAAAATTTGCGCAGGGGTGCTGCGCCAGGGGCACCACCCTGCCCTTGAAGGCCGCCGTGCAGAGTTTCAAAAATACGTCGTCCGGGGCGGTGGCCAGCGCAGCCTCCATGAGGTGACTGCCGTTCCGGTCGGTCAGCAGGCGGTGCAGGGCGTCGGGAGCCAGCGTGTCGGGCCCAGATGCAGCGTTGCCCCCCAGCAGGTGCACCACCAGCTTGGCCTGCAGCGCTTCGTCTTCCAGGGCAGCTGCCCCGCGCAGCAGGGACTGCAAAAAGGGCCCCGCAAAGGCGTCGCACTGCAACGCTGTCAGGTCCGGCCCCGTCCACTCGTCTGACATCACCACGGCCGCCACTTTAGCGTAGAGTTGGGGGTAGGAGGTCGCCCCAGCGCTGTGGTAGGCAGAGCCTGCAGCAGCGGCGTTGGTGCGTACGCGCGCAGCCAGAGCCCCCCCGCCTTTTGGGCGCAGCTGACCTGCTGCATCTGCAGCTGGCTGCGCTGCCCCTTCGCCATCTGATGCTCCGGGGCGACGCTGCGGGGCTGAAGACACGTCGTGACCGCTCAGCACGCACAGCAGGCGTCTGGCCACAAACGACCCGTACTTGGAGGTGATCATGGGGTAGAGGTGGGTGGAGGCGGCATCAGTGAATGCAGACAGGGCCCCCTCCAGAACGGCATGCTCAGTGTCGTCAGCAGCGCTCAGGGCGGCGGTGGACAGCGTGGTCAGCAGCTTCTCAAGGACGTGAGATCCAAAGGGGCCGCTGTAAGAGGGAAGGGCACAGTGCGAAAGTGAGAACAAACAGCAGCGGCGGTGAACAGTTTTTCAATAAATACTTTGAAAATGAGTTTACCTGGTACAAATTGCGCCCATATTTTCGCCCTCGATGCACCCACGCACAAAGGTGTCCAGAGACGCGGGCGAGGCGTGCGGAAGCAGCGCCTCCAGCACCCGGCTGCAGGCCGCATCTGGCGCAACCTCTACCTCCCGCCCCTTGGTCTCCTCCAAGACGTTGTCTGCTAACAGCCGTCTATCTTCATCGTTGTCCAGTGTCTTAAAGTGGGCGTCGATCTCTGCATAATATTTTAAACTCTCATCATCGAGTCGAGAATATCGCTGTTGGCCTCCTTCCTGGCCCTCTTCCCGTTCATCCCGACCTCTCTTCATTGAAAATGTGATTTAATAATTAAAAAAATATGCATGCATATGTGATTTGAAAAAAAACATTCAAACCCATTTCTGGGCTGAGGGCGGTGCTCATTCCTGGACAGCGCAGAACGGCAAAGAGGCATGTGGGGCTGCCAAGAGCCCTCTCCAAGAGCCCACTGTTCCACTCTTCGTATGAGCGCACAAGGTGCAGGCATGCGGATCCTCTACCCCAAGAGCAGAAATTGCAGTGACGGCTTTGTTTGAACATGGATACCACACGTTAAAGAAAGTTCATGTTTTTTCTCACGTGTATACCATAGTATGTAGAATGAAATCAATTATCATCAACGCGCACTGAAAATATCAAATAGACACAATGCGGGGCGATCAATACCCCCCCCGCCCCAAAGCCATGCATGGATACATACTGTAATTATTTTCCTAAACTATTTTCTAAACCTCAAACTGCTTTGTTGTTTTTCATTCCTCCTCTTCTGAGTCGCTGAGACGGAGGAGCGGGTGGGAGACGACCAGGCTGCCGTCGGACTGAATGCGCGAGGAGGCAATTCTTGAAGAGATGGTGTCTGCAAGGGATTGAAACGAAACTTTTTTCAAAGTGCCAGAGCTCGATTAATAATAGAGAAAAAGCATGGTTTTCAACCATTCTAGACAAAACCTTCTTCAGAGGCCGCCGGCTGGCGGTGCTGCGCCAATTCCTGCACATGTCCCAAATATGGGGGATATTTAAAAAAACTGTAAATTCTGATACATGCATGGGTTGATTTTATTTTTTTCAATAGATTACATGAAGTAATGCCAGTGCAACTCACATCTGGGAAGCTGGCGGGCAAAGGAACGGGAGCTGTGCTGGGATGGGGAGGCGCGGCTACAAAGGAAGGAGGAGTATCGGGGCGCGGCACCGTCACGTGCTGTTCTTCAACAAGCTCAGCTATATATTCTTCTTCGCCCTGTGCGGCAGTTTTGTTGGACCGCCGCTGCGGCATTCCTGAAGGAAAAAATGTTGCACGGGCGACTGCATGTTACAGCACTCTAAGCAAATCAGGCGCATGTTTTGCATTATTAACCGCACCCGTGCGGCCCGTTTCAGTGCGACATTGGCCCTGCCACAGAGTGAACGGAGCGCTGGCAAAGGCACGCAAGACAGCAAAAGGAATGCAGACATAGAACAGAAATACGCGTTCAAAGAACGAGACTGCTTGGAACGCCATGGCGAGCACAGCGAGAGGCAGCGAAATGGGCATGCTAGGTTGAGGCATAGTGAAAAAAAGGGAAGGAGCGTGATTTTTTATGGAGCTGTGAAAGTCCAATGCAGCTTGAATGAGAATATACCAAACATATTTCGTTATTTTTTACTGCTGCAAAATTGGACTGCGTAGATGTATCCAAGGCTCCTCGAATGCCTCCCCATTATTTTTTCTTAAATTAGCATGAAATACGAATAGTGGGCTATTATCAGCATGCCAATCTGTCTCTTTGCTATCCGCAACATACATACATACATACATTACAAGCAAGCAGGAACAGGCGGCAATTTCAGAAACTCGCACACCACCGTCGCGGCGGCTGCGTTGCTGCTGCGATGCTCATTATCCGCAACGACAGCGTACTGATTGCATTGCTGCTCGATAATAGTTTTGATGTTGTCAGCGGTTTCTGTCAAAAAGGGAATGGGATCAGCGCTAAGGGCGGTATGGTAATTTCTTGTGTTAAATGCTCTATACTTGCAATGGTGGTTCTGATGACTTGAAATGCCAAATGCTTGTCGCAGGTAAACAGGAAGAAGAAGAAAAAATTAATATAGCACTGAATATTGTGAAGTTTTAAGCAATAAGTAGCGTGAAACATGCCATCGATGCTATTTTATTGGCACTACAGAAAATTACACATAAAATAGCAATACCTATATTGCATAGGCTCAGATTTTACTGCCACGGCAACCGCCGGCCCAGCAGCTCCTCCAGCATGCTGTCGTACTGTTGCATGACCTTCCGGAATCGCTGCTCGGTTGCCGAAGAAAGCACTTTATCCAAAGGGGGGATGGCATCGACCACGTCATCAAAGCGCGCTGGCATCTCCCAGCCATCCACAGGGAGGCTGAGGAATTGAATGGCATCCATCAACACAGCATTAGGGGCACGAGAGAAGTCTCGAGTAAAGTACAAGCGCACATTGTCAACGCTGGTGAAGTACTGCAGCCGCTTCAAATGCATCACGTAAATGCCATCGTATACACAATTTTCTCCACTGCCAAATAGCTTCTGTGGCAAGGGCGACTCGGGCCAGTCAGACTCGGCATTTTTCTTCAGCTTTCGCTCAAATGCATCCAACTGCTTTTCCACAGCAGCCGAAACTTCAGCACGAGAGGAAGAAGAGGTCTTCTTTACTTCACTTTTAGCCACCTCGGCGATGCATCTTTCCAGCGGATCCCGCAGCAGAACAAAGAATTTAGAGAATCTGTGGCCGCATGACGTGACAATGTCCTCCACCCCATCCACAAGGCGTGAGGGGGCAGCGTCGCCCACCAGACCATCCGCAGGAGCGCTGGAAAATTGCGCATTGTATTGGGAAAGGTCTTGGCGGGGACTGGGCGCCTGCTGCTGGGAATTTGCCATATCCGACAAAGAAACACTGAACACTTGAGGATGCCTGGCCAAAAACGCATTGAGTGATATCGTGCCGCTCTTCTCTGCGCCAATAATCCAAAAATCAGGGCGACACACTTTGGACTTGGGCTGCAAAGAAATTGAGAGCCCGTCGTGTTCAACATTTTGGCGCACGCGAGGACTCCATTTGTGCACCATGTACGGCATGCTGCTGGTCAAACATTTCGCATCCATAACTGGTGAAAATATCTGAGCGTCGTACACACACATATTGAGCTTCACGGCCGTGCAATTGGCAGCTCGTCGCTTCACAAAGTAGTAGTGAAGGAAGCCCTGCAAGCCCTCAGAACCGTAACAATTAACGTCTTTAGCTTTGCGAGTGTCTTTCTGGCATGGTCCACACCCCAACTCCCCCCAACAATCACTGTTTCTATAGAATTGAGACTGGTAGAGCAGATCCGCCACAATGTCCTCCGTCGGATTCTTTTGGTTGCCTTTCAGCACCAACATGCCCCCATTCAAAGGTGAATGTCTGCCTGCGGCATACATAAAATCTGCCTGGCAATAAAACAAATGGTGAATAGGTTTTAACACCGAAATATCAAGGTCGAGAAGGATGACGGTGTCGTACGGCAAATTGAATGCGTGAAACTTGATGTACTCGGTGATTCCACAACAGTTGGGGTTGCTGTCTTGAATTTTAACAAATCTGGCGGGCAAATCGGAGCGTTGGAAAGGGAGATCCACCAAAACAACTTCACAACTTCCCAACAGCTTCAAACCGGCTTTGAGCTGTTTCAGAAAATTTACTTCAATTTCACCCTTGTAAATGAGAAAAATAATGGGGGCCTGGGAGTACAGTCGGAGTTCCCCTGCTTTTCCCACTGCTTTGTCAACCCATTCAGACGATTTTAGGGCGGTCAGCGCGAACGCAAACACATTTCGGCCAAACGCCTGTGAAGGACTCTGAGGCGTTGGCCATACCTTTAGCCTCAGACATGAGGGGGGGTGCGACACAGGAAACACGGCTACATCCTCATAACTCTTCCATGCTTTGGGCGGCGGTGCTGAGGGATCAACGACGTCACTCAAGTACTCACTAGTCTCTAACGCCTGCTCTGTGCTTGGTACACTGATTGGAAAAAATGCCCAGAAGAGGAGTATAAAGGCTCCAGCGAGGGCGGCACGAAGCACCGACTGGGGTTGAAATTCAAAAACGCACGCTGGTTTGGATTTATGAAGCCTGCTGGGTTCCATCACTTGATGTCAATTTGTAAGAATTAAACTATCAGAATCCAGAGTACGCAGTGAACGCTGAATTGAAGTTGGAATAGAATAAATGATAGTTGTCCTCATTTTTCAACACAGTGAAATGTAGCGCATGCTATCGTGCTGAGCAAAGTCATACAAAATTAACACCGCGCATTCGTCGAAGGAAGCAGCTATCTGTACTTTGAAAGGGACGATCAAGGCTTTTTAAATGTCAACTGGCATGCGCAGCCAGACTCGATTGAGCACTTTCAGATAAAGATAACGATATTACAACTCCTATAACCGGGATTGGACTGGCACTGATGCCAGCATTGCCCTGGAGGGAAGAACAGATGCCGGCGAAAAACAGAAACGTTTCCGCCGCTCACTTTTCCATCAAAGCTGTCGATATAAAGAGAAAACCTGATAATTTCAACTAATACAAACACGCCGTGCAGAACGCAATCGCCATGCCCAAAGAAACGCATTTCTTGGTGTAAACGTATATCAATGCAATACAAAATATGGAATATGTGATGCAGAGCCCCCAAAACGCAAACGTGCATTTGGTGTAAAGTAAAGATCGCGCACGTTTGCATTGTTCTTGCATGTCGAGGCCACCGTTCGATTTGCAACAAAAAACACATCAGTTTTTTAATCCGCGCCTGCTTTTGTTTTTAGCAGATTTATTGCGTTTGCAAAAATGCATCATCTGGTTCTGGTTCGGCACATCGCCTGAGCGCTTGTCTTCACATCACATCGTTTCCCCTCTCCCCTATTTATTAATTCGAAGTCTTGTTTTTTTTCCTTCTTCCAACTCGCACTGATCAACGCCAAAAAGAGGTTGGATCGCCCTCCTTTGATACACATGACAGCTCGGTCCCCTCGTTGGCCAGCCATGTGGCAGCTACATATTGCGACAGTTTCGGCAGCGGCAACCGCTCTGTTTGTTCTACTTAAAAGTGACTCCATTCAAACGCATTTTAGAGGGGTGCAAGGCGTGTGGAAGCCCCAGATTGATGATGTGATGCCCATCTTAAAACGGTTCGCAGTTGCAGTCAAAGTCACGCCTGCGAGAACGCAGGGCAGCTGCAAGCTTCAGTCGTTTGGCAAAGGGTGGGGCAACCACTCGCTGTGTGACCGCCCTCCCACCCACCGTTTGTGCAACTTTTATTCATTTGGCATCTCCACCGACTACTCTTTTGATCTGGACATTGCCAAGAGATGGCGCTGCCAGGGGTTTGCCGCCGACCCAACAATTGTCCACGACTCTCTCTTACACAAGCGCATCACTTTCCACAATGTGGGGGCTAAAATGTTGAATGCAGCTGGGGCCAAACCCATGTTTCCCATCGTTACGTCGGTCCCAGCACTGCGCAAGTGGTTGCAACATGACTATGTCGAGGTTTTGAAGATGGACTGTGAGGGTTGCGAGTACTCGATCGCCAGGGACATCATTCTTGAGGACCCTTCATTCTTCAGCCGAGTCGGCCAGTTTGCGGTTGAGGTCCACACCAGCAAGCACTGGGTGGGCACAGACGAGGCTGTGTACTCTCTCGGAAAATTAATTCAGCTGCTGGAGGAGGCGGGCCTGGTTCTTCAAGACTGGGAAATAGGCAAATGTGGTCGCGAGTTGGAGGCAACGGGGTGCATAGATGCGCTTGTGGAGGCTGGCATTCCTTGCGGCATTGGGAAGAGCTGCCACAATTATCTGTTTGCAAGAGTTTGACTTTCGTGTTTTTTTTGAAGTAGTTTTTAGGCTGGATAATATCGCAGGCATCTTGCCTCTTCACGGGGCTTTCTCGGTTTTACTCATTCACATTCTTCCTTTCCTTTTTCTTCATCAGTCCATTATTGGCTTTTTTCACAATACTATGCACGTTTTTCATCGTTTCATTTTTTTCTCCCTTCAAACAAACCTCATTTCTTCATTTAAAAAAAATCAGCAAGTGTTATTTAACATCGTCTTTTCCAGCTGGTGTATCGTTGTTTGCACGAGGCATTTTAACGCCCACTCCGTGAGGCTTGCTTTTGCTCTTTCGACAAACACTAGTTTAATAGTGACCTTTCTTTTGTTCATATGATCAGTGTACTCTGAGGATAATCAAGCCCGTCTTGTTTTGGAAAACAAATGGCCGTTCGTAACTAAATTCCTCCTCAACACATTCCTCGTAACCAAATTCCTCAACACTTGAATTATCACTGAATAATGATTGTGCAGAAAGCATGGCGTTTGTTAGCCACGCATTTCTCCCCCATAAATTTCCGCTAACTAAATCCAAGTATATTATTTTGGAGGTTCTTGAGCCCAAAACTTCAATGTTTGAAAAGAGAATAAAACCATGGCCCTAAATACAGGCTACTCGTCACCCAAACAACGTCGCTTCCACGCCTGAATTCTCTCGCAATCGCCTCCATTTTTACACAATGCAAGCAACAAGTCAAACCCAACGTTTTTTTATTAGAGAGGCGTAAGAATCGGCGGCGCAATCTCAATTCACTCCGGCGCAGTCTCAATTCACCCCCCCCCCCCCCCCGTCCCCCTAATCCACTCAATACTCGTCCGGCTGGCCTGGCCGCACCAGCACCACCTGCTGCGGCACCGGACTCTCGACATTGAGGTACAAAAAGTGGTAGCGCCACTGCCCACCCTCCTGCCACATGTCGGCATTCACCACAGCACGCCCTGCAGGACCCCGCATGTGAAACTGCAGCTGCACGTGCTCCCTCCCCTCCGCGTCGTTGTAGATGCGGTGGGGGATGCGCTGCCGCTGCGCCCTGTTTCTGGACTCGCTGCCGTATGCGCTGATGGGGGTGCCCAGGCGCACGGTCACGCGGGGGTCGTCCTTTATGCGGTCCAGCGTGGCGGTGTAGCATTTATACTCCTTGGGGGAGAACACCAGCTCGTTGAGAGCGGCGTACAGCACAGCAGAAGCAAACTGCAGGCACAGAAAAACAAATGCCCAGAAATATTTGAGACATTGGAAATGCAAGATCCGACAACAACCAGCACACATTTCATGGCAACGTGATACTCTGCTCCCATCCCCACCCCCATCCCCCATCAACTCACCCCTAGCGCTGCCACTATGACCAGCGTGTAAGAAGTGCCCTCCACCACAGTCATGGGCCGCTGAGGGATCTTGTCGGTGATGGCACTGAACTCCTCCTCTGCCGCCACAAGGTCCTGCATGGTCGGTCGCGGGAAATATGAGCAAACAAAGGTCACAGAGGGCTCTACTGCAGGGAAAAACGGTGCGTTGAAAAAAAACAAAAAAATGTTCTTTGCTGACCTGCTCCCCGCTTTGCGACGGTTGTGTGGGTCTTTTCTTTTCAGCGGCCGGTGCGGCTCGGGCGGGAGTGGAGGCAAAGCCCCTTGCTGCGAGTGGGAACATGGCCAAGGCACTGCCGCTGGTGGAGGCGGCGACAGCAGGGAGGGCGGACAGGCCGAGCGCCTGGTCAGGGGCGCATAGCGACAGCGGTCGCAACCAACGCAATGTTTCTGCGCAAACAAGGCGGGCAACGACAGGGTTCAAGTGAGCATTGTGTAACTCGTCACAGTAATCAAATTCTACACAGCTATTTTGGCCAAGGCCAGGATACATTACGCACCACATAGTTCCACTGATGAAGATCGTGTCAAAAGGCGAATTAACGGGACTGCAGCCTTTGTTCTTGACATGCTGATCAATTATTGACTATTTCAATTTCTTCCGTAAGCCCCAAACACGGCCTCTGTCTGGTGCAACGGAGGTGAAGCGGTATGGATCAGCGATTTAATCGTCATACCTCGAGTAAAAGTATCTCAAACTTCGGGGGAAAAGAGCGGGCGACCGCACTCGTCTCGGACATTTTTGTTCGCAAAAAGCCCCGGTTCCATGAAATATATTTATTAAATTTGTTTATGTTGTATTTGGATTGTTCTAGCGCAGGTAATGCAGGCATTTTTTCAATATTTGCTCATAATTAAAACTGAGTGGGCGGCGTGTTCAGCGTGCTGATCCGCACGTTCTTGCTTTAAATATCCTGAGAAGGCGTCGGTTTTAAAGCCTGTCTTTCCACTGTTGCCTGCAGGGTGTGATATATTGTTGAAAACGTTGTCGTCGTCGCCGATTTGAATTCTGGAAGAAGAGGCTCTATTGGTTCGAGGAGGCTCTTCAGATATGAGCATGTCAATGCTCAGCGTAGAGTCTCCTCGGGGGCCTACGTACGAGCGCGCCCAGGCGAGCTCGGAAAACTGTGCTTGGCCCCGCCATTTTGGGGGGGTGAATCGTTTTCTGAAGCTCTTACCCGCCACTCTTTTGCAGGCCCAACGTTCAAAACCTCTGACGCTGCTACCTTTAGTGGCCCTGATTTTCTACGACGTTTCAGGAGGTCCTTTTGGCATCGAGGCAAGGGCCCTGCATGCTACCAAACAAGGGAGTCTCTGAATTAGGCAGCTAACAAGGGAGTCTCTTGATTAGGGACAGGAACTGTAGCAAACCCTTCCCTCCATTTTTCGCAGGATTCTGTGAGCTCAGGGGGACCTCTCCTCGCCATCATCGGCTTTCTGGTGCTGCCCCTAGCATGGAGCGTGCCAGAGGCCCTGGTCACAGCAGGTAATGCCTTTAAATGAATGAATTTTATTTAATATATTTTCGAAATTGGACTCACAATCTTTTGTGTCCATTGCGCTTCAGAGCTGGCCACAACTTTTCCTGAGAACAGTGGGTTCGTGGCGTGGGTGACTGCGGCATTTGGGCCGTGGTGGGGGTTCCAGGAGGGGTTCTGGAAGTGGCTGAGTGGTGTGACGGACAACGCTGTCTACCCAGTCATTTTCCTGACCTACCTGCAGGAACTGGTGCCCATCCTAGAGGCAGGGTGGCCGCGGATGTGAGTATATGTCACATGCATGCCGTGGGGCATTTCCACCAGAAAAAGGATACCGCCGCAATACTGCCGATCTCACCCCTCCCGGAACAACGATTCCTATATTTTGCAGGCTGTTTTTGTTGGGTCTGAACGCGGGGCTGACCTACATGAACTACCGCGGCCTTCACGTGGTGGGCGGTGCCGCCATCTGGGCAACCGGCTTCACGCTGCTGCCCTTTGTGCTGATGTGCATTCTGGGCGTCCCCCATGTGCGCCCCGCCAACTGGCTGGTCATGGACTGGGGCAAGGTGCAATGGGTTCCCTTTATGAACGTCATGTTTTGGAACCTCAACTACTTCGACACCGTGTCCACGCTGGCTGGGGAGGTGCAAGACCCGGGGAAGACGTTTCCAAAAGCGCTGGGCATGGCGGTGGTGCTGGTGGTGCTGGCATACCTCCTGCCGCTGTTGGTGGGGCTGGGGGTGGCGGCGGACACCTCGGACTGGACGCTTGGCTATTTTGCAGCTGTGGCGGAAAAGGTGAGAGCGTAACAATTTTTTTTCTTCTCTCGTGATATGGAGAAGGAGGTAGCAGTAGGCATTTACGCCAGTTTGCGTTTAATTTGCGGCACACAGAACACGCAATTAACCCTCTCCCCTCATTATACTGCAGGTTGGCGGCAAGTGGCTTGCGTGGTGGATTGTTGTGTCTGCGGCAGTCAGCCAGCTGGGGCAGTTTGAGGCAGAGATGAGCACGGACGCGTACCAGCTGCAGGGCATGGCGGAGCGTGGGTTCATCCCCGCCATTTTTGCCTATCGTTCCAAGCACGGCACCCCCACGGTGGCCATTCTGTGCAGCAGCCTGGGCGTCATGACCATGGCCAGCTTTAATTTCCTTCAAATTGTGGAGCTGCTCAACGTGGTGTACTGCATGGCAGAGCTGCTGGAGTTTGTGGCCTTCCTGTGGCTGCGGCTCAAGTAAGGAAGAAGGCTGCAAAAGGGGACAATAAACATCACTTGCGCCCTTTCTCGAATCTCTTCTTCCACAATGGTTGTAAATACCCTGCCAACCTACTGCACATTCATATCGCAGGTACCCGCAGCTGAACCGCCCATTCAAGGTCCCGCTGGGCACCCTGGGCTGCCTGTTCATGCTGGTGCCAGCATTCATCCTCCTGGCCGGCATGCTGCTGCTTCCCGTGATTCAGGGAGACTGGAGGGTGGTGGGGTTCACCCTGGGGGCCATCGTACTGGGTGCGGTGATGTACCCCACGCTGCAGTATGCGAGGCGCAAGGAGTGGTGCGCGTATGCAGGCGTCTCCCCAGACCAGTTTAAGGTAAGACTTGAGCAATCTTTGCGTATTCATTAAAGTCTATAGTGCGGCCAATTTACTCATTTGGCTGGCCTCTAATGTAATATTTTGCAGGAGCACTTGTACTCTACGTACTCTAGCTCCAATCTGGCGGACAACGGGGCGCCAGACACCGCAGACGAGTCAGCGCCCATCTTGACGAGGCCCAGCCACGACGAACCCATAAATTTGTATCCTCAATGACTGTACTGATTTCTAAATTTTGAAAAATAAATAAAGGCATTTTTTTCTTTCTTCCATGAAGAACATGCAAACTGCATAAATTGTCGCACAAATTGGCCATGCATGCAACCTTTGAACATAAGACATATATTTTGAAGCGAGGAATCTGCAATGTAAGGTAAGACAAGAGAATGCCAGATAATACGAATGAGCGCAACACGCATAAATTTCAGAAATTTGAAATTAATGCTAGATAATGTGCTCGTCTCTCTCCCTAGTTTTCAGGCTGACAACGCGTAGGTGTCAGGATCCGGTTGAGAGTGCCCTGCCCTCGTACACATCCAGTTGACACCGATTTTTCATATGAAGATATATACATACATACATACATACATTACAGGGTTTAAAGTCCGCACAAAAGGGCAACTAAGGCCCCGTAGCAGACTGGCACCGAAGTGCAAGCAGAAAATAAAAAATAATAAATAATAAATGAAAGAAAAACCAACCGCCAAAAGAAACAACGAATATTAAGAAAAGAAAAAAACGAAAAATTCAAAGTATTATGTCCAGCCACGGAGCGTTTCATAACCTCCAGCGTCATGGCTAGCCTTAATGAAAGAAGCAACCTGCTTCGGGGGTTGCTGTAAAAACTCGAAAAGATTTGAAGGAGAAGAAGACGAAGATGACGTATCAGGAAACAAAGATGAGTAAGAATCACGAACTGCAACCAAAGAAGGGCATATGCAGTGAAAGACCATGTGCTCTTCGTCCTCGCAAGACCCAGATGCACACAAACGGCATGTCCGCTGGGCGTGCAGCCGACCAATGAAGCGCCCCGTCTCCACCCCAAGATGATGCGAGCTGCAGCGGAACCTCGCCAAAGAAACCCGCCATGGGACCGAACGAACAGAAGAAAGATACGGCTGCAAAATATAAGAACTCATTGTGGTATCACCCCCCCGAATCGTTGCCTTGTAAAAGTCAGTTTTCGTCCCCGATTGTTGACGGTAAAAATCCATGTAGCGTTGGCGCATGGCCGCCTCTGCCAGCCTGGGGTCGTCCAGGTCGTCGCTCCCCGCGGGCACCACTCCGCTTTCTAGGCCTAAAGCATTAATTAGCCCAATACCTGCGCTGCCCAGCAGCGCTGCGCAGATATATTCTGCTGCGCCAGCGCAAGGTTGTCCCGAAATGCTGCCTTGAGCGTCACCCTCGTGTCGGGCAAGGTCTGCAGCCGCCGCCAGAACCCATAAATACGCTTCGCCCAAGCACACGCCAGGGGGAAGCGACCAAATTCCCCCAACGTGACCACGTTGGCCGTGGCTTTCCGTACCCCCAGCAACCGTCGCAGGAAGGCCCCGTGGAAGATCTCGCACTTGTCGTTACCGTCACCACCAACTGCAGCCACCTGCGCCGGCCCCCAGGTCTCTATGAAAAATAGTTCGCCGGTGAAAAAAATAAGCGGCAGTGAAGATGCAACAGGTCTCTCCTTCCTGAGCTGCGTTTCATACCCTAGTTAAACGCTTCGACAAACAGCCGGTCGTCAGACAGCTCACATTGGGTGCTTTCTTTTTCCTTTGACTTTGCTAGCGAACCCAAGTACTGGCAAAGATGGTTTAATAAATGCTTTTAAATATAATAAAAAATATGGGCGATCTCTTCAAATACTCCTATCTGAAGGCTCCGTCGCGCATTTCGCCTTGGTTTTGCTTACAACGACTTGCGCGTCAGTTCGCGCAATGCTAGCAACGTTCATTTCCGCTGCTGGCAAATCTTCCACAAACCAAGTCAAAGTTAACTCTGCGATGACGGCCGACGAGAACTTCGTGCCTCGCTCTCACTCTCCAGCACTCTCCAGATCAAAACACCCGTGGGTAAACTACGCCGTAGTCGCCTTCCTCACCTTCTTGACGACATCATGTGTGTTCAATAGCGGAAGCGGCTTGCAGCCTATCCCCGCGCGCAGCGTTCAGGTAACTTTGTTTGGATGTATTGCTTATATTTTCGCACCTCCCAAACTCAGTTTGAAACTGCAGCGACTAACGTCACCCCCTGGCATGTCCCTACGTGCGCACAGCAAAACACAGACGTCCCCCCCATTCCGAGCCAGGTGCCTGCGTGGGCGTGGTGTAGGCCTCTCTGCCCGCTGCAGAAAATGAAGGCGGGGAAAGTTTTTGACCACCAGGCAAGCCAAGCTAGCTGCTTTTCACTCGGATTCATTTGTGGTTTCGTAAGGTGACTCCCATGTCTGACTCATTCTGCAGAAAATCCCGCGGTCTCGCTCTCAGAGCGGCGAGGACGCCTGGGTTTACGACAACGTCTTTTTCGGCAAAGAAAACGGCATGTTTCTTGAGATGGGCGCGCTGAACGGCGTCAAGTACTCCAACACCTGGTGGCTGGAAAAGATTGCGAGCTGGCGGGGGGTGCTGATTGAGCCTTCGGCAGGTGAGCTGTATTAATATATGTAAACAGCAGATGATGCGCCTGCCCTGGCTGAGGGCGCCGTTGGTTGCTGTTGAACTGCGCCGCGTGATCATGTCCATGTCGCATGATTTTGACGCTTTCGCATTGCATTGCATTGCAGAGTCATATCGGAACCTCACCCGAAACCGCCCCCAAGGCCTGATGTTCAACGTGGCCATCTGCTCGGAGTTTTCCACGGTGCATTACACGCATGGAAGCAGGAGCGCCGCTATTGAGGGTGAGGTGAAAATGAATTATCTTGCTGTCTGTATTTCTGCGATTGACATTTTTTGCCATCGTTTTTTTAATTGTTGTTGCAGGCATTTGGGAGTTCATGTCCCCCTCCTACAGGCAGCGCTGGCACCCGAATATCACAGACGTGTCGCAGCTGGTGGAGGTCGCCTGCGTCCCCCTGAATTATCTTTTGCAGAGGTAAGGTGGCAGTAATAGATTACTTTCATCTGCGACCTGCATTTGCGAAAAGGGGCATAGCTGCTGAAACAGCTTTTTTTCTTTTTCTTTCGGTGTAATGCAGGTACCAGATCTCTGAGATTGATTTTTGGTCCCTGGACGTGGAGGGCGGCGAGCTGGAGGTGCTCAAGCAGTTTGATTTTTCGGCGGTGAAAGTCAACGCCATGGTGGTAGAGATGGACCGTCACGACACCGACAAGAACCAGAAAATATTGCAGCTTCTGAAAAATGTCAGACTGCTGCCGGTGTACAAGGTGAGCCAGATTGGCAGTAGTGCGGGTAAATACTAAGTAGCAAAAAGAAAACAAGGACTGCTATTTTGCTCACCAGGGAATCGTGTTTGTACGCTCTTCTGCAGGATGGCAAAAACTACTTCTTTGTGCACGAGAGTTACTTGACTCGTGTGTCTTCAAAGCCGGGGCTCTCGGTGGCTGTACTTGATGAATAAACGTCGAATAATTTAGCGAAGCATTTACTTCTATTCCTGTCCCGATTATATAATTATCAATTGAAGGATTCACGAGTTTGAATTGGGCCAGCTGCTCTTTACTTCGCTTCGTTGCCCCCCCCGACCTTGAGTGCAAATTTTCGCAACAACTTTTTTCTTTCAAATTACTGGCCTATCTGCGACAAATTAAGTGTGGTGGCTTGCGCATTCACCCATCATTTCATTTTGCAATCCCCTCCCCCCACCCTTTCAAATATAATATAATAAAGCATTCGCATGAACACTGAATAATTTGTGTGGCCCTGAAAGCAGAACTTAAATTTCGTTCTAAGTGAACGATGCCAATCTCCATTCTTTAGACATATTTATAAGCCTGGGCTACTTGAAGCCAGGCCGTGCAATCCTTCAAATGTCAACAAAATATCATTTTTCCAAAGTATAGTGCCTTTGATTTCATTACGCATTCCCTTCCTGTCCCCTTTCAATGATATATAGTAACTGAATGGATGCCACCTTGTCAATAAACACCGCGTTGCAATAAACGCCTGTCACACATTTATTGCGCTACACCAACGACTTCATTAAAAATAAAAAATAAAACTACTGCGCTGCTGCCGCCACTGCTCCGTTCGCGCTGGCCGCCTTCCCAGCTGCCGCCCTCGCTTCCTCAAACAGCCTCACCAGGTCCTCGCTCACGTGCTCCTCGTCCTCCCAGCTGTCTGGGTAACCGTCCCCCCACCGCACCAGGTACGTCCGAGAGTCGCCGCGGTTGCGGACATCAACCACAGCCTCCGCCTCGGCGTACTCCAGCCCAGACTCGTAGTCCTCGACCACCTCGTCGGAAACGTACTTTTCAGGGACCCACATTGGCTGCAAGCAAAAGAAAAATGGAAAAAAACGCAGGAATTAATCATTGCGAAAAAAATTATTGAGAATCAATTAATCTAAATCGTAAATTTAATAAAATTTGATTAATTTGATATTCAAAGGCATCGCATCGCTACCATGACATAATATTAAAAACAGTCTTAAACAACAACATTCAATAGCGTCGCTCCTTTGCTCACCTCATCGTCGTCCTCAAACTTGACAAGGAACTCTTTGAGGCCGTTGCCCTCCTCGGGGGTGCGCGCGTCCAGCACTGCCGCGGGCTGCACGTCCTCAAACAGGTTGTCGGTCAGCACCTTGAGCACCTCCTCTAGCGCCATGCGGCGAGACACGGTCGCAGGGTTGCCGGGGGGCAGCGAAGCACGCAGGCTCTCCACCAGCTCCAGGGGGGACCTGCCCTGGCGGTCCTGCTGCTCCGGGTCTGCGCCTGCCTCCAGCAGTGCCGAGATGGTGGAGGTGTGGAGGTATCCAGCAGCCATGTGGAGGGGGGTGTACCCTGCACAGGGAAAGAGAGTGAGGAATTTATGGTTTTTTCAGTATTAAATTGAGAAGAGAGAAAGAACTACAATGAATTCGTCGTACCTTCTTTGTCGGCCAGGTCCACCTCTGCGCCCGAAGCCAGCAGGCGCTTCACCAGGTCCGCCTTGCCCAGCGCGGCCGAAAAGTGCAGGGCCGTGCGCCTCGCCTCGTCGATGGTTCTGGCAAGCACTGGCCCCCCCACCTCCAGCATATCGTTGATGGCCGCCTCGTCCGCCTTGCGCACAGCACCCCACCACCGCTGCTCGTAGTCGCGCAGCAGGTTGTCAGCCAGGTTGGTCACAGGCTCCCAGGTGTCTGCCGACCCGTCCTTCCACTTGACCAGGTACTCGACCATGGGCTTGTCGGTGTCGGCGCCAATCACGCGGATGCCCTTCAGGGCCTCCACCTCCACGATGTCGCCGGCCGTGTCGGAGGTGGCGGGCAGAGAAATCATGCGCAGCGTGGGTTGGGGCGGTCGAGAGACGAAATGCCGGGGGCTGGCAAAGGGAGAGCATGAATGGGATGAAGGATGGGCCTTTATGGCAGGGGCAGCTGGCCATGAGAGCGATGCCCGCCCTGCATTGAATATTGTCATGCCTGGCATCATTTGAAAACGGGCCAGGCCGGCGATTGGAGCAAAAATCAGACGCAATGAAATTGGAATTGAAATAAAAACAAACAATTCTCGCTGCGCATCTGTTGGGCTGGTGATCAGAGCAGTGGCATTTTAAATTATAAAATTAGAATTGAGTAATCCTTCAGCCGAAGCTGCTTATCCTGATCCTGTCGCTGCTGGGATGTGCTGAGGCTCGCACCGCTCTCAGAACAGTGCTTCCCGGGGTTCGCAACTGATATGAACATCTAGTAAATACTCAAAGCATACGAGGAGTGCCACCCCTCCCTTTAATATTTCCAGAATTCTTTATTCGAAGAATCGAAAATTTTAATCGTTCGATTTCTTTCGGTCTCAGAGTTAATTTTGCCTCAACGCCATGCAAATTTTCGTCCGAACTCTCTACGGGCGCACGATTGCCCAGCAGCTGCAGCCTGGAGCCACGCCAGCAGACTTGAAATCGCAGATCGAAGCTGCCGAGGGCCTCCCAGCTTCCGAGCTGCACCTCACTTACCTTTCCCGGCCATTGGACCCAGCCAGCACCGTGGAGGCATGCGGCGTGCTCCCCGGCGCCACCCTCCACCTGGCGCTGCGGCTGTGCGGCGGCAAGGGAGGTTTTGGCTCCAACCTGCGAGCAGCAGGCAAGCAGAAGCTGACCGACAACTTTGACGCGTGCCGCGACCTCCAAGGGCGCCGCATCCGGCACAAAACCGCGGCGGGGAAGCTGGAAGAGTGGCAGGCGGAGGCCCAGGAGCGTGAGCTGGAGAAGGTGGCGATGAAGCACTTGAAGGAGGTGGCCAAAGAGGAGAAGCGGCAGCGGCAGGTGGAGGTAGACGTGAACAAGGTGCGCAGCGACGCCAAGGCCACACTTGCTGAGGTGAAGCGGGCCGTGAAGGAGGGGGCAGCGGTGGACGGCAAAAGAGCAGCTGCAACAGCGCAGCAGCAGCAGCAACAGGTAGGCGGCAGCGGCAACGGGGCGCAGGGCAGCGCGAAGCGACGCAAGGTGGATGCGCTTCTGCTCGGCGACCTCAGCGACAGCGACTCTGGCAGCGAAAATGAAAATGACGACGACAAGTAGCTGCTGACAAGTAGCTGCTGCCAGTGGATTGAACAATTTTGAGACATCTGAGGTGCTGCGATACTTTGACTGGGCTGAGGACAATTATGCGACGGCTGTGTCATGGCGCAACGGAGCTGCTTGCGGAATATATGGGCGGTATCGCGGTGTTTGCTGTGCATGCTTTGGAAGCACGCCCTGGACTTTTTCTAAGCGCCTTGCTTCACCAGGCCGTGTATTATTGCAATAAAATAGGCGCTGGTGGCTTTTTTCATGCACGAATTCAATATAATTTCGCATCGTGTTAGGGCGGGCAGATGAGGAGCTGCAGTTTTGAGTCGCGAATGTGCAGCTGGAGTTCAACTACCATAAGCATGCATTGTAGAATACTGTCGCTAATAGCACAGAGACTGGTTGTGTAAATTTATGCAAGGAAAGAGAGCACAGCGGAAAGCGGGAAATGAGAGACGCGTTGAATGGCAACATCTAACTGCTAGAAGCGCACCCTGTGCGAGTACGATCTGGCAGCAGCAGCTGCGTTACCTTTATGCAGTGCAACATATGCTGCAGCGCTTCAGGCTATTTTTCTTTTTCCATATGCACCCTAATTGTGTCCTCCCACACCTCTTTAGGCTGCCACTGCTTTAATTATACACCCAATTTCCCCTGAATGCATGCAGGGCCGATCTTGTCTGCTGGGAGATCAGCCCACAGTGTTCTGATTTGCGGCATAGTTTCTTGGCAGCTTTGGGTGGAAACAGGTGCTTTTTACTACAGACGTTTAATAAACCCTACTTCGCCATCCTCTCACACTTTCTGACCTCATGCAAATTCTAAAACAAGTCGAGTGCATTGGGACCGGGGGAGAGGGAGACATCACTTATATCAGGCCCGGTCAGGGCAACTATCTAAAACCTCAAGCACACCACCTACAACAACAGCAAATATTTTAAGCCTTTAAGATTTTAAGACCTCTCTACTTTCCTTTACAACAATTCCTTTAGATGTTCTGACTTGCGAGTGCCAATTGGCAGCCATTTTTTTCTTTCCACCCCTGCACAACCACCCGTTGTCTATTCTTACCCCACAAAAATGCATATTTATAACTATTCATCCTATTTTTGGCATCTTGAATTGTCTCCGCTGAACATCTTCGATTATTTTGAAGAAGGGCCGTACTTCGATTTCAAAAAATTATTTTGTCGACCTTTTTTGAAGAGTTGTATTACATTTTTGGCATCAAAGGCTCCTTTTTGGCACCAATTGCCCCCTCCACCGCCCTCATTTCATTTTTTTTTCTCACCGTTTTTTTGCTCAAACTCCGCGTGGATACCTGGAGATGCAAATTCTGCTATTGGATTTTGCTCCCATCCCCAATTTGCCATGAGTTTAACCTGTTTTCTGTACTGGGAGAGCGCGCAAAAATTCAATTTGCATCAGGTTTCAGTTTTGTTTCGTTCTGCAAGCCCCAGTTCTGGCTTTGCCCCGCATTTCCTTGACCGTCGGCCATGGGTCTGTCACGCCCGACTTCTCCTCTGAGGCAGCATGCGCCTCGCAACATCTCCCCCCTCATGGCGGCCCAGTTTTCTCACTCTCACGGCGGCGGCAGCAGCTACTTCTACCACAAATCGAGGGCTGTGGGTCAAAATATTTTCCTGGTACTCCTCATTCTGATGCCGTCGGTATACATTTATTGCATTCTCGACCAGAGCAGTCGCATGGCTTCTGAGGCAGCGCCCGACCTTGCGGCCGTCGATTTTGAGACCGCTGGGGACTCTGTCGCTGAGGTGGCAGGCGGTGGGGTGGTGGACGCAGCACTATCTAACAATGAAATTGCTGATGACCTGATTGCTGAGGATGACGCCACCATCAACAACTACAAGTGGATGCTGTACTACACCATTGGCGGCGAAGACGTCAAGTACATTGAGCTGCTGCGCCTCCAGCTGGCCACCCTTCGCGCTTTTCCCGAGAACGACGGCATCGACGTGTACATTCTGTTGGACCCCCACTTTGCCGACGCAGCGGAGGAAATTTTCCCGTCGGACGTGTCCTTGGTATATCACGAAATGAACACTGAGAACTGCACCCGCCCCGCCTCAGAGTGCCCCGCCATTTTTGCGAGCATGCGGAAGACCAAGGTGTTTGAGCTGGTCCCCGCCACCTCCCGTTACGACGCTGTTTTGTTTTTGGACTCTGACGTGGTCATCACTGGGTCGCTGCAGCCCATTTTTACGAAGATCATGGAAATAAAAGACAAGCTGCACGTCAAGGGCGACTTTGGAGGCTCGAAAAGGTGGGCGCACAATCACTACTACTGGAGCAACAAAGATTACTCCGAGGAAGAGTGGACGGCATTGCTTGGCAACAACGTCACTGTGTTCAACGCCGGCCAGTTTGGTTTTTGTCCCAATCTAGAGATGGAGCAGCATTTCGTTGGTTTGAATGCGCAAATTGCTGCGCATGGCAAGAACAAGCACTTTTATGAGCAGTCGCACATGAATCGATACTTCAACCCTCGGCTGCTCACCGTTTCTACTCTTGAAGCTCTAGTGGGGGGACGTGACGACTCCATGGAATTTCCCGTCATTCACCACAAGAATGCGCAGCTGACGTTGTTGGACAAGCTGGAAAACATGCAGCACACGTGGGCCAATGCTTCCAGCCGGTACCAACCTATCTCGCACCCGTCGCGCTATTCCATGCACAAACTGTTGTCTGCTTCGAAGATTGTGGGCGTGGGCATCCCCGAGATTGAGTTTTTGGCCTATTTGTTGGAGCGCTTCAACCCAAAAACGCTGTGGGTTGTGGACTACGCCACCAACAAGGCACTCTACAATCGGCTGGTCAAGACATCTGGCAGATCAAGAATAGCAGATCGCAGGTCGTCCAACTCCGTGCGTTTCGTAAATCTTGATGCCATCGATTCGCTGGAGACGCGATCATTCAGCGGCAGGCGCGTGGACTTTCTATACCAAAATTTCTACGAAACCATGACGTACAAAGAGGCCCGGCGGGCCCTCAAGACTGCTTTTGACGTGTTAGAGCCCGGGGGGTGGCTTGCTGGGCGCGGGTACTACTGCAGCGAGAAGCTGAGGAGAGCGCTCGATCGGTTGTGTGAAAAATACGGAGTCCGTGTTTGGTACATTTTCCATGACGAAGCAGATGGCAACGCGTGTGCCACCTTTGCAATACGCGTCTAATAAATGGAATACATCGAATTGTATAATCGTGTATTGGTATCGTAACTGGAAAACTGGAATAAAGAGCGCTCATACCGACATGAAGAATATCTTGATACTTAACTTTACATTTTATTCGAGAGATTTGACGCAAGAATAAATAAGATTTTTGAATTATAGTTATGTGGTTTTTTAGCATTCTCAGCCACAACTGCTGTGAAAAGCACAGTATGGAAAAGACAGCGTCAAAACATATAAACTCAATCAGGCCACCGCTGTACCGGAAACATTGATTTCGTGAGGATGCACTTCCAGTTGGGTAAGAAAAAAACCGCATGAGGGGCGAGGCTGTTATAATGAATAGACGTGTCCCTGATGATTGCTTTAGGAGTGCAGCTGCAGAATTGAAATACTTTGAATAATATACACACCTGCATCTCTTGTCTTAGCCGAAAGTAAATCAGTGTTTTTAAGTATATGTTTACATCAAATTAAAAAAAAACTAACAAAAACCTTTGGTATTAACTAGAGAAGGGTCTTGCAAGCATTTTATTCAAATATTGTTAATCAGAACCATGTTGATTTATTGTTGCCACGGCAACCGCCGGCCCAGCAGCTCCTCCAGCATGCTGTCGTACTGTTGCATGACCTTCCGGAATCGCTGCTCGGTTGCCGAAGAAAGCACTTTATCCAAAGGGGGGATGGCATCGACCACGTCATCAAAGCGCGCTGGCATCTCCCAGCCATCCACAGGGAGGCTGAGGAATTGAATGGCATCCATCAACACAGCATTAGGGGCACGAGAGAAGTCTCGAGTAAAGTACAAGCGCACATTGTCAACGCTGGTGAAGTACTGCAGCCGCTTCAAATGCATCACGTAAATGCCATCGTATACACAATTTTCTCCACTGCCAAATAGCTTCTGTGGCAAGGGCGACTCGGGCCAGTCAGACTCGGCATTTTTCTTCAGCTTTCGCTCAAATGCATCCAACTGCTTTTCCACAGCAGCCGAAACTTCAGCACGAGAGGAAGAAGAGGTCTTCTTTACTTCACTTTTAGCCACCTCGGCGATGCATCTTTCCAGCGGATCCCGCAGCAGAACAAAGAATTTAGAGAATCTGTGGCCGCATGACGTGACAATGTCCTCCACCCCATCCACAAGGCGTGAGGGGGCAGCGTCGCCCACCAGACCATCCGCAGGAGCGCTGGAAAATTGCGCATTGTATTGGGAAAGGTCTTGGCGGGGACTGGGCGCCTGCTGCTGGGAATTTGCCATATCCGACAAAGAAACACTGAACACTTGAGGATGCCTGGCCAAAAACGCATTGAGTGATATCGTGCCGCTCTTCTCTGCGCCAATAATCCAAAAATCAGGGCGACACACTTTGGACTTGGGCTGCAAAGAAATTGAGAGCCCGTCGTGTTCAACATTTTGGCGCACGCGAGGACTCCATTTGTGCACCATGTACGGCATGCTGCTGGTCAAACACATGTCATCAAAAGTTTTCGCCTTAATCTGGGCATCGTACACGCACATATTGAGCTTGAGGGCCGTGCAATTGGCAGCTCGTCGTTTCACAAAGTAGTAGTGGAGGTAGCCCTGCAGGCCCTCAGAACCGTAACAATGCACGCCTTTCTTGTTAGTTTTTGCACATGGGCCGCAACCCGTGCCTCCCCAGCACTCGTCATTGTTATAAAACTGCGACTGATATATCAGGTCTGCCACAATGTCCTCCGTTGGATTCTTTTGGTTGCCTTTCAGCACCAGCATGCCCCCATTCAAGGGCGAGGCAGGACCAGGGGAGTACATCAAATCATGGTGGCAGTCGAACAAATGGTGAATAGGTTTTAACACCGAAATATCAAGGTCGAGAAGGATGACGGTGTCGTACGGCAAATTGAATGCGTGAAACTTGATGTACTCGGTGATTCCACAGCAGTTGGGGTTGTTGTCTTGAATTTTAACAAATCTGGCGGGCAAATCGGAGCGTTGGAAAGGGAGATCCACCAAAACAACTTCACAACTTCCCAACGCCTTCAAACCGGCCTCGAGCTGCTTCAGAAACTCGTCACCGCCAAGCCCATATTTGTAAATAATAAAAATAATGGTGGCCTGTGAGTACATGCGTATCTCAGCTGCCTTTTCTACTGCGATATCGACCCATTTTTCAGACTTGAGTGCCGTCAGTGCAAACGCAAACGCATTCCGGCCATGAAATTCAGGCGCTCTCTGGGGCATTGGCCACGATTTCAACCTCAAACATGATGGGTATTCCGTCACTGGGAAAAAGCCAGCCCTGTTGTATTGCGTCCATTCTTTTAGTGCCGGCGGCAGTGAAATTTTGGGTTCGCTCTCCGATTCTTTAGATTCGGTTGGCTTCTTAGAACTATCTTTGACACCTTCTTTTGAAACTTGTGGCGACGACCTTGTAAAAAACAGTAGAGCGAGCGCAAGAGCCACTAAAACAATGTACCGACCGGGGCTCTGGAAAAAAGACATGTCGCGTTTTGCTTTCAGGGGCATTAGGGCCATCAAAATGATTAATTCGGCAAACACATTCGGCGTAAAGAGGAGACGACAACTGTGTCAGGAATTCTCATACAAAACATCGTTCATCTCACCAAAGAATAGAGAGCATTTAGACACCGTTCTAGTACAATAGCATGGTGCAGCTGCTATGAATCAAATTCATGGCTGGTTTTCTCCCAGAAACTCCGTTTTCATCCGAGCAGTTGAGGTGATCGGTGCTGTAGTAAAACGAACAGATGAAGCAGACACCAAAAAACAAGAGCATCCAGGTGTATCGGTATAATTATTTTTCAATCAAGAGGGCAGTCATGCGAACTTGATTGCCAATTCAATTTCATGAAATATGAATGGCGGTGCAGCTGTTGAGCAGAAGAAGCACGTCGCCCCCAGCACCAATATCCATCGCGTCCGGCATTTCAACGATAGACACGATTGCGGCAGTTCGTGGGCTAGAGATGATATAAAACGCGGCAGAATGCTATTCTTTCAAAGCAGCTGCAGCAATTTGCCATGGCAAGCCTTTAAAGCATGAAAGCATTCTGGAATCCAGGCTCTAATAGGGCATTCGGCATCCAACCCTGAATATGTAATAATACAATTAGAAGTCTGCATTGGTGAAGCAGACTCACGGCGGTTTGTTTGCTGGGAGAAACGTATAAAGAGGCAGTGCGTGGTAATTAGAAGGGCATCGCTGTCATGCACATATGAGAAACAGCGCAGTAGTCAATCACAAGCCAATCCTGTGGATTGGGCTTTTAATTATGTTTGGCCCGCATGAGCGGTGAGAGAAGAAAAGCTTGATGATGAAGAATAAAATCAGTATAAAAAAATCATTGGACGTATACCTTGATATTATTGAATTCTTTCTGTTGATTCCGTTCTTAGAGTTGAAAATTAGATCGCAAATTTCATAGCGATCGTAAATTCAAAGAAGTCGTCCGCCATCGTCTCTTTAAGCGCAAAGCAACAATGAATGTGTGGTGTTTTGGGACGAGTTGAAATTTCCAGAGTGTGTACACCTTTCCGCCCTGCGCCCGATGCGCTGACAACTTGGTTGAAGATGATTGTTGGTTTGAACAAAATGGAGAGCCGAGCTTGCTTGAGAAAGAGTGCAATTTGGAAGGTCGCTGCTGGCATCGCCGCACTGTTTGTGTTGTCCACACTGTCGTGCGCTTGGTTTGGAACGCTTTGCCTGGGCCCAGCTCATAAACAACGCCCCGCCAAAACCTCGTCTTCCTCTTCTTCGTCCTCTTCGTCTTTATCATTTTCTTCTTCAACATCAAATACACCTTCTCCCAAAACCAGCACCAAGATTGAGTGGCTGCACATCCCCAAAACGGGCACCTCTTTTGGCAACGCCTTGGTGCAGTGGGCGTGTCCTGAACTGCCAAGCAAAATATGGGTGAGCCACGTGCGGGCCAGCAACGTCCCCAAGCCGTGCCTGGCCAAGTTTCGCGTCGAAAACATTCGTGCCAAGTGGCCCATTGGGGACCATTTAAGTTTGGAAGGCAGGACAGATGAAGAGTTGAGGAATGTGTTCACCATGATACGCTCGCCCCGCAGCCGCCTGCTGTCTGGCTACTACTTTGTGCAGAAGTTTTTGTACGACAAAGCGAAGCGCGGCGTTTCAGTGAAGAAGATATGTCGGTACGCTCGCAAGAGCAAGTATGCGCACGTGGCCCTGGGCTCGCAGGCCAAGATCATTGCGGGGGAGGTGATGCACACCATTGCGCCGCTGGCAGCCGAGTTTGAGGCCGCGGGCGCGCCCAGCATGGCTGTTGCTCGGCGGGCGTGCAGCCGCATGAAGAAGCTTGCGTTTGTTGGCATCTCTGACTTTTGGGAGGCCTCCATGTGCTTCTTCCACGCAAAGCACGGCGGCACGCTGGAGGCGCACGAGCTGGTGAACGTGCGGCCTGGTTCTTATAAGAAAGGCGAGGAGGGGCTGAAATGTGGTGACTGTTTTGACGCGGCGGACGAGCTGCTCTACTCGTGTGCCGTGGAGCTGTTCGGAGAGTACTCTGAGCAGTACCCGCAGTGCGTGCAGTACATTCGGCTGCCGGGCGGTGACAAGTGGACGACGCCCCTTGAAGCGCTGAGGTCCCTCGGCTGCAGCACCGCCGATGATAAATGATATAATTATTATTTTGTTTACCCGTCACTTTATTACTTTTATTTATTATATGCATATTTCAATTTCTTATGGCAATGAATTCACTTTGCACATCCCCGTATTTGCGCAATGCTGGCGGCTATAAAACGTTTACATTTCTCATTTTGAAATGAATCATCTGGAGTTTCCATAGGCGTGTATTTTGCGAATTCGCTTAATGTAAGATTGCCACACGGCAGAGAGCCACCCATTGGGGGTGACTTTGGGAGTGCCTGAAGAACACCAATTTACAATTTCTTGTATTTAATGAGCAGTTTATGATCAATAAAATGTGAGCCGGTGAAAGATAATCGGCAACACGCAAAAAAAGGGGGTCGTTTAATTCTGAAAAATGTTCCAAGACGTCGATTATTTCAAAAGAGAGTACTCTTGGGCATTAGAAAAACATTGTAGATGAAAAATTGTGAAAATCGTAAGTATACAGCGTGATGGCAGCTCCACTACAATTTTTATTATTCAAAAGGCCCGTGTTTGTAGAGAAGGCCTTCCAGTACTCGGTGCAACACCGAAAGCTGTCGATATTGCAAATGCTGTGCTGGGCAGCCTCGATAATTGCTTCCAGCCCCGCGCATGTGGTAAATGCCCATGCCCACCGACGAAGAGAACACCAGGGACTCAGGCTTCGTGCACTGCTTCAGCTCTTCGGCGTCCAGAGGGGGGCTGAAAGTCGGCGCAATGCACTGCTGCCGCTGGAAAAGAGCCACAGGGATGCTGGAGTACGTAGGTTGCGAAACATCAAGCGTATCGTCAAGTTTCTGATGCACGTATTCATGCACCACCTTTGAATCGTTGGAATATAAAGGTGGGCAAAACAGAACTTTGGCAGAGTAGATTCTGAGGCTGGGATCGCCATCAACCAGCTTCGCTGTGCAACCGCCGCTGTCCATGTCTTTGGCCCCTCTGTACCCCCAGCATTTGTCCAAATCCAAGTCTTGCAAAGCTTTGAAAGGGGAATCAAAGCTGGAGAGGTTGATGACCAGAAAATTCAACCAGAAATAACGAACCTCGCCGTCCTTGACCTTCCTCTTTCGCACCCAAGTTACGTAATTGAAGCCCTCTGACACCTTGTGGAAAGAAAATGAAGACAGAAGAAACATGTCCGAGTCAAAATACACGAGCTTGTCTTGCGCTTCCAACATTCTCTTCTTCACGACTGCTTTTGTTGCCTCCCGCATGCTCTGGAGGTGAATGCGGCTGGGGTCGTCGCTCTTCGGCGGTACACGAACGTGAACGACGCCAAACTCGGCTGCCACGTTTTCAATAGCTGCGGCGGTCTCATCGTCCTGCGATGTGTTGACAACAACGTACGACACAGACTCCTCCACAAAATTATATATGCTGGCTATCTGAGTGGCCATCATCTCTGGGAAGTGCGACCACGTCACCACAAAAACGACTTTGGGCCCGCCAGCTCGGGCCTTCTTCACTTTGTTGCTGGAGAACGCATTCACAAGGAGCTTCAGCTGGTCAGGGACGGGCAAAAACAGCGCCTGTCCCGTTATGCTGGTCCCACTTTGCAACCGATCAAGCACCTTCAAAGTGGTGGGAAACGAATCGACGTATACTGTACTGGCGCCAGATTGATGTTGAATATTCAAATAACGATGCAAAATTGGGAAACACAGAACTGCGACGATGCTGGCAGCGATGTAAACGCTCCTCATGTCTGCACACAAACTGTTGGTATCAAAAGAACGCCTGGGGCGGCCGCTAGACATAGCGCCCAGTTGGGAGTGCATACAAGTGCGACTTTGGCTCCTCCTCGATTCCACTCCAAATAATTGCCAACTGAAAAAGGCGCATTTTTTTCCCCATTCAATCAGCACCCTCTCAAAAACAGATAAATTGCTTTTTTATAGTTTATAAATATGCATTGATACATGTTCGACACGATGGCAGCCTGGATGGCCAATTTTTTTGCAACTCCCTAGAACAGCAGTTGTTGCCGGCAGTTTTTGCTTGCAAATAGTATGAAGAGACATGGTGGCTCTCGATCAACAGCCTCTTGCACTCTTTTGCTCTGTTCATGCGTCATATTTTCCTTGCATGCGATAACGTGCTCCAGATATGATTTTTGCTTTAGCAGCTCTTGGAAACGGTCGTCATTTTCCTCTCCTGGCAGCACTTCATTTGAGAAGAAGAACATTGAGTGGCTTCACATCCCAAAGGCGGGCACTTCTTTCGGAAACACACTGGTTCGTTGGGCATGTCCTTCAATCAAAGCCAAAACTTGGATCACTCCCACGGAAGCTAACGTCCCTAAGTCGTGCCTCACTAAATTCCGTCTCGAAAAACTTCGTAAAAAGTGGCCCATCGGCGATCATGTCAGTTTGGAGAGCAGAACCGACGCCGAGCTGAAACAGATTTTTACCTTGGTCAGGTCTCCTCGAAGCCGAGTGGTCTCTGGCTACCATTTTCTTCAAAAGGTCATCTACAATAGAAAAAAAGACGCTTCTGCTGCCGAGATTTGCGAGTACGCCAGCGGCAACAAACACCCTCATGTGGCGCTGGGAGCGCAGACAAAAATCGTTGCTGGGGTGGCCATGCGCGACACCAAATTCGAATCTGCAAGCCCTCCCGACTTGGCTGTGGCGCAGAAGGCGTGTGACAGGCTGCAGCAGTTTGCTTTTGTTGGCATTTCTGATTTTTGGGAGGCGTCCATGTGCTTTTTTCACGCCAAGTACGGCGGCAAATTGAGTGCTGATGAGATGGTGAACGTTCGCCCTGGCAATTATAAAAAAGACAAGTCGGCAATGGAGTGCAGTGATTGCTATGACGCTGCTGATGAAATGCTTTTTTCGTGCGCTTCTAAGATATTTGAAGGGTATGCCCGAAAATACCCGCAGTGTTTAAAACACATGCGCCTACCCGGCATTGAAGATAAATCGATGTCGCCTTTTGAGCAGCTTAAATCCCTCTCTTGCCCTCCAAAAGCGTGAGTATAAATGCTGTGCCGGCATGTTTGTTTTCAGCAATTCGCATTTGGCATCTTGCAATATGCGCAATATTTGTTTTAGACGCTTTCTGTGTATTCTTTTCCGTGCGGCAGGCCAGTTTTACTTTCTGCAGTGGTATATTTTTGAAACGGAGAAATAAAAAGACTCGCCAGGCCTTATATTAACAAGGAGCATGGATTTGCAAATGGTCGAATTCTAAAATGGTCATGAGCCACCATGCCCTTGTGTCCATGCATAACCAGTGCCGTAGCTTTTTGTCAAGCGGGATTTCGGGACAATTATTTAATTATATTTATTTGAATTAGTATCATTGGCTCTTATTAACCTATTTATATAACCCGTTTCTTAATTGTTTCTTTCTAGCCAGTATTATGAGATCCTAATGTAAATTGCAGCATTTCAGCTTCTCTTATAGTATAGCTGCAGCAGCTCTATTTTTCAAACAATATAAGAATTGTAATCAAGAAGAAAAAAAACCAGAACTCAAGGGTACAAATTCATTCAAATGTGGAGAATAGTTCAAATGTGGTTGGCTGCATATGAGCACGACAAAAACTTATTTAAGAACAAAAGAACAAAAGATGGTTGCAACCATCTTTTTTTCAATTGACGAAGAACAAAAGCATTAAACATTAATTCAATTCAAGTAAATGGCGTTGACTAATGTATGCTTTCTCTCGCTATTAGGGAGTTAGACTACGATTTAGAGTTGAAAATTAGATCGCAAATTTCATAGCGATCGTAAATTCAAAGAAGTCGTCCGCCATCGTCTCTTTAAGCGCAAAGCAACAATGAATGTGTGGTGTTTTGGGACGAGTTGAAATTTCCAGAGTGTGTACACCTTTCCGCCCTGCGCCCGATGCGCTGACAACTTGGTTGAAGATGATTGTTGGTTTGAACAAAATGGAGAGCCGAGCTTGCTTGAGAAAGAGTGCAATTTGGAAGGTCGCTGCTGGCATCGCCGCACTGTTTGTGTTGTCCACACTGTCGTGCGCTTGGTTTGGAACGCTTTGCCTGGGCCAAGCTCATAAACAACGCCCCGCCAAAACCTCGTCTTCCTCTTCTTCGTCCTCTTCGTCTTTATCATTTTCTTCTTCAACATCAAATACACCTTCTCCCAAAACCAGCACCAAGATTGAGTGGCTGCACATCCCCAAAACGGGCACCTCTTTTGGCAACGCCTTGGTGCAGTGGGCGTGTCCTGAACTGCCAAGCAAAATATGGGTGAGCCACGTGCGGGCCAGCAACGTCCCCAAGCCGTGCCTGGCCAAGTTTCGCGTCGAAAACATTCGTGCCAAGTGGCCCATTGGGGACCATTTAAGTTTGGAAGGCAGGACAGATGAAGAGTTGAGGAATGTGTTCACCATGATACGCTCGCCCCGCAGCCGCCTGCTGTCTGGCTACTACTTTGTGCAGAAGTTTTTGTACGACAAAGCGAAGCGCGGCGTTTCAGTGAAGAAGATATGTCGGTACGCTCGCAAGAGCAAGTATGCGCACGTGGCCCTGGGCTCGCAGGCCAAGATCATTGCGGGGGAGGTGATGCACACCATTGCGCCGCTGGCAGCCGAGTTTGAGGCCGCGGGCGCGCCCAGCATGGCTGTTGCTCGGCGGGCGTGCAGCCGCATGAAGAAGCTTGCGTTTGTTGGCATCTCTGACTTTTGGGAGGCCTCCATGTGCTTCTTCCACGCAAAGCACGGCGGCACGCTGGAGGCGCACGAGCTGGTGAACGTGCGGCCTGGTTCTTATAAGAAAGGCGAGGAGGGGCTGAAATGTGGTGACTGTTTTGACGCGGCGGACGAGCTGCTCTACTCGTGTGCCGTGGAGCTGTTCGGAGAGTACTCTGAGCAGTACCCGCAGTGCGTGCAGTACATTCGGCTGCCGGGCGGTGACAAGTGGACGACGCCCCTTGAAGCGCTGAGGTCCCTCGGCTGCAGCACCGCCGATGATAAATAAATTTGATACTTTCTTGATAAAGTTATGTTAATTCTACACGCATTCTTTTATTCATTGTTTTTTTTTTTTTCTTTCTCTTTATCTTGTTCTCCCCAGATAATGAGCTCTTGTCTTGTAATGCGCTGACCATATTCAGCCAGCTGGGGGATATTTCTAGACCTGAGAGGGGCCTCACTGCTCGATACACAGTTAAAGCATAAAATTAACCAGAGTGGCGTAATTTTTGATGGCCGCCCCGTTCTGCAGAGTTGTGGTACGACATGAATCGTGCTGCAGACTGTGGAAACGCCAGCCCAGCGTGCCAATGATTGAAAGAACACGAGCCTGTCTTGCGCAGCATTTGCCTCCACCTGCTGGAGCGTTGTTAACCTTTTCTATGGGCAGCGCACTGCGCTTTCTTGTTTGGATATTCAAATTTGCTGTTTTTTTGTGCGTGCAATTCCGACAAAAGAAGGCCAAACGTTGATTTCTCTGTCGTCCGAACTTTTTTAAATTAATACAGCTGTATGCGCCGGCGCAGACTTCTGGTGGAGAAATGTAGCAGGCCGATCATCAATTAATACTACAACTACTTTATTAAAATCTCTGATGGTTTCACTCCAATAGCGAAGATATATTTTGGGGTAGTTCAAAGGATCCCCGTGGATGACGATGGCAGTTCGTTTTCCGTTTGTTACTTTTTCAGCGGCGGCCTGGCAAATTTAACCAACGTTTATTTGTCTCTTCAAAGTTCTCTGGTCGTTCGCTATGTTCGGCTACGTCTTGTTTTCTCTCCTCCTTTGCCTCGCCACATTTCTTCGCTTTTCTCCCTCTCTCTTTCCCCAGGAGGAGGCGCCATCGGCAGCAGAGAAAAATATCCTTGAGACGTTGAAGCGGCAGTTCATCCCCGATCCCAGATGCAGACAATCGCTGTCCACCATTCTGAAGCCTAAGTCTGTGGTTTGGGAGATGGTCGATGGCGTGCCACGTGTGAAACTGAATTCCTGCCGCTTCCGACGAATAGACTCGCTGGGGCCTCAGATAGAAAACTGCCTTCGAGGGCACAGAATAGTGATAATAGGCGACTCCGTCACTCGTTTCCAGTACCTCAACCTCATTCATTTTCTTGACAAGGGGACCTGGCCCGACCCCTTCATGAACAACACCGTGCCGCACATCAACAGGGGAGGCGCACCTTGGTTCTCGTGGGAGGTGTTTTACAAACGCACTACAGCACTGTTTGCGCCGCATGAATCATGCGATTGTCATCGAGAAGCGTTGGACTCTCGGACTTTTGAGAACCGGTACTACTCGCGCGACAACATCTCAGTGACGTACCTTCAGTTTTTTCGCAACGTGCGCTGGTGGAAGTTCAGCAGAAACGGGTTTCGGGGGCACTGGGGTTTCCCTCCCTTTAAAAACAAGACTCGATGCAAACCTGGGCGGTGCGATGCCAAGGCAGACTGGGAATTCGATTTGGAGGAAGCGTTTCGGGTGTTGCTGCCAGAGTTGCGGCCAACTATCGTGATTTTGAACGCTGGGCATTGGAGCTCGGTGTCGGAGTATCCCGACGAGTTCAAGGCAGCTATTAAATCCACCAAAACTTGGCCGGAAGGGCAGTTCATTTGGAAAACGACAACGCATGTTCGAGGTGGCCCACGGGAGAGGCCTGTCACTGATGACCTTGCAATAAAGGACGTGCAGAAGGCGAGGTGGAACGTCTTTGACGCCTGGGCTTTGACTCAAAGTTTGGATAAGAATAAGAAGCTGAAAGTTGAAAAGTATATCGACGACAAACATTTGCAGGCGTTTGTGTACCAAGGGCTCAACGAGGCCCTTTTGAATGGAATTTGTGAGAGAATTCGTCCGTAGAGAGTCCCATGCGCATGGTTTTGCTTGCAAATTATGTTGAATTCTTTGGGGGGGGGAATTGCAGTTAAATGTCGAGTTTTGTTATTGGACCCGTAATGCTGACAGTTTGGATTTTTTCCAGCGACGCCCTGGACTTTTTTAAACCTCAGTGCCTCGGGGAGTCTCCTTTGCTTGGTTCCTGTCCGTGAAACAGGCACGCATCCCGCTGTATTCGTGTATAGCAATGCGCAGAGGGCTCTGCTTCTGCACGTAAAGCTTGCCGCCAACCCTTCATATTAGGCACATTTGAAGAAGGAAGAATTTTAACATTTTTTTTGTTACTTAGCATCGCACTTAATCACTTGTCCATTAACAAATGTCTAATTCTAATATTGGCACAATGCCTTTGCCACTTCCCAATGCCATGTGCGCGCAAAGGTGTCCCCGTGTGAAGGATATACATCTTCAATGGGCTGACAAGTGACTTGACTTGGTGCATTTGACTTTTGAAGGCATTGTTTAATTCAAAGTAAAAAGAAATGCATGGCATAGAAAACAAATATGTACATATAAACACATATAAACTGCACTCGCAAATCAATCAATCAATAAATTAATCAATTAAATAATAACGTGGTTTTAAAGGTTAATTTGAAAGAAAAAACACATTTCACATTTTTCCTTTGCCGCGACATGCCAGCGCTCTGAGGCTGTCGATTGGCGACGCAGCTGATTTCGAACCGGCTGGCACGTTAATGTTCTTCAAACACTGCGGGTACTGCTGCGCATACTTTTCGAAAATGTCCAAAGCACACGAGTAGACCACTTCGTCGGCAGCATCGTAACACTCGCCACAATCAACACCATCTGCCGCCTTTTTGTAGCCGCCAGGACGCACATTAATGAGCTCATCTGACTCCATTTTACCGCCGAACATTGCGTGAAAAAAGCACATGGACGCCTCCCAAGAGTCGGAAATGCCAACAAACGCAAACTGCTGCAGCCTGTTGCACGCCTTTCGAGCCAGTGAAAAATTGGGGGGCTTGGAAGATTTCAGAGTAGCGTACACGGGTCTGATGTTTTCCATGACCTCTCCAGCAATAATTTTCGTCTGCGCGCCAAGAGCCGCGTGCGCATACCTACTCTTACGGATGTAGTCGCACATTTTGGCAGTGGATGCCCCACTGCTCGGCCTATGATCAACGACTTTCTGGATGAAATGGTAGCCAGACACGCTTCGGCTCCATGGCGACCGCACCATGGTGAAAACTCTGCTCAGTTCCTCGTCCGTCCTGTTTGCCAGACTGAAATGGTCCCCAATGGGCCACTGTTTTCTAAAGTGTTCCACACGAAAATTTTCCAGGCACTGTTCAGGCACCTTCGCCCGCAAATGATTGATCCACGTATTCTTAGGGAGCGTGGGGCACGCCCATCGAATCAAAGAGTTTCCAAACGAGGTGCCAGCTTTCGGGATGTGGAGCCACTCAATCTTGCCCTTGGAGAATGTGGCAGATGAAGAAAAGAACGACAGAGAGCCCCGCATGCTAATGTCGGGGCCATGCAAGCACACTCGAAACCAGGAGCATGCCACAGCATGGAGCATGAAAATCGCTGCTAGGGCACCCATGATGCTCCAAGGGGTGACCCTTCTGAAAACTGCACGACTCTTCATTTCACGGAGAGCTTTTCTCAGTGCAGCAGCCATCGAACCACAAATCATAAATTCATTTCACCCAACGTTTGCTGGTGTCCAATTTCTCGCATTATCAATGTTCGATGGATAATTGATCGACACTCCTGCGTTTTTACTTCACACCAAGCCTGATAGGGCTACATAAAAACAACAATTACGATGGCGATGGACGAACGGATGAAAACTCGAAAAATTATTCGCACGGGGGGCTGACCAGGTATATTTTAAGACAAATTCTGATCAAACTATATTTAATTTTAGCGTACGTCTTTTTGTTTCCACATTCCAACCTCCAACTAACTTGCGCCTTCATTATTTTGCTCTGACGACGAGAAATGCAGCGCCCAACGCCGTGATGCCATCACTTAATGCTGACAACAAAGGCAACAGCGCACAATTCTTGGCTTAAATCATTCGCTGGCAAAAGCTAGAATGACTGAACACTAATCTTTAGAAGAGTTGTTTTTAGCGACAAATGTATCGGTTGCGCAGTTACCGCAGTGATAATTTGATTTCCAAGTAAAAGGAAGCGCTTGATCTCGTTTTCCCTCGGTCAATTTCATTATCAATTGAGCAATTGGCGGCTGCGTCCACCGCCGTGCAAAATTAGTGTCCCCTGGCCTGAAAGCCCAAAGGGAGAATCTGGAATTGCCCACCAGTTATGGTTCCACACTTTCATTTTGGACATATGAAGCGTTTTCGGTGCATGTTCAAGAAACCAGCTGCTTGCGGTGTCAAAACTGTCCTTTTCAGTTCGGTGCTGCTCGTTTTTCTCAATCTCGTGACATGTTCATGGCGCGGAGCTTGTTTTATGGACAAATTCATCCCCGCCATATTTTTTCCTACACAAGCTTCTTCGTACCAACTGGAGTGGCTCCACATCCCCAAAACTGGCACCTCGTTTGGAAACACGCTGATTCGGTACGCGTGCCCACGCCTCAGGCATAACCCCCAAAAACCATGGATAACTCGTAAAAAACTGGAGCTCCCCTCGTCGTGCCTGGCCAAGTTCCGGCAAGAAGACTTTCGTGCGTCGTGGCCCATCGGTGACCACACCAGCCTGGAAAACAGGACAGTCGATGAAATAAAAAAGGTGTTCACCATGGTAAGATCCCCTTGGAGTCGTTTGGTATCAGGCTACCACTTCATCACCAGGAATAAAAACCCTGACGCTGCGCCCCCTGAGATTTGCGAGTTTGCTCGAAAAAGTGAATTTGCACACAGCATGCTAGGGGCGCAAACCAAGATAATTGCGGGATGGAAGATGAAGCCCATCCCCCCGGAGTTTGCGACGTTGGATTCGAAAAGGCCCGCTACTGTCGCGCTGGCTCGCAAGGCGTGCAAGAGGATGCAGCAGTTTGCGTTTGTTGGCATTTCAGATTTTTGGGAAGCGTCCATGTGTTTTTTCCATGCCAAGTTTGGTGGGGTGATGGCAGAAGATGAGATGGTAAATGTACGCCCTGGCAGCTATAAGAAGAAGAGGAAAAAGCAGGAGAGTCCGGCGTTGCCGTGTGACGAGTGCTACGATGATGCCGATGAGCTGCTCTACGCATGCGCCGTCGAAATATTTGAAGAGTATGCGGAGCTTTACCCGCATTGCGTGAAGCACATTAAGTTGCAGGAGGAAAAAAAGTCATGGTCGCATGTGGACAAGCTCAATTCGGTTGGGTGCACTGACAGCCGCAGGAGCACACGCGCAGCAATTTAAGCACCGACTTGGCAATCAGCAAGTTTATCGGAATTCAAATATACGTATTTTGCAGCAGCGAGCGTCTACCACTTTTGAGTTATTGACTTGTTTTTAATATGACATTGAGATTTCCGTCGCAAACTTTTTTTTTTTGGTTCTCATCTCATTTTATTTTTTTATGTGTACGTGTCAGTATTTATTCAAGTTGGCGAGTAATAGTTCAGCCCGTATGGCCTCCTGTTGGCACCCCAGAATGGGCTGGTTGGCTGACTGCATGATGGTTTGCACGGGACAGCGGTGGCTAAAACACAAACGCACCTGGGGCCGGATGTTTGGTCACATCACAATGTGGGCTTGCATTGTGTGATTGCCTTGATTTTGATTTAAATAGGGCATTGGGTTTCTTCATATTTAGCTATTCTGTGCCACATAATTAGTAGCAGGCTGCGCCCAGAAAGTTCGCGTTTGGTGGCGTCTGGGCTTACAAAAAACATCGTATTTTTGTTTGTCGTGCCCACCATTTTTCGAGCGTGATGCTGGGCCAGCGCACTTTTGGATCAAATCATTGCCTATTTCTTGTAGTCATATCTTGTGTGATTATTTTGAAATTTACGCATACCGGTCGATACATCAACATTGAGCCAGCTGTTTCCAAACGCATGTGTGTTGTGCGGCAGGGAGGGCTTCGAAGTCTTGAAGGAATCGGCAGTTTTCTGCAACATGTCAAGTCGAGCATAATACTTTCGGAAGTGCTCGGTGCCGAGATAGATATACGGGGAATCCGTGAATCTGAGCATGGCTATGATCTCTCCCAGTTCCTGAATTTTCAAAATTGCTACGCTCCATCACCGACACGCTGCGCAGTTAACCACACTGCACTGTTAAATATTCTACCTGGCATCTGTTCAGACCATTTATCTGGTAGTGAAGTCCTCAAGCGTCTGGATCTTGAAGGCTGCAGTGTGGTGAGGCATGTTGTGAAATATGAAACTTTTGAGCACCTCAACGACTGTTTGGGAGAGTGGTACAGGCGCACGCTGCTGCCCCTGCGCTCCAGAAATCCAGCGTTTGGTCGCAGTAGGATTGGTTTTCGCAATTGCGCCAAAGTTGGGGTCCATGTGCGGTGGGGAGACGTTGGCAAATCTGGCACAATCTCCCGTAGCACAAAGCTGAACAAACGAACCCTCCAAATAAATGAAATTAACGAGGCGCTGTCGAATATCGAGTTCTCGAATTGCGAATGCACGGAATTTCGGTTTTACATTAAAGACAGGCCAGTCATTCTCGCTGGAACATTTTCATCTGTGAAAAACTACACTGTTATCGACACTGGTAATGATATCAACGACCTGCTGGACTACATGTCTAATGATATTCTCATTCAAGGAGTGAGTTCATACGCTGTGTTGGCGGCATTTGCATCCAGAAATAAGCTCATTATTACAAATAAGCCATCCCATAAAAAGTTCAGGCAAACATATCGTGCGTTCAACCGCATCGTGAGCCACAGGGTAAAAGTTGAATTTGATTGCTCCATTTTCAGATGACTATCAAGTGTTGAGATTATAAATTCCGGGATTTCTTTTGCAAATAGATATTTAATTTCGATTTCTATTCAGCAAACGCTGCATTGCTGCAACTCCTTGGCCAATTTAAAACATTGCATAATTTTCAGTTCAACAGCGAGTGTGTCTTTACAATTTAATTCAGAGGAGAAGAAAAAAGTGGTATACACAATTCAGTAGGAAATTTATAAAAGGAGTACCTATAAACAAGTTCTTCGAAAAATAAAATAAATTTGGTATACGAAAATAAGAAGGGGTACATGCAAAAAGATATGGAAACATATGCAGAAATATATATGCAACAGAACCGAAGGAAAAATTAGTGTAATTAATTTGCAATGATACGCCAGCAAAAAATGCATTAACATCATGAGGTCCCATTGCGTTTGGCAAGAGGACATCCAAGGGATTTCAGCCTTTCAATAGGTGACGAGTATATGGATTTAGTTTCATTCGGCAATCGAAGTATGTATTTTGCGCACTCTGGATACAGCATAGTGTAGTTGCTGAAAATGACGACAGCGCAAGAATACAGTACTTCGTCGGCTGCATCGTAACATTCATCACACGGCACATATGAACCATCTTTGGTATAATTGCCAGGGCGCACGTTCACGAGCTCGTCAGCAGTCAGTTCGCCACCGTACATTGCGTGGAAGAAACACATAGAGGCCTCCCAGAAATCCGAGATGCCGACAAACGCAAACAGCTTCAACCTTCGACACGCTTCATCAGCTAGCGATAGATCAGGGGGCTCTGGCGATTCGAACGTGTGCGCAAATGGCCGGGTGGCTTTCATCCGCTCCCCGGCAATAATTTTGGTCTGCGCCCCCAGGGCCACGTGCGAACGATTACGGGCACGCGCAAATTTGCAAATTTCGGCAGGCGTGACATCATATTCCGCGTGGCTGTTCCTATGGAAGTAATGAAAACCCGACTGAACTCTGCTCCAAGGCGACCGAATCATGGTGAACACTCGCCGCAAATCATCATCTGATCGCCCTCGCAGCGAAACATGGTCTCCAATAGGAAACTCTTTGCGATAATTTTCGCGACGAAACTTTGCCAAGCATGATTTGGGGGCGTCCACGCCAACCTTTGTAATCCAAGTTTTATTTTCAATTTCTGAGCACGCCCAACGAACTAGGGTGTTGCCAAACGAGGTTCCTGTCTTGGGAATGTGGAGCCACTCTATAGAATACGAAGACGAGAACAAAAGAAGTGGGATATGATTCCACATCAAGTGGCCAGCGAATGCCAAAATGGTGCAGCAAAGGACGCCCCACACGACAGAGCGTCCAGCACTGCACTGATCGGGACTGCACATGCCAATTAGAACCTATAATCGGTACTTATGGAGCGCAATTAAGCCGTTTCCAACTACAAAACTGGCTTAAACCGTGTACCAGCCATGCGGCTTTTGGATGCGTCTTCTAATTAATTATTTGCTGGAAACACAGAAATAATAAAAGTGCTGATGATGTGCAATTAACGCGCTTATTAAAGTAATGATATCAACCGTCAGTTGCTGCGGCATATTCTGTTGCTTGATCGCGCCAAAAATCTGACCACCGTCACTGACGGCGTCAGACATGTTTAGCACCCATATGCCCTCAGATGTATAGTCGTTCGTTTGGAATTTTTGGAGCATATCATCAAAACAATTTTCACGATTTAAGTGTGATGGCAATGTGCTGACAATGAACGGAGAAACAGGTAATACACACACTGGGACATGTCATTGCGGTGCAATTAGGTGCGATTTCCCCAGCCTTTATCTCTGCATACCGATTAAATTATTTCAAGCACACCACCGACAACAACACATATTTTAGGATTTGAAGACCTCTCTACTTAACTATAACAATTCATTTTTGACTATCATCCATATATTCATTTATATGAATAACATCCATATATTCATTTATATGAATTCCGCCTCCGCCCGCTCCACCAACTTTCCAATTCATTTTCTGGTGTTCTTCTAAACAATCAGGTTTGAATTTCAAGGCTCGAGGAACCCTGTGGCGTGGGACTGCAACTGCAGCATATGCGCAAGGAAGCGAAACACGCACATTATTGTCCCGGCAGCTAGCTTCACGCTGCTCACCGGCCAGGCCGACTTGACAGAGTACAGGGTGATTAAAGATCAGCAGTGTTTTTTTGCTAAAACGTCAGAATGCTAAACTCCGCAGCATTCATCTCTTTTGTGCAGTTCAACACGCATACAGCTCGTCACCTGTTTTGCAAGCACTGCGGCATTTGTGCTTTCTACCAGCCCCGCTCCAACCCAGGCGACTACGCTGTAACTTTACATTGCATCCAGCCTGGGACACTAACAAGCGTGGTGGTGAAACACGTTGACGGAAAGAACTGGGAGGCTGCTGTCTATGGAAGCGGAATTCAAAAGCAACAGGGGGCCTTGACGAGGGAAGGGGGAAAACAAATTGATTTGGAAGAAAAAGCGAAAAGCGCGGAATTAAATTGCATGGTTGGTTACTGTTCAACTTAAAGAGAGGAAAGAGAACAGAAAATCGTGTATTGCAGTACATACGTGTACCAATAATATACTAGAAGAAGAAGAAGAAGAAGTGCATTATATAAAGGGGGACACGCGTGGGCAAATACAGCCCCCCTCAAATTTCCCTTAATTTATTTTTAAAAAATAAAAAATAAAACAGAACCAATCACCAATATCACGTCTTGGCCGAAAGGGCGGCTGCCTGCACAGCCGCAATTGCCGCATCCACCGCCAGCGTCTCCTCCCTGGGCCCCACGCTGGCCCTCCTCAGCACCTCCTTTTCGAAGCTCATGTACGTCATCAGCGACTGCGACACTTTGCTGACCGCGCTGTCGTGCTCTGCGTAGTGCTCAAAGTCATCCAGGCAGGTGATGGGCTCAGTCACCTCCTGCAGCAGCCCATCCTCAAGCGAGTACACCAGGCCGTGAATCGCCAACGGCTGGTTGGTGTCCCACGCCTGCTGAACCACTGGGGAGGTGCACAGGTTGAAAACCTGGCGCATGACGTTCAGCTCAACCAGCTTGTCCACCCGCTCCCGCATGGTGGGCAGCGCACGCAGCACGTCATGGTTTTTGTCACGCACGTCGCGGATGTCCTGGATCCACAGATTCACGAGCCCCGGGGTCTTGCAGGGCAACGTGAGCGCAGCTCGCACCGCCCCGCAGTTGAAATGGCCACACACTATGACGTGCTTCACCTTCAGCACGCTCACTGCGTACTCCAGGCACGTCATGAGGTTCATGTCCTTGTGGGTGGCCAGGTTGCCGACGTTGCGCTGCACAAACACCTCCCCTGGGCCCATGCCCAGCAGCTCGTTCGCCGGCACACGGGAGTCTGAGCACCCAATCCAAAGCCAGTCGGGAGCCTGGTCCTGGGACAGCTTGGAGAAGTAGCTGGGGTCCTTCTTCACCATCTCGGCAGCCCAGTTTCTGCGCGCCAGGTAGGAGAGTCCGCGGTGAGCGAATCTTGTTTGGAAAATAAAAATGACTCAGCATTGAGAGCGCGTTCGCGCTTTTACCTGTTGCCCTGCATTGCCGTCTGCAGCGTCATCGCTGACGTCAACCGGCAGAAGCGCACAGGCTCCTCACCAGCGGGGGAGTCGCCGTTCATCGCGCAGCTGGCTGCAATGTGCTGAAAGAGGGAGATGCAGGGGGTCTAGTCAGATATTCTGGGTTCGGGGAGGGGAGATGCACATCCCGCATCCTACCACGGGCAAATTGAAAAGAGAACATGGGACGGAGAGAGGGGTGATCTCGCGCGCAACGTATTTCAAAAACATAATTGTGGTACCGAGTTACTCACTCTGGCCACGAAGATGGCAGGTTTGTCGCGGGATGGAGGACAAGATTTGGGTTCGAGTGCGCTGAGCTCTCCGCAAACCGCGATCTACAGCTGCAAGCGCGATACCCTGATGTTTTAGCAATGAAAGCGAATTTTATTTGATCTGGATTGGGAGTCTTCGAACCCTCCAACCTTTTCCGCGCCCTTCGAGCTCACCCAGAGTTGACTGGGCGAACAGCTGGCAGGAGCATGGACAGAAGTTGGCATAGTGCTGCGGGCCGACAAATCGATGCTCTGTGCCGTCCATTGGTGCTGGATGCTTGGGGCAGTAGCGGAATTTTGAGGCACTTTTTTTTTGCGACCAACAGCTTTGGAAGAAAAATGAGAATTTACTTAATTCAAATTTTGATTACATTAATGAGTATAATGGGCACAGAATGGCCGTTAAATAAATTAAATTGAAAAAGAATTATTGTTCGGTTATATATCTTTTGATGGTTTTGAAACACCGCTCGGAAAATTTATTCAGATTCAGAACTGCAACTGAAACCTTGAAGGTTTCGTGTCACTTTTGAGTGAATTTAATTTGAGTGAATTTAATTTAATTGTATGTTCTCCCGAGGTTGTGGCCTCCAAAACCTCGATTCGCATGCCGCAGTCCTGCTACGGTGTCACTTGTATTGCAATGTCCCCTGCTATTGACGTATGATCAAGGTGGTTATCACAGGTTATCTCGATGAGAAAGCAAGACGATGCCGTAGTACCGAGCCAGCTCGTGCATGACTCCAGAGGAGGAAAGAAAGGTAGGATTCCTCCCCCAGGTTCAACCATTTACAAGTTATATATGACGGGGTTATAAACGTACTCCATAAGCCTGGGTAGGCTTAAATCAGCCATCTAAAATGGCATACGAAAAATGGTTACAGACAAAAGTATGTGCTGCATGCAAAATGTTATACAAAATATATGATTTCTTTTTCAGAACGCATTCTTTTCATTTTCTTCCTGTTTTTTTGCCTCTTAATCCCTCTCTCCCCTAAACATGCAGATGTCTGTGCACCCCCTCTTCCAGCGCTGCTACCTCGGGAGCAACACAGCTCATTTCACCGCCCATCGGCAGAAACATCGTGATGGGGGACACCGCGCCAGCAGAAGCCAGCATGCCCTCCTCTCCCTCCATCTCCGCGCCCCTCAGGCAGGACCCCTCCACCCGCGCAGTGGGCTCAAGGCCAGGCGGAGCTCCATCCTCGCAAATTGGCAGCCCCGCTGCCCCCACAGGAGACGGTCGCTGCCCCATCCAGCCCCCCCTCTGCTCCCGCACAGTTCCAAAAGGCTCGATGTCACCATGCAGCGTCAAAATCTGCCCTTTTCCACCTCCTACGCCGGCGCTTGGCGGCGAGAATCCCAATGCGGCTGCAGCGCTGAAGGAAGCCTCGCGCGAAGGCGGCGACCCAGACATGCTCCTAAAGCGCACCCTGCTGGTGGGGGATTTGACCAGAAAGTGCCTGGACCTGGTGGGGGGGCTACCAGCAGGACTGCCGCCCACAGCCTCTGGCAGCTCCACGGAGCCGCTGCCCATCCTAAAACTGGGGCTGGGGTTGTCCCACCGGCTGGAACGAACCCCGAACGGGCCTCCCGTGGCATCAAATGAGGCCCTCGGAGAGGCGCACTCGTCGAAATCCACCTCCCTAGCCATCTTCATATCTCCGCTCTTGGGGCGCGACAGGCGCAGCTTCTGCTGCAGCCCCTTGGTGTCGATGGAATCCTCGCCTTCTTCCTCTACCACCTCGCGTGCCAGCTGCCGCAGCGGTGCCACGATGGAGGCGGCCGACAGCACCTTGCCTTCAACATTTTCGCCGCTCTCCCAAGGGAAGGAGGGCGCGGGGCTGGCGCCGGTGGACTCCGATTCTTCTTTACCGGCATCCGAGCCTTCGGTGACGACGGTCGCAATGCTGGAAGGGGTGGGGGCGGCAGCGGGATATATTGTGGAAGTGCCTCCGGCAGCTCGGACGGCAGAATGCAGGTCTTCAGGTATGGTGGCGGTGCTGGTGATGTGCTCCCAGCGGAAGGGATGGGTGCCTGAGCCTCGTTCGCCCTCGGCGCCGCCGTTCTTGGGGAGCACCTGGCGCATCACAGCGGCGTTGGCAGTGGCGGCCTCCTGCAGTGTCCTAATCTCGCAAGACACCTCCTACAGCGGCAGTATTGTGAAAATTTTAGGTCATTATATCCAGAGATTGCAAGATGATGGACATAGGGTGAAAAACAGCTCACGTCCACCGCGGCGTTGAGAAGACTGCTATCGAGATGTCCCAGGATCCGGCCCTTGCAGTGGGCGCGGCGCACGGCGGCATCAACGGCGGCGGCAGCACCGGAGGCACAGCCACCGCTGGTGGCGACCAGCGCATTTTTTACTTTATTTTCGAGTAGATTGAATCTTTCGAGACCCGGATCATGCCCGGAATGCTGTTCCATCATGCTCGACAAGTTTTTATGGCCCTTCCAAGATTTATTGAATTTTTTAGAAGTGGCAACGCGGTTAAAAAACCAGCAAATGAGAGCTGGGACAGGTGCCAGCTCAGCACCGCACTTTTTTTGTTTGTTTGTAAGCTGAAAAGGCGAGAGAGTCGCTGCAAAACTCCATTTATTTAATTCAGAAATAATGGGAAACGACGAGTCGCCCGAGAATGATCCGAGGCCCTTGTGCGGCCCCAAGCGCGACCGCTCGCAGCAGCCCCTGGGAGGAAGCCATGTGCCGGAGAATGGCAACCACGAGGAGCGAAATGAGCCCCAGCTTGGGGAAGAGGGCGGCCCAAAAGCGCTCCCGGTGGACGAGGTAATTTGTTGCACACATTTGACTGGTTTTGTAGCTGCTGTATCTATCTTTGCAGGTGAGACTGGAAATTAAAATCAATGAAACCTGGTGTGTTGCAGGACGAGGAGGGGAGCTTTGTGAGCACCGCCAGGGATGCAGCCGCCGATGCGTTGCGCGCTGCGCGTGAGAAGGCTGCTGCAATTGCCACCGCCACAGTTGGCGCGCTGGAGAAGGGAAAGACTGCGTTTGGGGTGGGTGGGGTCAGCGACACTGCTGGGGGCGGTGAGGCATGTGCATGTGCATCAGGCGAGGAAAAGAAAGACGAGGTGGATCTGTCGCCGGAGGAGCAGTTCACTCGCCACCGCGTGGACCTGGAAGCTCACTACAAGCCTCCTTCCGAAGGGCCGCTTGTCCAGATCAAGCACAAGGCGGTGGGTAATATTTGAATTTGTTTAAATCTGTGTAATCCAATCCAGTTGCTTCATTCTGCCAAGCCGTATCCCTCGGTCCCATCTTTCTATAGGAGCACGCCGTGCATGCTGCGCGTGCTGCGGTAGAGCGCCGCCTGCGGCCCCCATGCGAGCCTTCTCGCCTGGCTTTCAGCAGTGAAGGAGAGGCGATGCCGTCTGGCGCGCAGGTGGAGCTGCCCCGCCCGAGGGAAGAAAGGAGCACCGTCAACGCGGCGCAGCAGGCAGACAATGCCTTCCCAGAGACCCTGCAGGAGGCCATCCAAAGTGAGAGAAATATGTGCATAATGAATTTATAATTGTTTTTATGTGCGCAGCGGAATTTTAACCAATCCCAATCAATACTTCGATGCAGCCGCGTCAAGCATTGATGAGCCCAAGGCTGGCACTGGACCCTCCCGTCCGCGTGAGGTGCAGGTGGAGCAGGGACAGGAGAAGGGGTCTCTTCCCGCTGTTGACGAGTGTGGAACTGACATGGTGGAGCCAGAGCCATTTGGGGTGACCAGCGGGGCCAGGTCGAAGCTATAAAATATCAGTAGTAGCGGTAGGAGGTGAAGAAGAATGTGTCAAACAGAACTCTCAGAATGAAAATCAAGTATAAAAGCAATATGTGAATGAATCAATCAATGCATGCGCTCTGCCTTTTGCCTGACCAACTCAATCCCCAGCATCAGAAGATGCTGAATGCATTAAATACAAATTAGTACAATTGTTTGCATGTAAAATATAATATGTTTATATATTTTGTTTTCACGGATGCTGGGGCCGGGACTGCCGCCCTCCCCGCCCTCCTCCTCCTCGAAATGATGATAAACTCCCACCACCACCACCACCACCACCACCACGTCCACTTGCACTGCCCCTCCTTCCACTTCCTTCTCTTCCTCTGCCACCACTGCTGCTGCCATCTCCGCCGCTGCCTCTGCTAACCCATCCTCGCCCCCTCTCTCCTCTTCCACGTTCTTCTCGCCCTCCGCCTCCATCTCGACCTCCTCTTCCCACTGCACCGCCGCTCCTACCTTGGGCCCTTTCTGCTCCAGCTGCACCAGCACAGCCTCTCCCTCTTCCTCCTCTGCCTCTTCTATCATCGGCCTCCACGTGGCCGTAGAAATAGTTAGAGGAGCTGTCTCCCTCCATCCCCACCGCGTGCGCGTTCATCTCCCGCAGCTGCACCTCCTCCAAGTCCAGCTCAGCCTGCAGCCGCCTGGCCAGCTCCTCATCGCTCATCAACTGCTGCTGCCGCTTCTGCTGCTGAGATGAACCCCCACCGTTCATTCCTGCTTTTTTTTTCGCCTCCCACTCCTCCAGCGTCATTTTGCCGTCATCTTCCCCATCGGCATCGTCAAAGCAGCGGCGCCCCCGGCGGGGTCCCCTTCCGCGCCCTCTGCGGCCCCCTCCCCCTTCTTCGTGCTTGGACAGCCGCTCCAGCAGCTTGGCTTTGGCACCAGAAGGCGCCGAGCTGCCGCCAAGGGGAGCGTTAGCCACATTCCGGGGGGGCTCTACCACTGCTGCCGCTGCTCTACTTAAACCAGATGGGCCTTGGAAAGGAGCTGTGGCAGAGCCGGTTGTCCTACGACCTCCAGCAGTTGAAGGCAGTGCAGCTTCTTGCGCTTTCTTTTCAACTTTCTTTAGCTCCCTGGGGGCTGTGGGGTCGAATGGTTTGAAGGGCGGTGGGTGCTCGGCTGCAGCGCCTCCCGGTGCCCCTCCCTTGCCCTCAGCCTCACGCTCCGCTGTGCCTCCGTACCGCTGCTGCACCTCCCACGTCTCCGCCAAGTTTTCCACCCTGCCGCCCAGCAGTTGAACGCTGTTTGGGTCGAGCAGCAGGGTGCCGCAGCGCACCTGCAGGAGTGGTAGTTTCAAAAATGTGATTATGGGATGCAAATTGAAATGCATTTGAATGGCACAAAGCAGGTATGTTATAGTATAGAGAAGACAGCAACAGCATTGCCTGCAGAGCGCATGCGTCTTGGAGCGCACAGAGATAATAATTGTTTAGTGCCTCCGACAACGTACCACTGCTTGAGAAACCTTAAGCTTGACCCCAGGGCACAGCGCCTCGCTCTTCAGCCCTGGTATTGGGTAGTACTCCACTCCCACGGCAGTGCGAGAGCCGTCCGTCAGCTTCAGGCGCAGCATGCGACCCGGGCGGTCGGCATAAATCTCATTGAACTTTGTGGGCTGGGTGATGTCGGTGGCATCTACCAGCTGCAAAACGAGCGTTCCTTGCAGTTTTATTGAGTCGGAACGGTTAATGTTGTCTGGTAGGCAGGGAGTGCCCACCTGCAGTTATTAATTCTTTTTATCAGCGTCGCATTTGGAGGTGGTGGTGGGCTGGAATAAAAAGAAATACGATGCGATATTATTCTGACGAACCTTTTTAAGGTCCAATTTGAGTGCAGCTGCCAGAATGGCCTGCGGCGGCGCCTTTGCAGGGTCTGGGAGGGCCTCTGCCAGCTGCAGCGTCGCCGCCTGCATAAAAAATAGTCGAAATTGATCTGGGCCGAGTGAGGGGCGTCTTGCAAGAAGCTCATATTTCTTACATCTTCATTCAGGGACCATCCTTCGGCCCCAAGCATTGCTAGCGCTGAAGCCCACGGCATTTGATCTCAGATTTTGTTAATGAAAATTAGGCTTGCACCGATGCCGCAACTTCAGCACGTGTCCAATTTAGTCTAGATCATTGAATGTATATTGTTAATCATAAAAAAACAAAAGCGCAATACGATATTATTTTTTGGCTGGTGTCGGATCCCTCGTCGACATCGCTTAATTTTAAACACGCGTATTTTATGTATATTGCCAAAGTTACGAAGAGGCCGCAGCCGACACTCTCTGCCACGGATCTTTTGGATTGTGACCGTAATTTCCCCCAACGATAAAACAATTATCTTCTCAACATTAGCGTGTTCTCGCCGAAATCAACCTCTTCGGATCAAGTCTGAGCGTGCACCATGGGGACACCCACGCCCAGAGCCTTCAATTCCATGTATATGGGCCTGGCTGCGTTGGCGGTCAGTGCCTCGCTGCCGAAACAGTGCTTCACCTTTGCCCTCTCTTGAGATCCTTTAGTACAATAATCCCCAACATTCACCTTGTTTGCAGGCCGCCATGACCGTGTCTATCATTATCAGTGAGTAGAGCCCTGCCGTTGTCTCAAGCAGACGACACTTCACTTCACACAAGCTGCAACTTACGCCTTCTTTGTTTCCCTGATCTCTTATTTATATTCTCATTTGTGGGGCTCAGCCCTCTCCTTCCTTCCACTCCCTTTCCCTTTCTCTATCGCTTTTGTTCCTTCCCCCCGCTGACCCGTTGCCATTTCTTTTTCTCGCAGTCGTTGAGGTAAAGTTCTGGACTTTCTATACCTGGTACACCTCGTACTCCTACGCCGTCGCCGACACATGGTGAGTCTGCAAAACAAAACAAACCAAAGACCCCAATGGAGATGACTGAAGAGGCGATAAATCGCCCCTGCACATGGTCTCGCACTTTCATTTTTACACCACCACACTTCCATGATTTATTCTATTCCCTCCGGCACTTTCTTCTCTTCAGTTTCCTTTCCACCCCCAATGACGACTGGAACCAGTGCAACTTCAACTGGGCCATGGCCGGCATCTCCCTGTTCACCCTCCTCATGGCGTTCTTCATGGCAATGTGCAACCGCCGCCCCGGCAAGGCCACCCCCTTCCTCGTCGTCTTCCTCATCGCCGGCATGCTGCTGCTGGCACTGGCCATCGTCGACACCATCAAGCTCCCTGACGCCAACACCTACTACGCCAACGCCGGGCTCGACACCAGCCTGGACGACTGGCGCAACGGTGCGTGGATGCGTTGAGATTCACTCAGCATTTTATTAGTATTATCCTATGCAATTGCCGTACCAGCTTCCTTTGTGCCCAATACCAATCCGGTGGCATTCGGGTACCAATGTATTTTATTTCTCACCCTGTTCCCTTCCCCTTCTGTTTTGACTAATATATATGCAGCTCTCATCGGCCTGTCTTGGGCCGCCTTTGCCGTCTCCCTCGTAGCATTCATCGCCTCCGTGATGGACGTCAAGGGAAACAAGCCCCAGCCCATGCCCGCCCAGTACGTCTACGACGCGCAGCCTGGCTACGGCGACGGAGGCTACATGGGCGGAGCACCGCCGCCCCAGATGTACAATCAGCCGCCGCCCGGTGCGTACGGCTACGGCGCACCCCCGGCCCCGCCCCCGGGAGGCATCCCTCCTCCCATCCAACCGGGAGGCTACGCTCCCCCGACCTACTACCCTGCTGGCCCCACTGTTTAATTTCCCTGAGAATAATATAAATATTGCAAATAATGAGTACCATCAAGCGAAAAGAAGGGTGGGCTTGATGTGAGCGATGATTTTATTTTAAAGTGTGTCTTATTAGTATTCACTCCCTAAGGAGAGCAAGGCAGGGTTGCGCCTGCCTGGGTGGGGTGTCGCTGTCGGAGTGAGGTGTGATTTTCAGCTGCAAATTATTTGACGAATGTAAGCGTACGTTAGAAAACTGCTGGAGGTTAGTTCAACATTGCTAGATGATGAAGCCAGCGAGTCAAGGGCGCTGCCGTCCAGTAGGCCTCCTGCCGTCGGCACCTTTCCAGCAAGGAACTTTGCAGCAGCAAGTGGCTGTTTGGCATGACGGATTTATTTTATTCTTTCTGTATTTATTATTTTATTCTTTTGGGGGGTGTCCTCCTGTAAGAGGAATTCAGAGTTTTGTGAGATATTAGGGCAATTTGTTTTTCAGATTCAAACATTTTTCGCCGATCATCTCGCATATTTAACATATAAAGAACCCATATTTGAGCATTTCACACCATCATGGAGGCTCTTCCCATCGGCCAGCGCGCGATGGTGCACATCGCCAGAGCCGGAAATCCCATCACAGTATTTTTCTCAAAATACCTTTACGTCGCCAACTCCTGGGCGCTCGTGCCAGCCTACACCGTGTTCTTCATCCAGATCTTCTCTGTGGCCTGCATCATGTGGCTCCGCTTCTTCAAGGTTGACATTAGAAAAACGCCGCTGCTCGCCGCGTGTGTCGTCAGCAGGTGAGAAAGTCATGCTTGCATTCCTTTAATTTCATGTAATGCTATTTTTTATGCACACTCGTATTTTCCTCGTTCGTAGTTCACCACATCGGTCTCCTACCGCATTATATTACAGTCATGCCAAATGCCTCACTCCTTTCTTTCTTTCCCTCCAATTTCCTTTGCAGTATCCACGCCATCATTTGCGTTGCCGCGGGCTACGCAGAGCTGAGCAGTTGGCTAACCACTCCGCTGCACCTTGACGCCCACAACACCCCCATTCAGTCCATCCAGCTGCAGTTCTCGTTGGCGTACCTTGTGGCAGACACAATTTACATGCTGTTTTTCACCCCCTCTGACTACCTGTTCTTCGCACACCACGCCCTGGCTGGGCTGTACCTGCACGCCTGCCTGCACCTCGGCGTTGGCAGCATCTCGGCCATTTTTGTGTGAGTTGCCATTTCAAACATAGAGTACACATAATTTGCGTTTTAGTTTTTTCATTTTTAGTTTTTATTCACTTTGATTGATTAAACCCTTCAACGCATATAACAATTCCGTCAATAACCCACTGCTGCAGTTTCTTCATGGGCGAGGTCACTTCCCCGCTCTTCAACATTTTCAACGTCTCAAAGGAGCTCAAAGACCACCACCCCGTGGCAGCAAAAGTGCTCTCCGTGGTGTCGCCCATCTTCACACGTAAGCTAGAAAGTTCATTTCCAGGAATGTATTTTACTGTAAATTGAAAGCGCCTGCGCACTGTTCCTCTCACACATCTCTTATTCTGATCTGAAAATCGCGCAGTATCCTTTGTTTTGGTGCGGTCGGTCATATCCCCACTGGCCATCGGCTGGTTCTTGACCGTGCTGTGCTTCAATTCTCCTAAAATTCCCGCCCCGTGGCGATTCTTCATGGGCAGCCTGGTGGGGGTGGGGCTCATTGGCAGCCAGGTGTGGTCGTACAAACTGGTGGCTGGATACCTCAAGTCCAGGCGAAAGGCGGCAAAGAAGGCTGCAGAGGTGAAAGCGGCAAAAGCGGAGTGAGCGTGGAGTAATACTATACAGTTAAGTAACACTAGTTTCGAATTAAGGGTGGGAGCATGCAAGGTGCTATGCTGCCTGTCCTGATGGAGTGCGAGCACCTGCGGTGTCTCATGCCCACAAAGTGAAGCATGGCGCCTTTAAGGCGAATTCTTTTATGGCCGGCCAGTAGGGCTGCTATGTTTTTTTTGTTTTTTTGGGGTACCTGTGCGATTTTGATAAAATGTATGCACGTATTTTTAATTAAATTTGGCATATAAAACGCATGGCGGAAACGCACAAGGCGCTGCTCGACGCCGCGACTGCGGGCGACATTGCATCTTTCGAAAAAGCGAGGGCAGGCCTCCCCAAGGGCACCTCGCTATCCGACGTCAAAGATGATAGCGGCCGCAACGCCCTGCACCTCGCGGGGCACCACGGCCACCTCGATTTGCTGGCCCACCTTTTTGACGGCGGAGAGGAGGCCGCCTTTGATGCAAACAGTCCGCTGGACGCACAAGGTGAGGAGGGGAGGGGCATATTTTAATCCATGTTACATATTCGGCATAGTATCAAAGCTATTTACACTACACACTGCCCTATTGCAATAACATCTGCAGGCGTGTCTCCTCTCGGAGCGGCAGTGGCTGCCAACCAGCCTCAAGTGGTCACAGAGCTGCTACAACGAGGCGGCGACGCCGCCGGCGCTGGCCCACACGGCCCGCACCTCTTCGCAGCCTGCAGCTCCGGTTTTCCCGAGGTGGCAGCCGCCCTTTTGAGCGACGGCAAAGCTGACCCAAATGCGGTGGGCAACAACGGCATGGCCGCGGTGTTCATAGCCGCAGCCATGGCGGGACTGAAGCTCAAGCTACCGGGGAGGGAGGCCGAGGCGGAGGGTGCCGCTCGATGCATGGAGGTTCTTTTGAGCGCCGGCGCCTCCCCCAACGTTGCAGCGCCTGGCGGGTTCACGCCGCTGCACGTGGCGGCAGAAGCAGGATCCCAACGCATGTTGGGAGCGCTGCTGAAGGCCGGGGCCGACGCCAGCGCGAAGACGGAGGACGGGCAGACCCCTGCTGCTGTGGCGGCCGCTTGGGGCCACCGTGGGCTGGCAGAGACGCTGCTGCGGCAGAGCGCGGGGGACGAGCGCGGGGTGGATGAGCTGATTGCAGAAGCGGAAGCGCGTGAGGCGGCGAGGAGGGCGGCTACGGCAGCTGCGGAGGGTGATTCTGGCGCTGCCTCGCTGATTCCTGCTCCAGAGGACCCCAACGAGTCCAAAGCTGAGGAACTGAGGGCGCAGGGAAACAAGGAGTTTATGGCGGGAGAGTATGAAGCTGCACTGGAGGCCTACCGCACCGCGTTGCGGCACAAGACCAACTCTGCGGCGCTGTGGGCCAATTCTGCGGCAGCAGCGATGAAGGTCCTGCGATTCGAGGACGCGCTGCGAGATGCCCGTGTGTCCCGCACCGTGGACCCGAAGTTCGTGAAGGGGTGGTACAGGGAGGGGCAGGCGGCTGAGCGGCTGGGGCTGTGGGATGACGCAGGGGCGGCATTTTTTGAGGCGCACCTGCTGCAACCGAACGCGGAGGGCGGCGTTGACTTTGCGGAGATGGTGAAGTCGGCGGTGGAGGAGGGGAAGGCGGCGTTCAAGGAGAAGACCGAGAGGGAGGCTGGTGGTGGTGGTCAGTGAGAGGGTGGTTGAGAGAGCTAGCTAAAAAAGCAAAAGTGTTTTTGAGAGCAGTTGGGAGCTTGTCTCCAAGATTTTATTATTATTTTATTGTAATACGGAAGAAGTGTAAAATAGCAGCAGTAGCGTGCCACTTCGCGAATAAAATTTGAAAATAAAAGTTCAAAAGGGGAACAAATGCGAGCGTGAGGAGGGATGAGCGCCAGCCCACAGTCGCCGCAACGCCTCCCCAAAGAGATCAAGCGGCTGGATGAGACGGTGGTCAACAGAATTGCTGCCGGCGAGGTGGTTCAGGTTGGTAGATTAAATCAAATTTTTGAACCCATTAATATTGGTCTTTTGGCTGCTGTTACACTCCCTTTTCCATCTGCCCCCCCTGCAGCGCCCCGCCAACGCCGTCAAGGAGCTGATTGAGAACAGCCTCGACGCGGGTGCCACCTCCATCACCGTCACCGCCAAGGACGGAGGAATCAAGTCGCTGCAGGTGCAGGACAACGGGTGCGGCATCAGGGTGAGTAGTATGTCGGTTTATAGCGCTGTTACCTGTAATTTTTGCATTTTACCCCAATTGTATTCAAGCCCCAGCTGACCAAAATAAACTCCGTCATTTTCCCCCCTTCGTCGTACAGAAAGAGGATCTGGGCATCCTCTGCGAGCGCCACACCACCTCCAAGCTGCATGCCTTTGAGGACCTCGCCTCCATCGGCACCCTGGGGTTCCGCGGCGAGGCCCTGGCTTCCATTTCTTACGTAAGCCACGTCACCGTCACCACGATGACGGCAGTGCAAGGCAGTACACACGGGTGGAAAGCGACCTACAGGGACGGCCGCATGGACCCTCACACCCCGAAACCCGCTGCAGCCACCCAGGGCACCGTCATTTTGGCTGAAGACCTGTTTTATAATGTCCCGCTGCGCCGAAAGGTGATTTTATTTCTTTGGCATTTTCTCGCTCATTAAGGGGCTGTTTTCGACAATTTTTTGTCTCCAAGTAGCTTGGACGCTTTAATATATGAATATAAACTTATTTACTTCTATTTTCCAGGCTCTGAAGAGCGCCTCTGAGGAGTATTCCGCCATTCTGGACGTGGTCGGCCGCTACGCCGTATACCGCGCTGGAGCGGCGATGGCGGTGAAGAAAGCGGGCGAGGCCAAAGCGGACCTGGCCACGCAAGCGGGGGGCAGCCGGCAGGACGCCATTCGCGCGGTGTACGGCGCCACTGTGGCCAAAAATGTAGTTCCGCTGTCTGTGAGCTGCGGAGGGGGTTACCCTCCCGCAGATAAGCAGCGGCAGGCAGCGGAGGGTGCTAACGAAATATCTTTATCTGACACTGCTGGTCCCTCATCGCACAACGCCCCTTCAGACGCCATTAAATGCAGCATCGAGGGATTCATCACCGGGGCTGACTATGCAGGGCGAAAAACTCACCTGGTGCTCTTCATCAACGGCCGCTCCGTGGAGTTCCCACCTCTGAAGCGCTGCCTGGAAGCCACCTACGCCGCCATCCTGCCCAAAGCCGCCAAGCCCTTTGCATTTTTTGAAGTTCGGCTGCCGCCAGGCGATGTCGATGTTAACATCCACCCCACGAAGAAAGAAGTGGCGTTCTTGCACCAGGAGGAGCTGGTGGAGGCGGTGCGCGACGCGGTGGAGGCAGCGCTGCTGAGCTCCAACGCCCAGCGCACGTTCAAGCAGGCGCTGCTGCCAGGAGCGGCGCCGCCGCCGCCGCCCCCCACGGACCTTGCGCCGCCTCCCAATGCCCCCGGGGTGTACCGCCCCAACAAACTGGTGCGCACGGATGCCAGGGCGCAGACGCTGCACGCATTCACCCAACCGCTGTCCTCCTTCCAAGCTGGCAGTGGCGGAGGTGCCACCGCTCCTGCTCCTGCAGCAGCAGGTGACCAAGCGATGGAGGACCCAGCAGACTTGGCAGCACATCCAATAGAGCAGCGGATTGTAGAGAGGGGTGCGCCCAATGGGGCAGCAGCGCTGGATCTGACATCGGTGCCACTACGGCGTAGGCGACGAGACGGTGGCGCTGCAGGCGGAGGTGGACCCTCGTCTGACCCTTTTCTGCCCACCGCCATGGAAATTGCCACCGCTGGGAACGGCGCAGCGCCCTCCTGCGGCGGCAGCGGTGCTCAACAACAGCAGCAGCAGTTGCAAGCTGCGGTGCGCCACCGAGCAAACCCCTCTCAATCCGCCGGCTTGGAGTCCGTCGAGCGGCTGCTGGCGGCCGCAGAGCGCGCCCCGCACGCGGGCGTCGCCAACCTGCTCAAGTCTGCCACTTTTGTTGGGTTGGCAGATTCTCACCGCTGCCTGGTGCAGTCCGGGACGAGGCTGTACCTGCTGGACCTTGCGACGCTGACCGAGGACATGTTCTACCAGCAGGTGCTGCGCCGGTTCGGCAGCGCGCCCAGGGTGCCGCTGCACCCACCAGCGCCCGCTGCCGACCTGGCGCTGCTTGCTTTAGAAATCGAGGCAGCTGCGGGGCGGTGGGCGGACAGCCCGCAGGGGGGCACCAAAGAGGAGGTGGCGGAGCTGCTGGGGGACTTGATCAAGAAGAAGGCGGAGCTGTTGAGCGACTGTTTCTCAGTGGGTGTTGATGCTGACGGGCGCATCACCGCTGTGCCTGCTTTGATTGAGCAGTACCACCCGCCCGCGCAGCACCTCCCGGAGTTCGTGCTGGCGCTGGGGCAGAGCGTGGAGTGGCAGGAGGAGGGGGGGTGCTTCGAGGGGCTGGCCAGGGCGCTGGCAAACCTGTACGCTGTGCGCGCTGACCCCCAGGTGGACGCATTTCTTTCTTCCGACAATATCAAAGGCAGTGACGAAGGTGGAGAAGGCGCAGGGAATGGCAGCACCCTTGCAGGTGCAGCAGCGGCGGAGTATGAGCTGCGGAGGAGGGAGTGGGAGGCCCAGCACGTGCTGCTGCCGGCGCTGCGGCTGTTCCTGCGGCCATCGGCTGAGCGGGGGAGCGACGGGTCTGTGGTGGAGCTGACCCGGCTGGAGCACCTGTACCGGGTGTTTGAGAGGTGCTGAGAGCGGCGAGACTTTGATAACAAATGAAACTTGGCTTTGTTACAGAGCCTTTAATTTGCCAAAGCGCAGGCAATGAATATGGCACTTTACTTCTCTATATTTGGACTGAATTGGCGCGTTCCAAGCCCTGTAATACACGAGGAAAACGTATTTTGCAGCAACTGACTGACCTCCTGTGCATGAAGGCGGAGACTGCATGACCAGGGCGATATTGTAGCTGCCCACGTCCCCAATCTAGACATTTCAGAATTGTGGATAGCTACCATGCGCATCTCGTATAGCTGGTTGGACTTTTGCGGAGCGGGCAGCAGAGGCCACCGCTCCGTACGCTGAAGGACCGGTCTGCATCTCATGCAGGCGAGAGAGGCTATGGGAAGGCTTATATAACTTGCCTACTCCTGCGGCCCAGTGTGGCGAGTATGCGTGCCGAAACCGACGCACAACGGCAAGCAAAACCTCCCTCCGCTTGTTGCTTCCCCTCTCGCGCGCGCTATTTCAATTTTCCTTGATGTTCTTTGGGTCTGTATCGATTGTTTCAGCAAAAGAACGATACTTTTCAATCAACTAAACGTATTAACTCCAGAACAGCCGCGCTTGGGCTCTTGATGGGGAGATGGAGCTCTCGATGAACGAATCTAACCAGACCCACCTCGCAGAAGCCAAGGGCAGCGTCCCGGCCGATACCATTCGAAAATACAATGTTGTTTGTGAGATTGAGGGCGCCGGTGAGTCCTGAGGCTTCCGTATCTCGTATTTGTCGGCTAACGGCTCGAGGTCTACCGAAATCCGACCGACCTCTGTATTCTCACAGATTGCCCCCACTGCGCTGCAGAAAACTTGCCTGTGGCCACAGGAACCGAGGTCTGCTTCGTCTGGAAGCGTCAGGGCAAGTTGACCGTGTCAGAGTGCTCAGATGTTTGGTCTGAAGGCGAAAACCAGGGCGTTGTATACTGGGACGCGACCCTCACCCAGGTGCGTTGCATTTCCCTCCATAATGTGTCCATTCCACAATGTTTGCAGCACGGGATCTATCGCGCCGTTGCCGTTTTTGGCTTCCCGCTCTGGGATGTGCATCCCTCACTATTCACGTATGTTGGTCGACCGCAGGTTTGTACGCTGACCCGCGACCAGGAAGGTCCCTGGAAGCCCAAGCCCTGCGAGCTGCAGGTGCAGTCGGTGCCGGTGGATGAGTGCGGGCAGCCGCTGGGCCTGGGCGATGTTGTGGCATCCGTGCCGCTGGACCTGGCCCAATTTTGCGGACACGACAGCAGCGAGGAGCCCAACGAGCCGGAGCGCCTCGTGCTAGACCTCACGTACGTCCCACCTATTACGCCGCTTTCTTTTTTCGATGATAAGAAGTTACCTTGTTTACTCAATATCAACAAGATTTCCACCCCTCCCTTTTGCAGGCCTTCTGGCAAGCTGACAGTGTCGATTTGCTCCATGTGGCTGCAGCAGTGGAAGCCCAGTGGCGATGACGCAGTGTCCGAGGACGGCAGCGAGCTGTCCATCACTCCCGCCCCCTCCACCGCATCGCTGCCTGCCGAGGAGTCGGCAGCCCTCACGCTGGCGCACTACGCCGGAGACTCGTCCACAGCCGCGTCCTCGCCCGATCCCTGGATGCAGGGCGGTGACGCGCAGTCCACCCTTCCGTCTGCTGAGCCTTCTTACGTAGAACATGGAGATGGGAGTAGCGGTGCCAACGGAACCTTCAGGTTCGATGGAGTCAGGCGGGCGCTGGATGTCGGTGGGGAGGATGACGACGACGCGTTCGATGAATATGACCTCGATGTCGTGGAGGAGGAGCTGATTTTGGCCACTCCCGATGAGGAGGGTGACCCCGCTCTGCGGCAGCACGACACAACGGCAGAAAACAGCGATGGCGACGGAGAGGCCCCCGCAGGGTTCTCCACCCCTGTCTCCCGCAACGTCTCCATGGCATCGCTGGACCGCGCGATCAGTCCCGCGGTCACTGAGGCCAGTGTGAGTGCGATGCAGCGGCGGTGCCGGCGGCTGGCGCGGGAGCGTGACGACGCGCTGGCGGAGAAATTTTCGGAGGCGTCGGTGGCGGTACAGCGCGGCATTGAGATCGACAACCTGAGTGAGTTTATATATATATATTTTTTTTTTGTGCTCTCCGGTTTTAGTATAATTTCGAAGTATTAAACTCGTCCTCTTTTCCACTTTTTTATTATCGCAGAGCGCGCCAAGGATATGCTGCTGCAACGCCTGGAGACCACCGAGCGCCAGCTGATGACCGGCATGCGGTTTGGCGATTCAGTTGCCGACTCCCCTTGCTCTACTTCCAGCGGCACCGGAGGCCTCCTGGGCAGCAGCGGCGCTGACGCCATCGTGCATGCGCTGGTGGAAGCCAAAGTGTCGCTGGCGGAGAAGGAGTTTGCGATGATGGAGATGCAGGGGCAGGTGCGGGCAAAGGCGCACCAGGTCGACACCCTGACCACTCACCTCAAGGCAGCGCAGGCCGCTGCTGAGGAGCGTGCGCACGCGCTGATGCAGAAGGACCACGCGCTCATGGAGCTACAGGAGAAGGTGCGGGCGCTGGAGGGGCAGGTAGACTCACTGGATGCTCGCTTGGCATTTGTGACTGGCACCAGGGCGATGCTGGTGAACGACGATGCGGCCTCGCCTCCCCCCACCGGCCGCAGCATCCTCAGTGGCGGGGGGTGGATGTCTCCGTTCAGGCGCGGCGGCGGCAACAACAGCGCCAGGGTCGCGCCGGATGCCTCGCCTCAGCTGACGCCCAGGAAATCCCCCATCCAGAGCAACGAGGCGTTCGACGCTGACTCGGACTCTTGCAGAACCTCCACCGACGGGTACTCGACCGACGGGGACGAAGAGCGGCGAGAGCAGCAGAAGGACGAGGAGCCAACGTGCGTGCATGTGATGGTCTATGAGGAGCACCAAGAGGCAGCTGCCCCTGTCGCTACATATGCCCGTTAAAGATAGAGTTTTAGATGGCACGATAGCGTTTAACAAGAGATACAGTGGCTTTCATAAATTATTATCCCTTTTCTTCTTCTGTTTTAGTTTTTAGTACAACGAAAAGTAGCAACACAAAACGATTTGAGTTTCCTCCACAGGTGTTTTTTTCCACTTGTTTCTTTCCTTCTTCTTCTCGGTTTCCTTTCTTTGCATTTTTATATTTTTCTTCTCTCTGTCCATCCATCAGCCTCGTTGGCTACCTGCTGTTGAGTGTCAACGAGTAAAAGTTGTTGCTGAATCGAAATCCACTTTCATTTTACTATAATAAAATAGACAATTGCACGTTACATTTTTCTTCCCTTGCTTTTTTCCTATTAGATTGGCCCCCAGGTCTGTTTTTGGCCACTCGCCGATTTGCAAAGACTTGGACCGAATGTAAAGAAAATGCACAAAGTCTGGAAATTTTTACATTTCAGTTCCACAATTAAACGAATATAAATCATGAAGGGCGTTTACTTAGTCATCATCCTTTGCTGGCCTTGGCTTTGAGCTTTTCCCGGCCCTGCCATGCAAAGTTGAGCTGCATGGCGCAGAAGAAAGAAACCAGCAAGGCGCCAACGTAGCGCGGCGAACCCACCATCTCTCGAAATAGGTCACCCATGCCGTCGAGCCCCACCACAAATCCGACCATGTTGACAGCCATCAGCCCAGCACAGTTCACCGCGCAAGCGGCAGCAGCAGCAGCCCGAAATCCCGCCCCTCCCCGCACTCCATCGAACCTTTTGGACGATGCAGCCCTTTTGACCAGCATTTCCGGCAGGAACGCGGCGCAGATGAGCCAGGCCCAGCTCAAGAGGCGCCACTCCAAGTCGTGCCACAGCGCCACAAAAAGAAAGATCGGCCAAATGGAAAGCGCGCGCCGGGCGGAGCCCCCCATGGGCACGTACATGTACCGCACCAGCCACCGGTTGTACGACGAGTGCCACCCCCTCCAGAACCCTTCCACGTCGTAGTTATCTGCGAAACACCTCACCATGTTCTCCGGAGGGTCCAGCCCTTCCAACAACGCTGCCAGGCGGAAAGTGCGCCAAATCACCGCAAACTTGAGCCACATGAAAGAAAGCACCCACCAGGCGGTGAGGCCAACCTCGTGGGGACCGTGGGCGAGGCCATGTGGGGTGTACCGCTTTCCAACTCGATGTACTGCCAAAGAATTGAAGTACAGGCAGTGTGTGACCAGCTCGATGCACACAGCGTCAGCAAAGAGCCGCCAGAAGTACCGTTTGGCCACCTGCGTGGGTGAAGGGGGGGAGCCGCTTCCTTTATTTACGATTGATTTGTCGGTGCATCGCATCTGCCATGCAAAGTCGTGAAAGGTGATGATGGGCCCAGCGAGGTAGAGAGGGGGGTAGAGAGCGTGTGCAAGGGCTAGTGGGAGGCTATAGTCTGCTTCTGAGGGGAGGGCAGTGGCCTGCCGCTCTTTGGCCGAAGAAGGAAGCTGGAAGGCAGCTGAGAGGTCTGCAGCGTCGCTGTTCGCGTTACGATTTTTAGAGAGATAGCTTCCTCCGTCAGCTTGCTTTTGTTTTTGTGCAGCAGGAGGCTTTTCTTCCTTTGCGGCAGCCTTGCGCTGCTGCTGTTCTGCACTGCGCCGCCAATGCAGGTCCAGCGCGAAGCTCAGCATGCGCAGCATGGTCAGATTGTAGCAAATGTGCCACCGCATCACCCCGCGGTGGCTGTCCAGCCACGCAAACCGCGGACCCAGCAGCATCGCGGCAGGGAAGCCATCCACCAGCCGCACGCTCAGCAGCACAGCGATGTTGGCAGCCCAGATAACGAAAGCCCTGCATTATGGTATTGAAAAATAAATGAATAGAGATTAATTGTGGTGTTTTTTTCCCTGTCTCAAAACAGCTGTGCTCATTTTTCTGCCTCTCACCCAAACCGAGTGCCTGCCGTGGCCTGTGCGACGGCCCAGTTGGCAGCCACCAGCACAAACACATACAGCGCGCAGAATCCATGAAGGTACACCAGAAAAACTGTTGCAAAGCCCAGGCAGGAGGGCACCCTGGCTGCCGGCCAGCGCCGCCTCAGGCCATGAGAAAGAGCTGCGAAGGCGAGGAGGGTTGCTAGCAAGGGCAGCGCTGACGCTCGAAATTCTCGCCACTGGGCGTCCGACAGGTCGATGCGGCGCCCCAGCAGCCAGCCGTGACGCAGGCCAGGAGCGTAGCCATCCCACTTGCTGCCCGCCTCAAATAGCAGACTGTACTGGAAACCAGCCCAAATGAGGTGTCCCAGAGCAAGAGCTACTACCTGAGAGAGATAAAGGAGAGAAAGGAGGGAGATTTAGTGGCGAAAATTAATAACGAAAGATTGAAATTGAAGCTAAACGCAGGCGACGCGCACCGTGGCGTACACTGCGAGCTCCACTCGATGCATTTTCATTTTTATCAATTTATTTTAGGTATCGTGAAAGCGCCAAAGCCGCGTTTGCATTTTATTTTTTACTCGATCAAAATTTTAGAAATAATACGTTCAGAAACGCTGTGGCTTCAATCATACGATATATAAATATATTGAAAGCATATTTGTGTGCGAAATAATAATAAAAAAAAAAAAAAAAAAAAATGACAAGAGCCTGTCAGCAACGGCAGCAAAACTGCAGCAGCAGTGCTTCTGAACAGAGGCCGCGCTGAGGCCGCGCTATTTCGGCGAAAGCGCATCCGCATTGCTGAAAATATTATTTCGAGTTCCGCCTCACACCAAAGTACCAATGTACGTATCAATTCGACAGGCGGCTATCGTTTTCAAAGATTCCTTCATGCTGCTGCTTTCTGGGGTACGTCGACATAGAATGTAAGATGGACGCTGAGCAGGTTAAAAAATCGCAATGCCATACAAAAGGGTGGAAAATCGTATTTTCGAAGCAGCTTCCCTCCAGCTTCTTTCATCACAACGCTTGCCTTCAAATTCATCGGTATTTATTAAATTATAATTTATTTATTTTTAATCGCAACATCTTGCACGATCTCTTCAATACATAATAAATCATTCTCTTCAAACAAAGATCGCAATTTAATTTTAGTTTCGTTTTTTTCGGTCCCTTTTTCAGGGGCCGTATAATCCAATCGAAATGAACAACTTTGTAGCGTATGTACAAGCAGTTCAAGAATGCATCAAGCGCCAAAATGGTGAGACATTTTTTTCTTCCCAACACCTCCCCTCTGCTGCTCACCCCTCCTCTCCCTCTGGCCCTCTTCACCCAGGTCCTCGTATGAAGGACCTACTGGCCATCAACTCCGCAGACGCTAACGCAGCCATTATGTCGGCTCGAGCCAACCCTCGTTGGTCCCCTGCCCCTGCCTGCGAGCGCCTCCCCGCCGACTGGGGCAACTTTCTGGCGCTGCACGCCTCCAGCATCGCCGCGCTGCAGGTAGGCAACCGCGCAGAAGCGTACGACAAGGCGGTGCAGGCGCTGCCTTACTTTGTGAGCGTTTTTCGAAAGGAAGAAAGCGCATGGGTGGTGCACCCCATGCACACAGTGGTGCGCAACCTCCGGGCAGCTGCCGAGGCGGTGGACGCAGAGGCGCGCGCAGCAGGCAGCATGCGCGCTATTCGGCTGGGCGACTGCGGCGACCAACTGCGAAAGTGTTTCTCAGCGTCTGTCAACTCCTCCAGCGTCCCTGCCAAGAAAATGGCGGCGCTGGACATCGTGAACACCTCCATTAAGATCTATTTCAAGCTCAACACGCTGCGGCTGTGCACCAACCTCATCAGGACGCTGGACAACCCGCAGTTCCCGCCATTTGAGTCCTTTCCAGCGTCGCAGCGGGTCACCTTCAAGTTCTTCTCGGGCAGGCTGGCCATCTTCAACGAACAATACGTGAGTGGAGCTAAACAATAATATAATAATCAATGCAAATTCAGCATTGCATAAGAGGTTGATTGAGTAAAGAATGGCCTGTGCAGTGATGTATTTGCTCAAATTTATCTTCACGTACTTCTGCAGAAAGCGGCAGAGGACGACCTGATGTACGCGCTGCGGCACTGCCACCGCGGCGCCCGCGCCAACAAGGCCCGCATCCTTAAGTACCTGGTCCCGGTGGGCTTGCTGCTGGGCGAGGTGCCCTCCCCGGCCCTCCTGGCGGAATTTCCCGATGTGTTGGCGCCCTACCAGCCGCTGGTGCAGGCGGTGAAGACGGGGGACGTGGGGCTGTGCGCCTCAACCCTGGCGGCGCAGCAGACGCTGTTCATCAGGGACGGCACCTACCTGCTGCTGGAGAAGCTGCAGGTGCGATACTTGCATTGCATTTTACGTTAATTTAATAACAAAGTGAAATTGAGCTGTCCACGTTGTATTAAATAATTCGCAACTTTAAAATTTCATAAAACAATAGTGATGCCAGGCGCCTAATCCTTCGTTTCCTTTCTTTAATTTAACAGGCGGCGGTGCAGCGGCGGCTGCTGCGGCGGGTGTGGGCGCTGCACGCAGAGCAGGAGCCAGCCAAGGCGGCGCAGATCCCACTGGCGCAGTTTCAGCAGGCTATGGGCGTGCTGGGGTGTGAGATGGACATGGACGAGGTGGAATGTGTGGCGGCAAATTTGATCTATAGAAAGTACGTCAAGGGGTACATCAGCCATCGCAACAAAGTCATGGTGGTGGCCAAGACAGACCCCTTCCCACCTTTGTCATCTGCGGCCTTTAATGAAGTGTGAAACTGGGAAATGGCAGGAGCTGATGGGGAGCTCGGGCGTTGTTTTTGCACATTGTTGGTTGGTTTATTTATTTCATTAATTGTCAAAATGAGAGAGTGAAGTTCAAAATGGATAGGGAAAGGGGCTAGTGTACAAAATGCAGGGATACAGGCGAAATGTTGGGTTATTCTTTAATGAGGGAAGCAGTCGTAATAGAAATGAAACTGAAGGGCGAAAACAACAGAGAGAGTGAGCACACCGTGAGTGAGTACAGCCATGCGTTTATTCGCAAGCTGCTACATTTGGGGTCAAGTTAGGTAAATTATGCTGTTGGAAAAGACAAGGGCAGGGCATTCAAATTGGGACCATTGTCTGATATCAGCGCTCATCAAGTAATTTATTTGTCGAAAATGCAGCTGTGTATTCCGAGGCTACAGCCGCTGCTATTTCACATTGAGGGCAGCACCTCTTCTTTGATTATTCGGCCCTGGTCCATTTTGAACACGTGGAGCTGCGGCACAGGAGAGCCGTTCTCGCCCGAGCACACAACAGCCACCGAGCCCTCAAGCCCGCGCATCACATGGAGCAACTCCATGTGTACCTCTGTTTTCCGCATGCAGTGGTAGTAGAAGTCTCGAAGGGCCTCGACGCCGATGAGAACGCCGTCGGAACTGCCGGCCGCACCTTGGGTGATTTCGAACGTCTGAGCCACCCTCGGGGAGATTAATTCCTAGGAGAGCAGAGAGGGTGATATGGTGAGAGATGGTTCCATCGTAATGGGAGGCTTTTGAAACTTACAACGTCAGGGTGATACAGTTCGAGGCAACCGTCTAGGTCCCGTTGGTTCCAAGCCTCCACCCAAGAATGCGCCAGAGCCGAGGAGGCGGGGTAGACGCCGTGCCCCTCGCACGGCATCTCGAATTGAAATTTCGGGCAGGAGAAAAAAAACTTTGAATCCAATGTGTTTTGGATGCCAATATTCGGACGCGACCCACGGCTGCCCTGGACGCCTCAGAGTGTCAGAGAATTATTATAATTTTTTAATAGATTGAATGACGGCCAATAAGTGTCGCCAAGAGACTTTGGTTTCTAACCGTTGAATGGACAAAGACGACTCAAGAGAGTTGACCCCCCAAAATGAAGCCCCTCGTCCTCATTTAACTTCACATTTGAAAACAATGACTACATACGTCGACCTGAGCGCGGTGCAACGGCACCTGGCCTCGGAGGGGCATTCCCTTCATTCCGAACAGGTGGACGCACTGCTCCGCGATTTGGGCTTTTCGCCGCGGTCTCCCCCCTTTTCCAAGCACAATACAATCCAACCAGCCTACCCACTCGCCGGCGTCGCGCCAACTGGGCCCGGCGTTAGCCATTGCTTCACAAGCCACCAAGCGAGAAGCTCCCCTGGCAGCTGGTCTGCCAAAGCTCCCACTGCAGCCGGCGTGGCTGCTCTAGCCACCAAACTGGACGATCTGGAGCATCAGCTCAACGCTGTGACCAAGAGGCAGTCAAAATACGAGGGGGCTGGTCGGCTGCGCCCCCCCTCTACTTGTACCGCCACTGCAGCACCCCCGGCTGATGCTCCTTCAAATCCGCTCTCCCCGCTGCGGGAAGAGATGCGCCAGCTGAAGCAAGATTGGGCAGAGAGGCGGTGGACTGCGGCGGCAGCGCCGTGGAGTCCAGGCAGCGAGGATAACGGCAGCAGCGATGGCGGCAGCGGCAGCAGCGGCAGAGAGAGGCAGAAAAAGGCTGGCGACGGCAGGAGGCGCGGCGGCAGCAACAGGGTATCCTCTAAAATAGACCCGGTTGCGAGATATCGGTATGTTCTAAGCTTCTATCCTGTTCACTCGATTTGATATTATTATTCGTTAAATTCAAATTCTTTCGTTGAGTGCAGGCAGCTGCAGCGGATTTGGGCCAAGGACTCTTTCCTGCAGAGCGGTGGCGACAAGGTCATCTCGCGCCGCAAGGCAGAAGGGTTCAGGGAAGCATTTGCGGCGCTGCAAAACTCATAATAATTTTTCAAGTTTTTGATCGCCCATGCTTTCAAATTTCCAAAGCCTGCCCCGCGACACTAAATTCAATCGCCTGTTCATTTTCAAGTGCACATTTCTCTCTATTCGCTCTCACCGCCGTCGCAGCACCACACAGTCATCGCAAATATTAAAACACCGCCGTAAGTAGACGGTTTGACTCATCGTGCCCAAAGATACAAGAGAAACAGCGCCAGCGCTACTGCCAGGGCGGTATATACCGTTTTCCTGCCTTGTGGCTCCTCCATGATCTTGCGGAATTTGCCCACTGTGGCCCCTAGCCCCAGCTGAGCCCCGCCCATTCCTTGCGCCATGCGGTCGAGAAGAGACATATGCGACTGCGCTTCTGTGTGAATGCCAGAAGTTATCTGCAAGACAACAAAAGCGAAATTTTTGTCAATTTGAGGGGGATTGAAGTATACAGAATCGTGAAAAAAATTCAAAGTGACGGTGAGCTCACGTTGCGCAGAAGGCCCACTCGCTCCCCCAGGGCGGCTATGCTGGCGTCGTTCTCCTTTTCCAGGGACTCCGGGTCAATGGGGCCATGGCTCTGCAGCAAGAGCAGCGGAATGGAGAGTGAAAAAGTGCTTGAGGGGGGGATGCTGCCAGACATCTCACTCACCTGCGTCGCTGCAGTCCCTCCAAAAAGAGGCCCCCGGCGGTCCCTGTAAGAATAACACAATGAGCATCGTGAGATTCACGCGGTTGCATTTGAAAAATATCGAAGATGGCAAATACAATTTTGCTACTGCCGCACCTCGTCGAATCAGCAGACATCATCCCCAGCTTGACAGATTTAATGAAAGTTTTAAAAGTTAAATAAAAGTTAGATAAGCACTGAATTTTGAAGGCAAGCATGCTTTTCTTCCCACCGCCCGCCCCCCTCCCTTGCTCCACCACAAAGGAGCAGACGATGCCCAGGGTGCGCCCTCCTATATTCTGGTAATAGCATCATGCGGGTACTGCTTCAGTCAGTCATGTCAAAATAAACGCCAGCTATTTTCATCAACCATATTATACAATGATTCCATGCATTGAACAATTGTATAAAATAAATAGACTTAAAGACGGTTAATTTCAATTCAAAATATAAATATATAAATTATGATATAAAATTATTCCCGCTGCCGCTACCTCCTCCGCACCCGCACCCAGCACGGCCCTGCCGGCTGTTTGATGCCCACCAGCTTCAACAAATTTGCAGGTGGCAGCCTCCTCCCCGAGTCCCCTGGTGAAGCTCGTCCACATGTCTCCTCACCTTCTTCCTCGGTTTCTTGCCGCTCCAAAAGCTTAATTTCCAGCCCTGCAACCGCTAATCCAACCAGCACCCCCAGTTCCATCTCAGCAAACGACCGCCCTGGGCACCGGAACCGCCCCCCGCCAAAAGCCAAGCCAGCTATGCCCCCCACCCCCGCTGCTGGCGAGTGAAGCTGGCGCCCACCAGGTAGGCTTGCTCCTTGCCTTGCAGGGTCAAACCGCTGGGGGTTTTCGTAGATTCGAGGGTCAACGTGGCTCATCCAGGGGCAAATGACCACCATATCCCCTTTGGGAATCACTACTGCAGCATTTTTGCCCTTTTTTTCGCTTCCTTCTTCTTCTTCGCAATCTAAAGGGAGGGGGACATCCGAGGCGGCGATTCGAACGTCCGTCGAGGAGGAACGTAGCCGCAAGGCCTCCATGCAGCAGCGGCTGAGGAGGGAAGAGGGGTCGCAAGCTGCAGCGACCAACCGACAAAGTTGAAGTTCAGTTCCCTCCGCGGCCTCTTCACCCGCATTTGATGCGCGTAAAACACTTTCTTGCACAGCCTCCAGGTGCGCCGCATTCTCCGGCAGCAGCAAAAAAGCAATTGCCCAAAAAGCGGCTTGACCGATGTTGGCCTGGGAGGCCCAGAGCACCGCCAGCAGCATATTGGGGATGTCTCTAGGAGGCAGGCCACACCCCTCGATCAGTTTCCCTACTACGCTGCCGAAAAAATCGCCAGCCTCGTACGACTGCCTGCAAGAAATAAAGGGAAACAAAATGATTTTCCTGCATCATTATATTAAAAATGACGCACTATGTATTCTGACCTGAGCGCTGTCAGCAGGGTGCGCTTGACTGCTTTAAACTTGGGCTGAAAGATGTGCGGCACTGGCGATGCCGCCATTTCAAAGCAGCCCTCAAACTCGAAAAACGCCACGCGCATGGCCTCCACCCCATTCCTCGCCAAAAATTCAGGTCCAAACAGCGAATCGACCGATGCTGAGAACACCAGCGCCAGCACCGCCTCATGCAGCTCAAGTTTGTACCAAGAAGAAGGAGGAGAAGATGAAGCGCCGCCGCCGCCGCTGCTGCCGTCTGCCCAGGTGGATAAGCCAGCGATCAGCCGGGGAAGCAGTCTTTCCGCGTGCTCCGGCAGCGTGGTCCGCACCCCCACAGCCTGCCGCACCGCATGAAGAATGCTGCCGTGATTTCGAGCAAACGAGCGGGGGAGGCCGAAAACGCGCTGGGTCCACTGCTCGACTGCAGGGAGAAAAGAAAGCTCGGTAGAGGGCGCGCGGAAGAAGTGAACAAGGGCCGAGGGCGCGAAAATGAAGGTCAGGCGCTGGCCGGGGACCCTGACGGTAAAGGCATCGCCGTGCTTAAGCCAGCATTCGTGCAGGAAAGCGGCGCCCTGCGTGCCAAGAGGGAGCGCGCTGCCTAGGATTGGGGGCCCTGGCACGACAGGGGGAGGAGTGGCTTGGTGGTGTTCAAGCTTGGGCCTTCTGCAGCGGTGAACGACGATGGCCCAAAGTGTGGCCAGGAGCACAGCGGACAATGCGGTTGCGACGCTGATGGGGTCCATGGATTATAAACGATTTATTTGAGGGGTTATGTAAGATTGAAAGGCTTGATTTTGAAGAAGTGAGCGATCCATCTTTCAAGATGAGCCATTACGTGGGATCCATGATTCATTGGCAGCCAAGCAAGATATGTCGATTCGAATTCAATGTTTTGTGAGGAATAAATGTCCCGGAAAGCTTTCCGAACACGCAGCCTGCCAGCGCGGTGTCTTCTGATATCATCGATGTCGTGAGCTACCAATTCCATAAATTTATTATGCATTTCAATTTCATATCAAAGAATCCAAGTCGGCGCTATTAGTACGCCCAAACATATCACAGCTCTAAATTTGTTTCACATTTCATTTCGATCATACCCTCTCTTCAATTCGACCAGCCCCTCTCCCGCAATGCAGCGCGTGATGGAAAGCTGCACATTGCAGCGCGCGCTGCCGTGCCGGCACCTAGGAGCCCTCCGCCCCCACCCACTCCCCATCAACCATTGCCACCGCCTAGACCGCCGCCCGCTCACCTGCTATGCCGCCAAGCAGCAGCTCCTGGTGTACGTCCCCCCACACCCCTTGGTGAAGCACTGGGTGGCTGTCATGCGCAACAAAGACACCCCCAGCCCTGTGTTCCGCTCTGCCCTGGCGGAGCTCGGCAGAATTCTTCTGTATGAGGCGGTGCGGGAGTGGCTCCCCACCATTGACGGTCAGATTGAGACCCCCTGCGGCGTGGCAGATGTCACGTTCGTGGACCCCACCCGCCCTGTGAAGGTGGTGCCTGTGCTGAGAGCGGGGCTGGTGCTGCTGGAGGCGGCATCCACGGTGCTGCCTGCTGCGGAGACGTATCACGTGGGGTACACGCGCGATGAAGAGACCCTGGAGGCGACGTGTTACATGAACAAGCTGCCTGAGAGGCTGAGCAAGGATGATTTGATTTTGGTGTCAGACCCCATGCTGGCCACTGGTAAGGAAGAGAGAAAATTAGAATTAGTTTTGATTTCATTAGATAACATGTCTCATTGTTGCAATAAAAAATCACGCGTTAGCATATTATATTTATGTTTTGGCCTTCCCGGAGTTTTTTTTTTTTTTTTTTTTTTCAACCATTTTTATCTCTCTCGTCTGCCCATCAACAGGCGGCACCATGCTGCAGGTAGTAAAGGACATCGTGGCCCGCGGCGCCGACCCCTCCAACATCCGCATTCTGTCTGCGGTGGCTGCCCCGCCGGCGCTTCAAAAGTTGAACGACGGCTTCCCAGGCATGAAGGTCTACACCGGGATCATAGACGCAGAGCTGAACGAGCGAGGGTACATCGTGCCAGGGGTGGGAGACGCAGGAGACAGGGCGTTTGGCACGCTCTGAGTGGTCTGAAAAAAAATCTTTTAAAGGACGAGAGGTGGCCGTGATTTGCGTTTAAATATGGCATGGTGTGGATGCGAGAGAGAGAGAGAGAGAGAGACGCAGATTATAAAAATGTGTGCATTTAATACGATACAAGGCCGTGCTGGTGATTGTGATTGAAGTGATATATAATAAATTTAAAGGAGGCATTTTATGTAAAATTCTGACGGGAGAACTACAATGTAGCCGAGAGCTCTGTTTGGGCAGATTTGGGATTTTTCACGGTAGCGTTGCATTTTCAACGAACATATTCAACGTGTTGGCACATGTCACTCCTCAACAAAGCATCTCTTTCCCATAAAATCCAGACAGGCGAAAAGTGAAAAGTGAAGGAAGCAGCGCGCTCCAGCATTCTACTCAGATAAAAGCAGCAGCACTACTGTGCCACCAATAAACTCATGGAGAGGGGGGCGCATTCTTCCTGCGACTTCCCAGGGCCCATGCTCTTTAAATTCTGCTAGCACCGCTACCAAGAGTCCCTCTACGGCAAATTTCACATGCTCACCAATTGTATTCGCTCAGAAGCACTTCGACCCACTTCCATTCCATCCAGAATTCCGAATGGGTAGCACCGACCCATCGCTTTCACTTTCCATTTTCTAACTCTTTCATTCTCACAATGTTTATCCCGTGCCGGCTGCTGGCTTCTGCTCCTTCCTCAGTGCATTATACGCCGCCATCAGCTCTGGGTGCGCAGCCTCCATGTCCTCAGCCACGCAAGTTTTCAGTAATCTGCATGGATTGAAAGAGTCAATCAAAGTCTGCAGCGCAAGATACTAGGAGTAAAATTTTTTTTTTAAATTGAAAACACGAAATGTTAATATCCTCGGTGCTTGGTGGGCATATGAAAAAAATGTGAAAATATCCATGAGCAATAAAACAAAAACAAAAACATTGTCAGACACAAATGGAAACAAAGAAAAGGGGCATCTTGTGCTCTTGCCTAAACGCCTCCACTTTGCCCTTGGCGGCCTGGTTGGCGGCTGCAGCTGACCGCAGCACGTCAGTTATGAACACGTCTGGGTTGCCGCCGTCATCCAAATATTTTAGCAGCTCCACCGGCAGCTCAAAAGGCATGCCGGGGCGGCGCTCAAGGGCGGAGCCGGTGGCGTGGATCGCCTTCAAGCTGGCTACGTAGTCATCCCTGCACAAGGGAGGTTCCATAGTTGAAAGAAGGAGGTAAGGGAGACTTGAAGTTTTTGCTTACAGCTTGGTTTGCAGCGTGGCTTGATTGCCGTCGAAATCTGATACCAGAGACTCCAGCTCGTGGATCTGCAAAAAGTAGAGAGGGCGTTGCTATGATTTTGCAGCAAATTTTAATGTGATCAAAAAGTTTCGAGGAAATAAAATTTTAATTTAGATACGATTCCCACCTGGCGCAATGCCTTCTCGACGGCTTCTTTCGCTGCTTTTCGTTGCTCCATTGCGAGATATTTTTCAGGGCTAAGCAAAATAAAATATTCTAAAATGAAATAAAATGAACAAATCGATCCGAAGACGAATTTTGCCTGTCTTCTCTCGCTTTTCTCAGATTTTTGTTCATGTTTATTGTGTGATCTCAATTGTGGTTTCAAAGGTGGCGAATGAGCGGCGGAGCGCCTCCCTCTGAGTATTAGCTTTCGCAGGGTAGGATACACGATATTTTGGGCATTGAGAGAAAACCCCGCCGGTGTCCGACTCTAAAGTCGCGCTGTAGTCCACCATGGGCATTGGTATTTGCAGAGCTTCCGAGCTGCCTGTAAATCAAGGGGCAAAGGGAAATGCAATGGCTTTCGGTACCTCTAAAGGCTGTAGCCATTGCCAATGTCCAAATTGAACAGGAGCCATTGAACCGTTTAGCAGGAGCCGTGTTTTCTGACATCTCTGAGCGCGTAGTGGAGAATACCAAACTCTGTACGCACCGTACATGGTCCTTTATTGCTGCTCTCGTTTTGTCCAGAAGAAATATATAGCAAGGCGATGGTACTTTTTCAGTTCATGGTACTCTTCTACGGTACTTTTTGTTGAGAAGGTATCTTCCACCTACCCTTATTATCAAAACGAATTGTTGTAATAACGCATACTCTTATATTATTATAATTTGAGGTGCTAATTTTGTTGTGTTAAGGTACTGTGCTTGAGATTGTTAACATGAATTGCCCTGACTGGGCCTCGTAGATTTTTAAAGCCGTGTCTTATCATACATATAAAATTCAAATTATCAACCAGCCTCCCTAGATTTAACCACGCACGTGTTGTTCTTGCTTTATGCAGGTGTCGACAAATGTCCCATACATCAAGCCATACCACTTTCTGCCCGCATCCACCCATGCATATGCACTCCAGAACCCTCTACCAATAGGTAAATTAAACCCCTTGAATTAAACACATTTTTAATCTTTTGCGCATCGTTTAAGAATATGTATTTTTATTATTCTTAGGCTGGCACGTATTGCCAAAGTACTGCGGGGCACTAGTGAGCCTGCAGGCACCATGGTGGCCATGGAAATCATGCAAGCGAACTTACTTTATTTTCGATTTAGTTGATCGCAACAAAGCATGAAGCTGGCTGCCCAACTACTGGCAGTAAATGGCATTTAAAATGCTGATACTTATCCCCCCCCCCCCATCCACACCCCCTCCGTTTGCATTCCTCCTCTCTCTTTTTTCCAACCAAATCAGAACAGGTACTGCGACTGCGACTGTTCTGTGGCCGCCATCACTTAACTTCATTCCCCCTTATCTTCAAGTCTCTTTCTTCACCCACCATCCTTTCACCTCACCCTGTGTTTGGTTTTGAGAGCTGCCCCTCCGACTGTGTGTGTGTGTGTGCGTATGATTTATTTCAATTTCACCGGAAACCCCTTGTACAACAAACCATCCCCTTGTATCACTTTTTTCATTTGCTTTTTTCTCAATTAGCTTTTGCTTTTCTTTCTGTTCTTTCTTTCTCGCATTTTCGTGCTTTTTCAAGACCGGTATGTGAGGCTGTCATGCCTTCCTTCTGCTTTCACGGCCTCCCCTGTGCATTGCTTTCCATTGATTATACAAGGAGAGTGATGCGCCTTCTGTGCGCCCGTGAACCTTCTGATTATCTGATTACTTCTTCATCACCACTCGCCTTTTGTTTTCATCTTCATTTCACACGACTCTGACGCCCCTATTGTTGATTGCCCGCCTTTGGGTCCCCTGGCACGGCTTTTTTCAATGGTACGGCATGCACAAATTTGGGCCATTTGGACAGCAGCTCGGACACAATACATAATAGTGATTATATTTGACCATGGACTCTTGTCAAAATGGAAATTTCTGTAGATAATGACGATGTAAAAAGCCATTGGAGAAGAAAGGACCTGTTTAGAAGGGGTTGCTTTCAGCGGAGAAGAACACGGTGTCTCGCTGGACTCTTCAGTCGGGTGGAAATTATAAAGATATGTTCAGATGTAGGTGCGCGAAAGTATGATTTACACGAAGAAGATGAAGCTACCTGCTATGAGTCATGTTTCTAGGTTTTTTTGGTGTGAAAATCCTCATGCGAAGGGAAGGTCGTCAGGGTCAAATTCAATGTGAATGTCCTCCAAGTATTTGAATTGGTCGTCCTCAGCCGCTGCTTCTGGAGCAGAGCCGCCGGCCGGCGCAGCTTCCTCCACCACTGCTTCTTGAGGCGGCGAAAAAATTTTGGCCGGCAGCTCAGGCTGCTCCGCAGCCTCCTCAGCAAGGCGAGCTGGCAGTGGCGGCAGCGACGGCAGTTTTGCCGCGCTTTCTTTGGTTTTGCGCTGCGAAAAAAGCGATCCCATGGCGTGGGTGGGCGGCTGGAAATCAGGCAGTGCCGTGGCCGCCCGCTGCAGCAGCTCCAGCGGCGGCAGCAGCCTGAAAGAAAAAAAAAAGAAAAAAAAAACGGTTAATCTAAAATGCATTCAACCACTCAATCTGGCAATAATTATTACTCTGCCTCTCACTTCTCGCTGCCAGCGCCATCGCTGCTGTCCTCTTCCTCCTCGACCTCGAACTCCCCCGCCTGCTTGGCCTGCAGCTGCGACATGCAAAGGACGCTGGCGCACCGCCTATGAGCAGTCGCCATGCCTCCCACACCCCCGCCTTTCTCCCTAACAGCAGCCGTAAGAAACCTAAGCATCGCCGCCTCTCTGGGGATTCTCCTGCCGTGCGACCGCTGCCAGTCGGCCACAGCCACGAATGCGTAGCGCTGCGCCTCTTTGACGATGCGGTCCATGAGGCGGTAGTCCAGCAGGCGGTACTGGGTGACCGGAGGGCGCAGGTACAGGTCAATCTGGTGGCCTTCCTTCGCGAGACGGGCCAGGCTGCAGAATAAAGCAAAAATAACACAGGGTAATAATTCTAATTCAGGAAGCACGTCAACGTTCCGCTGTCCACCTGCTGCCATGCATCTTCTCAGGACACTCTCCAACAAAGAGAGCGACGTTCATCGCGCAATTTATGTGGCCACGCAGCATGCAAAGCGAGAGCGAAGAGGCATGCAGGGCTGTTGATTTCATCGTCCTCTCGTCGTTCTCATTTCTACTCACTTCTGCAAGTGCGCCATCCACGTCAGCGCGTTGATGAGCTGCGCATGGCCAGGCACGCGTATGCCAAAACGCCAGGCAGGCACCGGGCAGAGCCTGTCCCAAAGAAGCTGCCAACCACTCACTCCGCCGTCTGTGGGCGTCAAATTGTGCCACGCAGACTGGTCGCGGTCCTCAACGTCCACCTAAGTGAAACATACGCAATAAAATTAGTAAACCAAAAAGAAAACTGGATTTTTTTAGTAAGACATTTTCCGGGGTTTCAAATGTGTCTTTCTTTTATAAGCATGTCTGAAGAGTAAACTAAAGATGTAAAACTTACCACCAGCACCGTGCCCACCCCCAGCGAGCGCATGATCCCCACCGGCAGGTTGTCGCTGTACCCGCCGTCGCACAGAAGATGGCCCCGCTCATCCACCACAGGCGGCACCAGCCCCACAATCGTCATCGAAGCACGCACAGCGCGCCATAGCACCCCACGCTGGTGCACTGACGGCGCTCCCGTGGTCAGGTCAGTGGTCACGCAGAAAAAACGCAGCCAGAGGTCCTCGATGCGCTGCGCTGCCGCCGCCGCCTGCGTTGCACTGCGCCGCTCTTTGACCCCCTTTTGGGCGCCGCAGCTCCCGCCAGACTGCTGCGGCTGCTGGAAGGCCTCTCGCACCACCGAATCGAACCCAGCCCCAGAAAACACGCTCAGCAGGGGGAGCGTCAGGTCTCCAATCAGCCGGCGCACTGACCCCATCTCCGCAGCGTACTTCCGCACCTTGGCCTGCATCGTCGCCCACCCCGCGTCTTGCGCAAACAGTCCCGCCATGAACGCGCCCTGGCTGGTGCCCCCCACCACATCTATGGGAACTCCGGCATCGCACAGCGCACGCAGCACACCCAGGTGCGCCAACCCCCTGCTGCCGCCGCCGCTCAGCACCACCCCCACCGCTGCGCCGGCCATCCACCGCCCCAGCCGTGCGACGTCCCCTGGGCGAGCCAACCGCACGTGGTGGTGCCGCGTCAACAGGGGACGGGCATCTAGCCAAGCAGCGGTGCCGGCAGGTGCCACCCCAGAGTGAGGGTGCAGCAGCACCAGCTCGACTCGGCGCAGCAGGGCGGCGGGGGACTGGGATGTTTCCAGGGCAGCGGGGGGCACCATGCCCTCTGGGAACGCGCCTGAGCCCCAGAATGAGGCAACGGCAGCGGGGGTTGATGGCGAGGCAGCGGAGGAAGAAGCAGGGACGGATGAGGAAGAAGGGGAGGTAAAAGAAGCGTTAGTAGCAGCACGTGTGCTTGTTTTTGGCGTGCTCGCGGAGACGGCCACTGCGCTGCGAGTAAGGGCCCCCGCCCGCCGCACCCCCCTCCACACGCCCTCCTCTTCAGCGACAGACACCTGCGGGGCCACCTCCCCTGCCAAGTTCGCCACTAGCAGCACGCAGTCTGCCTGGTCTGCACATATGGAAGACCACGCTGGGTCGCTGCAATCGCCCTGCAGGATGATGAAACGGCAGTCCTCTTCATTTTGAGACAGCCAGGTGGTGACCTTGGCGCGGAAGAAGGGGACGTCCAGTCGGTTGGCGTCGGAGCGGAAGGTCAGCTGCACGGCGTGGCGGTCCACGACTGCGGAAGGAGGATGCGAGGGAATAAATAAACAATTACAAATAATTAAATTGGAGATCATTGCCGTATTTGTAGATGATAGGTTGAAGAGGAAGGGTAAAATAATACAAAAACGAATGCTTACGCAAGGTGGGGCCGTAGGTAGACTCCAGCGTGGTCCGCAGCGCGCGCGCCAGCTTGGTGACAGCGTCCTGCGCGCTGGCGCTGCTGCCTCCCAGCGGCTCTCCAGCTGGCAGCACCGCGATGGTGGCAATCGTGCCTGCGCTGCCACCCACCGCCGCCGCCGCCCTCGCAGTACCCCCCAAAGCAGCAGAAGAGGAGGAGGAAGAAGAAGAGTAGGTCACTCCGGAGGTCGTTGTCGAAGTTGACATTGAGGCTGCCCGGCGGGAGGCCCCTGCAGCGGCTAGTCGCATGGCCATGCCCTGCAGCACCCTCGCCGCCGCCTTGGGCCGCGATGCCGCGATCATCTCGAAGGACGCTTTGCTCATGCGCACAGCTTCAACGTCGCGAACGCAGAGACAGGTTGTGTCGTGAATGCCGCCGCTCAGGGTCCACACTGCGCCCATGGAGGCACCTCTGCCCACTTCGTCGTCAACCACGATCCGCCTGTAGTAGTAGTACAACAAAATACATCGAGTAAAAAAAAACAAAAAACAAAAAAACAAAAAAACAAAACCAAAGAGGACGGAAGGGGCAATAAATTGCCCCTATGGAAAAGGGGGGTGAAGTAAGAGGGACCTATTTCAATGTTAATTTATAAAACACTCGAGCCGATTGTATTACTAATAGAAAAGAAAAGACGTGCAATTATTAATAATTCCACAAATGAGAATACAAACCCGAGGAAAACACCAGGATAAAAATATAAAATGGACTGCACTTTTGACTGCCGTTTATCAAGCGTGCGTGGTACTTACCTCGACCCTTCCCCCCCCGAGTGCAGCAGCCTCGCCCGTCCAGATATCACAATGTAGAGCGCCTCAGCGGGGTCTCCCTCCCTGTAAACCGAAGAAAAGGGGGTGGGAATGAGCACATTGGTTGAAATAAATGTGGTAAATGGTGGGATGACCCAAAAATACGACAAAACACCAAGAAACGGCGAAAGAGAGCGTGGCATACCGATACACAACATCCCCCGCGCGCATCCACTCCCGGCTCAGCCCTAGCGAGATGAACTGCCGAATGGTGGGGCCCAGGGCACGGGCAGCGGTGAGAAGCAGCTCAGCTACAACCGCGCCGGGGGTGGGCTCAGGGGGAGACTCGGAGAGGGCGCTGCGTGCGCTGACCATGCTGGCCAGGCTCAGCGAGCTGCAGCGGTGAACGGAAAAAAAAGAAAAATAAATGGTTTGAAATATGAGTGTCAATAATTTATAAATTCTCACCTCCCTGGCCTGCTGCTGCCGTCTTCTTCGTCAAATGCGCTGTGCATGCTCGCGTCGCTGTCATACTCGACCTCTTCTCCCGAAGCTGCCGTTTCCTCAGCCCTGGCCACCAAAGCATCCAGATCCGCTTGACCCACAGCAGCCAGCAGGCAGCGCTCTTTGCCCGCTGCCCACGCCCTGCAGTGCGCCTTGGTGCCCGTCAAGAAGGCCCCACCTGAAGGGAAAAAATAAGTAAATTCCTTCCTTAAGAGGCCCTTGAGACAACCTGAAGTGTTCTTTGTGTGCTTACCGTGCACCACGCTGCCTGGCACCACCATTGCCATCTCCGTTCTTCTCTTTCCTGCCACCGCCCGCTCCACCAACAAACAGCCCTCCAACAGAATGAAGAATCCCCGCAAACTTTCGTCCGCCTCGTTCAGCACCTCCCCTGGGTCCAAAGACATCGTGGGGCAGCTTCCAAAGGTGTCTCTTCCGCCCAAGACATCTGCCGCCAGCCCTCCCTTCAGCAGCTCCAGCGTGGCTGCAGCAATGCCACTGTCGTCAGGCGAGACCTAAGAGATAGAGGCAGGTTAAAGTTATTTTGTAATAAAAATGGTATTAGCACTCGAAATTATCCTATTATTATCATTATTAGTAGTAGTATTGGTGTTGTTGTTGTTGTATTCATTGTGTTTACTTCGTCATAAAAAGAAATAATGATAGACTTTAAAAACTCACCACATCCCATCCATCGGTGATGCTGGCTTGGCTGGTCTGCACCTTCAAGGGAAACACAGGCGCAGCAGCCCCTCCATTCCTTCCAACCTCCCCAGGAGCCTGCACGGGAGCAGCAGCCAGGGCAGCGCCACTGAGAACCCTGTGCAGCTGATTGACGTCACTGAAGCTCACTCTCCGCTGCGACTTCAAAGACCTGGGGGTGCCAGGCTCATCGGGGGCGGCGGACCGCCAGTTGGAGCTGCGCAGAATGCCGCGCAGCGGCTGCATGAGCATTGCCAGCGGGGAAGACGGCCGCACCGCTGCCGCTGCTGCCAATTTATTAGTTGTGGCGGAGGGAGGCGGAGAAGACTCGCTGGTCTCGCTTAAGATCGCTGAGAGGGCCTTGAGAGGCGCAACCACGCCCTTGGGCGAGGCTGGAGGGGACAGCGAGGCTGTCCCGTTGAAGTATGTTGCTGCGGCAGCTGAGAGGATATTTTCTCGCTGGCCTGGCTGCTGCAGCGCTGCTTCTGCCAGCGTGATGGCTTGGGCCTCGGTGAGGGGTCTGGCTATGGCGGGGGCATGCTCCAGCGGCAGCTGCAGGAAGTCTCGAAGGGTGAAGCTGGCTACACGCCACAGCCGCGCAATCGACTGGCAAGAAAAAGAAAGTAGAAAAGAAAGTAACAATACGACAGAATTAGAAATCCCGGATAGTACCAATGCAGCGGAGATGACACAATGAATAAAAGCTGCTTATTGAAAAAAACAAGAAAACTTTTCAACTCGCCATTTGCAGGAACAGCTGCAGCACGCGCGGCGACTCCGCTGCGGTTTTCAGAAACAGCTCTCTCGATACCTGGATCAGGCGGCACCCCTCGCCCATGGCCCTGCACGACAGCGTCCTAGGCATGCCGTCTAGCATATCCACATCTCCCACTGATTGCCCGAAACCAAGGGTAGCAATCAGGTGCACATGGGCAATTGTCCCTAAACCCCCACCTCCTCCTCCGCCTAGCGTTGGATCTGCTGCCCCAGCTGCTGCATCGTTCGAGGTTCTTGAGTGATGTTGGTGGTTCTGGTGCTCCCAGTACAGGCCAAGGCGGCCGCCAGCCACGATGAATACGCCTGCATCGCTGGGGTCCCCCGCAGAAAAGAGATCTGCATAAATCAGATGGACACAAGATTAAATGCATTAGGTGTAACATTGGACCATGAAAAAAATGGGGCCTTATTTTAAAAACTTGCGCTGAGAGGGCTGCAGCAGCACCACGGGGCATCGAGCGTACAGCCTGCGCGACTCGTCTAGGTCCATGCAGGAGAACAGCTTGGCCGAGGTGAGCAGCCGGTCGATGAGGGAGGCAGCAGCGGCAGCTGAAGAGGAGGCAGAGCCACCGCCCACTTCATTCAAAAAAGCAGCACCATCAGTAGCATCGGGAGAGGTAGGCTCTGGTTGTGTGGGGGACAGCAGGCTTTCAGGGGAGCGGGTGGGCTGCTGTCCAGGGTGCAGCAGTGATTCGGGCAGCGGCGCTGGAATTTCATCGTCTGCATTTTAATTATTTATATATATATATATATATATATTTTTTTTTTTCGTATTTGTATGTGTGTTTAGGAACAGAAAAAATCCACAATGACAAGAGGCTATGAGGATGATTCCCACGTTCTTGTAGAAATTACCTAGTGTAAACAGCTTCATGCCGCCACGCTGCAGCAGGGAAACCACTATTGAATGAGGTGCACCGCCACGCAGAGAATACATAAAAAGGTGTCCACGAAGCATTTTATTTACCTCCTCAATGTAGCTGGCAATAGCTGCAGTGATCCCACGCTTCAGAGCCCGCAGCAGCCGCGTCACCACTCTTCTTCGGCCTGCAGAGAAAGGGAAAGGGCAGTGGCGTTGGGAGGCGGGACAAAATGAAATGACCAGAGATTTCCTGATGCCGAGGCGTTGCTTTTTGAATCACGCACTTTCTACGAGTCCTAGCAGACCCAGAATGCCAATAATGACCCTCATTTTTCTCCGATATTGGTTGGAAGGCCACAAAAAATCGAGCAGCGCACGTTGTGCGCGAGGACTCAGTAAGCCCGCCATCCCAGATCATGGGTCGCTCGTTCACAAACTATAAAATCGACAATGCGCTTTCGAAACGAGAGATCGAAGCGTCCTTGCATCGCGCCCTCGGGTTGTGCCACGTCGGAAGCCAATTTTGTCGTCTCCTGCAGCTGTTAATGCCATATGTTCATTTATTTTAATCATCGAAAACACCGAGCAGGTGCTGCACGACTATGCCTAGCCTTTCAAACACATCTCAATTTACAAAATTACAACCTCAAACTGGAATGCAGAGGTCTAGGAATGTCGTTTTGCGATTACTGAGCATCAATTACAATGCGTTTAGTCTCCTGAGATCCAGCAGATGGCCGCTGCAGCCTTGTTCAGCCTCTTTCGCCGTTTCGGCAAACGGCAGCGACAACTCTCAAACTGCAGAGCAGAGCGCAGACGAACGGCGGTAAGATCTATGCATCGTTGCACTATTTTCTGTTTCAGTTCACGGGTAACTGGACCCCCACAACTATTGTCAATCCCTCCTTTGCAGACAATTTGCTGCCACCGTTGAGAAGACCAAAGGGGCCGCCCTGCGCCTCCTCTCGCAGCGCTCCCACTCTAGAAAAGAGCTGCAGACAAAGCTGGAGGAGTGGGAGTACCCCGAGGCCGCCATCCGGCCCGCGTTAAATCGTTTAGAGGAGGTTGGCCTGCAGAGCGATGCAGAGTTTGCAGACGTCTTTACGAGGTCGAAATGGAGGCAGGCCAAGTGGGCGCCATCGCGAATCAAATCTGTAAGATAATAAATCACAATTTCATAAAAAAAAACGGCAGATTTCGTGCAATTTTATTTAAAATTGCTCATTTTTCAGGAGTTGACGAGGAGGGGAGTCTCGCCAGAGCTTTCCCGCGAAGCACTCGAGTCGGTCTTTGGATCAGATGGGCTCCAAATGCGGCGCTTCATCGATGAAGAGCTGGAAGAGGCTGATTTTGGGCCGTTGGTGGCGCCAGAGGGGGCGCTGTTGCAGGCCGCCCGGCGCCAATTCGAGCTGACGAAGGGTCTGTCTGCGGAGGCGCGGCAGCGGCGGTTAGTGGGATGGTTGACGCGGAGAGGGCACCCTTGGGAAGTTGTTTCTCACGTGATAAGGCGGCTCAAGGTTGAGGAAGAACGGCAAGAAGAAGAAAGCAGGGGGGGGAGCTGAGGGGAAGGTGGCTATTTTGCCCATTCTTTTCACGGGTATTGCTTTGGATGCCGTGTTCTCATTCTACTTAAAACATTTACCTCCCGAGATTAACGGCTGTGAGGCAAACAGAGCTTGAATTTCCGCCAGAAAATACAAAATTACTGCACAGTTCTTCCATTTTCAGGTAAATACCATTTTAAATTAATTCTTAAATAATAAATCATGTATCGTATTGACAGTTCGCTTTCACTTTCTGAATGCATCATTCAAAGTATTTGCCTGCCACTGGGCTATATATTGAAGTCTCTTTCCCCCTTCCAGACTCGCCAACACAGCGTCTCCCTCCTTTCGACTTCACAGCTCGACCCGAAACCATAAACAAAATAAACGAAAAATGCAAGGCGCTCCCGGTGACCTTGACGGCAAGCCGTACGAGTTGCATAGGGCTGGCGGGGTGGTGAAGAAGGCCAAGCGCATGCAGTGGTACCGCGTGGGGATGGTGGGTCTGGTCGCTGGCGTAGGGCTGTGGTGGTGGTGGTGGACCGAAAATGAGCAGAGGAAGAATCAAAGGTTCGGTGGGAGACGTCATTTTTGCATATGCCCTACGTCATTTTTTTCCTTCTGATTTGATATTCAGTTCAACATGAATTTCCTGCTGATTTATTAGGCAGCATACCGTATACCATCATCATGATGTCGCTCTCGCCTTTTTAAAATTAAATGTAGGGAGGCGGTTGAAAAGTTTGGGCCTCATGGCGAAAAGGCGCGCTACGGGGAATCCTTCTCGCCCGCCAAAGGCGACCACTTTACCGGCATTCCCACCACCGACACCAACGTCCGCGGAGGGCACGCAGGTGGCGCAGTGAAGGGCTGACGGGACTCTATTTTCCAAAACGATTTTTTTGGATATGTTACAATGATGAAAAAAGTACACAAAGTAGTACACGTTGTAAATTTCAATGCATTATGAAATAGAAAAACCTACAATTTCGGCTTTTGCAAGTTGTCAGGCCACTGGTCGTTCGTTTTCCCCTCCTCTGCCGCCTGCTTGAGCGCTGCCATCTGCTGCTGCATCTGCTGCTTGCTGGTCTGCAGCTGCTGCGAGTCCACCCCCCGTTGCCGCAACTCCTGAAATGTGAGAAATAAGAATAAAACGTTCGTTCATTCAGTGTGGAGAGACCATTCTTTCTAACACGTCGTATTTTCCACCCAAAATGCACCAGCGGGCCGCCCTTACGTTTTCCATTTCGTCTCTGTTAGGACCAAACACCCGGATGCACGCCCCTCCCAGCAGCGGCCATGAGAAGAAGTAGGCGAGCTTGAAGGGCGTCGTGCGTTTGGCGCGGTAGAACATCGCCGCTGCACTAACGCACAGCATTCCACCACCCAGCAGCGCTGCGTCTCCTATGGTGAGGCTAGCCCCCTCAGGCCTCTTCAGCGGCTTCATCGGCTCCATTGCTGGTTCTGGTAAATTTACTATATTTCACGATTATTAATTAAATTTCCTTTATTATGCGGTGCCTCGCTGGTTGCGCTCGTGTTCTAGCTTCTAGACACAGATTTATATTTTATTTATGGCATTATGGCTCCGGAAGGGCGCTATTTAGCCGCTGTTGGCTTAATTCAAAGCACAGCACGATGATGAAAAATAGCATTTTCTCCCGTCCCGCTGCATTATTTCGCACTTTTGAAGCCTTCAATAATATTTAAAAACCCATCAATATATGGAAGCATAAGCAGATTGCCGAAAAATGGGGAAAAGCAGCAAGCCGCCTCGCCATTTTCAAGCCCGCCGCGCCAAACGGTCCCAGGCGGAGGATAACGAGATCAAAGAAATTGAAGCAATTCTCGAGGATCAGGCTCCGCCACGCGGCAGCAACACCCTGGCCATAACCAACCCAGAACGCCCCACATTTGCATCTGCTCGCAAGTTTGACGACCTGCCCATCTCCGGCTACACCAAGGCCGCGCTCAAGGACCACAAGTTTGTTACCCTGACCGCCATCCAGCGCGCTGCCCTGCCCCACGCGCTGTGTGACCGTGACGTCCTGGGCGCCGCCAAGACCGGCTCTGGCAAAACCTTGGCCTTCCTCATCCCTGTGAGCTTTTTTTTTTGTTTTTTTATGTGGACACAAGTTACCGATTTTTTTTTGCTATAACCCAGATTTTTTAACTTGAATTTTTCAACCGATTTGCTCGTCGTATTTTTTTTTTATCCCAGAATTATTGTGATTTTGCAGGTGCTGGAGCGTTTGTACCGGCTGAAGTGGGGCGCTCTGGATGGCTTGGGCGCGCTGATCATCTCACCCACCCGCGAGCTGGCGCTGCAGATCTTCGAGGAGCTGCGCAAGGTTGGCGGTCGCCACGAAATGAGCGCTGGGCTGCTGATAGGAGGAAAGAACGTGCAGGAGGAGGCGGTGCGGGTGGCGGGCATCAATATCCTGGTGGCCACCCCCGGGCGGCTGCTGCAGCACATGGATGAGACCCCGGGCTTTGATGCCTCATCGCTGCAGGTAGGCGAAAAAAGAAGAAATAACTTATTTAGAACACGGAAAAAGAATCATTTTCTCTCTCTAGGGAAATACAATAAAACGACACATTGCTGTGCATGCTGTTTATTGCCTACTTTTTCTGCTTTCTTACCGACCCCTTCAAACATCCCCTATGTTCTGTGAGTTGGTGGTATCTACGTGTTTTCCTTGATTCTCAGTACTCAACCCTTCGCTTCTTTTCTTTTTCAATTCATTTTCAGATCCTGGTGCTGGACGAGGCAGACAGGATCCTAGACATGGGGTTCTCAGCATCGCTCAACGCCATCGTAGAAAACCTGCCGCACACGCGACAAACCATGCTATTTTCCGCCACGCAGACCAAAAGCGTGGGCGCACTCGCGCGGCTCAGCCTGCACGACCCCGAGTACGTGGAAGTGCACAAAGAGGCAGAAGCGCCAACCCCGGTGCGGCTGGAGCAGGCTTACATGGAATGTCCGCTGCCCGACAAGCTGGACATCCTGTGGTCCTTCATCCGCACCCACCTGCGGCACCGCGTCATCGTATTTCTTTCCACCTGCAAGCAGGTCCGGTTTGTGCACGAGGCGTTCCGCAGGCTGCGGCCTGGCGTGCCGCTGCGCGCGCTGCACGGCCGCATGTCGCAGTACAAGCGCATGGCAGTGTACCAGCAGTTTTGCGACTCCAAAGCGGGGGTGCTGTTCGCTACGGACATTGCCGCCCGGGGGTTGGATTTCCCGTCGGTGGACTGGGTAGTACAGGCGGACTGCCCTGAAGACGTGGCAGCCTACATCCACCGCGTGGGACGCACCGCGCGGTACACCTCCGCGGGACACAGCCTGCTGCTGCTGGTGCCGTCTGAAAAAGATGCCATGGTGGCGGCGCTGACTGAGGCGAAGATTCCCATCAAGTCGCTGCGGCACAACCCCGCCAAGCTGCAGGCGGTCACTCCTGCGCTGCAGGCGCTGCTGTCCAAGGACGCGGAGCTGAAGGAGACGGCCCAGCGGGCGCTGACGTCGTACCTCCGTTCCACCTTCCTGCAACCCAACCGCGCGGTGTTTGACGTGACCAAGCTCCCCATCGCGGAGTATGCGCTCAGCATGGGCCTCCCCACGGTGCCCAAACTGCGGTTCCTCAGAAAATCAGGCAGTGGCGGAGCAGGCGGGGCGCTGCCCTCTCGGGGCGACGCCGTGGCCAAGCAGCAACAGCTCCTGCAGCAGGAAGGATTGGAGGAGGAAGAAGACGAAGAGGGCGGCAGCGAAGAGGACGAAATTGCAGAAGAAAGCGAGGGAGAGGAGGAAAGCGACGCCGATGATCTGTTGGTGGTGAAACGGCGGCACGTGTACGAGGACACAGAGCAGCATGCTGATTCGGAGAATGGGGATCGGGAAGTGGACATGATGCAGCCGCCATCTAAGAAGAAGAAGCGGATGAAGATTGACTCTCGTCGCACCAACGGCACTCGCGTGATGTTTGACGAGCAGGGCAACGCAATAGAGCCGCTGGAGGCGCTGGCACGGGGTGGGGGGCGCGAAGAGGAGGGGGCGCTGCACACCGGGGCGCATGCTTCCGCTGCTGAGCGTGCTGCGGCGCTGCGTGCTTCCATGGCCAGCAGAGACCACGCGGACAAGGCGGCGCTGCGGGAGCTGCGCAAGGAGAAGCGCGACGAGAAGCGCGCGAAGCGGCTGGAGAGGGAGCGCAGTGACGGCGGCGGCGGCGCGGTGGCCATGCTGGGTGGCGGGTATGAGAGCGGAGGCAGCGAAGAGGAGGAAGAGGAAGAAGAGAATGCTGCAGGTGCGGATCCTGACTTGGAAGAGGACGGCGGCAAGAACATTCTGATGGACTCTGACAGCGAGGAAGAGGGCGGCACGAAGAAGAAGCGGAGAAAGGGTGGTGCGGCGGCAGCAGGAGAGATCGCTCATCTGGGCATGTCGCGGCGGCGAGATGCTGCTGAAGAGAGCGACGAAGGAGAGAAGAAGGAAGCGGAAGGAGTGGAGAGGCGAAAGGGCAGCAAGCGCAGGGCCAAAGGAGGGGGTGCGATGTCGCTGGCAGAGCAGGAGGCGCTTGCGCTGCATATGCTGCGGCAAGGGCGATAGGTAGCAGGGGGAGAATGGAAAATAAATAATATGTTTGGTTTGTGTATATTGATTTCATTTTAGAGAGAGAGCTCTATATTGTGAATATTGTGTTACGTGTTACCTTTCCTTCATTTGTGGAAATAACGCAAGGAAAGGAACCCCCGGTGAATCACAGCACCCAGTCACATCGATTCCTCTTAGAAAATCTCTTAGAGTGTGATAATGTGCGAGAAAAATGGTTTGGGTTGTACTTAAATTCGTTCGGGCAGTATTCCTGTGACAATAAGAACTAGCAATTTGTACTGGCAATTTGTGCATGCAAAAATTTGCTCGGCTTTTTATTCAACTTCTGGGTGGCGATGCTTGTGATTTTATCTGGGTTTTTTTTGTAATGCTTATTCCCAGGGTATTTAAAGTTCGTTGGACGCTCGAAAGCTGGAATGAAAAAATAAAAAAATGATGACGACGGTTGTATTCTTCTCCGAACCTAGAATTAAGCGCTTAAATCAGCTTCCTAATTAGCCGCTTCACACCTCGTCATCGTTTTCAAGAATTGGTAGTCGCTGACGGTATCCCTCATATCGATTCTTTTTTTATCTGGCGGCGGTTTGCATTCCACGTCGGCTGCGCATTCAAGATTATTACGCATTTTTTAATCTACATGGGTGCTGTTCAGAAACCGATCGTCACGAATGACTTTGCGGCGTATGTCCGAAAGCGCTGTGTCTTCCTTCTGATTGTTTTCTTGAGCGCTGCTCTCGTTATAGCACAAAACAGCAAAGAGCCAGAAAGACTCATCGAACTGGAATTAATGAGAACACTCGAAGATAATTTTCAACGCAAGGTGCACGAACGCGCCGCATTTCTAAATGCAAAGATTGAGAGAGAAGCCGATTTCTTCAAAAATACGACGCTGCACGATGCAAGGGCGCTGGCTTTGCTGGCTCCAGCGTACCCATGCCCGTACTCTTTGGTAAAGAATCCCAGTGTTGAGGATCAGTACGATGGAGGAAAATGGGTGTGCGGTCTGGCAGAGATCGCTAGTAGGCGTAAACGAGGGAGCTGCGTTGTTTATTCCTTTGGCTCCAACAGCAACGATTTGTTCGAACGCAGCATTGCCGCGGTGGTCAACAACTGCGACATTCACATTTTCGATCCAACTTCGCCGCCTTTGCCGCAGTGGAGCTATCACTCGTACGGGCTCAGCGCCGACGGTGGCACACTGTTGATTAAAGGCAAAGAGTACCCAGTGAAACGGCTGGACACCATCATTCGGGAGCTCAAGCACGGCTGGGTGGACATTTTGAAGGTCGATATCGAGGGCTCTGAATGGGACATTTTGGAGAAGACGCAGTGGCAAGGAATGTGCATTGGCCAAATTTTGATGGAGGTCCACGATTTTAGCGGCACCATACGCCTCCCTAGACTTGTGAAGCTGTTTGAGCGGCTGGAGAAGGCTGGGTTTCGGCTGTACTCGATGGAGCCGGTGTGCAAATCTTGCGTTGGGCAGTTTGAGCTGGGATTCTTGAATGTTCGGTGGGACCCCAGGAATGGTTGGAGACCGTGTGCCACCAAAAAAATGGTGAAGTGAGGGAATATATTTGTCAACAGTGAAAATTATATTTGGGGCATATGAAAAATAAGTAATGCATTGGATAAACGAGCTTAAAATAATTTAATTATTCCCGCCCCCCCCCAAAAAAACATCGAAATTTTCGACATTGCGATACTGATAAAGATAGAAGGCCAGCAGTTCTCCATGCAAAAAAACAAGGCGAGCGTAATTATTCTCTGTACACTGGGAATATGAAAAGACTGCATGCAGTCCTCAGCCCCCACCCCACCCCACCCCTCCCTCCCACTTCATCTCCCGTCTTCTTCTATTTAATAATTCCAACGAATGTCGCACTCTCGACAAAATAGAAGTTCATATTCTTATCCTATAGGTAACATTCCTTATTGGGTTTAGGATATTCCAAAGAACATGTAGAAAAGACAGATTGAATAACTCGACTTTTGTGTCGGACACCAGTGGGGTTTTCTTTCAATATATATTTCTTTTAATATATATATATATACTCAGTATAATACTGCATGCTTGAGGGATGAACATTTTCAGTCACCCTGCAATAGAATGGCATGCATATGCCAACTTATTGCCTGTTTATTTTCCTTATTATACGCAGTCGTATTTCTTTGCGCAGACTAAACCTTACCACTTCGCGCTGCAAACAGCCGCCATTTTGTTGGGTGCAATATATTTTGCATCTTGAAATAAGCGGAAGCAAAGTGCAAGAATTGATATCTGCTGTTTTGCTTCGAAAATTAACGCAAAGATCGTTTTTTTACGGTAAGGCACAGCTTTGCCCTTCTTTTTCCCTCGACAATTTGAGATGCTTCTTATTTCCGCATGCCCAGTGCACGCGCCCTGATGATAATTCTGTATTGATTAGTTTACAATTTTTTTTATCCTTCCCACTCAGGCCCCTGGCAACCCTGAAAAAGAAATATTTTCAATTCAATGGCGGAAGACGACGAAGGCTTAAACCCCCTCCACATCGCTGCCCGTGCGGGCGATGAGGAGGCGATTGAGCGCCTGCTGGCTGGTGGCAACATTAAAATTGACGCTAAGGAGGAAGGACGCCGCAAGCGGACTGCGCTGCTGTTTGCAGCGGAAAATGCGCACGAAGCATCTGTGCGCTGTCTTTTAGAAGCTGGCGCGAACAAGGACGCGACGTGTTCAGCAGGGCGCACCGCGCTGCACTACGTGGCGAGGGTGCATCGAGACGAAGCACTGTTAAACCACTTTTTATCACAGCAGTCCTGCGGCACCTCGGATGACATCGAGATGCTGCGCCAGAAACCGGCGATCAAGTACGCTTCGCGCAAACCTGGAGCGAGAGAAGCCGTGGCGAAGCTACTGGTGGCAGCAGGCGTCGACTTCGATGCGAACGACATCGACATCGACGATGAATACACCGCTCTGCACTGCGCAGCTGCTGGTGGACGCACAGGTGTCGCAGCAGTCCTGATCAATGCGGGAGCGGACGTCAATGCATTAAGCATGGACTGCGAGTCTCCTCTCACTCTTGCTGTTGGGAGTCGCAGCGTAGACATCGTGACGATGCTGCTAGACGCGGGGGCTGACACTCACAACCGGGGGGAGCAACCGATGGGAGCCACCCATATCGCTGCGAGCAACGGCTTAATAGATGTGTTTGACCGGCTCATTGCCGCGGGGGCGGCCAAGGAAGCTATTTCGTACAACGGGTACACGGCATTGCATTGCGCGTGCATTGCAGGCGATAGGAAAATGGTGGAGCACCTCCTGGCGGCAGGGGTTGCAATCGATCCACGAGAAAATTTCGGGGCGACACCCTTGATGGCGACTGTTAGCGATTGTGTTGTTGCTGGCAACAAATTTGGCATTGTTGCCGCGCTTCTGGACGCTGGCGCCAATGCCAACGCCGCAGATATCTATGGTCGCACGCCGCTTTACTTCGCCGCGGTCAATCATGAAGTGCCGATGACTAACCGTATTCTGGGTGCTGGAGGAGAGCTGCCTGAATCCATAGCCGCTGACGCTGACGCTGACGATGAATTGTTGCCCCAAGCAGCCAACGTCTTGGCGTGTGCTGGCTACCGCAACTGGGATCGGATGTTTCCTACCCCATGTTTTGCGCTTAAATATGCCCTTCTTGGCGTGTGGCAGCATAATCCTAAAGACCTCTCAAAAATCGTGGCCAAGATGGAGGCTTCAGTGCAAAAAACGCTGCAGACGGTGCTGCTGCTGCTGCATCGAAAGCTGCCGGGCTTGGTGGAGAATCTGCGAATGGAAATTCTTCAAGAGAGCCTGTCTTCTTCTGATGTTTTCGAAGCACCCAATTTTTTATCGGCTCGGGTCAACCCTAGCAGCAAGTGTACCTCTTATTGAGCCTAATGACTGTCTTTTATATGGATTGCATCTTCTTATTTATGATATGGTCAAAAGTTTTTGAAACCATGAAAGAAAAGCTTTGTACTGCTCTGTAAGCAGACAGTCATAAGAGAGCTGCGGCGCTGACGCTACCAAGCGCGCTGAGAGTCTGATTCCGTATCCGATGCAGTATCGCGACATGTTGAGTGTGATGCGTAATGTACCGCTTTATGGAGCCGCTTTGAAAGAAAAAATTCTTCAGGTGTCCGACTCAAAAGTCGCACTATAGTCCACCAGTAGCCTCTTTAAATTATTATTATTATTGATTAATACAGGGGTACAAGAGGAGCATTGATGAATAAAAAAAGTGAGCTGATCCCTTATTTTTCAGGGGCATGCATTATTGTCGGCAAGTCGTCAAAATTGAGTTTCTAAGAAGAGAAGGAAAAATATGTATTAAACTTTCTATAAATACATGCATTTCTGTTATAGCACTTGTCCCATTAAAAAATCCCGATACTTCATAAAGAAGACGAAGCCGAGCACAGTTCCTGCTGGGCCACCACCGGCAGATACAGCCGCTCCGCCACCGCCGCCCTGTGGCGGCCGAACATCACTTTGTTGGCGCGGCCATGCGCCGCTTCGGGTTTCTTCCCTACCACCTGCCCTTTGGGCGCCACTCGGATGGCCCAGGCGCCCCCCATAACCGCCCACTGCGAAGTTTCTGCCACCGCCTCCACATGTCGCACATGCAGCGCTGTCGCCCACTCCTCCCCGCGCAGCCGCTCGTCAAACCACGGCACCCGCACCGTCAGCATCAGTGCCAGCGGCGCAGCTCCGTCTCCCAGCTTTGTGGTGTTGAGCTCTCCCTTTTCAGTAGAAGCCCACCGCTCAAAACTGGCTTTTACAGCGCCCTCGTTGGCCAGCCCCCACCCTGCAGGCCCTTCCAGCTGGTTTTCTTGCACTTGCCGCATGACCCCTTGCAGATGCCTCGATTTTGCCCACTCTATTGACAACTGGCGCGCCACTCTGCCGTACCAAGGATTGGTGGGCGCAAAAGCAGGCACCAGCACCCCTGCGTGCGTCCTTGCCGCCTCCAAGATTGGTGTGCGCCTGGAGGCGATGGTCATTGATTTCGCGAGCTCCACGCTCACCAGATGCTGGCTGTCGCCCAAAAAGACCGCCTCGGTGGCCACCAGCTGCAACGCGCGATTTCTCAGCGCGTTTGTGGGCTCAGCAACGCCGCCACTGCTGTCGCTGCAAACGTCCTCCACCACCGCCTCAACCGCCAATTTACAGGCGGCGGCTGTGGAGAGTTTCAGCACTGCTGCCAGCGCTGCATCAAGTCCCGGATAGCCCTCTGGGCGGCCGTTGAGAAGCTGAATGTAGACGACCGCGACCATAGGCAGGCCTGACCATAGCTTACACTGGTCCTCCAGCACGTGCAGCCTCGCTAGCGGCACCTGCGTTGCAAACGTTACTTTGCCCTTTCTTGAGGATGACAGGGCTCCAGCGCCGATAGTTAGCACGCTGCGCAGCTCTGGTAGAGACGCACTCCGGTCGGCGGTGCAGCCGCGAGCAGCAGCCTCGCCGGCAAGCAGTTTCTTCACCATGCCGCTCGTTGCACTGTGAGAAGCCCTCACGCGTTTCGACCACTGCTCAGCTTCCTGGGAGCAGCGCCAGGTGGCCAGGGAGCTGCGAAGGAGCTCCTGCGGGAGGGGGTCGTTGGTGTTATCGATCAGCAGCCGAGCTTCGTTGGCCGTGGCCAGCTGCAGGGCGGTGATGACAGAAGCGGGCGTGGGGGACTGAGGGCGGGGTAGCACGGAGGTGAACCGGTCTTTTAGCTTGAACATGCCCTCTGGGGGTGTTCCGCGCGTCAACAACGCCGTGCAGTTGAGCTGCGTTGAGATGAGAGAATGCGAATTTTATTTTTTGGGGAGGTGGCAACAAAATTGGCCGCTGAAAATTTCAATAAATAATTCATCGCACCATGAGTAGGAGAGCGAGCGCGTACAGCAGCGGGGGCCTCTCTCGGTCGTGGGTCTTGTGAGCTTGAGGCCGAATGTCCGGAGTGGCCCCAGTGTAGGCTCGGATAAGCCCTGGCGAGCTTCCTCTATCATCGCAACTATCGTTGCTCTTGAACTTGAGCCGAACTGTGGGATATGGCGACATTTGTTTGGGGGATGTTTAACGATAACCAGATCTGCGGTTGCCCACGCCAAACAATGGCCACAATCAGGTGGGTTCTTATGGGTATTAATAAATAATATAATAAACAAGCAAAGTTCCAACAAACTTTGCGATATGTCGAAAAATCCCCACGTTTATCATTTATTTCATATTTTCGGGTGCTGCCTGCTTTGCATGAGCTGATTTCAAAATTCATTTTCCACTCAAAATATCGAGGGGGTCTCCCTGCCCCGCCTTCTGAGAGAAATGGGGACGACACCATGTCTGACGAGCTCGACCCCAGCCTGAATGCAGCTACTGTTTAATCAGCTCAGCGCCTTCTTCTGCCTGCGCTGCGCACGTTGCCTGCTGGACTTATCTAACACGAAACGATGGCGGGGCGCATTTCACCTAGAAACAAAATACAGCATGCTGTGCCTTGCGAGGCATCCCGTGGTGATAGCACGAAGTGTATCTTTATCGCAAAATTTTGCTGTCAGTTACTATTCGAAAACAACGAAGCAACATTTAAACAAACCCGATTATTCCAGCTTCAGTCTCCACAGCAACGCGTAATACTTTCATACGTCTATATTAAATGCCCAGTACTCCTGTCAGTGCTGCTGGCCAACTCCAGCCGCGCCCTGCTCAACTGCCGCTCTAGCAGTCTCACCACTCCATGCAGATCTTCAACTCCCTCCTCGCCGCCTCCCTGCTTTCTTTTCACACCCGCATCTCCGTTCTGTCCGCAGCCCCTTCCATTCTGTTGTCCTCCGCTGTTTTGAGTTGCTGCCAGGTCAACCTTCAAGCAGTGCACCCCAAACTCCGCCTCCAGCACCCTGCACACCTCCTCCTGCGCCTCCACGCTCTTGCACAGCAGCTGTGCTGTTCCATCTCCCTGCGAGCCCACGCCTTTTCCCCCAAAAATCATCTCCTGAATGCCGGGGTGACTCAACACCTGGTGCAGCTTGGGGCTGCCTTCGCACCCCAGCTGGCCGGGGCATACCGCCCCAGCGCGCGCATCAAACGCTGCCTGCGCCTCCACCATCAACGCCCCTATTGCCGCCACGTCGCCCACTTCCAATGCCACCTCTGCTCGTGCAGTAATGTCCAGGTTGATGCGCCCCAGCAGCTCGACGAGCGCCAGTTCTTCGGGGGTTTGGGGGTGAGGGTAGGCCTGTTGCAATGCCGCCAGTATTTTGACAGTGTCTTTGCTGGCTCGAAGATCCACGAGAACAAGATGCAGAGTGGCCGCCAACTGGGTGGGCCGCACGCGCAGCACGTCCCCAGAGTAGGTCATGGTGACGGGCACGGCGCCAAAGGCAACGGCTTGGTCCATGCGGCCGCATTGGCTGGGCGTGATTCGCTCGCCTGTGGGAAAAAAGTAGAACAATAAATATAAAGTTTGTTGTCGGTAATATATTCCGCAATGATGATGAAAAGGGATGGTTTTTTCCTTTCTCTATTGAAACCATGTTTGAAAGGATGAAGAAGAGAAAAGTGCGCCCTTGTTTTGTTTACCCTCAAAAGCGGCCTGCATTTCGCCTCGCTGCGTGAGCCCCAAAAAGTAAGCTCGGTTGAAGGCGCGAGCCACCAACACACACAGCGCAGCCGAGCTGGACAGCCCTTTTTTCAACGGCAGCGTGGTGGTGTGGTTGTCAATCTCCAGGCCCCCAATGTGAAACTCAGTGGTAAAAATGTAGGCAACGCCAGCGCAGTAGGCGAAAAACCCGCCGCGTTGGGCTTCCGCCGCCAGGGTGTCTTCGTCCAGCGGCAGCTCGCTGGTGAGGACTGTGCCGTCGTCGGTGGTGCATCGCATGCGCAGCACGCGAGCAGTGAGCGGGCGCACGCTAGCGTAAAGACCGTAGTTGATGCCAGCAACGATGGTGCAGCCCTGCTCGATCTCAGGGTTGAGCCTGCAGTGTTTTAAAGTTTACAATTGATTAAAAAAAAGTGGGACTCTGAATCACACAGAGTGTCGATATTTTGAAAGCCGCTGCCAAAGAATGGAAGGGACACTGCAGCGCAGTGGGAGGCAGATTAGGGGGAAACAATGAAATGCGCGTCGTCTCACTTCTTCATGCCGCCTGCCCAATCGCTGTGCTCTCCAAACAGGCACAATCTTCCAGGCACGAAGAGCTCAAAGCTGGAGGAAGAAGCTTCATCCTCTTGTACGCCATTTGTGCCCGTCATCCTGACCTAGACAACCGTTATTTTGATACAAAAGTCTGCGCCTTTGGTGTTGATCAGCAGATATCCTCTCTGGAAAAAAACTGGAGCCCCGCCAATTTTTGAATGTGCAGCTCGCTCGCAAGACAAACATACACAATTTTGCGAATTAAAAAAATAATAACCCACTTTGCCTGTTGCAGGGCTTCGGCTGATAAGCCCAGGGATGTACAATTTTTTCATCTCAACAATTTAATTTGAAAAAAAAACAAAAAAAACGCTGTACCTATAGTATTGCAAGAAATGCTATCTATTTATGATAATTAGAACCACGGCTCTGAGAAAATTTGCGCAAGCATGAGTACTAGCAAGCAAATTTCAAATTGGTTGCCACCCAAGGCCATTCTCACAGTGTTCTGCGCCCTCAACCTCCTTATATATGCCGACCGAGGTGAGAGAAAAACCCTTCCGAAATGCTTGGGGGCGAATTGTTCCTTCCCTCTCCAAAAACGTCCACCGCTTACTCCAACAACCAAAAAAACTATCCCCTTCTGCAGGCGCCTTCTCCTCCAACGGCATCAATGCCGACGGCGTGAAGCCCGATTTCTCGCTGACCATGTTCCAGGACGGCCTGCTGCCGGCAGCCTTCATGGTGGGCCTTTTGGTGTCTTCGCCCATTTTCGCCGAAGCTTCAAAGCACGCAGGCGCCTTTAGACTCATCGGCGTGGGCCTTTCGGTGTGGTCTGTCGCGGTGGCGGGGTGCGGGCTGTCCCTGGGCTTCATTTCCCTGCTGTTTTGCCGCATGGCTGTGGGCGTGGGCGAGGCTTCCTTTGTTTCTTTGGCCGCTCCCTTCATCGACGACAACGCCCCTCCAGAGAGCAAGACAGGGTGGCTGGCCACCTTTTATCTGTGCATTCCAGTGGGGTACGACCATTTGCTCGGTTAATTTTCGGGGCATCCACTGAGTGAAAGATTTTGACCTTGCACTTCTTGTGGTTGCTGAGATGTTCATAATTTGTTGCATTACTGATTTTTCTGCGATATGCTTGAAACAGGTACGCCCTGGGGTTTGTCTACGGCGGCCTGGTGGCCTCCTCCTTGGGCTGGCGTGCTGCCTTCTTGCTTCAAGCGTTGGCGATGTTGCCCTTCATTGCGCTGTGCTTCAGGGCGCCCAACGTGGACCTGAGGGGCACGCACGAGGCAGCAGCGCACGATGCACGCGTAGAGGCGTCCTCCCCTGGCCCCCACCAATCCACTTTCCTCAATAAACTCAAAGAAGCAGGCCAAGACGTGAAGCAGCTCACCGAGCGGCCAGTGTACCTCGCTACAGTAGCGGGAATGGTGCCATTCACCGCTGTGCTTGGTTCTCTTGCATTCTTCGGTCCCCAGGCCGCGGTGGATATTTTTGCTATTGACCCAAAAGTTGTGGATTTGACCTTTGGTGGCATGACTGTTACTACCGGCATTCTGGGCACGCTGTGTGGGGGGTTAGTGCTGGACAGGGTGGGGAGCACCATGCGCAACGGTCTGCTGCTGTGTGCAGGCGGTCTCGCTGTAGGGTGCGCGCTGTTTTTGACAGCATTTGTGTTTGCCGGCTCGTTTGTTCCCTTTTGCGTGCTGGTGGCGATGGGAGAGGCGGCCATGTTCGCCACGCAGGCCCCCGCAAACGCGGTGTCCATGTGGTGCGTGCCCCCGGGTCTCCGCCCCCTGGGTGTGTCTATGAATGTAGTGGCTATGCATGTGCTGGGCGACGTGCCTGCTCCGCCCCTGCTGGGCCTGCTGCAGGGCAAGGTGCTGAACTGGAGGGTCACGATGAGTGTGCTGGCGGCATCGCTGGTGCTGGGGGTGGCAAGCTACGCGGTGGGGGCCATTGTTTTCGCAGCCACAGCAGTGGATTTCCGGACAGTTGAGACGGTACAAGGGGAGGAGGATGACGCTGAGAGCGGGGAGGGGAGGTCGCTGATGGAGGCGGAGGATGGTGGCAGCAGCGAAGCGGTGCCGTTGAGGCCACTGGCGCCTGAACGGCGGCCAGTGGTGACGGCAGTTCCGCTGTTTGAAGCTGGGGAGGATTTTGGGGTGGAAACGACGACGCCACAGGCGCAGGTGACTCCAAAGCCGCCCAAGGAGAGACAAGACTGACGTAGTAACCTCGTGAATTTTTGTAGTGCCTTTTTGATTTGCTGTACTTCTTCCCGGGTTCACTTCTGATTCTAATTTATTTTTTTGTATAGATTATCTTGTGATTTGTTTCTTATCTTTTGTAAAATATTCGAGTAGCAAATAGTTCAAGCGTAAATAAAGCTGCCACCACTGTGATCATCTCCAATTCTTCTCCATTCTAAGAATATATCTAAAACTTGCGGTAGAAGATGTTTAACCCCACGGTAATCACTTCTGCCCCAGCCTGCCGACCAGCTCCACGTCAAAGTAGAGAGTGGCCTTGGGAGGAATAACGCCGCCCGCGCCCCGGTCTCCGTAGCCCTACAGTTCATTGTTCAGTAAGTAGTAAAACAACACAGGAATTCATGAATTACTCTGCAAAGAATTATGAAGTGTTTACCAGCTCTGGGGGAATCACCAGCTGCCTCTTGCCTCCAGGCTTCATCGGTTCCACCCCGTCGGTGCCCAATATGCCTTGGTCCTACATAAACATTAATAGCGCATTGCGTCAATTCCGCGCCGGTGGTTTGAAAATAAAAGTTAACAAAAATATGGACACACGGTTCTGTTTATCATGTTGACTGACTACTCACCCAGCCGCGGATGACTTGGCCAGTCCCGATGGCGAATGCCAGCGGCCGTCCCCGCTCGTAGCTGGAATCAAAGGTGCCGGACGCAATGTCGCTGTCCAGACGGCCGTTGTAGTGCACCTTGATGAAGGCGCCCTTCACGGGAGGGTCACCGTCGCCAACTTTGACCTGCGGCGCGAAATATGGCGTTGAAATTTTGGTTGAGAACGGTGGGGTGTGGGGGGGCACTGTCCTTTTGATAAGGAAAGAGTTAAATATGGAAGCTTACGTCGCAGTACTGAAGCCCAGAGGGTGCTGAGATGAGGGCAGGGCAGGCAGCCATGGCCGGCGAAGCAGCAGTGAGGAGAGCGGCAGCGGCCGCGACAGCGGCAACCTTCAGGCTGTCAGCATTAAATATAGCACAGGCAGGGGAGACGCGGGCGGCCCTGATGCTGGTCTTTTGTGCGCCAAAAGCAGGGAACTGGACTGCAGTTCCGCTTTGATTGATTGATCGGAGATTATGTGTCTTGTTAATGCACGACATCGCCGCCAACGCTTGCATATTTGCGCTGTTAAATTAATGGTTAAAAGTACAATCAATTTGCGGACGATATACGCAAATTTAAGTATTGTCTCGGCAACGCGAAACCAAACCATTTCTCTCTCCAATCCAACAACTTTCAAACCCAAAACATGTTGAAATTTGTATTTCAAGCTCGCCAACCTGCGGCAACGCACTGCGCTGCACGTATCACGCCACACCTCCCCAGATCACCCCACACCAAATTGCAACACAACAGAGCTGCCCCCCGCCTCTTGCGACTCCCACAACACCTCCAACCCATCCCGACGTTTCAACGACATCCCATGTCCACCGCCATGGCTGCTTCCTCCTCTCCAGACGCTGCTGCTGGAGACTTCCCGTCCATCGTCTCTGCTGCTTGGCTGAAGGAACACCTGGCTGAAGTGCGGGTCCTAGACGCCAACTGGTACATGCCCAACGTCGCAGACAAGGACGCCCTGGCCGAGTACTGCGCCCAGCGCGTCCCTGGCGCTCAATTCTTTGACCTTGATAAAGTGGCAGACGCGTCCACAGGGCTGCCACACATGCTGCCCTCGTCTGCGGCGTTTGCCGCAGCCGCAGACGCCCTGGGCATCACCAACGATGACGCCGTGGTCATCTAGTAAGCTGTTGAATTTTCTCATTAGAAAACTCACCTTCTCTTTCTGCTTCGTTTCTTTCTAAATAGCCTTTTGTACTATTTATGCGATATGTTCAAGCATTTAACACCAAAAAACCACTGCCAAAACAGCTCTATAAACAAGCATTTCATTTCATTCCTTTTTCTCCCTCGCTTATTCAGCGACCATTCAGGAATTTTTTCCGCTCCACGAGCGTGGTGGACTTGGCGAGTTTTTGGCCACCGCAAGGTGGCAGTGCTGGACGGGGGCTGGCCTGCCTGGGTAGCAGCTGACGGCCCGGTCGATTCCACGCCCGTTGACACCCAAACCGCCCTCCGACCGTCCCTCGCCGCCCAGACCTTAAACGCCGCCCAACCGCCCGCCTACAAAGCAGCTCTTGACGCAGCAGAGGTGCGGGGGCCCCAGGAGATGCTGGCCAACGTGGACTCCCAGCACGAAGTGGTAGTGGATGCCCGGCCAGCAGCTAGATTCAGGGGGGAAGCCCCGGAGCCTCGCCCTGGGTTGAAGCTTGGCCACATTCCTGGCAGCAGGAACGTGCCGTGGGACTCGGTGCTGACGGCGCAGCGCACCCTGAAGCCAGCTGCGGAGCTGCAGAAGGTTTTCAGCGAGGCTGGGGTGGATTTGAGTTGCGGTAAACATGGTTTGGTGATGAGCTGCGGCAGCGGGACGACGGCGTGCATTTTGGTGCTGGCTGCGGCACAGGTTGCCCCGGGGTTGATGGCAGCGGTGTACGATGGGAGCTGGAGCGAGTGGGGCGCGCTGGAGGGGGTGCCAGTGGCGACGGCAGAAACGGCGGCAGCGGAAACAGAAAAGTGATGCAAAATGAAGGAAAATATTTCTTTTAGATAGATTCTGGAATTATGTAATACATCATTGTATTAAAGGTGCCGAATGCATTTTTTCTTCGTCTATTTATGCCGTAAAAGGCTTTTTTGAAGTGCTAAACTCGATGAAGCACAGCGGCGGACACATGCACTGGGCAGCATTGCTGGCAGCCAACCATTACAATGGTAAATATTATACGCTATGCACATTACATACTAGTTTGGAAGGGTTTGCAGCCAATGAAATAAATACAATAGGAACATAATTGAAGTCTCTCAGAAATCTTGCTCCGACCGCAGGGTTAAAAAACACGGGTAGAATAGAATGAAGCATACGTATGGCCACGAAACAAAAAAATGTTGAACTTGAACCATTGCCGCAACTCGTAAGGCGCGCATCATCCAAAGAAGGCAGCGAAGGCGGCAGCAATAATAGCGCCCGCAAAACCCTGCAACAGGAGTTCAATTGGGCAGCTCGGTTAGAATTATACGTGAAACTTAGTCATCAAACTATTAGGCCCTTGCCTGCGTCATAGCAGCGGCGGAGCTAGAAGAGACGTTTGTGCCGTCGGCGCAGATGCAATTCTCCAGAGTGGCGGAGCTGCCCGAAATGCTGCACGTCGATTTCCCCTGGTCAATACCACCACGGGTCGCGCACTTTAACACGCACTCGTTCAAGAGCCGGGTGCAGGCCTCCTGCGCAGTTATATCTTGTGAAAACGCCACGGCAAAAAATGATGCAAATATGGCCAAGAAGGCCAACGAAAAGGCTGTTTTCATGTCTATGGATTGTTTTATGTTTTGAATTATTAAAATTGCAGAGGATTAAGTTGGGGTTTGGATGGAAACCGAAACGAAATGTTCGGGTTTCGTTCTTCGAGGACGCGGCAGGACCAGGCGGATTTTGCTTGATATCTTCGAAATCAGTTTACTAAAACTCGTTATATTTGTTTATTATGCAATATCAGAAGCAACGTCTGGATCATTGCCAACGCATAACCAATCTTCCGTTCAATTTGATTTCATTCGTTTAAAGGATAGTTTTTAGAATAGTGGCCAGCACGATGTACGACAGCATAAAAACTCAACTTTTGCAACGTTGCCCATCGAGTTACACGGCCCGAGAAGTGCATTATTACGTCAAAAACGCCCCTCGACCCACATTAGTGGCGGGATGGATGGCCTGGACCACACACAGCAGCCTCTCCTTCTCTGATCATATATAAGCAAATATCTCATCCGCCAATCGTCAATATCCTCAGAGGTGTGGTCTGGCCAATCTTAATAAATTCAAGGCCACCCTCCACGAAGTTGCCACAGCTGCCTGTCACAATCCTCGTGCACAAATCGTCTTCCAGCCACGGTATGCAGGCGCAATATTGCAGCGTATTAAAGGCGACCGGTGCGTTCTTTCCTTCGTCCATTTACATCGTTTTTTGGGGGGGGGGAGGGGGTACTCTACAGGTTAGGAAAAACAATTCTTGCTCTCTGGCTCTCGTTAATTTCAAAATTGCATTGTTTGCCCCCATTGCGTATTTTAAAAGGTCCAGAGCATTGTGATCGCTCCTCTTCCAGTTTGTTTATTTTAGATCAAATGTTCAGCATTCGCTTGCCGCACTCCAGAGCCGTTTTCAGGCGTTTGGGATCCCAAGATATTGCTGTGAGCGCTGGGTACAATATAAAAAAACGCACAACGCTGTTACGCTCCTTTTGATCAAAATCACCCACCAAATTCATATATTTATTTTTTGCTTCCTTTCTGCCCGCAGACCAGAGGTTTCATTGCATCATCGTTCCCCGCACCCTCACACCGGCAGCAGCGCCGCACCATGGCTCAGCAAGCGGGGCACAGCGTCCCATCGCCCAGCGTGGTTGCAGCAGAGCCGCTGGACGCAGAAATTAAGGCTTTCCAGGAGCACCAGGCCGCTGCCCCACGGCCCTCATTGGCTGAAGATGCCAAGACGCTGGTGGCCAACGCCAAATTTGGGGTGCTGTCAACTTTTGGGACGGTAGAAAATGAAATATTCCCAGCTGGGTCAGTGGTGGTAAGCAGGGGGGCTAGGGGGCATTTTATTTAGTGCTGAATTCTTTCGTTATTACATTTATTTTTAATTCAAGCAGCATTGGCCCGTTTAACACCGGCTTCTTCCCCTTTTCCTTCGTATTTTCCCACAGGAATACGCCGTAGACGCTCAGGGCCTCCCAATCTTCTCCTTCAGCTCCCTCAGCCCCCACACCGGCGACGTCCGCAGCGACAGTCGCTGCAGCTTGACCGTCATGGCCGACGGATTCCGCGGCCTCGGCGACGCTCGCGCCAACGTCATCGGGAAAATGACGCTGCTGTCGGACGCCGCAGAAATAGCAGCAGCCAAGCGAATCTACCTCGCCCAAAACCCCCAGTCTTTCTGGGTGGAGTTTGGCGACTTTGCGTGGTTCAAAATGGAGCAGGTGCTGTCGGCGCGGCTGGTTGGCGGCTTTGCCAGGGCTGGGCGGGTGAGCGGCGAAGAGTACCTGGCAGCGGCAGTGGACCCAGTGGCGCAGTTCTCAGGGCCTGTGTGTAGGCACATGAACGCCGACCACGCCGACTCCACGCGCGCCATGGTCAAACATTATGCTGGAATCACAGTAGAAAAAGCCAGCATGCTGTCGTTGGACAGGTTGGGCGTGAATGTGGCGTGCGAGCGGAGGGGGGAGGGGGGCCCTGACGCGCAGGTGGAGACGTTTAAGGTGCGGCTGCCGTACCCCAGGCCGGCGGAGGACCGGAAAGCCATCAAGGAGCTGATTGTGGAGATGACGCGGTGATTTTTTAGAGTTGATACCTAATGAATGCATGATACTAACCATCATTCAAATGGTTTTGACTGTCTCTCTTTTTATCTTTCCGCGCTTCTTTGCAGGGCGGCGGCGGCAGTGCAACAGGAAGCGGGCGAGAATCAATGAGAGAGTGCAGTGTATTTGGTGTACTTGGCCGGTGTTTATTTGGCTTGACCTACAATCACGCTTTCTTTTTGTATAGTGTATAGTTAAATTTAGGAAGAAGTTGGTGATGGGAAAAAAGTGGTAATACATATTTTGCCACATGAACCACATTCACATGAATTTTAACCAGGGTCGTATTTCTGCTTGTACTGAAACGGTAATACGCAAATCCCGATCCTGCCACCATCCCCACTCAAATATTTCAATCGCATCAGACAAGCCCATACTGCACCACAATGCGTAGTATGTTCGTGTTTTGTTCGCACACATAGCTTCAGTGCAGGCAATGGCTGCAGACGGCAAGGGTTATGACGCCCCTGGAGGTTACTCCAAGCGCTGTGACACGCTCCGACACTGCATAACTCGAGACGACGAGATGCTGGCGGTGGTGCTCCGAGCAGGAGCTTACCCGAATGCTGCTGATACGTCGTTCAGGCTGCCCATTCATTGGGAAGTGATGACCGGAAGCGCCGAGGCAGTGGCTGCTTTGGTGGCGGCGGGGGCGATTATTGGCCCCCAACGGGGACCTCGCAGAGGGACTCCTGGAAGACTTGGATGAAAGTAAGGCTGCAGCGGTGCTGAAGGCACTGGGCATGACCAGCGGCATGCATCGGGTGCCGCTGAACCTGACGAGGGCGGTGCCGACGTCTTCGCTGCGCAGCACCGCCAGTTCAGCGTGCGCTAGGTTTGGGAAGCGGTCGGGAGGGGCGATGGTGGAGATGATTCGAAGCATGCAAGCTGGGGGGATGAACAATGGTGGGCGGGATGGCCGCTGGACGAAGAGTACAGAGAGATGAAATTACACAGGTTTGAGGTTTAGAAGCATGAAGCAATATATTCTGCATTTTGTTTCAGCTATCATTTGTACACATATCAATCTGTAATTGTTTTATACAATTATGCTATCATCATGAACCCCGCTGCTTGTATTATCAAGGCGCAACGTCATCAAAATACTCGTCTTCCGCGTCCTGCCGCTCTTCTGCAGCAAAATGTTCATCCAGCTCAGTGTCCGCATCAATGCGAGCGTAGTCAATACCCTTATCCTCCCCAGCCAGAAACTTCAGCTTCATGTTGTCCAGAAACGCCCTGGCGTTCTCCACCCTGCAGAACAAAACGTTGATTTCTAGATATGAGAACAATTGTTCGCTCGCTTGATTAAATGTTATCTCTCGCTCGCCTTTCTTCTTCCGTGATTGGTTCAGGCGCGGGCCACTCCCCAGGGATCATTGCATCTTGCTTTTCAGAGGCCGAACCGCCGTTTATTATTTTCTTATCCTGCGTATCTACGCTCTCCTTCCCCTCCTCCTCCTCCGCCTCCTCCTCCCTCTCAGATTCGCTCTCTTGCTCCAACGCCATTGCAGCATACTGCTGTCGCTCGGCTTCTCTGCGCAGCAGCAGCGCCAGCTCGTCCTGCTGGCGCAAAATTGAGCGAGCCATGAGCGGCATCTCTGGATCGCCTCCAGCACCCGCCTCCGCTGCGCTCCCTTCATCCAAGTTGACAAAAACACACTTTGTTTAGCTAGTGTATATGTTTCTGAGCTTAAAATGCAATTCGCTTGCACAAAATTTGAGAAACCCAGTAAATATATTTGATTAATGGTGCGTGAGTTTTTACCTTCAGGTCCTTCCTCCTCGCTGGCACGGTACTGCCCAACGTATGCATGGTACAAGTAAGGCTCCCGCTCCCGCATCGCCTCATCGCTAAAGTACGACCCCTCTTCAATCAGCAGCAGCATTTTTGCCAACCGTCGATTTTTTGCAACGGTGCTCAGCCTGCGAGGCGCAGCGCCGCTGCTCTGGCGCTGGCGCTCCTGGTGCTCGAGGTAATAATCTACCTCGAAGTTGGTGCAGCGCACCGGCCCAAAGTGTGCAGCGAGCTCCGAGGGAAGGAGATTGTCGCCATGACGCTCTAAGAAAACGCCTGGATTCGATGCCAGCAGGCCTTCTAGGTAGGCCAGGCGGGCGGAAGCGGTTGCCGGGGCATCCCCGCGAGTCATCTGGCCAGGGAGACGCAGGGTTTCGAGCTGCGACAGGCGCTCTAACATCTTCATGGCCGAAGGGGGGCCCATAATTTGAGCTAAATAGATAGTGGGGGGCTGTGGGCAGACTTTGAATATTTAAACATTTTTTTCAAATGGAGAAAACGAGGTAAAACAACTTCGGCCTCTGGCCATCCTGATTTAAAAATTGATTTAAAATTGAGCTCGAGAGGTCAACCAGGCTATGCAGTGTAGATGCCTCGTAAAAAAACAAAGAGTATTTGATTTTTTTTAATATTGAAATGCGCGTAGGAGCTCACATTTCGTGGAAAAGCAGAAGAGGTATCAGTTGCCGCCTCTTTTCTCCTGTTTAATGCCACATTATATCAATGAAATTATAAAACAATTCATTTAACATATATTAGCCCTTGGAGAGTACCGAACAAACGCACAGCTAAATTTTTGAATACACACAGCATTTGATTTCGCTCAATAAATGGTGTTGCGCCGTGCTGTGGGCCACCTACGCGATGCGGGCCACCAATTCGGCGCATACAGCACCGCCGCAGAGCCCCTGACCATCTCTCCGCGCGTGGCACAGGCCATTAGCCTCCGCCCCGGCCGCCTCACCCGCCTGCCTCCTGAAGTCGAGGCCACGATCTCCGCTGAGATGGCAGAGTCCAACCGCAAGTCCGTGCGTGCTAACTCCCTCCACCTCACCGACAAACTCAAGCACATGTCGCGCTCCAAGCACAGGGGAGGCGCCCATCCAAACTTTCTCGATGAAGCTCCTCCTAGCGTGGCATTTCGCGCCCTGCGCGGCAAACGCCGCCAGCGGGAGCACCGCGCGCTGGCGGAGCTCGCGCAGCGGCCCCCCATCACCGTGCCAAACCACGAAGCGCTGCCTGCCAGCTATTGGGGCGGGGAAGAGCGTGAAGCCACGGCTGTGATCGATGCACTGACGCAGGAGGTGCGGAACGAAGTGGCAGCGCGAGGGATGGCTGGGGGAGCGCTGTACAACCAGACTGCCACGCTGGCTTACGCTGTATCGCGCATGCCGGCGTGCTACGCTGCATTGCACCGGGTATTGTTGGAGGTTGAGAGAGCTTCCGGGCCAGGGTGGCGGCCAGAGTCGATGCTGGACTTTGGGGCGGGGCCTGGGACGGCTTCATGGGCGGCTAATGCGATTTGGCCGGGCAGCAGCGGCAGGACCGGCAGTACAAGCGATGCCGCAGTGCCCCCCGTTCAGGTGACCGCAGTAGAGCCTTCTGGGGCGATGACGTGGCTGGGACATGCCATACTGGAGCGGTACCACGCTAACCATGCCGAAGCAGCGAAAACGGGCGGGAGAGATGAAGAAAGCTCCTATTGTATGGATGCCGGCGATGGCGATACGGATTATAGCAGCAAGAGCAATACCGTGCTGCCTCCTAGAGTCCGATACATGTCGAAACTGCCCCCGCGACGCAGCAGTAGCAGTGCGTCACGCAAGTATGACATTGTGGTGGCTGGCTACCTGCTATCGGAGCTGCAAAGTGCAGGCGAGAGGAGACGCGCGGTGGCAGACTTGTGGGCCCGCGCTGGGCGATTCTTAGTGCTGGTAGAGCCTGGCACGCCGTCGGGCGCCGCCAACATCCTGGCGGCACGCGCCCAGGTCCTGCAGGAGACGGCAAAATCAGCAGCAATGGAGGGAGCCCACGTGGCAGCGCCCTGCCCTCACGACGGCCCTTGCCCGCTGGCAGAGCGCGCCTCCTGGTGCCATTTCGCCCAAAAATTCGAGCGCGCCGACTTTGCGAGAAGCGCCAAGCTGCAGGCGGGGCGGCTGCCACCTCGTGCTCACCAAGATGAGAGATTTTCTTACGTGGTGATGGCGAGGGGGGCCAGGGCGCCAGCGCCGGCGCAGGTCTACGTGGCGGGCGCGCTACCGGCTGAGGACCAGGAGGCCGCGCAGGCGGAGTACCTTTTCGTCCCTTCAAATCTGAAGCCTAAGAGGAGCCAGGTGCAGGAGCTGGCTGGGGCGCAAGTCAGGGGCGGTCGGAGGAAGCCAGGGGAGGATTCTCCTTCGAGAACTTCCCCGCAGGAGTTGAAGGAGGAGCTGCGGCGGCTGATGCTGCATTCGATAGGTCAGGAAGATGACAGCGAGGATGAGGAAGAAAGAGGCGGAAAGAGAGGGCCGCAGCTGCCAGCAGAGGTGGAGGAGGAGCTTGAGAGATCGTTTACAGCGTTCATGGCAGAGATGGACAGCGAGCGAGAAGAAATGGAGGGCGAGGAAGGAGAGCGGTTGGCCGCAAAAGCAAAGCGGCCTCCGAAGGTTGCAGTGGTCTATGGAGAGGAGGGCGCAGCGGCAGAGACAGCGGCGAGAGAGGCGGCGGCGTCCTGGTCCCGCCTGCTGCGCCAGCCACGCAAGCGCAGCGGTCACGTCGTCCTTGATCTGTGCAGCGCTGTCGACGCTGAGGGGCAGCACCTGGGGGGCGACCGAGGGGTGCTCCTGCGGCAGATTGTGTCGCGGGGGAAGGCACTGCAGGCGAGTGGGGGGCTGGGCCCAGTGAAGCTCGCGAGAAGAGCTCGGTGGGGGGATCAGTGGCCGCTGCACCTGCAGTCTGCTATGGGGTCGTTTGAGCCACCGTCTGTAGGGCTGGAAGAAAGCGACGATGATGAATAAACATGCATAATTTGTTAATATTTGATTGGATGCGTATTTTATTCGTTTGAATTATATTTAACTGTGTTCAGAAAGTAACAGTTTTGTCATTATCAAGACAGCGTCGCTCTCAGTAATTTAAACACCTTTCGCTGCACAGTATAGTATGCGTTCAGTCATAAATGGCAATTCTATGCACAGGGTAACAAAAGAAGAACACGAAATGTCCAGAAAAGGAAAGGAGGAAAAAAAGAAGAAAAAAAGTATCTTCGGTATTGCTTAATTGTGAATGTCATTTTAAACAACGTAATCAAGGTATTGTGTCTGTCAAATTATGTTTACTAAAGTGGTCAAGGTAGCTCTGCCCTCCTGGGTAGCCGTAGAGCTGAGTTTCAGTCAGCGGGAACAGCAATGCTGCAAATCCAGCGATGCCCCCAACAAACGCCATTTTTACCTGCGTTCGTTTAGAGGAAGAGGAAATCGCGCCAAACTGCGGGAGCCCCATGTAGTTGCAGAAGGAGTGGGTCAGCGTCAGCGCCGCAAAGTGCCCCGTCCGCAGCATCAGAAAGGAGGCATACCAGCCAAAGAGGGTCGTGTACCCGACCTATTTGAGGGGGAGCAGTAATGCGTTAATAATGAGAGGATATCTACAGATTAAAACACACACACACACACACACACACACACACACACACACACACACACACACACACATGGTCCCATTATTTTAGGTAATTTTTACTCACCTGAAGCAAACAAGAGGCCACTGCGTTCATTAGACTATACTCCTGGTAGACGGTGAGGTCTATCACGTGGTGCACGTGGGCCACGGCAAACAGCAGCGGCGACAGCCACACGCAGCGCGCAGGAGACACTCCTGACGCCAAAAGAAATGATATTAGGCCCGCCCGAAAACAGAGCTCTTCAGTCAGTGGGGCTACCACGAGGTTTCTAAAGCCTATTATCGACAGATATTCGGGGCGGAAGAGGGTGGAAGAGTGGTGCGCCATGAGGAGGGGGCCGGTAAAGAGGACTGCGGTGAGGAGGAGCGGCAGAATGAAGGCGGCGGTGAGGCCGGCCCAACGAAAGCCCAGGGCCGCCAATATATCGCCCATCTGGACGCCCTGCAGCAGTAATGTTTAGAGAGGTTTGAAAGGTTCACAGATGGTTATTTATAATGTCTTGTCCGAGCCTCACCTCGGCCGGCGGAGAAGCTGCGTGCAGCGCTCTGTATGTCGGCAGCCAGGCAAACGAAATGCAGAACACGCTGCTGATCAGCATGCGTCGTTTCACCGTTGTGGGGTGGTTTCGAGGCAGCTTGGTTTGCCACAAGTAAAATGGGAGAACGTACAAGACCGGGAAGGCCAGGGACGCCAGTGGGAGGCCGCCCAGATACAACATTGGTGCACGATATTAGGTCCTTATTTTTTTAATTATTTTTGAAGGACATCAGAGAGTAAATTTATATTTTGCAAACAAGTATTTTAATTTGGACGGTGGCCCCAAAGCGGCTTGATCCTTCGCTTTGTGCAACAATAAATAAAAATATTTGCTCGGCATTATCTCACGCAGCAAGCCCGACGCCCAGCCGCAGGCAGCGTGGCGCTTTTCGATTTTCGACTTTTGAAAAGTGATCAGACGAGATGACGCAGGAGGCGGACGTTCTGCGCATCATAATCGCCACGGACAATCACCTGGTGCGTCTGAATACCCTTCTCGTCAGCCCACCTCCCGATTTCACCTTACACTTGCAGCGCAACGTTGTCACATATTCCTTGCCTCTCGAGCTGCAGGGCGTGTGGGAGAACGACGAGGCCCGCAAGGATGACTCGTTCACCTCGTTTGAGGAGGTTTTCGAGATCGCAGCGCAACAGAACGCTGACCTGGTGCTCCTGGGTGGGGACCTTTTCCATGACAACAAGCCGTCTCGACAGACAGTGGTCAAGGCCATGGACATCCTCAGCAGGCACTGCCTCAACGACCGGCCCATCGCCTTCCAGGTCATCTCAGACGAGACAGAAAATTTCACCACTGGGTGAGAGGGAGAGAGCAGCTTGCAAAGATAAATGATAATAATAATAATAATATTTTTTCACTATACTCTAATATAATATAATATAATATAATAATAATAAATTTATAATAATAAATTTATAATAATAAATTTATAATAATAATACGAATTCTGCATCAACCGACTCTCCAATATCCCCTCCTTCCCTTCCAATACATTCCACATACCCAGCTTAGTATTTCGTATCGCCTTCCCATTAATCGTTATATCTTCTTACTGGCTATTGTGTCTTTCTTCCCCCCATGCAGCCTTGCCAATTTCCACAATCCCAACGTCAACATCGGTCTGCCTGTGTTCACCATCCACGGCAACCACGACGACCCCGCCGGCTCAGACAACCTCTCAGCAGTTGATATCCTCTCCACAGCCTCCCTGGTTAACTACTTTGGCAAAGCCAACATCACTGAGAGCCCCGCCGGCGGCGCAGGCAAGATCCGCATCGCCCCGGTGCTCCTCCAAAAGGGCGCCACCAAGTTGGCGTTGTACGGTCTCGGAAACGTCCGCGACGAGCGCCTGAGTCGGCTGTTCAACACCCCCAATGCGGTGGAATGGGTTCGCCCGGCGGAGGTGCCGGCATTCCCGCAGGATGAGTGGTTCAACGTTTTTGTGCTGCACCAGAACCGCGTGGCGCACTCCCAGTCCACCAAAAACTACGTGCGCGAGGGCCACCTGGGCAATTTTCTGGATTTGGTGGTGTGGGGGCACGAGCATGAGTGCCTGGCGGATCCCTGGCCCACCGCTGGGAGCGAGGGGCAGTTTCACGTGATGCAGCCGGGGTCCAGCGTGGCGACGGCGCTGAGTGAGGGGGAGGCAAAGAAGAAGCACGTGGTGCTGCTGGAGGTGGCGGAGCGGGAGTGGCGCACGATTAAATTTCCGCTGGAGACGGTGCGGCCGTTTGCGTTCGACTCGCTGACGCTGGAAGGCAACGAGGATCTGGACCCGGAAGATCCCAAGGTGAGTAGTTGATTTATGTAAATTTTTTTTAGTTCTAAATTGTTTTGGTTGACACTAGTTTTGGTGGGCATTTTTTCCTTACAATTTTGAACAGATCTTTCACTGCAGCATGTTTTCATCATTGGGATGTGTATGACCACTCCCTCCATTTTTGACATGTATTCTAAACTCCCTTCTTCTCCCCCCCCCCCCCCCCTATTAAGACGGTGTCCGAGTTTCTCACCCGCAAGGTGGACGCCATGCTCGCCAAGGCGGTGCGCGGCCGCCAGCTGCGCACGCCCGATCTCCCCCTCGTCCGCCTGCGCGTCGACTACACCGGGTTCTCCACCATCAACACCCAGCGCTTTGGCCAGCGCTTTGTCGGCAAAGTGGCAAACCCGCAAGACATCGTAATGTGGCACAAAGCAGCGGTGCGGAAGACGAAAGCGGAGCGGGAGGCAGCAGCGGCGGCAGCGGGGGAGCGCAACGAGACGGTGCGCCAGGCGGGGACGCTGGACGAGGTTAGGATAGAAGAGCTGATAGCGAGGCACCTGGATGCGAATCTGGAGATCCTGCAGGAGGCGGAGCTGTCGGAGGCGCTGCACGACTTTGTGGACAAGGGGCTGAAAGACGCGCTGGCGGATGCGGTGGCGGCGGCGCTGCAGGAGACGCAGGAGGCGACGGCGACAGCGGCGGCGCCGGATGGGTTGGATGAAGGGATGGGAGACGTGGGGGAGGGGGATGGAACGAAGAGGGGCAAGAAGCTGACTGTGATGATTGAGGCTGTGGCGAAGAAGCGCAAGACTGAGGTCGATCTGGGGGTTACATGGCGGCGTGCAGCCGGTGAGTTACAACAACAGCAACTTTATTCATTTTTTAATAGCATTTAATAGTGACGCCGACATTTTGATGATATTATTAAATAGCTTGCGTTCATTTTTTGACGTGTCTCCCCAATAAATTTTCTCATCTGTTGAGCAGAGCTGGCGGCGGAGGCAGAGGACGGCGACAACGCCGCAGGCCCCTCCCGGCAGCGCTCCGCACTCGACGCGCTGCGCATGCCTCCTCCCGCGCCCGTCGCCGGTCGCGGGCGTGGCAGGGGCCGCGGCAAAACGGCCTCTCCAGCAGCGGCGCAGCCGAAGGCCCGAGCTCGCATGCGCGCCCCCTCCCCCCGCGTCGGCGACCTTTCTTCTGAAGAAGACGACGAGCTCCCCGCTGCTCCTAGGGGCCGAGGGGCGGCGGCAGCCAAGCCGCGCGCCAGCACCCGCCCCGCCGCTGCCACTGCCCGGCAGCGCCTGGCGAGCGCTCAGATGAAGAACGCGGTGAAGGATGACCGCAGCGGGGACGAAGAATTTGATGAGGACGATGACGACTCGATGCTGGTGGGCGGCGGTGGCGTCGGTGGCAGGCGCCGCCAGCGGGACGAAATTTCCAAATCTGATGACGAGGATGAGGAGATGGAGGAGCTGGAGCCGGAAGAAAGAGCGCCGCCTAGGGTGGGCGGTGGAGGAAGGGGGCGCCGGGGCGCTGCGAACCCGGGAGCAGGCACGCAGGCTGAGCCCATCAGTTTGGTGGATTCTGATGACGACGAGGAAGAGGCGCCAATAACGACGCAGACGCAGCGCAGGGGCACCGTGCGGTCGCAGATGAGCTTTGACCGACTGGCAGGGGGGAGGGGCACGGGAGGAGGCCGCCGCTGGGGGTCTATTAAGTGAAGAGGAGACGGGAGGAAGGAGGAGAGGTGGAAGCGGAGCAGTGCTGAGTTTTAGGCTAGAATTGGATCTCAGAGGCCAGTTTTCAGAGTAATTTAGTTCGTAGAGTTTGTGAAACGTATTTAATATTTTTTTTTTTGAATGCATGCTGCGGTGTAAATAGATTTTTAACGGAAGAAATGAAAGAGTGGACCGCAGCGTTGCCTTTTGACAGAAGACAATCTCGACAATCTCGACTCCCACATGGAAGCTCAGTTTTCTACCAGTTTCTACCATTTTTCTACCGGTATTTAGAAAGCTGGGCAAGTAGACACATCGACGGTAAAGCAAATTTACAAATAAAAACATCGGACTCAATGTACTCTCACTCGGCAGAAAACTAATTTTAAATTTTAATAATTAAGGCAGCGTGATCGCATATGGTTTCAAGGGAAACGGGAAAGGAAAGCAAGTGTGCACAGGGCGTTAAAATACAGCAACAATCAATCAAGGCTTTCAAGGTTTTACATATGGTCCATCAACTCATTGCAGAAAAAAGAGGGGGGATCTGGAAGTGCTGAAAGAAAAAATAAAAACATAAACACCGTGTCATCAAATCTAACGACGGGCTAAAGAACATGATAATGGACAGTAAAACAACAGAAAAAAAAATTCTTAAAAGAGACAAAAATTTATACCGATAGCTATGCTTTTACAAGATTGGGTTCAATTATTTTGATTAATGGATCATATCATGCCACAGCAGCGTAGTGAACAGCAGCACTAGGCCACAGTGAGGGGCAACCGAGAACCAGTTTTGCCGGGAAACTCTCCGCATCATGCCCAGCGACAGCGCTGCGCCTCCAGCCAGCAGCGTGGCTTGCATGGCGTCAGACACCGCAGGGTGCACCTCAAAGGATGGGAGGAAGGCGGGGGGCGGGTTGGCGCCAAAAGTGGCGGCAGCGACCGGAAGAATGTGGCCAGCCTCGAGCAGAAAATTATCAAGGTAGTAGGCTAAAGTAGCAGCCCAAACCAGCGGTAGGAACCCGTACGCCAGCTCCACGAAAGGTTTCACCGGGGCAACGGTGGCAGCGCCTCCTGCTTGCTCGGCCGAGTAGGTAGACGCAGCATTTTTTAGCACCGACACAGCACGAGCCGCTCCAGAGTCGCCAAAATCTCCAGAGCTGGAGGAGGTAGACAGCAGCGGCGCAGGGGCGCCTTCTGGGCGGAATGCGGTGGAAAGTTGCCTCCACGCCGCGTCTACGCCCCATGCCAGCGCCCCAGGGGCAGCGAGAACCGCCAGAGAGGCGGCGATGTGCGGCAGCTTGGAAGACATGACGTCAGAAGGGGCCACGCCGTAGGCGTTGAGCACTGTGGGCAGGTCGTGGAGGTACACGGCACCCAGCAGCATGAACATGAGAGCAACCTCGCCAGCCAGGGGGGTGTGGGTGCCGTCCCATAGATCCTGCATTATTTTTGGAGTAATTGTCATTTATATATACTATTTACACACACATATATATTTGAGTTGGACGAATGCACGAATTCCCTCTCACCGATCCCGGCACGCGAAAACTGAGCTGGATGGACTGATTCGGGCACGCCTTGAGGCACTCCATGCAGAGCACGCAGTTGCGGTTGTCGGTGAGCTGCGCAGGGTGAGAGTACAAAGGGCAGCCACCGGTTTCCAGGCCCTCTGGTGGCTGCTGGGGCCCGCCTTTGTAGCAGGCGTAGGTTGAGCATTCGGCCGAGCACACGCCTTGACGCGCTCGTAGCTCGGTGAGCGATAGTTTGGCGAACATGCCGTTCATGCCGCCGATCTGCAGTACATTATGAAGAAAGGTAGAAAGACGGATTAAGTTTATAGTACAAATGAAATCAGGCGGGGGGTGGGGGTGGGGGGGGGGGGGTGTAAATACTTACCGGGCACAGGTAGCGGCACCAGACGCGACGCTCGTAAAACACAGAACCCAACACAGCGCCGGCGGTGATGAGCAGCAGCAGCCAGGACGACAGCGCCGCCGTGTTCGGCAGATCCCACACCTCCTCCCACACCAGGATCGCAGCAAAAAGGCCAAATAAGAACCACGGACCCACACGTTCCAGCGTCTCCTTGGGCCACTTCCGCAGCTTTGCACCGGTGGCGACCCGCAATTTCTGCGCTAGCTCTCCGTAGATCATAAAGGGGCAAACCGAGCACCATATGCGCCCCAGAAAAGGGTACACCACGAAGATTCCGGGCCACCACACGCACCAGAAGACGTTGAGCGCCACGTTGTGTTCCCGGTCTTGGGGGCCGAGAAACAGCAGTGCCACGACGGCTGCGAACGCGTAGGCGGTGAAGTTGTAGTTGATGCCCTTTGGCCACACGTCTGACCGCAGGAACGAGCGCAGCGGCGGCATGCTCGCCAGCAGGTCCAGCCGCAGCCGCTCTTTCGCTGGATTGGCGAACCAAAACGTGTCTTCAGAGAGCAGCAGCGGGCGCGCCTCGGTTCCCACTTCCTGCTTGATAGCAGCTTCCGTGCTGCTTGGCCTCACGCTCTGCGCCACGGCCCGCTCCAAAACGCCCTTTAGCTCGCGAATGTTGTTGGGGTAGGGCGCAGCTTCGAGCCGCCGCAGCGCGCCTCTAGACAGCTGCACCACCCCCAGCCCGCGCTGCTTGCCCAGCACCCACAGGTAGTGCTGCGCCGTCTCCTCGATGTCTTCGGGGCGTAGTCGCAAAGGGGGCACTTTTATCAGCGTGGCGTATTTCTCAAGCTCAGGAACGCGGGTCTCCGCGGTCATGATGATGCGGGGGAAGCGGCAGGGGGCGGGCGGGCGGTACTCTGCTGTAACATCCGACTGTGCTGTGCTGCTGGGCAGCGCGCACGATGCCCCTGCTGCTGCTGCGATGGACTGCAAAGACTCGTTGTCTTCGTCATCAAAGTCGACGCTGTCCATACTGGACATGCTGGCAGCCAGGCTGGCCACTGCCACCTCTTGCTGCAGCAGAGGGAGCACCGCCGGCGGGGCCTTGTGGACGTTGTTCAGTATGAGCGTGGCATTGTTGGGAAGCCAGCTCAAGATCCCGCGCTTAGGGCCGCGGCCCACGAGCTCTGACGCGCCGTCTTCCAGCCTGACGGGAGAGAAAGATATAATCATTTCAGCAACGAGAAAGAGAGAAACCGGCAGAAGTGTTTTTTTTTCGCCGTGCAGATAAAGAAATAAAGATGCCGATGCGTGTGTTTTGGTTCAAACTGGTGTCGTGCCTGTCGCAATCTATGGCAACCACCGGGGCGCCGTCGTGGGTGGAGTTAAAGTGGATGATGGCGGCAATGTCGGTCTTGTACAGCCCCGGCTCGCCAAAAATCAACACAGGAGAGCGGTTGCGGTCGGCAGCTGCCGCTTCCACGGCCTTTCGCAGCGCCGCTGCGTACTTGGAGGTCCCCACGATGCCGCGTTTGGGCGGCGCCACGCGATAGGGGGCCAACGCCTTCTGCCGCTCCTCAGACTGCTGCAGAGCTCTCCTGCTCTTGGCCAGCCGGTCTGCCAGCCGCTTCATCTGCGCGGAGACGTCTTCGGAGTCGGACGAACTGGCGACGCCGTTGGCCAGGCTGCCATTCAAGCTGCTGTCAACGCTTCTGCTGCCATCTTGGGCAGCAGCCAGGCAGCGTGCAGGGCGGTGACGCAGGCGAAGAGGCGATGCCACTGCGTGTCGAAAGGGCCTCAGAAAAGGATGTCGATGCTGGCAGGGGGTGGCGTACATGTTGGAAAAGAATGCGCCCTGGGCGGCACAGGAAAAATGGAACTTGATGGTTTAAACCGAAAGCATGCAATTGCCGGAATTGGGGGCGTTCAGTAGGGTTTGTACTTTTATACTTCTATGGCTGGCATTAAAATTGTGTGCACCACAAGTTTTTTTTGTTTGGAAGGTTTGATTTGGTGTGAAGGAAATATGATGTGGCTTGGCAGGTGTGTCCCACTGAGTCGAGTACAGGGGATTTTTATATAGTAGGCATGGGATTCAAAGCAGCTGCTACATTAAGGTGCCGCGGTGACGTCGTTACGCGCTGCATGCGGCGATCGATAACGTTTTTGGCGGGACAAGCATTGCTTGAAGCAAGAACAGAAGTGGGGCGACTTTCCGCCGCTGCGGCGTTTGATTGTTCACTTCCACTTGCTGTATTCATCACAATTTTTTAATTCATACACAAAATGGCGGCTTTCAATTACCTCGTTGCGCTGTGCTTGATTCTTTCGGTGTCTCACAGCGTCTCCGCCTACAAACTCACCCCCGCCCAGCAGCTCACGGTTGCCCAGGCGTGTGGCATTCCCGTCGCGATGTCCCTGGTGGGCCCCGCCACCAATTGTTACAACGCTATGATCAAGGCATCTACCAAGGGATGCCCGATGCCCTGCAAGCGCCTCCTGCGCTCCATCCCCAACCGCAAATGCTACCTTGCCGCCCAGTCGGTCACCCCCAATGCCGTCCGCACGAAGACTAGCAAGGTGAGGCTGTCCCCTTTCAGATTTTATATTGCCACGGCACACAACGCCCTGCTCACTCTCGTCCCCTCCTCCTGCAGCTGTGCGCCCTCCCTGCCAAGCTCAAGGCCCCTGCCGGCAAGTAAATCTGCTTGTATTTAAGCATCACCCACCTTATGAATTCAATTAATAATAAGTTATTATAGGGAGCTCGGGCAACGCTCCGTCAACAAAATTAATTTCTAAACTCTCTGAACCGGCCCCTTGTGGCCCTACATGTTCAATCGGCTTTTTTCTCTGATCCCTTAATTCGTGTTCACTCCTTCTGCATCGTTGTTTTTCGCTTGCACGCTTCCAAGAGGGTGCAAGCCCTGAATCAGCTTCTTCTTTTTCTTTTTCTTATTTTTCGCCTTCTTCTTATTTCAATTTCTTATTTTTATTCTACTCTTAGAGTACTCTGATTCGACAACCAATAAAATATCCTGTTTTGTTTTGCTTTTCACACACACACCATACAGCAAGCTAGAAACCGTCTTTCTTTTCAAGCCGTCTGTTTTATTCAATGAATCGCTGAGTGCACTGCTTTTCCCAGAGTTTTCATTTGTTGTTCTTGGCAGCCACGTCTCTCTTGCTTTCTTGTGATTTGAATTCGTTTCCAGTATTAATTTAAATGCACTAAATTATTATTACTAAAATCCGTGTAAACAGATCTACACAGCAGCATTATTTATAAATCCCTCGAGCCAAGAAAACCGTCACGTTCCGCCGCCCTGCCCCCGCCCTCCTTTCTTCCCCGCCTTTCCTTTCTTCCCTCCACTGCCACCGCTCTTTCCTGCGCGCTCCGCTGACGGAGCCACCACCGCGCCAAACCCAGGTCGCTCCAGGTCCTTTGCAAAGTCAGGCAGCATGGCGTCTCTAGTGGTCACCGCCACACCTGGCGGTGCCCACACCTGCAGCTTGGCCTGGCCATCCAAGCCCACCGCAACCCACCCCAGCCCCGCTATTGCCACGTCCACGCTGCTCTCCCGCCAACTGCCGCCTTCCACCTCCACCAGCGTGCGCTGCAGCTGCGGGAACGTCTCCATCCTTTCCTCCCCTCCCACCGGCGGTACAAGCCGAGTCCCGGCATGCTTGGCGTACCGCTCCTCTGCGCCGTCAGTCTTGCCCATGTGACACGCCACCTCGTCGCTGACCCACACTGTGAGGTACATTGTGGCGCCTGGGCAAGCCTCAACGTCGACGCGGGCGACGCCGCCCAAGGTGACGCTCTGCCCCGCCGCGATACGGTAGGTGCGGGGCTTCAGCGGCCGCCTGGGCAGCAGCGTCTTCATCTGCGGGTTAGCAGATCGCAGATAGGAAAAAGAGAGGTTTTAGCATCGGGATGGGGTTCCTATGGGAAAGAGAGATATCTGGTAAATGCGCACCTCCTCGGCGGTCATATAGGCCGCCAGCTGGTACTCGTGCGGTACGCCCGGGGTGTCCATCATTTTGCATCCCTTGGGCAGCAGCGACGGCACCTCCGTCAGGCCCAGCGTTGTGCCGGGGAGTGGCGCCACCGTCACCGTTCTGCTGTCAGACAGCCCCACCGCGGTGCGCATGGAGTTGAGCAAGCTGCTCTTCCCCGCGTTCTGCGCTCCCACCACCCACACGTCGCCCCTGGACCCCACGGCAGCCTGCAGGTCCGCCAACAGCGACCGCACGCCGCGGCCGTGCAAGCTGCTCACGATGTGCACCGCGCTGGGGCGGGGCAGACCCCCCTGCGCCATGCGCCGCCGCACCCACGCCTCCAGCCGCATCTTAGAGGCGGCAGACGGCAGCAGATCGGATTTATTGGCAACGACCACCAGCCGGAAGGTGGGGGGCAGCTTGCCGGCCATGCTGGAGCCTGCAGCGCGGGTTTCAGACGGCATCAACGACCTTATGGCTGCCCTGGGCAGGGAACCGTCGAAGTCTCCCATGTCTACAACTGCAAGCACCACCGAGCGGCGAAACTTCTGCAGTGCGATTTTGCGGCCGATGGCTCGCTCGAAATCGAACCCAGGCAGCAACCCCTCCGCCTCGTCGCTCTTTACCCGGCCGTAGTGCCGCAGTGAGTAGCACCGCGCGCAGAGAATGGAGTTCAGCAGGTCCTCCTCCCCCCGCTCCTCCCCCTGGAAGCTTTTTGGGCGGGGTGGTGCGTCGCCAGAGCGCCTACTCTTGGTCTCTGCAGTATCCAGCCAGCTCTCCACCAGATCTTCCAGCCGTCCCCAGTTCTCCCCCTCGTTTTCGCTGCCATCTTTGTCGTCTCCTTCTTCGGCCTCCGCTGCCGCTGCCGCTCCTGCTGCTGCTGCTGCTACGTCTTCTAGTTCTTCTTCTTCCTCCTCATCCTCCGCAACTACAGGGTTGGACAGCATGTCGATGACCCGCCTGGGCACCTGGAAGAACCTACAGGCATGGTGCAGCAGCAATGAAAATAGGAAAAGGGGTGGCGAGATGTTTGCAAAACACATGTTTGCTTACTATATATTCTATTTCTCTGTGTGTAAAATTCAATCTAAAACTAAGACCGGCAATTGGCACTCACCCAGGGCGGTGTGCGTCCTCGTCCTGCAGCCTCACTCCACACCCAGGGCAGTTTGTCGGCAGCTCAAACTCAACCTCCTCATACTCGGCGTCGACTAGAGGCTCCTGGGAGGAGGCTGATCGGACGGTCGAGAAACTTCGGTGCTGACCAGGGAGGGGCGTGGGAGCCTGAAAATTTGTCGGAAGCACGGATGAATGCGCCGCCCAAGTCGATTGTGTTCTCCAGAGCTGGGAGCTCCGGAGCCTCAGGGCTGCGGCCCGATGCATCGATACTAGTGTTTTCATCATATTTATAAATAATTTAAATCAATGCTGCCGCTTTGGCGAAGAATTAAAAGATGTAAACAGTTTCGGAGTCTCTCATAATTTCAAGCTTGCCTCAGCTCGTTTTAAACTAATTTTTTTACTTAAAAAAGCAGCCTCCCTGCGGCGCCAGAGCGCTGCACCGCTTGTTGGTTTTGGCAAAATATTGTTATAATTGCAAATTTGAATTTTGGTTGCGGCGATGTTTGAGGCGAAGCTCGCGCAGGGCGGTCTACTGAAAAAGGTGCGCCCCGTTGCCCACAGCGCGCCACGCTAGGTTGCTGCGTCCCTCATCAATTTCTGATCAGATCACTTTTCCTCCCAAATTTCAGTTGCTGGAGGCCACCAAAGAGTTGATTCAGGAAGCCAACTTCGAGGTCAGCACCACCGGGCTGTCGCTGCAGGCCATGGACTCTTCCCACGTCTCCCTGGTGTCGTTGAACATAAGGTCAGACGGCTTTGAGGAGTTCCGCTGCGACCGCTCCTTCTCTATGGGGATGAACCTCAACAACATGAATAAGATGCTCAAATGCGCCAACAACGACGACACCATCACCATGCGGGTGGAGGACGGCTCCGACGTTGTCACTTTTTTGTTCGAAAATCCACACGGAGACCGAATCTCAGAATTTGAGCTCAAACAGATGGACATCACCGCCGAGAACCTGGGCATCCCCGACACAGAGTACTCCGCCACGTTGCGTATGTCATCCCCGGAGTTTCAGCGCATCTGCAAGGACCTTTCTTCCATTGGCGACACAGTGGAGATCTCGGTCACGAAAGAGGGCGTGAAGTTCTCCACCTCGGGAGACATCGGCGCTGCCAACGTCATATGCCGCCAGAACGCCACTGCCGATGCCACAGAGGACCAGACCGTGATCGACATGCAGGAGCCGGTGACTCTGACGTTTGCGCTGCGCTACCTCAACAGCTTCACCAAGGCCACGTCGCTGTCGTCCTCGGTGATGGTGAAGCTGTCGAAGGAGCTGCCGGTGGTGGTAGAGTACAAGATCAGGTGGGTGTGACTGTGGTGTGAAGGAGGAGAAAATGAATGAAGTGGTTCTTGCCGTTGAACGCTAAATTTGAATGAAGTAGCCAAGGGATCGCTATTTACTAAAAGTGGGTTTTTTCTTCTTATTTCATTGCAGTGATATCGGGCACGTGCGGTATTACTTGGCGCCAAAGATTGATGAGGACGAAATGGAGGACGAATAGATTCTACTCTACACAGTATACTAGTAGTTTAGCGATAATAAAGGTGGCTGAAATGAGCGTGTATGTGCGCATGTGCGACTGTTAATTCTAATTTGATTAAAAATATTGAAACATGAAAGAAAAGTGGTGCGGTGGTGGCAAAGTTGAATAAGGCGGAGGGCGTGCGGGAGGCAAGTTTGAGGCGGGGCTAGGACCTTGGAGGTTTTAAATTGCCTGGAAGTTGACATGCCTCTTTTTTAGCAATTAACACCAAAATTAATATTTCTGCCGTTGCCACCCCCAAAACACCACTGTTGTCGTCACCTATGAAAGGGTCCATCTGCACCGGGTCGCGCTTTATCATGTCAAATGGCGAACATCCCATCGGATACTGAGCCCTGCAGCGCTCAAAAAGCGCAATGTAGCGGCCCAAGTGAGGCCACTTTCCGCTTCAGTTAGGTCACTTTCCGCTGCTCTGGCCTGGGAACTCGCTAGGTGGCGGAACCGGCATGCATTCGCCGCGGTTCAGAGCATTAAAAATACGTCAAACATGTTGGGGCCGAGGGCAGCCCCCAGGTAAGTAGCTCCCTGCAGAAAACAGAAACCAAAAAGGGCTTTGAAACCAAAAAATTAGTTTACATGAGCAGAATCAGCATCAGCGATCGCAAAACAACGCTGGAAATCTATTTAAAACGTTGCATGGCTTCGTATTCTCACCATAACCCCCCCCCCCGGACCCCCCCCCCCCCCCCCCCACCCCCCCACCCCAAAAATACACCGCCTTTAAAAAATACACCCCAGCTGCGCATGCATGCCCTCCCTGGTGGGCTTGTCAACTATATGATGGCATTGAACTGCAAAAAATCGGGTCGTTTCCCGTCTAATTTTGTCCGAAGCTTGCGTGCGATGCAGCAAACGGAGAGGGAGCGGTGGATAGCGGGGTAGAAGACGTGCTGCCAGAGTTCCAGCTGGTGATGGGCGCAGACACAGGGCCGCCTGACAGCGCTTGATTTGCAGGCAGCGTGGGCGCTCCTGGGGGCCCGCCGCTGTTGCCCATTGAAATGTATGAGTTGATGGGCGGGGAGGTGGCAAACATGGGGTCCACGTAGTACTGGGATCCTGGCGTTGAACCGGGGCTGTAGTTAATTGAATGATTCGTGAGGGCTGCAGCTGAAGAGTAGCCCAGCGAATCGGGCACATACGCACTTGGAGCGCTAGAGAATTTGGCATCTTCAGCGCCCCCGGCCTTCCGCTTCTTTTTGCGGCGCACCACGAAAATGACGGCCACAATTGACACTGCGAAAAACAGAATGCAGTTTTGGATTCAACAGCAGGCTTGAATTGGCATGAGACGAACGCATTAACTCGCCAATAACAGCAACAGCACCGACTGCTGCCCCTACTATAATGGCCATATTCGGAGAAGACCCGCCACTGTCAGAAATAGTGTCCGGGTAGGGAAGCCCTGGAAGCGGTGTAGCAGGCTCGTAGTAGGGCCTCACAAACGCCAGGCACGTCTCGGGAATCTTTACCGCTGAGGGAGTGGTTTCGGAGGTGGGCAAGCTCAGCGTGCCGGCAGTACAAGATTTATACGTCGTGTTGGAAGGACAGTCAACTGGGTTTTTGCCGTCGGGGGTGAAGCACATTACGACATGTTTCAGCACCCCTGCATCGCACTCGACGTTGACTTGCTTGCCGTTTGTGATTTGAGAAAGCTGGCTTCGGAACAAAGCGACGTTCAATGAGGGGGGTTTTACGCTGTAGAAATCCATCACCCGGTTGGGATTATACCTCGAGTACAGCTGCACGAGAAAACGAAATAAATAGAATTAAAATATATTGTTTTTGCTGAATATATTGCTGTTATGGGAATATTACCTCTGCTGTCGTTTGAAAATAGGCAGGGACGGTACGCCCCGTGCAGTAGCCCTGGGTTGTCCAGGTGCTGCTCCACAGCCCGCCATTTGAGCCTCCAACAGGCACGCCAGAGTCAATCCAGCTGCAGTTCAATTTTCTTTGGACATCAACGGCAATCTCAGGGACGACATTGTAGTCAGATGTAGGTGCCGGTGAGATGCATTTTGAATTGTTCGAAGGCAAAGCCCGTAGCCCCGAAATAGTGAATGCTTCTACCGGAGATTTGTTGCACCCGCCGTCCACAGACGTGCACCTGAAGAAGAACACGCGAAACGTGTCAGACCAGATGGAATTTGTAATTCAATTTAACAGAGAGCGACGTATAAGCTAATTAGCTCATTCTTCAACCGGCTTTTGAGTCGGACTCCTGTCCGGTTTGCTTCCAATGAGCAAGAATATTCTCAATAATTTTCTTCGCAAGCTATTTTTATTCGGCAACTCGCCAGTAGGGGTTCCAATCCCTGCGCATTGGGGAGGAAAATAGCAATAGCAGAGTTGTAATAGCGTGACGGCAGACGGGCAGGGGAATTGAAAATTGACATTCTTGGAAGGAGTGTACGAGGGTTACTTGACGATATCACATTACTAAAATGAGCACTTCAAGCTTGTAACAGTGAAATAAAGCTACCGTCTAAGTTTAATTTCGGTCGATTGATCACTTTCATGTAAAATTCAAGTCGTTCGATTTCAGCTGCCCATGAACACTGATTCCACAGCAGAAATAACAGAATTGAAATGCTAAAGCTTTTCATTTCAGCAGGAGCAGGCAAGCCGATGGATGGGAGAGGAATAAATATTTGAATGGATTTGATGTTTTTTCGTACTTCCGCGTGCGGGGCTGGAGGTAATATGGCAACTTGCTATTTATTGGCGATAAATATGAAATTCATATCCGGTTTCATAATTTTACGGAAACCATTTCTTTTGCGTTGTTGTGGAGCCACGTCAGCTTGACGCGCAATTGGTGGCATGTGTGGCGCAGCTGTTTAGCAGCACGCCGTTTTCCTTCTCGTGCATATTGATGCTGATGGAGTTCTCAGTGGGGCAGACAGGGCCCCGTTTTAGATTCGACTTTAATAAAAAAAAACTGGATGAAAAACAGGGTTTCGTTATGCAACTTTCGTTATATTACGCACGCTAATAGTTAAGAGTCAACGGGAGATGGTCCCAGTGGGCCTAAAGACCCCTTCAAATGCCCGCAATATAAACATTAACATAAAACCTCAAAAGTAGAGGTGCTAAAAGTGGAGATTTTTCAACGCCGGGGAACGGGCGCTTTGCAAAATGAAAAAGAAATTAAGGAAATGATGAGAAGTATTGTTCCTTCATCATCGACGTATTTAAATTATTAATTAATCGTTCTCTGCCGCTGTAGAGTCAATTTGCAGCAGCTCATTCATGACTTCGTCAAAAGTCGGACGAGCCCCCGGATCCTGGGCCCAGCAGCGCTCCAGCAACGCAATGTAGCGACCCAGCTGCGGCCAGCTGCCGCTGTCAGGGCCGGGAAGGTCGTTCGGGGACGGGATTGGCAGGCGCGCACCGCTGGTGCTCTGGCCAACAATGGCCCAAGGATTTGCACTGCCCCAAGGCAGCTCCCAAGTCAAAAGTTCCCACCTGCAGCGTTCGAATGCGATATAAATTTCATTAGAATTTCAGCAATGTCGGCATTATTGAAAACAATTACGATTAATAAGCAATGTAGTACTCACATGATCACGCCGAAGGCAAAAACATCGCTGGAGAGGGAGGCGGGACCCCCATTGAGCACCTCAGGAGCCAGCCATCTTCAGAAGAGTAAGAAACATCGCATGGGTGAATAATCGGGGCGGCATTCGCGTCGCAGAAACAGAATATAATTCGAAATATACCTGGGGTTCATGGCTTGGAGGCTCGTGGAGCGCGTAGTCTCTTGAAGGACCTTGCTGAGATTGAAGTCGCTCACTTTAAAGCAAAACATGGTAGGAAAAAAATTAAAAGGCCCCGTACGGTCGAGCAGAAGAAAAAGGGGGTGCTCTACAATTGAAGTGCAGGTGGCTCCATGGACGCTGTATAAGCCTACCTTTGAGCTTCCAGCTGCCGGTTACCAGCAAATTTGCAGACTTCAGATCTCTGTGAAGGATGGGCGGGGTGCGCGAGTGCAGGTAGAGCATGCCACGGACGCAGTCCGCAGCGAAGCGAACGCGGCGCGACCAAGGCAGCTCTGCAGCACGCTCGAGGCTGGCTTTGCCGCTCTGCAGCACGCTGGTGAGGGAGCCGCGGCTGCAAAACTCAGTCACGACGGCGGCAGGAGCGATGGTCACTCCCAGGAATTGGACGATGTTTGGGTGGTGCAAAGTGGTCATCAAAGATGCCTCTTGGCCCAGCCTCTGCAAGCAGCGAAAAAAAAAACGTGGATACTAGAAAGCATTGTATATATTGTAACGATGTTTTCTGTGAATTTTTCTCAATCTAAAGATTTAAGATGATTTTTCATATGCCCAGTGTACTCCGGCAAGATGACGTAATCCGCCGCCAATACTTGCCTGCATGATGGGGCTTTCAAGGTTCATCAGCGCAGACTGGGTGCCGTTGGTTTGGGCGTCACCGCTGGACTCCAGCAGGATCTTTACTGCGACTTGAGTCTGGTTCCAGCTCCCTACACAACGCCCAAAAAACACAGTGAAAAATCGAGGGTGAAATCGATTCTTTGAGAATAAAATTTCAATCTTGTAAATTCCCAGGACCATCCCGCCGCCTTTGCACGGTCTTTCAATCTTACCCCTGTAAACCCGCCCCCAGCTGCCCTCCCCGATGGGCCTCTCAATGACAATGTCCTCGAAGCGCAGTTGCCACTCTTCCAGCGCCCCGCGAGAGGCACCGCCAGAGGATGTCGAGCGCATGGAAGCAGTGGAACGAATGTACTGCATCAGCGGGTCGGCAGCCAGCGCGGTCGATCCCCGGCGGGCGGAGGACTGGGACTGGGAATGGGACTGGGAGAAAGGAGAAGGCGGGGCAGAGGGCACTGAGCCTCCGCTCTGCGTGGTGGCAGAGTTGTAGTTCCAGTTGGTGATGGGGGTAGAGTTGGGGCTACCTCCGTCAACAAACATTGTGGGGAATTCTTCTGGCTGGGAAGGCAGCGATGGGGGGGGTTGCACTTGGCGGGCGCTGATGTTCCCGACTGGGCCATAGACGGCCACAGGGGGAGAGGTGGCGAACATGGGGTCGGCGGACTGGTACGCTGGAGTCGACGCTGGGGAGTAGCTTGGTGAGGGGATGCCGGAGGTGGGGCGCTGCTGCTCCAGAAGCAAAGCGCCGTTGTTGCTGTTGTTGTTATTCTTGTCATTTTTCTTGCGTACGACCAGGATGATGGCCAAAACAGCAACTGCAAAGAAAAGAAATTGTGTTTTTTTAGCCAAATAATGCTATGAATTAATTGTTAAATACCATCTTACCGACGGCAACGATTCCACCCACGACGCCACCCACAATGACGGCAACGTTTGAAGATCCGCCGCCTTCAGGCTCCTGTAGCAAAGTGAAATACAATGTATTGTGTTTCTTCGAACCAAGACACAATGCTATATATATCACTTATGCGGAAATGTACGTGAACCGTACCTGTCCTGCCACTGTCATTCCCAGCTCGGTCAGCTCCATTTGCAGCGCGCCGCTTTTCACGCTGGTGTCAAGCCTGGTCTGAGTGTCCGCCGGATCCGCAGTGTACACACTATTCTCCACCTGCATGCTGGTCGTCGCCAGCAGCGCCCTGCGCCTCGTTGCAGCGCTGGTTTTCACCTCAATCCAGGTGGTCGGCACCCCTGCGATGCCGCTGAGGGCCTGCTTGTAGGATTCTTGCTGCGCTGTGAACTCCACCTGGTCCACACCCTCCACAGTGAGCTTCTGGACAGTGTAGGTCTGCGGTCGATTCGCCATGTTGTCGTCTTTGTAGTAGGGCTGAACAAACGCCATGCACTGCTCAGAAATACGCTCTAGGGCCGGCAAGGTGTTGGTGGGCAAGTTGAGCTGGCCGGTGAGGCACGCAGCCTCTTGGGCAGCTTCTGGGCAGTCTACAGGAGTGTTTCCAGCAGGATCCAGGCAGAGAATGATGTTCTCGAACAGCCTGGTGGCGGGGTCGCAGTCGATTTTGACGTGAGCTCCAAAAGCTTGCGACAGCTGGCCGAAGAACGTTGCTGCGTCCACGGTGGGTGGCTTCACACCGAAAGTAGCCATAACCTTGTTGGGGTTATATTTTTGGTACAACTGCGCAGTGAGTAGGAAAAAGAATAATTACGGGCAACTAGTATACAGTAATACAGGTTTTCAAATGGTTGGCATATGAACAAAAAGAGGGGGCGGGGGGGGGGGGGGGGGGGGGGCGTAAATCAACACCTTGGAAAACAAATCGTGTTTCTGAACTGACCTCAGCCATTTTGCTGTAATAATCGGGCACGCTGAAGCCAGTGCAATAACCTGAAAAACAAGACATGAACAAATATGACTGGAATGTGACCAGGAAGAAAACTAATCAGTTGTGCCGGTTCAAAACACGAACCTTCAGTGCTCCAAACGGAGTTCCACAGCACATTGCTGTCCCCGGTGGTCGATTCCAGGTCTTCCCAGCTGCACTTCAATTTCTTCTGTACGTCGGCGGGGATCTGGGTGGTGACATCTACTGCCGAGTCCGGTGGGGGGCTCAAGCATTTTGAGTTGTTGTGGGGGCTAGCCACAAGCTCAGAGGATGAAAATCCTTCGAAAGGGTTCACAGTGCACGAGCTGGATCCCACATATTCCGGTGCGCACCTGCAAATAGCAATGGAGAAAATCTTGAAATCTGAGCAAAGAGAAAAAAAATAAAACCGAGAAAGAAGACGCACCATTGCGCGTTCCAGTCAAAAATCATTTCGAGGTGGTCGATATCGGTGGCCTGAGCCAGAGGCGGCGGCGGCGGCGGGTTTATTTGTGTGTCGTTTGGCTGAACAACCGGCGGCTCTGGCGGCGTCGTGTTGGTTGGGGGGAGCGGAGGCTGGGGGGGCGCAATGGACTCATAATACGGCCTCACAAAACCCATGCAACCATCCCCCACACGCACGGTGGGCGGCTTGGTGTCTGTGGTTGGCAAGTCCAGTGCCCCTGCAGCAGGGCAGTTCAAAGTCGCTTCTTCGGCAGCGGGGCAATTCACGGCGGGGCTGCCGGTGGCATTGAAGCACACAACCACGTTGATAAGGGTAGATGTGCCTGCTAAGCACTCCAGCCTAACCTGCGCCTTAAACGCCTCGGAAAGCTGGCTCTTGAAGGTAGGGCCATCGACGGAGGGGGGTTTCACGCCGAACTGCGTCATAACCGTCTGCGAATCCATGTATTATGAGAAATAAATAATATTTCACCGGTGCACGTGTGCTAATGGCAATTCAAGGACGTACATTTGGGTTGTATTTGGGGTACGTTTCGGTAATGAACCTAAACAAAAAGGGGGGCGGGGGGGTAATGCCAAGCGAAATTACTCTTAAAAATAGAAAAAAACATACCGGAAGTACTCCGGGGCAGTGAAACCTGCACAGAAGCCTTCGCTGGTCCACACGCCGTTCCACAGCGGAGCGTTGTTGCGGTCTGGTGCCTCACTATCCATCCACGCGCAGTCCAAGCTCCGCTTGACATCGGCGTCAATCTGCGTGGTAACGTCAATTGCGCTGGAAGGCTTCACCCCGCAAATCTTTTCCGAATTGGGGCGGGGCCGCAGCTCTGAGATTGTAAACGCTTCTAACGGGGCCACAAGACAGGTAGATTTGAGGAAGGGCCAGCAGTTGCTGGGGTTCCAGTCTCTGCATCATAATTGGGAATGATAGTATTTGAGATTTTTTTTTTGCAGCGAGAGTGAAATACGAGTTTTTTTGTGCAGCGAGAGTGAAATACTTACAGCACTAGCTCAAGACGCTCGACGCCGGGCTTGGGGGCTGCTTGGCTGCAGGACAGCGTGATGAGCAGTATGCATGCAAATATCTTCATATCCGGGCATGCACCGCGCACTCAGGCTGGGTTTATTCGCAAGAGAGAGATTGAGATGCGATCAACTAGTGTGTTGCAATTTTCGATTCGCAAGGGGCAAATCGTTCATGCATTAGATATTTCCAGGCATAATCTATTAAGGGAGATCTCGTTTCTGCTGCACCCGATGAACGCCATAAAACCCTTTGAAGGCGACGTGGACTTGCTTTTTCTTGCCACATCAGCACCTTACATGGGCAGGCCGCGGGGCTAATCGTAATCGCTGCAAACGTTGGTAAAGCCAATGGAGAATTGTGTCTATCCCATCAATTACTGATTCTGAGACTTGATGAAAAAGATTTTGAGTGTTGTTTGCCTCATAATGCTGGGTTGACAGTTGACAACAAGCTCTATCTCAAAAGATGCACCGCATACGCAAGTATTCTACGCTTAATATGGATGCATTCTGATACCTGGCAGCAGTTTTATGCACCTAGAGCGAAACATATGTTTGAAAATCACATGTGCAGTTGTAATAGACAACATTGGCTTTGGGCAGGCTGTGACATGCTTCAGAATATTTAAAAAAAAATGCCGCAGCGCAGCTATGATCGCTGCAACGACCGTTGCAAAATAATGCCAACAACAATCAACATTAACCCACAAACCCTTCCCCCTTACCAGGAGCTACCAACAATTCAATAAAACCGCCAAAGACGCTGATTTGCTTTTTTTATTGAAAAACATTTAGATTTTAGCAGTTTGTAGGAAATTTGAAACTTGTCGGAAAAAAACTGAATTATTTTCCTCGTTTCCGTTATATTTGTTTCAAACCTTTTGCAAATATATGTATGTACACCATGCCCTGACACCTCCACCATGAGGCTCGTGCGATTTCTAAACGTGGGCGGGGCGATTTCATGCAGTCTGGGTGCTTTACTCGCCCTCTTAGGCTATGCCAAAGGCCGGCAAGCGAAGCAGCTGCGAGGGGTGACCACTCTGGAGAGCTTGACAGGTAAGGACCGGCCTCCAAGAACTCTTCCTGGCCCGTTTCTCGAAATTCAATCTCAGATCAAGTTTTTGTCCCTCTCACGACCTCACCCTCCCTTTTATATCCATACCAGAGCTGAAGGCAATCTTGGCCGTGGTGCCGCTGCTGGTGGCGGTCACGGGGCGGGTGTTTGCCAACAAACCCATCAAGTGCGATCTCTCCAACAACGAGGGGGCCATCGTGGCCCTGCACGACGAATCCCACTCCCAGACCCGGGGGGCAGACAGCACCGTATGGATGCCGGAGCTGCAGCCCATCAGGGACACCGTGCGGGTGGCGGAGTGGGGCCTTTCTGAGGGGCGGGGGCCATTCACGTGGCAGCTGCCTGTTCTGGATGGCAGCCGCGCCAAGAGTGACGTCATGCAGCTCTCCGCCGACCAGTTTTACCCCGCAGACTCCGGCCTCGTTGAAACCATCGTGCAGACCCTGGCGGGGCACCGCAGCGTCGGGTTAAGGCGCGTTGAGCAATTTCTGCCCATCGGTGCTGAAATCACGGCCATTGGTGAGCTGCGAGCGGTGTCTGACTTCCCCGGGAACCCGTTCAAAGGCGTGGTGAAGACCCGGGGTGGTAAACTGCTGGTGTTGGCGCGTCCAGCTAAGGGAGGGCCCTTCATGCTGAGCCGCCGTCGGCTGCCGGAGTTGATCGCATCCACCGAGGGTGCAGGGGTGCTGTGCAACCAGCTGGCGGCGGGGTTCGTCATTGTGGGGGCGGGCATGCTGCTGGCGGCGGCCTACCACCGCCACTGGGTGAAGAAAAGGGTGCAGGCGGCGAGGCGGCGGTCGGAAGAAGCCAGGCGGCGACAGCACGCTGCCGAAGCAGGCAGGGAAGGCGCAGCAGGCGTAGCAGGGGATGGTGTTAACGACGAAGGGGAGGGTGCTGGGGGTGATGAGGGGCGAGGGATCTGCGTAGTGTGCTATGAGCGGCAGAGCGGCATGGTGTTCCCAGGCTGCGGTCACCTCTGCGTGTGTTCGATTTGCGGGGAGGGGGGCCCAGGTATGGACCGGTGCCCCATTTGCCGATCCAGGGGGCGCCCCATCAAGGTGTATGTAACGTAGAAGCATGCAGAGAGGAGAAAAAGGGTCTGGAGATGGCTGCACTAGATAATCACGAAACGCGAAAATTAGTGCGCGTCGGAAATTTTGAATTAAATAAATATTGTTTTTTGCTAAAAAATGGCGGCCGTGACCGGTCTGTGTGGCCGCATCCAGGCGCAGCCCGCAAACTCTTTGGCATCTTCAATCGGAGTGAGGGGTAACCCTGTTCTGGCGCCCGCTGTGGCCCGGCGACCCCTAAGGAACATGGCGTCCACCGTGCAGGCGGTGGCAATGCCCGCCGAGCCGGAACAGAAGCTGCAGCGACCGGATGACACAGGTCGCTACGGCAAGTTTGGCGGAAAATATGTGCCGGAGACGCTCATTACGGCGCTCGCCGAGCTGGAGGCGGCCTACGCCGAGGCAATGAACGACCCCGCCTTCGTGGTACGCCATCCATCTCCACAAAATTTCGTGTGGCTGGTTGCGTCTGCCCACAATCCTCTCACCTTTTGTTTTTGCCCTCGCTTCCAGGCCGAATTCGAGGCCATCCTCAAGGACTACGTCGGCCGTCCCTCCCCCCTGTACCATGCCGTCCGCCTTTCTGAGTATTACAAGCGGTGAGACCCACAAAACACTCATTTTCCATTGTCACCACCCGCTCCACTTTTTCTGCCTCATTTTCTCACATTTTCGCTCCGTTGCCAACAGCCCCGACGGCACCGGGCCCGAGATTTACTTCAAGCGCGAGGACCTCAACCACACTGGCGCTCACAAGATCAACAACTCGCTGGGCCAGGCGCTGCTGTGCAAGCGGATGGGAAAGAAGCGCATCATCGCAGAGACGGGCGCGGGGCAGCACGGCGTGGCCACCGCCACGGTGTGCGCGCGCGAGGGGCTGCAGTGCATCGTCTACATGGGCGCCAAGGACATGGAAAGGCAGGCAAGTTGAAAAGAGACTATTTTTTTCATGGCGGAGGTTTTATTGCGGTTTATCTCCCCCAATCTCGCCTGCGTTATTTACATGGAACCTAGCATACGAAAGGGTTTCCTCGCTCTTCATTATGCCTCCCTACCCTATTTTTGGCGTTCTCTCCGAGCCGCCTTTCAAAGCTCTTTATTCTTTCATCTTTCTTTAAAAACGCACCGCTCTCTCCCCTTCAACTAACCATTCCCCTCACACGCAGGCCCTCAACGTGTTCCGCATGCGCCTGCTGGGCGCTGAGGTTCGCCCCGTCCTCTCCGGCACTGCCACCCTCAAAGACGCCACTTCGGAGGCCATCCGCGACTGGGTCACCAATGTGGAGACCACGCACTACATCCTGGGCTCTGCCGCGGGCCCCCACCCCTTCCCCATGATGGTTCGAGACTTCCAGTCGGTGATCGGAAGGGAGGTGCGCTGGCAGGCGGAGGCAGCCTTCGGTGGCCAGCCCGATGTGCTAGTGGCGTGCATCGGCGGCGGATCCAACTCCATTGGGCTGTTCCACGAGTTCGTCGACGACGAGGAGGTGCGGCTGGTGGGTGTGGAGGCAGGCGGTGAAGGCGTTGACACGCCCAAGCACGCCGCCACGCTCACCAAGGGCAGGCCTGGGGTGCTGCACGGCTCGTACTCGTACCTCATTCAAGACGACGAGGGGCAGGTGATCGACCCCCACTCGATTTCGGCAGGTTTGGATTACCCCGGTGTTGGTCCTGAGCACTCTTTCTTAAAGGACCTGGGGCGGGCGGAGTACCACGCGGTGACGGACCAGGAGGCGTTGGACGCGTTTGTCCGCGTGTCGCAGCTAGAGGGCATCATCCCTGCGCTGGAGACTAGCCACGCCCTGGCCTACCTCGACACGCTGTGCCCTACGCTGCCTGACGGCACGCGGTTGGTGCTGAACTTCAGTGGAAGGGGGGATAAGGACGTGCAGAGCGCGGCCAACTATCTGCCGCACCTGAAGGGGGAGTAAACGAGCCCAGGTGCTGCCTGCCGTGCAAACCCTGCCCTGTGATTCTTTTTATTTTCATTGATTCATTCATTTTCTCGTTCTCTATTAAAATTTCTTTGAGAAAAAGACGCGCCTATCATTCGTTTTATAGTTATGGAAGGCAATGACAGGTGCCTGCTGCCCTTTTCCCTTTTGAACGCGTCAACCGAAACAATTCGTTTTCTATTTCTAACCGCCAATTGTATAACCAACCGTACCAGTTAAGCAATAATCGAACAAGTAATGATACATTAGTAATTAGAGAGTGGACAGCAACGGACAGTCCAGGGGCTGTTTGAAGGGGCGTCGGCAAAAGTGGTGAATGCCTGCCGAATCTTGCCAGGTGCAATGTACATGATGTCTGACCAGGCCTCCAGGTCCTGTTGCGTTGTGAAACGAGTATGTCTAGCTCTCGTACTTGTGAATTGAAGAGTCAACGCAGAGCATTCGCCTGTACAACCCCGATTGTGTTCAAAAGTAATGTTTAGCAGACTTGTCGAAATTGCGTACTGACAAAATAAAATAACTTGTCAATAAATAGAATAGAGGATGGCTGCGCTGTGCTGAGTTCTTTGAAATCGCCCCCCGAACAAAATTCAAAATTCGCAACAAATTAAAACACAGCGAGCCCTTTGCCCTGTTTAGTTGTTGGCGGATAATATGAGACCGTCTAGACACGATTCGACACGGCGCTGTCAGTTCTCTTGATTTCGCCCCGAAAATTATAAATTCGCAACAACAATTCAAACAATACCGAGCCAATTGCCCTGCACCTAGCGGATAATAAGAGATCGTTTGGATTCAACACGGCACGAATCCAACACGGCAGCTGTCCCGCACAGAGCGCACAATTGACATCGCTCTCGGGGCGGTGGGTGTGCTTCACCCTCTAAAAGACAACAGCTCCGTGCCGCAGCGGTAAGTGGCACTAACCGCATTTGTTTGGGGCGCAATAGCTCTGGGCAGTCTCAATTTAATATTATTAATCTCTGTGATTCCGCAACACTGTACTTTTTGCAGCAGGGAGGGCGGCAAAGCCCCCCTCCCCCAGAAATAAAGTCGAATGAGCCGCAGCAGGGTGTTCTACAATTTTGACCTGACCTTCACCAACCGGGAGCTTGAGGATGAGTTCAGCGGCCACCTGATGCGGCGGCGGCGGCAGTTCCCTCATTGGGAGGTCCTTCGCGCTTTGATTGCCCTCTCCTCCATGCTGCGCACCACCCTGCGCCTGGCCGACATTCCCATGCACGTCCTTTCCATCTACCCCATCGCGTCAGTGGCCCTCGCCGACGCCTATCTGGCGCTCACATGCCGAGGGTCGTGGCGGTTCCGAGCCGCCTTTTCCACTTTTTCCAACGTCGCCAACATCGCTCTTGTCGCGTACAACCACATGGCGATATTCACATATAATGATTCCATGAGCGCACTACAGCGCCTGTCCCTGTTGGTGCTGGGCTCCCCACTGTTCATTCTGCAGACCGGGCGAATAATGCGACTGCCGTTCTGGGTTGAGTACTTGCGCCTCATGCTTGGGTCGCTGCTAGCCATGACGCAGATGCCGGCCATGTGCGTCGGAAACCCCTTGCTGCAGTGGTTCACCCAGCTACAGCTCCGGGGCCTCGGCAGCCTTCTAACACCACCCCCTCAATTAATAATTAAACCGGGGTCATCGCCAAGCACACCCATGCACACGTTCTGCGTCATCCAGCAGAGCCTTCTCATCATATTCTTAGGATTCGCGTGGCCTTTGTACTTCTGCTTCATGCAAGAGCGGCGGCAACGGCGTGCCTGGAAGCGGAGCAGGGAGCACAGGATGGCTGTCTGGCGGCGAAGGAGAGGGATAATGCTCGATGACTGGACAGATGGCGACGAGGAAGGTGAGGTTGCGTGTGGCATGAGGAGAGTCGGCGTGATCGATTTTTTCTCCCGGTTTGCCGTGCCTGGGGTGGCCTGCATGCTGTATTTCGCTGCTCAAGCGGCAGCCAGACACCCAATTTCATATTTCACCTAGGAGTGTGACGTTTAGGTCGAAATAATGGGAATTTGCCGTAGTTTTTACCTCCATTTTTTTTTTCAATACTGATAATTATAATAAATTGCCTTTTTATCATAACGAGCATGCAGTGCGAGTACTTCTCCTCAATTTTTGGCCAAGTACATTGATGATAACAATAAACAATAATTTCTGTGAGAAAGCATTGTTTTCCTCCTTCCTACGTCGCTTTGGTGCTGCATGCATCAGTTATTTTTTTTCAACTAAAAAATTTATTGACTGCCACTGACATAAAATTATGGATACTTTTTTTCTCAATAAAGCTGCCACAATGTGGAACCTTTTTTTTGTTTTTTAACCAGCCATTCCAGAAAAAAGTTCGCTCGTGATGCTTTCGTTTTTCCCGCAGTGTCGTACTTCCTTTCAGTCTCTTTTGCCGCTCTGTTGCTTCGTTTCCCTTGCTGTTTTGGTGTTCACTGCTTCATTAAAAAAATAAGTATAATCATCAGGCCAACGCCTCAAACTTGGCAAGCTTTTCGTTCAGCGCCTGCAGCTGGTCTGCAGCTTCAGTTTCCGCCGCTTTCACCTCCGCCACAACCTTCTCAGGCGCCTTATCCACAAACTTAGAGTTGCTCAACCGCGCGCGCAGCCCCTCCAGCTCCTTTTCCACCTTGGCCGCCTGTTTCCGCAGCCGCTCGGTCTCTTTTGCGGCATCAAACAGCCCCGCCAACGGCACCAATACTTCCAAACCCTCGCGCACCACCAGCTCAATCTGGCCCGCGGATTTCTCCCCTTCTGTGGCGCCTTCCACCTCGCCCACAAAATGCAGCGCCTCTAGGTCAAGCCGAGCCAGCAGCGCCAGCACCGGCGCTTCGCCCTTCAGCGCTACTCTCAGCGCAGGATCGGCCGCAACAACGGTTACCCCGATGCGGCGCCCCGGCTCCACGCCGTACTCCGCCCTGGCATTGCGCACGGCGCGCACAGCCACCTGCAGGGCCTCAAAATGCGCCGTGGCTTCAGCGTCCACAGCCGCCGCGTCTGCGGGCCAGGGCGCGGCGATCAGCGCCTCCCCTGCGTGCGGCAGCGCCTGCCACAGCTCCTCCGTGATAAACGGCATGAACGGGTGGGCTAGCTTCAGCAGAGCGTCGTACACGTAAACCAATACACGACGAGTGGAGGCGGCAGCTACAGGGTCGTTGCCATACAGCCTCGACTTGGCCGCCTCGATGTACCAGTCCGCAAAATCAGACCACACAATGTCGTACAGTATCCGCCCAGCTTCTCCAAAGTCCAGACTTTCTTGAGCGGCGGTGGAGGCGGCGACAGCGGCGTGAAGCTGCGACACGATCCAGCGCTCGGGGAGCGCCAGGCTGGAGCTGGAGGAGGCCAGCATGTCTGCGGCGGACACGCGGGCCAGCTCCTCCCACTCTGGCGTGCCTGGCGTGACCTCTGCTTGGGTCAGCGCAAACAGCACAAACTTGCCGGCGTTCCACAGCTTGTTGGTGAAGTTGCGGGCGCCGTTGACGCGGTCCAGGGACAGGTTGAGGTCTTGGCCTGGGGAGGTGCCGGTGGCGAGGGTGTACCGCAGGGCATCAGCGCCGTACTGATTAATTGTGTCCACGGGGTCAACAACGTTGCCCAGGGACTTGCTCATCTTACGCCCCTTGTCATCGCGCACCTAGCGCAGGAAGAAAAAGAGGAAACGAGCGAATCCAAGTTAAAAAATCACGAGATTTGGCGTCGTGTAATTCTAATTTTGCCCCCGCTCAAAAGATGTGAAAATGTTTGCCGTGTTGCACGTTAGCCCCCTTTATGAATTTACCAAAACTGCAGCAACTCACCAGGCCGTGGAGATAAATGGTGGAGAAGGGCGCTTTGCCCGTGAACTCGATGCCCATCATCATCATGCGCGCCACCCAAAAGAACAAAATGTCGTGCCCTGTCTCCATCACAGAAGTGGGGTAAAACTTGTCCAAGTCAGCGGCAGACGCATCTGGCCACCCCAGGGTGGAGAACGGCCACAGCGCGGACGAAAACCAGGTGTCCAGGACGTCTTGTTCCTGCCGGAGAGCCACGTCGGTGCCAAACTGCGCTTTCGCTTTTTCCGCGGCTTCCGCGTCGTTGCGGGCCACCACATAGCGGTCGGTGGGAGCGCCTTCGGCCGACACAGCTTCCCCTTCGCTGGCGTAGATGTACCACACCGGGATGCGGTGCCCCCACCATAACTGTCGGGACACGCACCAGTCGCGAATATTCTCCAGCCAACCGCGGTACACCCGTTCAAACCGCTCGGGAACGATGGTAGTCTCCCCCGAGGACACCGCCTCCAGCGCTGGCTTGGCCAGCGACTCCATTTTAACAAACCACTGCTCCCGCACCAGGGGCTCCACAATTTCGCCGCCCCGCTGGCTGCGAGGCACGCGCAGCGTGTAGGGCTCTTCCTTCAGCACCAAACCCGCCCCCTGCATCCCCTCCCACAGCTTGGCGCGCGCTACAAACCGGTCCATGCCCTCAAACTCCCCTGCAGCAGCGTTCAGGCTTCCGTCGTTGTTCATTATGTTGATGATCTCCAGGCCATGGCGTTTGCCGATCTCGTAATCGTTCACATCGTGCCCAGGGGTGATTTTAAGCGCCCCAGTGCCAAATTCTCGGTCAACGTACTCGTCTGCGATGATGGGGATGGTGCGGCCACCAGAAAAGGGGACTTCGGCATGCAGCCCGATCAAGTGCTTGTAGCGATCGTCCTCGGGGTGGATCTGCATGCGTAAGGTGTGGATATACATTGAATGAGGGGTTAGCGGAGGAAAAACAGGCATTTCCAGTTATAGTTATAATTTAAAGGATAGTGAACCGATAAATTCCAGCATTGCCACCGGAAAAAATCAACCACTTGCTTGACATTGTTTTGCAAATATAAGATTTTCACAAGCAATAATAAACGCACCGCCACTGCTGTGTCACCCAGGATGGTCTCGGGGCGGGTAGTTGCCACGGGCAGGTGCGCTCCATCTGCGCTGCCTGCCACGGGGTACTTGAAGTAGTACAGCGTGCCAGGCTCCTCTGAGTACTCCACCTCCAGGTCAGACACCGCAGTCTGCAGGCCTGGCGCCCAGTTGACCATGTAGGAGCCGCGATAGACCAAGCCCTTGTCGTGAAGCTGGACAAAGGCCTCGGCCACAGCATCTGCGCGCAATAAATAAACAGTAGGGATCATTAAGGGTTTAGGGCATCTGGTTTTCGTCTTCTTTGAGGTAGAAAATGGGGGAAAAAATGAGCCGAATTCTGAGAGGCACAGCAGATATGTCAAAGAACACGAAAAGGTACCAAAAAATAGAAAGCAAAATCCTATATTCAGTAGTAAAAGGGAGGAAAAGTTTAAAAAAATGCGCTCACCGCTGAGGCCCGCATCCAGCGTGAACCGCTCCCTGCTCCAGTCGCAGGACGCCCCCAGGCGGCGCAGCTGCTGCGTGATAGCACCGCCGTACTCAGCCTTCCACGCCCACACCTCTTTCAAGAACGCCTCGCGCCCCATGGTGCGGCGGTCCTTTCCCTCCGCCGCCAGCATCTTTTCCACCACCATTTGGGTGGCGATGCCGGCGTGGTCGGTCCCCGGAAGCCACAGCGTTGGACGCCCCCTCATCCGCTGAAATCTCACCATAATGTCCTGCAGGGTGGCGAACATGGCGTGCCCCATGTGAAGCTTGCCGGTGACGTTGGGTGGGGGCATGGAGAGCGTGAAAGGCGTCCCCTGGGCAGCCTCGTTGGGCTTGAAATGGCCGGAAGACTCCCAGTGAGCGTACAGGCGGGCCTCTGCCTCTGCCGGGTCGAAGTTCTTTGGGAGCTCCATGCCGGCAGTGGCGGGAGCAGAAGCGGCTGCTGGAGGGAGATACACACATGAGCAACATTTGGGGTGGCGGCGGAAAGAAATAAAGGGTGGAGATGTTTCGCACCTGGGGCTGCTGCGCTAGCCGATCGGCACATCGAGAGGTGCCCACCATGGCGAGTGTACTGGGTTCTCAGCAGCGCTGGAGTGCGAAGGAGAGTGGCTGTGGAGGCCTCACCACCACCAAAAACATTGAAAGATGTGGGTCGGCAGCTAAGACCTCCAGGGGCCGTGCGCAAGGATGCTGTCGAGGCTTTAGCGTACATTGCGAAAGAAAAGCACTGTTTGGGGAACCTTGGTTGGAATAAAAGTGCCTTCAGCATTAATGAACAAAAAACAATATGGATGACCCCAGCGCTGCCACTAGCGTCAGGGGAACATGGTCAGATTGAAATTATCAATCGAAATGTGCTTTGAATTTTTGCAATGCGATTCATTTCGTGCTGGAGACCGAGATGAGGTGGTGGGGACCAAAACATAAAGCTGTTTTCGAAATCGCGTTTTTTTTTGTATCCTGCTGATACCGCTCTTTAGAAGAAGCTGCACTAGTGCCGACAGCTGCAAAGTAATATTATTTCCAGATCACAATTTATTTTATTTTTCGTGACAGCTAAGCTTCGGATATTTTTATGTGACATGGTCGCCAAGCAACGATATGCAGCCATAAGATGACGGCAGGCTGCGTGCGTAGCCGCTCAACACCCACATTTTTGAATTAAATGGCATCTCCAGAAGAAGAACGAACAATCACGCTGTGGAGGGCGACGTTTGCAGAGTTCAAGTACGCATACGACGCATTCAATATGCACCTGCACACTGGATTCCTCCCCCTCTCCTACTCGCTATTATTTAACTCTTTACTGCCGCTGCTAGGCGGCAGTCCCTCCGCACCTTCAGCAGCACCCTTTTCGACACCGAGTCAGGCGACTGGCTCAACGTGGTGGGAGAGGCTGCCACCGCTGCCGCCGACTGGTCCGACTTGTGGCCGCCCCAGCAGTGGCACATCGCCTTTGAAATTCTGGCAAGTTTTTTTGTTTATGTAGTTTAGTCTCTCCTCTTTCTAGCGACAGCTAAATCCCCCAAAAAACTTGAAATGTATTCTTGTTTTTTTATTTATAATCGATTTCCATTGCTTACGTAATGCAGCTGTGCCAGGCGCCGCCAGCAGTTCGATCGGTCCTTCCGGGGCATGACGACTTACTAATGTTCGTGTATTGGTCGAATGTGGCCGTGGAAAAGGGGTCTCGGGTGTTTGCCAGGCGACGAGGGGCCTCCCTGCCCTCAGAGCTGCACTGGGAGTTGCCTTTAGCGGCCCAAGTGGACTGGCATTCCAGCTTGCTGCTAAACGTAGTGCTGCAAACTCAGTACGTGCTCACCGTGGCGCGGTGCCCCCCCTCGGAGCTGGAGCGCATCGCCGACGGGCCTGCTGCGCTGGAACGGCACAGCGCGCGTAGCACGCGCAGCATCCACGTCACCAAAATTGTCCACGCGTCGCCCTCCCGTGCCCCCCTCAACCTGGATCAAAGCCGGGCCCACCACGCGGAACCTGAGGCGTCTTACCCCGAGATTTGCTTCGCGGTTGACGATTTTGCAGAGGCTTTTGGGGAGCTGACAGTTGAAGAGAGTGACGACTGCTATTGCGTGGCTCTGCACGGTGATGTGGCAGGCTCCTGGGGGCGTGCAGCTGCGATGGGACGAATAGAGGGGGTCAAGGCAGGCCAGCAAGAGCAGCAGCAGGGTGAAGAAATCGTATCGATGGAAAGGAAATATTCAACCGCTGGGGAGATTGGTGAAGAAAACAGTGTGGTGCAGGGGTTGGCGGGGTTGAGCCTCGGTACAGCGGAAGCACCAAGGGCAGACGAATCGCCCATGAACAATTTGCCTTCGCCGCCGCCGCCCTCCCAGCTGCCAACACTCCTCTTCAGCGGCTACGTCAGCCACACGCAGCTCACAGAATCGCTGCGGGACCAGCTGGACAGCCCGCTCCTGGGGCTGCAGCGCTCCAGTCGCCCCACACGCGTGGCCATGCGCGGCCCCGGCGGCACAGGGAGGGCAGACGTTGCGGTGACTCGGCTTCAATGGCCGCCCGAAAAAGAAAGAGAAGGCAGCAGAGTAAATGGCGGTGCTGGGGAGCAGCCTGGAAGTTTGTCGCCTGGTAAAACGGTGCTGAGGCTGATGAGAGGAGTGGTGCAGGCGGCCCAAGCAGCGGGGAGAGGCGGTGGGGGCAGTGGCCGTGGCGATAGCGGTGGGGGGCCCAGGCTGCGCTGTGCGCTAATGTCGTTGTCGATGCCGGTAGAGGCCCTGGCGGAGGACATTTTGAAAGCGTTGTAACTATGTAGCTCTGCAGCATATTGTTGCCCAGAGTGGTTTACAGATTTACATGCTTACACTTGTAAATTCCCAGACCCATCCCACCGCACGGTCTCCCAAGGGCAAGGGTTAGCTGGCGGCGCCGTCGGCCAGGCTGCTGTACACGCTGCTGTCGGCGCCATCGCTGCCGCTCGTTGTATGGACAGCAGCGAGGCAGCGTGCAGGGCGGTGACCCAGGCGAAGGGGAGATGCCACGGCGTATCGAAAGGGCCTTAGAAAAGTATGTCGGCGCTGACAGGGGGTGGCGTACATGATTGCGGAACAGAATGCGCCCCGGGGCAGCACAGGAAAAATAGAACTTGATGGTTTAAACCGAAAGCGTGGCAATTGCTGGGTTTAGACTTTCAATATGATTTATATGTTTATACGTATGCGGCTGGCATCAAAATTGTGTGCACCGCCAAGAAATTAAAAAAAAATGAAGGTTTGAATTGAGAGGTGGTGTGGGAAATTTTTGACGAGGCTTTTTTGAAGGGGTGTCGCACTGACTCGAGTACAGGGGATTTGAATGTACCCTTATGAATGTACTATGGGATTCAAAGTAGCTGCTACTTCGAGGAGGCCGCGTCGTACATGCCTGAGGCGAAATCGTTTTTTTGGCGGGAATGATTTTGCAGAGCATTGTATTGTGTAAGTTTAAGCCGGAAAATAAATAAACGGGCAATAAATTATGAAGCAGCAACGACAATCAAGTAGAGCCAACAAGAAAGAAAAGAAACAACTGGTATTTAATCAGAAAAATAGAAAATGGCGTTTATTTCGTTCGTGTCCTTGGCATGAGCGGCTTGCGAATTTCCCATCGCCTCTCTTCTTGCTGCCACTCCAGAATACCCGCCCTCTTAGCTAGCAATCCTCTTAAGGTAGCCCTTGACGTGCTGGGAGTACTTAAGCTCAGGCGACCGGTCTGACTGGAACTTTGTCGTCTTCTCAATAAATTTATCCAGCGCTGCCAGCGGCCCTCCGTGGATGCCCATTCGCGACAGCTTGGTGTCCTCAACGACGCAGTACGACCCCACTGTGACAAACTGATGGCAGTACGCGTCAAGCTCCTGCTGCACGACGCCCTGGCTGTGGTCCGAGTCGAGGAACACGAGGACTGTCTGGGCGGTGGAAGCAATCTCCTTGACCTTAGTAAGCACGTTGGTGTCCGTGGAGAATCCCTGAATACCAGTTCATGAAATAAAGGAGAAAAACATGTAAGATACAATAAAAAATATCAAATGTTGACATCGTTTCATAGAAAAATATTTAATAATTAATTTACCTGGATGAAGGTGACGTATTTCTCCCACAGTTTGTGCTCAGTAGGGTTTTTCGTCTCCGCTGTGGACCCAAACCCAGTGGCGGGGTGGTTGACGTCAATGGTGACGATTTTGCTGCTGTACAGTTCGGAGATCTCCAAAATTGACGCCCACAACAGCGCGCTGCCTCCGTTTGCTGCAAACAAGAATTTTATTATTATGTGTAAGGGGGGGAAATAATGATAAACGCAGCGATGCAGATGGGGGGAAATGATAGAGTACCTGTGCCTGTCTCAATGATCAAGTCTGGTTTAATGGTGTACACGATGTTTTGGAGGCTCAGCAGGTCGAAGGGATCTTGCATCACAGCAACGCCTACAATAACCAATTTTAAAGATATTTTAATACGTTAATACATGTGTTATTGTTGTGTGTCATTGGGATGGCGTGCTTCAACGTACCGAGCCAGCGCTGCTCCAGGAAGATGTGGTGGCGCTCGTAGTACATGTCCATGAGCTCCAGCAGGAAATCCTCATCCCTGTTCTCAACCGCAAAATTTTGCCACTTCTTGGGGTGCAACCGTTCCTGTACAATTCCAGATAGGGCCAAAATGGTATTAGTAGAAGTAGAAGTAGAAGTAGAAGTAGAAGTAGAAGTAGAAGTAGAAGTAGAAGTAGAAGTAGAAGTAGAAGTAGAAGTAGAAGTAGAAGTAGAAGTAGAAGTAGAAGTAGAAGTAGAAGTAGAAGTAGAAGTAGAAGTAGAAGTAGAAGTAGAAGTAGAAGTAGAAGTAGAAGTAGAAGTAGAAGTAGAAGTAGAAGTAGAAGTAATGGCATAAGCAAATGCGGGAGGAGGGGAAAACAACACAGACACATCTGAAACTTGCCCTGATGAACCAGTTGGCGAATCCTTCAAGGAACTCGGGGTGGGCATGGCACCACCCGTAGTTCTGTATGTGCTTCAGTGTGGTGTGGATCGACCCAGGGTGGGTAAGCAGAGCGCCAGGGAAAGCGCCGACGGCCAAAGGGCCCTTGTTCTCAACAGGGCTCTTTCCGTCAGTGCACCCAGTGACTCCAACCTCGTCAACGCTTTTAACTGTAGCCATGACAATTTATAGATATAATAAGAGAGGGGCGCTATTGTCATGGCAGTTTTGTCAAAATGCTCGATAAAAAAAAAATAAAAAAAAATGAGACTGCCAACTTACTCGGCTTCCCTGTTCCCTGCCTCTGGCCGCAGTTGAAATAGCGCGTGCCGTCAGCATGCAGGCCGTACAGCCCAGCGATATCGGTCATTCGAGACCGCAGCTCAACAAACTTCGGGTGGCCCGAATCAGGGATGCTCAACAGCTCAAAGTACGGCTTGTGAATATCAATAGTACCAGGAGCCACCCCGGCAACAGCTGCAACAGCGTTGATGATCTCCTGCACGCATGCAAATTGAAAATAAGAAACAACGGCACCCTCGACGCTATGGTCAAGAGCTCGCGCACCTTTCGGAACTTTTTCAAAACCTTGTCAGGGCCAACTTTAGATGGGACAGTATTGTTGAGGGGGCCAAAGCAGCCATGAGGGTCGTACATAACGCCGTCCAGCGCATGGTGCTCTCCAAAAACTTGACGCAAATCCAAAGGATCCGTTAGATACGGAGTGCGTGGGACCTCGTCAGCAATCTCCTGCGGACAGTAAGCCAAAATGGGTTCATTTATTGAAAGGGTGCCGATGGACATTTACTTATTTAGTGCGTCGGGATAATTACTTGCAGGGCTGCGATCAACAAGATTTTATCGACAGAATGGCGAAAAGTTGTCAACTTGCCGGTGTTGCGGGTGATTCAGGGGGCGACAGCGCTGCATTTTGAGCGTCAGTGATGTGTAGACCTCTTTTTGAAACAGACGCCGCGGTCAGCCAGACAACAGATGTGTAAGCAGCGAACACGAGCAATCTTCCAGATGCGTGCGCGAAGCGGGATGGCTGTCTGGAGGATATTAGCCGACCCATTTTTTTTAAAATCAAATCAAAGGATCAATGATATCAGTGTTTGCGCTTTATGTTATATTTCTGGCTGCATTTTTAAATCTACGAATTGGGCTTCTAAAATCCGTTGATGACGCGTTAAAAAATGATAGAAGAGTTTCCCACTTTTTTTTCAAAACCTAAAAGAAAAATAGGATGGTGTTGCAGTTGCAGGACAGAAGAACTGCGCTCCTCCGAGGAGACCCAGGAATGACGACGGAAGCAAAACTGGGATGCTATTTATTTTAACTCAACGAAATGGAGGGGAACAAATGATGATGGTAATCTACTGCCCTCCCCGTCAATGACCAATACCGCTCATCTTTCAGAAGTTCTGGTACATATCTCCTGAAATATACTGTGTGCGAATGAAATAAGATCCTGGAGAACCACGTTGATTTATTATGAGATATGAACAGCAGTTGTAAATTCCCAGAGCCACTTCCACCGCACGGTCTCCCAAGGGCACTCCCCCAAGGGCAGATCAGCAGCTGCAGTTCGCCCCTAATTAACGCCAGTTGCATTTCACCCCTGGATAAGGTATTTCTCTTGACGAGTTGGCAAAGAAAAATATCATTAAAGAACAAAAGAAAAAGGCAAAAATGGCTAGAAGAACATTTATTTGTAGAAGAGCAGTAAAGAAACTGAGAGACGGTTTGGAATCCAATCCATGGAGGGGAAAATGTAATAAGAATAAACAAATTATAAAAATTATAATTTCATATAGACGCTTTATTGCAAGATGAGAGCAGAAAACCTTTGTTGGCGTGAGGCAGAATGGAATGGTGATAATTGAGTTATGGCGGTAAAACGTGAATGCTACTGTGCTATGAAAATAAAACTGAGAACAAAAAATATTTAAGAAATATATACAGTCGTAGTTGGGTTATGCCGAGGGCAGAGCAATGAAGAAAAGGAGGGGGGGGGTGTCATTTCAGCCGGATCGCAAATCCAGGGCACTTGTCTTGGAAGGTGTGCCAGATGCGCACCCCGTGCCGCTCGCAAAATTTATTCACAGTTTTCACCACCGCAGCTCCGCTCCTGCCGCAGCCGTACCCAGACCCAGCCAGCCACCCTCCAAGCTGCATCAGGCCGGAAGCCGCTCTCAAGGCCTTGTAAACGTCCTTCAGCGCCACGGTTTCTTCAAAATTTAGGTACACCAAGTCCACCAGCTCTCCGTTGATTGCACCGCTTTTCAGCGCATACAGCGACTCCGAGTTGACAAAATGAAGACTAGAAGCCTTTTCCACTGCTTTTGTAATCTTGTTGAACAGCGGGCGCTTCTCCTTGGCGTCCACCACCCACAGCGAAGTGGGAGAAAACTTTTCCAACAGGTAGGAAGCAAACGTAACGTCAGGAACGCCAATAACCACTATTTTCGAAGGAGACACGACCCGGTGCAAACTGTAACGCGAAGAATGCCGCTTGGGGCGGTAGTACGGCATAATTTCGATCCAAGACAGCTGCATGTGGCCCAGTTTTTCTCGAAACGTCATCTTCGCATTCTTGTGGTGAATGATGGGAAAGTCGATGGCAGACATGTTGCGCGCCCCCACCAGCCCACGCAAGCTGACCTTGGTGAGCAGCCGGGGGTTGAAGTACCGATTCATGTGCGACTGCTCGTAAAAATGGCCCCGCTTGCCGTGCCGCCGGATTTGCAGGTTCAGCTCGCCAAAGTGAAGCTCCATTTCTTTAGTAGGACAAAATCCAAACTGCCCCGCGTTGAAAACAGGCACACCACGGGTCTCGATGATATGCGTCTCTAGCGGCGAGTAATCTTTATTAGACCAGTAGTAGTGGCGGTGAGAACGCATGTCATACGTGCCATACCCGGTCGCAAAATCGTTCTTCACGTGCAGCAACCCTTTGTCCTCCATTATTTTGTCAAACACCGGCTGCAGCGAGCCTGTAATCACTACATCAGAGTCCAAAAACAGTACCGCATCGTACTGGCTCATATTTGGCACCAATTCGAACACGAGAGTTTTGCGCATGCTCGACAGGATCACGGCACACTCTTCTGGCGGCTTGGTGCAGTTCTCAGGATTCATGTCGTAGGCGATAACGCTGACGTTGAATGGAAACATTGCCTTCTGGTCTGCCACCTCTGCGAAACGGGTGTCAGCCAGGACGTACACATCTATGTTGTCATTTTCAGGGAAAGAACGGAGCGTGCTGAGCTGGAAACGTAGGAGCTCGAGATAGTTCAAGTCGGAGCCCCCCACGGTATAATAAATCATGTAGTTGCCCTGGCGAAAGTAGGCGCGCCCCCTGCGGCTGATCGCCCCAAACAAATTGAAGAAAGAGCCGCTGAAGACGAAGTAGAGAGCGATGCAGACCAAAAACAAAAGAATTTTAGGATTGATAGTTTGCTTTCGTTTCATCTAGCAAGGGCGCATGCCTGGATGGCATCTAGAAATAAAACATGGATGATGGAGAAAGAGAAACAAACAGGTGTCTGCAGGGGAAAGGCCCCACACGATTGCGAAAATAATAAAAAAAGTTTGGGCTAACAAACAAGACTGCGATGAACTCAAAACAAAAATTGATGGTGCAAGCCACTGAACCTCTTTAAATTCAAAATCACAGCGAATACACTTTTTTTTTTTTGAAATTTTAGTGCTATTATTCCATATATATATTATGTATAGAAAGAATATCTATCAGGGCTTTTTATCAGCTACAGAAATCGCAGGTTTTATGTTTAGTCGTGCTATAATTTCTATGGTTTGCCAAAAAGTTAACCAGCTTCTGTCGACGGATGCAAGTTTGTGCAACTGACTCAGTTCAGTTCTTCAGTGAAATTAACAAATTCAAAATTCCCTGCCTGCATTGCGGCTTTTCAATCGTAAATAGCTAGTTAATGGCATTAAAAGTATAAATGTAGTCGACATTAACCATAGAGGGCCCTTCTTTCATTCTTTTGGTGGGGGGGAATTTCACAAAAAAAATCTTCTCGAAAAAATCGCTGCCGCGATTGCAAACTCAAGCTTGCTTCAGTGAAGTAGAGCACTGGACGGAACATAGCACGAGGGAGTAGATTCGGTCGCAACCCGCGTGAAAATGAAATTAAAGAGTTTGCTCTCAGCCGGCGGAGGGCGCGTCCTTCATTAGTTTCCAAGAAATATATCTCCAACACGTGGATTGGTTGAACTGCCGGAAAGACGATAAAATCAGCTGAGGAATGAAGGGTGCAAGCAGCCCTGCTCAGTGCTGAAAATGATTTCGAGTAGTGCTGCTCCTATTTACCTCTTGAAAAATAAATTAATTTTGCAAGCTTTGCTTCCTCGCCATGGTGACCGCCAGCGACCTGATTATTATTCTTCGAAGGGATGCTTATCCTAGCATCTGGCATCTTAACAGTAAGTATTTGCTGAGCTTCAATTTCGTCACCTCAATGGCCCTGTGTTGTTTTGTATTGGGACCGCGTCCAACTAAATAAATAAATGCCATTCACCCAGTCATGGGTTCAATTTCCGTCTTATTATGGCGCGATCCATCCGTTCTGGGACATTTCTTCCTTCACATAGAACGGCGTCTGTGCATTGAACCCCCATCCAAGCCCCAAATGCACCATGAGCTCATTCTTCGCCGCATCCATGCAAGAATTCAGAGTATACGGCATCGTGACTTGGCGATTCGGAAATCCCTGCCCCTCACGACTTTTTCTTCTGAGCCCTCAAGGGATTCCTCATCCTCTTCATCCTCCGCCGGGTCGACAAAATCACCGACTCCGGCGCCCTGCCACTCAGACGAGCTGCGGGGGCCGCCAATCCAGCTTCTCTTGCAATAGCCAGCAGCCGGGGAAGGCCGTAGCTGAAGAACACCCCGTCAGCTGCTGCCCTGATGCAAGCTTCAGCGACGTCTTCTTCGCAGGCCCTAGAGATGGCCACGGCGTACCCGTGCAGAGGAAGAGGAGAAAAGAGAAGAAGAAAAAAATAAAACCACGAGTGCGTGAAGAGTGTGTAGGTCGGCAAAGTTATGAGGCAGCATCCAGCATGCTATTGATTCGCGAGCAGCAGTAGTTATGGGTGTGTGTTAGTTAATGGGCGCCCAATGCTACTTTCTACTAAGGCACAGGCAGACATTTCCTTCGCCCAAGGCTGCGTTTTTAATTATTGACTAATTAAATAGAAGAATACACGCAGCGTTCGCATTACCACGTTCAAAGGCTCTCTTTCCCGCCTTCGAAAAAATAAAAAAAACTATAATCAACTTAAATCAAAACTTCCTAGAAGCAACGCAAGTGTTCGCGAGTAAAACAAATTATAGACACGTATCACGATGTCAAAACACCACCCGGATTTAATTATGTGCCGGAAACAACCAGGAATCGGTGAGAACATTTATTTTGTCGAGCAATTTCGCTATTAAATGCGCCGTCATACCAATTCTGACAAGCTCTCGCTCTCTATTTCTGCAGCAATCGGCCGCGTCTGCGAAAAGTGTAAGCCCATCTCGCCTTTATGCTTGATCTCATCCCGTCTCTCTTTTTCTATGTGCTGTGGTTCACGGCTAGTCTTCCCTTTCATCGCAGGTGACGGCAAGTGCGTGGTGTGCGACAGCCTTGTGCGGCCTGCCACCCTGGTGCGGGTGTGCGACGAATGCAACTACGGAAGCTACGCAGGGCGGTGCGTCATCTGCGGCGGCATTGGAGTCTCAGACGCCTTTTACTGCAAAGAGTGCACCATCCAGGAGAAGGACGTGAGTTACTTTTGCGGGGTTTTTTTTGGGGGGGGAGGGGGGGCGTGGGGGGCAGGCAAGGTTGTTATGGCGTGTTCGCTGATGCCTTTTTTCTTACACTTTTTGTTTCTGCAGAGGGATGGCTGCCCCAAGATTATCAACCTAGGCAGCGCAAGGACAGATCTGCATTATGATAAGAAGCGGTATGGATTTGCAAAGCGATGATAGAAAAGATGGCGGTTTGGCTGGAGTGGCGGCTTAGGCAACTCTGGGGCCCCTTCCAGATTATGGCGGGTGGCCCCAAAACCTTTGGAAAGGATGCACAGCTGCTTCGAACAAAGTTGATTACATGAATAATGAGGCGCCGCCAATTTTCTCCCTGGAGGCAGCGCCCCATGCTCTGACGAATGACGAATTAATAAACTGACTGACTGACGTGAGTAAACAAGAGTGTAACAGACTTGACCACATCAATTAAACCCAGGCTGTGAGAAGGAGGGGAGAGAAAGAGAGAGGTACACCTCCGCTGCTGCTGGTGTGACAGTTGATGTGGGCGGCTCTTCGCAACAAATATATTATTAATTAAATATTCGCGTTGCACGAAAATTTATGCTGCAATGGGATCCAAAGCGCGTGTCGCAGTCGCGCTGGGCACTAATTTGGTGAGAGATGATTATTGTTGATTATTGATCACTTTGAAATCGCAAAATGCATCTACATTTACTCGTTCGAACTGCATAGGCATATCAAATCTTCAACTCAAAAACCCGTGCAGGGCGACCGAGTCGGCAATTTGCTCGCAGCCATCAAGGCTCTGGGGGTAGCAAATTTGCAGGTATTGCCTCAATTTCTGCGCTTTTAACACCCCAAAAAAACATAAATATTAATGTGCTTCGTTGATTGCCCCTCAAATAGGTCCTCCAGCTTTCTCGGCTGTATGAGAGCGCCCCCGCCTACGTCACCGACCAGCCTGCTTTTCTCAACGCTGCCGCCACCGTGGAGACCTCGCTGCCCCCCCTGGAGCTGTTAAAAACTCTTAAAGACATCGAGGTCAAGCTGGGGAGGGATTTGGACGCCCGGCGATGGGGGCCCCGACCCATTGATCTTGACATCATATTCTACGAAAACCGCGAAGTCCGCGAAGCTGAGCGGTTGATTGTGCCTCATCCACGATGGCAAGAGCGTAATTTTGTCATCGCGCCACTCGCAGACCTCGCCCCGCCCCTCTCCGCCCCTCGCCCAACTCCACTAGACAAGCGCCTCAATATTGCAGCGCAGCTGTGGGCCGGGCAGGGCGGGGAGCAGCAGCTGGGGACTCCCGACCTGCGGTGCGTGCTGCCCATGGGGCGGCTGGGACTGTGGACCTGGCAGGACCGCGCCAAAATTATGGGGATTTTGAACGTCACGCCCGACAGTTTCAGCGATGGCGGGCGCCATGCCAGCGCCGAGGCAGCGGTGGCCCGCGCGCGGGAGATGGTGGCGGAGGGGGTTGACGTGATAGACGTGGGAGGGCAGTCCACTAGACCCGGGGCAGGAACGTTAAGTGTGGGGGAAGAAAGTGAGCGTGTGCTGCCTGTGCTGCGCGCGCTGCGCTCCGACCCCGTCACCTCCACGGTCCCGCTCTCCATCGACACGTTTTATGCGGACGTGGCGGAGGCGGCAGTGGCGGCAGGGGCCACCATGGTCAATGATGTGTCAGGCGGGACAATCGACCCTGGAATGTTGAGTGTAGTGGCGAAGCTTGGAGTGCCGTACGTGCTGATGCACATGCGGGGCACCCCGCAGACCATGCAGTCGGAGACCAACACCAGCTACGGCGATGTGGTGGCGGAGGTGGCATCGGCGCTGCAGGCGGCAGGCCAACGGGCGGTGGCAGCTGGCATTGAGCCCTGGCGGTTGATTTTGGACCCAGGGTTAGGATTTGCGAAGACGGTGGAAGGCAACCTGCAGCTGATTGCGCAACTGGACCGGCTGCTGGGCACGCTGCAGCCGCCGCTGAGGGGGATACCCATCTTGGTGGGGCCCTCGCGGAAGGGGTTTTTGGGCAAGGTGACGGGCAGAAACGTGGCGGCGGAGCGAGATTGGGCCACTGCGGCGGCGGCGGCGCTGTGTGTGCGCTCTGGGGCTGCAATTGTGAGGACGCACAATGTTGCTGGTATGAGAGATGCTGTGCTTCTAGCGGACGCTGTGAGAAAGCAGGCTGCAGAAAGCAGGGCAGGGTCGTCTTATTTGCAGCACGGAGGGGGTACGAAAGATGCAGAGTTGTGAATTTTATTATCCAGAGATTGCCTGCCCATTTCTTATATATATTTTTTTATTTTACAGTTGTAAAGCTGCGCATGCAGCAACAAACAACTTTGGCCAGCACACCAGGTACTGGTGTGCTGTTAATAATAAATAATATAGGGATTCTCCCCCTTAAACGCTCTGAAAGAAGAAAGAAGAGGACGACCTTCTCGACGGCTTCCTCTCTAATGTTTTAGCTTAGTGCCGACGAACTTCGGGTTTTTTTTTTTTTGCATGTCTATTTTCTGTAAACATGGACCCAAAAGAAGGAGGCACCTCCCGCTCCAAGAGCGTGCCAGCTAACGTTGGAAAAGAGCCAGCAGAGGCAAGTTGCGGGGCATTCTCTTACCCTCTTTCCGCTCTCACTCATAATATGTATAATTTCCTTTCTAAATCGTGTATAGGAAAAAGCAGCGCCCCAGCCGGAGGGCACAGGAGAGTCCCAGCTCACCAACGTCAAAGCTATGTCCGAGGCTGCTCTCGTGGCCAAAGAGGGCCTCGTCGGCCCAGGAAAGATGGAGGAGATGTCATACAAGGGGCGCACCATGGAGCGCGGTGAATAAAGAAAGATACTGTCTTGCACACGCTATTGCCGCTAAAGCCGTTTTCACACGGAAGGAAAACACTTTGTTGCACAGGGCGTTTATCCAGCCAGATTAAAGTTCAATCAATAATACAGAATCAAAGAAACTTTGAATTAAATAAAGGAAAAATATCTCGAAATCTTACCCTCACAGTACTACCGTCATCGGGATGCCAGCTTTTGGCAGCTGCACCTTCATGCTGGCGCACTGTGGGTCCCCTGCCAGCTGCCTTTTCAAGGCCTCAGGCCCCCCGCTCTCCGACAGCAGGTCGTTCAGCGGCCCTGTGGCATCAAACTCAGCATTCATCAACGGAATGACAACCTGCGGAAAACAATTTCTTATTATTAAGGTGGCATGAAGGTCACAATCAGTCAAATTTTTCAGGTGAAAACAAGCGAATTCTACCACATATAAATTAATCAACTGCATATATCCGTCTTCCACTTCTCACCTTGGGCTTCAATAGTTTAAGCAGAGGCACGTTGGCTGTTGCCCCCTTCACCAGCTCATACCCCAGCAAGCTCTGCGTGGAGGGAGGGCTCACCACCACGTCCACACTGCCCACCTCCGCCACCGACGTCACCACGTAATCCGCATGCGGCTCGTAGTACAGCCTCACCCCGCCTTGTACCGCCTCCGACACGACAAATCCATTTTCTCGTTTTGACCACGGGGGACCCACCAGCGCGCCCTGGGTTGCGCGCACGCGGATCTTCCCGCCGCACACTGTCACCTCCTGCCCGTGGTCTACCGCGGTGACGGCTGTGAAGCCCAGAGAGCGGGCCACGGCGGCGGCGCTGGGCGAGCCCACAATCGGCAGCGAATTGTTGATTTGCGCGAGGCGTTTGAGGGTGGGCTTGTGGGAGTGGTCGTCGATGCCCATCGTCAGCAGCACAAAGTCGGTTTCGGCGACTAAACGTTCGAGGTTGATGGTCTCAGGCTTGACTACTTTCTTAGTTCCGCAGTAGACACGATCAAGACTGCCAAACGTGAGGGTAGAGACCAGCCATGGGTCCACCAGGAACTTGACGCCGCTGACAGCCAGCTCGCACCGCCAGCTGTTGCCTTCGTAGCTCGTGTAAGTGAGGGCTGGCGCAGCAGAGGAGGGAGAAGCGTCGGTGGCGGTGGCGGAGCACAGCGGCAAAATGCGCTTCAGCAGGCGGGCACGGTCGCTGATTGTAGGGTTGGCGGTATTTTGGGGGGTCTGGCGATGGGTAAAAGGGCATGCGAGGGGGCGAGGGGTTGAAAAATGTGTAGTTTGATTTATGTGATTGTGAGGGTGGGAAGCAAGCGTCCGCATTTTTGCAGGCTGTTCAGCGTGGAAAATTGATGATATATTTGAAATTTAACCAATGCAGGTGGGGCTGAGAGGAAAAAAATGCTTCACTGGAGTCGAGGCTTGCCCGGACATCAGACTCCAAATTCAAAGCTTTGTTGCTATTTTTGCATTATAAAAAAATATTTAAAATCGCGACTCTTCAATTGTGTCGCCTGCCCTCCCATTTCTTCACAACTTGAACATTTGGCATGCACTTGTAATGTTGGCTTCCTCAACCTCTTCATTCTCCGGCTGTTCACCGCTCCTCGGGATGCGTGTCCTGCGCCACCTTCCCCACATCGCGCGCACCGCCCGCCTCAGCACTGCGCGCTGCTCTTCCGCCGCCCCCGCTGCCGTCTCCTCCACTCTTCCGCGCGTGGTCCTCAAGGGCGGCAAATCCAGGCTGTTCTCAGACCTGGGAAACCCTACGGTGTACTCTGGCGCCATTGACCGCGTCGTGGGGCGCCCTGGCCCTCAAGCAGGTGACCCGGTGCTTGTGTGTGATGGCTCGGAAGCGCCCATTGCCTGGGGAATGTTCAACCCTGCGTCAATGTACCGCGTACGCATCCTGCAGACCCTGGAGGACGTCCCTGCGGAAGCCCTGGCAGCAGCAAACCCCGCCGCCATTTTAACCGCCAGGTAAGAATGATATTTTTATATTTGACCTTTGCAATAGTCAAGAAAGCACCTGATGTGTCTCTCGTATTCCTTGCATTTTCTCCTGTAATGTATAAATCAAGAATTCCTGTTCTCGTTTATTTAAACCCGCGTTTCCTTCCTCACACAGAATCAAGCGTGCGGTGGCGCTGCGTGCCTCCCTCAACCTCCCCTCCGCCGCCACCTCCGTCTACCGACTGGTCAATAGCGAGGGCGACCGCCTCTCGGGCCTCGTCGTCGACGTTTTGGGCCACGTGGCAGTGGCTCAGTCCTCGGCAGCCTGGGTTGAACAGCGGCGCCCTCTGATAGAATCTCTGCTCAAAGAGCACACGGCAGGGGTGACTGAGATTGTGTGGCGGCGGACGTCGGAGCTGACTGCAGAGGAGGGGTGGCTCACAGAGGAGACAGTGGCAGAGGTTGGAGAAACTACTACAGGGCCGGCGGCGGAAGAGAAAGAAGCTGCGCAGCAGGTGGTAGTGGTGGAGGGGGGGTTGAAGCTGGCGGTGGACCCGTTTGGCCAGAAGACCGGGTTTTACGCTGATCAGCGGGAGCATCGAGGGTACATTCGGATGCTGACTGCCGGCAAGGACGTTCTGGACATGTGCTGCTATTCGGGGGGATTCGCGCTGAACGCGGCGCTGGGAGGGGCCACCAGCGTGCTGGGCGTAGACTCCTCCGTCGCTGCGCTGGATCTGGCGCGCCAAAACGCGGAGCTCAACGGGGTGGCTGACCGCTGTGCGTTTGAAAAAGCAGACGCTGCTGAGTTCATGCGGCGCGCAGGGGCCGAGGGCCGCAAGTTCGACATCATCGTGCTAGACCCCCCTAAGCTCGCACCCAGCCGCAAGTCCCTGCAGAACGCGTTAAGAAAGTACGAGGCATTGAATGCCGCGGCGATGCGGCTGATAGGGCCTGAGGGCGGCCTGCTGATGACCTGCAGCTGCAGCGGGGCGGTGGCGCAAGGCAAGGACTTTTTGCCCATGCTGCAGCGCGCAGCAAAGCGGGCGAAGCGGAGGGTGAGCGTGGTGCGGAGCGGCGGGGCGGCAGCTGATCATCCGTTGGACCCTGGCTACCCTGAAGGGCAGTACCTGACCAACGTAATACTGTCGGTGTCGTGAAATGAAAAATCACAAACACTGCACATTTTCTTAAGATGCTTTGCTATGTGATGAATGCTCAATATTAATTAAATTTTAAGTTTTTTTTTTTTTTTTTTTTTGTCGCCTCATGCCTCCTTCTGCTCAGTAGCCAGCAGCCGCCTGAAGTCCGCCACCTGCTCGTCGGGGCTCCCATCCAGCGCCCTTTCCAGCTCCCCCACCTCTCCCCCCAGCGGCTCAGCCCCCGCCCTCAGCACTGCTCTTGCCACCGCCACATTCTGCGTCCCGCCCCCAGCCAACAGGTTGTTTTGACACGCGCGGATGGCCCAATGCATGGGCGTGTGTCCCTGCGCGTCCCGCATCCCCTCCACTTTCGCCCCAGCCTCCACCAGTGCCTCGAAAACCTCGAGCCAGCCCCGCTCGATGGAATGCTTTAGCGCGTCCCAGCGAGGCCCATACGGCTCTTTAGGCGCTGTTTCTTCCATGTCTTCTGACTGTGGTTCGCCTGCAGCTTCCTTCTGCTGTCCCAGCTTCGTTTTCGCCGCCAGACCAAGCAGGCGCACAGCGTCTGCGTTGCCGGCCACCGCAGCGATTTCTATGGCCCTGCACCCCCCAAACTCGCCGTTCTGCGGTAGAACGTCACCGCCAAAGCGCTCGGCAGCGACGTGCACCTCGGGAGGCGCCCCAAACTGCAGCGGCAGAGCAGCTTCGCCTCCTGCAGTCCCCAGCGGGGAACTGAGCACCTGAGGGTCTGCGCCAGCAACCAGCAGCGCCTGGAGGACTTCAGTAGAGCCCTGTAAAGTGGCAGCCAGGTGAAGCGGGGTAGATTTGGAGGCGATGGTTTGCGCGTTGAGTTGTATGGTAGAGACAGCCAGCAGCGCTTGAACAGCGTCCAGGCGGCCTTGAAAGGCGGCCCAGTGGAGGGCGCTCCATCCACGAGAGTCTTGGTCGTTGGCTTCTGCGCCGCTTGAAAGGAGGAGAGGCAGAAGGTGCATTTTCTCGCAGCGGGCGGCCTCCGGGAGAAGGCCGGCAACAGCTTGAGGGGCCTGACGGGGGGCGATGCGCTGCAGATACATTTCTAATGGAGTAAATCCATACAATATTTCAGCGATGGGCGCGTTGTCGATAAGCCAAGCTACTGTTGAGGGGGGCGGAGAGACAAAATAATCCATCAGAAGCCTTATAATTGGTTTCGACGCGCCAATGCCGAATTTAATAAAGTGATCGACATATCCTTCACTTATATTGACCGACCAGAGCTGCGCAAGCTCTATCGCGACCTTTACAGCCGATGTAGACCTGCCAAGCACAGCGGAGCGCAAGATGAAACCAATCCAACGCTCTTTATTGGGTAAGAACCCGCCACACGAACTGGATTTGCTTGCTAAGAGCTTGAATGCTGCACTGCATCCTTTACTGCCAGCTTTAAGAAGTTTGAAACACAGATCAGCAGTGGCATTGCGGCGTTGCTGAGGGGAGAGTTCGCTCGGGCAAGGCAATGCGGCATCCAGGCAGGGGAGCGCAGCTCCACGCATGGAAGAACTAATGCTGCTTGCAGCGATCAGAGTGTCTATGTCTGCACTTTGAAGAATGTTCATTGCCAGTTCAAGCGGCAAGGTGTCAAGGTTTGGAAGCGGCGGCGGCAGCTGCAGTGGTGACTGTCGCCATACGGGAAGATCTCGGTTCCCTGCAGAGAAAATTTGGGCGTTATTTAATCGACTATAAGCGCGATTTGCAAGCTGTTGACATTTTCATAATATTCGAGTGAGTCTAAGGCTTGCCTGGGCCCTTGTCCTCGGAATCTGCTGCAAGCATTTCGGTCCTAACCTTTCAGAAATTCTAAGAATGCAAACAAAATGAACCTTGTCGTCTGAATTTGGCGTGAAAAATATATTTCGTCTCCATTGTCCTTTCTTTAATGTTCAATAAATTCCTCATGTTGATCATTGCATTTATTACATTTAGTCTATGATTATACTAATACATTTGATCTATCTATATTTATAAAAAAAAATCACGCCAAGATTACGCGCCCCTTTATGCAAACATACTTCCCTTCAGCTCCTCCCGTTTTCTGCCCCCCCCCTTCACTTCACCCCTTCAAAGGTCCCTTCAGTTTCTTACCGCAATGAGCGCCCGAATCAAGTGGTCACGCACCTCGAAGAATCGCACAGGGCGCGCGGCTTGGCCGCATCATCTGCCGCCAGCTCCCCGCACAGCGCAATCATTTTTGCGCCGCAGGACCCCAGCAGCAGCGCCCGCAGGCAGCGCACCAGGTAGTCAACCATTCCAGTCTCCCTGGAAAGCCCGTACAGCAGCGCCAGAGCGCTGAACGTGCTGTGCCAAGGCGGCAGTGCCCGAGGCGCTGAAAATTTCTCCAATAAGATGCTAGTAGGGAAGGGGAGTGAAGTGTTCAATGTGTGAACGTTCCACACATATCTGTATTGCTGTTTCACCAGCGTATATATAGCAGTATATCAGCGGCAGCCGCTTCTTAATATGTTTAATTTTCTTTGCTTTCGAGTACTACTTTTTTAATACCAAATTGACTACTCCAACTTATTCCAGGTTCAAATGCAAACCCTAGTCAAGTAAACGTCAATGGAAACAAATATTTTCTGTCTTTCCAAGCTTCAATCATCAACCGCTGATGCTGGGTACTGCATCGCTTTTTCTTCTAAAAGCGCGCTCAGGCGATACTCGCAGTACGCCGCCCGCGCTGGGTCTGCCACCAGCAGCCTCGTCAGCAGCTCCCTAGCAGCCTCTACTGCCGCAGCCTGCGCCTTCCCTCGGCTCTCCCTGGCGGCCTCAGCTGCAGAGGAAACTCCGCGTTCTTGGCAAAGCACACGCAGCACGGCCGCTCTGCCTGCGTACCAGTCCGCCAGCAGCAGCAGCGCAGGCGCGTTGGAGGCATCTTTCTTCAGCGTCTCCATGCACACGTCCCTCACTGAATTTTCAAATCCCAGCGCAGCTGTCGGCGCCCCCGGTCCCAGCGTCGCCACAGCTCGCAGGTAACCCCATGCAGCCTCGTTGTGGGGGGCTAAAGAGATCTTTACGCGCGCAAAATCTAACTCCCGCAGATAAATCTCATGTTCACCCCCCAGGCACCCATATGGCGCGTTTTTCAGCACAAAGAAGCGCTGGTTCCACGCTGAATTGTTGCGCAGGTCTTCCCGCAGCAAACGCTCCGTGTACGCCAGCTCCTCGCCCCACAAAGCTTCCGCCCCTGCTGCTGCTGCCTTCGACGCCGCCGCTGCTTCTCCCCTTCCAAACGCAGTGATTACAGCCTGCCGGTGCGCCCATGCGTGGTAGTTTTTGGCATCAAAGCTCAGGCACGCGGCAGCAAACTCCATCTCTTCCCACACGTGGCCTGATCCACGCGCCAAAGCAAATTTTCGACGATGATTCCACAGCTGGTAGTTCTTCGGGTTGTCTGTGGCCACCCTGCGCAGCAGCATCGCCTCTGCAGCGAGCCCCTCGGGGGTGGACAGCGCGCCCAACGCCTGCAGGCACCGCCACCGCCACTCCCACACACTAAAATGAGCAGAATTGAAATTTAGAATGATCTCTTCGGTGAGCTCCAGGACGCGGGAGGACAGCTCGCCGGCGGTGAGCGCCGCCCAGAAGACGGCCAGCAGGTCTGCGTGGTCTGCGTCAGATTGGATGGCCACCACCTCAAGAGAAGCTGGTGGGGGGCGGAGCGGTGCCACATCAGCCCATTCTGGACGCTCTGTGATGGGCACGTAGCGCTCCTCTTGAAACTCGAGCGAGTCGTTGGAGGAGGAAGGCTCCATTGGGGCTGGAGTTCGAGCGGTAGGATGTGGCGGGGAAGGGAGGAGTCAAGGAGAGAAAAAAAAGTAGAGAGCTAGATGTGAGGGGTAGAATGGGAAGGTTCTAGCTGTGGGTATGGCGGGGGGTTACGAACATCCAGCTGCGGGCGACAGAAGAGAAAATGAATGAGTGTCCGTAAGAACTTTGAATAATTGCAGGAGAGCAAAGATTGGTGGGTTTGCCTTACTCGTCCTTCTCGATTTCAACGATATTGGTGCGGAGGTTGTTCAGGCTCTCCTCCAGCTGGGCTGCAAAATAAGGAATGGAATAAGCGAGGCGGCAGCGGTGAAAAAAAAGTATATAAAATTCCTTGTGTGACAAAGCCAAAACAGCCTCCTTCCAACACCTACCTCTGTTTGTGGGGCTCTGGGTGGTCTTGTTAGGAACTGCGTTTGTTGGGGGATTGAATGTTGGTCGACCTGCACACAACAAAATTGCAATTGATCGAAGCGAACCAAAGAAGATAATTAATGAGTCTTTGCAACCAAACAATGGCCAGACATCAATTTAATATCGTGCTACCTTGGCCAGAATAAGCTGCTGGACCGCCGTGGGGCGCTGGCTGCATAACAGCTCAACTCGATCAAAAGCCAACTGAAAAGCGAGTGCTCAGGGGCGTTCTCGGTGACTAGATGAGAAAATATGCGCCTTTATAATTTTTAATGCTGTTGGTTTGCGTGTTGAAAAGCTTGAAATTATGAAAAACTGAAATGAGGAATTTTTTTGTTCATGAAAAACCCCCCAAAAACGGCTCCTCCACGGCTCTCTTTACTTGAGGTGTGGCAGAATTGTTTGCGTCGTCTATTAGCATCGCCAAAGTGCACCGCTTGCCAATGCTGAGGTAAACTTGAACTCAACTCCCCGCTGCCCCTGCCAGGCTGCAACTGCAGAAAGGATGGAGCCTGCCCACACGTCACGCTGTTGAGCCTGAATCGCTGAATATCAAATTCCGCCGCTCAATTAAAACGCACGGCATTTCAAAGGTGGTTGCGTCAAAAGTTAAATAATAAAACAACAAAACAAACAAACCATTGCAAAAACCATTGCATGTACGTATCATAAAGCGCCGCGCTTTTTTTCATCCCCCCCGCCTTCACCACCGTCTCCCCCTTCGCACTTTCCCTGCGGCAGCTGCCCCGAGTTGGCCGCCATCCACTCGAAAAACCGCCGATTTCGCCGTGCGTTCACACCCAGGTCGCTCTGCCCCAGCCGCAGCTGGCCCTGCGCCTCAACCACCACAGAGTCCGCGTCTTTATCGCACCGCAGGCCCACGAAAATGTCGTCCGCAAACCCCCACATCGGGGTCAACACCCGGGCGTGCACGAAGCCCTGCGAAGACCTCAAAATTGTTGTCCCCGACTGGTCCTCGATCCAAGCCTCAACCGCCGCCTGCGTGGCGTTCAGGGACGCTGGGATGCGCAACGGCTGCAGTTTGCGCGCGGATTGCGGCGCAGAGTCCGCCACGCGGCTGCAGCCCAGCCGGTTGCCGAGGGGGCAGCCGGAAGGGAAGGCGGTGACGGCTGGGTCTGGGCTGTAAATTCTGATGGCAATCAGGAGCGCTACGAACGCGCCGTAGCCTATCAACGCCCAGCGCAGCGCGTATAGCAGGCGTTGGAACTTGGAGGAGCCCCAGAGGACGATAGCGGAGCAGGCGTGGCGGCAGTGCTGCCCGAAGGATGCGCCGGGGGGGAGCGGCGCTTGGCGGCCGCCCGTGACGCCGATTCCCACCAGCGTGGTCCCTGTTTTAGCGAGCCCGAAACCTACGGCCAGCCCCAGCCAGTGCCACACCAGCCCAGCCAGCACACCCTCGGTGATGCCCAGGACGACGAAAAGAACGCCCAGGGCGGCCCACAGCCGCGGGTGGAGCCCAATTTGGTCGGCTCTGGATTGGTTGTCGTGCAGGAGAAAGTCCGCGTCGCTGCTCATCTTGAAAATATCGTTCTTTTGCTTTTTTCGTCTTCCGAACATGTTTGAAATTCAAAGATTTATTTTTAAATCATCATTTCTGCAAGCTGAGCGGCGTGCCAAAATTTGCAGCTTTGCTCTTTTCGTGTATAAAACAATTATATAATAAGGTGTGGCTAACTTGCAACGCGAATTCTCTTCCAGCCTGCCTTCCAGAGCATGCAATACTCGGAGCATGCTCTGCTCTCTGTGCGTTGCCCACCTGACAGCAGGCGCTGCATATAGATGCTGCTGCGTGTCTGGGCAGTACGGGCCTGCCACCTTATGGCACACGCTTTTGCCTCAGTGTGTTATTGTCGTTGACGCTGAAACGTCCCCATGCTGATTATTCAGTGTGCGAATGCAGTGTAAGTTACACGTTCAGCATGTGCTAAACTTAGCCTACAGTTTTGAAGAAGAGGTATGCTGGGCTGACATTCAAAATATACAGCTAGCTGTTAAAACAACGGCACAAACAATACCGGAAGAAGCTCATTACACATGCACGCACTACTGCATTCCCATATGCTGCAATTTTCCAGCATTTATTCCTCTTTATTCGCGGTTCTCCGCTATAAGCAGCACGCTACTTCTCCCCTTATTTCACTACAGATGTGTGCTTTTATTACAAACCGCAAATTCTCGATAAATTCCATTTCCAACACCACAATGCACGCGCCCCGTTCCTATCACCGCTTCTTCACGTGTCCCTTGAAGTTCTTCGAGCTCTTCAGCTTATTCTTGTCCAGGCGCCGCTTCACCTGCCCCGCTCGCGCAGCAAACGGCAGGTTCTTTCGGCGGTCCTTCTCGCGGTTGCTCAGCCCGCCCTGCTTGTCCTTCTTGATCTTGCTCTTTGCCCCAAACTCCCGGCCCTCGCGGCCCTCCAGCACCGTGGCCATGCGCTCCTCTTTGTCCCGCCGCCCCCGCCGCTTGCCAAGCAGTGACAGAGGGTCCACGCGCTCTTCGTGCATGACCCCCAGGCGCGCCTGCAGCTCCATGGCCTCGTCTGCGTCCTCCTCCGCCGCCACCCGCGCCTTGGCGCGCTTGGAAGCGGACTTCAGTCCCACTTTTTGCATCGCTTCATTCACCATGCGGCGGTGCTTCAGCTGGCGGATGGCCTCAAAGTCCTCCTGCGACAGGATGCGGCCCCAATCCAGCGGCACGGTCTTGCCGTCGTCCTCAACAGCGGCAGCAGCAGCGCCGCCTGTCTTGTTGGCGGTCAGCCGCTTTTTCAGCGAAGCCAGGCTGTCATCCTGAGGAGCCAGCCGCTTGCGCTTCTTTCTGCCGCCACCACCACCGCGCACCGCGTCGTCGTCCTCCGCTTCTTCTCCCTCCCCTTCCCCATCGCTCCCGCTGAGCGCCTCAAATGCCTCCTCCTCCTCATCTTCGCCGCTCTCAGCACCCTCCTCTTCCTCGTCGCTGCCCACCTCCACATCGCTGCCATCGACTTCCTCCTCATCTCCTTCTCCGTCTTCATCGCTGCCGCCCTCCACGCCCGCCTCAACGCTGCTACCCTCCTCAAACCCATCTTCTTCTTCTCCATCACTGTCTCCCTCCTCCCCTTCCTCTTCGCTCAGCAGCTCCCCGTCAGCGCCGACCTGCCCCCTCCGCAGTGCCTCCTCCAGCATGTCAGCGCCCTCAATGCGATCAGCGATGTTGGACTGGCCGTACGCCTTGCCAGCCAGCATGCCGTCGCCCGCGCCGCGCCCGCGGTCGCGCTTTGCCAGCATGCCTGGAGCCAGCTCGCGGAAGAGGCCCAGCAGGCCACGCGCAGCAGACGACACCTCCTTGTCCCTACAAAAATTGTAATAAATAAAAAATCGTGGGAATTTTTATTAATTTAATTAGTAATAAGAATTCATGAAAATAATTGAGAGCAAATAAGAGGGGAAACTCAAGGTAGGTAACAAAAAGTTCCCAACTATTACAACAACAACAATTGTATTTACCTGAATTTTTTGTACTCCACCAGGTCCTGCAGCAGCTCTTGCGTCATGATCAGCGGCGCCCTGATGCACACCTCCCTCACCGTCTTGATCCCCACAGTCATCACCTCGGGCCGCGCCTTGTCGTGCACAAACTGGTCAACCAGTTGGCGCAGCACAGGGGCCAGGGTCTCAGGGGGCACCAGCTCGTGGCAACCCTGCGGAGGAAAAAAACACGCGCATCCATGTAAACATCAGCACGTAGCCCAGGATAAAAGTAAAAAAAAAGTAAAAAAAAAAAAAAAAAAAAAAAAACGCGCCTGCACCAGGGCTGCCAGGACCACGGTGACGTCGCGCTGCGACGGAGAGATGTACTTTTGCAAAAAGGGGTAAAAGTTAAGGAGCAGCAGTTTGTGCACACCGATAGCGCGTGACAGCACAGTCATCATGGCCAGCCGGGTCTCAAACCGCTCTCCGCCCGCACGCAGCCGCGCCAGCAGCTTCTCCGCAAACCCCTGCGGGTCGTGCAGCAGCTGCAGCGCCGCGAACGACGCCTGCCCGCTGCCCCCCTCCTCCCGCTTTGCCGCCTTTTTCACTGCCAGCATCGCCCGCTTGATCTTCTTCTGCTTCTTCTTCTTGCTCGCCACCGTGCCCTTGTGGAACGCCTTGTACATGTCTTCCCGCGAGGGCGCCGCCGCAGGGGATTTCCCACTGCTGTCGTCTTCATTTCTGCCCCTCCCGCCTTCATCATCGCTGTCTTCTCCGCCGTCCTCCGCCACATCCTGCCCCATGAAGAACTTCAGCGCGGCCAGCATGATGCGGGGGCTCTTGTGGAACACCGCAGAGGAGATGACGTTCACTGTGCGGGCGTCCCGCCATACCCGTCGCCGCCACATGTCTATCAGAACCGCAAGCCCGCGCTTGGCGGTGCCCTCGTGCTCCTCCGCCAGCACGCTGTACAGGAAGCTCTGCGCGGCGCGGTTGAGGCGGTCCGCGCGGCCGTTCTTGTTGGCGGCCTTGATGTCGGCGGTGATGTGCCGAAACGCCAGCTGCCGCAGCGCCTTGTCCGGCAGCTTGAACAGCCGGAACAGCAGCGGCATGAGGTCGGTGGCCGCGAGCTGGCGCTTGTTGCGCATCAAGATCAGCGCTTTGACCAGGGAGGTTCTGAGGGGGGGGTTCAGCACCGAGCCATGTTTGTCCAGCAGCTCAGACACGTCCGCAGCGAAAGAGGAGGTCTCCTCGGGGTAGCACCCCACCGTGTGCGACAGAAAAGTCACCAGGTCCTGAAACTCCTGGGAGCCCTGCGAGGGGGACAGCAGGAACAGCGCCAGCGTGGCCTTGAAGTGGCGCCACTGCAGGCCGAACTCGTCGCCGTAGCCCTGCGGGTCGCGCTTGATGTTGCCCTGGAGGAGTGCGGGAGTGGGATGAGTGGGAGATTGAGCGAAAAATCAAGTGGGCCAAGGCTGGAGAGAGGAATTTCAATGCATCCACTGCTCACCTGCAATGCCAGCAGGTCTGCGCCGCTGTATGCCATATTTCTGCAGTTTTAATGAGATTGGAATATACAAAATTCGAATTCAATCTCGTTGAAGAAAAAATTAAATGCAGTTTTTTTTTATTTTTTTTGCATCTTGGTGTGCGGAGGGTGAGCCGCGCACGTCTGGACGCTTATAATATGCGCAACGTTGCGTTTTGAATTATTAATGTTTAAAAATAAGCTGGGTGCTGCATGTTTCGCTCGTGGCGGCGCGCAGAGGACTTTCTCACTCGGCTGCTTTTCGGCAAAACGTACCAATGCTGCAATTTTTTACGTATTATTTTTCAATGTCTGGGTTCAGGGTAGTGCTTACGGGTAGCGCTAAGTGCTCGGGGCCAGCTGCGGCTCAGGCTGCAGAGCGACAGCGTGGAATATTTGGCGGTGGCCACCAATCTATTCTCATAACAATTATCTTGGGTTCATCAGTGTACGTACCCTCAAGGTGCCGCGCACCCAAGGGGGCCCAGGAGGGTGGGCATGGTTTACAGCGGATGGCAAGCTGATGCAGTAGAAATGCGGAGATTGCGGATTTCACCGTCCAGCAAAAGTTTTGTTTGTTTCTCGGCAAATAATGAAAAAATAAAAGAAAAACATGACTAGCTCATGCCCAGACTTGAACTGGGGTTGTGAGATTCAGAGTCTCAAGTGCTAACCACTACACTACACGAGCATTCAAAGGTTTCGAGCCAGATACCTTTTTTCACCCCTGAAGGACGAACATTTCATGTGGTCGGCAATTTTCCCCTACTTATCAAGCGTTTAAGGGCGAAATTCACCTTCTCTGTCTCTTCGCCCCACCCACATTTGTTGTAATACACTTGCGGCTTCGACAGTGAGAAAGGTCCTGCAACTCGAGGGGGATGGCGACAGTTTCCGATTTCTTGAAACCCTTGAAACGCAGAAGGTGCATAATCCTCGGTGCTTGGTGGGCATATGAATAATCCCAGCCCCGAGAACCTGGTTTAAAACCCCAAGTAGAAGCGAACCAGGAATAAAAGAACGCATCTTTCGTTCGATGGCGGCTTACGCCGACAATGTTGAAAGATGTTTGGCATCAGGAGGCCAACAAACGTGTTTTGCTCGACCTAATGCCTGCAATCACTCCCGAAACAATCGGCTTATTTTTTTCTATTTTTCCACGATGTTTTCTGACCCAATTGCGGATGTTTTCAAGCTACTATAATGTTTGTTTTAATGTTAAAAAAAAAGGACCCAAATCCAAAAGCGTGGGACGAAAGAAGTAGCATTTTACTTTACTTTAAACTATTAAAGTGCATATATACACAATGCTGTCATTTTGGTAGGGGCAGGGGCCGGATCGTACGAATAAAGCTGGGTAGACCCGTTCAGAACAAACATTTCAAAGTACACCGTGTGCCTGCGCATGTTCGCTCTTCTAGACGCCGAGCAGCACACAGATAGCATGAACAGTTCGCCCAAGGAGCCCAGCCCAGCTTCCACGGCGCTGGCTGGCAGCACCCACGCCACCCAGCGACTGTTGACCAGTTCAAAATAAAAACGCTCCTCAGATGCTGGGATTCCAACATGAGAGGATCGCTGATGGGATTATCAGCCTGCTCTTGGCCCAGTTTAGCGAGCATGCAATGGCAATACTACCGACATTTTGTGATTTCACACAATCATTTTTCTACAGGCGTCCTCCCCCTGGGGACTCTTAAATCATATTTTTGTTTAGAAATAGGACGAGCTTAATCATCCTCGGAGTATATTGGGCATATAAAAAAAACATTATTCAGATGACGGCGAGCTCTGGCCTTGGCATGTTTTGAGCTACAGCTGTTCACACTGAGAGTGAAATTAGCGTGAAGTAAAACCTCGACTTTGGGCATGCTTCTTATTATTACTATAGTATGTTAATATATTAATAATATGAATTAATATTTGAGGGGGCTGCATGAAAAAATCAACCACGCTGTACCTTTCCGCAACCGTGCGTGCTTGAAGCTTAAAACTGCGGAAATAAAAAGGAGATCAACATCTTTCCAACTCTACATGCATTCCATCAGGAGGAGAGAACTCTACCCGCCATTGCACGAGCGGCAAAATTGAGCGCCCCGCATAAGCTGCATTTTCATTACTGCTGGAAGTTGCGAAGCAGAGTCGACACGTCTATATTTTACCCATGCCCATTTCGCACTTCTGAGGGCTTCAGAAAGTGCAGCGGACATTGTGTTTGAAGCACCCTGACAAAAATGTTTGGGCACCGCAGTTAATGCTGCCGCCATCATACGAATGGTGTGAATAATAAAGCGAGCAATAACCGCCCCCTCCTCTGATTCAAGAATCGCGCGCACATATTGCATTGCAATAAATAAAATTAGGGTGGAAAGTGGCGTCCAACTCGAAAGGCCGCAAAAAATTGGAGAATATGCGAAAGCTTTCCCTTTATATCACACGTAAAAAAAATAGGCCTCGATTGGCACTTGTTTTATCCTACAAGGTTGTCAGCTGCCATTCTCCCTTTGAGCATTTTGTTTATTACAGAGCAAGCAGCCTCTCTCAAAGCTATCTGAGCGCAATTTCAAACCATTATCGTGTTCTTAATAATGTACTCCGGCGGAAATCAGTCCAGCATGGAGCAGGAGCACCCCTTAGGCACTCACTCATTCTTGGAAGAACTTCAGGATTTTTATGAAGCCAGGAGCCAGGAGCTCGCCGTCCCTACATTCAACAGGGCTCCTCTCGACATTGCAAAGCTCTGGGCAAACGTGCAGCGCCGCGGGGGCTATGCTCAGGTGCATGCCACTTTTTCTAATTTAACAATTTAACAAGTTTAACTAACTGACATTGCTCGCGCTTCAGATACCAAACGCAAGTATTTCCCACCTCTTCAGGCGGTCGTTGACAAGCAGTGGGCCTCCATCTCCCGCGCCCTGGGCGCTCCTTCCTCCATGACCAACGCCAGCTTCGCGGTGAAAAAACTGTACAAGCGCCTGCTGCTGCCCTTTGAGGAGGTTGGTTTTAATATAATTTGCTTTATTCCTGCTAAAATTAATATCAATTATTAAAACGCAGTAATTGCCCTTAAAACCTTGAATTTTATTTTTGTAGTGGAGAGCGGAGTCCCGCTGGAGGAGCTGCCCCCTCTCAAGCCCGCCCCAGCTCAGAAGCGGCGCCGCACCGGCATTAAGCGGCGCCGTGAGTCCGCCACCTCCTTTTCCTCCTTCTCCACCCCCATATCCGTGATGCTGCACCGCTCAAACGGCTTCCAGGCAGGAGGAAGAAAATACGAAAGAAAGAAGGAAAAGAAAGAGCGGAAAGAGGGGCACGAGGATCTGTCGTTAGAGACCGAAGACCGACAGCAGCGGGAGCGCCCAGTCGCTTCTGCCGAGCATCTGTTGGCTTCCCCGTTGCGCCGCTCTCAACGCAAGCGAGAGGCCCACAGTGAGGAGGCGGCGAAGGCGGCGGAGCACTTGGTTACGATGGCGGCTGCAGGCGCCATGGGGGGCAGGGACAGCAGGGCCGCTGCTGCCCGCGCCGCGTCTTCTTCTCTTGAGCGCGTCGGTAGTCGCCTCATGCGTGCCCCCGCGCATGCGCCGCTGCACGCGCCTGCCGCTGCTGCGCTGGCCTCGGATATGGGCATGAAGGCGCTGTACGACGCTGTGCAGAAGGCGAAGCGTTCCATTGGCGCAGCTGCAACTCGGAGTGTAACGCAGATGCTGGAGGAGGCAGAGGCGGCGCTGGCCATGGAGCAGGACGAAGACAGCGCCGCTGGTGAGTAACATATATATGTTATGTGTGTGTGTGTGTGTGTGTATATATATTTTGAATTGAAGAGGGGTGCCTTTCTCAACGCAGGCCCCGCGGCGCAGCTGCTGCCCGGGGACCCCATGGATATTCTAAATGCTGTTCTGGCGTTCCTGAAGTGAAGATATTTGGTTTTGACCTCCATGCAGCAACAAGGACAGCGAAACTTTTGCTTTGTGTTTTACAAAACTTTGTGTTTTGCAAAACCTTGAAACCTTGAACCCTTGAACCCTTTCATTGTTACTATTTCCCTCCTTTTTCACGATTTCAAATACAATGTGCATTATATATACAGCCATATTCTGACAGATTTGCAACTAACTCAATCTTTTCATATTTCCCCTTCCATTCATTTGTACTACCAGCAGAAAGGGACCAGTTTAGAAAGCTTAAACGAGAATGCTGAGCTAGATATGGCTGCGTTGAGGAATTTCAGGGCTTCATAATGAGGCCATTACCTGAGGCTTGTGCACTTTAATTGTCGGGCAGCGGCAGCGGTGGAACAGGAACAAACAGCGCGACAGATAGATTGGCCGATCTCGAGATACGTATTTGAAAGCGCAAAAATATTTTTTTAAGTCTCTCTAGGAATTTATGCGCATGGGGCAAGAGCTTGCGATTTGTATCCCTCTCTCCAGACAGACTGCCCTGCTATTCAGCCTATCCCTATCTCTTCTTACGCATCTAAAATACCTCTTGTAACCCCTCGTTGTTATAATTAAGATCTCGCTTTAAAGAACTTGAATTTTCTTCCTTCAAATTCCACGTTGATCCAATTCATCAATGTCCATCTCGCCAGATGCCAGCCCCGCCAGAATCTGCCGCAGATTGCCATGCACCGCAGCAGCGGCCAGCGGAGTCACCCCCTCGGCGTCCTCCGCCTCGACGTCCGCCCCTGCAGCAGCCAACGCCGCCGCCGCCGCCTGCAGCAATGATGCAAGCAAAATAAACGAGTTCAAAAATAATGCGTTGTCCTTCACAAAACATTTATTGTACGCAAACTCAAAATAAGGAGCTTTTGAAACTGAAAAAAAACACCGTTCAGTGCACATTTATATTTATTTCTTTTTCTAACCTGGTGCCCTCCGCCACACGCCAGCAGCAGGGCCGTCGATTTGGAGCCGTCACGCGCGTCCACCATGTGCTTCGGAGTGGCGCCCTTGCCCAGCAGCGCCTTGACAGCCTCAGCATGCCCAGCACTCGCAGCACGGTGCAGCGGCAGCGCCCCCGTGCAGTCCTTCTGCTTCGCGGAGGAAGCGTCATTTTGGATCAGCAGCCGTATGATGGCGACGCGGCCCTTGGAGGCGGCGTAGTGCAGCGCTGTGCGGCCCTGCGCGGTGGTTTTATTGACGTCAACGGCGAGCGACAGCAGCAGCCGCACTAGAGATTCATGGCCGGCGCTCACTGCAGACATAAGCGGCGTCCACTGCGCCTCGTCTTGGGCGTCCACCGTCGCCGCAGCCCCACCCCTCGCCAGGAGCAGCTCCGCCAGCTGCTGGTTGCCAGCAGCCACGGCTGTGTGGAAGAGGGAGCGGCCATCTTCGTCCCGTTTGGCGCACAGCTGCTGCAGCGCCGCGTCGCTCAGCTCCGCAAACAGCTGGACGTTGCCTTCCCGTGCCGCCTCCGCCGCTTGCTGGATCGTTGGCGGCACGGACATTAGACTTATAATTATTTTTCGATATGATCCAAGTTGAAAATTTCGTGCTTGAAATAGCGGATATTCGATCAGCAATTACATTAAGGATTCAAGTACAAAGTATAGAAAATTAAAAATAAAAAGAAGAAGCAAAGCATGCAGGGAAAATAAATCATTCGTCAAAAAAAACACAAGGTTTTACTGGGGAGGTGGGCTTCCAGCAGGGGGGCGTAAATCGCAGCCCCTCCTCAGCCAGAGAGACCCCCCGTCACAGCCCAGAAAAAGTAAGAATAGCATCAATCACACAGAAACATATCCAGAATACGAAAAGGGGAGAGAGAGGCCAGGTGGACGTCGTCGCCAATAAACCCAATCCTCCTGCCGTTAACAACAATGCAACCCGCCGCCACCGCCTCAAACTACTACTAAATCCAGCATCGCCACCGCCGTCGCGTCCACTACTACGCTCTAATCGCTCTAAAAACTCACCACCATCATACTTTCCACTTGTACTATACGCAAAATACGCTGCTGTCGTACGATCGCGCTGTACGACTACGCCCCTCGCAGCCATCACCGGAGGGTGTTCAGCCGAGTCGAGCCCGACACCCCGCCTTTCCCGTTGAGGTCGATCGACGCCGCCAGCTTGGCTGCCGCCGCCTTCACTGCCGCCTCGGTCTTGCCGACGCCCTGGCTGGCGGTGGAGGCCCGCGCGAAGGACAAAGGGTTCAGCGCGTCGTGGCTCTCCCGCAGAATCCTGGGGTCGATCTGGCTGGTCGAAACTCCGCCGCCGTTTGCAGCGCCACCACCGGCTGTCGTTGCGCCGGCGGTGGGCGCGGCGTCGGGCTTCCCGTTGGTCTGCTGCTGCGCCAGGGTGGTGTGGATCATGGCGAACTTGCGCTGCAGGCGCTCCACCTGGTGCAGCTCCGACTCCAGCGACTTGAGACGCTGCTCCAGCGCAGCACGCACAGCAGCCACGTCAAACACCTCGTCCAGGTCCTCCTCATAGGCGGACTCCAGCTCCTCCCGCAGGCGGGTGGGGAAGGCGTCCACGATGGGCATGAGGAAGAAGCAGTTGAACTTGAGCTCCACGCTCTGCACGAAGTGGTCGCGGATGCCCTCAAAGATCTGGCACACCAGCGCAGCCACGATCTCCTCGCTCATGGCCCCCAGAGATCGGTTCCACAGCGTGTTCTCCAGCACCTGGAAGGAGGGAGGGGGAGGCAGGGCAGAAATGTTATTATTAAATAATAAATAATAATATGTGTGGCCGGCAAAGGTAATCACAAATTACTCATCATGCGTAGCAGTATTGAAATCAGTAGAAGGGTTAACTTAAACACACTCAATACTTCCAGCAAAAGAAATAAGCTCACCTCCAGCATGCTGTTGTCGGCGTTGGCCCCGCCCTTTCCGCCGGCAGCGGCCGCCCCCTTTGCCGCCGCCGCCTCGGGCCCCGTCACCTTTGACAACATGGCCTTCAGGGATGAGCGGCTCTTGGTGTGCAGCGACCACGTCACGTAGCGCGTGGTGGACTGCAGGTCCTCAAGGCACTTGCTCCTTGTCCCCCGCTCGATCTCTTCGATGTAGGCGTGGTACGCCGCGCCCAGCCGCTTCAAAAACAGGTCGTGCCCGTTCAGAAAAGATCCGTCCTTCTGCAGGAGGTGCATGGCGATGGGAAGCATGCGGCGCTGCACGTGCGCCAGCCGGTAGCCCAGCTGGTGCAGGAACGGCTCGAAAATGTCGCGGGCCTTGGACACCGCGATGACGCACGCGGTACGGGTGTAGTTCACGCCGTCGTGGAAGTCGTCGATGCCGCAGGCGTTGACGATCTCCTCGCGCGAGATGTCGGGGCAGGTCATTGTGCCAATGGCGGTCCGGAACTCGGCCATGGCGCGGTGGTACTGGGCGCCACCAAACAGACGCATGTGGGCGTTGGGGAGCTGTGCGTCCACTCCCAGTGGGCGGTTGTCGGGCCCCACGAAAGCGCCGCCGCGGATGTGTTCGTCAGCCAGCGTCTCGCCAAAGCGGTCGGGAGGGGCGGCCACGGTGCCGCGCAGCAGCAGTCCCAGCTTGGCGATGAAGGCCTCGCGGAACACGCGCCCGCGCTCCTTGAGCTTCTCCGACTCCAGGTCGTTGAGCTCCACCTGTTGTTAGTTTGGGGGAGGGAGGGGGGGGAAACGAGAGGTGGTCAGTTTTACTTATTTGTTGCAAGGCCAAAAAATGAAATTATTAAATTAAAGAAATACACGCCTTAGCATTCGTGTATTAAAGAGCATTGAACATGCACATCCTTGCTAAATTATTATTTCTCAATAAGAAACAACTGAACTAACCTGGGTCTCTTCCAGGCGGCGCGAGGCGATGCGGTACTCCCGCTCCAGCACGGGAACGATGGTAGGCACGTTCTCCAGGTACCGCCGCTGCAGCAAGTGCTCCAGGAAGCGGCGCAGCTGGCCCACGCCGATGCGTGCCCGCTCGGCCCGCTCCAGCTTACGCCCCATGCGCGCCTCCAGCTCTGCAACGTCCAGCGCCTCCCGCTCCGCCACTGCCATGCGGAAATGCTCGTTTGACCTGAAAATCGCGTCCCGAGAGTTGCCCACGCGACCTGAGGGCACCGACGTGAAGAACGGCGACCCACCCAGCATGGTGGGCTCCAGCAGCCGCGCGGGGGGGCGCAGGTAGGTCTCCACGTCGTGAGGGCGCGCAAACTGCGGGATGCGGGTGTCGAGCTTGGTGGAGACGATGACGGTGCGCGAGAGGGAGGGGTCCACTGCCATCACCAGGCGGCGGGTGGTGGCGTTGCTCCAGTCGTTAGAGTCCTCAAGGCACAGAATGATGTACTCCTTCTGGTCCATCTTGGCGCGCACCATGGCCTCCACCTGGCGGGAGGAGTTCTGGAGGGAGGAGTTGCGCTTGCCGGGGGCGGCGGAGATGAGGCCAGGCGTATCAATGATGGTGAGGTTGGGGCAGAACTTGTACTCGATTTTCACCACGATCTCCTTGGACCAGAACTGGCCCTCGCGGTCCAGCCGCGCGTTCTCGTTCTCGATGTAGTCCTGAAGAGAAGGGGTGGGAGGAGAATTTTGAAGGGAGGGAGAAGTGAGTTGAAGGCTGATAATAACGTGAAAATAACGTGCTATTAAAACTGCAAGCGAGGAGGCTGGTTGGAGCACTCCGGGGCTGTGAGTTAATCATAGGAGAAAACTTGCTGCATGAAAATAGCCAAAAAGCTTCAAAACTGCGTCAGCACCGCGACGGTTGGGCGCCGCCGCGGTTTTCATTTAATGTATGGAAAGACGCACCTGCAGCTCCTCCAGGGAGAGCTCCTGCTCGCCAAACTCCTCGCTCACCAGGAAGCAGTTGGGCTGCACGCACGCCGAGTTGTACTTCATGTGCAGCGTGATGGGGCGGCGAGTCTTGGTGCCGCCCCCGACGTGGTTGAACTGGAAGCCCATCAGGGCCTCGACCAGGGCTGCGCAACTCAACGAAAATGTAACTTCAGTATTGTATATATGCAGGCAGTAGGAGGGGGGGAATACTTGTTGTGACGCACCTGATTTGCCATCAGTTTGATGGCCAACCACCAAAATGGCCGGGGCGTCAAACGGCTTCTCAAAGTCCTGCGCCAGCGAGTGCAAGTCGTTGTAGGCCTCGTACAAACGCTCGTTGCCGCTGCGGAAGGCGCGATCGGAGCGGCCGGGGGACATCTCCTGCGGGAATTCGCTTCGCATGCTGGCACGGAGCATAGAGGCCGGCGTGCGGTTCTCCTCCGCGTCCACGCCAGAGTTGAGGTGTGTATCTTGAGATGCCCGAGGGTACCGGGAGCTGTTGGTGGCGTGCATGGCCAACCAACGCTCCGCCATTTAGTCGTTAGAAATGCCCGGGAGTCTCGCGCGCGGGCGTGCGCTACGGTGCTATAGTATCGGCGATGGGGTTGCAGATTTCTGAAAATAAATATTTTAATATATATAGCCGGCGAGTGCGCAGGGGGGTGTTCTGTCGAGCGACGGTTTGAAGCAGTTTTAATATTTGGTTGAGGTAGAAAGGGAGCAATAAATGGGCAAAACAGGGGTGGATACCACCGTTCGATTAATCATCGGAAGCCCAACAAGCAACTGCATTCACCCAGAACAACACAGCACCGCGTTTCTCACAACATTTTCAATTAATTTTCGACGCATGCCATTGCAAAACCACCTTCTTTATATCTGAATAATAATGAGAAAACACGTGCTACTCAACGCACTGCAAGCGGACGTCGAACCCCCTGGGGAAGGCCAGCACATTGTCATGGCTGTGGGCAGTCGAGGCAGCAACCTCATCGAGGCAAGCTTTCCGGGCTATAAAACCAACGAGAAGCCTCCATTCTCTCACCTCGATATGCAAATAAACACGAACGCACCCTCAATTTTTGCAGGTTGAATACCCCGACGGGCGAAGGACGCTGTGCCTCCTGCCTGCTCGCTTCCACAAGAAGCTGTGGATCAAGCGCGGCAACTACCTGATCGTTGAGAGCGAGGAGGGCACTGACGCTGCGGTGTCTGGGCAGATCGTGCACGTCTTGTTCGCCGATCACGTCAAGCAGATGAAAAAGATCCCTGGGGCGTGGCCTAAAGAGTTTGAGGAAGGAGCGAGCGGCAGCGGCAAGGAAGAGGAAGCGGTGGCGGTGGTGGTTGCAGAGAGTGGCGGGGAGGTGGGAGAGGCAGCAGAGCAGCTGGTGAAGCTGGGGTTGAGTGAAAGCGGTACAGCTTCAGCGGTTGAAAATGAAGGCAATGGGGCAGCAGCAGCAGCCGAAGTGGCAGGTGAAGGGGCGGAAGTAAATGAAGAGTACAGCAGCAGTGATGACGACCTCCCTCCCATTACGCGAATACAGAATCGAAGGGTTATTGAGTATGAAATCTCCGAGTCTGACAGCGATGAATGAATCTGGAAAATACAGGCAGTTATACTGCAACACGAGTAGTTTAAATTTAATTTTTATAAAGATGGAATTTTGCCGCACCCTAAAGGGACAAGAATAAAGCACACACGCTACCAACTTAAGATGGCGCCGTCAGCGTCCACCAAGCAATCAACAAAGGGCTTCACCCTCTCCTTGGCCCCAACCTTGATGCGGAAGCCAGTCGTGCCTGCAGAACCCTGAAAAGAGAAGAACCATGGCTATGCTGAGGGGCCATGCCTGATGACGAGGGTGGTACATGCCCAAGTCCCAGCAGGCGGGACGGGACCCAGGGTCCATTTATTAGAATAGAAATATAGAAAAAAGAACGGGCAGTGTAGTAGTTAGTGTGACCAACTCTACTAGTTGTGTGAGTTACAAGATGGATTCAGAGGTATACTAATTCATAGTTACCCCCCCAGAACGGGCAAGGAGACGAGGTCTTGGATGCAAGGGCAAGGCACATAGTGACGTGAAGTTGACGTTTGCCAAGGAGGGGAAAGACGGCATAGCTAATAATGCGATGGGAATCAAGGGAAGCCAAAGGCGTACTTGAAATGCGAATAGGCATGAATATTTTGTACAAGCGGTTGTAAAAGCAATGTAGATGTGTAGCTGGTGCTGGTACAGGAATACTAGAACCCATTGCTGCCAGCCGTGGACACAAACACGGGACACGGGAGTATTCAACATGGTGCAGCAGCTGTACCGGCTCCCCCCCAGTGGGAGCTGGTGGGCTGGAGTCAAAACAAAACAACACGTAGTTCCAGGCGCAGCCAGAGCAGCTGGCCGGATGGGAAACGAAAGTGATTGGAAACGAAAAGATTCTTGAAGAAAAAGACGAGCACAGGAAACTAGGACAGTAGTGATTTAAGAAAAACAGGGAATTACTTAGCCCGGTGGCCCCGCCACATAGCAATCGGCAGCAAGATCCCAGCGAATGAAAGGGTGCAGTAACCTCCCCGGCCGCCTCCAAGCGGCCGCCAGCGGGGCTCTACTCATCGTCCAACATGCAACATATTAGAGAATGAACGCAAAGACAGTAGGCTATCTTTGTTGAGAATGAAAGAATTTAAACCATAAAAAAAAATGCGACGAGCAAGGTGGAAGAGACTACGGCCTGCCATTTCCCAGGTGCGTTGCTCTTGGACTTGGGAGGTGGAGGCGGGACGTTTAGCGGTTCAACAGGAGGGGCGTTCTCCGTGTCAACAGGCGGTCCACAGTCTAGTATGCCATTGGCGCCAGTGCATGGGGGGCTTGACGAGGACGGTGGTGACGTACTTGGCACGGGAGATGGTGTTTGGGTTGGTGGCGAGCTCTACAAGTCGAAGCAAATACTGAATTGAGAATCGTTTTTAATGCAAACACCAACTACAAAATTATAAACCCAAAATAGAGAGAATTGCAGGGGGGACGCAAGAAAAATGCAGGGGGGGAATGCAGAAAAAAAGAAGAAAAATGTAAACACTCTACCATTAAACCCATACAGACTCACTGGGTCCGAGCTTGGTCCGACTATGTTGAGCGAGCAGTACGAAAACGTCTTCCCGATGCCAATGCCCTCATCGGAGAGAACTTCCTCCATGACAACGTCAAAAGCTGAGGAGCAAACTGCAATGAGTACAATACAACACAGATGAAGCGCACGGGTCAGCAGAGAGTGACACAAACCAACGCAAATGGGACAGACACCAGCATGTGCAGGGCATGCCCTGCAAACACCAGATGCCACAGATGTGGCGACGGCTCGTACCTGGAGAGGTGTCCAACGCAGCTCTGCAGGCCGTGGGGCAGATCCCAGTGGTTGCACCAGAGCTTGCAATATCCAAAAGGCCTGATGTGCAAGACACAAAGCCTTCAGGGTTGTCATTCAGCCAGAAGTCGGTACAGTTTAGGTTCTGAAGAGGGGGTGGTGGACTTGGCGAAGTGGCCTGCACGCAGCATGCCGCCGTGGGTTTATTTTACTGTCTTGTAGACCAGGTATTTGTATTGGAAGCAACGGGGTGGTGCCGCCATAGTGATAGTAATAGGAACTGAAGCAAATGTTGCACGGTATAAAAACTCACTGAACGTGGTCCCGCGATGGTGAGAGAGCAGTATGAAAACGTCTTCCCGATGCCGATTCCATCATCGGAGAGAAACTCCTCCGTGACAAAGACAAAAAGTGAGGAGCAAACTGCAATGAGTGCAATACATCACAGATGAAGGACACGGGTCAGCAGAGAGTGACACAAACCAACGCAAATGGGACAGACACCAGCATGTGCAGGGCATGTGCAGGGCCCTGCAAACACCAGATGCCACAGGTGTGGCGACGGCTCGTACCTGGAGAGGTGTCCAACGCAGCTCTGCAGGCCGTGGGGCAGGTCCCAGTGGTTGCACCAGAGCTTGCAATATCCAAAAGGCCTGTTGTGCAAGACACAAAGCCTTCAGGGTTGTCATTCAGCCAGAAGTCGGTACAGTTTGGGTTCTGGAGAGGGGGTGCTGGACTTGGCGAAGTGGCCTGCACGCAGCATGCCGCCGTGGGTTTTTATTTAATTGTCGTTTAGACCAAGTATTTGTATTGGCAGCAGCGGGGTGATGCTGCCATAATGATAGTAATAGGAAGAACATGCTTCATGGTATACAAACTCACTGAAGGTGGTCCCGCGATGGTGAGCGAGCAGTACGAAAACGTCTTCCCGATGCCAATGCCCTCATCGGAGAGAACTTCCTCCATGACAACGTCAAAAGCTGAGGAGCAAACTGCAATGAGTACAATACAACACAGATGAAGCGCACGGGTCAGCAGAGAGTGACACAAACCAACGCAAATGGGACAGACACCAGCATGTGGAGGGCATGCCCTGCAAACACCAGATGCCACAGATGTGGCGACGGCTCGTACCTGGAGAGGTGTCCAACGCAGCTCTGCAGGCCGTGGGGCAGATCCCAGTGGTTGCACCAGAGCTTGCAATATCCAAAAGGCCTGATGTGCAAGACACAAAGCCTTCAGGGTTGTCATTCAGCCAGAAGTCGGTACAGTTTGGGTTCTGGAGAGGGGGTGGTGGACTTGGCGAAGTGGCCTGCACGCAGCATGCCGCCGTGGGTTTATTTTACTGTCTTGTAGACCAGGTATTTGTATTGGAAGCAACGGGGTGGTGCCGCCATAGTGATAGTAATAGGAACTGAAGCAAATGTTGCACGGTATACAAACTCACTGAACGTGGTCCCGCGATGGTGAGAGAGCAGTATGAAAACGTCTTCCCGATGCCAATGCCCTCATCGGAGAGATATTCCTCCACGACAACGTCAAAAGCTGAGGAGCAAACTGCAATGAGTACAATACAACACAGATGAAGCGCACGGGTCAGCAGAGAGTGACACAAACCAACGCAAATGGGACAGACACCAGCATGTGCAGGGCATGTGCAGGGCCCTGCAAACACCAGATGCCACAGGTGTGGCGACGGCTCGTACCTGGAGAGGTGTCCAACGCAGCTCTGCAGGCCGTGGGGCAGGTCCCAGTGGTTGCACCAGAGCTTTCAATTGCAAAGAGGCCATCTACGCATGACCTGAAGCCTTCAGGGTTGTCATTCAGCCAGAAGTCGGTGCAGTTTGGGTTCTGGAGGAGCGCACGCCCCAAAGCGGACCGCACAGTGGGGGCGGCGTGCGCGGTTGTTGCAATGAACGCACAGATAGCTAGCGCTATCCAAAGATTGCGGGCCTGTACATGTATGTATCACGGGGTGTATGATAAAAAGTCCTTGAGCCGCGTCACGTGGATAGGCAGTTCGTTCGTATAACCATTGTACGCTCGGAGGTCCCGGGCAATAATGCAACAATAACAAGCTGTAAAAACATGTGAAAATGGAGGGCGCGGCATGGAAAACGCACCATTCGTCTGCAGTTCGCACTCGACAATCCCTAGCGCACAAAACTGCTTGGATATAGTCAGGGGGCCAGGAGGCGTCGCACGGTCCAGATGCAGGCCAGAGTACAACTGCAGAGTTTAATACAACGGCCTTTTCTCCCAATAGGGTTGGCGACTCGCATTGAAGCAGGCGAGTTGCCCGGGGACTAGAATTTATCGCCCAAAAAAAACAAAAAAGGGAAAGAGGGCGGCCGGACGCCTGCTCTGCACTTTAATACAAGTAAGCCATAGAAAAAAGTGTACGCCATGCAGGAAAACGCGTGTTTTGTTTGCCAGGCGTCCGTACGATGATCCCCCTCACAATCGTGGCTCTCTTGTGCTGCGGTTTCGTCCAGCTATCCAGGGGATTGATGATTGAAAATGAATGTGTGGAAGACGTCGATGTCTTTGTGACTGCCACAACGCCTGTGGTCGATCGAGGCAAGCCGTATTCCATAGAACCCTCTGAACTTCTGCGCGGCCGTCATCACGTTTGATATATATATATATATATGGTTTATTTTTCAGGGCATTCTCTCGCCTGACGACGCCCGAAGAGCGGTGGAGCTGGTCGCCCGACGGCATCGTCTTGTCCAACCACGGCGGCAGGCAATTGGACACCTCCCCCGCAGCAATAGACGTATTACGCTTCATTGCAGCCGCTGTGGCCGGGGGGGTCCCCATTTTGGTGGACGGTGGCGTGAGAAGAGGGACAGAAGTGATCAAGTGCATGGCTTTGGGGGTGAGCGTGGTGCTGGTGGGGAGGCCGCTGCTGTGGGCGTTGATGATGGGCGGGAGGGATGGTGTGGTGGCTGCCCTGGAGAATTCGAGGAGCGAGGTCGAGCTGGGGATGGCGCTGCTGGGGTGCCGGAGCGTGGCAGAGGTGACGGCTGATTTTGTGATTCCGCCGGAGCAAGGGATGCTGAGGCTGCCAGCATCCAGGCTGTGAAATCAAGTAACGTTTATTTTTTTTCAGCATTGGCGAAAGGCGAGGTTCAGGCACAGAAGCCTTCTGTGAAGTTCTCAGAAAGCTTCTCTTTATAGGCGGCGGCGCCGCTTTCGAGGAGGCAGAGCTAATTTTGTCAAATTTAGTTGCCCGCCCATCATCAACGCCCACAGCAGCGGCCTCCCCACCAGCACCACGCTCACCCCCAAAGCCATGCACTTGATCACTTCTGTCCCTCTTCTCACGCCACCGTCCACCAAAATGGGGACCCCCCCGGCCACAGCGGCTGCAATGAAGCGTAATACGTCTATTGCTGCGGGGGAGGTGTCCAATTGCCTGCCGCCGTGGTTGGACAAGACGATGCCGTCGGGCGACCAGCTCCACCGCTCTTCGGGCGTCGTCAGGCGAGAGAATGCCCTGAAAAATAAACCATATATATATATATATCAAACGTGATGACGGCCGCGCAGAAGTTCAGAGGGTTCTATGGAATACGGCTTGCCTCGATCGACCACAGGCGTTGTGGCAGTCACAAAGACATCGACGTCTTCCACACATTCATTTTCAATCATCAATCCCCTGGATAGCTGGACGAAACCGCAGCACAAGAGAGCCACGATTGTGAGGGGGATCATCGTACGGACGCCTGGCAAACAAAACACGCGTTTTCCTGCATGGCGTACACTTTTTTCTATGGCTTACTTGTATTAAAGTGCAGAGCAGGCGTCCGGCCGCCCTCTTTCCCTTTTTTGTTTTTTTTGGGCGATAAATTCTAGTCCCCGGGCAACTCGCCTGCTTCAATGCGAGTCGCCAACCCTATTGGGAGAAAAGGCCGTTGTATTAAACTCTGCAGTTGTACTCTGGCCTGCATCTGGACCGTGCGACGCCTCCTGGCCCCCTGACTATATCCAAGCAGTTTTGTGCGCTAGGGATTGTCGAGTGCGAACTGCAGACGAATGGTGCGTTTTCCATGCCGCGCCCTCCATTTTCACATGTTTTTACAGCTTGTTATTGTTGCATTATTGCCCGGGACCTCCGAGCGTACAATGGTTATACGAACGAACTGCCTATCCACGTGACGCGGCTCAAGGACTTTTTATCATACACCCCGTGATACATACATGTACAGGCCCGCAATCTTTGGATAGCGCTAGCTATCTGTGCGTTCATTGCAACAACCGCGCACGCCGCCCCCACTGTGCGGTCCGCTTTGGGGCGTGCGCTCCTCCAGAACCCAAACTGCACCGACTTCTGGCTGAATGACAACCCTGAAGGCTTCAGGTCATGCGTAGATGGCCTCTTTGCAATTGAAAGCTCTGGTGCAACCACTGGGACCTGCCCCACGGCCTGCAGAGCTGCGTTGGACACCTCTCCAGGTACGAGCCGTCGCCACACCTGTGGCATCTGGTGTTTGCAGGGCCCTGCACATGCCCTGCACATGCTGGTGTCTGTCCCATTTGCGTTGGTTTGTGTCACTCTCTGCTGACCCGTGCGCTTCATCTGTGTTGTATTGTACTCATTGCAGTTTGCTCCTCAGCTTTTGACGTTGTCGTGGAGGAATATCTCTCCGATGAGGGCATTGGCATCGGGAAGACGTTTTCATACTGCTCTCTCACCATCGCGGGACCACGTTCAGTGAGTTTGTATACCGTGCAACATTTGCTTCAGTTCCTATTACTATCACTATGGCGGCACCACCCCGTTGCTTCCAATACAAATACCTGGTCTACAAGACAGTAAAATAAACCCACGGCGGCATGCTGCGTGCAGGCCACTTCGCCAAGTCCACCACCCCCTCTCCAGAACCCAAACTGTACCGACTTCTGGCTGAATGACAACCCTGAAGGCTTTGTGTCTTGCACATCAGGCCTTTTGGATATTGCAAGCTCTGGTGCAACCACTGGGACCTGCCCCACGGCCTGCAGAGCTGCGTTGGACACCTCTCCAGGTACGAGCCGTCGCCACACCTGTGGCATCTGGTGTTTGCAGGGCCCTGCACATGCCCTGCACATGCTGGTGTCTGTCCCATTTGCGTTGGTTTGTGTCACTCTCTGCTGACCCGTGCGCTTCATCTGTGTTGTATTACTCATTGCAGTTTGCTCCTCAGCTTTTGACGTTGTCATGGAGGAAGTTCTCTCCGATGAGGGCATTGGCATCGGGAAGACGTTTTCGTACTGCTCGCTCACCATCGCGGGACCACCTTCAGTGAGTTTGTATACCATGAAGCATGTTCTTCCTATTACTATCATTATGGCAGCATCACCCCGCTGCTGCCAATACAAATACTTGGTCTAAACGACAATTAAATAAAAACCCACGGCGGCATGCTGCGTGCAGGCCACTTCGCCAAGTCCAGCACCCCCTCTCCAGAACCCAAACTGTACCGACTTCTGGCTGAATGACAACCCTGAAGGCTTTGTGTCTTGCACAACAGGCCTTTTGGATATTGCAAGCTCTGGTGCAACCACTGGGACCTGCCCCACGGCCTGCAGAGCTGCGTTGGACACCTCTCCAGGTACGAGCCGTCGCCACACCTGTGGCATCTGGTGTTTGCAGGGCCCTGCACATGCCCTGCACATGCTGGTGTCTGTCCCATTTGCGTTGGTTTGTGTCACTCTCTGCTGACCCGTGTCCTTCATCTGTGATGTATTGCACTCATTGCAGTTTGCTCCTCACTTTTTGTCTTTGTCACGGAGGAGTTTCTCTCCGATGATGGAATCGGCATCGGGAAGACGTTTTCATACTGCTCTCTCACCATCGCGGGACCAAGTTCAGTGAGTTTATATACTTTGGACACTGTTGAATTTCCTTTGGTCCCCCTGCATTTTTGTTTTCTCTCCGTGCAATTCGCGTTGCTTATGTTTTATAATATTGTAGATGGTGTGTGGATAACATTTTTTTCCTTCAATTCAATTACTGCTCCCCAGGAGCCGCCTCGCCCGCCGTCTCCTCCTCCACCGTCACCTCCTGCGTCTCCTCCTCCACCGCCATCTCCTGCGCCGTCTACAAATACCGCCGTAGTAGCCGGAGCAGTGGTCGCCGCCGTGCTCGGCGTAGGTGAGAGAATTTTCTTTCTCTGTCCCTGAGCAGCAAATGCCTATTGCGAGCACACATACATACATACATACATACATACATACATACATACATACATACATACATACATACATACATACATACATACATACATACATACATACATACATACATACATACATACATACATACATACATACATACATACATACATACATACATACATACATACATACATACATACATACATACATACATACATACATACATACATACATACATACATACATACATACATACATACATACATACATACATACATACATACATACATACATACATACATACATACATACATACATACATACATACGTACGTACGTACGTACTACAAACTGGAAATTCGTAAATCGAGCTCTGCAAACTGATAAGCAATCCTCCTCAACTGCGCGTTTTTTCGCGTCGATGCAGGCGCAATTGCTGGGGCATTCTCATATTTTATGGTGCGTAAGAAAAAGATAGAGCGAGAGACAGCAGCGGTGGCTATACCGGCCCCGGTTGACTTTCCATATCCACCCTCGGCCACCCCCTTTCCCCCCATCGACCCTGATCTGTACCCAGAAACCAAGCCATACGACGAATACAAATTATCGCAGCTGTCTTCCGCGCTCCCTGAAGTCTACGCTGAAATGGGACTTTCGCTGCTCCCGCCTGCCTCTCAATCAAGCCAGCCTCTGGATGACACATCTTTGCGTGAAAGACAGTCTGCTGGGCATTTTGACCCGCCTGACATGAGTTCAGGCACAGTTTCGCTGCCTTCAGGGGATCTCACGTCTGACCCCATCCTCCTACTCATCGGGACAGGGCCCCACACCACCCCCCGCGACGCTCTCGCCAGCTGGGAGCTTCGGTTTGAAGACTTCCACCTGAAGAACGCCATTGGCATTGGCTCTTGGGGCCGTGTCTACCTTGCAAAGTATCACGACACGCATGTCGCTGTGAAAGTGCTGCTAGATCCCTCATCTACCTCGCAAACCGCGATTGCCGCGACTGAGTCAGCCCTCGTGCAAGTCTCCAGTCCCATCATGCAAAACCTGATCCAAGTCAGTGAACACCAAGGTTTTCCTGTCATAAATGAAATAAATATTTGTCCAGAATGGAGTGTGGTTACAGACTAACTGAGCTTTAACTTGCTAGCGGCCATTGTGCATGCCATTGGAGGGGTGGCAAAATGAAATTTCATTAATTCCCTTCCTGTTTTGAGTTCCGATGCAGGAATGTTCCATCATGGCCGAACTGCGCCACCCAAACATAGGTCGGTTGATTGACATGAACAACAGGAATTTAGCTAATTGAAGTTGCGGTCACATATAATTTCTACTTACGATATGTATGCAGTGCAATTCCTGGGCATCACCAGGGTGCCAGCCACCATCGTCACTGACTATTGTGCAAAGGGAAGCCTGGCCGGGGTGCTGCGGAAGGCCTTGGAGATGCCTGAACGAGCTGCCGAGCTGACCTGGGAGCGTCGCATGGGCATGGCTGCAGACTGCGTGCGCGGGATGATTTACCTGCACTCGCGCACCCCTGCCATCATCCATCGCGACCTCAAATCCCCGAATCTCCTGGTCACTAGGTGCGCTGAACTAATATTAGTTAATCCAGGGCATGGCTGTTGATCTACCAACCAGGCAGCCATAGTGGGCTGAGAGTGTTCACAGGCCTGCCCATTCTTGCGCGTTGCTTGTGTTTTGAAATTTCTGATAGGAACTTGATTTCCTTCGTGTGCAGACACTGGACTGTCAAAGTTGCGGATTTCAACTTGTCTCGGGTGTTCCTGGAAGCCTACATGGCGCAATCTTCCAGTGTCCAGGCCATGAACCCCCGCTGGTTGGCAAGTTCGCTCAAATTTGTGATTGACGGCAGTTGATATATATGTGAAACGGCATTTTGTAATTTGGCTTCACGCGCTGCGCCCATGCTCTTGCTTCAATTTTAGAACTGGCTCTTACCCGGATTGTTCTTTTGTTCCGCTGTATGCAGGCCCCAGAAGTTCTGCAGGGGCATCCCGCTACCCCTGCGTCGGATGTTTTCGCTTTTGGAGTTGTTCTCTGGGAGATGCTCACCTTCAGACTGCCTTGGGTGCCTGGGTCTCCTTTCCATATAGCCAACAGCGTCATAGTTGGCGACAGGCTGCCTATTCCACTGCCCCACCAGCTGCCTGGCCCCAATAGCGGCGCATGGCTTGGGTTGTCTCGCTACGTGGAGCTCATGCAGCGCTGCTGGGCCCAGAACCCAGCACAAAGGCCTTCTTTCCCTGAAGTCATGGCCATACTGAGACAGATATCCCCTTCGGTAGTAGACGAGTGAGTTGCAGGAACCTGGGGGATGTGGTACCATCCACAGTTTGAATTGTAATACCAATGACTATTTGTGTGTTAATGAATTTCTCCAGCCACCGTTTTTTTTTTTTCACCTTTCTATGTTGGCATCCACCAAGTTCGTTTTTTTTTATTTTTATTTTTTTTGAATTCCTACATCTTTCCGTCGCGTTTCTTTCTTAGGCTGCTGCCAACTTTTCTGCTGTATGCACTGCTTTGTTGGGCGCATCACCCAATAGCCCATCATGCGCTTTATATTTGGATGAAATGACGGCAAGATCTTGCTCTCCGGAACTCGTTCATGTCCTGGAGCACTACGATGTCTTGAACATTGACCTTGGCGCAGTATATTGTAAGCGGCGCACGTTTTACGCACTGTTTCTTTATGCACCCTGGTGGGGGCCATTTGCTTGTTTTCGTCATCCGCCTGCATTGTTTTTATTGCAATTTCTCTATATTCACGCGGGGGGGGTGCAATTTTGTAGCAGCACAAGCTGCACTCCTTCGTTTCTTCTAGTATCAATCGCATTAATAGCATTTTCAAGAATCAATAAGCATTCCGAATATATCTCTATCTCTCTGTGAGTCCCATTGCATGGCAAGTTTTGCCACTTTCCCCTTCACACCCAATGCCAATTGTATTCTTCCTTTTAGCGCATCCCTATAATCTAGTGCTGTAAACACTCGCACTAATAGTAGAACTAGTCCTTCTATTGCAAATTTCCGGAACCACATATGTAGAGGTTTCAAGGTTTTACAGATGGTTTGGCGTCTACTACCGAAGTCGCCCCTGTAGAGAATCGCAAGTGGACGTGCCACAAACCCCGCCATAGTAAGGCAAAGCCTCCCTTCTATCTGTAGGATCAAACTCAGTTCTGGGCTCTGGCCCCTGCCCCCGAGTCCCCGACGGCTCGACCGACACACAAAACAGGTGCAGAGCAAAATAAATGTGCAAAAACAGGCACGGGTGCATGCAGTAATGCAAGGCATGAAGGACGCTCCGGACGGCGAGAACGCGAACCGTCCGGTCAAGGTACACGCTTGGGCAATGCGGGGACGCCCCAGCACCCCTCTCTTCTACAGTGGTCACTCAACCCTGGCTGTGTGGGAAGCGATGCATCCAAAGTCGTGGCTTGTTGGGCGAACTTGCGAATCATCGATTTTAATATCAAATGATGTAATATATCATATCCCACCAGCCAGCTACTCTTCAGGACCTTCGGGTCTTGTCGAACAGTTGGCAGATGCGAACATCTTTTTTCGACTTTCAGAATAGCTTTATTTTTGGTCTTTTCTCTTCTATATCACAGCATATTTTGCATGTTTTCAACGCGTGAACACTTTTCAGCAAATATCACCACTTTTTACATTTAGATGTTAGATCTTCACCAACCGACCTTTTTATTCTCCCTGTGAAATATGATAAATTAACCGCGTTCTATGCTAATGTGTTCATCAAATCATGCACTAAGCGCATATTTGCCGCTCTTTGCTTCTCTGATGGGCGGTGACTTGGTCGACTGTGCCGCCGCTGGTGCCTTCACCGTCTTCTCCTTCCCCTTCTGTCACTCGTTTATTTATACATCGCTTTCGGCTTATGGGGCGCAGGGACGCCCCATATTTTATTCGGCTTTTTCCTTGAGTGAGCGATGGTTGGAGACAGACGGCGAATGATGCAGAGTTCCTGGAGTTGGGTTACCCGCTGCTGGTGCTCTGTTGATTTCGACATCTTACATCATTAATGTCCTGTTTTTCTCGCTTTCGGCTTAGGGGCTCCGCTGCGTCCCATTTGTATTCGGCTTTTTCCTTGAGAACAACAGGTTATTTGGTGGGCATGAGGTGGTGAGGTGCGACAGTGGTGGTGTGCTTGGGCATTCGTTTGTGCAGCGGTGTGACAGCGAGTGGTGAATGGCGATTAGTGCATGGATTGAATGAATATTATGCATTTCAACAACGGTTCTATATTTATTTTCACATTTCACAGTTTCTATCGTTGCATATTTGAATTGACGGCATGCATATCAAGCATATACGAACCTCACGGCATATAAAGATTTTTCTACCGCATACAACCTGATATTTTTCTTCCATTAGCGAACGGATACAGTGCATTTTCAACACCGTTCACATATTTATTTTCTTAGTTTATATCCGTGCATATTTGAATTGACGGCATGCACATCAAGCATATAAATTACATCACCGCATATTCAAGGGTTCTTATACTTTACCGCATATACCCTGATACTCTTCTTCCGTTTACGGAAGCGCATTTGCGTAGGCCTCCACTTATTTTTATTTATTTATTTCCTACGCGCACGGCTCTCACTAGCGTGCCAGTCTGCTATGGGGCCTTAGTTGCCTTTTTCTGCGGACTTAAAACCCCTGTAATGTATGTATGTATGTAATGTATGAACTTGCAGAAATCATGCGAACTTGCGACACTTTGCTTCACACATTCCCGCGATCCACCTCCGTGTATAATCATGCGAACTTGCTTTGGCAAACTTGCTGATGAGGGGGATAAAACATGCAGCGATAGAAAGGCAAAAAGAACGCAAGCAGGGGCTCTTTACCTCTCGTAACAATAATAATAAAAGAAGGGGGTACTCCGCCTTACTGTGGTGGGGTGAGTGGCACGTCGGCTTGCACCAACCTTGGTGGTAGACGTTACAACCATATGTAAACCTCCAAACCTGTAGACGAAGGCAGCAGCGCTCAATTCATATTGAGAGAGGGACATCCTTTAGAATGCGGCAAGCGCATTGCTACATGCGCAATCAAGCAGCGGGTGGTGACGGGCACCTTCTACCGCCACCTTCTGCCGCTACATCTAGCCCAACGCCCCTATCCCATATTTTGGTCCGTCGATGGATTTCTTTCTTCTACGACACAGGGTAGTATTTTTTTCATATGCCCAATAAGCACCGAGGATAATTAAGGTCAGTCTTATTTCTCAACAAAAATAATATTTAAAGAGACCCCAGGGGGAGGACGCCCTAAATTAGGTGCACAGTTCCAACTCAAAAAAAAGGGTTGCCTCGTCCATTCGCTTATCGAGTGTACCACAATCAAAGACCGATTCCAATTCTTCTGTGGTGTGTATTCTTCTCAGATTCTTTAAATTAAATTATAAAAACTGTCAAATGCAAGCATCTCTTTATGACGGTGGCATATCTCTTCCTCTACAGCCCAATGCCCCCTCTCACAGCTGCTGCGGAAAGCCTGCCGCGCTGCTGGCCCCGCTAGAGGTCATCCTGAACGACGCCGCAGCCTCTCGAAACGCCTCCCCCAGCGCTGCCGTGTACCGCTCCTCCGCCGCCTGCGCGTTCAGCGTGTACAGCAGCCCGTTTCTGGTGGCGTACGCGGCAACGTTGTGCCGCTTAAACTTGCCTGGCGCTTCAACCGTGAATTCCATCGTGTAGTACAGCTCCCCGTCCACTGCGTCCCGGCGCGACCCCGCCGCCAGCAGCGTTGCAATCTTATTTGACCCTGGCGGCGCGACCGTGGTGGAAAGAAATCGCTGTGCTGCCTCTGCAGGGGTCCCCATGCTGCGCAGCGCAAAGCCGTCGCGGATGGGCGCTACAATGACCGAGATGTTGTCCTCACCGGTGCTTCCTGCAGGCCCGAAGGCGGCGGTGGGCTCCGGCGCCTCGGACCGAATTCTGCGGGGCTGGCGCAGGGAGGGAGGGTCCAGGGCGCGTTCCCGCTCCATGCGCTCGGCATAGCGGCGGTACAGCCGCTGATCCGCCAGCCAAGACGCGGGGTACAGAAACTCTGCGCACGGTGTTGAAAATTCGCGGCGACGATTATATAACTTATATTATAAAACGTTTCGGAGGTTGATAGGAGGAAATAAAAAATAAAGGTATAGCCAATTATATGTTACCTCTTGTATCAACGCAATAATAGGGTATATACAGAAACTCGGATTCATTTCCCTAATAAACCCATGCATCACGCACCGTATCCATTTTGATAGTCAATGCAGCGCTTGTAGCCTCGCACAGGCACCAGGGCGTCCAGGCGCAGGCTGCCAGCGGTCTTCCCGCCGTCCAGACCCAGTAAAAATGACGTCACGCCAAAAAGATTGCCTCCCAGAATGATGCCCAGGCCGGTGAGGCCACCGATTGTGGCTCTACGTCGACTGGGGAGAGTGCCTCCCCAAGCCACCGTCTGCACCGGATCCACGGCCGAGAAGGAAGGCCCAGGCGTGGCCTCGGCATTGGACGTAGCTGCACGTGCGATTGAAGAACAGCTCAGCCAATTTTGCTTGCGTGGAGATCGTAACATTTGAATGTGATCGAGAGAACGTCTGACCTAGCGGAGTGCCCTCTTTGTCATCGTTAGGGCTCGCAGATACCATTCGTCGTTGCGCACGTGACGAATTTCGTGGGTTTTTACCCAAATTGGCAGACATGTGGCTAAAACTAGATTGCCCACAAACAAACGCTTGGCCTGGCGAGACTCCTGATCGCAGCATAGTGATCAGACTTTGTCATTACTTGGTATAATTATTTTGAAATTGACATTCCGCAACTAAATTTGACAAGATTAGCTCTGCCTCCTCGAAAGCGGCGCCTATAATGAGAAGCCTTCTGAGAACTTCACAGAAGGCTTCTGTGCCTGAACCTCGCCTTTCGCCAATGCTGAAAAGAAAATAATTTCGTTACTTGATTTCACAGCCTACACGCTGGCAGCCGCAGCATCCCTTGCTCCGGCGGAATCACAAAATCAGCCGTCACCTCTGCCACGCTCCGGCACCCCAGCAGCGCCATCCCCAGCTCGACCTCGCTCCTCAAATTCTCCAGGGCAGCCACCACGCCGTCCCTCCCGCCCAGCGTCAACGCCCACAGCAGCGGCCTCCCCACCAGCACTGCGCTCGCCCCCAACGCCATGCACTTGATCACGTCTGTCCCTCTTCTCACGCCCCCGTCCACCAAAATGGGGACCCTGCCGGCCACAGCGGCTGCAATGAAGGGTAATACGTCTATTGATGCCGGGCAGGTGTCCAATTGTCTGCCGCCGTGGTTGGACACGACGATGCCGTCGGCGCCCAGTTCCACCGCTTTTCGAGCGTCGTCAGGCGAGAGAATGCCCTGAAAAATAAAAGCAAAAATACGGATGCGATAAAGGTTCGCGTTTTCAGAATTATTGTTGAACAGAATTGGTTAACATTTGTAGCGTAGTAATAGAACTGCATTTACCGTCTTAAAATCGCAATTTGGAAAAATACTCACTTTGAGGATAATGGGGAGCTTTGTGATGGTTTTCAACCACGCAAGGAACTCCCAGGTTAGACTCCCATCTATCAAGTCCGTGAAATGCCGCCCAAATTTGCTGCCGTCAGCTGGCTCGTGGTCGCCAGCGCCGCTGCTGCTCGCTGCCGCAGCGGACATGCGGTCGAGCAGCTTCAACGACAGCCCAGCGGAGAGCGTGAATTTATTGATCTCGTCAGCATCTCTTTTACCTGCATCTCAGCATTCCACGCAGAGAAAACAGTTCCTATCAAATTATTATAATGCCGGTTATAAATCGAATGACCCATAGGAACCAAAAAGACATAAAACTCACCTAGTCGGGGCGCGTCCACTGTGACCAACAGGGCTTTGAATCCAGCTGCTTCAGCCTGTCGCACCATGGCTTGGCTCACGTCTCTCCGTGTCAACACGTACATCTGAAACCACAGCGCAGGACCACCAGCAGCGCCCGCCACCTCCTCTATTGACGATGTGGCCATCGTGGAAAGGGCCATTGGGATACCAGCGGCGGCTGCGGCAGCTGCCATGGCGACTTCTCCCTCCGGCCACGCCATCCGCTGCATGGCCATGGGGGCTATGATGGCAGGAAAAGAAAGGTAGGTGCCGAACAGGCGGCAGGAGGTGTCGACGTGCTCGACGTTCACCAGGCAGCGTGGCAGCAAGCGCCAACGGGTGAAGGCTGCCAGGTTGTCTGCTTTTGTCAGTTGAGACTCGGCCCCGCTGGCGTAGTAAGCGTAGGCTGTGGGCGGCAGCAGCTGCCTGGCGTCCTCCTCCAGGTCGCCAAGACTGGCGTACGCCTTGCCGTTGATTTTCATCCAGGGACGTGTTGGTTGCTGGAGAGATTTTTGAATCAATTAAATAGTTGTTTTATAAACTCTCGTATAATTGATGGTTTTACACATTAATGGTAGTGGACTGAAAGTGAATATATACATAAATTAAAAATTGAATTTCAAAATCAGTTTCGAGGCTTCATCAAAACAAATTATATATTGGCTGAGGTCATCCGAACTTCGGATGTCGATGTGTGTTGATCAGGCCACCATTTCGCTGGTTGCATGTATTTTTACCATCAAAATCAACCCATCTTTGCATCGCACCGAGGCGCCGGCACCCTGTTTTAGTATAATCGCTTGCAAAATATAAATCAAAGCGATGGCCACCATGCAGCTCAACGTCTCTTTCCAGCGCGCCACCCGCCAGGCAGCCAAGCAGCAATGCGTGATGGCCATGCCGGCGCGATTTGCAGGGCGTGTTCGCGTCTCCACCCCTCGTGAGTGTCGAATTAATCCCCACATGCCCCACTTTTTGTCTTCGATTTCCCTGATCTCACCGTCAAACACCCACATTTCACACTTTTAACATGCAGAGATGCGGCCCGACACCCGCCCCGCCCGCCAGGCTGGTCGCAGCTCCACCGCAGTTTGCTCCGCCTCCGGCGAGGCGTACGTGGGCAGCTTGATCGGCAGTGGGCTCAAATTCGGGGTGGTGGTGGCGCGCTTTAACGACCTTGTCACTAAGCTCCTGCTGGAGGGCGCTCTGGAGCACTTTGAGCGGCATGGAGTGGCGAGGACTGACGTGGACGTTGCCTGGGTTCCCGGCAGCTTCGAGCTACCCGTGGTGGCCAAAGCCATGGCCAAGAGTGGCAAGTACGACGCGGTCATCGCCATCGGCGTCGTGGTGAGTCCCTAATTTCAAACAGTACAGTACTTCAACAAGTTTTCTTCTCTCCCCCGATGTTTTTTTAATAAATAATTTGCTGCTTTAATTTGTCACTACTGCTCACTGGTTTATCGCCCTCGAAATAGCATTGAAGTTTAGTTAAAAAATAACTAATTTTTTTCATGTACGTAATTGTCATTTGATCTGCAGGTGCGCGGCGCAACTGCCCACTACGATGCGGTCGTCGGCGGTGCCACCTCCGGAGTTCTGGGCGCCTCCACCGACTCTGGCGTGCCCGTGATCTTCGGCGTGCTCACCTGCGACACCATGGACCAAGCGCTGGACCGGGCGGGCGGCAAAGTTGGCAACAAGGGCGGAGAGGCGGCAGTGACTGCCATCGAGACTGCCAACCTGCTGAAGACGCTGAGGGCGCAAGGAAAGGCGGCACAGCCCTGGTAAACAGTAGAGTGAAATGAAACTCTGCATTTTTTCCTCTTTGGCTTTCTTATTAACATTCTTTATTTAATTATTCGAACTTGTGAACGGTAGAGAGAAAGGGAAATTGAGTGCAGATGGGAGGGGATATATAGACAAGGGGAAGTGGACATGGGCGAAATAAGAGGAAAGAGAGATGGATTGATGTATTTTTGCATCCAGATAAAGAGGGTCTCCTTGATGGAGAGGGTGTAAAAGCTGTTTGTCGGATTAAGACCCTTTTTGTGAGACGCTGGTTGGGCTTAGCCGCGGGAGACGGTGGTCACCTCCTGCCCTCCCCTCGTCGTTTCCACGCCGGCGGCACCCCCAGCGGCTTCTGCCCCGACCAAGTTAGTTTCGCCGCCGATGTTGCGGGCGGTGACCTGCTGCTCGGTGCCACCAACGCGAGGGGCAGCAACCCCGGTGCCCACAGCACCGGTGCCGGTGGTATCGGTGGTGGTGGCAGCACGAGGAGGAGCACGAGCTGCGGTAGCATTGGCAGCTGCGGGGGAGGGGGGTGCGCCGCCAGGGATCTGGGCGTTGGCAGGGATGAGCACGGTGTCGATGCTATGGATGATGGCTTTGCCGGCGGCGATGTCGGCCTGGACCACCTTGGCGTTGGGGGCGCCGGCGGCGCTGGGCCTGCGAGAGACGCAATGCCACAGAGGGGAAAAGTATGTAAAAGAGTAATAAAGCAAGATAAACCAATGCATGTTTAGCAAATAAACCAATTTATATGAAGACGTACTTGAAGGACACGCTGGATCCTGACTTGATGACAGTAAGGTTCTGTCCCTGGTCAGCGGTGGGCAGCGACTGACCGTTCGTGAGGTCCGCCGCCCTAGCAGCCACCCCCGGGACGAGGTGGTAGGACAGCACGGTGGTCACCAGGTCCTGGTTGGCCAGCAGCGCGTCAGGGGTGACCCCCAGGCGCTGCAGCAGCGCGGTGAAGGCAGCGTTGTTGGGGGCCAGCAGGGTGGCCACCAGGTTGGGGTTGGTCAGCGCGTCGGCCAGGCCGACCGCGGTGGCGGCGGCGACGAGGGTGGAGAGCTCGGGGGTGGCTGCAGCGGCCTCAGCAATGCTAGCAAAGCCGCTGGACGGCGCGGGGGAGGGGGAAGGAGAGCGAGGTGAGGGAGCGCGAGGGGAGGGAGGGGTAGGGGTGACTGGAGGCACGGGTGCCGCGCTAGGGGGGGGAGGTTTAGTCAAAAACGCCAGCAGAGCGGTATGGTTGAAAAGAATGCCGTGACCAGTGGCGTTGAGAACAGAGCCACCCATGCTGAAGCCACCTGCGCCCCATGACGCGCTGCCGGTGCTGTTCAATCCTGCGGAGACGAGCTTAAAATGCTTTTAAGCCACAAAATTCGAGATTCCATTTTTTTTGCGTCAAAGGAATTTACCAAGAAGGCTGGAGAGGCCGGAGGCATTGGCGCCTGCAGGTCAGAATGATACAGAGGAGCGTTAAAATGCATTCTGGCACAGAAAGACTCGCGCTTGACGATATATAACCCTACTTTTTTCAGAGACAGCAAGGAGCGCCACCAACAAAATAACTGCCTTAGAAGCCTGCATCTTGGGTCTCGCTAACATTTAAAAGCGCAATTCTTACAAGTTGATTTAAATTAATTAAATGGGGGAAAGGGATCAGCTCACATGAACCCTCCCATGCATTGGCCCGGCCCCTCGGAAGGTCCAAATATCTTTGGACCGCTGCTAAAAGGGAACGAAAAGTTGGCCAAATGCAAAATAAACAACTGTAAAGCGTCGATGTTTTGCAAGTCGACGCGTCCACAGTGGTGAGGACATTACTCTGCTGCAACAAACAAAACCCGCCAAAACCAGCTGCTGCGTTGTTGTTTCTTTTCGGCAGGATTGCATGCGCCTGTCATATTGTCTAAACGTCAATGGTTTTATGGCGCAGCAGCAGTATGAAATGCCGCCACAACAATTTATAATTATAAACAGCTGCGCCTGTGACCCCACGTGGCAAGCAGCACAGCGGGCAAAGCAGGGCAGTACGAGTCTCGAGCTGCCTCGTCTTTTCCCGTATGCCAAATATGCGCCGCATGCCTGCCAGGGGAAGACGGCTGGCAGGTACGATAGTGACGAATGCCGTTTTTTCCAAGGGAACGCGGCGGTCGTTCAAAGCTTGCACAAGGTTCAATCAGCACGTTGTCGTTTCGGGCCCGCAGTGGCGGAAAATGCGCAGCCATTTTGGTTAATCTAGAAGAGCTGTTCTTGAATAAATTTGCATTTGCGGTGGGATTCATTGCAAAATTGATTATGATTTGAAAAAATATTTTGAAAAATGAACAACAAAATGCAAGAGTCCATTGTGGCATCAAAAGCGCAGATTCTGCAGCGGCTTTACATTTGATTTATTTATTTATAATTAGTACGAATACTCAAAGCAAAACCTGCTAATTTTTTTTTTTGCAACACCAATTTACGCTTTAAAATTCGCAATTTCATTGCTATTCAATTTATAAAAAATTCAAGCACATCGCAAGCTTCGCGATACACGCACTGAACTAATGCTGGCAAGCAAATTGAGCCCCCCAAAAATCCCAATAGCTTCATCTTTCAAATATTCCTCGCAGCAACCTCGCGCAGCGAAACCCCAACTCAAGGGCCGAAATCAAATCAAACCGACGAGCAAGATGCGCTCAATGGACACGCACAGCTCCTTGGAGGGCAAGCGGAGGTTCGCCGCCGCCGCCGACAGGCAAGCCCCTCTCACTACCCCCCTATGCTAGGGGGAGTGCCCTTGGGTCTGGGAATTTACAAGCCCTTTCAAACATTTGTTTTCACTCCCACCGCACCATTTTTACACCCAAAAATCCCCACTAAAAATGTCTGCAGGAATAAAGAGCCCATCTTGGAGGTTCTCAAGCAGCGCCTCCCCACTGACGCCAGCCCTTCTTCTTCGCTTGTACTCGAAATAGCCTCTGGCACCGGCCAGCACGCGGCTTTCTTGGCCCAATCCATGCCGCACCTCACCTGGCAGCCCAGCGAAGCGTACCCCGAAGCCATGGAGAGCATCGCCGCCTGGGCAGCCGACGCTCCTTTGCGAATTCTTCCGCCCATTATGCTGGACGCGTCTGCCCCTGCAGAAGCCTGGCCGGTGGCCGCTGGGTCCTGCGCCGCGGTGATGTGCGCCAACATGACGCACATCAGCCCCTGGAGGTGCACGCAGGGGCTGCTGGCGGGCGCAGCTAGAGCGTTGGAGAGCGGTGGTCGGTTGTTTCTGTACGGTCCCTTTTCAGTGGACGGCAAGCCTACCACGGAATCGAATGCCGCGTTCGACCGCACCTTGAGGGCTCAGAACCCGGAGTGGGGGTACAGAGACATTGCGGAGATTGACGCGTGTGCAGCTGCAGCGGGACTGAAGAAAGAAGAGCGCATTGCCATGCCCGCCAATAACTTCATGCTGGTGTATGGCAAGCTGTAGTATTTATGAGGGCGGTGGGTGGATAGCTGAATAATCCAGCGTTTTGATCTGGCTACATGTTGGGTTGTTTGGCATTTAAGCTATTCTTCAATTTGCACTTCAATATTTTCTTCTTGTTAGGGCCATCGAACGACGGCGTTCATTTCACGCAGCAGGCGCAGCAGGTGCAGGCTGATCCTGTGACTGATGTAGAGGGGGAAGCTGCGGAGTCCGCCTCTGCTGCTGCTGGAGTGGAGGAAGAGCGCGCTGATGCTCTTGTGGAGGGGGAGGAAGCAGCGTGTCCTGCAAAGGAGGGCAGGCTGCTGAGGGAGAGGAGCAGCTGGCAGGCTGCTGTTGCTGCTAAGGAGGAGAAAAAAGAAGTGGAAGATTTCGAAAGCGGACTGGCCGAGATAATATAAGTCGTGATTTACCTTGTTTTGTTTTATTCCATGCGTTTCTTGCTTTTTTGTAAAGAAGTGTAAACACACACATGAATTATACGGTTTAAAGTTTCCAGAATATACACAATGCTCTAGAAGAAAACAAATACAGGGAGGGGAGAAAACGGGCGACGTGTTACCAGCTGAAAGTACAGACGTTCCTTAGGTGGACGCGTGTGCTGCTGCAGCGGGGCTAAAGAAAGAAGAGTGGGTTTCTACCGACAGGTAACAATCTGTCACAAATTACTCTTCCACTGCGAAAATATAATGAAGCTATTATGCAAATGCAATTTACTTGTGAAAATAGTCTTGAAAGAGAAAGCAAAAAAGTCATAAATGTCGTTTTCACATCGAGAGATTTCCCCTACATGCAATTATCATCAAAATGAACCAAAGTATTCATCATTTTCAACCATAAGATTGCCATCACCCTGCATCGCAAGCAGCACAGTTCTGACAGTGTTCTCATTTTCATTGGCGGCTGCCTCCGCTGCAGCTGCGGCGGCGTGGTCGTCATGCAGTTGCGCCATCAAATTTTCAAATTTAAATGGCCCCTGTCTTTCTAAAACATTCAAGATCGCTAATCTAATATGCTCAGGAGAGTACCTTGCCAGTCGATGGGCATTCTGCTCCGCCACCGCGTCCAGCCTAGCTGCCAGAGACTCCGCTTCTGCAGCCCTCAAGACCACTGATTTAACCTCCTTCGATTTTTTTGCCAGCTGCTGCTCCAGCCTCTCCACTTTATCCTCAAGCGCCAGCACCTTTGCTGCATCTGCTGCAGCCTGCACCTCCTTCTCTGCTGCAGCTTGCCGCAGCCGCTTCAGCTGCTCTAGCTGCTCCGACTTTGCCTTCATCGTCTCCATCTTCTCTGCTACCAGCTGCTCCTTCAGCGCCTCCACTTCATCATTCAGCGCCTGCACCTTTGCCGCCTCTGCTGCAGCCTGCACCTCCCTTTCTGCTGCAGCTTGCCGCAGCCGCTTCAGCTGCTCTAGCCGCTCCGACTGTGCCTTCATCGTCTCCGCCTTCTCTGCCAGCTGCTGCTTCAGCCACTCCACGTCATCATTCAGCGCTTGCATCTCTGCCTCTGTTGCAGCCTGGAGCTTGATCTCTTCTTCCATGCGCGCATCCAGCTCCTTGAGCTCCGGCAGCCTTGCTTCCGGCAGCACTTCTGGCACATTTCCGGCAGCTGACTCTGAGGCTGGCGTGGCGGCAGGAGCCCGCAACACAGTTGTAGAAGGCGCGCGAGGAGCCTTGGTGCGGTATAGCCAGCGGGAGGCAGCTGCAGCCGAGAGGGGCCTTGGGTTTGGAGGGGTAATAACAGCTGTCGGGTTGGCGGCGGCGGCGGCAGCGGGAGAGGACTGTGGCTGGTGGGCTCTGCGGGCCTGCGCCCGAGCATCCCGTTCCTCTTTATCTTGCTGCCCTTCATCTGCCGTTCGGATTTTTTCTGCGGTTTCCACAGGTGCGTGCCCGCGCGGGCGCTTGTGCAGTCTGGAAGGGTGGGCAGGATTGCCGCCGCGCCGCTTGCTGCTGCCACCTCCAGCTGCGGTAGCTGCTTGGATAGGAGGCGCTTTGCTACCTTGAGCGGTTGAGGTGCCCTGCGCTTCTTCCTTGAAACCCTTGGGAACTGGAAGGCTGAGCCGTTTCAGGGAGTGGCGGATGGTTCGGTCGTAGCTATTGGTTTTCTTGTTGTCTGGCTTGCATTTGAATGGGTGTGTTTTGGATTCTGGCGTGGCTGGAGCGGGCACAAAATTCTTGGAGAGGTCTTCAAGAAGAATTTGGACGTCGGTGGAGATGAGGCGACTTTGGTTGACCAAGCGGCTTTGTACTCTTTCGTACAAGCTTTTCTGCAATATAATATGAACAAAACATCGTGAAAATACATTATAATGGGAAGAATCCAGGTATAGCAACTTGCAACTGAACATTTTGTGGGGGGAAAATGTCACCTACCACATACACTACTTCCACGTCGGAGAGACCGGAGCCGGCTTCTTCTTCAAAGCGCTTGACAAATTCATCTAGCTGCATCATATTTCCGTTTCGCGTAGCCCTTGATTTGAGGACTCCTCGGAGGAGGGCAAATCTCTTGAAAGTCGAAACGAAATTTGAATGGACCGCTTGCCCTTCTTCTAGGCCCCAAATTGAGTTTTATTTCGTTTTTCTTGTTCAATGCGCGGTCCTTTATTTCAAATTGGAAGTACCATCCCCCTAATTTTCAAAAATAAGAAAGTATATTTGAATTACGAAATGAATTATTTGACCACGGTTCGTTTTTTTTTTTGGAACGATGGCTAAACAAGTCTCAAAATCCAGCTCATGTGTAAATTTTCATGAGCTCAGCATATCAATCGGTACATTCGAATCACCGCCATCATTACCACCATCGCTCCAACATCTCGCCAGGCCTGCTGGCAGTATCGTCCCGGCAGTATCAGGCGACCACGGATCAGCAAAAAATATATAAATTGTAACTGTCTAACAACTCATCGTTGTGTGTAAATAAATATGTACACTGGCAGTTAGTTAGGAGCGAGTTCGATTTCATGATTCATTCAAACCACTTTGTTTCTTCCGTCCGTTTCCCCTTGGCAATCAAGTGTTACCGCCTCTTCCTGGCTGCTGATCTCGCCGCCCCTGCTTCGTCAAAAGCGGCCGTGTACACTGAAGACGCTTGCAGCTGCTTGGCCGCCTGCTGGGCATCCACCTCCAAAGCCGTCTCGTGGTTGATGCCCTCACAAAACTCCGCCTCGTCCGACCAGGCAGCATCCCCCATCAGCTCAGGCCACCAAGGGTACTGCAATGCCGAGAGAGAGAGAGGGTTGCAAAAGCGTCGGTTCACTGATCAAACAATTTAGCAAAATCAAGCTGGTTTGACGCTAAACACATAATTTTACAGCCATTTTTTTCCCTGAGCTCATATATTGCACAGATTCAATGAAATGAAGCGAGAAAACGGTGTCATACTTGGCTGGAAAACTCACGGTCTGGCATTGGAGGGGGCGAGCACCGTACACGCTGCATTTCTTATCCTTCAAAAACACGCAGTCGCCTGTGGGACTGGTGGTCTGCAGCATGTACCACCCTGGTCGTTTGTTGTAGCTTTTGATGTACTTGCGCATAAAGTGCTTCTCTGAGAGGCCCAAATAGCGGGCAAGCGAGGTGCACTCTGCAGAGTTGGCCCACACCTCCCCACCCTTGCCAGTGCAGCATTTGCCTGAGAGAAACAAAAGCAGCGTGTTGAAAATTGAACAACAGGTGAATTGTTGAATGAAAAAAAGCTCGGAAAATGGTTGCAGAGACGCCAATTATTGGTGCAGGCCATTTGTTTATAAAAAACGCTGAGTGACGTTGAACTAACCGCATTCCGTGCAGGTAAAGACTTTTCCCTCCACCAGGGGCACCAGCGCAGCAACAGCCGCGTCTTGATTGAGTGGCGGCAGCTGAAAAACATCCTCGCTGAGAGCCGGCTTCTTGGCTCTGGCGGCGGCAGAACGGAGGGAACAGCCGCTGCGGGGCCCCAGTGGTCGCATGAATTGTGCGTTTTGGGTGAAGGACGCTGGAGAACAGCGCGAGGTTGCCATTGTGGAAAAAGTAATTGTTTATTTTATTTTTAATTTTGCGTGGAAGACAATGCACGAAACTTTCGGGGCTCTGATGAGTTTGAATGGCGAAGTATTATATAAATTAATGCGTATTTAATGGCTTGCTTGATGTGAAACTTTTGAAAGGCAGTGCCAGCCAGCCTGAAACTTTCGCACTTGGCCGTCTCCTCTTGCTCCTGTTTTAAAGATTTTAAGTTATATGTGAAGGTGAGTAAATGAGAAATGCTGCAGCTGTGGTCGTTATAGGTCGTTAAAGTTTCAAATCAGATTATAAAATTAAAAATATTTCTCCTTTGGGTTCTTGCGTGTTTACCTTGTGCAGGGATGGAAAACAACGGCGAGGGTCTCACCGACCTCCACCGCGCCGCAGCTGCAGGCGACTTGACTACAGTGGAGCACCTGCTGCTAACAGCCTCTGCTGCGGACGTGAACACTTCCCGCCCTTCGGAAGCAAACATTTCCCAGCAGCAGTGGGAGGCGGAGCGTCCAGACGATGCCGCATTCTCGCTCTCGTTATCTCTTAACGACACCTACAACGACTTTGGCAGCTACAGGCGCACGGCCCTGTTGCTTGCCGCCAAGGCTGGCCACACCCCCTACTCCAAAGCGGGGCTGGCGCCACCGCTGCAGATTCTGGGCGATGTTCTGCCATTCATTGCGCTGCTTATGTCAACCACGTTGGCCTGATGAAAGCACTACTGGCAGCAGCTCCTGTCCAAATAGGAATAATTGTGGCGCAGAATCGCGCTGGCAGGGCGTCCGTCGCTTGCGATGGCGGCAGAGTGCGGCCACGACACTGCGGCTTCGGTGCTGATCGCAGCGGCGCCTGGTGAGATCGAAAGGAGGTGCAGCCCCGCCTGCATGCGGGGCTGCACCTCCTTCCACTATGCCTGCAGAAGAGGGCACACGGGCGTCGCCAGGGCGCTGCTGGCTGCTGGAGCAGACATAGAAGCGGTAGCAGAGGGCATCTTGACGGCTCTGCACTCCGCTCCCTTTACTGGACGGATGGATGTGCTGCAGCTGCTGCTGGAGTCATCGGAAAATGAGCGAGCAATTACCCAGGCTGGAGGGCGCTCTTCTCAAGGCCGGCGCTTGATCCGAATCACAGAGGCCCGCCTGTCAGATCGCTCGTTGCTGCATGAAATTGTGATTTTGCACGAGTGCCCTGCGTTAACGAGGCAGCTGGTTGAGGCGGGGGCAGAGCTCCACAGATGAACAGGGAAATTATTGCCGGAGGACCATGCCACGCTGGTTTTTCTGGGGTTCCGCTATAACGGGGTGTGGGCCAACATGTCAGCGATATTCTCCCACCTGGAAGACGACGACGTGAGTTTGCAGGAATTTGTGCGTAGCGCTGAGGGCTCTGTGGCAGGGACTGCCTGGGCCAGGCTTGGCTGGGCTCCGGGATGGCATCATTAAGGCAGCATTTAAATGCATTTGAGCTGCGCATTCAGCCTCTTGATCAATTGCGAAGAAGTCTGTGTGCGTTGAAAATTAGCGTTGCTTACAAAAACATCGTGCTTTAAAAATGAAGCCCCATGCTAGCACCTTTCACCCTTTCAGCCTCCTTTCTAAAGCTTCAAGTCCCTTCATTCACTTTTTACAACACTCAAATGCGACGTTCACTGCCTTCATCATTAAACAAATTATAATTCATCCCACGCAATTTACTGCCCCAAAAATTCACTTTTCCCCTGCATTCAACCGGCAATTTCCACTGGCTGGGCAACAGCCGCAGCAGCCCGCGCGTCAATCGCCGCCTGCAGCCTCTCCGCCATCTGCGAGCACTCTTCCTTTGATACCAGCACGTTCAAGCTGCCGCGACCCCGCCAGCAGGTCACACAGATGGGGGCGTTGGCAGCCACGCCGCCCTCTACGCCGTCTGCCGCCAGCGCAAGCGACGCCACGTCCTCCTGCCGCAGCGTGGCGATGCAGCAGCCATAGACTACAGAGGTGGAGAGCTGCTCAAGGGTGGAAGAGTCCGCGAGGAAGAAACGAGGCACCTCTTTCTTCTGCGGCGACGGCTCCGCCGCCTCAGCCACAGCCTCTCCGCCAGCAGCCGTCGCTGCTGCTGTCGCCCCTTCCCCATTTTCTGCCGCTGCCGCCTCTCCCGCTGCAGCCACTGCCGCCTCCACGTTCACCGCCTCTCCTTCCTTGGCCGCATCTTCGTCAGCCGCACCCCCTTCGCCCTCCGTTTTAGCCGTGATGTGCACTTTGAGCGTCTCAGGGAGCCCCACCGCCCGCAACGTCAAAATCTTGATCAACTCCTCGGCGGTGGGCTGGAAGCGCTGCCGCGTGATGTAGGGCAGCAGCAGCGGCAGCCCCTCCTGCGACACGCGGTACACGCACGCCAGCAGCTGCTCCCGGTTCTCCTGCCGCTCAAACATTTTCACGCCGGCAGTGGTCACCTTGAGCTGCTCTCGCACGTCCATCAGCAGCAGCTGCTTGCTCCCCGCGCCAATGTACGACAGCCGCTTGGGGCGCTCCTCCAGGGAGCGAGCCACCAGGCGGTCGGGGATGGGGCACTCAGGGCCGAGGCCGTACGCCTTCCGAATTGTAGCCAGCTCAGCGGAGTTGACAAACGGCACAATGGGGTCGATACCGCGCCACCGCCCGCGCCGGTTGGGGTTTTCTCTGATAGGCGCGGCAGCGGCAGCGGCGGCTGGAACGGCGGCATCGCCGGCGGCAGCTTCGCTGTTGTCTGCTGCTGCTGCTGCTGTTGGCGGAGCTTCCACAGCGGCAGCAGGCTCCACGGGCTCGGTGTTGCGGCAGCCGCCACCCCGCACGGCGCCCCACTCCGGCAGCACCTTGCGCGGGCGGCCCCTCACTGTCTCCTTCTCTGCCACCTCAGGGGCCGCCGCTTCTGGCTCGGCAGCAGCAGCAACAGCAGCTGGCGCTTCTTCCACCACATTTACGGCCACCCCCTCTGCCTCCACAGCAGCAGCATCACCATCAGCAGCAGCAGCACCCTCCTCCTCTCCCCCCACCGCCTCCACCTCCGCCTCCGCATTGGGCTGCTCAGTGCCCCGCGGCGGCGGCTTCTCGTAGGGCTGGGGCACCACCACGTCGTCCAGCGCGCTCACCTTCTCCAGCACCGCCACGAAGAAGCCTCCGGTGTTCTGGGCCTGCGGCAGAAACCGCATGCAGTGCTCCAGAGGGAAGTCCTCGGTCTCAGGGCCAGGGAACATGCTGGGCTGCAGCTTCCGTCCGCTCTTACCCTCCTCCCAGCTATCGTACCACGTGTCGTTCTCCCGCACCCTCCACCGCCGCATTCCGAGCTCCCGCTTCAGCGCCGGCAGCTCTGCAGACACGTCTACAAGCCGCATGGCGCCCCCCGTGCGGCGCAGCACCTCTGCCACCACTGCTTCGTCCTCGATGGGGTTGAACGTGCAGGTGGAGTACACCATGCGCCCCCCCACCTTCAAAAGGCAGCACGAGCGGAGCGCGATGCGCAGCTGCAGCAGGTGCAGCCCGTTGCCGTTGGCCGCCGTCCACTTGCGCCATATATCGGGCTGCTTGCGCAGGGTGCCATCCCCGGAGCATGGCACATCGCACAGCACGCGGTCGAACTGCATTTTAGCGTCCGGCGAGGCGGGGTCCAAATCCCACAGCAAAGGGAAGTTCTGGGCCTCGTGGTTAGTCACCAGCACCGCAGGGCTGCGGATACGCTGCGTCTGGTGCGACAGCATGTTGCACCGCTGCGCGTCGGCGTCATTGGCCACCACAACGCCCGTCGGCTCGGCGGGCCCAGCGTGCAGCGCCTCCAGCAATTGCGCAGTCTTTGACCCGGGCGCAGCGCAGGAGTCCAGCACCCGGTGGTGCGGCGCCACGTCCAGGAACAGCGGGGGCACCATGGACACCGCCTCCTGGCGAGTGATTGCCCCCACGGTGGTCTCCCGCTTGATGAACTCGTGCAGTGCTTCCAGGGCCGGCAGCTTGCGCAGCTGGGTGCGGGAGAACTCCAGCTGCCACCCCAGGTTGTCGGGGTACCACGGCAGGGCCTGGGGCGGGTTCAGCGTCTCTCCGTCGATGAAAATGGGGCCGGCGGCAAAGTCGGCAAAAAAATCGGCTTCCAGCTTGGTGCGCAGGGCGGTGGCGAACCGGCCGCCGCCGTTGATGCGGAAGGTGAGGGGCAGCGGGCGGCGCAGGGTGGCCATGAAATCCTCCCACTGGTCCTCAGGACAGATGCCTTGTGCCTTGTAGTATTCTTCAAAGGCGGCATTGTGCTGGACCACCGGCTCGTAGCCCCCCGATTTGGCCCTCTTGTTGGCATCCCAGACGTCCTCCCGCCCCCCGCGCGTTCCAAAGTCGCGGCTGTACACGCGCTTCTTCTGCAGGTTAGGAAAATGAAGGGGGAATAAAAAAATAAAAAATGTAATGCATGTGTGGTGGGGTGGGATGTGAGGAATGTGGTGCGTGGGCGCGGCTATGCATGTATCGGGGAGTGTGGATCGATTTGCATATGCGAGTTTGCGGAATTGCACATGAAAAAGCGTACCCCACGGCCTCTTCCCCTGCCCATTGTGTTTTTTTAATTCGGCGAGTTTGGCTGCTGAGCCGATAGGTCTGGTACAGATGATGTATGCCGTGTAAAGCGATTATAAAACGGGTGCCTATTTTTCACACAAACACCTTTTTAGTAGACCCCGCCCGGCTTTTCTTTTTAAGAGCGAGCAATAAATCGACTCCTGCTGCTCGACCGCATTCATCATTCTCTCAGAATCTTCAACATGCAGACCGCACTTGTTCAGCAGAGCGTCCGCCCCTTTTCGGCGGCTCGCGTGGCTCCCGCCAAGCGGGCCATGTCAATGGTGGTCCGGGCTGAGGCACAGAAGACGTAAGTGGGCAGTCAGCGGGTGGAACACCTGGGAGCGAATGTTGGGAGCAAATGTGGCAGCCTGGAGCGAGCTGGGGCGATTGCAGGAGCAAAAAAGAGTCAGCAACGCATTCAATCGCCGGTTTTGCGGGCCTGGGGCCACGAGGCGGCCCGATTGGACTACATTTGCGTTTCGCGCACCAATTGGACGTCTTTTGGGCCGCGTGCAGCACGCATCGTGGAGTTTTTCAACTGGAGTTTATATCCCTATCTTGCGGCTGCATCGGCGTGGGCCCCCGCTATTCAATTTGAGGGGCGTCTCCAGACATCAGCGGATATTGCAGTATCGTGGCGCTCGGGCATTGGGGGTGGAGGGCTCGCCTTTTTTCCTTCTCTTTCACTCGATCACCCATCTTATTTTTCTTCTCTCTCTCTTTTCCCCAATTCGCAGTCCCCTTCCCGCCCTGCTGAAGCCCGCTGCCATGACCGTCCTGTCTAACGCCGTCCTGGCGTTCGGCGCCCACGCTGAGGCCGGAAAGATCTTCGACTTTAACTTCACCCTCCCCATCATGGCCGGCCAGTTCCTGCTCCTCATGGTGTTCCTGGAGAAGTCTTGGTTCACCCCCGTCGGCAAGCTGCTTGACGACCGTGATAGCCAGCTGCGCGACAAGCTCGCGATCGTCAAGGACAACTCTGGCGAGGTGAACAAGCTGCAGGCCGAGGCCGAGAAGGTCATTGCTGAGGCCCGTTCCGCCGCCCAGAAGCAGGTGGCTGACGCCAAGATGGTCGTCTCCGCTGACGCCGCCAAGGAGCTGGCCGCCGCCAAGGCCAAGGTGGACGCCGAGCTCGCCCGCGCTCTGGCAACGCTGGAGTCGGAGAAGGACGCCGCCCTCAAGGGCCTGGACTCCCAGGTGACCAAGCTGTCGGCAGAGATCCTCTCCCGCGTGCTGCCCGAGGGCGTCAAGGTCTAAACGAGCTGCACTGCACACACAGTCGCCATACCCCCCCCCCCTTGCCACACAATTTAATATTTCCGTCGGGCATGGGGAGCGATTTGTGTTTAGTTTTCTTCACCTAGGCTATTTCTTTTTTTCTTGACCTCACCTTATGCCTTCTTTTCCCCCCCTTGCTCACTGAAGCGGGCGCTCCTTTCTTTTTCGCACGAAATTTTTGCATACCACGAGAGATGGTGAAGCGTTGAAAAGTGAAGGGCGGCTGTGTTTTGGCTGCAGCAGGAAGGGGGGGGGGGGAATTTTATACTACCCACTTACATGGAAAATTTTTGGTTGGTTTTGCTGCGGTGCGGCGAGGCTGGGCCCCTCTTGAGGGCGCCAGCAATGGAAATTTGATCCTTTGGATTAAAAAAAAATGCGAGAAGAACTTTTATCGTTAAAATATGCTTAAACGTCTTGTAAAGCGTTATTAATACATTGTATTCAGGAAAGCATTGAGAGCGAGAGGGTATTTATTTGAGGGGGGTGGGTGGGTAAGAATTTCACTGCTCAACAGCAGCTTCAAAATCCTACAAGCATCACAATCAGGACCTGCGCTGCCACGACTGCTTCACTCCCTGCCAGCGCCAGACTTTGGGATTTGAGTCATTCTTAGAGCTCCTGCCGTCAGGGCGCTGGGGCAGCTTTGGGAGGGTGGAGCTGTGGGAAGAAATGGTGACAAACTGTGGTGGTTACAGTTTTATAAGATAATCTTCAGAGGCAAGGCAAAGGGGGCAGAAAGAACTGGTTGTTGTTGTTGTTGTTGTTTCATGGCATGTTGGGTGTGGTATCTCGCGCATGCACGCCCCGCCAGGGGGCGTCACTAGGAGGCAAGGACAATCGGAAACATAAGAATCAAAGTTAAAAAAGGGGAAAGAGAAAGGAAGAATCTCGGGGGGCCGGGTGGGGGCCAAAATGCAGCGCCCTGAATTGCTACTGTACAGTTCCACGAGAGGAGAGGGCAACTGCGCTACACCATAATTGAAAATTAAAGAATTCATAGCGCTGGAAACCCTCAACAAGAAGGAAAAATAGAAGGGAAGAAAGAAGGGAAGGAAAAAGGAAAGAACGTTGAGCGGGGTAAAAAGGTACTCTGCGGTACCCTCAAAACAATACGATACCTACTAAACATTCACATCTAGGTAGTACTACTACTAAACCTAGCGCAAGCAGCAAAATTCAGAGCCCTGCTCAAATAAAGAATACGACAGACACACACAGGTGAGAATCTCCTCCAATCAAATCTAATCCAAATCCAGCCAGCCGACTAGTGCAGCCTGTCCAACACATAATCCACCATTTCCACCATCGACTGCCGCGCTGGCGACTGCGGCAGCACCTGCAGCGTCCTCAACGCCTTGTCCGCCTCCTCACGCGCCAACAGCCGGGCCTGCTCGATGCCGCCGCCCACCTCTACCAGCCGCACCGCCTCCTCCAGGGACCCCTTCCGCTTGAACTTGGACTGCACCAGCGCCAGCAGCTGGTCGCCCACAGCCTTGTCCTTCAGCGCGTACAGCACGGGGGCGGTAAGGTTGCCAGAAGCCAGATCCTGGCCCTGCGGCTTGCCCAGCGCCTCTGTGGACTGCGTGAAGTCGAGGATGTCATCCACGATCTGCAGGCGCGAGTGAAACAAGGGGGAAAGGGTATAAAATGGCTACAATAAATACAGCAATAAAAATAAGTGCAAGAGAGGGTGGCGTTGGCAATAAAACTGAGCTGCGGCTGGGTTATCTTACCTGGAACGCCAGTCCCAGGTGGCGGCCGTAGTCATACATGGCGGTTTTGACCTCTTCGTTGCAGTCAGAGAACACGGCTGCGCCTCGGCAGGAGGCGGCGACGAGCGATGCCGTCTTGTAGAAGCTCTTGTCAAGGTACTGATCCAGGGTCAAAGAAAAGTCAAAGAGGGAGGCAGCCTGCACACAGAAAAACAGCAGAGAACAGTGTCAGTAAAAGGGGAAATGCAATGATGGGAAAAAAATGGTCGTTGCGAACGAGATGAAAAGAGGCAGAGTACTCCGAGTAGATCTCAATGCACTTTCTGGAAGCATACTTAATAATGCGTGCGCATTAATAATTCAGCGCAAAACTCTAGAAAATATCCAATAACAAATTAGCTTGCCTGCGTAATTTCTCCGTCAGCAAAGTCGGCAATGACCTGCGAGATTAGTTTAATGACCTCCAGGTTCTCCAAGTTGGCCAGGTACCACGATGACTGTGCAAAAAGGAAGTCGCCCACCAGCACGGCCACGCGGGGACCGTACAAATTGTTCACTGTCTTCTTGCCTGCAATAAATAAATAAATAAGGAATATATGGTTAATTACAGGGAAATGAGGTGTGCACGCTATGGAGGATGCTGTTCTGTGATGTGAAATCAAGTTTTTGGGGCGATTTATAGGCGAAATGATGCATTAATGGAACCCCAAAGAGGCACGCCCTTCAAATTTTCACTCAAGAAATATCCCAAAATATCGAGGAAAACGCCCCGAAAAAAAGTGGCGATCATAGTAACTCACCCCGTCTGATGTCACACTCGTCCAGCACGTCATCGTGCACCAGGCTCGCGGTGTGGATCATCTCAGTGATCTCAGCCAGGCGCCGGTGCTTCTCCGTCACAGCCTCCATGCCCGTCACCGGCAGCGTGGCGTGGGCCACCAGCAGCACTATCAACGGCCGCAGCCGCTTGCCCCCCGCGCTGAAGATCTGGTCCGCCGCGGCGCGCAGCAGCGGGTGGCGCTTGCCAACCACGTCCACAAGATTGCGGCGACAGATCTCCATGTCGCTGTCCACGGGCGCGCGGATGTTCCTGAGAGATACTTTGTCAGAGGACAGCAGGCCGGAGGTGGAGGCCATCTCCTGGAGGGTGTTGGCCAGGGCGGCAGAGGCCTCCCGCAGCGGTGTGAGCACCCGGAGGGGGCCTGCTGCGCTGCCGCGGGGTGGGGTGCGCTTGGAGTCGGCGTCGTCGGCGTCCCAGGAGCCCAGGGCCTGGGCGCGGGCGGGCCGGGAGGCGCGCATTCTGTGGCTGGTGGTGGTGTGAGATGGGGTTGCCATCGAAGGGCCCGGGCGAGCGTGGCACCGGCCGGAAAGCATTGTGACTTCTGGCTTTGGCAACAAGATTAAAGTTTAAATGTGGAGGGGGTGGGGGAAATGCGCGATTTTATCACTCGTGTGGTGAGAGTGAAGAGGGACGACAGAAATCGACTCCTTCTCGCTTCAATGTCGATTGGTCACCACGGATTCAAACAGATTAAGTTCTAAGAAGGTTTCTGAATTATTTATACTCGCGCATTTGGTATTTTGGTATAAAAATTTGTGGGTGAAAAATAAAATGGCGCCAGCTCAACTCGAAGCTTTAAGAGTGCGTCAAACCTAAACAGTATTCAATCGATTAAATCCAAAATCCGTATCCTTTCGATTCATAGACTGGGTGCCCGGTCGGACGGCAAGCTAGTTTGTAAAGAATCTCACCATGGCAGCAATCTTCACCCACGCGACTCTCAACTCTCCCCGCCCTCAGGCCTCAAGCCTCGTCGGCAATCCTCGTGCACCTGCTGCCCGCGGCCTCGCTTGCAAACCCCTCCAGCAGCGCGTGCGCCGTGAGCACAGGCTCGCCGTGCGAGCGGTCAGCCAAGGTGGGTGGTTTTCCACCTGTTTTGCTCTCCCAAACGCCCTCCTTTCTAGCTTTTTCCCTCGTTCAGCCCCGCTCTTATGCATTCCCCTCAAAACCTGACTCGTTTTGCCTCCGTTGTCCTTCAACCTTGCCGTTCCATTTGTGCAGCGTCCGGCTCTGGGCTGCAGCCTGAGCTGCGCTCCGCCATCGAGGCCTTCGTGGCAGAGAACAAGGTGGTGCTGTTCATGAAGGGCACCAAGGACATGCCCATGTGCGGCTTTTCCAACACCTGCGTCCAGATTTTCAACACGATCAACGTCCCCTTCGTGGCTGTTAACATCCTGGAAGACGACCTGCTGAGGAGCGGCATGAAGGAGTTCTCGCAGTGGCCCACCTTTCCCCAGGTCTACATCGAAGGGGAGTTCTTCGGGGGGTGCGACATCATGATCGCAGCCTACCAGAGCGGAGAGCTGGCGGAGACACTGGAGGCGGCCTTGAACTCATAAGGACAGGGAGAAACCCTACTTTATTTTCGCCGTGTTGTGGGAAGTGATGATGAATGCCCAAGAAAATTAGTGCACATTTTGTTTGACTCGGCTGGCAAGCAAGCGTAACTTTTTTTTTCTCCGCCCTCTCTTGTTCCGCCGACCCTACTCAACTTCAATGCAAGCTTTGCTGGCTTGCTTGCTTTCATTTTGAATGACTCCTGATCCCCCCCTTTCACCCACTGTTTCGAATGAACGATGCGATATTACTACTGTTGTATTCTAAAGCACTTGTTTACCTGTAAAAAATTTTTTTTATTGACAAGGCGCCGGGGGGAGGAAAGACGACTTCATTATAGTGCCGGAACCCGCGAAACGCAGTGCCATATTTAAAAATTAATGCTGAGGTCGTTTGTCATCGCTGCGGCCCGAGCAGGCCAGCGGCAGCGCCAGAGCTCTTCCAGAAATTTCTCAACGCCTGCTGCTGCCGCCGGAGGAGTTCTTGCCAGAAGGGCGGCGCTGGTTTTCTTTCCCTCGGCGATCGGCGTGTATGCCACCGTCTATGATGAGCGTTCCAAGCGGGTGGCGTTCACCATTAGCGTCCTGCCCTTGCGATTATTGAGGGATGTGATCGGAGGAGCCGCGACAGTGATAGGTAAGACCTGTTTTTTCGCACAGTGCCGCGTATTTGCGAAGAAAGCGGTCCTGCGCATTAGGACCCATGCAACTCGCTGCCAGGGCGAGGTCAACTTTCGCCGGCGCCGCTCTAGTTTGCATATGCCCAGTATGCTCCGCTCTTAGTACACTCCACTCCTTCCACCTGTTTTAATCTTTGAACCCTGCCTCTTTCTCTGTTTTCAGATTACAAATGGTCGCTGCGAGGGTTGGAGGGCGGTGCCCGGGAGGCTGCCAAAGCCGCCTGCCACCAGCGAGGCGCTGACCGCCTGCTGGAGGTGTGCAAGGCCAACGGCGGCATTTATATCAAGCTGGGGCAGTGAGTCCCTTTTCCTTTTTTTAGCACGGAGTTTGATTCAGAAACGCCCACGTTTCAATTGTCCTCCTCGCACTGTCTTTTCCAACTCGTCAGACTGCAAAACCACTGCATATTACGGCATTACATAATGTCCAACGCAATTTTCTTGATTCACAGGCACCTTGGCATGCTGGACTACCTGCTGCCCTCTCCGTACGTCGTCACAATGCGGGCCCACCTGCTGGACAAGTGCCCTGTCTCCACGTGGGACTCGGTCAGAGACACAATCATAGAGGACCTGGGGGCTCCGCCTGAGGAGCTGTTCTCGCAGATAGACCCTGTGCCAGTGGCCTCTGCCTCCCTGGCGCAGGTGCACGTGGCCACGGACGCAAAAACTGGGAAGAAGGTGGCTGTGAAGGTCCGTGCAAAAAGAAAGGAATACTACACATGGTTGTATACGAAATGAAAATTGTGGCGAAGGCCCGTTTTGGGGACAAATATATGGGTGTCTTTTGTTCTTGCTAGCTCATTGCCAGGTTTTTCGAATAATCGTTTGCAGGTGCAGCACCGGGGGCTACGGGAGACCAGCGCCGTGGATCTGGCCACCATTGAGCTGGTGGTGAAGGCGGCAAGGGCGCTGGCGGGCGTAGACTACATGTGGCTAGTGGAGGAGTGCGAAGCCAACCTCCCCTGCGAGCTGGACTTCATGCAGGAGGCGGCCAACAGCGAGCGGTGCGCGCAAAACCTGGCAGACCCGCGCAGTAAAACCAAGGGCAGGGTGTACGTGCCCTGGATCGATCGCAGCAAGACTAGCCACAGGGTGCTCACGATGGAGTTTATCGACGGGGTGAAAGTGGTGGACAGAGAGGGACTGGCCAGGATCGGTGCGCGGCCGGCTGCCGTGGCGAGGCTACTGGCAGAGACGTTCAACGAGATGATTTTTGTGTTTGGCGACGTGCATGCTGACCCGCACGCCTCCAACGTCTTCGTGAGGAAAGCGCCGCCTGGAAAAGGCACGTGGCAGCTTGTACTGCTCGACCATGGGCTTTACCGCAGGCTGGACGATGGCTTTCGGTTAGAGTACGCTGCGCTGTGGCGCGCTCTTATCTTTGCTGACGTGGCGCGCATTGAGGAGAGCGCGCGGCGCATGAACGCCGGGGGGGTGGTGCCGCTGTTTGCAGGCATGCTGACGTGAGTCGTCAAGCTGGTTTTCTTTCGTTAATTTCTTTTTATTGCTGTTTCTTTCGCGGGGAAGAAATTCGTGCATAGGAGTTTCACCTACGTTTTCCTTTCATGACACCCTCGTCTTTCTTCCTGTGATTGCATGCAGACAGCGCCCCTGGAGGGAGGTGTCCAAGCGGGCGGGCGGCGCGGAGCGGTTGCGGCTCAAGGGCACTGAAGCGGAGCGCGGCGAGATTCAAATGTACGGAGCGAGGTACGCTCGACAGATTGGTGAGCTGCTGGGCCAAATACCGCGGGAGATGCTACTGCTGCTGAAGACCAACGACTGCCTGCGTGCGGTGGACGCTGAGTTGGGCGCTGGCAGCATCGGAACGTGAGTTTTTTGCTTGTTTACAAAAAGAACGTGGGGGTCGCTATTTATGGGCTTTAAAGAATTTCGAGGGTTTCAAAGGAGTTAATATTATAGTTTCACACTTTTCTCCCGTCCCCTTTTTTGCCACCGCCAGCTATGTCATAACGGCAAGGGAGTGCGCCAGGGCACTTGCGGCGAAGCGTACGGCAGAGGTGCCCGGCTGGCGGTCAGCAGCGGTGTCCGCCGTGGAGAGAGTGAAGCTGGAAGCGCGGTTGGGGGCGCTGCAGGCGGTGGCGGCCGTGGCGGCGATGAGGAACGCTGTGTTTGGCGCGCCTCCTGAGGCGGTGGTGGATGACGATGATGAGGAGCAGCAGCTCTTGGCGCAAATGAAATCCGCTTGATTCTTGCACTTACATAAACAGCTCGCCTCAACGGTGATGGAAAATAAAAGAAATGAATTCTTTTTCTTTAGTTTGAAACAACTCCAATTAAACTGCGCTCAGAGTGGATTTGCTACAACTATTGTGCAAAATCTCCATGCGCAGCTGTTTCTCGAGCGCAGGCAACCAGCGGTGCAGGCACATCAGAGTGGCCCTCCCTCTCTTCCGCTTCGCAAACACCTTTGGCAAGTGTTTCGGCGAGCTGTGCCACTCTACCTGAGCCATGCAAGTACCCCCCCCCTCTCTTTAAAGTAATAGTACTGATGTCATTTCTTACAAACACATAAATAAAGAAGAAGAAGAAGAAGAAGAAAATTTTGAATGAAATCTGTACTGATCATCCTAGACCTAAACCCTCTTCAGCGACAACAACGCCAACTGCCATCGCGTTCTCTCTCCTCTTTCTACCCCTACCTTCCAGGCACCTCACTCACACTTCTTCTCAGACCCGACATCCTTCCTCCTCTCCTTTTTTCACTCTCCTCCAAAGTTAATGCGCTCAATTCACACCTGCTGCTGCAGCTTCCCGCACGCCCAGCGCAGCGTCGGGCCGATCGCCTGCTGCGCCATGGCGCCCTGCACTGCCACTGCTGCCGAGTAACTAATAGTACCACAGCCGCCGCCGACGGTAGTGCTGGGGATTTTCTTCGCAGCGGCCATGCGCTGGGCAGCCAGGGTGCCTGCCGACAGCATCGCCAGCATTTTCTTTTCGTTCAGGAAGTACTTGGCGCCCAGGGTCTCGGCTTGCCTCACTTTCTGCGCAGAGGGGGGCGGCGCGGGGGCAACCGGCGAGAATTTGAACAGCGGGGGGCACGTGGCGGGCCTGCGAAGCACGGGACCGCTGCCAAATTTGGCCAGATTGAGCGGCAGCTCCGACAGTGGGGCACCGGAAGAAAGGGCTGCCTGCTGCTGGTGGTTGAAGTGCTGCGACGCCGGCGGCCTAGGGGGCAGCACGGCCTGCCTCTTGGCGCTCTCTGGAGCGACAGGGGGCGCGGTGCGGACGCGCTTGAGCTGCTTTGGTGCGGCAGAAACGCCAATATTTTCGCTGCCGTCCTGCAGGAAGGAGAGGTCCACGGGGCGCTCCAGGGGGCGTGACACGCTGCGAGGGCCCTTGGTTTTGGGCACGGGCACAGGGGGGCCCACAGGCAGTGGCGAAACCGCCGCCGCCTTTGCTGCCGCCGGCGGACCCACCCTCGTCCTCACAGCAGCAGCAGCAGCAACAGCAGCAACAGTGGTCTGCAGGTCTGCCACCACTGCAGCCGCGTCTTCGACCGTCATTGTGGACGCATCGCCCGTCATTAAGGGTTTCTCCTCCTCAGACGCTGGGCGCTTCTTCTGGGCGAAGATGGTGCGAGGGGCGGGGCTGCGGAACCCGCCGTTTCCTGCCCCGCCGGTAGCGGGTTTGGTGAGGGTGAACGTGCGCATCACAGAGGCTGGGGTCGGCTGGAACTGGCCATCAGAGAGGGCAGCTGGGATGAACCTCTGGCCGGAGCTAGAAGGCCTGGACGAAGGGGTCTGCACCGCCTTCAGTCGCGGCGCAGGGGTGGCCATAGGGAGGGGCGGCAATCCGGCTGTGGTAGCCGCTGCGGGTGGCATTGCCGCTGCCGTTGCCATCGATGCGGTACCTGCGTTTGCTTCTCCCTGGACGGCTTCTTTGACGATGGTGACTTCTTCCTCCTCGTAGTCCGTCATCACCGCGCCTGCAAAGTCCATCCCAACTTCTTCCTCTGCCGCCACCACTGTCATCGCTGCAGTGTCTCCTGCTTCTTTCTTACTTGCTTCGACCCTGACGGAGCCCGCAAGTCCAGTGAAAGCAGGGGCAGCGACAGCGGCAGCGACAGCGGCTCTTTCGACAGGCATTGCCACTGCTGCGACTGGCTGCTTTGCGGGCTGCTTGGCTGGGGAGGGGGGACGCGGGCCGCGGCGCCGGCGGTGGTCCAGCTGGTAGGTCAACACGTTTTCGAAGTCGTGCATGGCTTTCTCGCCGGGCGGGTGCTCCTCCACCCTGCAAGGGACAACGAAGGGATGGCATTCGAGTGTTGGTTGAGTGGCGAAACAGGTGAGAGTGGACGAGCTGGTGTGGGATGCTCCCAGTTGGATGTGTTGACTATGCCGCAGGGATGAGGTGTGCCGGCGCTGGCATTGCCAACTGTGCGCCGCGGTGGTTTCAAATGCAGACATTCAATTCGATTTCCCATGCCAACGCTCCCCTTCGTTCGCCTTTTCTCCTTCCCAGTCGTTCGACACACCTGTTATCCCAGGTCCAGGGCATTAGGGACCGCAGCTCGCGGAGCTGACGCTCCGCCTTGTTGCTCATGGCAGCGTTTAACAACGCCGATTATTTAAATCGAAAACCTGGGCGCAAGGCGTCTTCCAGTGTGAAGTGATATAAGTATTTTTTGATTTGGAAGGGGTTTCCGTGGATGCAATTAGGTTGTGTGCTCAGCGTTTCGCGCGACAGGTGGACTTGTTTGAGCGAGCATTTTTTTCTTTTACACCTCACCTCGTAAATGTCAAAATCGGGAGCGATAGGTTTGTTTTGTCTCGGTATATTATAATCTAACCCAAATTGTGTGGATCGCCGGACCCTCGATCACGATAACCAAAATGCAGCAGGCATTGAAAATCCAGACATCGTGAGCCACCTATATTCCACAGTGCCCTGCGCGATGCCTGCACAAATTGTTACCACCCAAATTCACTTTCCGAAAGATCCGCACCCCGAAACCTGCCGCCTTCGGGTTATCTTCAACTCTCATCACCACAACGTTTTTTTTTCTCCCTTTTTTCTCGTAGTGCTGCGCGCCCCGTGGCGTGCCGCCGTGCCGCCGCGACCGTGCGCGCCTCCGCGCAGGTCCCGCCCGCCGTTTCTCGCCGCCAGGCCGGTGCCGCTGCTCTGGCTGCCGCTGCCCTGCTGGCGGGCCCCGCTGCCCCGGCCCTGGCTTTCTTGGGCTTTGGCGATGACGGCAGCGCCAAGTACGCCGCTGACACCTCCACTATCATCACCGACATGGCTGCGGTGCTGGAGATGCCTGTGGATGCCCCAGGACGCGAGGAGGCGCTGCGAGCGGTGCGCGCCAAGACCATCGACTGGGTGTCCAGGTGGGCTACATTGAGAATTTCCCTATTTTTATATGGCCACGATACGCAGCGTTTAATCCGCTCTCTTCCAGCGTTTCCACCGTCAAATTTGGCCTGGAATTGGCTCCAAATTCAATGTTCTGTTTTATTCCACACTGTTGACTCAAACCGCTTCTCTCTTCCCCCATTCTATCGCAGGTACCGCCGCGACACCCACTTCTCCGGCCGCCCCTCCTTCAGCAACCTCTACTCTGCCATCAATGCCCTGGACGGCCAGCTCAACTCTTTCGGTTTCACCTCCAAGATCCCCGCCAAGCGGCTTGATCGCATCGTGAAGGAGGTCGCAGACGCCGGGCGCCAGCTGGAGCGCGGCCGCTGAACTCTTTATTTACGAACGCTGCCTTTCCCTCGAGATGAACAGAAAAGAAAATCATGATAAAATTGTTGATGACTAGGAAGGGAATAGGGAATGGGGCGTCTATTTTTCAACACTTGAGGTTTTGCCCTGCTGCGCCCTGAGATTTTGATTTCTACCTGAAATTTGTGTGTTACTTTTTTGAAAGACGAATTTTACAGCTAGCAATGTGAATGAAAAGTTCAATCAACCAATCGATCAGCAAGCACACACAAGCAGCAACGCGACAGCAACAAGGGGTCGCTGGCAGTGTACGCCGTTGTGGGACCTGAAATCTCGCATGAAAGGAAGCGGCAAAGAAGAACGAAAATATCGCCACACGAAAGGAAGAAACACAAAACTCAAGTTTCAGATGAAGGAAAATCAACAAATTGACGGCCTCAGAGGCGAGGCGAATGCCTCTCTCAGGAAATAAGTGAAAATAAAGAAGAAAAGAGATGGTTGTCGTACGAGGAACGAAAGATCAAAACGAAAGATCAAAACTGGGGCGTGCCAAAAACGATGAAACTGGCCGCCAAATGAAAAAGAAAGAAGAATGCTGGCTATAAAATCTCATTTATAATATACGTATTTTTGTTGCGCGCTCAGACAGAAAATATATAATAATAGTAATCTAGTAATAATGTAGTAAAATCTTCTCTTCTCTCATTAAACCACCTTTCGGCAGCAGCAAAACTAAAAAGAAAAAAGAGTACAGGGCGGCGTCACACCGCTTTATTTACTGCAGGCTCCGCATATCGATGCCAGGAATCGAAGACCCTCCCCCCCAGGACCCGTTATCACCTCCTGAAGGCTCTCCTCCGCCACCGCCGTTGCCTCCGCCGTCGTTTCTGCTTCCACTGCCGTTTTGCCCATCGCCATCTTCATCCCGCCCTTCGTACTCCTCGACGCCCTCCTCTCCCGGGTTGTATCGGTCCTGCCTGGCCACGCAGTACTTGTCGCGCAGCTGGCGGCACGGTATCATGTTGCCATGGCCGTCTGACCCAAGGAACATCAAGTACGAGTAGGGATGCTGGAAGGAAGGGAGGGCCAGAGGCTCAGGCGACTCAAAATCGGCCATGGAGGCCGCAGCGAGGAGCTCCTCTGCCACGTAAGCCACGGGGGGCTCATTGCCGGAGAGATCTTCCGGCCAGTCCATGACCTGTAGAGGAGGAAATGAACCAATAAAAGAAAGGGTGGGTAAGATGGTGACACAATGGGCGTTTACTTTGACTAATGATAGAGAGAGCGACATCAATTATTAGTGAGAAATTCAAAAGGGGCGGGGGGGGGGGATTCCGCTGTAACACGGAAATGCCAATTTAAATAGCAGGTGTGCTGCAAAAGTTAACTCACGTCCACCAGAATGTGGTAGTAAACCTGGTCAGCCCCGTTCCTGAGCCCCGCCACGCCAGCCTCCGCCTGCCACTCCTCGCTCTCGCAGCACGCCAGGTCCCACCCGCAGATGACGCCGCGGTATCCTTTGCTGTTGTGCACCACCATCTCTCCCAGAGAGAACTGCGGCTCGGCGATGGGGCACGGCATCTCCGCCTCTGCGGCTTTCTCCTCGAGCGCGGCCAGCTCGTCGCGCAGGGCGGCGGCCTCGGCGTAGGCCTCGTTGGCGACGGCAGCGGAGAGGCGGGCGCGCAGGGAGAGGGCGGCAGGTGCGAAGTCAATGGTGGCGGACTGGGAGGCGCGTCGGGCGCCACAGCCATACCCCTTGTAGTCCTGCAGCTCGCGCAGCGCGCGATCGACCTATGGAAAAGGAGGAAGTTGATTGGGGAAATTCAGAAAAACATCAGAGTGGCATTCAATTGCAACAGACGTATATAACAATACCAGATTGATATTGAAAAAAACAAATATTAACCGTGCATTTATCTCACCTGCTCCCGGCGGGCGCGGAGGTCCTTGGCCAAATCAAACTGCTCATAAGTCAGCGCGCGCTGCAGTTGGGTGTCCAGCTCTAGCTGGAACAGGAACAGCACCGACTCTTTGTTAACAAGAGCGCTTCGCTCGGCGGTGAAAGCTTTGGGGGTGGTTTGGGCTGAGCCAGTGCCCATAGCCTGCGCGCGTATCACCAGCGGGGAGCCGCTGCGCCTGGGGGGCGCAGCCGCGAAGGTGGCTTTCCGTTTCAACGGACGGGCAGCAGCGGCGCATGGGGAGGAAGCAGCTCTGCAAGTATATGCGTGTTTAGAGCGAGCATTGGGGGCGGAAATTGATAAATCAATTGGGAAATGGTGGTGGGCTTACCGCTGGGCTGCGAACAGGCCCGATGCCGACAGAATTGAAGCGTGGAGTGTCGAATGCATTCCACGAAGCGGCGTGCAGGCCGTCACAATTCGTTCAAAGTGAAATTAAATGGGGGGTGGCGTGCGCTTGATCAAATTCCAGCCAGTGTTCAGCTCAAAAGATCTCGAAAAAAATCCAACCACGAAATAATAAAACGAGCGTCTGTGCTCGTTCCGGGACCTGTTCAATTGTCGGGCAGGCTCCCGCAAAGTAAATAAGAAGGCTAAATTTGAACAAACAGAGTGTCGAGTGCAAGTTTTCCTTTCAATTTGCCGGGGCGCTAAAGAGGATCAGATTTATCATTTTGTGTTGTTGTTGAAACCGGCAAAATTGCAGTGTTATTGAGCAGATTATTCATCGCAGCAGCAGCCTGGCGCATAAAAATCCATCGAACTTTTTTTTTTCATTGATTACACTATGCTCCTAGCAACAACGCAAACTGCTACGCTGGCAGTTTCATCAGCAGCACGATCCCATAAACGCCATGCAGCGCCGCTGATGGCCCCGCCAGCACATTCTCTCGGCCTCTCCACTGTCGCAGCTGCTTCTCGTCGGCCCAGGCTACACCCTTGCCTGGCGTCCTCCCCCAGCGAAGAAGACTCTTCGACGTCTTCTTCAGACGCCCCTGGGCCTCGGGACGATGACGCTCTGCCCGACAGTCTCACCGATGCGTTGGTTGCTGCCTCTGAGGCCACCACCCTGGCCATGGACCGCGGCTGCGAGCGCAGCATCGTGGAAATCCTGCTCCCAGAGTTCTGGTACGCTGGTATTACACCATTCCCTTTCAACTTAAACCGTACATAAAAAAAACCCTTTTCGGGTAAAAAACAAAATGTTTAGGCTCCAAAATTATGCGAAATGTGATGCGTTTTGATGAAGATCTCACGGTGAACGCTGCAGGGACCCTCAATCGGGGCCTATATACGCGGAGGAGGGCGATCAGCAGCGGTTTTGGAAGCTCACCCGTCGCTTCATAGACAACATGGTGGCGCAGCGCCCCAGCGCCAAACTGCGTGCCATTTACCCTGACGCAGGCGTCGCAGCCATGCTGCGCAACCAGTGGGCCTTGGACGCGGCTTTCTCCATCTCCAGCCTCAATGACCGCAAGCCTGTGGAAGAAAGCGATGAAATAATCGTCCTGGCTGCGCCAGACCCTCCTGGCCTCGATTACCTCATCAAAATATCCAACGCGCTGCTCCCTGGGCAGTGCCTGGTGCTTTTCAACCCCCGCCTGGCGTCTGGCGACGTGGGGGTGGGCCTCACCATGCGGCGGCTGCGGGACTCCTTCTTGAAGGCGTTTGTGACCACCTACTCGCTGCGGCCGGTGGGAGACGTGGGCTCGGTGTTCAGGCGCTACCCCGGCATGTGGCAGGTGTTTGTGCAGGTAAAGCGGAGCAGATCCCCCCCCCCCCCCCCCCCCCGCTTAAATCTTCTTGAACTTCAATAAGTGTAATAATTTGTCGTATTGCCTTCCTGAAAGCTTTAAATGCAGTGTTTAAAAAAAAATTGTGCATTTACTGTTTACTCTTCCTTTCTTTGTAGGATCCTGAGCTGCCAGGGCGGTACAAGCTGGCTGCTGAACGGCCGTCCCGCCCCGGCGGAGAAGCCCTGGATCTGATCATCGTGGAGGCGCTGGGAGGGAAGATGGAGGGTGAAGAGGGAGGGGCCGCCCAAGACCTTGGCCTGGCCGACCGAATTGCGCTGACGGTGGGGGGGCTGCAGCGGTTCATGCGGTCGCTGTCGCGATGAAATGCTATTAGAATGTTTGCAATTTCGGGGCAGGTCTGTTGTTGTCATGAGTTAAGTAACGGTTATTAGTAGGCATATGCATAGCATGTAAAACGCTGGTTCGCTACTTTCGCAAACACACTGTTTAAGGTTAACTTCAGCAAAATGATATTTACATTTCTACCGGGCAGGGTTGCACGTATGGAGGAGCAAATACATCACTTTCGGCGCGATGAAGCTGCTTGCCCGATGGCATCGAACGGCTGGCTGATGCGGCTCGACGATTCCCTGACTTGAGGAGACTCGAGGGCCATTTGTGAAGGCAGCGGAGCATCGATGTACAAAACGTGGTCCAAGCGGCGGCCATCGTAGTTGTCGCAGAGATCGCGGATTCGAGTGCCCTTGCGGCCTTCGTGAGCATCGCTGTCTGCTTTGATCTATAATTATCAATTATTGGTGGCATTTATTTTAGAAAATGGTTAAAAAGCAATGCCGTCACACGTCAAATCTCATTTAAGCTGGGGAAAGTACCAGCAACAGCTTCATGGGGAAATCGCATTATACAGTTAAAAACAGCACTACCGCAGTTTCGATTAAAACAGCTGGAAAACGTGTTCTTGGTCTGTGAATCGTCTTTTAAACACTGTAGTGCTCTTTCTTTTGCTTTTTCCTCAATATGCACCACTACATCACGCTGAACGCAGTGACCTGCTGGTCCAGCTCCACCCCCAAAATAAACTTGTCCAGCACCTGTTGCGAGCACAGCCAGTTGAGCGCTTTGGGAGTAAACGATGTGACCAGCATGCCCCCCATTGACGACAGCTCCCGAACGCCTTTGAATTCGGAAGCAGCCAGCCCAGCAGCCTCCAGCGCATCCATCACGCCGTGCACGCCGTCGCGGCCAGATGTGCGTACGATGTAGCGCTTCAGTCCAGCGGGGGCATTTTCGAAATTCAGTTTATCGCGGCCAGTGGAGTCCAGGTGCCAGCTGCAGCGAAATACCTCCTGGGGGGCTGCCAACGCTGCCTGGGCTAGGAGACCGGAAAATATCAAGGTGATAGCAGCTCTATAAAGCATGGTCAGCAGGTAATAATTTGAATTTGGGAGGCGTCAACATTGGGGGTGGAACGAGAAACGGCTTTATGAGCAGCGCTTGCTTATGGAATATTGTCCAAAATCTTTAAAACACAAACAAACACACACACACACACACACACACAAAGGTGGTGTCGAGGATTTTTTCCCCGTTAATACGAGAACTACTGCGCAGTTGCATGCAGGAGAAGCTGATGTGGCAGTCGCGATCGCATCGCACAATGGCCTTTTTTTTTGGTTGGTCGTCGGGAAACGCTGCAAACCCTGTATAAATCGTGTATACGCGGTGTCTTTTAACTATTCATTCCACGCTCCACAGCGTGCGCTTTCGAAGACTAATTTGTTTCAAATCAAGCTTCAAGAATGCCCATGGAAAACCAAACTGCGGTCGGCGCCGCAAGCTGTCGGATGATTGAACGATCTTGGACCCCTTCTCAGCCTCTGCCCGTGCACTCCATCAACCATATCACCCTGGTCGTCAAAAACATTGCTCACAGCGTTGCTTTTTATGAAAAGCTTCTAGGCTTTTTCCAGATCCAGCGCCCCGACTCCTTCCACTTCCACGGCGCCTGGTGAGTCGTCGAGGGCTCGTCAATTTCCCCTCCTCTCCCCCCCACGCATTTCTTTGTTTGTTTTGCCCTCGGCGGTTGATAATCAAAGTACAAAAATATCTCAATGGAAACTTTCTTCAAAACCTGCAATTCTGCAGGATGTGGCGTGAGGGCATGGCCATCCACCTCATCGAAGGTGAGCCCCTTCGGAGGAGCGCCACCATCGACCCAATGGCCGACCACCTTTCTTTTGTCGCCAGCACTGCATTTGGCGAAGTGGAGCGCTGTCTGGTCAGCCACAACATCCCTTATGTGAAGCAGCGGGTGTTTGATGACGGCATCGAAGTGGACCAGCTGTTCTTTCACGACCCAGATCAGTTCACTATCGAGATCTGCAACTGCGACTGCATCCCAGTGCGACGGATTGACATCAATTTAGGGGCTGCTTCAGAAGCCAGCTCAGAGGAGCGGCTGAGCCCTGCGGTGTCCCTCTAGAAAGGCAGCGTCGGCGGCATGTTGTGCAGCGCATGAAAAACGAGTAATGTGTACAAAGAATGAATGCATATAAATATAACGATGGGTTGAGTATTTCTCCGATGGGTTTGGGTTCCCTCGATGGGGTGCATGTATAGTATACCACACAGTTCAGTTTTCTTAGTTTTCGGAGTCCATTTTCTTAATATTTTCTTACAAGCACACTATTTATTTTCTCCCTTAGCGATTGCTTCTTTTTTTTGCATCACAAATTTCCAACTGCCTACCAAACCTTCCAGAAATTGCTGTTCCATTACGACGGCAATTGTTTTTCAGTATGGCGCTATTTTCCTTTTCTACTTCCTTCTTGCTCTACTCTCAAAAATGTATTTGCTGTTCTATAGTTCTTTTCGTTAGGTACTCTCTATTGCTCTCAGATTTGAGAGCCTTTTTCGCCAAAAACAATAATTTCTGACGCTTATGTGAAATTCCACCAATTGTAATTTGGTCATTCGTATCTCCTCCAAAAGTGTAGTCCATATAAACCCATATGCATTACGCCGCGTTTAGCAGCTTTGGAACACTTTAATCTGCCTTTCAGGGGAATGCTCTATCTCGGGAGGTTGGGTGGCAGGAGAGGATATTTGAAATTGTTCATCTACAAATAACCAATGCAAATAGGTGCTACTGCCACAAGACAGTGGAGGAAAAGCTTTTCGTGCAGGCCTTGACGGGACCTCTAAAGCCAACCAATTGATATTTTGGACGGCGTGATGTGGCGGCAGTATACCAAAAGTTCCGTATCTTTCAATTTTTTGATAAAATATTAAGTCTTTGTTCTACGCACGTTATCACGCCTTCTACAAACGAACTACCGCAAGAACGAACCAGCACGCCTTGTAATCTTTTTCAATTTAAATCGCAGAGAAAAAATCATGGCGCACCTCTCTTATTTAATCAGGCAAACTATAAAAGTCGATGATGTGGTAAAGATCGCGGAAGAGGCAGGCGCAGCCATCATGGCGGTGTACAACTCAAAGGTCAGATTTGTTTTTGCGGCGGCGGCAGTGAGAGGTAGCGATATTTTAACAGGCATGGCCTTGCATCATGCAGGACGAGGACTGGAACGTGGAGCGCAAAGCCGACGACTCCCCCCTCACTCGTGCCGACCAGGAGGCCAATGCCATCATCTGCGCCGGCCTATCGGCGTTGGGTGAGCCATAATAATAACAATAATAATGTTTTCCGATAGCTATTTGTGAGGAGAAGAAGATAGTATATATTTTAATGCGACGTTTTTTTATATTCTCGGTTTGCAGCCCCCCACATCCCCATTGTGTCTGAGGAGAACAAGCAAGTGGCCTACACCGTTCGAAAGGCAAGCCAAAAAGCACTTGTTGTAATATAGTTTTGTTTTTATTCAAATTTAACGCGTGCTTTCAACCAATTAACCCCTAACCACATCCACCTGCCCACCAACACAACAACAGAACTACAAATACTCTTGGATGGTGGACCCTTTGGACGGGACAAAGGAGTTTTTGAAACGCAATGGTCAGTTCACAGTCAACATCGCCCTCCTCGACGGCGATACCCCAGTCATGGGCGTGGTGCAGGTCCCAGTCTCAGGCGCAGTGTACTGGGCAACGCTGGGGCAGGGCGCCTTCGTGCGGGAGGGCGGCAGCACCTCTGTGCGCCGCCTGCGGGCTGCCACCGTCGACCTGGCAGCGCCTGGGCTGGTGGTGGTGGGCTCTGCCAGCCACAACTCGGCGGAGACCACCGAGTTTGTGTCGCACTTCAAAGAACCGCAGTTTAAGCAGCTGGGCAGCAGTCTGAAGCTGCTGATGGTGGCGTCAGGTGCGCACTGCTTCATCATAGGATGTTGAATAACAAAGTAGTTAAATAACAGAATAGTCAAATAACAAAATTAAAACTGCCGACGTCTTCATTCTATTGATGCCCATTGGTGGTATATATATTATTGCTTCTTTGTCAAGGTATTTTTGGAGAAACTAACGCATGCCGGTTTTCTCCCGTTGTTTCGTTCATTTAAATAGGCGAGGCGCACGTGTACCCTCGGCTGGCTCCCACCTGCGAATGGGACACTGCGGCAGCGCACGCCATCGTGCTGGAAGCAGGGGGCAGCGTGCAGCAGGCTGGGCGGTGCGACAACAAGGGCAAGGCGCTGGAGGACTGGAAGACGGCAGTGGCCAGGGATGAGCCGGTGCGGTACAACAAGGAGGACCCGCTGAACCCCTTCTTCATTGTGTATGGGGCGCGAAAGAAGTAGAGGGGGCGTATGCATGTTTGGGCATGAAAAAGAGCGCGCTGTTGCTTGTATTGCTTCTCTATTTATATAAACGCGTGTATTGTGCAAACCTGAACAAGTATAGTGCCCCTGGTGTTCAAATTCAATGTCACCAATTACACAAATTCAAGAAATTCCAGTTTGTTACTAAAAAATTCTTAAATTCACTCGGAGAAAGAAAGAAAAAGCTTTTCTTCCCTCCAATTCGCCCTCTCCCACTACTCCCTGCGCCCCCTCCTCAGCAGCGCCGCCGTGGCGGCCGCGTCCAGCTCCACCAGCCCCGCCATTTCATCGCTGGAAAACAGCGCCGCTGTGCCGCTGCCGTCATCGGCAGTACACATCGCCATCACGTCAGCGCCCACCGCTCCCACCTCCCCTCCCATGCGCACCACCGCGTGGCGCAGCGCCGCCGCTTTCAGCGCAATTCTCGGTACCACGGCCGCCCGACACAACGCCGCCACCACATCTGGGCTCGCAGACACGTTGGCGCATATTAAGGGCCCCATAAACGCGCTGTTGGAGACAGAGGCAGTGGAGCCGGAACCGTCGGCAAGGTCCCCCTTGAGCGCAGCTGATAGCAGTGCCGCTGCCTGCAGCCCCGCTGGCTCAGGGGAGTCCACAGCCACGCTGACGAGACCAGGCAGGTGCACGCTGCCTTCCACAGGCGCCATGCCCGCGTGGAACGCCGTGCTGCCGGGCGGGCAGCCAAAGCCGCCTGCCGCTGCCGCCAGCGCCGCCTGCAGCGCTGCTGCCGCAGCAGATTGGTCCTCCAGTGTGGCGAACGCGGGGTACGCTTCTCCTGCTGCCACCAGTGCTTCGGTTTCTTCGTCCCCGGCCTCCCCAGGGCCCACCACCACCGCGATTTCGCCCGCAGCGGGGCCACCGTCGGTTGAAAAGTTGTTGGCGGTGGGGGCGGAGACCAACCACCCGCCTGAGCGCCCCTCCCGCAGAAAATCCACCGCAGCCTGCAGCAGCGGCATCGTGTCTGCTGCCAGCTGCGCCATGGCGGCCTGCGCGTCGCCCTCATCCGCAGCTGCTGCAGCGTCACCCACCGCCGCTTCGTACACGCTCTCCCAGGAAGAAAACTCGATCTCCAGCTCGAAAAAGCGCGCCCAGACGCGGAGCTCCGCGGCTTCAGCCCCCGCGCCGGCGCGCTCCGCGTCGGACAGCAGCCTATCCAACGGAGACTCGCCAGGAACTGCAGCGGGGATCACATCGCCCAAAAGGGCGGCGGCAGCGGCCGCCCCGCCGGCCCCTCCCAGCGAGAACTCGCGGCACAGGGTGCAGGCCCAGTGCACGGCGTCGGCGCGCGTGGTTTCATCCAAGCAGAGCCACAGCAGGGAACGGGCTCGGGCAAGGGGGCCCCCGCCCGACTCCATCTGCGCTTTGCTCACCGCCTGGAGATATAAAAAAATGTTTTGGAGAGGGAAAAGGGGGCGTTTAGAAGTGTGATTTGATGATGTCGCAGATTATATTGAAACGGGATGAAGGAAAATCAAAGAAAGTAGAGCAATAACTGTGTTGCGGGAAAATTCCATTTTCATACAAGAAACTGACTGTGCTTTCGATATTTTATTCTCTCTCCTTCATTTTGTTACTGTTTTATCCCTTACCTTTCGCGCTATGATGGGCATCTCATCAGGCTCCACGTCCCCCCCACCCCATGCTGCAAAGATCTCCCCCCCCGCTGTGTACGCTGCCCTGCAGGCTTCGGCGTCCCCCCTGGCCAGCAGCTGCTCCAGGAAGATGAGGTAGGTGGCGCGGCGCAGGCCCGCGCGCAGGTGGCAGGCGTAGGCTGGCACCAGCGAGGAGGCGCCGGTGTCGATGAGGTGCACCGAGTAGACTTGGACAAGACGCTGTTTAGAAAAGGAAAATTTGCCAAATATGAAATACAAGCGAGAATATATTACCACGAGGGCGGGCTGAATAATGCGGGAAACAGGAACGTAAAGAGGGGAAACAAAACAAACGAGAGGTGACAGTGTTTTCTTCATTTCTTTCTTTACCTGAAGCAGGTCGTGCAGCTGGGAATAGGCCGCCGAAGGGTCGGGGGTGCGGGGCACCGCCGCCACGCCCAGCGTCCACAGCATCAGCGCCAGGTGCGCCGCAAATCGCATAAGGCCGGGCGGCGGCGGGGCGTCGTGCATCGCTGAAGCGCTGCCCGCAGAGGAGGGCGCGGCGTGCTGGGCCGCGTCCCCGATGATCCATCGCACCAGCGCCTGGCTCACCAGCGGGTCTATCCGATCCAGGATCAAGTCGAGCTGCACTCTGCGAAAGCGCTGAGCCCCGTCAGCAGTGGGCGGTGCTCCGCCGTGCTGCGCGCCCCCCGCCTCCACGGCGTCCGCAAACGCCACCGGCAGCGCGTCGCGTACCTGCGGGGTGGGCCAGCTGGCTCCTGCCGCGGCTGCCAGGCCCTCAGATTCTAAGGAAGAAGAGACGCCCCCGGCGGCGGCATTATTTGCATGCAGCTGCGGGGCAGCAGCCGCCACCTCGGAGTCGACGGCTGCATCCAACCAGCACCGCAAGTACGCCCACAGCGCGTCCTCCCATGAGGCGCAGGCCGGCAGTGCACGGGTGACGTGGGAAGAAAGAGCAGCATACACCGCAGATTCAAACGCCCCGCCACCTGTCGCTTCCACCCCGCCCGCGATGCGTTCCGCGGCCTGGAAGCACGTCCATCGCCACAGCGCACGCAGCGCCGCGGGGCCGTGCTCCGCCTCGCCCGCCAAGGCTTCAGCTTGGGGCTCGCCGCTGCTGGCGCTGTCGCACTCCTCAGCGGCCGCTCCCAGTGGCAGCGGACCGTGGAAGCCGCCCCCTCCCAGGCTCGCCGCACGCCACGGCTGTCCTGCCCGCCGGCAGGCCGCTGCTGCGCGTGCTGCGCGTCCGCCTCGCACCAACCGCCACACCATTTTCATCAACCGCTCCTCGTCCTTAATGTTGTCAGCGTCCAGGCGCGCGCGCTCCCGGGTGGTGGCATCCGGGTCGAGTTCCGTCACCAGCGCCGCCTGCACGCCCCCAAAAGCGCGCGCTGCTGCGCCTGCTGCGAGCTTTCCTCTGGTCTCTTGCCACACCCCGTCGCTCCTCACCAGCCCCTGCTCTGGCTCAGGGTCTGCTGCGGCTGCGGAAGCTTCCAGCCATGCCACAGCACGCGCAGCACGGTTCAGCACGTCGTCCTGGAACACCAGGTCTGCTGCCAGCTGATGGAAAGTTTTTGCAAGGCCAGCGCCCTCCACGAAATCTCCACCCCTCCCTGCGGGGAAATCTCGGCCGGGCACCCCATGCAAGAACCATAGAAGCTGCCAGGTAGCTGCCTCCGCCTCCAGCTCCGCTGCAGCCTCCGACAGCGCCATGTAGCGGGCGGCCTTCTGAAGCTGTGAGATGGCCAAGTCCCGCAGCTCTGCAGCCCTGGCATTGCAGATGTCAGCATAGGCAGCGATGGTGCCCGCAGCGTCAGCCTCCCCCCGCATCAGCCGCCCCAACGCATCGGAAAAGGCGGCCTCCTCGGGGCGATCGCGGCCCAAGGCAGCGGCGGCGGCGGCAGGGGCGGGGATTTGAGCGGCAGCGGTGGAGAGGATGGGGTGAGCGTAGCGGTCCTCCCCGACAGGGAGCTCCCAAGGCTGCAGTGCGCCCAGCCGGCGCATGCCAGGCGCGGTGTTGGGGGCTGCCCGGTCCTCGTCGTCGGCCATCACATCGCTCCAAACTGGGTTGTTGACGGCGTTCTGGCCGGCGGGGAACGGGGAGAACGTGGTAGTTCCAAACAGCGGGTTGTTCATTTTGCTGCTGTTGAATTAAACTGAAAAGAACTGGCCGCTCTATTTTCTGATCATCGTGATTTAAATATCAATAATAATAAAATGTGTGAGGGCGCTGTTGCACTGCTGCGCGCTGCTCGTAAGGAAATCGATTGACTCGTTTGATGCTATTTATCTTTTGTTTTCATCGCTTGCTCATGCTGTGAGCCTGCTTCGTCACGTCTCCGAGGGGGAAATTTTGTTTTCGGCACATTTCTACTAAGAGGATGAAGATACAAATAGTAACATCCAGAAGTCAAGAGTAGGCGGCCTGCCCTTTTTCAACGCATCAGACCCCCAGACCAAATATTCAATTCAAACAAATGATAACGCGTCCCTCTTAAATAGCTCACTCGATACACCTGCACAACCGCGCGAACCACCCATGAGGGTGCTGTTGACGTGCCTCCTCGTTGCGTGCATCGTCTCTACCTGCGCTGCCTCCTCCCCACTGCCGGTGAGTCGCAACTCGTCCCGCTCCTCTTCACCCCCTCAAGTGGCCCCCTTTAACCTTACCCCACCCCCACCCCCCACAGTCCGATGTCGAGCAGCGCCTGGAGGCCACAAAAGACCGCAGAGACTTTTCTTTTGACGCTGCGCGCCTGGGGGTGGGCGGCAAGCCGGAAGGCCCCACAAAAGGTGATGAAAAAGACGGCGCAGAGGGGGGCAGCCGTGACGAAGCGGTGCAGCCCCCTGTAGGCATACAAAACTACGCCGATCAGGCCAAGGTTCCTCCCCATGGGCCTGCGCCGACGCATTTTGACGGGACGCCAAAGCGTGCCACTGGCCAGTTGGATCTGGCCATCCTGCAGCGCCGCCTGCACCGTAAAATGAACCCCCAGCCGCGGAAAACACCCACGCCGTCGCTGCAGCCGCTCAAGGACGGCGATTCGCGCATCGACGGCGCCAGGATAGGGCACCGGCTGAAGAAAAGCGACGGCAGCAGCGGAGGAGCAGCAGCTGGTGCTTCGACGACCGTTGCTGGGGCTGGCGGCGTGCGGGGGCTGTGGCAGCGCCATGCCAGTAACCGCCACGGCAAGATGAAGGCCGCTCCCGAGCGCCAACAAGTGAGTAATTATAACAACGAACCCAGAAATAGTTTCGGCAATATTCACAAGTCACTCATGTTTGCACCGCTTTTACCCTCTTTTTTCTCGCAGGAACGATCAGCACTGGAGAAACCCGCGCCTGTGGTTGCTGACGTGCACGATCCCAGCCGCACCCCGGACGCTTTTGCGGCCCAAAAGCTGAGCGAGCGGCGCCACTGGCGGCATCGCTACCCGGTGGCCCCTGTGGCCACCATTGCCGCTCGCGCCGCCGCAATGGACAAACACATCCCGGTATTGACAGTTGTGGGCATGACCCTGGCCATGGCAGGCGCAGCAGGCTTGGGAGCGTTGCCTTTCTTCATCGTGCGAAAGCTGTCGCCGCACTGGAGCGCCGTGGCCACTGCAGTGGCCTGCGGGGTCATGTTTGCCGCCAGTTTCGACCTCATTCACGAGGGACAGCCGTACGGCGCGCGCATGGTGGTTTTGGGCGTGTTTTTAGGCGGAATTTTCATTAGATTTATTCAGCGGTGGTTGGACTCGCTAGAGGACGTGAAATTCGGGCACGTACACGGCACGAACGCCCGCAGGCTGGTGCTGATGGTGGGAATTATGGCGGCGCACGCGGTGGGCGAGGGCTGCGGCGTGGGCGTCTCTTTTTGCGGCGACAGAGGGTGGGCGCAGGGAGTGCTGACTACGCTGGCAATAGGTGTGCACAACGTGCCTGAGGGGCTCGCAAAAGCCACCATGCTGGTGGCGCAAGGCGCCACCCCCTACGAAGCCTTGTTTTGGAGCGTGGTGACGTGCCTGCCGCAGCCGCTGGTGGCGGTGCCCTCGTTCTTATTTGTCGAGACGTTCAGGGCGCTGCTGCCGACGGCGCTGGGTTTCGCTGCGGGGTGCATGATCTGGATGGTATTTGCGGAGCTGCTCCCCGACGCGCTCAAGGGCGCCCACGCGTCTGAAGTGGCTTCTGCTGCCACGCTGTCAGCAGCGGCGTTGGAGGGCATTCGAATGAGCTTTGAGGCGCTGGAAGGGCCCGCGGGGGCGTTCTTATCCCCTTTGCCCAACATGAGCATCGCGCTGCTGGGTCCAGCGGCAGCAGGGATAGCCCCGGCGGTGGTGGTGGCAGCGGTGGCAGCAGCAGCGGTGGCGGGGACTTCTCTCCCCACTCCAGTCGTGATGGGCTTCGCTGCGGCGGTCATGGCGGCCTGCGGCGCGGCCCCGCTGGCGTACCTCACCGTCAACTTGTCTGCGGTGCACACGCTGAGCGCTGCGGCCGCAGGGGCGGCGGCGGCGCTGCTGGCTCGGCGATATTCGTTGAGAGCCCTAGCAGCCCGCGGCGGCGGCGGCGGTATTTCTCCCATCCTAATGAACGGTAAAGGCCACGGCGATGACCACTTGAACGATTGTTACAACAGCAGCGGCAACGGCATGGCTACTGGTGAACTAGCATGGGGAGGAGGAGGTGGTGCGGCCGCAGTGGGAGGGTATGGAGCAGTGAGCGGCCAAGGCATGACCCAGCGCCGAGCAGACAGCCTGCATTACAGCGATGCGGCTCAGCCTTGTTCCACTCCCAGTAAGCCCCGCCAACCGCTGTCGAGCCACCCTGTAGGGGATATTGGCAGCGGCAAAGCGGGGCGGAGGCTGACAGTGCCTGCGCAGGCGGCTGCAGTGGCGGTGCTGTGCGCACTGCTGGCCCGGGCAGCCACCTTAGGATGGGATTTCACCCGACAGATAGCGGCGTCTTCAAATGCCGCTGCCGCTGTGCCTGCGATGGTGCTGACCCTGGCGGTGCACGGCGGTGCAGCGGGGGGGGCGGTGCGTGCAGCGGTGGGGCGTTCCGCCGGCGCGGGAGGGCTGGTGGGCTTCCTGGTAGGTGGCATTGCAGCATCGGTGCTTCTGTCGTCTCTTGCGGAGGCCCCTGCGTCTGCGGCCGAGGCGGTGCGCGCGTTGAGCTTCCCACGGGGGTGGCTCGACACGGCGACAGCGCTGAGCTGTGGCGCGCTGTGTATGGCGGCGCTGATGCAGGTTGCAGTGGCAATGAGCATACATCCAAAACACGCGCGGCTAGGCTTGGGAGCGGCTGTAGCGGTGCTGGGAGGCACGGTGGCGGTGGCCAGTACGTGGTGCCGGGTGGCAGGCAGCGGCAGCGGGGCGTGCTCTGCCCTGAGCGCCTTTTTGCGTTGATCTGAAGAGAGATGGTAGAAATAGTTGAATAATTCGTATTATACGTTAAATGAAATTGAGTGATATAGAATCAAAAATGTATTTTTTGCGTGGGAGATGTGATGTGGAGTTATTATTTGGTGTTCCTTTTGGTTTGCTTTTTTATGTGCTGCTGCTTTGCTTTTACTTTCTCGTTCGTTTCTTCCGAATTTTTATTGTTTAAAGTTTGTTTAGCTTCGCTGCGTTTCAGCACTTGACCATGGCTTTGACTTTCTTCATCATTCACATAACATGACATCACTATTCGTTTCCGCTTATTAACTAACACGCGTGATCAATCCTACTCGTTTACCTTCTCACAAGCATTGTGAGAAGACGGCATTTTGCCAAGGGGCCAGCATAAGAGATAGAGACCTTTGTTCTTGAAGGAACAGCCGGTGAACTGTCGGCCCTTTCTTGCAAAAGCATTATGGCTGAGCCTCTTTCTGGCAGGTGCCAGCTTGGGCTGAGGTACGGCGGGACAAAATGGGTCATGTGAAAACAACGAATTGCCTGGCGATTTATATAAATTTTTTAACTTAATATAAAGGAAGTGGGCTGAGACCATCTTGAACTGGGCGCAGGCCATTCGGAGCCGTTCGAGAGCAGCGCAGAATAATCTCTCTACTATTTTTGCAAAGATGGTGAGCTTATGCTCGAACAGCATCTTGTTCCAGCTTCCTACTCGTGTCTATGAAGCACAACTGCGCGTGCCCCATTGCGGTTGCTCCAAAATTTGGGCCCAAACAAAAATTCGGAAGAGATTCTAAAACCTTCTGTGCTGTGTTCCTTCCCGCAGGCGTTCTTCCAGCGCATCATGAACTACCTACTCAATGAGGTGAGCTTACTTTTGAGCCTGGTTGACAGTTTTGTGCATAACATGGAAAAGTATTGAACGCTCCTCCTCCTCCGCTCCCACTCTAATACCTCATTCACATTTTTCCTCCACCTGCACAGGTGCTTGTCAACTCTCTGGCCAACAGCAAGGCCTTCCAGAAGTTTGCCATCCGCTCCAATGCGGTGTTGGGCGAGGCGGCCAAGAAGGGCGTCCAGCACCACGCCAACGTCACAGAAAAGGGCTCAGAGTTCTTCAAGGTGTTCAGGGAAGAGGTGAGAATAATGGCGATTTGAGAGAGAACAGAGCAGTCGATTTTTAATGCAGTAATTGCATTTTGTTTCTGTATTTTTCTTGGAAATATTCTCTCGCTAATAAATGGTTGCTGTGCTGCTGCGCAGATGACTAAGGGGCTGCGGGACATGCAGGGCGGCAGCAAAGGCCCTGGCCGAGGGTTTAATTAATTAGAAAGCGACCTCTCGCCGGCCTTCTGTTATATTCAGGAATAAATGACGACCTTTCAACAAAAAAAAGTTTCACCCATTGACGCAGCATTTACGTAGTATACATTGTTCGAAACTTTCTAGACTGATAGAGTGGTGCCAGCGAGGACATCCACATTCCCGTTGTTTTGCCCCAGTTCAGCCCAATTTTGTGTCGTCTTTCCCCCTCTTCTTCTTAAAATAGTTTTCTTTTGATTTGCTTCCTTTCTTTCCTTTATTGCATGGGCATCCTCGGGCATATTTGCACCGAGGAGAAAATTAGCTTTGTTCATGCACAGCTTGTAATGCAAGGGAAAACGATTTCAGTTGGAAGCAAGGCTTTTTGGGCGGCCCGTTTTTCTAGAGCAGCCAGCCATATCGTATTTCTTCCAACAAATCCACACAGAGAGGGAGAAGAGAGAAAAATAGGATACAGACACAGGGCAGCAGCACGACCTATGCATACAAACGCAGCCCTGTTTTTAGTTGCATAAAGAAGAGGGAAAAAAACCGGGCAGACAGGGAGTGATATTTTCCATGTGTAAGGTGAGAGTGGGAGGCCTTTTTTGCACAGCCTATGACATGTAGCTCAGCTCAGCGGCACATCAGCGTTGCCATGAGCTCGCTCAGCTCGGTATCCTCCACGCTGGGGTGCTGCTGCTGCTGTTGCTGCTGGTGCGGAGGCACGACAGCGGCCCCATTTCCGGCCGCTCCTGCCACTCTCACGCCGCCCAGAGGGTGATGCAGCCCCCCTGGGGCCCCAAAGAAGCCCCCTCGGTCCATGGAGCCCCTCATTGGGCTGGAAGCTGACCCGCCGGACACTCCGCCAAGCGGAGCCCAGGCAGCTGCGGCAGATGGCATCTGCTGCTGGTGGTGGTGGTGCTGGGCGGGGGCGTCAAACCAGGAGCCGCCACCAGGGGCCGAGGAGTGCGCGGAGTGCGCGTTGCTGCTGTTGACTCCCCCGCCGCCGTTGCCGTTGTGATGGGCGGCGTAAAGGGGGGACTGGGGGCCGCTGGAAGCGAAGAAGGAGGAGGAGTTGTGCTGGCTAGGGGGTTGGCTGTGCTGCGCGTGCTGTGGGTGGACGTGGATGGGGTCGTAGGCCGCTGCCAGTGGTGACCCTGGACCGCTCTCACTGGAAAACCCGCCCAGGGCGCCCAGCCCGCTGCCGCCCCACAAGCTGTTGCCTCCCGCGTGCTGCTGCTCCGGCGGCGGCTCTGGGGCGGTGCTGGTGATCCCCAGCAGGCCCAGCGCGTCGCCAAACAGCGAAGCAGAGCCGCCCGCCTGCCGGTCGTGCGGGAGGAAAGAAGCGTGCTGCTGCGCGTGCTGTGCGTGCTGCGAGGAGGAGGAAGGCGGCATGGTGAGCGGGGACAGCCCATCGCCGCCGTGCACCGCGGAGAGAGCGGCTTGAGTGACGCCTTCAAGGCCCAACAGCGAGTTCCAGCCGCCGGCCCCGCCACCGTTTGCGTCCGCTCCACCTCCCATCATCAGGCTAGCAGGCCACCCGTTGTTGTCGGCGTGCGAAGCAGCAGCAGCAGCAGCTGAGCCGCTAGTAGAGGGGTACTGCTGCAGGTGTGCCTGCTGATGGTGTGCCTGCAGGTGGTGATCGAATGCGGTGCCGTGGAACAGTGACGACATGGCGCCGGAATCAGCGAGCTGCTGCGCGTGCCGCTGCTGCTGCACATGGTGCTGGGCTTGCGCCGTCGCAGCTTCCTCTTCCTCGGCTGCAGACTGCTGCAGGGAGGCCTCAGCGGCGTCGATGTCGCCGTCGTGGTCGATCACCACCGCCTCCACCACCCCAGCAGGAAAGTTGTACTGCATTCTGATGGCTTGCACCGCCGACAGCTCTTCACTGATGTCCACCGCCTCGCTGTGCTGCGCGCCCGCCAGCGCCGCCTCCCCGCCGTCGGGCGCCAGCAGCAGCGTCACCGCCGCCTCCAGATCCCCACCAGTCATCACCACAGCACGCGCAGCAGCGCTTCCAGGGAAGCCCAGTGCCTGCAGCTCCGCCACCTGCAATTGAAGCTTTCTCTGAACGACGCACCGCATGCACTGCCCCGTAACGTCCATCTCAGACTCCAGCGACACGTTGGCGGCGTGGCCACCCACGCCGTAGACTTCCTGCTCCGCGGCGGCAGGCGTCGCACCAGAAGAAAGGCCGCTGCCGCCCAAAAACCCGCCCGCGCCCTCCCCGCCCGCGAACGCGTACAACTCCGCGTCTGAAGCGTGGCTGCCTGCGACGTCCACCGACGGCGCGGTGTGCGAGTGCGAGCCAGCGCCAGAAAGAGCGCTGCCGGTGTCGTCTCCTGCGGTGCCCTCCTCATGCCTCGCCGCAGCCTTCTTCTCCGCGCGTTTCAGGTTCTTGCGCTGCGCCTTGGTGAGCTTGGCAGCGGATTTGACCTCGGGGGAGGCCAGCACCATACCTGGAATAGGCTGATTTGGGTCCATGGCGGTAGCAGCGCCGCCGCCAATGGCAAAAGATGATGGCGGCGTCGCTGGCTGCGAGCTTCCGCCTGAAACCATGCCACCGCCGCCTTCCATGTCCGCGAGGCTCTCCTCGTCGGCCCAGCCGCTGCTGAGCGCGGAATATCCGCCGCCGTGCGGCAGGCCCCTGCCTGCCGCTGTTGAAGCTGAGGGGGCGCAAATGGGAGCCGGGTGGCTCAAACTTGGCGCAGGCGACAGCAATACGGGGGAAGGGGTCTGCCCTGATGCCGCGCGAGGCCGACCCCACGCGTTGGAGGCTGTGGGGGCGGAAGCTCCGCCGCTGCCCATCCACTGCTGCGAGCTGCTGCTGGCGGTGCTGCCGAAGCGTTCCAGCTTGGCAGAGCCGCCGTTCCTCTCCGCCTCCCACTCCTCCAGCGTTTTGACTTCCTTGGAGGCCGGCGCGAGGGGCTGCTGCTTGGCTGCCGCCAGCTTAGCCGCCGCTAGGTTTCCCGACTTGTGCGCTGAAATTTCGGCGCGCAGCTTGTCGCGCTGCTGCGCCAGCGACTCCTTTTTGAGCTCCGCAGCAGACTTGGGGGGGAGGACCTTGGTGAACGACGCGTTGGCGACGTTGAGAGCTTTCACCGGGTGCGCCGACTTTGCTGCCTTTGCCGCTGCCTTTCTGTCCAACGGGGCGGCCTGCTTTTCCTTCTCCTTGTCCTTTTTGGACTTGGTCTGCTCCGGCACCACCGTCCGTAGGCTGTCCAGCTCCGCCTGCGAGCGAAAAATGAACAATGAGACGGGGCGGTGAAAAAAGTATTCGAGGAAAATATTGTGGGGGAAAAGTTATAATCGGGGTGGCAGGGCACGCACCTGCCGCCGCTTTTTGTTGCCCTCACTGCGTATGGTAACTGGGTGTGATTTTGTGACCTGCGAGGGAGATTGAAGAGCAGAGGTTCAATTTTTCGAAGATTGATCAGGGGACCAGACCTTCAACAGCAGTGGGGAGGGCGGTATGGGACCTCAGCCTCACCTTTCCCTTGCATTTTTCTGAGAACCGCGTGTTCTTGCCGCAGCCTCGAGGGCAAGGGAAGCCAATCTTTCGATTTCTGCGTTTCACATGGAGCAAAACCGCACTTAGGGATGCCAGGGCAGGGCGCAGGGGCGACCCAAAATACGCGTGACCTACCTCTCGCAGCGGATGCTCTTCAGGTACTTCTCCAAGCAAGCCTGGTGATATAGACTCGCTTCTTCAGGACATTGTGCAAAGGAGCAGTCCAGGCCGACTACTTCAGCAACCTCGCTGTCTGCTTCTAGACTGCAAAGGTCGCAGTTGCCTTTGAAGTCGTGTAGACTCGCCATTTTGGCCGCAAAAAAATCGGAGAAAAGATCTTTTGTATGGACTGTTCAGGTGTTTACAGTGAGGCGAACCTCCCTGAATGAATACAGCCGTTCTGGGTCATGTGTAAAATATTTTTACGAAAGCCTTGGAAGCCCGGAATTCAAGTATTTTGCACAAAAAGCAAGAATTGTGTTTGAACGTATTAGCGGACGGGGCAATGCGGATAGCAATTCCAGTTTTCTAAAATTGCAGCTAAACACAATGAATATGACCAACCTCTCACTTGCCCCGCAGCGCTTACCCCACCAGCAAGTCTTGTTTAAGCGATCGAGTCGTTCAAACCGAACACAACCAACCTATCTCGCGCAGCGCTCTGTGGTCTGCAGCAGCTGGACCCGCTACCACTACCCGCCGCAGCGAAGAAGCGAGCTTCTAGTTTCTCGGCCTGCACCACATTCCCGACCGCTCCTGCGCAACCGCCAGCTCCTTCGCTGCAGAGCCAACCAAAATGACAACAGGGGTCCAACCAGCTCCCACCAACCACCGCCACCGCAGTTTCCGCTGGTGCCCACCAGCATCGCGTTTTACGCTGCCATGACGGCGGCAGGCTGTGCCTTAGGCAGAGGGAGCGACGTTTTTGCACAGCTCGTTAACTCCCCGCTGCTATTGGAAGACGCGCTCAAGTACCTGGCAGTGTGAGTGATCCATGGGCTGCGCTGCTAATCGCCTTCATGCAGCACTGAATCGTGTAAAATAAAGAAATTAAATACTTTTTCGCTTCCCCTTTTTTTTATTTTTACAATATTTGCAGCATGATGGGATTCTTCTGCGTTTCCACGGCGCTGGCTGAGGTTGTGCCCTCGTTCAAGCAGCTCAAAGACCTTTATCAGCGCACCCTCATCCCCCAGCTCAAGCAGGTTCCTCCCTTGGGCCTCGCAGCCATGGCCGCAGGAGCGGGGATTGGAGAAGAAACTCTCTTTAGGGCTTGGTTTCAAACCTGGATCGCGCAACACGCCGCAGACGTACCAGGAACCCTCCCAGGAACAGCCCAATTCGCTGGGATTTTCGTTGCCAGCATTGTCTTTGGGGCGTTGCATGCAGCGACGCCAAGCTACTTTTGGTTTGCCACGGCGGCTGGCGCGGTGTTTGGGGTGGAGTACCTGACGAGCGGGCTGCCGGCGGCGGCGTTCACGCATGCTTTGTACGATTTTATAGCGTTTGTGGCGATTTTGCAGCTGTGGGGCAAAGCGCCATTGCCGCCGCCGCCGCCGCCTTCGCCCAAATAAGGAGAATTGATTTTTGAATGATGAATTTATGATCTGGTATATTTTGGCGCCGTATGCTGTATTTGTACAAACAGTTTTTTAGTAGACCATAGCATGGCGTTGAAATTTTCTTCTTCCTTTTCGCAATGCTGTTCTCAATTTTTTTTTGTGTGTACGTGAGCTCAACAAGTCGATGTAGCAATGCTGAAGCTGAAGTCAAAAGGCAAAAACTGTATATATGGGAGGATGGAGAGGCCGTGGCACCTCCCAGACTTGCAAACTTTGCCTCCAGAGGAGGCAGCTAGAGGATCCTCTGGCCACTCACTCACCACTCCCTTGGCCGTATTTGCCACACATTCATTAAATTTTAAATATTTTCTAGCCATTCATCACATCCCGCTACCTGATCAGGTCCCTTTTCTTCCGCTGCCTAGCGAAATATAAAATTAAATCTTCTTGTTCAGATGCAAGAATTTTCCGTGCAGCCAGCAGCACTGCCACGATGCCTCGTCTTATCACCCCCGAGGACCATTATTATTAAATCAAGAACGTCAAGCAGGCGATTGCAGCAGCGCATTGCGGCCACTCCCTCTCCCGACGACAGTTTTACCTCACAGCGGCAACCATCGCCGCCTGCCCCTTCGACGCCACATAAGCAACGCCTCTTCAGCAATCTCAGTCCCCAGCTGAAGCACGAGCCCGGAAATGTGCTCGGCGCAGCCACATTGGTGGCAGGCACAGCTGTCGGAGCAGGTAAAGAGAAGGAAGAAAAACATTTGCTTTCTTGTTCTTTATTATATTTTATCTAAGAAAAATCCGCCCTTTAAATTTTTATTTGGCCAGGCATTTTGGCGCTGCCAACCGTGTGTGCTCCAGCGGGGTGGGCAGGTTCTGCAGGCGCCATTGTTGGCGCCGCTGCGTTCAGCGTTTTTACTGGACTTTTGGTGGCTGAAGTGTGCGTAAACACCATGTGCGAGCTGGGCAGCGGCACTGGAGTTTCTCTGGGCAGCATGGCGCGGAGAACGCTGGGGGGAAGTGGGGCGACGGCAGTCTCGATGACGTATGGGCTGCTGCACTACTCCCTCCTCGTAGCATGTGAGGAAAATCAACATGCTAATTCATTTTTACATTTTTTTTATTAATAAATCTTTCAACCACCAAATCCATTAATTAGTATTCAAAAATTTCAATGAATATTGCTCACCTTATTTTTCACGCACTCACTCTACTTCTGTTTAGGGTTCCACAAATATATTTCGATTCCACTCACTTCGAAAATGTCGGAATTCTCTCTTTCCTATCTGCAGACATTGCCAAGGCTGGGGAAACGCTGCACTCAGCCACCGGGGTGCCAACGCCCCTCGCCGGCCTGGGTTTCACTGCCGCCTTCGGTCTACTGTGCTACGCCGCCCGCCCATCCACTCTCGATGCCGCTAATTCAATTCTTGTCGGCGGAGTGCTCGCCTCTTTTGTGGGGCTCCTAGCCGCAGCAGCGCCCGGCATAGACCTGGCCTCCCTTGGGAAAGCCGACCTGGCCGCCATCCCCCCGGCGCTCCCCGTCATCGCCCTCGCATTTGTGTATCAAAATGTAGTGCCTATCATTTGTTCGTCCCTGGAGGGCGACGTTGCGAAAATCCGTACCGCTGTGGTTTTGGGGGTGACTGTGCCTCTGGTCATGTTTTTGCTCTGGGACGCGGCCGTGCTGGGCAACGCAGCAGGCTCAGTGGGGAGCAGCGGCGGGCTGGACCCGCTGGCCGCAGTTCGCAGCTCTGGCGCAACAGCTTCTGCCCTCGTGGACGGCTTTTCGCTGCTGGCGCTCGCCACCAGCTTCATCGGCTTCGTCCTGGGCCTCTCAGAGTTTGTGGCGGAGGCGCTGGGCCGTCCCGTCGGCAGCGGCAAAGAGATTCCCTATGCAGTGACCCTCCTCCCACCTTTAGTGCTGGCGCTGGCGTTCCCCGACATGTTTTTTAAGGCACTGGACTTCGCAGGGACGTACGGGGTGCTGGTTTTGTTTGGTTTAGTGCCGGTGGCGATGGTTTGGAGTGAGCGGTACAGTGGGGCCACGCTGACGTCGATTAAGGTGGCGCCAGGAGGGCGGGGAATGCTGGTGGGGGCGGGGGCGGCGGCTGCAGGCGTCATTCTTGACCAGCTGATGTAAAAAGCCCCGGATGAGCCAAGTTCTTGACTTCAAAAGCGAGCCAAACAGGAAATGAGCCGAACGGCCTGGGAGCTGTGATCGATACATTTTACCTTTTATGATATTCTTCTAGTACAGCCTGGCGATGTTCTCGTCGTTAGAGGCTCCGCAAACGATGCGTCTGCTGCTCTGCCGGCTTCTCTCTTCGATTACGAGTTCTGATGAACTTGAGGGCATTATGATATGGCACAGAGGCAAAAAAATTGGCGCGAGGCCACAGGGCTTTTTCGCACGGACAGATCTTGATCCATTCTCAAATCATTCTAATTTCAGTCATAAATAGTAATAGCAATCCAAGAAGGTTTTTTTTCAGTCTTCAGCCACCGCCCCAACTGCAACCAACCACCGCTGCTTCCGCGCCGCCATGCCCTCTCTGTACGCCTCAAACCGGCCCTCTGCCACTGCCGCCCTCATCGCGCCAAAAAACTTGAGGTAGTGCGCAGTGTTGTGAGCCTCCAGCAGCACCTGGGCCGTCATTTCGTGGACGTGCAGCAAATGATGAATGTACGCTCGTGTGTGCGAGGTACACGCCAAGCAAGAGCACCCTGGCACCAGCGGGCGGGCATCTGTGCGGTATGCTGCCGCCCAGAGGTTCATTTTAGTGTCATCGGTCCCAGCAACGGCAGCAGCATCAGCATCGATCGGCAGCGCGCTTTCTTCCTCCTCGGAAGAAACGTCGAGAGGAAAGTTGAGAGCGTAGCCCCCGGCTGTAACGTCCGCCACGTAGGAGCCGTCGAAGATGTCGATGCCTTGGGCCACCGCCTCGATGACTTCCTGAGGGCAGCTCACGCTAGAAATTATTCGGGCTTTGTCGCTGGGAATGTGCTTCAAAACAACGGATATGATGGCGGAGCGCTGCTCAGGGCTTTCGCCCGTGCCCAGCCCCGAAACGCACACCCCAGCCAGCTGTGGGAGCTCCGCCGCCACCCCTTCAGCACACCGCTCGCGAAATTCAAGCTCATTGCCTCCTTGAATCGCCGCAAAAAGGGCGGGCGCGGCGAGGGGGTTTGCCGCCTGCACCACCTGCAAGCTTCGCTTCAGCCATGCCAACGTGCGGTGCACGGAGGAGGCAGCTCTGGCTCGCTTTGCGTAGGAAGGAATTTCATCGCTGAGCAGTACAGCTGCATCTGGACCCAGGGCGGTGATGCAATCCATGTACTGCTCTGGGGTAATCAGCGTGGCGCCCCCAGGGGCGGAAATGGCGGCCGCATCGTCTGTGGATTGGCGCAGGGGCCCCAAAAATTCGTAAACGCAAGGGTCTCGGGATGTTAAAAAGGTAGAAAGGGAGGGGTCAATAGCCAGGAACTCCTTGGCTGTGCCTTGAAATGACTCGAGCGTGGCAGGGAGGGTGAGGCTGCGAACATTGGGTGGGGAGGGAGGTGAGAAAATGGCAGCGTCGGTGGTGAAAGGATGAAATTTGACGTACAGCTGCACCATGTTGAGCTGGATGGCTTGGGCGTCGGGTTGCATGGTTTGGAGGAGGTCAGGGGTGAGGTTGACAGCTCCGCCGCGGCGCGTGTAGATGAGCGTCGCTGGAGTGGAGATTGATGTGCCGCTGGGGAGGTGCAGCGTCCCGCTTCGGGCGTCCCCATCGGTGTGATGAACTGTGAACATTGCAGTAAAAGAATAAAATAATATAAATTTTGTATTTTGAGGGCGGTTGAGTGAGAGTAAAATTTGGTGCAAAATTTGAAGACTTCTTCTTCAGCTTCATTTTTCACATCTGAAATGCACTTGCTAAAATTTTAATAATTGCGATGATATGCATAGAGTACTTTCATGAGCAGTCAAGCTTGTGATTTTCAACTATCGCTTTTAAATAATTAAACTGTATGGAGCTATGGCCAGTGTGCTCCGGTTCGATTGCAATAGAGTGCCCTTGAACAATAATATGACAGGCAATGTTCTGCCGGAGACATATCCTCCGATGCTCAGCGAGCTGTGCATTTGTTAGGTCACCGCCAAGCAAGAGTTTTACAGCGGAGCCCAAACAAGCAGCTGCCTCCCTTTTTGAAGTGTTGAGCCAGCCTGCTTGCTAAAAAAAAAAAAAAAAAAAAACGATTTAAAGTGGAATACAATGTATTGGCTTGGCGGCGATGCAATAAGGCGTGCCTGTCAAAAGGTTTGGCGTATATTCCTCTGCACGCCGCTGTGTTCCTCGTCTCTATAGCTGTGTGCAAGTGCTTAAAATTTAATTATTTACAAAAAGAATCCGAAAAAGTCAATACTGCAAATCTCAAAGAAATTATCCTCGGTGCATATTATTTGAGCATATGAAAAAAATATTGACTGTTATAAAAACGCGCCATCTTTGAGAGGAAATAGCTGCCCAAGAAAACTGGCGCCGTGCCAAGCACCAACTAACGCATGCTAACCGTGACCACCCCCCTCAAAACGTTGAACATGCAAAAACTTCAAGTAAACCAAATAAATTGTATTCATTCCACGTCGTTTCCTCAAATTGCCGCCCCCGAAAGAGACGACACAGGCTGCAAGCCATCCAGCACTGTCGCGTCGTCCGTCTCAATGAAGTTCCACTTGCCGCTGTACAGGCACAGCAGCACCACTCCCTCTTCCCTTGTAAAACTCTGGTGGATGCTGCCGGGCTTGTTCAGCAGCATTTCCCCCGGCTCGTGGCGCGACACCCGCGGCTGCGGGTCTTTCCAGTCGTTATACACCACCTCGTCTTGGTCGAAATACTTGGAATCCAGCGACTGGTGGGGGAACGCCACTTCGTATAAAATGCCTTTGAGAACAAAATCCACTTCGATGTTGGGGTGGGCGTGCAGCCGCAGGGCGGTATTGGGCTCCACTTTCAGCACGCTCCACATGATTTGGTTGCCGTAGGAGGTGCCGGTTTCTAGCACCTGTTTGAAGGCGTTAGAATATTGGCCGTCAGGGTGAAAATGCTGCTTAAATTCGTCCTCGAGGAACTCTAACGACGGGTGCACGGATTTGAGGAAGGTCTGAAGGTACTCAGTGGGTGGGAACGGGTCCTTGGTGTCAAACAGCTTGCCCTTGACCTGCTTCGTCATTCTCAAGAGAGAGAAACCACCAAGTATATCAGAAAAGGAGCAGCAATGCGGTACGACTGCCTATTTTTAAACGCCAGGAGATGATTTAAACGCGTGTGTTTTGGGTTGAGCGTGCGAAAGCCAAAGGGACGAGAGCAGATTATTGAGAGTTTCGACAAAAGAATTCAAAAATTAGTAGTGCTGTCCAAGGTGCTCGCGTTAATGTGAAGCCCCAGCAACTTGTTTTCGAAAAAAAAAATAATTGACTGCGACGCGCTTTGCTTCCTTAAGATTTTCCTTGCGAACTTTGCCGAACTTCGGAACAAAAATTTTGCGCTCCGTGAAAGGGCTTCATCCATTTCGCATTCTAAAATATGAATACAATTTTTCAGCTCTTGAAGTTCTTACACAGGTGAGCACCCACCCTCCTGAAGCTGAAATTCACGAAAACATTCAAAAATATTAATATGATTAAAAGCTGAAGTTAGAATTTACCCAATAACAACTTGGGTGCTTAGCTTCATAAAACAATGGCTGAATTCCAAGGCATATTGCGTCCTCAAGTGTGTTCATTTTCATGAGGCAAAATGACGTACGTATGGAAGCAGTTGCCAATTGAAGCCAAATAAAAAAATGGCAGCGCCATTTTTTGGCGTTAGGCCGCCTCCGACAGCTTGCATGGACGTGATTGGAGGTTCACTCGCCAGGGGGATAAATAGCTCCAACCAACGCCAACGAATTACACTTACAAACTGTCCAAATCAAAGGGGGAAACAAAGGGAATAAAATCGGCACACGACCGTACATCACATCTCCAAAAGAAAGGCTGGGTCATCCGCGGTTCTATATATGTGAACACGTTGGGAGCAAAAACACCGCTTTAGAAAGACAGAGAAAAAAAATATATGGGTACATTGCCGATGTTCTTAAGCGGATAAACAGGGGGGGCGGGGAACATGTCGTTAATAAACAGTGTGCACAAAAGCATGGAAAGTATAACTGCCTATGAGCGCCCTCAAGCTCGCTCTGAGCGGATTTCTGCCTTGACAGGCATAGGCTGGCTCTTTGGGGGGAGCACGGCATGCTGCTGGCCGCAGATAAAGCAGCCGAACGTCAAGGTTTCTATCTGTGGCTGTTTTCCTTTCGCGCTGCTGCTGCGGCGGTGGCGAACGGCAATCTCCATTTGTTCTGCGAATTTTGTTAGAGGGAATCGGTGGAATAACTGAAGATTGGGGTGAGCCTGGTAGATGGGCAGCTGCTGCAAGCTCATCTCAGGGTGCAGCTCGTCCGGCAGGCCCGACCAGATCATGCCTAAATAAAGAAGGGGGTGAGTGGGGGGGGTGAGGGGGGGTAACGTTTTCCTTTTTGGCTGCTAATAGAGCGAGTTGGGGTGTTACCAGTGCGGTCGATGCCGTAGCGCTTAAGCTCGTCTACAAAGTCTGCCATGCGCTCGCCGTCGGAGGGGCAGCATGACTCGCAGAGCTCAAAACCGAGGTCGCCGCCCCTATACAAAATAATGAAGACAAAATTGCAGTAAATGGTTAACGAGTGAAGGGTTTTTTTATTAATGCGTATTGGAGAATAAAAGAATATGGGGTTGAGCGCACCTTGGGATCTCTTTGAAGCACTTTTTGCAGTGGGAAATTGAAGGGGGGCGGTCGTCTATCAAATCGATGGTCCATCGCTCCTCGTAGTCGTCAAGCGAAGAATCGCTATCTGAAGACATTGCTCGGTTGAACGAGCTGTACGAACTGCAAGGAACGACGAGAATGGTGACTGCTGTGTCGGAAAAAGATCCCGAAGACTTACAGGCTGCAGTAGACCAGATGCGTTGAAACACTGACGAGTTCCGAATCGAGCTTCATTGCAACCATCCAAAGCTAAACAGGCGGCGTTACCTGAAGAATGAGTGTCAGGTGGGTGTACAAAATTTAAAATGTACTCGAAGAGGCTTCAAATGCCCCTCATTCGTTGCACGGTTCTAAATCAAAGTTTATTTTTTCACATTTCCCACATTTTTAAAGAACTAAATCAATAATAATCGCTGTCCACGCTTTCTGGACGCTGACATCGTGCCCTCCGAAACCTCGAGGGAGAAGTTGAGACGCGTATTGTTTTTTAATTCAATTTCTTTGCATTCTACCAAGCTAGTGCTACTTACCACACGTAGTATCATTGCATTTCAAAACGTGATCAATTAAATTTCATACTTTAATTTCCTTGAGAAACCCGCATTTTTTTAGCACTGCGCATGTCCCGTCGCATCGCCATCCTCCAGGGCCACCTGGCGGCCCCCAGTGACGCCGCCCAGCCCCTGGAGGCCAACGAAACCTCTGCAGCGGCGCCCGACCCCTGCCTGCTCTACCCCTGGCTGGTCAGAGACAACCGCGACCTGCGGGAGGCCATCTTTGACTTTGTTGGCAGTGACCCCCTGTACGAGCCCAACTATGCGCTGAGCCTGGCTGGCACCCGCGAGATCACCTCCCAGCGGGTGGCAAAGTTTGTGGCGCAGCGGTTCTTCTCAGTGGCAGACTACATGCATGACGTGAGTGGTAGAAAAGAAATGATTGCTCTCCGCTGGCTGAAAATGGCATCGGGAGAAAGCAATGCATTCCCATTTATATACGGGACCAAAGCAGGGGAAAATATCGTTCCCTTGATTCTATTTTTTTTTCTTCTTCAAAATTCCATCATTTTTTTTCCTTCTCGTCCCCCCCCCCTGCAGCCGCTCAAATTCCAGGCGGCCCTCGAGTCCATCACCCTCTGCGACTACTCCTTGGGCATCAAGAGTGGAGTGCACTTCACCCTCTGCGGCGGCACCGTCTGCAAACTGGGCACAGAGCGCCACCACCGCGAAATTCTGCCAAAAATGGACACACTGGAGCTGCCAGGGTGCTTTGGCATGACTGAGCTGGGGCACGGCTCTAATGTGATGGGCATTGAGACCATCGCAATGTACGATGCCGCCTCGCAGGAGTTCATCATTAATTCTCCCTCAAAGTGAGAGCTCGCTGCATTCGCTTTGATGACGGTGTCGGAAAAGAATGCACAGGGCTTTAATGTCGATCTCCTTATCTTGACGTTCTCTTGTTTATCTCTTCGCGCGTTCAATACTACTTACCGCAACTCTTTTAAGCTGGCGCTACCTTGAGCAACGTACTAATTCCGTTAATATTTTTCCTGCGTTTAGGTCAGCTGCCAAATATTGGATCGGCGGGGCGGGCAGCACCGCCAAGATCTGCGCGGTGTTCGCGCAGCTGACGATCAACGGGCAGTGGCAGGGCCCCCACGTGTTCATGGTGCGCGTTAGAGACGACTACGGCACGCCGGCGCAGGGGGTGACCATTCGCGATCACGGCGCCAAAATGGGACTCAACGGAGGTAGGCTAGGACACGCTCTTTTAAATCTATTTCTATCTTTCTCAGAGTAAACCACTGCCCCCAACACTATTAAATTGCGGTTTCCCCCTTTTTTCTTTTTTTTCTTCTTCCCGATGTTGCAGTGGACAATGGCTCTTTTCTGTTTGACAACGTGCGAGGCAAGAAAAACTAACTGCGTTTTATTTGCCTTGATGAATGATATAGCGTAGCAAGATATCTAAACACGAGTTCCCCTTTTGCTGTATTTATCGCCAGTGCCCCGCACCGCCATGCTGGACCGCTTTGCCTCGGTCGACCCCGCTGGCAGGCAAGAAGAAAGCAGAGCTTCTTCAATTTTTCTGTTATTTATTATTCGGTACCAGAATCACCAAACTGCAAATTGTATTGAGTACACTAAAAAAAACAGTATAACGGTAATTTTAGACATAAAAGAATCTCACCGTGCGTCATTCTCTCGTTCTTCCGCCTCAGGTACTCCTCCCCCATCGCCAACCCCGGACAGCGCTTCGGCACCATGATCTCCGGGCTCACCACTGGGCGCATGCTCATCGCCCAGGCCGCAGTGGACGCCTGCAAGGTCGGCCTTGTCATAGCAATCCGCTACTCGGTCGCCCGGCCGCAGTTTGGTGACGTGGCAATCATCGATTACGTCACACAGCAGCGCGCTTTGATCCCGGGACTGGCCACCACCTACGCCATGCAGCTGGCCATGGCGCGGTGCAAGGCGCTGGCGCTCAGCCAAGACAGCAAGAGTGGCGGCGGGGCGGAGGCGGCAAAGGCGGTGCACGTGCTTTCTTCCGGGCTCAAGGCTGCTGCCACGTGGCACAGGCTGGAGATTCTGCAAAAGTGCAGGGAGGGGTGCGGTGGGATGGGCTTTTTGGCGGCGAATCGCATCGGACCCATGCTAAACGACATGAACGTGGATACCACCTTTGAGGGGGTCAACACCGTGATGATGATGTCTGCTGCACGTCCCGCAGGTACGCATGGATCATTGAATTCCCATTTCTCTGTATTATTTTCTATTTTTTTTTACCAATAAAATGAATAAATGAAACATCGTGGTTTGGCTCCTTGTTGTGTGCAGTGGAAGCAGCCGTCAAGGCGCGCCAGCTGGCAGCACCGGCTCCTCCCAGGGTCAATGCTGCCGACCTGGGGCTGGAATGCGTGAAAGCGTTGCTGGAGTGGCGGCAGGCAGCTATGACCGCTGAAATTGCAGCGGCAGTCGCTGCGGCCGCCACTCGGGGCGGCCCTAAAGCTGCGGCGGTGGCCATGGAGGCAGAAGGTGACCGCGTGGTGTCTTTGGGGTGGGCCGGCGTGGACTCCTCTTCCTTCAACATCTTTTTGGAGGAAATTTCAGCTCCTGGGGCGCCGGTGCCTTGGCGCAGCACGCTCAGCGCGCTGGCGCTGCTGTACGGGCTGTCCAGGGTGGAGACCGGCCTGGCGGACTACCTGGCGGGCGGCGCACTGCCTGCGGGCGCTGCTGCTGGGGCCCTGCGGCGCAAAATCAACGCGCTGTGTGGTGAGCTGGCGGCAGACGGTGCGGCCAAGGCGCGCGCCCTGTGCGAGGGTTTTGGGGTGCCTGAGCACTTGATCCGGGCGCCCATTGCGGTGGGAGACTGGAGGGACCTTTGAAGTGAAGGGAATATATATACTAGAGGAAACTAGAGGAGAAGGCGGGATGCATGTTTGTATGGTGGGCGTATCCTTGGCGCGTCAACTTCTATGTATAGATAGATAGAGAACTCGTCTACGTAAGATGAAAATGCACAGTCAAAAGGTGGGGGCAATTGAAGATGAAGAAAAAACTATTTCACGTCAAATTCCGTCGACAAGGTTGCATTTCCTTTACACAATTAATATATTTTTGAAGCATTAGGACCAAAATGCTTGCAGCAGATTCCGAGGGGAAGGGCCCAGGCAAGCCTCACAAAAATATTTTGAAAATGTCAACAGTTGCAAATCGCGCGTATAATCGATAAAATGACGCCCGTTTCCTGCAGGGAAATTAGGTCCTCCCGTATGGCAACAGTCGCTACTGCAACCGCCGCCAGTTCCCAACAACCTCGACACCTTGCCGCTTGAACTGGCAATGACATTCTTCAAAGCGAGACGTTGACACTTTGGTAGCTGCTTGCAGTATTAGCTCTGCCATGGGCGGCTGCGCTTCAATGCATGGATGCCGCATTGCCTTGCCCGAGCGAACTCCCCCCTCAGCAACGCCCCCTTGCCACTACTAATATTTGTTTCGCTATATCGAAAGCTGGCCTGAAAGGATGCAGTGCAGCTTCTAAGCTCTTTGCAAGCAAACTCGCTCCGCTCGACAAGATCAAACTCGATAGATCAGCGTGGAGTGGTGCCATCTTGTACAGCGCTGTACTCGTCGGTTCCGCATGGGCGGTTGAGGTCGCGATAGAGCTTGCGCAACTCTGGTCGGCCAATATAAGTGAAAATCGTCGTATTGAACATACTATTCTCGGAGGTATTGGCACATCGAAACCAATTATAAGGCTTCTGATGGATTATTTTGTCTCTCCGCCCCTCTCAACAGTAGCAAGGCTTATCGACAACGCGCCCAGAGCTGAAATATTGTACGGATTTACTCCATTAGAAATGTATCTGCAGCGCATCGCCCCCCGTCAGGCCCCTCAAGCTCTTGCCAGCCTTCTCCCGGAGGCCGCACGCTGCGAGAAAATGCACCTCCTGCCGCTCCTCATTTCAAACAGCACCGGCGTCAACGACCAAGACTCTTGCGGCTGGAGTGCCCTCCACTGGGCCGCTTTTCACGGCCGCCTGGACGCTATTCAAGCGCTGCTGGCTGTCACATAGAAATCAACGCGCAAGCTATCGCCTCCAAGTGCACCCCGCTGCACCTGGCTGCCGCTTTCCAATGCTCTACCGACGTCCTCCAGGCGCTGCTGGTTGCTGGCGCAGACCCTCAGGTGCTCAGTTCCCCGCTGGGGACTGCAGGAGGCGAAGCTGCTCTGCCGCTGCAGTTTGGGGCGCCTCCCGAGGTGCACGTCGCTGCCGAGCGCTTTGGCGGTGACGTTCTACCGCAGAACGGCGAGTTTGGGGGGTGCAGGGCCATAGAAATCGCTGCGGTGGCCGGCAACGCAGACGCTGTGCGCCTGCTTGGTCTGGCGGCGAAAACGAAGCTGGGACAGCAGAAGGAAGCTGCAGGCGAACCACAGTCAGAAGACATGGAAGAAACAGCGCCTAAAGAGCCGTATGGGCCTCGCTGGGACGCGCTAAAGCATTCCATCGAGCGGGGCTGGCTCGAGGTTTTCGAGGCACTGGTGGAGGCTGGGGCGAAAGTGGGGGGGTGATGGACGCGCAGGGACACAAGCCCATGCACTGGGCCATCCGCGCGTGTCAAAACAACCTGTTGGCTGGGGGCGGGAAGCAGAATGTGGCGGTGGCAAGAGCAGTGCTGAGGGCGGGGGCTGAGCCGCTGGGGGGAGAGGTGGGGAAGCTGGAAAGGGCGCTGGATGGGAGCCCCGACGAGCAGGTGGCGGCGTTAAGGCGGCTGCTGGCTACTGAGCAGAAAGAGGTGTGAGGCTACCCATGTGTGCTGAAAGGGAGACGCGCCTAGAAGCAGCTGCCGTTGTTAGGCAGCTAAATATTTCTTGGTTTAGAGTATGTTTGTGTTGTAAACACATTGCAAACTTCATTTTGAAATAAGAGGGCACCGAAAAAAAAAGAAATTGATGGGTGCTGAAATAGTGAAGCTCGTTTCGCCTTTTATTTAACAAAAAAGAAATATTGAATGCTTTTTTGCTCTCCTAAACTCGTCTATATTATCACTGTGCGAGCCTGTTCTTGTCGTATTGTCGTATCCCACATAAATTTTCCGGTATCACCAGGAAAAAAAATCGCAGTTTCATTCACTGGTGCAGTTCTCGCAGCAAGCATTTAGCATTTCACACATTAAATTTGTTGTGTGAAGTGAAGTTGCCGCTGTTGGTGTGCTCTGGCCGACTTTTCAATTTTCGTATCGCATTTGAAAGTTTTGTTTTCGACGGCCGGCTGATTTGATGCCTCCACGCTCGTCCTCGCATATGCCAAGAATATATCAGGCTTCACGGTGACCTTCATCAGAGGTTGGAGGCCCATTTTTCAGTTCTGTCCTGGTGTTTCCCGGTCTCCACCTCCAAATTGCTGACATTTCCCCCCATGTTGGCTCGGCAAATACTCATGGTAAGCCTCAATTGCGATGCCGAGCCACTCAGCCGAGCCACCCTGAAGAGGCTCGCTTTTGACGTGTTTTTTCTTCCCGCTGTAGAATTTGGGAAACGGCATCCGCATTGCTGCTTCTCCTACCGAAACCGACGGTGTACGGGCTGGAAAACTGGTGCGCATTATGGTCTTGGCTTTATGCCATTCATTTCAGTGCTGGCATGTCCTGAGTTTTTTTCTTCCTGCCAAACCAACTGTATCTAATTCATCCACTCTCATTCGCAGATTTATAAAACTCTTAGCTGGACGAAGACATTAACTGTCGCGATTTTTCTATTCTTTCTGGCCCCGGCTGGGGCCAAAGCAAGCGTGCGTTGTTTTACAATTATACGCCGAGTTGTAAATTCCCAGACCCACCCTGCCGCCGCACACTAATATTCTCGTACTCAACAATATGCAACTTCCCTAATTCCTGCAGTGCTCAAGATACTGTAACAAATGCACTGACCCTTCATGTGCAGCCTGTGACCCCGAAATACCCGACAGCTGTCGTCACTGGTGAGGCATGATGATAAGCAGCGCTATAGTATGAAATCATGCTGCTATACCGCTTTTTTTTACAAGTTGATAAACGTATTTCCAAAAAAAAATTGTTTACCTTGTGTGCAGCAAGCCAGGGTTTGGCTTCAGCGAAGCTCCCAGCGGGCTGCTGACCTGCGAGGCCTGCGCCGATAAAAACTGCCTTTCTTGCGATGGAGACATGCAGACGTGCCGAAAAGTGAGCCCAAACAGATTATGAAGCGTAATTTTCACGCAATTCGAGCCTCTACACTCACATTTTTTCTTGTACTGTCCAACAGTGTGGTGGTGGATTTGAGCTTGATAACAACGGCATGTGCGTCTCTGAATGCGCCCAGACGACCCCAAATTGTAGAGAATGCGAAATCCACGGAAAATGCTCCAAGGTGAACAATCGTCGCTCTCAAAGCAGGCATTTTCCTTCGTGTTTTCAATTAACCAGGCTTGCTTCATCTTTTTTGAGCGCAGTGCATGCCTGGATTTAGGTTGAGCAGCGGCGGCGCATGCATGCCATGCAACGTGCTGGGCTGCGCAAAATGCGACTGCAGCGGCTGCACTGAGTGCCTGCGGCCGTACGAGGTCATTAGCAACAGCTCGGGGCAAGCCTACTGCAAGCCCTGCTCCTGCAGTACACCCCCCGCGGGCACACAGTGAGTCGATGTATTACCTATGAATACTGCAAATAAGGCCGATATGAACTGAAAACCGAACTTTTTTTACCGTTAATTTTCCTCCCGGCAGAGCATCTGTGTTTGGTACTGGCAGCGGCAGCGACTTCATCGACAGCGTTAGCCCTGAGGGAGCAAACGCGAGCGGAGGAAAGGAAGCGAGCGAGCCAGCCATTACCGTGTTTGGCTCCACGGGCTACGTTGGTCGCCGGGAGTTGAACACGACTGCCAGAGGTTGCATCAGGGGCTCAACCGTGGTAGGCTGCGGTGCGGAGAGCGAGGGTGCTGCAATTACGGCAATATCTGCGGGCGCAGTGGTTCTGCAATACTTGCAAATGATCTCACAGAACAACACCATGTGAATAGCGGAGTCTAGGCGCCCCCCCCCCCCCGCTTCCCCCCCTTTATTGGGAGGCTTGTAAAAGGCCCCGTTTAAATTCATTCCAAATTGGACGCGAACAATACCAGAGGTCCAGCGTATGGAGGGAGAGGGTGATGTGAGTGAAGAGGAGGCAAAACGTGCTCTGAGAACGAGTCCTGCGGTGTTTGGGCGGTGGTTTGCCCACCATCAATTTTCACTGCAGCTGGTCCCGAGGGAGGGCGCTGCAGCTATGGCGCATGCATATGGCGGTGTACAGGCCCTTTTAGCGATAAAACTGCAATCGTATGAAGCGGAAAATGACTGGTCAACGCAACATGCAGCTTGCAGCCAATTTTTTTTTCCCCACGCATAAGCTACTTATTTTTATATTTTTGAAAAACAAAGGGGAAAACTGATCTTAACAGCTGCGATGAGCACCCAACCCCCTTCAAGCGAAGTAGAGACTGCTGCGACCAATCAATCAAATTTGAATTCTGGCGCTCCTCAAGTAGTGGCGCAGGAGGCCAAAGTGGGCGTCGGAGTACTGCTGGTTAGGGCTAGTGACTCAGCGATCCTTGTGGGACGCAGGTGCGTGGCATGAAGAAAAAATATCTTCACCGCTCCTGCGCCTCTCCCACTGCAAGAACTGCTTGTTGAGGAATGGATTTATCCTATTAAACTATTTTTTTTCTATTGAAGAGCATTTTCATGTTCCCTTCCAGATAATAACGACTCTTCATATCTCTTCCCCTTCTTCTTTTTTTCCGACAGGAAAGGGCGGCTCGGTCGTGGCGACTGGGCGCTGCCAGGGGGCCACCTGGACCCAGGGGAGAGCTTCGAGGTGTGCGCAGCTCGAGAGGTGCTGGAGGAGACCGGAATCGCAGTGGAAACCGACCCAAAATTCGCGTATGCAGTGAATACCGTATTTCCCAGCGGAGCACACTACGTCACGATTTTCATGTCCATAGAGGTGCCTGCGGACTGCGCGGCGCAGAACCTGGAGCCGGATAAATGCGAGGGGTGGGAGTGGCTGTCGTGGCAGCAGGTCGGCGCCCTAGAGCCGCTGTTTGCGCCGCTGAAAAAGCTGTTCGACAGCGAATATAAGCTTTAAATTTGAATTTTCCATTGGCATTCTTACTTATTACATCTTAATAGCGCTGATTAAATACAATATACACATGAAAGAAAAAACATCAGTTTGAATTTTCCGCGTCCTCCTCCTCGTCAGACCCACTTTCGCTGCTGCTGCTGCTGCTGCTGCTGCTGCTGCTGCTGCTGCTGCTGCTGCTGCTGCTGCTGCTGCTGCTGCTGCTGCTGCTGCTGCTGCTGCTGCTGCTGCTGCTGCTGCTGCATGCTGCTGCTGCTATCACTCCGCCGCAGCCTCAACACCGCCCCCTGCTCTCCAAACATCAGCACCTCTGGGTCCTCTGGAATGTCCAACAGAAACACGGTGTCCAAGCACAGCCCCCGGGGATCAGCCACTTTGTAGGCATTCGGGCGAGAGAACGGCGCTCCGCTGTCCACCGCTTTCTTAATGTCCGCAACAGATATTCGCCCGGCAGCCGCCGCCAGGGCCGCTCCCACCATGTGCCGCACCTGCTTGTACATAAACCCGTCGCCCTCCACCACCAGGCGCAACCCCCCCTCGATTTCCACCGGCTGAAACTTTCGTATTGTTCTCACCGGCGTGCGCAGACTGCCATCCTTAGGGCGGCTGGAAAACACTGTGAAGTCGTGGGTGCCTTTGAAGGTGGCTAGTGCGGCTGCCAGGGCATGGAGGTCCAGCGCTGTGGGGTTGCGCGGGGCGTGGCGATACCTCGATACAAAGGGATCGGGGACCGAAGAAAGATGAATGTCGTACGTGTAGATTTTACCCCAGGTGAATCGCACGTTGTAGTCCAACGGGACCCGCAGCACGCGCAGCACGCGGATGGCTTCTGGTAGCAGCGAGTTGAGCGCTATTGCGGCGCGGCTCAGATCTTTCGGGTCGTCGGGATTTTCGAGCTTTCTTCCGGAAAAGAATTGCACCGCTTGGCCCCGGGCATGCACCCCAGTGTCCGTCCGCCCCGCGCCCTGCACTACCAGCGCTTCCCTGGGCAGCGCCAGATAATGCACTAGCGCCTTCTCCAGCGCGCCTTGCACGGTCTGCCCCCGCTGCGTCGCGCCCTGCAGCTGGAAGCCCCGGTAGTGCGTGCCGTCGTACGCCAGCATCGCAATGTACTTGAAAGGCGGCACCAACGGCTGCTGCCCCCCCATTTCGCAGCTGGCAGCGAAATTTCGTCTCAACGCCCTTGCGGCACGCCAAGGGAAGACAGCCATTACTCTGGTTTTTTCTTCCTTTCTTCTTCGGTCAGTAGCTTGGGCTGCATTAGCGCCACTCCAGTTGTCAGGCAGGCAATACCGGCCCACCACCGCGGCGCCAGGGACTCCCCCCACACCGCCCACCCCAGCAGCCCGCTGAACAGCGCGTTGCAGCCCACTGCAGCGGCCGCCGCTTGCAGAGAGGCGGTCCGCCGCATGGCCGCGCTGTTGAGAGAAATAGTTAAGACGCTGAGCTGCACACCACAAAATAAAGTAAATATTGTTAGTCTTGGGCAGGGATTGTGCTGGTTGTGGGGAGTCGACTGTTCTCACCGCCACCACGAAAGCGTAAAGCAGTGCCGCCCCAAGGGCGTGCTGCTGCCCGGCCGACTTTGAGCATGCTGCCGATACTGCGCCGCTGATGCCGCTGAGAGTCGTGAACGCAAGGAACTCGAGTGTTTTTCCCATCAAATTCTGAGGAATTTAATATTATGGGTCTGCGGCATTGCCGCGCAAGTGATGAGCGCTTTCGAGGGCACCAACGCTAGCTAATATATATAACTATTTGCACCAGAAGGCCGAAACCAGACATTTTCCAGCATTTTTCTATGCTTTGCTCATTTCACGAATTTGAAAATGCTTTATTTCCCACAGGCGATTAAGGCGCTCTTTAAAACTTTTAAAACTTTAGAACATAGTACAAAATGGCCGCGCCACGGCTGAATAAGCAATGGCTTCAAAAACAATTCCAGTCCAGCGGCATTCAAGCGGAACCCGCGGCGCTGGCCAGGCTGGTTGAGGTCTTGAACGAGATCGAGGAGCCAGAACAGTTTTTACACAGCCTGTTGGACGAATTGGTGACAAGTGAGTTTGTGGCATTTTTGAAAACACGATCTTCAGCTGTTGTCGTTAACCGACCTGCTCTTCGCTTATTTCTGCAGATGTTGACGAAAGGAAGGTGACGCTTGCAATCTTGGAGTCGATGCTCGGCCACTTCACGGGCAGTGGCGGTGCAGGCGGATTTTTGCAAGTGATCGATGCCTCTCAGGTGCCCCTCATCACCTACGACCCCGTCCGCAAGCTCTTCCACCAGTCCAACCAGCACCGCAGCATCTTCGCAGACGCGCAGGTAAGTTTCACGTTTTGATGCGCTGTACACCTCGCACTCAGCAACTTCCCAAACCAATTCATTTTTTTTGTCTGTTGCAGAGCAAAACCAAGCTCTACGTGGACCGCTTCCTGCTTATCCTGCAGCGCCTGCGGCGTCACGCCCTGTTCCGCCCCGTGCAGTGGGGCATCCTGGGCGCCGGCCGCTCAGAATCTTCCGCTGAACTCACCGAGCTGAAAGCCCTGCTGGGGCTGGTCGGACAGCGCCGTTACATCGCCGGGTTCCTCACCCGCCAGGATGAAGACCGCTACTTCATCGAAGACCTGTCCGCGCGTCTCCCTCTCGATATTAAATCCTCCGACACCACCGATGGCCTTTTTGTCGAGAACTGCGTGGTAGTCGCAGAAGGGGAGCTCACGCCCGGAGGACACTTTCGGGCCACTGCGCTGGGCCTACCGCCTCCCGAGTCCCGCGCAGATTCGCTGTCAGCGCTTCAGGGGCTGGATTTCTTCGGCGGGATGCGACCAGAGGCCAGAGCGGTGGAAAGATGGGCTGCCACGCAGGGGGAGGACCGCGTGGTGATCATGTCGGACGTGCACCTGGACCGACCCGAGGTTCTGGAGCGGTTGCATCTCATTTTGGGCGGATTCAGTGACATGGAGGCGCCGCCGTCAACTTTCGTCCTGATGGGCGATTTCCAGTCGTACGACGCGAACGCGGGTGCCTCCAGCTTCTCCCGAGTGAGGGAAAACTTCGCCACCCTGGGGCGCATCATTTCACAGTACCCCTCCCTCAAAGAGTCCAAATTTTTAATTGTTCCCGGCCCAGGCGATGTCGGCCCTGCCAACGTGCTGCCCCGCCCGCCCCTCCCCCGCGCGCTCACCTCCAAGCTCCTGGATGCCGCCCCCAACGCTCAGCTGTGTAGCAATCCTTGTCGCGTGCGGCACGGCCCCAAGGAGCTCGTTCTTTTTCGATCAAACCTGCAGCGGAAGATGCGGGGGCTGTGCATCGTGCCGCCTTCGGCTGGGGACGCGGACGCGCAGGGGGATGGCGAGGGCGCGCCAGATTTCCACCACCTGTGCGCTACGGTGCTGCAGGAGTCGCACCTGTGTCCTGTGCCTTTGGAGTTTCAGCCGGTGTCGTGGGAGCACGACCACGCGCTGTGGCTGTACCCTCAGCCCCACGCGCTGGTGCTGGCGGACGCGGAACCCGCGGCGCGGTACACCTTTGACTCCTGTGCCTGCCTGAACCCGGTGTGTCTTTTTTGGGGGGGGGAGACTCGAATTTGTGGAATATTTTGGTTATTTCTGAATATTCGATTTTTGAATGTTGTTTCTCTTTTTTTATTTTTGTGTAGGGGTCGCTGCTGGACGGGACATTTGGGTGCTGGAAGCCGACGACGGATGACATGGAGCTGTGTGACGTGTCGCCGGAGGCGGCAGGAGATGAAGCGGAAGATGAAGAAGAAGAAGAAGATGCGGTGGAGGTCGAGGAGGAGCGGGAGAGAGAAGGAGGAGAAGAAGAGGAAGAAGTCTTGGAGGTTATGGACATGGAAGCGGGCGGATCTGGATCAGAGCAGGATGGAGACGAAGAGCTGCTTGCATGAGAAAAGAGAGAGAGAGGGAGAGGGAGAGGATCGAAAATTACATGGTGACGGCAATTCTAATTATGTAATGAATGTATGAAGTTTGGATTCCTTGTTGTACCAATTCATTGGGTCACGAGCTCTTTCTTCAGCAGAAGATCGGAAAAAAATACGAAGTAGAAGCAAAGGGTCATCGCCCGATGCATCCCTCTTTTAATTTCTTCAGTCGGTCCGTATCCATCCTCCAGTTTATTTTTCTTTAGAGAGGTAGGGCTGTTAAACAGACGAATTGCAGTGATCCCTTCCTTGCTAAAGGGGTGCATGCGAGCCAGTGGAAAGAATATTGGAAGAGGCAGGGGAAAAAATTGCCAGGAACCCAGAGTTTATTGTGATTTTCTTATATTGCAGACATCGCTGTCAGGCCGGGTTAAAGCCCGTAGAAATCCTTGCAGCGGCCTAGAAAAAATATCTTTCTGGTGCTGCCCAATACATTTCTTTCAGTATTTTCCGCTTCCAAGCCTCGTATCATTTTGAAATTCCCGTTTAATGGCTTCCAATGCTGCGCAGATGCCTAGAGGGCGTGATTTCCCTCAAGAGCCTGCCGAGGCCTCCCCAGTAGCACCTCCCCCTCTGGCAAGCTGCTTTTTGGGCTCCGCTTTCGTGCGCATGCTGCCGGGTGTCCTCTTCTTCCTCCCCAGCTTCTTCATATCCGCCCTGACAGTGTTCGCTTCGGCAGCCGCTGCCTTCAACTTCGGCAATAGCCCCTTTGCCACAGTTTTCCTCGCTCTCTCCATGGTTTGGTACGCGTTTGGGCTCGTGCCTTTACTCGATTTTTCTTTGGGAAATGAACTGCGCAACCCCACCCCTGAAGAAACCAAGGCAGCCGTAGCCAAAGACGGTGCTTACCGGGCCCTCCTCTACGCCTACGTGACGGCGCATGTCGCCTCCCTGGCGCTGGCCTGCCACTTGCTGTGCTCTCAAACCGTATCCACCGGAGCATTTATAGGTAAATTCGAGAGGAAAGAACATTGCACAAAATATTCGGCGCTGCGTTCTTTTTCTTCTTCTCTTACAAACCTGGTTTCCATTTGAGTGCATTGCAGCTGCGGCGGTGTCCTGCGGGGTGGGCAATGGTTTGGGCTTCACCGTTGCCCATGAGCTGCTCCATGACCACTCAAGCCGCCTCGACCGCTTCCTTTCCAATGCCCTGCTTTGCTTGTTCGCCTACATGCACTGGTCAATCAGCCACTTCAAGCACCACGTCAAGGCAAGCAAAGTATATCTAGCATGTTTCTTAGCCGCAAGCCCCCCAAATTATAAATATGAAAAATACCACTACTTGAGAATTCCCAGGTCCGCCCTGCCGCCGCTCGACCTCCAAGGGGCCTCCCAATATGAATATTTTCCTCGCTCACGTATTTTCCAAAGTGTTAAACCAAATTACGCAGGTTGCAACCCCGGAGGACCCTTCCTCTGCCCATCGCGGAGAAACCTTGTGGGCCTTCATCCCACGCTCCATTCTGGGCAACATCGCAGACGGCTACGGCGCAGAAGCCTGTCGCCGGCGCGCTCGGGGGATACCCTTCGTCTGTCCCCGCAATCGCGCCCTGGGGTGGGTCTTGTGCCCGCTGTCTCTGGCTGCGGCGCTGACTGCGCTGTACGGATGGCCGGGCGTGGCTTTTTACGCCCTCCAGGCCGTTGTTGGCGTGTTCATGCTGGAGACCGTTAACTACATCGAGCACTACGGCCTGCAGCGCGCCAAGCTTCCCAACGGCAGGTGAGAACGCTTGAAACCGCCCCTTTATTGATTAAATATTCGAAGAAATGCAGTTTTTATTTCACACCCCCCCGCTTTCTGGCCTTATTTCCACCCAACTATCTGTTATTATTAGGTACGAGCGTGTTACCCCCCGCCACTCTTGGAACGCCACGACGCTCTTCACCAACGCCACCCTCTTCCGCCTGCAACGCCACTCCGACCACCACGCCAACGCTGAGCGCCACTTTCAGCTGCTGCGAGACATGGAGGACGCGCCCCAGCTACCCAGTGGCTACCCTGTGATGATGCTCGTGTCAACGGTGCCGCCCCTGTTTTTCAAGAAAATGGACCCCCTGGTGGACGCTGCCCAGCGTGACAAGGAGGCCCAGGCCCAGGCTGCGTAAATATTTGCATTTAGCTAGATTCAACACGTAACCTCGTGGCTCTGCCTATATTTTGCGTTTTTCATGTGTGCCCAGTTTTGTTTTATGACCAGTCTGTTTTTTTGCTCTGCATTACATCATCAGTGCTACCAGTGATGTTTTTCATTAGTTGCAAAATAAGCATTTCCTTTGCTTTGCCGTGCATGCTGCAAAAATCAATGGCATATGAATTCAGCGTTAATTGACTACAGCCAATGCTGGTAATTCGTATGCTGATAAGTATTAAACCCTCATAAGGAGCAATTTGTCAGACGTCCATGGCATTTACAACTTCAAAAAATACGTAGCATACCACACCATTGCTTCACTCCAGCAGTACCTGGGGTCGATACCACCGGTGGAAAGGGGTACTCCGCCTTACTGTGGCGGGGTGAATGGCACGTCGCCTTGCAGGTCTCTATAAGAGCGCAAAAAACCCTGCAAACCTGCAAACCTCGCGAAGGTAACGTCTCCAACCCACGGTACCAACTTCGGTAGTAGACGTTACAACGATATGTAAACCCATTAACTCGTTACCCGGGTGGGGTTACCAGTAACCCATTAACCGTAAGCATTGCATCCTTTCTTTTTAACAATCATCCTTTCTTTACCAATCAGTCTGCTCCTGGCATTCAGTCCCTCCTGGCAGGGCATATTCTATTCATCCAGCCCACTCTAGACAATCTCCGAGAAGCTGGTATCTACTGGGCACGTCAACGCGGTGTCCTTGGGGCTCCATAGCTCCTGCCATTCACCGCCTCCGCCTGCGAGTATATTGGGCATATGACAAAATGCGTAGAACATGAGGTCTTAAATGATTCGGCCGCCCCCCACTTTTTTTGACAAGCTACCATATACACGGTACCATATTTTGTAAAAAAAGGGAAAACTGCGAATTTACAGCAGCTTGAGAGTCTGAATAAACACATTGTTTGTGACCCAAAAGTCTGCGGGGAGCCAAGCGCAGGTGCCAAACGATCTCCACATTATATTAGAATAAAATTTAGCGTTAATATCGCCGCTGAGGAGGCTGCTTGGCATCAATAAAAATTTGAATGCAAAATAAACAGTTTCACGCGTTGGTCGCTGCAATTCATTTTAATTCCATTTTAATTTCTATATATAATACAATACTCGTTGTTGAACACGTGACAACCGGCACACTGTGAAACTCGAGCGTTTTTCTTTTAACAACACCATAAATTGAATGAAGCGGCACTTGGAAGATGCGGCAGCGCCCGCGCCGCCTGCCAAGGAGCCGAGAACAACGTCTGGGTCGGTGGTGAAGCAGCAGCAGCGCCGTGCGGTGCCGCCCGGCTACCTCCACGACCTTCTGCACACTCGTCATCTCATGAAGACCGTGGGCCTGCGCGCGGCGCTGCCGCCCTCCCAGCCTGTCAGAAGACCGGGCCCCCCCGCTGCCGTGGCCAACGGCCGCCTGGCGCCTCTGGCTTCTCGCCCTCAAGCCTCCAGTGCCAGACCGCAGCTGCCGCTGCCCCCTCGCACGCTGGACCTCCCCACCTTGTTCCATCACCGCAAGAAGTTCCTGCAGAAGAAGCGCGGGCGCGAGAGGGACCAGAACCCCTACCAGCAGAACGCCGGCAAGCCCATCGGCCTGCTCTCCATGCCTGAAGACGTCCTGGTGAGAGGAGGCGGATTTTTTATTCACGTTTTGCCTTAAATCTTGATGTCAATCACGTTTTTTCATCGTGCATCAACCTGCAGCTGAAAATGCTGTGCTACCTCGAGCATGACGACATCAAGCCCATGTTTCTGGTGTGCAAGCAACTCGGCAACACTGTAAGTGCTCGGACACACCGCTCCTGCGCTATCCCCTCTCTTGATCACAAATTTGCAAGGCTTCAAGCCCAAGCATAACGCCATATTAATTCTGCCCATCCCTCAATTCACAAGCCGTGCCTCACTTTGCTCCTCTTTCCTCCAAACTCATCCTAAATTCTTGCAGTTGAAGAACGCCATTCGCTTCCACTTCAACTTCGCCACCCCCTCCCGCGCAGCGCTGGACGAGAGCAGCACTCCGGCGGCCGCCGCCGTCGCCGTGCGCCGCCCCGACCGCCACCGCGCCGTCACCGCCCTCTCAGACGTGATGGCGCACCTGCAGAGGCGGGGCGGAGGGCACCACCGGCAGCGCACCCTGGCGCCCATAGTCACCAACGGCAACCCCCCTGGGTCCACCCACAGCACCGCGCCTCGCGCCCTGAGCTTCACCCCTGCCGCCACCCCCCTGGCGGGGCAGCAAAGCACCCCTCTCGCGCGGCAGCTGCTCAGCTCCGCTACGGCGCCCACGCTGCTGACGGTACCTGGATTTTGAGGCATGAGCGTAGTAGCACATCCTACCTATGATATACGACCCGTTTATTTGTTTATTTATATAACACAGCCGCATGTGACATATTATTTTGTTTCCTCCCTGCATTTTCACCGCCTGTTCGTTAGCATTGCATGCTGTCGTGTGTGTGTGTTCCAGCTCTGCATGCTGTCCACAAGTGTGTGTTCCAGCTTTGGTTATCTCAAAGAACGACTACCCTTTGACACTTTTTTTCTTTTCCCCCTTGAACTACTATTTCTGTAGTTTGGTGACGTATGACTGGGTTACAAAATAGCTTTGGCATTATAAAAAGTGGCAGTACTTGGAAAAAGGGCAAAAAAATGAGAAAGAGGGAGATACAACGTACAGGTAGCCCAAATCATCAGCAGGAGTAGAGTAGGTCAAAGAGCTGCCTTTGATTATAAATTAAACCCCAAGCAAGGGCGGGCCGCAGCGATAAAAAAGCGGCCCGCTGTACAAGGGGAATAGGTGTGGTTTGGAGCAGAATCAAGATAAAGGGAAAGGGGGGGGGGCGTTTTAGGGGTGTATAATTAGAACGAACAAAAAAGAACGATAATAAAAAGGGGATCAGGGCCAGGTGGGCAGGGAGGGTGCAAAGGGGGGTGGAGGCGGTTGAGAACACAAAGGGGGGGTGCATGCAAGGGGATGTACGAGAAACGAGATACTTCGAAGTCGTCACGTTGATCTTGTCTTGATGTGTAGCGAGTGCAGAAAAGGCGGACAAGGAAGAGAATAAAGCATAGCAAAAAGAAACAGGGGGGGAGGGGAAGGGTTCTTCCGAAAATGCTACGACTATAGGTAATGATCGTGTGTCTAAGAGAGATTGAGGCTACCCTATATTATCAAGACAAGTTCTGCGAAGATTGGGTGCTGGGGATTCCGTGGGGTACTGCGCATTGTTTGCAGCGCAAAAGAACTAACGAAAAAAGCAAGCGAGCAAAAAGCAAGTCCCTTCAAGTGGAACGTGCGTCAAATGCTTTGGGGGATTCAAGGCTAGAAAGAAAAGGGGAAGCGCGAACTATCGAGCTACCGAACGAACGGCCAAAGGAAAAACAACCTAAGCGACCGTTATAAAAAAAAGATAAAATGATCTGCTCTCCTTATTGTTAATTTCGAATCTCTATAATTTATTGGTTAGTTAATCTAAATCTATCAGCATGTGCCTGAAATGCCGCGCTCTACCGCCGGGCAAACAGCCCCTCGGGCAGCGCCGACAGCACGTGCAGGTTGCTCACGCCCCCAAACTTGGGGCTGTTGTACTTTTCCCTGGAGGCAGGCAGCGCGGAGGTCTTCGACGCCACAAACAGGCCGTGAATGGCCTGCGCGCAGTGCCGCAGGTCCGCGGGGGTATAGCCGCTGTAGTGGGTGAGCGTTGATGACCAGTGAGGCTTGCCCAGATAATGCAGGGCGACGAGGACGCAGGATGCGGCGATGTGGGAGGGGAGGTAGCCCAGCAGGCTGTACTCCATAAGCGTGAGCTCCGCCAGGTAGGAGCAGAGGAACTCGAATGTAACGGTGACGTCGATCTCGCCGGAGGCGGCCTTGATGAAGCGCCGCAGGAAGGTCTTGGTGGTGGGCTGCGTGAGGTCAAACTCCAGGGTGGCCAGCACCTCGCGCTCCATCGCCAGCACGGACTCGCGGCTGTAGGTGTTGTCGGTTATGTAGCAAAACTCCTCAATCTGCGGGGCATAGATCTCCTCGAATTTTGAGGCCACCAGCATGCAGGTGACGCCCACCAGCTGCAGCTGGTTGCGCCGCACGTCCACCAGCGACAGAAAGCGGTCGATGTAGGCCACTGAGAGGAACAGCGTGTCGGAAGCCAGGCGGTACTCCTGGCCCACCTCCACCAACCAGTCCACGAGAATGGCGCGCATGGCGGGATTCACGTCGGTCTGCACCGACTCCATGTAGGTGGTGAAGGGGCGGCGCAGGGTCTCGGAGTGTCGCAGGTTGACGAAGATGTCGGCGGCGTACTCTGAGCATGACATGGGGTCGTCGCCGTCGCAGGCGTCGATGTCCACCGCGGGGGGCTGGCGCAGGGCCAGCGCGGAGGAGGAGGGGGTGCACACCTCTGCGCCATCGCTGTAAGTCTGGAGAATTATAGAGAGGGCGGGGGAGGAGAGGGCGGGAGGTTGAGATAAGGGCGAGATTTGGTGGAGGGGTTTAAGGGATGAGGGGGGTGGAGGTGTAGATGATTACCTGACGAGAGTGTGTGGCGGTAGCCTGGGCAGAGGGGTCTTGAAGGAGGCGAATCTGCGAGAGGCATGGCATGTGTTGGGAGTTGTTTGAAATTAGAAATGGAAACGAAGGGTAGGCGCGATGGGATGGGGATGAAGAGAAACAGGTGATGGCAGCGGCTAAAGCTGCTGGGGCGATGGCCAGGCCGATCGGAAGCCAAAGCAGAGGAGGTTGCAGATCGATCATTACCGACCGCCAGCCAAATTAGACCCTGCCGCTCTCGCAGCTCCCTCAAGAATGGCCCTTAAAGCACAACGCACCTTGTCCAGAGAGGCCCCAGCGACGTGCAGGTTCTCTTTATCGTTGTATGCACGCTTCACTTGGTGGTCCCGAGCCTGCAGACAAAATCGGGGGCGGTGTGACATCCCAACCAACAGTGCATCGTATAACTAGCTCTATGAGCGCCCCCAAGCCCCCAACAGCACACAACATGGCCTTACCGCTCCGGCCTCGGGATGGGATGGACGTTTGCCGCGCGGGAAGGTCTCCACCTCCGCCTCTGACGACACAGTATAGTCAGACACAATGCTGGGGAAGCTTTGCATCATTTTATTTTCAAAAATAAAGGTATGAGCGAGCTTCCCGCTTAGACACACAAGTTCGTTAAAAAATAATGGGGCTCAAGCAGCGTGCCTGAGAGTCACAGACTCCCGTGGTGGCAGCTTTGAATGAAAAGAAAATCAAATGGAATGCGAATTGGTTCGTGCGTGGCTTGAGCGATATTAAAATTGGAAAAAAATGGAAAGTATGCCTCCCACTTTGAATTTCTGTAGGGCTGATTTGGTCTGGCTTTTATGTGCCTACACTTTGAAAACCCGCCACTGACACTGGAGGACAACCTCCACTGAGATTGTGATGTTGAACTGTCTGGCCAGGCGGAGCAGAGGGCGTAAGCGAAACCCATCTGCGCTCCGGCCGCCGCCTGGTTCCCGATACTGTACTCCACGCTATTACAGACGGCACAGTTGGGTTCTAGCGCAAGCAAAGTGTTTTGGGGGCGTATACATATGCATCAAGCTCCCATTAGCCTTGCCAGCCCTTCAATAACAACTCGTTTCTCTGCTCATTTGCCGGGCAATGAAATTTCAAATTTTCAAGCGGTGGCTACTCTGCTCACTACTACAGCTACAGGAACGTGAATATGCGTTGATTTTTAAATCGCAGGCTCCAATTTATCTGGGTTGAAGGCAATCTAAGCGTTGCCGCTGCTCCTGCCGCATTTTTTGCTGCCGTTTGCGCAGAGACAGCTGTTGGGGCCAACCCCAAACAAAATACATGTCCTTGGATGTGATATTGTATTCTTTGACACTTCCTTTCAAAAGATTCCATTTCAAACGTCAACGAATAAGGATAATTGGTTGGTTGGAGGCGGGAGAACCCGCTGTCACGTCCTGTTTGATGCTGGAGCGGGAACAGTAGGCTGGAAGGGCTCCTGAGCTCCTTTGAAACAAGGGTTTAGGCGCTGCGATCCCTAAAAAGGCTCTATGCTTGAAAACTGACAGGCAGATGACCCCAATTCAGAAATTTCCAAATTCAAAATATCAAAAATTTGAATTGATTTGAATTTAAAAATTTTCCGAAATGAAGAAAAATATCTTGCTTTACTACCACTACACGCCTTCTCTGCACAGCGCCCAGTTATGCTGCTGTATCAGCTTGTGCATCACTAATACCAGCAGCGCAGCCTCTGCTGTCGCTTTGCCGAAAACCTCCCCCCTCCTCTCTTTAAAAAGTCAAAATATCTTACAGAAACAAGCACATAGAAGGGGTCATCGGAAATAAATCACAATCAGTCAAGTTAAGAGAGAAGAGCAAAGCTTATTGTAATAGGATTCGAGTAGTGATGAAATTTATCCTCCCACGCTGTCAGGCGTGGTCCTCCCAGCAACAAGAACAGCCAATTTACTCGGCAGCATAGTTGGGATTGAGCGCCAGTACACGCTCCAGCGCCACGCGCTTGGTGTACTCCGCGCCGCCCTCGCCTTCCCTGCGCTCCGGCTGCTCTGCCACCAGCAGCACCGCCTCCCTCCGAATCAAGTGCGTCACGATCTTCTCCGCTAGAACGATCTCCTCCACGCCCTGCTCGCGGGTGGTGATGGCCCCGCGCTGCACCATGTAGTCAAAGTACCAACGCAGCAGGTCGCGCTGGCGAGCCCCAACCAGGGATTCACCGTCGGGACCGGCGTCCAGCTGCTGCGCCCCCTCAGCGTCCTCCCCGCGCTCCAGCTCCCGCAGCCGCATCACCAGCAGGTTCTTCACGTTGTTGAGCTTAGCCTGGGTCACGCGCGTGGCGGTGGTGGCCCGCTGCTCCTCCGGCGCTGCGGCAGCGGCGGCGGCGGCGTTTTCGCCACCCGCCGCCGGCGCGTTACCAGCGGCGGCGTCCGCCTCCATGGGCTGCGGCTCCTCCGCTCCCGCAGCAGAAGAAGGCTGCGCTGCGGCAATGCCAGTGGCAGTACCAGCGGCAGTACCGGGGATGAGCGTATTGGCGTCCTCCATGATGTCATCCAGACCGTCCACGTCAGCGTACGCCCCCTCGTCGTCAGGCAGCTCCGTGTCGGGCGACTCCACCGCCACGATGGAGTTTTTAACCAGGCGGAAGGCCTCTTTCACGTCTGCGCGAGTGACCTCTTCACGGAGGTGCAGCCGGGCCAGAGCCTCGCTGAGGCGCACCAGAGCCTCCAGCTGGCGCACGGTGATGCGATAAGCAGTGGAGGAGCCGGGCGCGGCGTCGTCGCAGCGCAGCCGCTTGTAGGAGGAGACGAGCTGGCGCTGGGCAGGCTCGGTGAGGCGCGGACGCAGCGAGCGGGCGTACTTGATGTAGCACTGCATGCGCTCCATGGTGTAGGGCGGGTTCAGCGCCGCACCTGCGAAATTCGCGAGAAAAAGAGGAGCTTAGACACCAAAATGCAGGTGAAAGGTGAAAACAAGGGCAAGGAGGCAAGATCTCTCGGAAAAAGATAAGATAAATTAAGCTATTTTTTAATGGGGGGTAGGGCGTACCTGCACCTTGGTGCACGGAGAGGATGTGGTTTGCGATCTGGGCGTCGGTGTGTGGATCGGGCTCGTCCACCATGATGTGCAGCAAATCGAAGCGGGAAAGGATTGCAGGGGGGAGGGCGACGTTGTACTTGAGGGGTTTGGAGCGGTCATAGCGCCCTGCCACGGGGTTAGCAGCCGCCAGAATGGAGGTGCGGGCGTTCAGGGTGGCCTGGAACAAAGAAAGGAGGAAGGAAAATCGAGGAAAGAGTCGTTAGTTGAGGTGTCGGTTGGAAGGAATCAGCCAAACGAGGCTCAAGAGACCTCGTTGTGGAGCTGAAAATTTTAGCATTGTGCGCCTCACCTGGATGCCTGCTTTGGCGATGGAGATGGTCTGCTGCTCCATGGCCTCGTGGATGGCCACCTGGTCCTTGACGTCCATTTTGTCGAACTCGTCGATGCAGCAAATGCCGTTGTCTGCCAGCATGAGCGCGCCCGCCTCGATGCAGAACTCCCCCGAGTCGACCTCGCGCACCACAGAGGCGGTGAGACCGGCAGCGGAAGAGGATTTGCCGGAGGTGTAGACGGCGCGGGGGAGGAAGGCAGCGACGTACCTGCGCGAGTCGGGAGAGCATGGAGAGCGGTTAGATACGCGATACGACAAGGAATAAAGCCAGTTAATAATATTCAAGTTATAAAAAAAAAGTGCTTGGCAAAGCACTAAAATCCAATATGAAAAAAAATCCAACAAAATAACAGAAAAATACATGCAATGCTGCGAATTGTTTTAGTGAAAACAGGCATGCGCACATGGTGTGATGCTGTTGCATACGAAAACGACTACAAGTGTGCTTACTTGAGGATCTGGGACTTGGCGCAGGCAGGGTCGCCCACTATAGCCACGTTGATGTCTCCCCTGAGCTTAATGCCCTCCTTGGTCGTCTTCTGCATGCCGCCCAACAGCATCAGCAGAACCGCGCGCTTCACGTCGGTGTGCCCAAACACGTTGGGCGCCATGGACGCCGCCATTCGGTCGTACAACGCCCGGTCCCGCCGCATCTCCTCCAGCTCCTGCCGCTGTTCCACGGTGAACTGCGCGAGCACCTCGTCGGGCGTCTGATCGTCGTCCGCGCGGATGTTTACCATCCCGCCGCGCTGATCCAGCGGCTGGGTGCCGCAGGCGATGAACGCCAGCTTATAAGTGAGCTCACGCACGCCGGTGCGCGCGGGCCCGGAACGCATGCCAGTCACGCCCTCGCTGGGCGCGGCGCGGTCCACGCCCACCTGGCGCGTCTTCAGGCGCTCCCCAGGGGCAGTGAGAGCTGCCACGTCAGGCACGACCACCAGGCAGCCGGTGAAAACCGCCTTGTCGCCGGGGCGCACGCCCTCCACGAGGTCGTTGCGGAGAATGACGTCCATGGTGCGCGGCAGGGAGCCGGCGGGCACCTCATCAGGGTTCTCCTGCACCTTGCATTTTTGCCAGTCCACAAATGTCGATTCGTCCATGACCAGGGTCCACTTGGAGACGTTCTGGCAGGCGGGGGTGGGGCACAGCGTGGGCGGGGTGTACTTGAACTGCTGCTGCACGCCCTTGACGACGTTCATGCACTCGATGCAGCGGAAAGCGCCAGTGTAGAGCTCCGGGCGGACCTCGGTTGTGCGAGTGACGGTGCCCACAAACTGGCATAGGGAGCCGATCTTGTCGGAGCGCAGGGAGCGCAGCTTGTCAGTGACGTCCAGGTTGTAGAAGGAGATCCAGAACTCCTTGTCGCCACCGTCGTCTTTCTCGGCGTAGGTGTCGAGGTGCTCGCGCACCAGGTCGCGCACCGCGGTGCGCATGAAGGGCTCCATGCGGTAGAAAGCTCCCACGATGTCTGATGCCAGCGCCTGCAAGGGGAACAACGAAAAATTGGGTGAGAAAAGTGCGAAGTTGGGAGAATTTTGAGGGGCGAAAGTGTAAAACTTGCCGGGTCGTGCTCCACGAGGTGGTCAAAGTCGACGTAGAGGGTGTTGAGCTCGCGCTCCTTCATGACGGCCAGCTGATCGATGTAGAACCGCTTGGGCTGGCCTCCCTGAGAGCCTGCGAGTGCGAAAGTAAGCGAAAATGGTGAGCGGGGGTGGCGTTTGGGTATTGTTTTAAATTCGCGAAGCCCTCCAATTTAAATGCTGAAAATTTGGGGGGCGCTGCTGCCATCCATACGCCCCACGATCCCCCGAAAAATTCAAATCTTCTCACCAGACACGCCGCTCGCCTGGCTGCTGTTCTCGGCCTCGGGCGCGTCATCCACCAAGAACTCGTTCAGAAAGCGGTAGAAGCGGGTCTGCCGCGCCGCGCACGCCTCAGGCGTGGCGCTGATGTTGTTGAAGGCCTCGGCATCGTCCATTTCTGCCACAGCCCGTTGCCCCAACGAAAAGGAAGACAAACGGGGTTGTTGGATTTTAATAAAATCGATGTATAGAGTGTACACAGCGCGAACGTGGGCGCTTTTTCCTCTTCCATTTATTTCAAATTTGAGCGGCCTTTCTTTTTAAGGCCAGCAGTTCGCTTTTCTGGGGGGGGGGGGGGGGGATTTTGAAGCAGGCGGATCTGGGAATTATAAAGCAGACAAGGGGCCGTGAGCCTTTTGAAAGACAAAAAAACGCGTGCAGGGCTTCAGTTTGAGCAACCAGAGCAGCATAATGACACCAATCGCTGCCGCCGCCACTGCCGCCTCTCCTGACAACTAATTGCTCTGCTGGCTTTAGTTTTAAAAGATAGATGATGACATTGCTAACATCTACATGGTTCAACGCATTGTATAGCCACCCACAGATCTTTCCAATAGCTTCTCAGCTATTCCATTTTGCTTTGCTAAAACGCCGCTGCCGCCCCACATTGCCCATTGCCCCTAAAATAGTCGGGATATATGTCACAGCGGCGTTATGCGGTCATATACGGAACAGCCTGATGTCCATTTCTGATTAAATGGGAAAATTTCAAGCATGACAGGAAGGGCAGCATGCCTCTGTCAACCTTGGTGAGATTCCTAGAGAGAAAAGGGGGCGTTGCTGGTGCCAAACTCTAGTTTGTTGTGTTTCGCGCATTGTTTTAGTTGGCCATTTCTGAAAAAAACCGTCTGTATTCCAGAAAAAAATTCGTGAAGTGATTTCGCAGCACAACAAGTTGCAACAAAATAATTGAGATGCGCGGCCCTTCGCAGCCATTTCAGCAATATAAACAATATTATTTTAGCATCGTTCTTCGACACAGTCTCAAACGCGCAAATTAGCCTTCGAAAGTAAATATTTTTGAAATGTGATTATTTTCGCACATGTGTGCTCCCGGCTGGGTTTTCTTCTTGTACAATTGTAGACATTATAATGGGTGAGTTTAAATAACATTTCCGCCGAAAAACTGAAAGACTGAAAGGAAAGGAAGTCACCATCGGCGATGGGTCAGACCTGCATCGGCGATGACGCAATTGAAAAATGAGAGAGAAAAATCGCAATATCTCTGAGAGTTTGGATCTCGCATTTTTATTTTTCGGGCTTGCGAAAATTCACCTTTCGACTGGCATGAAATTGCCACAACGCAAGTTGAGAGCGTGCAGACGAGCGTAAAATAACATCTCGACCTCCAGCAAAAATGGGGTCTAGCCGCTCCGCAAGCGGAGAAGCCGCTGTGCCCGTAGGAGCAGGAAATGTGGACGACAAATGGTTCGACATCGACTCATTCCTCGATTCTTGTGAGTCTGGGTAAATCTCTGTATTCGACTCATCCGACACAATTCACAAATTCACTCTCTGTTACTCGACCCGTTCTTACTATTTCCACTCCAACTCGACTTTGACCCGGTGCTGTCACATTTCCCCTTTATAAAACACTTTTCACGTTTTTTTATACCATCCACTCATCTCACACCTCCAGACGTCAACGACCTCTCCAACCAAGACCCACTGGAGCAGATCAACCTCGACTTCAGCCTGCCCTTCCCGCCCTCCTCCAAACAGCAGCTCGCGCCGCTGCCGCCCCTCCCCCTGGCCCTGCCCAACCACGTGCCAGTGGTCCCCATTGCGCAGCAGCCACCCCCCATGATGGTGCACAAGGAAGAGGAGGACGGGGACGAGCCCATGGGGGACCTGGCATCCGACTCAGAGCAGCCGTCTGCACACGAGGAGCTGCCGGCGCGGCCGCAGCGGACCGGCGCCCGCGCTCGCGGCGGCGCCTCCCGCGCGCAGTCCGCGGAGAAGGGGGAGCCGCGCACCGCCGCGGCGCAGCGCAAGCACCAGGCGTTGCAGGAAAAAAACCGCCGCGCGCAGCGCCGCTTCCGCGAGCGGCAGAAGCAGCGGGTGGTGGAGTTGGAGGAGCAGGTGGCGCAGCTCACGGCGCATCTGTCGTCGACTACAGCCGAGCGCGACGCCCTGGCGCAGCGCGCGATGGAGCTGGAAGCTTCCGCAGCGCAGGGGGGTGATCTCCTGGCTTTTCGTTCCGCAGGCGGCGCTGGAAGAGGGGAAGATGGAACCCACCTCCACCACACTGCGGCGGTGACTGTGAACTACAACGCCGCCCACGCTGTGACCAATAACGCCGCCGCGAACGCCAGCGAAGCGTGTTCCGACGCTCACTCCCTCTCGGCAGCGTGCTCCCAGGGAATGACGCTGACGCCCAAGGCGGACGGCCCCAACGTGGTGCTCTCCCCCGCGGAGATATGCGCCATGACCCAGCCCGTGCTGTCGCAGCACTTCCACGCTTTGGTGAAAGAATTGGCGAGGAATGTAGTAGAGGAAGGCGGAACGCCTGAAGCGGACCGCCGCACCTGCGCGCTGGTGGATCAGGCGCTGGGGCTGTGGCAGCGCGTGGGGCAGTGCAACCCCACCGCCGCCAAGCAGTTCGCCACCGCGAAACTCGACGAGAAGCGGCGGGGGCAGCCGGCGGACGAGAGGACCCCCCAGATCGTGCGCGTGCTGGGGCTTTCCGACCGGCAAAAGGCGGAAATGTGCAGCCTGCGGCGGCTGTTTCTGCAGCGCATGACCACCGTGGCAGCTGGACGGACGAATGCCGCTGGGCACAGCCTCGGCGCGGCATTACCGTTCGGCGGGACTTCTGGACGCTCGCTTGCGTCGCACCAGCTGGCAGTGCGCCAGGCGGCACGCCACTTGGCTTCCAGCCTGCAGGAGGAGCACAGCACTGCCGTGGAGTTCGAGACTGCTGTCACCCGCCATGTATTAGCACCTGGCCAAGTTGCGCAGCTCCTCATCCAGTCCTACCCCTGGCCGCCCGACTGCCTGGCGCTGTCCACGTGGGTGGCGGCGGAGAGCGGGGAAGCGGAAGCCCTGGGCGCGCTGGCCGCGGAGGCGCAGGCAAAGGCCACCGCCGCAGCGGCCGCTGCCGCTGCCTCCGCTGCGCTCCCCAAAAAGAGCGCTGGGGGCTCTGCGATTCATGTCAGTCCGTTTCTGATGGGGTCTGTGCCCCTCACGCTGGGCTCTGCCCCGGCTTCGAGCGCCAACACCGCGCTGGGGCCCACAATGGTGCTGCGATGAAAAACAAATAGAAAGAAAGAATGTGGCTTTCTTTCTTTCTTTTTGTTTGCTGCGGATTTGCGGCTCTTTACCCCGCCCAAGCGCTAACAACCAAGAAAGCAAGCGGCAGCGTTTGCCCCCCTCTCTTTTCTGTGTGTCTCCCATTTTGCTAAAATTTCCCCAGCCTGTGGGCTGAAAGCCCCTCCCGTTGCATGGCGAGGGCCCTCAGCCCACTCAATTTTCCAGTACAATAACGTACACTAACTTGCCAATCAATTCCTCTTCAATTTCTATCGTACGTCGAATTCGCCTTAAGATTACATTTTCCTAATATTCTATAATAGCTTTTATCTTTTTTCTTTTTCTGTTTGCAATTTTCCTTTGCTCAAGATTCGTGAGTCAAGTCAAAGTCAGTGGTGCTGGTACGATTTGTTTGTTTCTTCCTTTTCGTGTTTTTTTCCTTCGCTGTACCTGCAGCTGCGCTTCGCTGTACGACCCCCTCTCCCCCCCCAGCCTTATTTTTACTTCTTACTCCTCCCCAATCCTCTTCCAGTAGTTTGAATGCTATCTCTCTTGTAGCAGAATGCTAAATGCATGCATATACTTCCATACATACTTACGTACACAGCAAACATGTCAGCGACACTACACATGTATACCATAACGTGCTGGGGCCTGCTGCTGCAGCAAGCGTTCGCTTATACCAGGGTTTCTGGTGTTATTTCCGTCCTTCTTCCTCTTTTCCTCCTCATTCTAGCTCCCAATTCCAAGCCTGTGAAAAAGAGAATCGTCCATTTCACCTTTCCACCCTGTCTTCCAGGGTGTTTGAGTTCGTTTTTTACGCTTCCCCCCCTTCCAGCTCGTTTTTTTTCTTTTTTGTATTATTCCCAAGTTTTTTCTTACACTTTTTTTCAGCGCTATGTCAGCGCAATTTTTTCTTATTTTGTGCGGCTATGAGTTCACTAACCCTTCAACAATCAGTCATACCAAAAGTACGTACCACTAGCCTCCCCAGTGTAGTTTTTTTCCCTCAACCTTATCGATGAGATACCAGTTGCGAATTTTCCCCGGTGGTCTTCCTCCGCCCTTACCCTCCTCCTTTCTTGTCTTTCTGGCTGACTCATGACGCCTCCATTCCCACGTTTTCTACATTTCTACAATTCGACCAGCATGCGGTGTACCTGAGGGTCCCCCGAATCTTAAAAGAAACTTGTTGCGCCCACCCTTTACAGCTCTCATACTTTTTCCGAGCAGCAGACAGGGGCGTGTTTTTTTGGCACTCACTTCTATCAACTACTAGGCACACCACCGATCTTACTCTTTCATTCGCCTGCAGTTTTGAGAATTGTTCATACTTGGGTACTTCTGGCGAGAGGAAGAAAGAAGCCTTGCGCCAGTTTGCAGCCGGCGCTCCTCTTCTTTTGCCCACTCTCATTTTTGCCATTTTTCTCATAAAAGAAGCAGTCAGAGTTTTGCCACCTTCCTTTTTTTTTCCTTTCCATTTCCATGCCCTTACTTTCTTGAAATAGGCTTTTCCCCGGCTTTATTTCTCCCTGGGCTGGGGAGTTTTTCGATAACCTGATGAAGATTTGCCAGCGAAGGACTCACTCTGCAGCTTGATGCTTGCAGCAGCCCTCGATTTTTCCTCGTTTTCCCCCTCGACCATGAACTGTAAAGCTGCCGATAAAACAGGAAGGAGACGCTGCGTTAAGCAGTAACATAGGAATAATAGCATTCAAGGGTTCAGGCCAGGAGCTATCTCTTCTGCTAAAATACTGCCCTCGGCAATAACTCCTGCTGCATTGCTGTTTTCCCTCTCTGGCCTCAACCTTGCCCAAAAGGAAAGTCCAAAAGCTTCCTACAACTGAAAATAAGATGCTATATGCAAGTCAGGTTACAAAACATTCAGAAGCCATCAGAAGAAGATATCTAAAAAATGAAAAATCACTATCTGTTAATTTGGTGAGGTTTTCCATGATAAACAGGCATGCTGTCTGAAAATATGCAGAATACAGGCCATATAGTACATAAAATGCGATCGCAGTGGTAAAAGAAAAATAGGGTGTTTGTTTCATTTGTTCTTGTTGAGCATCAATTCATACGCCCAATATACTGCGAGGATGATTCCTAAGCTCGTCTTATTCCTAAACATTGAGCATCAATGCATCTTTTTCACCTTTTCTCCCCGAGCTCCCTGCGTCTTTCTTTCCTCCCGTTCCTGAACTCTTCTTCGTTCCACCGCCGCCACCACCGCGCCCTGCAGCCGCCTGCTGCTGCCGCTGCTGCTGGCCTTTCTTCCTGCCACCGCATCCCGCCTGCTGCGCCGCACGCTGCGCTTCACTCACCCCAAACCCTTGTCCAGAGAAATCCACTACAGCCAGCGATCCTGTGACCCCATCTGGATAATTCTCTAGCGGGGCAATCGCCGCTACCATGTAGTGCCCAGCGGTGTGAACCGCTTCCACTGCGCCGTTCACCGGGATTGCTTTGTATCGCCGCCCAGTGCAAGGGTCGATGCACACGATGGCTCTGGGCGCTAACGGCCCTTTCTTCCCGCCGTCTCCTGGGCCTGGCAGGCAGAGGTGGGGCCCAGACTTCCCGCCGCGCCGCCCTGGGGCGCAGCTCAGGCTCTCCAGGTAGGTCCCGCGCGCCTTCTCCGCGCGCAGGAGGGCTGCGGTGCCTGAGCAGGAAGTCTCGCCGCCAGTAAACAAAACCTAAATTTATTTATTTATTGGGGGAGACAATATAAGTGGCGAAAAATGGAGATTTGAGGGCGGGCAAAGGGACCTATCATTTGTGCGCTTAAATGTGTTTCGACGTTAAGCAGAACAAGGATAGATTCGTACCTCTCCGCTCTGCACGTACTCCACGATCGCTTGCTCTGCGTCTGCTGGCCTCGTGGCCCTGCCTGCAAGCGAGGTGGGGTGAGGAGAGCGGGGGGCCGGGCGCAGATCGATGTGGTTCTGCATGAAGACTGACCAGGGGCGCAGGCGCACGCCGCCCAGCTCGTCGGTAGACCTGCACAGTTGAGCACAATAGGACGAGGGGGTGAGAGAGTATCATAGAGAAAAATGCACTTTTGGAAGGAAAACAATTGAAGCCAAAAATGCCAAAAATAAAGCTCGGAAATTGGCTTCAGCGTGGCTCGATCAGGAATGCAGTGAAATAGATTAAAATTTTATTGGCTAATGACAAACTAACCACATTGTGACCGACTCCCGCGGCGGAAAAACGCCCGGCGCTGCGTCCTGCGCGGTGTCCAGCAGCGCCCACAGCTCCCGCGCCTCGAAGGAGTTAAACTGCGCGATGAACAGCGAGTTAGAAAAGTCCAGGTAGAAAGCGGCGCGGGAGGAGTTGGGCAGCGGCCAGCTGAAAGCGCCAACATCAAAGGTGCCAGGAGCCACAGAAGGAGGGGCCACCCCGCGCCTGCAATTGCAAAATGCAGCAAACGTGATGGCTACTAATTCATGCATCGATTCTCAGGCAATTTACTGTCGAACCAGGGGGGACTCCCGGTGAAAATTAGCACTGTAAGGATTGACTTGTGCAGCTCACCAGTCCAGCATGGAGCAGCGCTTCTGAGGTCGGCCCGTTTCGCCGAGAATGAACAGGTTCTCCATGCCCAGCACGTAGATGCGGCGAGCAGCAGTGGAGATTGAAAGATCAACGATGGGCTCAAGATGCGGCATGGTGAACACATGGTGCAGCGCAAACTCATTGACAGGAGCAGCAGCAGCAGTAGAAGGCCCAGCTGCATCGTGTGGGCCACCGCCTCCTGCTGCCGCTGCTGGTGGTTGCTGCGGCGGCGGCATATCGACGCCTTCCTGCTGATCTTCTCCTGCTGCTGCCCCTTCTCCACCTGCACCGCCCCTCGCACTACTCGCTGCTCTTCGCCGCGCAGCAGGGGCCAGCCATTCGTCCCTAAGCCGCCATCGGAATACCCGGCAGTCAAACAACGCTGCAGCCGCCAAAACCTGGTAGGCAGCCTCGCTGTTGCGGCTCAGCAGCATCACCGCGCCGTCCTGCGGCAGCGGGGCCCCGCCGACGCCCGGCATCCCGCACTGGCTCTCTCGGAAGCAGACGCCGGTATCAAGGTCGAAAAGACGGATTTCTACGCGCTGGGAGGCAAGGTCGACGGCCGCTGCGGCCACCGCACCAGTGCACATGTCCATCCACTCGTGGGGAGCCTGCGACTCTTGAAATAAAATGTATTAAAACGCATGTGTTATAAAGCAGACAACTCGAAATTTAAAATTTAAACAAAAACCACAATTTTGAACAATCAAGAAAGCTGGATCGTGCATGGGGTTGATTTACTGTATACTAAAGAGATATGCGCACCTTTCTGCGCCCGAAGGTGGAGTCTAGAGGGATGTCAGTCACCGTCAAGTCAGCGGGATTCAAAACTGCGGCAGCCAGCGCAGCATGTTCCGTCCACCGGCGCACCTCTTCGGGCTGTGCCGCGGGCTCGGCGTGGTCAATCCCGCCGCCGCCCGGGCTCCGCACCGCGATGATGGCGTCCCCGGCGATGCGCCAAAGAAAAAGCCGTCCGTCCTCCAGCTGCAAAATTAGTAGTGAGGTGATATAATAGGTATTGCACTGTATCATAGACATATCTAATGGTATTAACCGTATTAATAGAGAGCTTCAAGTGCCAACTGCATTGATGGGGGCTAGCAAGGATGCGATATTCTTCAGACAAAAAGACAGCGTCTCCCCTGCCCCAAAACATTGCGGTTTTTTCTTCATACCTGCAGGTGCTTCACCACATCGTGCAGGATGAGCAGCGGGCGCTGGGCGCACAGTGCAGACGCAGTCCACACTTTCAGCGTAGCGCCCTGCAGGCGCACCGCCTGGGGCGCCATTCTGCGGTGCTGAACGGTCACGATGCGGGGCTCGGGGGCGGCATCCAGCATCAGCACCTCCGTCACGGGGCCCTCCTGCCGGCTAAGAGGAAACACGGAAGCCACGCAGTCGCCTGGACCGAGGGAAAAAAATTATAGTGCCGAGGGAAAAACGAACAAAAGTATGTAAGCTTATAGGGATTCTGCAGCGACGCTGGATAAATTTATTTTTACCTTTTTTGACGAGGGCGTTGGCGCGCAGCTGCTCGCGGTAGCCCCCCTCTGCTTTTGCCCACCGCCACAGCCCTTGGTCTGAAACTTGAGCTTGCCAAATGGCCTTCCACCGGTGGTCGCGCGCGGATTCGCGAGCCCAGGCCACGCACACGCATGCGGCGGCCGCAATGTCGCGCGCTTCCTCCAGCAGGTCAAAGACTTTTTCGAGTGCAGCGGCTGGTAGGTGAGTCAAAGACTCGCTGGGCTCGGCCTCGGCTGCCATCTCCGCTGCTGCGGACGCCGTTCTGCTGCTTTTCTTTGGCATTTAACTAGCCGAACACAACCAACGGCCTTAGTTATTTTAGATTTTAAAATAATAGAAATTTGTATATGCCCATTATTTTTTTAGCGCATGCTAACCACGCACGGCCTCTGCTGTGCAAGATTATATGTATTTATTATACGTGCATTAATGATCATTTTTTCACGCTTGAAAAAACAGAGCAAGCAAGAAAAGGAGATTGACCCGACGTGGACACTCAGTGACTGAACTGTTTCCACTCTCGTTCACATTATTTGATTAATACAATGTTTTAACGCCCTATGGCCGGTCGAGTAACTTGGGGAAGGGTGTGCCTGCTCCGACATCCTTCATTTTTCGCCGAAGAAGAGCCAGCGCATCTCATGTCGCAAGTGATGGAGGATCCGCGGGTGGTGGCCACTGAACAGCACATTTTCAACTCGTTGGCTGCCCAAACAACGCCCTTTGTTGCATCGCTGGACGAAGCCACCATCAATGTGACCTTCAGCGTTGACGCTGACCACAAAAATGATGTTTTCAAGCGAGTGCTGGCCCACACCGCCGGTCCTCCCACAGGTGAGGCACACACCCCGACCCTAAGCCGCCTCGAACCGCCCCAAACGGCCTCAAACTGCGCCCCTCCCTGCACTTCCCCCCCTTAAATACCGCCCTGCCGCCCCTCATCCCCCTTTCGCCTTTTTCTCGCAGGCTTCGGCTGGCGCGACCGCCACATGGCCTACGCATGCCTCAACAAGCTCCACCTGGGCCCCGAGCGCATCATCTCCACCTGCAAGGAGGAGGCCGAGGACGCAGAGCTGCGGGCGACGCGGCGGCTGCAGGCCTGCCGTCTGGAAGCCGCCCCGCAGCTGCGCACCCGCGCCGCGGGTGGCAACACCCTTTTCGAAGCCTTCTCCACCGCGGTGTGGGCCACCCCGCAGTACCACCTGCTCCTGCGGCAGGTAGTGGTAGAATTTATGCGGCAGCAGCCGGCAGAGTACGCAATGTTTCTCGGCAACGATTACGAGGCGTACTTGGAGGCGATGGCGCGGCCAGGGGTGGCGGGAGATGAGCTCATGCTGCGTGCGATGGTGGACCGCTTTGGCATCCCTTGTACTGTCGTGAGCGGGGATGAGGTAATCTGGTGTGTGCGGTACCCACCAAGGCAGCTGTTGAGCCAGCGGGAGGTGTGCCTGGCGGTGGCGCCGGCTGCCACGTTCGCGGCGGTGCGGCGGCAGTCGGCGCTGACGTCGCTGAAGCTCTCTTTGTCGTCGCCGAAGCAACGAAGAAAGCTGGACATTGCGTGCACAGCGGGGCAGTGAATAAAGAAAGAACCCTAATAAAGCTAGGCTAAAATTCATTTCCAACTTTTTTCCTCTCTTCATTTAGACAAAACATCAGTGCCCTATTGTTGTGCTGACATTGACCATCATAAGAATAAGGGGCCCCGGCGTTTCTTTTGCTGGCGCCTTTTATTTTCTTTCCGCTTGACACTCCGTATACCACAGCCTAATGACTGTGCATACTGCTTTCAGGTTTTTCCTCCTTTCTTTCTTTCTTTCTTTCTTTTATGCTTTGTGTGGCATTTCTTGTTTTTGCCATGTCCTTGAAGAATCGCCTTTGAAAAAAATTAATTTCCTTGCTCATATTGATTGTTGCTTTTGCCCCTCCAAATAAAGATTGACGTGTTTGGAGTCTGTTTCAACTGTGTTACACTACTGTTTGTCTGCGTGTTCTTTTCCTTTTTGAAAAACAGCGCCTCATTCTCCCTCTTGGCTGGAATTTTGATTACCCGATTGCATGTAACTAAGAAATTCCTCGGTGGCTTGACTGATTCTTGGGTGATAGAATGAATCTGGGGGCGGCAAGGGAGAGCGGAGCTCGGGCGGGGCGGTGGGAAGGGATATACAAACTTTGAGAGAGAACCGCCAAACCCGGTATTCGCGGCTTAATAGCTATTCATCGTCTAGCAATGCATACACTCGAACACTGAGCTGCTATTAAAAGTCAACAGCTCGGCGGGGCATGCTGCGCTCTGCTGAGTAAGTTGAGCTGGTTCGCTGCTTTAGATGGTTCAAAAATGATAGTTTGCAAATTTACATGCTGGATGGATTCATGAGGGCCGTGGAAACAAAGGGCCGATGATAATTTGCCCAAATTTAGATTAATTTACGAAAAAACATGGCCGACTGGGATAGCGACGATGATCTGGATGATGAGACTCTCAAACTCGTCGATGCCTTCGTCGAAAACCACAACGCTGTCAAGGCGCAGGCAAGGCCACTGATGTTCACGTTTATTCGCAATCCTCTTCCAATTTCAGTTCCCAACCACCCCATTCTAGCGTCCCGCAGTCACAGATGGTCAACCAGGCCGAGCACAGTCCCTTAAACGACCGTCGCCCCCCGCAGTCCAACGGGCCACCCTGCCAGGCCACTCGACCTGCACGTGGGCCGCCCCCACCTGCTGCTGCTGCAAATCCTGTGCTCCAACATCCCTTCCCCCCACCCCCGCATCTCCCGGTGGCCCCTCTTAACGCTGGACCTCCCGTGGGCAGAGTTTCGGAGCAAGCAGCGAGGCTGCGCTCCGAATTAGCCGTTGCTGGCGGAGGTCTGCCGCCGCTGCCAGGAGCCGCAGCAGGCACAGCAGCAGCAGGCGTCGCAGACACAGGGGCGCTGCAACGCAAGCTGGGCGAGCTGGAGGGCACCAACAAGCTACTGCGCTCTAATTTAGACGTGGTGGAGCGGGATCGGCTGGCTTTGAAACAAAGGCTGAGCGCGCTGGAGCAGGCGGCGGGGGGGCAGGCGCAGCAGGGCGCCACCGTGGCGGAGCTGCAGCTCCAGCTGGACCAGATGCAGAAGGAGCTCATGTTCAAAAACCAAGAGGTAATTGAACAATTAAAATAATATTGATGACAAATTGTTTTTGAACTGTTAATCAGCCCAAAATATCCCTGTTTTTTATTCACTAATCGCGTGTTTTTATTTTTTAATTAACTACAGCTGAATGAGAGCAAGTGGCGGTCTGCCGGCAGGCCTCACCAAGAGCCAGAAGGCGCAGCTGCCGCACGCTCAACGGCCGCCGCCCCTCGCAGGTCCAAAATTCAGCAGCAGCAGCAGAACCAGCGCTCCCGAGGAGGTGCAACAACAGCGGTGGTGGGGCCAGCAGCAGCGGCAGCGGTGTCGGAAGGTTCCAACAAGCGGCGAGCCAACGGCGCCGCCGCCTCTCCGCCGCCGCCCCAGCAGCGGCAACTGCCGCCGCAGGCACCCCCCGCTCAACAGCCGCAGCAGCAGCAGCAACATCGCGTGCCTCTGTTTCTTTCCACCTCTGATTTCGAGCACTCGGCAGCGGTCTCAGCCCCGCCGGCAGCGGTGGTGGCCCGGCTGTGGGGGGCCTGCCCCGGCGCAATGAGCGCGCTGATGATAGGCAGTACGAGCGGTACAACGGATGGTGCTGCAGTCACCGACCCCGAAATTTCGCGGCTGAGGGCCCACTGGGGTGCTGATATGCAAAGAGTGGCGACGGGGGCGGCGCCGGCGATAGCGCTCATAGGCAGCGCGGCTGGCATTGTTTCGAGGACCCTGGCGCTGCTCTCTTCTTCCCAGAATGATCCCCAGCAGCAGCAGCAGCAGCAGCAGCAGCAGCAAAAAGTGGCGTTGGCGGCGGCGGCACTCAGCGTCATTCAACGCCTCGTGGAGGAGGACGCGGGCTGCAGGGACGCGGCGCTGGCGTCATGCGGGTGCCCCACAACCACCCTGGTAGCCTTGGCTGCCCCTTCTAATCGAGTCACATTTTCGTCGGTTTCCTCCCTTGGCGGCGGAGGAATTTCTGGAATTTTGGCTTTGAATGGCGGGGCTGGCGGCAATGGAGCAGCAGGACGGTCCCTCCAGCGGTTCCCCGACGCGGGGATCCACTCAGCAGCTGCTACGCTAGTGAGCTTGGGCGCTGCCGCAGCGGCGGCTGCTGGCGGAGCAGCTCCTCTACACAACAAAAGAGGAACAGGGCTGCTCGCTTTGGTCACCGGCGCCGCGCTGCTGGGCCAACACCGTAGCTATGACCTCCTGGAAAGCGCAGCAGGCGTAGCATGCGCGCTGGCAGCCGCAGCGCTGCCAGGTTCTCAGCGGTCGCACCTCCTGCCGCTGCTGACTTCTGGCGCAGCCCTGGAGCTCCTCCGAGCCCCACCGGAGCGCCGCGCGGCTGCGCTCACCCTGCTGCACCTCCTCCTGCAAGACACGGAGGTCGCAGCCGCGTTTACAGCCGGAATTTCTCATCCTGTGCTGCCGCCATTGAAAATCGCCGCCGCCGCTGCTGGCGCAGCACCAGCTGCCGCAAATCAGCCCATGGAAGTGGATCCAGCACCTGCAGCAGCTGAAGGGGCCAATGGCAATGCCCGAGGGGACGAAAGAGCGGCGCAGCGGGGGTGGCAGGGGGCAGCGGCGGTGGCAGCAGCGGTGGTTCAAAGCTGCCTCGTGTTGGTACCTGCTGCTAGGGACGATACCGCGCTGGCCCGGTCGGCGCTGGAAGTGCTCGCGCTGCTGCTGGCCCGGCGATGCGACGGCGTGTTTGCGCAGCTCCTCAGCAACAGCAACAATAGGAGTAGAAACCCTGGAAGAGGTGGGAAAGGAGCGGGAGCAGGGCAGGGCAGCTTGGATCTGCAGCCGGAGGATTCACTGCCCATTCGGCTGGTGCTGCTGGCGGAGAGCGCGGTGCGGTTCGAGGGGGAGGGCGCGGCGGTGGCGCTGCTGAGCCCCGCTGTGGTTCCGGCCGGGCGCTTCCCCGCTGGGCACGCTGCGCAAGCGGCCTGGCAGCGCCGCCTGCGCCTGGCGCAAGAGTCCCTCACCCTTCTGCGCGGCCTGCTGCAGCGGGACACTCCGCTGGCAGTCGCTGGCCTCGAGGAAATGCTGGTCTCCCCTGCCATCACGCAGCGTGTGTTGGCGGCAGTCAGCAGAATGAGCCGGCTGCAGGGGCCAGAAGAGGCGGCGCTGGGGGTGGCGCCGCCCCTCCCTGTGGCCGCTTGGGCGTATGCCATCGGCACCAGCACCGCTGCTGCCAGTTTGGCGCCGTCTGGGCCGAGTGGGCGGCGGGGCGGGGTGCCCTGCTGCTCCACCGAGGACGTGGTGTACCTGGCCAGAGGGGTGAAGCACCGCGTGAGGTACATGTCGGGGTAGAGAATAGGAAGATCGGAAAACTTTAGGGCATGTGACGTATTTAAGGTATAGAAAACTGCGAGATTTTGATATTATTTTTTACTGTTTTCATTCTGAAGAGATCATTTGAGTGCAGAAGTAACAACCCATAGATGATTTCACTTACTTGTATACGAAATAAATATTTCTTCAAATAGTCGAATGTACTAAAAATAAATATTGAAAGGTAGAAACGAGAAAGCAGCGCCATGCAGCCGAGACATGCCGCCCCTAACTCTCGTTTGTTGATAGTATTCCCAATTGATAATGGGATATATTTACATAGGTTGAGGCGAAGCTCCAGTGGCGCCTCTGCCCGGGCGGTTCTTGGCACTTTTGTGGATGAAGATTCCGCTGCAGCTCTCATCATCTTGGGGTGGAGACGGGGCGCTACATTGGGCGGCCGCATTCGCATCGGACATGCCGCTTGTGTGCTTCTGGTTCTTGCGAGGACGAAGAGCACATGGTTTTTCATTGCACATGCCCTTCGTTGGCAGCAATGCGGGCATCCTACCCATCTTTATTCCCTGACGCGCCATCTTCTTCTTCGTCTTCCCCTTATTCTCCTTTGAATCTTTTTCAGTTTCTGCAGCAAGCTCCGAAGCAGGTTGCTTCTTTCATTAAAGCCAGCCATGACGCTGGCGAGTACGAGAAGCTGCGTGGTTGGATATAAGCTTTTCTTTTCTTTTCCTTTGTTATTCTTTTCTCTGTTTCTTTTAGCGGTTGGTTTTTCTTTGGTCTTTCTTTATTCTCATTTTCATTCATCAATTTATTATTATTATTTCTGCTTGCACTTCGGTGCCAGTCTGCTATGTTGCCTTAGCTGCTTCTTTGTGCGGACTTTAAACCTGTAATGTATGTATGTATGTATGGGTATAAGCGCCGCTAAGATGACAGCTGTGAGGACGGTAAGGCGCATTGTGAATAAAGAAGGTAGGCGCCCTCTGCAAGACAAGAAGGAAGCTGTGGGAGAAAAATTGTGGGAGAAATATTTTTTTGCCTGTTTAAAATTTTCAGAGCCGGCATGCCGCTGCAAGACCCAGGGGTGAGAATGCTCCCCCGCGGGTGTCAAACAACATAGTTCCTGGCCAGCTTTTAGAAAGTTCTAAGTTAGGGGTTACCGTATTCGGGTGCAGTTGGCGTCAACCGACTGCGCATATCGAATTGGTTACCTTACAAATCTATTTTGGAAACGTGACTCAATTTCCCCCCGAACTTGTTACATTTGATGCACCAGCGAAATTTAAGGGGGGGGGATCTTGAGAGGCATGGAAATATACTTTGATCTTCATGATTCTTGAAGCTAGTTTTTATAACCCTAAAGCGCAGTGCCTGGTCCAGGATCGCCATGCGCAGCTCAGCTTCAAAGCACGGCAGGAGGCGGTTCAGGCAGCGCAGAATGCCCTGCACTTTATCATTTATCGCGCCCTCCAACCTCGCAACAATCAGTGGCAGGTCCTCCGAGTTGAGCAGCCATACCGGCAGAAGGGCTGACTCCAGACCACGGCGGCTAACAGGCAGTCTGGCCCAGCCGCGGCAGCCCGCGGCTCCCAGAGTAGCGTCGAATTTTCGCAGCGAGCCACGATGCCACAAAGTGACATCGTCGTCAGATGCAAGCACGGAATCGAGAAAAGTTTCCCCGCCCATGGCTCTTCCAACATGCTGTGCCCTTCCAGCTCGTCTGCACCGGGCAGGTTCGCTCCTGCTAGGTCTACCTCCGCTCCAGCTTCGATCAGCAGCGCTGCGACTTCCACGTATGTCCATTCACTGCCGCCACCAGCAGCGGGGTGCGCTTCACTTTCGCTTGGGCGTTTGGATTTTCTCCGGCATCTAGAAGGACTCCCACTGCGTCCAAATGGCCATGCACAGCGGCTAAATAAATTGGAGTGACGCCGCGATAATCCTGCGCGTTGACAGGTGTGCCAGCGTTACGAAGGAACTCCAGCACTGCCAAGTGGCCACGCTCGGCAGACTGGTGCAGGGCGGTGTGGTGGTGTACATATCGATTCAACGCCGCTCCTGCTTGCAGCAAACAACGCACGGTGGCGTTGTGGCCTTTGGCACCTGCGATGTCCAAGCGCGTCAATTCTTAAGGCGTTGCATTTTTCGATGCTCGACCCAGCGGCGATAATCAGATCCATGACTGCAAGGCTCCGATTTTGCCTATTGGCGTGGTGAATGGCCTTGTCGCCCAGCTCGTCGGCGGACTCTACGTCGGCTGAGGATTTGATGAACAGGTCCACCAAGTCCACGTGGCCCATGGTGGCCGCAATGTGCAGCGGCGTGCACTGGAAATTAAGGCGGCCCTTTGCGCGCGCTTCAAGGTTTGCCAAGCCTGGGCCGCCCCAGGCACAGGTACATCGCACTGCACAGCGTTGCCGCTCCCCAGCATCAAATTGCCGACTTCCAAGGCAACCTTCCCCAGCAGGCCCTTTAAACGGGCCAACTCGTTCACATCGCTGCGTTCGTGGGCAGCTTCGCTGAAGCGGTTGAGGATGTGCCAGATGTCCTGCGCCACGACAGCGTCGGGGAAAACAGCGTTTACTGCCGCCGCCATGCCCTCCACCCAGTCCACGTAGACGACCCTCGGCAGCCTGCCCCCCGACGGCACAATGCTTTCCTTCCAGCGCTGCAGGTAGCCCTGCACCTCCGACATCTCCACGCTCTGCAGCCACGCCGAGAGGCACTGCTCCCCGTCACCGTTGCTGACGACCAGAACGGCCTTTAAGCTCCTGTTGCCGTTGGAAAAGACACCATTCACCGTGCTGAAGGTCTCATCAATAGCGATAAAGCGATCCCTGCCGGCGTCCACGCCCGCCAGGCAGGCCTCCTTGTAGGGCATCTGGGCGTGCACCGCTGCGTTGATGAGGGCCGCCAGACAGGTAACGCTGGGGAGCCGGGGGAGCAGATCCATGGGCCGGTCCAGGAAGAGCTCCCGCACCAGCTCCTGGTAGTTGTGGTGGACGTAAGAGACCGAGTTCTTCTGCAGAGATGCCAGCTTTTCAAGGGCCCACAGGAGCTTCTCCGTCCGCCGGTTAAACATGGTTTCCCGCAGGGCTTTGGCGATCCTCTGAAAAGGGGCGAAAAAAAAAAAAAAAAAAAAAAAAAGGCCCCATTTTCTGGCGCTCTCCCTTAAAGAGGCATTATCGCCTCAATAAATGCGTTTTCTGGCACGAGAGAGGAGGAAAAATAGAGTGCGATGCGCAACTCAATGGGGCCGTTGCCGGCGGTGGCCAGGGACACGGCTTACGCCAGCAGGTCCTTGGGGATGCCGGTGTTCCTCGTGAATTTGATGTCGACACCATCCACGATCCAGCCCAGGCCCCGGCGCCGCAATTCTGCGTGGAGCTGGGGCTTTGGGTGTAGCAATACGCGCTGCGCTTGCCCTGAGGCGCAGCTGCACGGCAAAGAATCGGAGAGAGGCGTAAAAAAAAAAAAAAAAAAAAAAACTGCGAGGGGCGGCGCCCTGGCAAACTTTCGAAAATCGGCGACGCAGCTCTCACCGGGGCAGTCCGGGCAGCACAGCTTGTACAGCAGCACGTACGTCTGGCCCTCCAGCGACGTCAGGTAGCGCGGGCGGTCGTACATGCCCCCCTTGCTCACCAGCGTGGGGCGGCCGCAGTAGGGGCACGGGAGGCGCCCCTCCGGGAGGTGCTGCGCGTGCTGCCCCGCCAAATCCAGGTCGAAAAACTTGTACATGCCGAAGACCATCTCGTTCTTGAGCCTCTGGAAGCCGGAGGAGGTGCGCACCACCTCCTCCGGCGACCCTCACCACCTCCTTGACGGCCCTCAGCGCCTCCCCTGCGAGCCGCTGGAACGCGGCTCGCAGGCCCTCGGAGGACAGCTCTATGAGGTCGTCCCACCGCGGCGCCGCAGCCTCGTCCGCGACGACTTCCAGGTCGACGTCTCCAAGATCGGTCGATCAAGAGGGCGTCCTCCTCGCGAAACGGGTCCATGGCGCGGCCGATGTCGTCGGGGGGGCGCCCGAAGAGTTAATCGAAGAGCCGCGCGCGATTTCGCGGGCCGAGAGACAATTTCCAGAATTTTACCCCCCCCCGCCGTACCACAGCACGCAGCTGCAGCCCCCACAGCCCATCACGGAGCCACAACTCCATCAAGTTGAGAGTTTTCACTCGTTGTTCAATGCACAAATTTTGCTGCGCTTCAATCTGTCTATAGATACGCTATTACAAAATTTTCAAGCTGTAAAGGCCCAAGCTTGGCCACCCATCATCAGCTTCTTCTGCTCCGTCGTTGTTGTCGCAGTGCCTTCCGCTAGGCTTTTTTCATCATTTTTCAACGTTTTTTTGGATTAAAATTTTATATTATATAGATATAAACCAACAGCTTCACCATACATCAATTCGCGCATTCTCGATGTCTGCCTCACCGACCTTTGGCAGCCTGCACCACCGTAGTTATTTTTTGCCCGTTCTCTTTCTGGTTTTCATCACTATTTTCGTCTGGAAGTGTCCCTCAGTGGGCAATTCGCAGGCCGTCGTCAGCTCGCCCTCTTCTTCTACCAACTGCATTTCAACTTGGAGAGAACTCACGGGCGTCAGGGATGCCTCTCTTGAGCTGCGCCGGCTGGCACTTCAAAACGAGGAAGAATTTGTAAAGAACAAAACACTATACGACCCGTGAGATTATTAATAGTTTTGCTGCCCTTACCCTAAACCCTGAGCCCGCTCACAGCTGCCTTGTATATTGACGTCTCCTTCATTTCCCGCCCATCCTCTGTAGATTTGAGATGTCGTGGAGCTGCCCGCTGGAGCAGCGCATCGGTCGGCCTTTCGGAGACGGCGGAAAATTCATTTGTGGCCCAAACAACTTTTTCACGTCCCGCAAGTGCCTCGTGTACTCCATCGGCAGCAACGGCGACTTTTCGTTTGAGGAGAGCATACGTGACAACTTCGACTGTGAAATCCACACCTTTGACCCCACGGGCCCCTCTTCTGATTTCAACGCCTTGGCGGTCAAGCACGGCGTTACTTTCCACCCTTGGGGGCTCACTCGCAACGGCACCCAAGTTTTTGAAAACAAGGTCACCGGCGAATCCAACCCTCTCTTCACGTTGCCTGAAGTTATGGCGCGTTTGGACCACAAGGAACGGCACATCGACGTGTTGAAGGTCGATTGCGAGGGCTGCGAATATTATGCGTTCGAAACCATTTGGAGCGCAATTCGTAAAGGAGAGCTCAGTGTGGGCCAGGTCATTGTCGAAATTCACGGGGTGGGCGCGAAACACATTCGCAACTTTTTCAGCAACGCCAACCTCGCAAAGTTTTACATCTTCCACAAGGAGCGAAATCAGTGGGGTTGCGAGGGGTACGCCTGTGTGGAGTTTTCTTTGATCGGCAACCAGACTGCATGGGACATTCACAAGCACTTGCGCAGCGACTGTTAGTTTTTTCACGGAGAGAAAGTGTATTTCAGCGGTGCAGTAGGGTTTTGTTTCCACACAGCGAGTAGCATGAGTACTAGAGTTTTGTAATTGTGATATTCTAATGACTGTGCTTTTTAAGAGCTCAGCTTCATGCAGACTTTCTAAAGGAAATTAGTAATTTTATTAATGATTTATAATATCTCCTTGTATTTGCCTTGGTTTATGTAATGCTTTCTTTTGCCAGCTTACATCTTGAATCTACTATAAATACTATCTGGCGCAACATAAGCTGGGAGCTGACCAGCTAGCCAGCACTTGCTTGCCTCTGCTCTGCACAGAACATGCTGTGTTTGGAGAGCGGGCGGCAAAGTAAGCCGTAGGTGGCTATACAATACGCAATAATATATATTAGTGTGTGTCCAGGGAACAAAGCTGCCTGCAGCAAAGTCATCTGCAGCCTTACGGAGAACCGGGTCAGTTCTTTTTTCCAAGACAAAAAAAGCTTTCAGATGTGCAGCATTACCCTGCCATTGCTTCTATATAGCTGTCTGTAATTGGTTTTTACGCTTCATTTCTTTGACGCTTGGAGATTATTACACTGATGCTGCAAAGCAAAAAAACGAGCCAATAGGCACAAACAAGTATTCGTTAAAATTAATTTTGTTTTTTCATTCATACATTTTTATTCTACACGAGTCTCAGACGCTAATCAGATGGCGACAAGCTGGCCAGACGTGATAAAGTGCTCTTGCCAGCGATCCACTGAAGGGGCCCAGAGACGTGAAGCTTATCATACCAAGTTTCTGGTCGGGCGACGGCAGCGTCTCCGTAGTAAACATGGGGGATGTGCAAAGTTTGCAAAATTTTCACCACATCGACGACATTTTGGTCCTGGAGGTGCGAAATGAAAACAACCCGACCTTTGAAAGATTGCAGCACCAAAGGAAACGTAGTGCGCATGTATTCATCTGCCGAAGGGGTCTGTTGAGTCAGTGCTGGGTAGGTGACGACGAACAACGAGCTTTCATCGAAGGTAGAAAGATTCTGCAACATAGACTTTACACACGCGCAGTTTCTTGTCACCGTCTGCGTCTTGACGTACTCAGCCATCCGCACCGGGATGCCGAGATCCTCCAGGCGGTCTACGCAGGGCTTGTTGCTCTGTGCAGCCGACTCGCTGCCGATGTTTATATTCCAGGGCGGGTACCTGCGCAAATAAAAATCGAAAGTAAAAATTGTGAGAAAAAGCAAACACAAGTACAATATTATAATAAATATTTCCCACCATGGGTTCCACAGGAACGTCAGTGTCAAATTCAACGGAGCTTCAAAGTGCACGGTGCCGTCATTCCAGCCTTCAGGCCGCCTCAGCACGCACGACGGGTCCCTGTACGTTTTGAATGGCGCCTGTACCGTGCCGTTCACCAGCATAGCCAGCGGCTGGCTGAAGGCGCAGTCCCCTGGTTTTAAAACATCAACCACGCTGTTCATGAAATTTCTCATTAGCGAGTCTCCAATGAAATAGATCGTTCGATTGCGCAACCGCTGCACAATGGGCTCAATGTCCAGCGAGTTCAAATCGCACAGACTCGACGAATTAAACTGCCAAAGTTCCAAGCTCGACGTGTTGGTGGAATTCATCACCTGCCGCACCCATGTCCCATTTAGAATGCCGGAGCACGCAGGCACTATTTTATGAGACTGTTCGCTACCTTTCAGCTCAAACCCGACCGCCGAGAAGTAAATAATTGATACTAAAATCGGGATGCCGACAGACCGGCCCACACTGCTTCCAAACCTGGATTTTGGGGAACTGGAGGCCTTCATCGCATTTATTATCGCATCATTTATTCAGTAAACGACTCAAATGAAAATCGAAGAGGCTGCGCAAGTGTGAATGCGGCGGGGAAAAAATGGGGGTTCCAACCGATCGAGGAAAATCGACGTTGCGCTGAGAAATGATATTCTGCTGCTCGATTCTAAGTTTTCGTCAAATAACCTAAAGAAATAAGGGAGAAACTATATAATTTCGCGTTTCCCCCCAATGCTGTGCTATGGCAGGTCCTTTTGGGGGTCTGCGTCCACAGCTGACGCATGTTCCAGCATTGACGAAAAGCCCTTGAGAGTCAAATTAATTTGATAATAACATAAAGCACAGCGGAAAAACGCCAGATTGGCTCTAAATTTCCGAAGGACAACTAGGGTTCCGTTGCGAATTCGTTCTAGTACTACCGCTCAATTCTTTTTTCCATTGGGGGCCATTTGACACTTAAAATAAAAAAAGCCACTATTCGCAAAGATATTGCGCACAATGAGGTCTTCCCGTTCCTTTGAAATGAAAGGAAACTTGTACACCCCGCCAGCCGGAGTTGCTGAGCGAAATATGGCAAAAGTGCGCAGCATTTTGATCCCAATTTTATGCGCTGGGCTCATCATTGCGTTCTGCGAGCACATACGCTATCACTCCAACTCACTTGAGGCGGAAGATGTCTCCATGGAGCCTCCGCGCAGCACGGCATGCTCGCTTGCTGCATCACCTCTCTGGGCAAGTCAAACAACGTTGATTGTTAACGGGTGCAATCTTTCACCGTCATTTCCTTTATGTTCTTATTGTAAGGTTTCCCTCTTTTTTGCGCAGGACTATTCCTCTGTGCTGGATTGGTGCTCGCCTTCTCAAGAACCGCTGGACGTGTGGGTGCCCTGCGAACAGCTGGAGAAACTGCAAGAAGACAACAACATCGTGCTCGTTCAGACCAACTGCGGCTATGTCGATTTTGCGGTCAACCTTTGGCGGGCGTACGAAAGGTTGGGCCGCAACAACGTCTTGTTTCTCGCAGTCGACTGCCAGGCGTACACTATTCTGTCGCAGCGCATTGGGCCGCTGCACGTGGCAAAGCCCCTTTCGTGGCCGCAGCGCACCATGAAGGGCGCGCAGTCCTACAACTCGTCGGATTACCGCCGCTTCACCGTCGGCAGGGCGATGCTGATGCAGTACTTTGTGCAGCGTGGCTACAACGTGCTGTGGCAAGACGTGGACAGCGTGCCCATCAAAGACCCTTTCGAGTTCTTACCCCCTCGCATCCCTTCATTGGATTTGATCATAACCAACGACTCGGCAAATTCTCGCAACCCCTTGGACACTCAGATGTGCTCGTGTTTTGTGTACGTCATGGCCAATCGGTTCGGAAGCAACTGGTTCCTTGAGCGGTGGTACAAGCTCACCCTGCTGGGCGCAGGGCTGAACCAGCCATCGATGAACCAGGCATTGTTGGACGCTCTCAATCCTTCAATTTTCGGTACTCAGGAGTTTGTGCACATGGTACTCCCCATGCGCTACTTTCCCAATGGTGCCACCATGGAAAATTTCAATTCAACGGCCTGGTGGGCGCACGCAAACTGGCGTGTTGGAAAACCTGCAAAATATTTATTCTTGAAAAAACTTAGTCTGTGGGGTGCAGACGACGTGGCGTGTACGTGATAATATATATATAAATCCGTGTTTTATTTTTATTTACATTGCATTGTTAAGCTTTTCTTCATTCCAATTCAGGCGTGTCGATTTATTTATTTTTGCTGGAAAATATATGGCTTCCGTTGTGATTTGATGTACAATTATTAAAAGTTCAATACTGCTGCTAATAATACCAAGAACCAAAGTTTATTCAATTATTACAACACAATTATGCCCTCAAAATTGCAGCGCTGGCTCGTCTGATAAACAAATTGACATTTAGTAGAAGCTGTCATATCGACATAGTGCTTTGATAGTGTGCCAAGCGAATATACCATACGTCTTCCCCGAATCTCCAGTGTAAGGCACCCCATCTCCACTCAAATCTTGCAAGGAAGGAAGCAAGAGCAACAGGAACGGGTCAATCACAGGAATGCCAAGCTCGCGCATCAAACGTTTAGCTCCAAAATTATAATTAATAACCTTCCGATTATGGTATATGTTGCGGTAGTACAACGGCTGCTTGGCTGCGTACAACGGCAAGCTGTTCACCCAAAGCAGGCTCGGGCGGAAAATGCTGCAGCAACTTGCCGGCATGCTGGAGAAGGTTCTCCATATAGGCGTCAGTGCTGCTACCTTTCAGAGCCGTATCGCGCAGCCCGGTGTTAAAACCGGCGTACTTGGGCTTTGAAACTTGAGCACGGTACCATGCAGCGTTCTCTTGGGTGGTGAGGTACTTGTCACTCTGAAGGCTGCCATCTTTTGCAAATTCCACGTTCAAGTACTCGAGCTCCGTCCAAACTTGAGAGTAGCCCGGCCTTCTGTCTCGACTGTTCATGAGGAAAGCGTTGCAGCTGCTGCAGCCGTGGCAGCCTCTGCCGAAATCGTGAAGTCCTGTGCACAGCATCAATATGATAAGTTAATTTAATAAAATTTTATGATACTACGAATTAGCAATTTTGCCATGAAATTGTGCAAGCAGCTTGGGTTTCTGTCAAAAATGCCAACCGGAAATTCTATTTGAACTCTTTTAGAAGACCAGATGCGTTCTTACCGTTTGCAATTAGTCGCATTGTGACGCATGAAAGGATCACGGCGGGTCAAATTGAAGTAATTTATGTCTTCGCCGCAGCGACTGTCAATTGGAAACATCTCCAGCCAGGCAGTGAATTGTGTTAATGGGCATGCTCAATTATCAATACGTAGCAAATAAATGTATTGACAAAATTTAAGGTTCGTTGCCTTTAAGGCCTTTCTTCTGGGGTCGCCTGAGCGCAGCACCGTCGAAGAGCTGCAGCTGCTGCACGCGCGTTTAAAATTCCAGCCCGTGATCTGATGCTAAAGAAGCACTATTACAATGTGAAATTTAGTGCCGCGGCGTCAAATAATTGGCTGGAAGGCAATCACATTCATCCTCATCGAAACTAATGAACAGTCATTCCTCACTTCTAAATCACATAAGAATTCTTTCCAAAAGAGATACAAGCTTGACAAAATAAAAAGGGTGAAAATAAAAAGGTAAGTGCATGACGCTAAGTAACAAGTTCAGTGCATATTAATATATATCATAAATATAATTTAACATAAATCAAAAGAGCAGCCGGCCATCGCCGAGCTGCTTATCAAAAGCGTCCATGCACCTCTGGTCGTTGCGTTTGCCACAAATGGCCAACGTATACGTAGAAAAAATGTTCCCTTTGAAGATCAGTGCTGAGGCGCAAATCTCGCTCTCGGCCAGCCCCCACAAAACATCGCTGCCGCCTTCAGGAGGGCATCCAAACTGGTGGCAAGTGAAAATACGGCCAGTGGCGTTCGGAAAAATGTCGTTTGGTTTTGCGTTGACATCGCTCATGACGTATACCAATGACTTTGAAGAGGAGTTGCCCAGCAGCGCCTGGAACCGAGAAAAAGCATTCTTGGGCAGGAAATGAGGCCTGACCTGGTGCAGGGCCAGAAACTCGTCAGCCACGCGGGCGTGGAAGCAAGAAAAGTTGGTGCCGAGGACGCCAAGAACTTTGGACTTCACCGCTTCAACGCCCTGCGAAGGTACGAAAGCCGTTCGCCACTTGGCGGCAAAATCGACGTGCTCAGGCTCGTTGCTCTGGAAATTGAATGCGCGGAAAGGGCGAAAGGCGAGATCCCTGTCCAAATAGCGCTCAAAAACCGGGATTTGGGACTCAGAAAGTCCAAGATAGGGAATGGAATCGCCAACCTCGGCAGCCTGGCCGTTCAGAACGAGCTGCTCCCAAGAAGCGGCGCTGCTAGGTACCTGAAGGGTCCTGAACAGCTGCCGGGAGTACAAACGCAGAGCCGTGGACTTCCAATACTCAAAATCATGAATTTCTCGGCCGCTCTTTCGAACCGGCTCCCAATTGATGGGCATGATGTTGCCGTCCATGAACTCCACGAGCAGTGATGGGTGCCGGAGCAGCGCCCACAGGGAGGGGCGAAGGCTGGGCACCTCCTCGAACAAAACGTCGATTTCAAGAACGTCAGACCAAGGGCGCAACTTGTGTTGCAAGTGCTGGATGCTAAACGGCATGATGGAGGCGTAGGAATTCGTTTTGGCGGCCAGATACGCCATGGTTTGAATAGACACGACGATGTTAGAAAATCCGTTGTTGGGAACCGTTTCAAGAGCAAACATGAGCCGGCCGGGTTTTGACTTGCCGCCGTACTCGATGCCGAGATCGCGCTCCTCCTCGAGGATGCGCTGGGGAACAAAGGCGAAAATTCCGGCGTACAGCTCGCTCAGAAGCATTGTCTTGGGGCGCGGCTTCACGAGCTGGGAGGCCCGCTGGCAAACCAAATTGTCCAAAATATCAAAAAAGAAATCTTCTCCCAGGCGGGGATAGTGTGCACGAAGACCAAAACGAAGGAACATGCTCTCTGGCAGCACGTCGGGGGACATTAGAGTCAAAAAGTTGGGGAAAACGCTGCGAACGCGCTTGTCCAAAACTCTCCACTTGCCAGCCAAAAACATGGGCTGCTGGAGATCGAGACCTTTGTAGGACAAAATATTTGGGATGGTGCCACGCAGAGAGTGCAGCGCAGCCTCTGCCACGGAGCGGTAGTGATCATCAACGCAAACACCATTGAAAACTGCTGGCGACAAAAGTTGAAAGGCTTCTTGAATGTCAGAGCCGAAAACGCTGGGATTCCACCGCCCTACGTCACTTCCAACTTTGGTGACGTTGATGACATCGCTGGGCGAGCAGCGGGGGGCGTTGTCAAGAGAGGGGTACAGCACAGCGCCAGGCACTATGGAAAAATCGAAAATGACGTCGAAAGACAGTTTTTCGCCGGTTCGGGTGTCGATCACGGTGGGGGGGACCACGCACTTGATGTCAGATTTCGCAGCGGAGTGGCTGATGTGCAGCATGAGGTCCACAAAGGATCGAACAGAGGTGGCATCGTCGGTGATTTCAAATGCTGCCTCGGGGGACACGAGAATGCGGGGGCAGCAAAAGCCGTCGTTGCCCACCAGCCATTGCCCAGCGTGCTGCAGGCGGAAGCGGATGCGCTCCTGCGCGTCCTTCAACTCAGCGTCTGCCACGTCAAAATATACAAAAGCGGTTTGCACCGCGGCCCCGCTGGGCCAGCGCTTCATCAGATTAGGCCCGTTGACGAACGCGTCGGGCGCCAGCAGCCGCACCGGCGCGTTGTTCCAGCTGCACTTTTGAATTGCGGAGCAGTTGGCGCGCGAGTTGAGCACCAGGTCGGCATTTTTGGACATCGCCGCTTTCCAGCTGCTCAGTACGTTGAGCGATACGTTGGAGGCAGGCATGAAGAACAGGTGGGAGCTGAACTTGTACCGCGGCGCAGGTTCGCCGGCGTAATTGTGGCCGTAGGATTGAACTGCTGCCGACGCAAAGTAGACGGCGCTCTTGTCCAGACTGAGCAGGTAGTCGTTGTAGTGGCGCGACACAACCGCGTTGGCGTCGAGGTTGAACACGCTGAAGCCCGCCGCCACCAGGGCTTTCAAAACATCAAACGGCAGAGCGCACACGCCGTGTATCGGGGCCAGAGGCGCGTCCAGCACGTAGAATGAGCTTGGCCGGAGTGACAACACGGTCTGCAGCGTTTCTTTGGGGTTGTGAACGACGTACATCACGTTTTTCACCCTATTTTGGAACAGCGATAGGTGGAGGTTTTTCAGCACCATGGGGCGGTCTACGCACACGCTGACCACGGTGACAGGGGTTTCCACTTGCAGCGGGGAGATGGCAGCCTCGAGTTTGGTGAGCTTGCGCAGGTGGGAGGGGAAGTGCACCAAGAAAGTCTGGCTGTCGTAGAAAGCATACTTGAAGGCATTGCCTGGGTCCACGGGGGCCACGCGGTTGTGCAGGAGGTGGGTGTACCGCAGCACATGCAGGTGGTTGATATCCCTGGCGGTGAGGAAGAACGCCAGGTCGAACGGCCAGTTTTTGTAGCGTGCCAGAGTTTCGTTGATGAGGATCTGAAGGCCGGGGCCAATGCGGTAGAGGGCGTTGCCGTTGACGTGCAGGCGCAGGTAGTCAACCAGGGTGGCGGAAGGCGTACAGTCTTTGTTTTTGGCGCTGTACAGCAGCGGGTCGGCGACTCTGGCGCCTGAAATGACGGCGTTGCTGTCAGCGATCTTGATGGTCTCCTCCACGATGGCGTCCAGCCAGCCGTCACGCACGGGGCAGACGTCAGTCTCCAGCTGCTGCACGAACTTGTACTGGCTGGTGAAGAGCTGGTAGAGGTCCCCGGTGTCTGAGAAGGTGCTGTAAAACAGCTCGTTGGGGCTGCAACAGAGCAAAAATAAATATTAAGAGAAAATTTAATGGATGAAAAAATATTGCAGTGTATTAAATGAAATTTTAAAGGTGAAAGAAAATGGAAAACACTCACCCTCCCACCCATTTCGAGTTGTTTCTGTTTTTGTCGTACACGTCGTGCTCCAGCACCTTGTGCGTCCATTCAACCTGGAAGGAAAAAAAGTTGACGCGTCAATGGTACGTTCAATTTTTTTTTTAATTTTTTGGCAGGCATGAACGATTGAATGAAGGCGTTTTGCTGCTAATTATTTGCTCACCCTATTGGCAAACGGCAGCAGCGCCTTGAGCGCCGCCACTGCGGCCTTGATGGCTTGCGCCTCGGCCCGCGTGCAGCTGCGGTCCCCGTTGATGATGATCAGCAAGTCCACGTTGTTCTTGAGCTGGGAGGGCGCGAAGGTGGGGCGGTGCTGGACCATACAAGCGGTGAAAATTTTCAAAGACGCGATGTCCGTCAGGTGCACGGGCACGGTGAGCAGCAGCCAGTGAGACTTCTGAATCTGCCGGTTGGCGATCAGGAAGGCGCCCAGGCCGAGGAAGATAGAGACCAAGAGGCGAGTGCACCTAATGGATACAGGAATGTGTCTACCCCGAAAGGGCTTCAGCGGGCTGTGAGGCATTAGATGTGGGTGTTAATATATATATTAAGCGTTTTTTCCCCCGAGGGATGGAAAGAGAAAAATTCGCAATTCGGGTAAAACCCTTTTTGCGTTTAATTAAAATGCCCTCAGAAGTTGCCGGTAAATTTTAAACTGGGTCGGTATTTATTTCCCACAGATTCGACTATGTTTACAATGGAAAATGTCGATTATTATTTACTAGGAACGGGGGCGTTTTGGTCTGCTGGGAAAAGAAAGCCCGTTGGGTGGGGAGTTATTCTGATTTATATGTGAAGGCAGACTGCGTGAACAATGTAGATTTGAATGCCAAGTTGCTGCTGCGAAACCGCTTTGATTAAAATACATCGAACTGTTTTTAAGGCAAGTTAATGACCCCCATAGGGTGTTCTCGCAGTACAGTCGATAACCTCGTCAACTGCTACGACGCGCCTCGCCGGTTATTCTATTTGTTTCGATTAAATATAAATCGACAGTTAGATTTTTGTTTGGATGTGATCGCCCGTGGTGTTTAGAGTATAGAAATACCAGTTCTTTTTCACACAGAAATGGTGCAGCGATTTCTGGTCAAGATCGTGTTTCCGTTGCTACTCGTGTTTCAGGGCATTTACATTAAGCCCAGCCTGCTGTTTTTGCACTGGCAGCAGACCAGTGAGGAAAACCCCATTTTGTTTGACAAAGACACCAAAATAATTTTGGCCACCGTGGGCCAGGCCTTCAAGCACTACGACAACGGCATCCAATTTCGATCGTGGCAAAGAGACTTGGCACAATGCAGCAGCTCGTGTGTTTTGGTGGATGCCGGCCCGCTTGCCGACAATGAGTCGGCGGTGGCTCTTGCCTCTGGCGCAGACGCTTGGATCATTGAGGGCAACGACTACGTGAATGATTATAAAAACGGCGGCATTTTGTACGGCAAGAGCAAGCGGACGGCGGGGCAGCACCTTGCGCTGCTGGCTATTGAGCCGCACATGGACCCTATATACCGTGACCCCTTGTGGCGGTTATCTTTCGATACTTTGATCTCTTACCACGCGTCAGCAGACATTCGCAAAGTGTACTCTTGTCATCTGCACGCCCAGCTGTATACCCAAGGCCCTAAGCCTGATTTTCACACCAAAAATAAGAGCGTGGTGGCATTTGTTTCCAATTGCATTGAGCCGCGAAATTCGTTGCTAGGAGAGCTGGTGGGAAACTTTCCTGTGGACTCGTATGGCAAGTGCTGGCACAACACCGACCTGCAGGGAGATTCTCGGTACGCCAAGAGCTGGCAACGAATGAAGATGGAGACAATGCAAAATTACATGTTTGGGTTTGCCTTTGAGAACGCTGTGCTGCCAGAGTACGTTTCGGAGAAAATAATGAATGCTTTTTTGACGGGCACGATCCCTATATATTCTGGGGCGCCGGAGGTTGGGTTCTTTGCGCCCTCCCCCAACTCGTTCATCGATCTCAAAGATTTTTCTAGCGTGGCGGAGTTGGCAGAGCATTTGAACAAAGTGGCGACCGAAGAGAGCTTGTACAACTCGTATTTTGAATGGAATCTTGATGCTTACAAGGCACGTGTTCTCGATGGCCTGTGCGCAGCAGAATCGTTCATTTGCAAGATTTGTGACCGAGTGAAGGCTGGGAAAATTCAAAAAGTGTCCATGTAGAAAGCAAGCAATAGTGTAACTGTACGGTGCTGATGCATATAATATTATATTTAATCCACCACGGCCTTGCAGAACACCGTGCAAGCGATACTGTTGCGGTCAAAGGCTTTCCTTTTCCGAGATCGTTTTTTTCCCCTCGAGCTTTTCCTCCATCATCTCTCTGTATTAGTATTTATTAAAGACTGCGATGCGATGACAATCCCCCAATCAACATATCGCAGCATTTCGGAGCTAGCGGCGAAGCCCCCATCTTCCAAAGCATTCCACAAAATCTTCAATCTCAATTCGTTCAACCCCGCCTGCCGCACCTCCCCAGAGCTCCAAAAAAAATACGGTAAGAGTCTTATTAATTTAATCCGCATTTATATTCCCAGCTTGAGCCTATTTATTTTTTAGGCGTCCCTACCGACAATGTCCAAGAGGTGGTGGCCATCCAAAACCTCGCTACTTACGACATCACCTGGTGGAACCCTGCGCGCGCCACCAAGCCCCAGAACTTCAAATCTGACGGCGCAATAATTGATCCCACCGGCGGCGGCGGCCCCGGCCGCTGCGACTTTTGTTCCTGGGAGACGCTGACAGCCGAAGACACCTTTGGTCGCGTTGAGGGACCCTACGCGGTCTCCGCATCCAACCTGTTTAAGTACTCGGCTCCTTCACAAGGCGTTGTTGTATTTAAACACCACGACCCCCTGGAATTCAATCTGGCGCAGCTTAAGGACCTGCTGACGGTGGCAAACGGCTGGTTTGAACGCGCCGCAGCATCCGCCGCAGCCGATGCTTCCTCTTCTTCCAGTGAAGCAGAAACCGCGGCAGACTTCATTGGCGGATATGGCAGCAACGGCAGGAGTAGTGCTGCATCGCTGCACCCCATGCTGGTGTGGAATTGCCTGTCTAGAGCGGGCGCCTCGCAGTTTCATGGTCACGCGCAGACGCTGCTCAGCGCGCTGCCCTTCCCAGCGGTGCAGCGGGAATTTGAGGCGGCAGCTCGTTACGCTGCGGCGCACAGCAACGCCGATTACTTTGCAGACCTGACAGCAGCGCATGCCTGCGTAGAGCTGACGAGGAGGCTCGAGATCGACGTCGCAAAGAGCAATGGCAGCTTCAGCAGTACTGTAGTCAGCAGGGATGCATCGCCTCCTTCTACAGCAGCGGCTGCTGCCACGGCGTTTGCGAGCCTGTGTCCCACCAAAGACGCTGAGATGGTGGTGCACGGCGCCTCCCTCGCCTGCCCCGCCTTTCAGACCCTCTTCTACGCAGCATTGAGAGGTCTGATAGATGGCCTCGGGGTGAAAACGTTCAATGCAGGCATCGTGAACATTCCAATACAACGCAATACTGGCGATAATATTGTCAATAGCAGCGTAGGAAGTAGATATCAATACGCAGGGCCCGTGGTGGCGAGGGTTGTGTCTAGGGGACTGAGCAGCGCTGCATCGGATTTTGGCGGGCTGGAGGTGTTTGGAGGGGCGGCGATCGGGCGCACGGACCCCTGGAGCGTGATTGCAGCGGTGGATAAGGCGTTGGAGGCAGTGACGTCGCCTGACCAGGCATGGCAGGTCCGCCGTGGATAAATTATTTTCTGAATTTGATACATTGTCACTGTTTCGATTGCTGTAAAATTCAGGTTTTTTAAACATTTTCATGACATATATGCAAAGGGGAGGACTCGTACAGTTCTCTAAAAATTAAGACGCTAGTAAAAAGATTATCAAAAGAGTTGGCGGCAGGTGCGCAACAGCCTTCATGGCAGGGTTTTTCATTCTCTAGTATATAATAAGCATTTATCATTTGGGGGCATGATGAAAATTCTCAGAACCAGGACATAAAGAAAGAAAAAAGAAGAGAAAGGAAGAAACGGACTCAAGTAATGAAAGCGCTAAAGAAAATCTCCTCAGCTCCACACCATCAAATCATGCAGTATCCGAATTGAAACGCGCGCAGTTGCTCAATCCAGAGAAATAAGAAAGAAGAGCATCAACAAAAAGACAAAAAAAGCACTACATTCAAAAAAATTCACACGTAGTAAGTAATAATAGACATTACATTCTAATTTCTATCACATTTGCGGCCTGGTTTGCACAACCGTAATGTTGAGGTCGTAGTCCACCACGCCCTCCACGTCTTGGGCCCCTCCTAGCGCTCCTTCAATGGAAGCGCCCACCCGGCAGATTCGGGACATCAGCTCCCGCCTGAAGGCTTCATCGCAGACCACCGGGTCAGAGGAGTAGTCCACGCGCTCGCGGAGCGTCTCCGCGGTGGTGACCGAGTCGTACAGCCCCGCGCCTGCGTAGCCCTCGAGGTCCTCGCCGTTAGAGTCGGACCTGAAAAAACAGAATAGCGGAAGGGAAAAAAGGTATTTATCTAGTCATTGAATTCAAATGCTAATTTAAACAGTTTAACGCAGCTAGTTTCAATTTAAAACAAAAAAACAAAAAAACGGGCTTTTCTCAAAAAATTGCGTTTAACGAGGGCTTATAAATGCAGAGCCAACTGAGCCAACTGACCTGAAGATGAGGCTGCCGTCGTCCACAAACATGCCTTCGCTCTTGGAGGGGTACAGCAGCACGGTGGGCGAGTCCAGGGCGTCTTTGCGTGCCACAAACGCCAGCGCCGTGCCTGGCACTGCACCGGAGACAATAGCCTCTCCCAGGCCCTTGACCAACTCGCAGTACACCTCATCGGGATCCCCAGTGGTGGGGTTGACGGTATGGATGACGAAGGCGTAGCGCGCGGGCACTACGCGCTGCGCCAGCACCGCCATGCGGACGTCGTCAAAAGCGATGCCCACCTGGAGGAAAGGAAGAGGAATAAGAAGACAGGTTGAAGTGTTGAGAGCGTATAGCTCCCCATTTAAATTGATTAGTAGCATTTGATAATTATATATATAAAGTAAGCCTTAATAGGGTAATAACAATCGTGAATATTTGACGGAAACCAGGTTGCAGCCACTTCTGCTTCTTGTTCTCACCTTGCGGGTGGATACGTAGGCCCGGTCGTTGTACTTCGATGCCCACACGCTGCTCAGCGCGCGCAGCGACGCCTCCCAGTCCTCGCTGCCCAGTTCCGGCACATCGATCCCTGCTGCAGCCATCGCCGTCCGCAGCTCCCCCTGCGCCTTCTCCGGCAGGCGCACGCGCAGCGCCAGCTCGCGGCAGGCCGCCAGCCGCTGCACGGCGGTGGTGGGCGTCACGCCGGACACCTCTGCCTTCAATGCCTTTGCAATCTCAGAGTTCTCAGGCCGTTTCAGGGCCTCCTCAAAGCACCCAAACGGCAGGGTCACGGAGGCGGGCAGCCCGATCCAGTCAGGCAGCTTCCCGCGCAGTCCCGCCAGGTTTTTCGACTTAGCCCCCACCACGCCGTTCTTAAACTCGTCCATGCTCACCGCCCAGTTGCCGCACCACTCCGGCACCACCATATTCAGTTTTTTGAGGTGGTGGGCGTGCGCGCCAGCACCACTCGAGTCCGAGGAGCTCGTGGCGCTCTCTTCCATCGTGCTCCATGTCACTTTTCCGGCAGCGGAAGTGCCAAGGTCGACCATGGCGCCTTCAACCCTCGCGAGCTTGTCCAGCTCGCTCTCGTCGTGGCAGGCCGCGAACAAGATGCGCAGGTTGCGGGCGCGCACGGAGAGGTGGCTCAGCACGTCAGGCGCGTCCCCTGACACCACGCCAATGACCCCCATCGGGACCTCTTCTTCTCCCGTCACCCGGCGCGCCAAAAGCACGGTAGGCTCAGTGTAGACGCGGTCCTGGATGCCGCTGAGGCTGGGGACGACCACCAGCCGGCCCTGGGCGGAGGCAGCGGGGGAAATGACCTGCCACGCGCCGAGCTCTGCGGCGGAGCGCATGCCCGGCAGCACGCTGGAGAGAACCAAGCTGACGGCGAACGCAGGCCCACCACGAACCACCTCTTCGGCAAACAGCTGCGTGGCCCAGGCGTCGCACCCAAAGGAGGCGCCGAAGGAGGTGGCGACGGGCGCCAGCGTGTCGTTGACGCTGTCGCTAATGGCGCCCAAAGCGCGTTGCAGGCGGTCCAAAACCGCCATGGCGCGCAGAGCGTCCTCCTTCGAGGGCCTGTGCCCGTGGCGCACCGCATGGGGCAGTTCCAGCCAGGCTTTGAGGCAGTAGCAGACTTCCTCGTTGTCAGACACCGAAAGAGCCAAATTTTGAAGGAGGGGGGCCACCAGGGTGGCGGCAGCGGTGCCCGCAGCGGAAGCGCCGCGCTCCGCGGCGGCGCGCACTTCGTTTTCGAGCGCCAGATCGAGGTAGAGCATCTCCCTGTTTGTGGTGAGCAGCGGTGCGAGCTCCGTGCGGGCCTCCACGGCTGCCTCCATGAGGGAAAGGACCGCGGGGTCGTTGGTGTGGGACAGCACGTAGCCCAGGTAGCCCTTGGCGGCGCCGGGAATGAAGGGCGCGGCAGCGGACGCGGACGCCTGCGAGAAACAAAATAAGATTGTAAAACAAAACGAGTCTAGGATTTTGTAAACTTCGATTTTTTGAATAGGAAAAGACTGGATTCTTGATTATACACGGGCATTTTAATCCAATACACGAAATCGTTCAACACATAGTATCCATTTGATGTTTTAAGTTTACCTGCAGGTCGGCGCCCGAATGAGTGGCCTTCAGGATGCCCAGGTAGTTGGAGAAGTCCCTGATGAGCGCATCCTTCTTCCCGGGGTAAAATGCGGGGTCGGTGCAGATGGGGCGGTCAAATCCCTCCATCCTGGCCTTCGAAATTCCAGCCTCTGACAAAACCCGCTTGTAGGCGTTTAAGTCGCCATCCGCCCTCAGGAACGCCAGGTACGCCTCGCAGATGGGCACGTCGTCGGGGGTGGTGTTGTTGTGCAGCTTCTGGTGGAATTCCTCCATCCAGGTGCCCTTCACCTCGGAGATTTTGTTCCGGTGCATGATGTTTAAAATTTCATCGCGGACGGCCTGCGCGTTGCCCCCGCGCCCCACTGTGGTGAGGCACATGCGTGACCACTCCTGCGCGCCGCCCTGGAGGCGGCCGTAGGCGTCGGCCACGGCGTGGGTGAGGCGTTCCTGGGCAGCTCCGAGGATTCGGGGCTGGGTGTTGTAGTTGCGCTGCCAAGTGAGCTGGCGGATGGCGGAGAAGCGCAGCCACACGTAGATGCGGGCCATGGCGTCATCTGCCGGCTGGAAGTTGCCCTGTTGGTGGTTTTGGTGGGGGGTTGGAGAACAAAGAGTGTTAGACGAAATTGATAGACTTGAGAGGGGTCATTAGTATGAAATCTAACGAGGTGAAAGTTGCAAAAATTAAGAGAAAACCAGGGTCGGGAAATCCTCTGAAAGCGGGAGACGTAAAATCAAATATTTTTCTCTCTCTTTCTTACCGAGACCACGCTGTGGATAAGCTCCGCTGCCTTGTTGAAGCGGTGCATGAGGGTCCATGCCCCAGAGTTGACCTCACAGTCCACAATAATGCGGGAAAGCTCATCGTCAAGAGAGCCAACAGCGTCATCCTTGGAGGGGGGGCCAGGCACGGGGGCGTTGAAGTTGCCAGAGCCGTCGTTCCACCAACGGGACCCTGCGTTGCGAAAGAAAAAAACGGCGAATCGTTGAGAATCAGTGCATTTATTGTTGAGAAGCGTGTATGACGAGGGAAAAAATAAATAGGCAAGATGCGAAGGCAACCTATTGGAGATTGAGCAGCGTGAGCGAGGAAGAAAAGAGCAAGGTAAAAAATTGAGAAAAAAACACCATTCATTTCAAGGTTATCGAATAATAAAGTAAAAATTCTCTTTTCTCACCGTCAGCAGAGCGAATGACAAAGGTGAGGGCGGTCAGGCCGTGCCCACGCGGCAGCTGCACCCCCACGCGCTGCAGCGGCACTGACGCGCCCCCGATTTCCACGTGGCACTCCTCCTCATCGCACATCGCAAACGGGGTCTCAGCTGCAATGCCATCCTTCAGCAGCTCGGTGCCTGGGGGCAACAGCTCCGCGGAGGGGCGCTTCCAGTCGGCGTTGCGCCCCGTTTTCTTCACCCCCCAGTGCAGGATGAGCTCGGAGGCGGCATCCGTGGTCAAAACAACTTCCACCGGAGAATCAGGGTCAGCAGGATCCTCCTGCTTGACCGCCACCAGCAGCTCCGCCTTAGAGCCCATGGCGAACACCTGCACGTGGCAATGCATCGCGAGAAGAAAAAACGCGTCGTTTATTAAGATTCAGCGAAATAGAAACAGAAGGAGAAAGCTGTCGAGAAATATCAAGAATTGCCCAATTAATTGAGAAGATACTTTGAAATTCGTACCCTGTGCCAGGTGCAGCCCTCGTCCTCCCTGGCGGAAGCAACCAGCGGGCTCAGAGGGGTCTCCCGGGCGCGAGGCTTCTCCGCCAGCTTCGGCGGCGTTGAGCGGTGAATGAGGTCCAGAGGGTTGCGCTGGCGCATACCGATGCCCTCCCCGATGGTGTAAACCTGCGGGGGAGCGGCTGCCTGCGGCGGGGGAGCCGCAGCCGCAGCCGCGGCAGGAGCAGCTTGCGGCGCCGCCACTTCCTGCTTCTTCTGCTGTTTCGGGGGCTGGGGCTGCGGGGAACGCAGCTGCTCTTCGATCTGCTGCAGGTTCTTCCCCGCGGCGAGCTCCGCGTTCAGCGCCTCGCGCGCCTGCACCCCAAAATCAGCGCCGTCCGGCTTCCCGGCAGCTTCCCACATAAGGTAGGCTTTCAGCCCCACCAGACCATCAGGAACCTCCTGGCGGCCCTGCGCAGGCTGCGTCGCGTCCCCGCGCTTCTCCCGCGCACCATCCCCAGCCTTGGCTGCCTTGGCACCAGCCACCGCTCCTGCTCCCCAGCGCTGCTCCTGCTCGGCAATAAAAGTCAGATAGCGCCCCACCCCTTGGCCCGCCACCTCGCGCAATTGGTCCAGGGACACGCGGCGACGCAACAGAGTGGTCAGCTCATTTGTGGAGGTGATGTATTCCGCGTCAGCCTCCTCTTTGGTGCGGGAAGGACACCCGGCCGCCTCCCACTTCATATAAGACCACACACCCGAAAGATCTTGAGGAATTGAAGGGATCTGGTTGGATGGCAGTAGATCTGCGTCCCGGGACTCGTTTGCGGGGGCAGAAGCCGCCGCGCCCGCGCCCTCAGCGCCTGCAGCGCCGCCCCGCAGCGGGACGTGGAAATTTTCGCCGTTGAGGTCGTACCAGCGGTCCGAAGAGGTGTCTTTCAGCACGAAATTGAGGTACTCTGACGCCTCGTCGCCCGGCAGCCGCAGCACCAGCTGGCTGCGCCCGTTTCCCGCGTCCAGAAAGGGCGTCTGCAGCGCCCGCTTTTTGTACTCGACCGTGCCCTCTGGCCGGCAGGAATGGCCCGGCAGGCGCCAACCTCCCTTGTAACCGCGCCCGCCCTCCACGCCCCAGTGCAGCAGCAGCCTGCCAGGCGCGTCAGAGGCCAGCGAGATCTCCTGGGAGCCATCGGCTGCGGTGGAAATGTCAATGGACAGCAGAGCGCTGCCAGAGAGGGTGAAGGAGAGCTGAGACTGGCCCTGGTCGTTGGCAGAAGGAGCCTCGATGGTGGCTAAGGCGGTGGTGCGGCGGAGAGGCGCGCGCGGGTGGGTGAAACACGGGTGAGAGCCGAGCGTTGGCGGGGAAATGGGCGAGGAGCGGCCTCGCAGCCCGCCGCGCGAAACCCTACGGAAATGGGTTAAAGTGGGTGATGTGGTGAGGTTGATGGGGATGGGGGATGGGACGACGCATGCGCGAGGGACGTAATCTCCGACAGCTCTTACCATTGACCTAACGAAGGAAATTGAAGTTGTGAGACCCTGATGCCCGAAGGCTGGCCTATGCTGATTGGCATATTGTCTTTGGGCTGTTCAAAAGGCTGGTCTTTGTCCTGTTCACGAAGGTGTTAAGATTATTTTCCAGGTGCAAGATTAAACTTTGCGCGTCTCCTTGCGGCGGCACGGATCTCACAATAGTTAATGAACGTTGAAAACTGTGTTTTGTATTTTTAAAACTAAGAAGCAAGGTCAGAACCTGTTGTCTGGCAACGCTTCTTCGAAAGAAATTGAAATTTGGGGGTGATCTCGGCACCCAATGGGCAATTTTCCATATGCAAAATAATTAAAATGTTACTACAAAGCTGTGTCGCGAAGCTGCCAGAGGTGCCCTGCTTTGGGCTCAAAAATAAAACTCGATTTTCAACTACGAAAGTGCAATCTATCAAGGCAAGGTGGTGCCTGGACGTCAAGTAAGCGCATTTACATCAAACAGACAAACCCTTCTCTCACACCCTCGCAGCGCGTCTCTTTCTACTCTCACCCCCCACACTAGACATCTCCCCGCCTCTCTCACGCTTGAACTATTATTGGCCCTCCTCTTTCAGGTACGGCACCAAGATGGACGCTGTGGCGCTGCTGCAGGAGTGGGTGCAGCGCATCGGCCCTGGCTTGACCCCCTCCAACGCACAAATTAACAGCGGCTCGGTGGGGAGCCCAGAATCTCGGCTGGAGCTGGAGGTCACCATGGACACCCTTGCAGAGCTTGAAACCTTCTGGGCGGCGATCCCGCCCGAAAAGCACAAGGCCTGGTCGCAAAGAATGCAAAATTTGATCATTCACGGCTCGCCTACCTGGGAAATTTTTCGCACGGTGGAGGCCTTTCCACCTTCTTCTGCCGCTGGAAGAAAGCAGGAGCTGGCGACGGCGACGGCGCCGGCGACGGCGGCAGCGGCAGTAGCAGGAGCTTCTTCTGCTACTTCTTCTTCCTCCAGTGGGATCGTGTACGCCAGCAGCGAGGAGCTGGAGAAATATTCAGCAGCGGCGGCGGGAGTCGGCAGGCAAACAAAAGGAAGGCCGAGGGGGCGGCCGAGGCCCATGTTCGCTGACTCAGAGATTCAAAGTGAGGAGCAGCCGTCTGCGGCTTTGAGTAGCGGAGATGACGCTGATGCTGCAGTGGAAAAGGGCCAAAGGGGGGACGTAATTTTAGACTGGAAAGGAGATCCAATGACAATCAACCCTGGGGACAGGCTGCCGTTCTTTTAGCGCCCTCTTTTTGCGTGCATCAGAATTTCTCCCTTCGTGCACAAGCAATGGAAACAAAACCAATAGATTACAATTACTTTTCCCACGCTGATTAAAAAATTACAATATAATATGTTACTTTAGTAATCCGTGCCGAGAAGAGTAATAGAAACCTCGACAGTGCCGACCTTGTGTGCGGCGGTGATTTCAAAGCCAATTTATTTTAAACACAGACAAGCTGCACCCATTGGCACCATATTGGCATCAAGTTGAAAGAAATGCAAAGTCAAACAGAGAAGCAGCCCCGCTGCAGCAGGAAAATCTGACAAAAATAAAAAAAAAACTCACGAAAGAAATTAAACCCTCATACGAGTACTGTCAAAATAAAAATGCTACCCAAGAAGTTGTTTACAAACCCGCATCCCTTATATAGAAGACACATCTACCAGACAAACGGCAGCACTCTCCATCTCGTTGTGCAAAACGCTGTCCAACGAGCCCGACCAAAATGAGCAGCAAGAACCTCTTCTTCATTCCTCACCCGCGCCACTGCAATGAAACCAATGCCGAATTCGGGTGAGTCAGCTGCGCGTGATAAAAAACAGCAGAAAAGATGCAGAAAAGGCGTCAAAAACAGTCATTTTGGCAAGACGAAACAAAGAAGGGAAGCCCATGAATTGCCTCACCGAGAGCCGCGACGCCGCCGACAGATAAAGACGTCCACACCCTCCAGTCACGAAGAAACAGCCCCGGTCCCGCTAGCAGCCAGTGCAGACCAGCAATCCCCAGGATGAGGCCGGTGTACGATGGGTGTCGTAAGTGCCTGTACGGCCCATAATCGACCAGTGTGTGGTCCTCTCGGATGGCCACTTGAAATGTGAACAGCCTTCCCAGGGAAATCATGGCCCAGAGGCGGAGTGCCCCTCCCAAAACAGCAAAAAATGTTGCGAGGAGTTCGGCAGGTGTCCAAGGCTGTCGAGCTGGGGAGGCGGCGCTGACACAGTACCAGAGGCATATGCAGGCGAGATTGGCTGGCGGGAGATATATCAGGCGCGTGAAAGAAGGCTTCCACCATCGGTCTAAAATTTTGTCGCCGTCCCGCTCTGTGGCCCAGTGCCGCTCGATTATGGTGAGGGCGACCAGTGTCGTGGCCAGTACCGCTGCGCAGCATTTTGTTATAGTCACCGGATCGTCGAAAAGCCCCATTTTTTACTCCTTCACATTTTTAGAATCAGCTCCCCAAAAAATATATAAATGCGCCGAAACTATAAGGGGTCAACAGAAATGGTCGAATTCGCTGGAAATACGAAACCGTTTGCATCGTATAGAGAGAATAGCAAAAATCGCTGTTCTTGCCTGCTCGTTACCAGATTTGGGAAGAAAAAACAAAATCTCTTGCCGAAAAAGCAAATACAACAAGAGGATATGAAACGAAAAATTTGCGGTTCTAGTGTCAGGCCAGAAAACATTTTAAAAAGGGCAAAATACTGTACTACAGATTTTCAAAGAATTTCAATCAAACATTTTTCTATCTTTATTTATCGATATCGGTACTCAGGCAATGGAGCTTGCGGTTGAGGATGACCATGGTAATTTTGAGGATGATTTTGAGGAGGAAATCCCGCCGATGGAGGGCCCTGATGAGTTTTTCTCTGTTTTTTCTTGTTTTTTCGAGCTTGCTTTTTCCAAAGACGCCTCAGCATCCCAACCACTCGTCTAAGGCCATACATTTTCCAGAAATTGCCCCCCAAAACCACAGTATGTGTATGGGAACTTTAAAAATAGGAGGGAGAACAGATAAATGATACCTACTGGCTCGCGTATCCAATGAATAAATGCGGATATGAATGAATTAACATCTATTTAATTAATAAATGAATGAATTTAATAGATTCCATTTAATATACCTAGAAGAGACGGAAGACGCAAAAGTGGCCAAGAACAAGAACAAGACGGTCTTCTGCCGTAGTTATCCCCTTCATTAATTCAATTTTATTATTTTCATTTCATAATGTTCAAAGCATAACTTGTGCATGTGATTCGGCGTCCACAAATTGCAACAAAAAAAAATGAAAAAAATAAATGTGAAAACGCGGAAAGGGCAATCCCAGAGAGCAGAGAGGAGGGTGTGTCATCCATGACGTTAAAACAGAAGGAGGCCAGGGCGGAGGCCGCGAAAGCGGAAATTGAATGGTTGCAAGCAGAGGCTGGGGAGCTGGACGCTCGCCTCGGCGATGAGAGAGCTTAACTGTTTGTTTTTCAAGAAATATATCATTCTTTGCGAAATAATGTGCCTTTAAAGCAGTATATGTTTTAAATTTCATTTTCTGGATAATAAAAGGGTTCCCTTTAATGGCACCTGGCGGCGCTTCAAGTTTTGTGTTCGGCGTCTAGATTTCTTAAACTGTTAATCCCTTTGTTTGTAATGCCATTTAGCCTTAGAAACCAGATGAATACGTGAGAACCCACGCCAGCTTGCCATGCAGCGTGACGAACTCTTGCTAGTTTCACGAAAGAAACGAAATTTTACTCCAGCCTGCAATTTCAACAAATAGAAAACCAGGGCTGTGTGCACACCTGGGGCGAAAGGAGGGCCCTCCATGCTAGTTGACTTGCAAAAATAAAAATTAAAAAAAAAGCTTGTTGCAGGTCGAAGCGGGGACGAAGTGAAAGCCATAGCTTCAACGCCAAAGCTCGATAATTTTGAAGAATGCAAAGGCGGAGCCCGTGTAGCGTCAGATAAAGGCGCGCACAGAACGTAAATGGACATTGTTCCGTGAGCTGGGCCTCTAACAAATGCTGGCGATGGAAGTCTTTCAGATGAAGTGAGGAGATATATAGAAGCCACAAGGGCTGCTAGAACGTCGCATCGCGTTCGAGTGTGCATCTCGCATTGCTTCACAGTTGTTTCGCCGCGCATACGCTCATGTTTCAAGTTGAAAACAGACGACATCATGCCGCAAAAGCTGGGCCTACCCCCTTGCGCGATGCTGTTTAGCCTGGAAATGGTATGAGTATGCACGTTACGGCAAAATTAACGGGTCGGAGAGCCTGTCAGGCGTCAGTTTTGGCTTTGAAAGTTGTCCGGGTCGAATGCCATTTTGCCGTCTTTTTTTCTTTTCGGGCCCGTCTATTTAAGCAAGTTTGGCAAAACGGACGATTTCTCTTTCATTTTTGCGTTAAAATGGTCGCGCTGGGACTGCAAAAGCGACTCGCCGCGAGCGTGCTCGGCTGCGGCGAGCGCAAGGTGTGGCTCGACCCAAATGAAGTCACTGACATCTCGATGGCCAACTCACGTGAGTAGCAGCTTGGGAGCGATGGAGACATGGCTGCAGGACAATGTGGAGCCGGAACGGCGACAGCGGAGAGCCACTGGGGGGCTGGGCAGCCGACTGATGCGGCCAATTTTATTTATTTTCAACACCGGCGGCCTAACCCCCGGCGCTGGGTCGCAGCGCATTTTACTTGGCGTGGACTTCCATTTTTTTGTCAGCGGGGCGGCATGTGGAACGACGCTGGGGCCGCCGAGACTGCATCGAAAATTATTCAGTTTTTATTTTGGAAAACAAATAGTGGGGGAGTGCAGCTGCGTCGCTGTTCCATGTCGCTCACACCTTTTCGGTTTCTATTTTTCGCAGGGCAAAACGTGAGGAAGCTCATCAAGGATGGCTTTATCATCCGCAAGCCGCAGAAGATCCACTCCCGCTCGCGCGCCCGCGCTGCTGCAGAGGCCAAGGCCAAGGGACGCCACTCCGGCTACGGTACGTGTCTCTTTTCTGCCCCCAAAACGCTCACCCTCTCCCTCCTTTCGATTCATTGCAACCACTCCCACCTTGAAATTTCCCGCGGTTCTCTTAGCTCTAGTTCTGTCCAAAATTATAAAAAATTTACTCATTTTCCCCGCCTCCTTCACCCTGACCCGCAACAGGAAAGCGCCGCGGTACCCGCGAGGCCCGCCTGCCCACCAAGATCCTCTGGATCCGGCGGCTGCGTGTCCTGCGCCGCTTGCTGAAAAAGTACCGCGACTCTAAGAAAATCGACCGCCACCTGTACCACGAGCTGTACGTGAAGGTGAAGGGTAACGTGTATAAGAACAAGCGCGTGCTGATCGAGGCCATCCACAAGCAGAAGGCCGAGAAGCTGCGTGAGAAGACCATTTCAGACCAGCTGGAGGCCCGCAGGTCGAAGAACAAGGCGATGCGCGTGCGCAAGGCGGCGAGGCGCGAGGAGCGGCTGACGACGCAGGGTGTGGTGGACACCAAGGCCACGAAGTAGAGAGTGGGCTTGATGAGAAAATTATAGGAAAAAAAATACCCCATCGAAAAAAAATGCAGTGCAGTGTGCAAAACGTGTAACAATAGGAATACGCTGTGGATTTTGAGGTAGTTTTGGGTTTGAGGGAGGGTTGCTTGGTTGTGGTGACGGAAGATACGAAAAGAAGGGAGAGGGGCCGTTGAAAAAAAGTGAAAAAGCCTGGGAACTCTCAGTTTCTGCCTTCTTACTTCGTAGCGCGTATAGCAGCCAAGGACTTAGATTATACGCAGTGTTATTACAAATCATCATCATAATAATAATATAGAAGCTCAGCGCATAAAACCTCCAAACCTCCTAGCATATTTAGTTTCGGCAGTTTTGTCTTCTCCCCGGGCTGGGCTGGTGTGGCTGCCGCCAGCCTTCAAAGATCGTGAAAAATGGCCGCTGACTCACAGTGATGGACTTCACAACCTGAAAATGCCGCTTTCAGCTGCAAACTGGGCAGGAGTTGACGCGTTGAGGTCCTCCATGCAATCAACTGTGGGGGCCGAAACCAGTCCGAGTCTTTTCCATAGCCTTCCTCATTGAAAGGCAGCCTCCACGTGAATAGAGCTTCCGGGCAAAGAGCGTCGAAGGTGTCAATTCCCTCATGCAACCGCAGCAGCCCTCCTTCAATCCACGCTGCGCTGGGAGACTGCGCCGCAGCACACCTATTTCTTCTCAAGGTGTCGATGTTTAGCCGGGACGCCACTATACTGCGTCCAGTTTGTGGCACAGCTCGATGACGCCGGGGAAGTGGCCAGAAGTGACCAGGCGGTATTGAAATTCGGGGTATTAACTGACATAGTTTTTCAAGGTTTCAAGGTATATATTACTTTTAGCAAGACATTTAACATTTTTGAGCGATATTAGCAATATTTTTCTTGTAGTTAGTTCAGGCAGTAACCATAATGAAGAAAATTAGGTCCCGCTCAATGAGCCCTCGCGCAAAAAGAAAAATTCGTCTAAGTAACGCAAGCATTTAGACGGAAGACGGAAGGTGCATATTATACTCGCGTGAACAAAGAAGCGCGTGTCGATTTCTGGTCAGGAGGGCTGTATTTACTGCGAAGTGAGGGGGCGTGGTGGGAAGGGTCTGCATGATCAACGGCAGGGTACTGTACCCCGCCATGGAATGAATTTTCTTCGAAATTGATGCCATTAAGCTTTGGGCTGTCAGAAACATTCTTATGCGATATGCCTGCCTGCGGTCGCGAACCAGCCCTCCACTGCTTGTACCGCCGAAGGCCAACAAACAGCATGCTTCCAAGAACAATTAGCACAAAGACGCTTGCAGGGACCAAGTACACTCCAGCTATCTGCCCGGCGGTCAGTCCCTGGGCGGCGGCAGGACAGAGCGGCTTGCCCATGTACTTTTGAAAACCGTCGAGATATTGTTTGCGCAACAGCCGCAGCGCGCCAGACTCGTCAAGCTTCCCCATGCTCGCTTGCAACGCCGTGGTAACCTCAGGGGCCACGTCTTTTCCGATGCCAAACCCAATTTCAAAGGAGTAAATGCGTTTTTTCAGAGCCTTGACGCAAACTTGCTCGCCTGTCTTTCCAGCTTCGTCCAGGGCAGAGAGAAGAATCAACGAGTCCCAAACGAAGGCATCAGCCTTGCCTCTGTCCACGTCTCTCACAGCGTTCAACACATCTTCATTGCTGCCAATAACAGGGGTCACCAAAGTGAAATTGAAATTAATTTTCGTCGCATAGAGGGCACTGGTGAGGACCTTGAGACCAAACAGATCGCTGATGCTGTCAAAAACTGGCACGACGGTGGGTTCACTTTGAATGGCAGCGAGATTGCCTCCGTACTGCATGGACACAATCGCCAGCGCAAACACTGCTGCTGTGTAGAAAACAGCCATGGCCACAGTCACACCCTCCCTGGCTTTCGCTTCGTGAAGAACTCCGTGACTGGGATGCTGGCCAAAAATAGATGTTAAAGAACCGCCAGCCAAAACTGAAAATTTATGAAGCGACGAGTCTTCTTTATCAGGGTGGCCATGCCCCTTCGTAGGGTCTTCTGCAGGAAAGCAGCATTGTAACAAAACAGCCAAAATGCCGCCAACGACACCCAACGCCAGCATTCTGCAAAGAAGAAGTTAAGGGGGCAAGGGATTTGTATCTGTAAGGGATTAAACGACGTAATTTTTCATTTATTGAAAAGGCATAAACACAGGTATCTTGCAAGCAGAAATTTGAATGCATAGGAGATTCGCGAATTAGCTGAAATCGGCTTACAGTCCGAGGTTGGTTAGCCACGCCGTCGTCTGGAAGGGGCGCAACCAAAAACTGAGCTCGCTGCCGCCGCTTTTGATTTGGGCGGGGACCACAGGGCTGGCGTACGTGTAAAACACCCCAGATATAAAATCGATGGTCTGCTTTCTCTCATCGGTAATAGTAATAGGGGCAACGACCAAGTCACAAGACCGGTTGGTCTGGTTTTTGCCGAGCTCCTCCACGAGCTCTGCTGTAGACTTTCCAACGCACTGCCAGTTGGGGAGAATGCGGTTGCGAATCGTTACGTCATCCACGGCAGCGACGGCGTCCGTCAGCACGTTGACAAGGTAGGAGGGCTCCCACAGCGATGGAGAGCTGATTGCACACTTGCTAAATGGCGCCCTCTCCACCACGCACACGCGCACAGACGTTGAAGATTGGCCAAACGCCACAATAAAGCAGCTTAGCACGCACAAGCAGCTCAGTACTAGCCGCATCATCATGGTGGGTGCTGGTGAAAACACAATTATTGCGAACCAGCCACCAAAAATGTATTTGAACTTGAACAGGCGCAACAATACGCGTTTTATTATTATTCGAAGCAAGAAAAGTTGCAGAATATGATGAAATCGCACCCCGCAGGGAGGCGTATTTGACCAATCTTGACACATTTCTTTCTAATTCAATGCCAATCGGGGGGAATGAATTGGCTATTACTACAGGGGCGATTTACTGCCCCTCAACTCATTCCCTTTTTTTTTTTTTTTTTTTTTTTCTGTTGCCAGAATTTCAAGCTTGAAAAACCACAGGTTTCAGGTTTCAGGTTTTACACCTCGCCAGTTATAAAATTCCCTTCTGAGCTATGTTTTGGTGCCCAGAGAATTCAAACCGGCTTTGTTACGCTTCTACTCGTCCTTAACTTTACAGTCAGCATGGCTTCTACTCTTTAAAAAAAATCCAGCTTCAGCAGATCAATACAAATGGCATTTGTTCATTGCGAAACTTTGCCGCTTCTACAACCCCCATGAACTCGTCGGTGCTGCCGCACAACTCTGTCTCAGTGGAAAACCCACGCTCCTGCTTTTTCTCCACCGATTTGTCTGGCTCGGCCCTGTACAACACACGCAGCAAATACCGTACGCTCCTCTGGAGCGTACTCTGGCGGCGGGTGCTTCATCTCCAGAAACAGCCCAACCTTCGAGTACCAGCATGCTATGTTAGGGAGAGATATATAGCGGGGGGCGACCTTTTTCCCTACAGGATAACATATTGAAACTCTTCACTGGAATCGGCGGACTCCATCCAATATAACTTTAAGGGATTTCCAGCGGGGTAGACACGCGGGGCACAGCGCATGTACCACGAACTGAATACCCGGGGCAAGCGGTCATAGGCAGCATTCCCTTCTACCAGCCGCAGCGTTCTTCTTCAGTTCAGCGCCTGCCTGCTGTGGGAATTGTCGCTGTTGTTTCCTGCTGTGCTGGTCCCAGGTAAACCAGCTGCTGCGCTCGGGCTGAACGCAGATGTCGCGAGGTCCTCGAATAGTGGGAGTCTCAGCCCATATCCCTTGGTGAAATCTGCGATCAATTCGGATCCGTCAATCTCTATGAGTAATTAACGTATTATTGGCTTGTTGTAGGGCATTGTGAAAAGAGCTGTGCGTGCCAGGCAGCGTATACAATAATGCAGAGGGGGCACGAGAAATTACTTGATTTATTTGAACGACATAAAAATCGAGTGCTTTCGTGTTCTTGGCACCGCAACATTGTTACCTGTGATGCAAAATTTTTTTAAATATTTTTGACTCCTGCATGAGCCTCATGAGAAGCCCAGATTTTTTTTATTTATATAATATATTTTTTTTTCTGTTCGAACACGCGAATTCGCGCGCGATTTGCTATAGGCAAATCAGTGGGCGTGCGATTCCCACGTGCTCTCCAAACCCTTAATTTTGTATTTGTTCATTTTTTCGTGCTCCAACCGAGCGCTGAGAGCGCTCGGATAAAAATATTTTGATACTTTTCCCCCAAAGAACAGAAAATCATTGAATAGCGAAACCAAAGCACCCAACAGAGGCCTCGCCATGCAGTGCTCAACCTCCTACAGCACCCTTGCACGCGGAGTGACTACCCGTCCTTTACCTTCGTCCTCCTTTTTTCACACCCGCCCTCACCGCTCCATTGCCGCTCCCCTCAAAGCCGCCGCCCGCGAAATCCCACTGGCCTCTGGCGATGACTTTGTCCTTAGCGGTGGCATCATCGACTACTACCAGGTGCTGGGCGTTGATGACGCTGCCACCGACGCTGAGATTAAAACCGCCTGGCGCACGATGGCCAAGGTGTGCCACCCAGATATCAGCGGCGATGAGAAGGGGCACAACATGTGCATCCTGCTGAACGAAGCCTACACCGTGCTCTCCGACCCTGATCAGCGCCGCGAGTACAACAGGTAAAGGGATTTTCCCGTGAATTTGTTCATGTTTGGAGCAAAAATCTGCACATTCTCCTCTGTTGTCCTCTCATTTTCCTTCCTTTCTAACACACTCACAGGTCCCTAGACGAGGCGCTGGTGGACGAGGAGGACGGCTTCACCGGCGAGCCACTCTCAAAGTGGATGGCCAACACCAAAATGGGCAAAAATTCAAACGCCGATGAAACGCGCGCTGTGTTTGTGGACGAGCTTTCATGCATCGGCTGCAAGCAGTGCGTGTGGGTGGCGCCCGCCACCTTCCGCATCGAAGACGCCTACGGTCGCTCTCGCGTTTTCGCCCAGGTAAGAACCAGCGAGATAGCTACCACTCCATTTTCATTATAAAGAAATCCCTTCAAAATTGGGTGATTTTCTCTGGTTATTTTTTGCATTATTTTGGTCCAAATGCCGCATATTAATGTAACCCCGCCTTCAAATGCCTCTAATTTTTGCTGTAATTGTGCAGTGGGTGGACAAAGAGGACGACATTCAGGCGGCAATGGACGCCTGCCCCGTCTCGTGCATTCACTGGGTAGAAAAAATGGACTTGGCGGCGCTGGAGTACGTCACCAGGGAAAAAGTGCCCAAGGTCAACGTAGGCGTCATGATGGCAGGCCAAGGCGGGGCCGTGGCCGACGTTTGGGATGCCACGCAGCGTTTTTTAAAGCAGCGGGAGGAGAGGCGAAAAGAGAGGGAGCGGGCGGCGCGCTACTCGAAAGCAGCGGCGGAGGCGCGCGCGGCGGCGGCAGTGGAGCTGGTGCGCTCCCAGCAGGGGTGGTTTAGCTCGATTGCCGACAAGTTTGGGCTCGCTGACGCGACGGCAAAAGCGTTTGCTTCTATGCAAGAAACGGTGGAGGGGAGCGCATCTGAAGATGAATACTCGGGTTATCAGCGTTTGGGAAGGCGGCGCAGGGCCAACATGCGCGATATGGGGTCGTATGGGGGGACCAGGGGGGACAACGGGGGACGGGTGCCTGCCGATCGGGCTCTAGTGCCTGCAGCTGTGGGCAAACGCGTGTGGGAGCGGTGAGGAAGTGTCCTTTTTGAGTGAGTAATAGAATGCATTTGCAAAATTGCGTTTTATTGCTTCATGTATGGCCTTGGCTGAGGAGACGGGAGTGATGACACGGAGATCTCTATAGAAGAAAAAAGATTACTACTACTACTACTACTGCTAATGTCATGTTTGAACCAAATCTGCCACAAAAACAAAAACAACCTGGGTTTTGTAATGTATGTGAATGTTTGTTTGTCGTTGCCCTTCCTCTTCTTTTCCCCTCTCAGAAAGCAGTCAGCACGCCAACATGCGTGTGCATGTTTCTGTGAGATTTATTATCATCATGCTTGTGTATTATTTAAACGTCGGTTTAAAAGGCATTAATGCAACGGGGCTTCGCTTCAGCTTCTCCTCCGTCATCGTACTAAAAAACAGTTCCCAAAAATTCGAATTTTATAATTCGGGCCGAGGCTATTGTGGGGCTACTGGCATCAGCGTCGCACTAAATTCGCTTCATTCCATATTGCGGATCAAGATCTTGGCGAGGACCGCCTTCCCTTTAGCCCACAGCGCATTCTTGCGTCAACTCGATCGATCACTTTTCTCAAAATCTGCGCAGCTGCAGCCAAAATCAGCCCAAGACAACCCATTCTAACGATAACAAACGCCATAGCCCAATGTTTAAATTCACGGTTCGCGGCGATGCCTCCTCGCTGGCTGCCAGAGCAGGGCATAGCCTGTCGGCGGCAGGACGCTGTCTCCCTGCCGCCACAGTCTTCGCTAGTGTCGGCCTGGTCGCTGCATCCACGGCGGAGCGTGCCACCGCAGCAGCAGCTCCGCTCAGCGTCAAAGAAAAGCGCACGGGGGTGGAGTTCAGCGGTGAATTCTGCTATTTTGATGGCCAGAGCGATTGCCCTCGGCTGGCAGGCACAGGCGCGCGCACCAAGCGCATCGCTGGCATCAAGAATCTGGACATTTACGCGCTGGCGCTGTATGTGGACGAGGCGGCTGTCAGCAGCAGCAGCAGCTTTGGCAGCAAATTTGCGAGCAAGGCGCCGGAGCAGGTCGCCAAGGACCAGCAGCTCTTTGAAGGCAAGGCTTTCTACTATTTCACAATGCATCTCGTTTATTTCTATCAGTATCCCATAGTTTTTCACTGAATTTTTGCCTCCTATGCACGGCCTTTTGTACCTCTGTAAAATTTTCAATAATTTTAATTTCATGTTGACTTGCACATGCAGACCTGATGAGCGCAGACAACGTGGAGAAATCCATCGTCATTGAGATCACCTCCAAGATGGCCAAGCGCAAGGCGTTTCTGGACGCTCTCAATGAGAGGCTGGCCCCGCCTATGACTAAAGCGAAAGAAGACGCCGCCTTGGAGGTAAAAAAAAAGATTATATGTATGATACAAACACTGCTATTAGGACAGTATTGAGAGAAATACAAATGAACTGTTGATTATTCTTACTTCTTCCTTGTTTTTTCCTCTTTCCTGTTTTCAGGCGTTCAAGTGCCAGTTTGACGCCGTCAGCTTCAGAAAAGGTCTCCGAATTACATTTACCTTCAAGGACGGCAATCTGGTTACCAAAGCGGACGGCCAGGAGCTCAGCAGAGTGCGGAACGAACGGCTGGCAAGGTCGCTAATGGATATCTATGTGGGGAAGGATGCGGTGTCTCCAGGGGCTAAAAAGGAGTTTGGCGCGGGGCTGGCGCGCATGATTTTGGCCTAGGACTCGGTGAGGTACCGCTAGAAACACAAAACCTCGATTTTTTCCTTTCAAACTTTGGCCAAAAGAACTCAGCACAGCAGCTGGGCGGAACTTCCTTGAAGGAGAAAGGAAGCACTTTTTTTATCCTGTCATTCCGTTTCCTTTCACTCCCAGACTGACAAACTTTGAGCCGCCATTTTTTTTCTTTCTCTCCTCAATTACGGAGCGTTGCAATTTTCCCCCTTTTTTCCCGTTGATTCTTTCTTCTGCCATCTTCTTCTAACCATATTGATTCTTTTCTTGTATTCATTATAAACAGCCGTTACTGTCCCTATTTAATCACGCATGTTTGTTTGATTGATTGATCCCCATTTTTTCTTGGAACGTTGTTTCCACTCAACGCTAATACTCTGTGAAATTGGTGTGCCCAGTCGCTTGTGCATGCGCCAAAGCCTCTTTCTCGCCCGTCAATCCCTGTTTGCAAGTCCCGCAGCGCAGAGTAAACGTCGAGGTGTTGGTAAAAGCGCGGGAGGTGTGAAGGCGGGCCACCAGACGCCCGGCTGCCGCCATGACTGCATCTGTGCGGGCGCCTGATGGAGGAATTGAAACCTTGTCGCGGAATTCGCCGGCTTCGACGCGCTCCGCCACAGCCAACGCGTCGTAGTGCAAACCTGCGGCGGAAAATAAGAAAGAAAGGACGGGGGAAACGGAGTGAGCAGCAAGAAGGAAGAGTGAACTGCCATTCTTCAGAAAAGGGGGAATAGAGAATGAAAAATGGAGGAAAAATCGCCAATCAGCCACGCGGCATTCATTTTTTAACCGAAAGGTTCAAGTTGATACCCCTCCCAAAAAAAACGTCTTCAAAAAAAAACGCTAGAGTCAGCCTCTCTCTCACCGTCGTACACCAGCAGCACGCGCTCCGTGTACCCCTCCCCCTGCCCGTACACGTCCACCCGCTGCGTCTGAATGTCAAACGCTGCAATTTCTATGCCCAGCTTTTTCGATAAGATGCTCAGCTCAATCGCACCGCCCCACCGGCGCTTATCCTGAATCCACACCGCGTACGCCTCCGGCTCCTTCCCCAGCACCGCCTCGTTCCACTCAAAGGGGTCGGCCAGCACTGCTTCAGCTACAACCGATCGAAGGCTCCCGCCCGCAGAGCGGGATCCCTTGGCAACGTAGCCTACCGCGCTGAAGAGGCAGCTGTTGTCGTCTGCCACCACGCGGCGCGCCACCGCGCCGCCGCCAGGGATGGGCTCGAAGAGGGCGTTGCCGCTGCCGCTGCCGGCGACGGCGACTGCTGGGGCTGCGGCTGCTGAGGGAGGGAAAGCTACTGGAGGAGGAGGAGGAGGGGGGGGCGCTTCTTCGCCGAGAGAGGCGGCGATGGCCCTGGCCAGCTGCTCATCCTCCGACTGCGATATTACAATTAAAATTTAAAGAAATAAATCATCGAGACATTCTTTGGGGCTCAATTTATTTTGCAGTAAGAATTGAGCAATGTATTTGAGGGGTAAATGAGGGGAAACACTCACCATGCCTTCCACGCTGAAGCCTTGCGAAGCCACAGCAGCTGGTGGGGCTTCAAATGTGGCAGCAGCGGCGGGAGGAGCAGCAGCAGGCGGTGGCGGTGCGCTTGAAAGAGGAGCAGGAGCTGCGCTTCCAGCAAGCTGGCGCACGGTGAGGCTGTCTCCAGCTTGGATTCCCAGCGACGCCACGGTGGCAGAGGCGTCTGAGGGCTGAGCGAGAGGCTTCGGCGGAAACCCCGCTAAGATCTCCAGTCGAGATTTTGCTGGCATGCCGAGCTTCTCGCAAACCATTGCCATGAAGTCAGAAACCAAAACTCCATCGTCGACACCTGTGAGCGCGAAGGAAACGGGCTTGTTTAGAATCGCTTTATTCTGTTGATCGAGGAGTTACGAATATTGCAAAGGCCTCACTTAGTGTCGCCTGCCCTGATGGTCCTCGCATGCGTAATAACATAATGTTTTGGATATACTACTAGTAAATAAAAATAAGAATACAAAAATGCGATTCAATTGACCACTTTTTTTGTTGTTGTTCGCTTCGAACCACTTGTTTGCATCGTCAAAGTGCATTTCTTTTTAACACATTCAGCCCAATATACCATATGGGCCGTGCCCCCACCAGCTAGCCATCGCCAGTAATCACAACCGCAATTTCAAGTTTTTGATGTCCTCCAGGGACCACCTCGCGCGGCAGCTGCGCCGCTCCTGGCTGGCCACCCGTCGGTTCTTGTCATCCCAGCCCCGTCCCCGCAGCGCGGGGCCCCCTCCTAACCCCCACGGCTACGCCCCCTTCGCTTCCCCGCCCCGGGTTTTCACGCCGCCAACGCCTGAGGAAGCAGCAGCCCTGCGCCGCAGAAATGCGCTCACCGCCTCCGTACTCGCCGCCGCAGCGGGTGCCGGCTACTACCAGGTCTTCTCTAAGAAGAAAGACGCAGAAAAAGAAGCCCAAGCCTCGCTAGGTTCTTCCGACGGTCTTTCTTCCTCTGAGGGTGACGTGCACCACTTGGTCAACTGGTCGGGCACCCACGAGTGCGAAGTGTCGCGGTTCTACCAGCCCGAATCGCTGGAAGAGCTGGAAGCGGTCGTTGCAGAAGCCCATGCCGCCAAGAAGAAGCTGCGGTGCATCGGGTCTGGTTTATCGCCCAACGGGCTCTCTTTTGAGGGGCGGGGCATGGTGAGCTTGGCGCTAATGGACCGCATCTTGGAGATTGACGCAGGAAAGGGGCGGGTGAGGGTCCAAGCGGGAGCGAGGGTGCAGGCTGTTGCCGACGCGCTGCGTCCGCACGGCCTCACGCTGCTCAACTACGCCAGCATTCGGGAGCAGACCGTGGGCGGTCTCACTCAGGTGCTGATTTAGACCAAAACCGCGTTTTGAATTGGCGCTTTCGCAGTCGAATTTCCAATTTCAAAAATGCCTCAAATATGTATGCTTTATAATAATAATAAAAACGCTCTTCAATAACATGCAGGTTTCTGGGCACGGCACGGGGGCGCGAATCCCTCCCGTTGATGACTCGGTTGTAGGGCTGAAGCTTGTGACCCCGGCAGCAGGCACAGTTGACCTTTCTTTCTCAACTGACCCAGAACTGTTTTCTTTGGCGCGCGTGGGGCTGGGCTGCCTGGGAGTGGCTGCGGAGGTGACGCTGCAGTGCGTGCCGGCGCACAAGCTGGTGGAAAGGACGTTTGTGGCCAGCCCTGCTGAGGTTCGGGCACAGCATGACGGGTGGTTGAGAGGCAATAAGCACCTGCGGTACATGTGGCTGCCCTACACAGACGCGGTGGTGGTTGTGCAGTGCAACCCGCTGGCAGACGAGGAAGCAATCCGGAAGGCGAGATTTGTTTTTCAACTTTATGGCGATCGACTGGAAGAAGGAGAAAAGCATTTGCATGGGATGCTTATGCCCTAGTTTTTCGGGATTAAACAAATTGGAATTAAATGAATTAATTAATACCAATCTAGCCCTTAGTTATATTTATAAATCCTTAGCATGTTGCTCCTGCTTTTTCACTTTTTTCTTAGGCGGAGGCCGAAGCAGCAGCCTCAGCAGCCAAGGCAGCGGCGACAAAGCCCATGCTGGAGCTTGCAGCGCAGCGGAAAGTTGCGCTGCCCAGCGACGTACCCGCTGAGTCCCTCTCTGCCCCCCAGCTGCGGGACTTGCTGCTGACAGTGGCGCCGATGGACCCCTCCTGGGTGGCGAAAGTGAATGCAGCAGAAGCAGAGGTGTGGCGAGCTAGCAGTGAGTTGTGAATTCGACTCAATTTACTGCCTCCTTGCTCTTTTTAAGCGTCTATTCGGGTTTGTGGTTGAGAATATATTGCTTTTGCTAAATATTGCCTTGTTGGGGCTTTTATAGGTGGAGTGAGAGTGGGGTGGAGCGATGAGATCCTGGGATTTGAGTGTGGGGGTCAGCAGTGGGTGCTCGAAGTGGCGTTCCCCACCGGGACGGTAGAATCGCCGTCAGACGCTGATCTACGATACATGCAGGTCAGTTTAATAGCGAAGGGTTCTAGTGATAGACTGTATTAACAGCTTCATACTATTATATAATCATGCATATAAATTAGCCCGTTAAACGGACTTTCTTTCTTGGTAATTAAACGCTACTTCTTGTTCCGGCGTTAGTTCATATGGCGTTATTGTATTTTTGTTACGTTACATAGAATGCTTTCTTTGATTTCAAACTTTTTGTGCGCATTCGTTTATATTCAGGATCTATTGGAGTTGATTAAGCGCCACAAGGTGCCTGCCCCCGCCCCCATTGAGCAGCGGTGGACTGCAGGCAGCGCCTCCCGCATGAGCCCCTCCCACGGCGAACCAGGGTCGATTCACTCGTGGGTGGGCATTATCATGTACCTAGGAACCACCCTAGAGGAGCGGGCGACGGTGACAGCAGCGTTCCGAAAGTGAGTTGAATGACATGGTTAACAGTCTTTTTTTCATATGCCCACCAAGCACCGAGGATATTAAGTCTCAATCTTATTTTTCAACAAAATTAAAAATTAAAGAGACACCAGGGGGAGGACGCCCTATAGTAGTTGCAGTCTTTTCGACTCTTTTCGTTTTTTTAGTTAATTTGTTTTTAATGCTCGCATAAAGCTCACAGAGATTCGCAGAATCTCTGTGAGAGAAATGTGTTATATTAATAGCGAGATGCATTTATTGAAATCTACATCGACAGCGCTGAACTTGATTAATTTTTCAACTTGAACGCAGGTACGCTCGTCTAGTGGAGGAAGAGTTGATGCCGCAGTACAACGCAGTGGAGCACTGGGCCAAGATCGAGGTGCCGGAGGGCGAGAGGGAGCTGCAGGCGGCGCAGAAGCGCCTGGCAGAGCGGTACCCAGTGGCAGCTTTTGCAGCAGCGAGGGCCAGGCTAGACCCTTACAACGTGCTGGGAAACGACATGATGGATACGCTGCTGGGACTTGAAAAAGCAGAACGGAAATAAAGGGCAGCATTTGCGAATTCCCACGACCATCCCGCCGCCTTTGCGCGATCTCCTTAGGGCACTCCCCCTAGGGCAGATCGAATACCATAATTACTGGCCTGGCGTTGGAATCAGCAGCATTTGGTAATTTATAAATGATTTTGGAGGGTATATGGCCCATTGTAAAAAGTCGACTATGTTTTTCCTTTCATGACGAGCAACACATGTGCGTTTACATCTTGGAATGCGACGTATCATACTCATCTCTCGGGCATCGTTATCACGCCTGGCAACAATCCCTCGGTACAAATTCACTCGTTATACAAAAATTGAAGTTACACCGCTGCATCTCCCTCTGCAGCTATCAACGCGTAGGCCTTGTCCAGTACCTCCCCTGACACATTACCTCCGCAGCACACCACCACGGCGTGCTTCCCCGCCATTTCCACAGCCATTTTCCGGTACGCAGCCACCGCCACGCCTGCACGCAGAGAAAGAAAGAAAAGAAAGAAAATAGGATTCGAAAGACGCTGGAGATTTACGAGGGACTGATTTCGCCCTGTATTTAGTTTTGGCCTGAAACTGAGGAAAGGCAGGCGCCATTTATTTATCTTTTAATTTCTTGCCTGCTGCGCCTTCGATTGCCACTCCGTGGTGCCCATGCACGCCCACCATGGCCTCGGCGATCTCTCGCTCTGTCACGGTGACCCAGGAGTCTACGAAGCGCTGGCAGGCCTCCAACGTGAGAGAGTCTTCTTCAATGCCGCCGGCCGTGGCATCGGAGCTGGCACAAAATTAGAGCGAAAAACATTGATTAGAATACAATGACAGTACTGAAAGGCAATTGCTTCCAAAGTTGTGTAAGTGCCCGTTCCCTCTTTCAAAAGCTAACCAAACGAATGTAAAAATATAAACAGCAAAGGAAAGAAGCAATGAGGCGAGCGGGAACAGATCTTTAAAACTCACAGCGTCTCACGCCACGGCAGCTGTACCACTTTTCCAGCCTCCACAGACCGTCGCATCACGTCTGAACATTCCGGCTGGCACCCCACCACCCTCACGCGAGGGTCCATTGCCTTCAGCAGCGCAGCAACGCCCGCGATGAGACCGCCGCCGCCAACGGGGACGAAAACTGCGTCTAGCTTGGAGGGAGGCAGCTCCATGATGAGCTCCACCGCCAGGGTGCCCTGTCCGCCCGCCACCTGTAGAATGAAATCGACAAGAAGAACGAAAAAAATGAAAGTAAAAAATATAATATTCACAAACCAAGACGCTGAATTTCCCAATTTGATGCTCGATGTACGCTGAAACACCATTAGAAAGCAGTACTGATAGCGAAACGAATCGATTCTACCTGCAGGTCGTTATACGGCGACACGTATGTTTTCCCCGCAGCCTCTGCCGCCGCCCGAGCAGCCCCCTCCGCATCCACGCAGTCCTGCCCCGCCGTCACCACCCTCACGTCACCCCCGCACTTCCCCGCCGCCGCCTGCAGCTTGACAGCCTTCTGGGGGGCGATGCTAGAAGGCACAAACACTTCAAGGTCGACCAGCTTCCCGGCCGCTGCCAGCGCGGCGGCTGCGTGCAGCACCGCGAGGGCGTGGTTGCCGGTGGAGGAGGTGACCACCCCCGCTTTGAGCTGATCCGGGGTGAGGGAGAGCAGCTTGTGGGCGGCACCTCGGGCCTTGAATGAGCCGGTGACCTGCTGGACCTCCATTTTTAAGTGCACTGAGCCTGCAGGCGTGGGATTGGGTGAAGGAACAGGGTTTCTGATTGAATTTATGACTAAATTCGGTTTTTTTGTGCCAAGGGCGATTGGATGGTAAACAGCGGCCAACAAATTTGAGGAAGACAAAGCGGTGCTGCACCGAAGTTCCTAAAATTTAAAAGGAAGATGGGACAAGGGTGAAAGAATGAAACTTCAAATCGGCGCACCTTCTGAGGGGCCTTGCCTGGCGGCGAAGGAGTGCAGCCAAGGGCTTGGCTCCAGCGGAGTTTCTAGAATGCCAGCACCATAAATAGCTTCCATGGCCTTCCACGTCTCTTGCACCAGTGGGTGCTGGGGCTCTTGGCTGCGGGAGCGCACGTCTTCACGTCCCACGCGCTCCATTCGCCTGTAAAACATCTTTTGGGTCTCTTGGCTGCACCGCACGCCGCCGCCGCCAAAAACTGCTGCAGGCCGAGCGGGAGTGGGGGCCGTGGGTGTGGGCAGCTTCACCACTCTGAACATTTCTGCGAAGGCGAGCTAAATGTGAGGAAACGACTGTGCTAAAAGGCAAAATAGTTGTGATCGTTCTTCCGAAACAAAATTTAGCTGTGAAAAGCCTCTCTTGGGCGTTTGATTGGTTGGATCATGGGCCGAAAACACTGGTTTATTTTCCTAATTAAATGTTACAGTAGGGTTGGCATAAATATTGAAACGATACTCTTTGAGCCAAAAAGAGAAAATATCGCTGAGTCAGAGAACTCGTTAAGGCACTCGTTGCGACCCAGTTAATTAAATCAATTAAATTAATTAAGCTCGGCAATAGCTGGTACAAGAGCGTTAAAGTTCACATTGAATTCAAACAAATAAGTGATCAAAATTAGATTTACTTATCTCTCTGGAATTCAGTTTACAGATTTCTATCACCCATTGGAAACATCGCATTGAAGCTACCCACGATGTCGTCGCCGCTCGTCCTAATCATGCCTGGAGTGTACATGGCCTTTTCTCTCGTGGCATTGGTAAGCTACTGCTCTGCTTTATTAATAACAATCCTAGACACTAATTAAGCAATCCTACATTCATCTGGCTGTGCAGAACTACTTCAAGGCAAGTGTTTATCTGGCGGCCGAAAATACCGCTGCCTCTTCAAGAGGCCTGTTTTTCTCTCAAACCTTTGCCATCGGCACTGCCACCGCTCCATTTCCATGTATTATCACCAGAAATGCCGCTGAGAGAGTTTTTTTTTCAAATTTACAATCCTCGCAGCCACCGAATTAACCGTTAACCATTCATCTTCCTGCCGCTTCTCTTTTCTTTTGAATATGCAGGTTCTCTACACGCTATTCACCCGGGCGGTGTATTACAACCACGCACATCCTTGGTGGTCGGGCCACGTCCAGCCTGCACTGGCTCAAGTGCTCGCTTTTGTGCAGCAATCGCTGGGGCCGGCAGAAAAAATGAGCTTCTCACTCACGCACGTGCTTCTGATGGCGTTGATCATCGTCATCATGATGGAGGCTGGCCGCCTTCGAAGCGCAGTTTCCAACGCTTCTCGGCGACGTGCATGATGAAAAAATCACTGAATTTTGGCACAAAAATATGAGGAAATTTTTCGGTGGATTTTCATGCATTGTGCTTTCAAGAAGTAAAGAAAAGTATAAATTTCAGGAGAAGATGGCTCTCAGAATATACAAATGAATATTATTGTAACGATGGGGACGCCAGTGTGAAGAAAATGAAAGAAAAACTGAACCCGATTATAATTATAATTTTAATGGGAAAAATGTTCATTCTCGACAATATTTAGCAGAGGAAAGACAGCTAATTTCATCTGTACTTTATTACAGTCATGCTTCATCAGCTAGAGGCATCCTTTCGGCTGCAGACCCGCCATAGCCAGCACCGCTGGTCTGTCTCATTGATAGGGAAGACCCTCTGCCGCCATTGCCGTTAGAGCCGTTGCCAGCACTGCTGCTGGCGCTGCTGCCAGCGCTGGAGGCGATCTCAGACGCGGGCAGCACTTTTTCCCGTTCCATTATGGCCTCCTTTCGCCGATCCTTTTGTTTGAGGTGGAAAGAAAGGAAGAAAAACGTCAGAAAGAAAGGGGGAATCGTGTGGAAGAAAGCTTGCGTTATTACTTCACTTTCCTCAAGAAAAATACATCATTCGAAGAATTTTTTCTCTGCCGACCCCCACGTTAAAACACAATTATTAATCCTTTCTTCTCCTCCTGCTCACCTTGGGATAAGTAAAGTGCAGCCCCGAGTACGTAATCAAGCACAGCGCCCAGGGCACCACCAGGAACACAAGCAGCGCGCTGCCTATGGCTTCAGCGTTTGGCAAATCGATCTTAGGATTGCCCGTCACCGCTGATGAGCCAGAAAATCCAAAGTAGCGCTGAGACAGCTGGCCAACGAGGGGTGTGGCGAAGGCCGCCACCGCGCCCTCGAAGCAGCGGTCGAAGGAGTAGACCAGATTGCGCAGATGCACTGTAAAGGAAGGAAATAAAGAATGTGAGTTTTATAGCGAATAATTTTCTCTATTGGCATCTCGTTTGGGGGCTATCTTCAGCTCGTGAATACCAGAGAGTGACTCACCAGGGACAATTTCTGCGAAAATAGGGTTGTTGGCGCAGGGAGCCGGCCAGGCGGTGCACAGCGAGAAGAGGGCAATGACACCCTGAAAAGGGGGAACAAAACCGTAGGCCAAGCTGAGTTAACAACCAACAAAAAAACAGAATAATGCAGGCTAGTCCCATTTTCCATTCAGACAATGCAAGAAAATGAGCAGAGAATACTATTTGATATAAACCACCCGCAGCCACTGACAAATGATTTGATGACAACTCACGGCGTACAGCGCCACCGTGGCCTGGGAGCCGTCCATCGGGAGCCCCCTGAAGATGAGCACCGCAAAGGGAATGCCAGATGCCACAGAGAACTGAGTGGCCGCCACCCGTCCATGATTAGGCCACCGCTTGGCCACAGTGTCCCCCACCCACCCACCCAGCAGCCCGCCCAGTCCACCACACAAGAGGTACGTCGCGACGAGCGCCGAGGCTGCGGCGTCGCTCATGCCCAGTAGCTGCAGGTAGAGCGTCAAAAACACCAGGCTGGCGTAAGGGACGCTGCCAATGATGCCTTGCACGATGATAATGGTGAAGGTGGGGATGCGGAGCACGCTGGCGATGTCTGCGACGGTGGATTTCAGCAGCGCCACGCCCAGCCGCGGCTCAGGGGAAGTTTCGTTCCCGGGGACGGCGCGCCACCCTCGCTGCTGCGCCTGCTGCGCTGCGTGACCCGGGTCGTACACCAGGCGGTCGTTGAGCAGCCCGGTGAACGCGCTGACCACTGCAACGCTGATAAAAACAAAGCGCCAGCCATCGAGGCCGAAGGGGCGGGTGGCGCCGACGTTGGTGGCGTAAAGCGCGCCCAGCATGCCACCGAAGGAGATGGTGAGCCACAGCGCGCCAAAAGCGCGGCCGCGGGAGTCTGCGGCGTTGTAGTCGGCCGTGAGGGACTGGACCGACGGGATGACGAGTGCCAGGCCGATGCCGTTGAACGCGCAGATAGGGAGGGCCCACGCGAGGGAGGAGGTGAAGGCGAAGAGCACCGTGAACGTGGACCAAATGAGGCAGCCGAGGCAGATGATGCGGCCGCGGGGGAGGAAGCGGGCGGCGATGCCGGCGAGGGGGGACGACAAAGCTTGCATGAAGGAGCGTGCAAGCGTGATGTTGCCCAGCTGGGTGGGGGTGGCGCCGAAAGAGGCGCCCACGCGGGAGTAGAGCGCAGGCAGGATTTGCTCCTCGCACTTCTCCAATATTGAGGCAATGTTGATCAAGATCGTGCTGCGCTGCTTGGCCTCCATCATTGCGTCACCCGCTGTGCAGCACGAACAGGTTGGGACGGACTTTCGAACAGGGTACTCGCAATTCACTTTGCAGTGGTATATTTTGAATCTCTTAAAATCTTAGCCATAGAAGAAAAATTGCGTTATCGCTTGGTTAACTGGGTGTGAAAACTATCCCGCGGGGTTTAGCAAACATGAAAAAAAAATTAGCGCCGGGGTTGAGCAAAAACTAATGCACTTTAGGTCGGTAGCTGAAAATTAGGTGCTTGGACAGCTCAGCTCAGCTGTCTCTCACATTTTTCTTCATCTCCATCTCCTCAAGAAGGTGGTCACACGCCGTTTTTCGGCGCCCAGCTCTTGGGGATCTCCGCTATCGCTGCCTCCCCCCGGGCATGCCGAATCGCAGCGTCGGCGTCGCCAGGATTTGCCACTCGGACCCTCAGAGGGGGTCCACCGCCCGACTTTCCAGCGGGGGTCTTCTCAGAACGTCTAGTAGGTGGCATCACAGCAGCGTCTGGCCGCACCGCCCGCCTCCTGCGGCTGCACACACAGAAGGTAATCAGCCCAACTGCCACCGCAGCCACGCTGCTCCCTGTGACGGCTAACACGACGATGAGCACGTTGGTGTCGCTCGTGGGGGTGTCTTCCACCACCGGCACAGACCGCGTGCCGTCAGCAGGGTTGTTGGGCGGTAGCTTCCCCTCGCCAGCTGGCGGTTGGAGCGCTGGTGAGGGGTACACTAGAGGAGACGGGGCGAGTACCGGCTCAGGGAGAGGGATGAAGGGGTTGAGGGTGGACACCTGCTGCTGCTCTTGCTGCGGAATGGGCAGCGGCAGCAGTTCTGGAATAGTGATCTGTGGGAGATCAGGCACGGGAGGCAGCTCAATTTCTGGGGCGAGGGAGATCTCGGGAAGGGGCGTCGCCGGAGCTGGGGATGGCGAAGCTTCAGGCTGCGGTGCCGCAGATGGCCCCTGGAAGGCGCCGAGAAGTTCGTCGAAAATACTTCCGCTGAAGGTGAACGGGGTCCTCCAGAGAGGGTTGTCACGCAGCAGTGCACGGCAGCCAGGACACGACAGCAGCACCTGCCCCGCCTCTGCCCCCTCAACGCCCTTGGCTCCAGCAGGCACGGTCATATCTGCAACGGGCAAACTTCAATTTAAATTCCTTAAGGCGACTTTCTCCTGACAGTTGTTTCTTCGTATGCCCTACGATTCCCGAGGATCTTTAGCCCAGCAAAGCACCCAGGAAAATGAGCATTTTCCAAACATACAAGACTCACTCAGCACCGCAGTCCCCAGCAGCTGAAACGCCCACAAATCAATCATCCCACGGCCCAGAAGGTCATCCCCAGCGGTGGCATTGGGCCGAATCTGAGGCTTCGCCGGATCGCAACCCCCAGGCCCGCCATCGCACTCCCAGAGCTCGCACTTGAGCGTGTCTCCATACTTGTAGCTCCAGGTTTCCATGGCGTAGTTCAGGGGGTAGTACCATGCCAAAGGCATATCTACCAGGGGCATGTGAGCAAACAGGGAGAAGGTGGAGGGGCTGACCCAGAGCGAGGTGCACAGCAGAGACATCTGCGGCGATTCCAGGAAAGCTAGAATAGGTAGGTGGGCGGAAAAGGGGGGGGGGAGGGAAGAAAAGTAATGAATGCGTCAGAACGAAGGCGTTCTATGTTTTAATCTAAACTGACATTTGTATTGTGATGCATGTAGGGGAAATGGGCTTTGGAAAAGAGGTCAGGAAAAAACGAGTCCTGATGACCGACCTCGGTCATCTAAAGGGTTCTTTTTCACCCCCAGCAGGGACGTAACGTCGATGTACGCATCTGTGGCGGCAAATGAAGCGCCTGTGATTGTGATGTTGCGCTGCGGCAGCGCGCCGATGTCGATTTCATTCAATATTTGTGCCTTGCCAACCGCCAGGCACCAGAAAACCGCAATTCCTAAAAGAACAGCGCGTTCAGGACCCATTTTTGGATAGCAGCGTATTTATTTAACGCTTTAGGGCGATAATTTGCATGCTTTGATCAATTGAGCGCCCGAGGAGGGAAAGTCAACCCTCACAAGGGCGCCAGCGTGGCAAGGCTTTGACTGAAGAATCTTAATGGTTAAGCGCCCCATTATAAATATGACTACACGCTGAATGGTGCGATCTACGTACTTGCGCCTTGCTGGATTGGAAAAGCGAGTTTTTTTTTGTATTGATGCTCAATGAAAACCCGCCAACCTTTTCTCGTCCTCACTGTACTCTTTGTGCTCAAATTTAGCTGCGAAACAAAAGAAGAAGAAACTGAAAAGCAAATATAAAGCATGAGCGTAGGGTATGAATGAATGAGGGGGTCATAATTAAAGTGGCAAGTAGTCGTTCGTGTAACTTTTCGTGAAAAGTAAAAAGTCATATCAAAGTTCAGCAGCACACAACGGTCGAGAAACACGAGCCCCATTCCCTGCGTCCCGATACATGGTCGAGCCTCCCTTACCACAGAGAGCCTACCCTGTCGGTAAAACGCAATAAAGAAAGGGACCCGAAAGATCGAAAAAACAAACACAACTCCAATGAACACCAGGCTTAATAAAAGACGCAAATTTACTGCTATAAACTGCTTATGCATGTAATTTATCTGCCTGTGTGCAAGGAGTGGCAAAAATGAGTTTATTCCCCGTCCTCTCTGCCCGCCGCCAAAATAAACTAAATCTAAAAATTGCTCCGCTGCTTTTCTCGCTTTCTACCTCCCTCACTGGCTGAGTATGGCGTGACTCTCTCCTCCCCTCAGTCACACATCACATCAGCCAGATGAGGTCGGCGGCGGTCGCTGCGCGCTGCTCCTCCTGTCAACTCTGAACCGCCAGCTTCTTCAGGTGGTCGGTGAACACCTGTAGATGATAAAAGAAAGAAATGGTGTAAGCAATCGTAGCTCCCTATCATTAATGCATTTGCACACTCTAAATAACCAAAAATTCCAAAGCAATTGCTTGAAGCAAATAATACAGCTAGCGAACGTTTAACAACATGCAAATGCTTTGTATGTACCTGGAGGCTGACGTCATCGGTCATGATCACTTCGCTGGACATGGCGGCGGTGGACGCGTACGTCGCCGACGGGTTCAGCTTGGCCAGCAGGAACCGCGCCTGGCTGCCGTTTTGGTCGCAGTCGGTGAAGCGCGGCACCGGGAACCGCCGCCTCAGCAGCGCCGCCGCCTCCGCCTGGGGCGCCTCCAGCAGCGCCTTGAACGCCGCGTGCTCGGGCTGGTTCTGGTACCCCGCTTTCTTCCACTGTGCCACGGTACTGCCATGGAAAACCACTACATAGAAGTACGCATCCAGTAGCAGGATTCGATCCGGGGTAATGGAAGACACATCCAGCAGGACAGGCTCCGGCGCAGGGGAGTTGAAGCAGTAGGCATACAGCGTGGGCTGCAGCATCAGCATGGCCTCTGCCACCGTCTCTCGGTTCAGCATCATTCTCGCAAATGCGGTCTCGTCTGGCGAGTTTCCAAACACCTGGATGAACTGCGAGCGGCGGAAGTTGAACATGAACTGCGGGAAGTACGCCAGCTGCGGCAGAAACTGGAAGGAGTCGGGATCATCTTTTCGATAGTCGCCGAACCGTGCCGCCAGCCGGATCAAAGACCGATCCAACCACCGCGTGGCGTCAAAGTCGTCCTCTGTCTCCATTTTGTGCGACACCAGCCGCGCCATGAGCACCGCCGCTGCCTCTTGGTCGAACCCTTGTATGAGGTCCGCCAAGTTGGTGCCATCAATCCATCGCCGCGTGATGGTGGTCACGCGGCAGCGCTGCGTGCCTGAGTCGTGGAGGTAGCGGGTGACGAACTGCAGGAAGAATTGGTGGCCGCCGTCGGGGCCGGCGTTGGCTGCGCTGCCGTGCTGGGCCACAACATCGAAAACCACCTGCGAGAAATAGAAAGAAAGAAAGGAAAAATGAGGGCAAAGGAAAGGGCGAATATGTGCACACTGGGATGGATAAATTAAACGCCAGCAAATGTCTACTGAGAAGCGCAAGTGGGGACACCCTCTTATGGCAACAATGAAAATATTGAATAATAATATTTCCGTCGGTTGCTAGCACATTCAATGCCTTCCCCCCATTATTCTAACTACTACTGCTACTTACCGCCATGGTGGTGGTGGGAGCCAGGCTGCACAGCTTCCACATGTTGGTGCCCCCCAGTCCCACCTGCACATCGCTCACCAGAGGGCTCTTCCGCTCAATCCCCGAGGCTGGGCCCATTGCCCCACACACACGAATATCCCGCGAAGCGTGGACCTCCACGGTGGCGTTCGAGTGCAGGCCTAAGTGGCCCTCCTCCCCAGGCGGCGCGAACATGCGCTTGAGCGAGTCCTTGAACACAGGGTTGGCAAAGGTGTCGGTTTGGACGGTGATGCCGCCGGTGGCTTCCACCGCCGTTTTCATCTCCGCCAAGCCCACCTGGTCCAGCGAGCACGCATAAACATCCAGGGAGTGCCCCTGCGCCACCAGCTGCGCCGCGATGCCGTCGTAATGCTTGTGCGCACGGCGGAAGTGCGGGGCTGCCTCCTTTGCCAGATCTTTATGAGAGCGAATGGGCTCAAGGAGCTCCTTGTCCACCACCCGCCCCGCGCCCTCCGTGCATGGCCCGCCCACGAACAGCAGAATGCGGGCGGCGCCGCCACCGGCAGGGAGACACCCCCCTGTCAACGCTGCCGCCACCTGCAGCGCCGTGCCGGTGCACCGCGCCGGGCGCTGCTCCGGCACCGCGGGGAACGCATCGCGCTGCAAGTCCTCCACCGCCGCCGTCAGCACGAACTCACACTCCCCTAGCGGCAGAATGAAGCGGTTCCCGCGGCCCCCGCCGCCCTGGGAGGGGCTCTGCGGCCCGCCGCGCGCGCGCGCGCCCGCCGCGCCCGCCCCAGTCAGCCCCAGCTGCTCTTGGATGGCGGCGGGGGCGTAGTCCTTGCTGCCGCGGAACACGTACGCCTTGGGGCACTCCTGAAATCCCAGCTCATGGACGTGAACGTGAGTGCCAAATGACACCAGCCCCACTTGCGCGTACTCAGGAATCATGGTCAGGGCTTGCGCAATGGCGGTTTTGGCGGCCGCGAGCTCGTCCTCCGCCACGCAGGTGTCCACCAGGAAGAGGTATGCAGGCGCGGAGAGGGCGCCAGGGCGGGGGAGGGCGTACTCGATGGTTGAACACTGCGGGAACAGCTCTGCGGGGACTGCTGCCTCGGAGATGCCCTGGTAGTGCGGCGGGAAGTGGTTGCGAGTGTAGCAGAAGGGGCAGGTCCACAGCTTGGCGGGGAAGTCGACAGCGGCGTAGGGGTTGAGGATGCTGCCGCAGGACTTGCAGGGGATGGGATCGTACTCCACAACCTGGGCGGTGGGGTGAAAGAGGAGGCGAAGGAGGTTTAGGGGTGTAATTTTTGTTGGGGTTGATGAGGAAGAAGGCTGAAAAGGGAGTGGCGGTGAGTGCGGAGGGAAGGGGTCGAAATGTGTGTTACCTGGAGGTTTGCGGTCTGTTTGGCGGGGGTATACATGACGCCAAAGGGAATGACGCACTTGGCGGCCTCCAGACGGGAGTAGGGCCACACGTTCCACACCATCCGCACTGCGTCCACCTCTTCCAGCTCGATGAACTCGGTTCCGGTGCCCGCCATGGCTCACGAGGCGCTTTGATCGGGATCTATGGCTATTTTTTGTGTTTCAAATGCAATGGTTGGGCTGCCAGGCGCTCTAGAGGCACAGATTTGTGTTGAAATGAGTGTGATCCACGCTTCAACCGCGGCGTCGGCGCCCTGAAGCCGATCAGATGGATTAATAGAGGGCCTTACGGGTTTGAAAACAAATGCAGAAGGTCCCTAGGCGAAGCAAGTGCACGCGAGGAGACTAAAATTGGAAAAGAAACAACGAAAATTTGAGCGCTAAATTCAGGGACTATAAATGTTTTATTTTAAGACTCTAACGTGAAACTTTAAATCCATATCAAAGTAGAATCAGTGGCTTTGCCGACTTCACCGCAATCCCCGTTTGCGACAATAGAAACAACTTTGCAACAAGAAGCCAAAAAGTCAGCCACCTTGCTCGCGGGCTCTCCCCCGCCATGAAACGCACGCGAGAGAGCGATGAGGGCGCCCCGGGGGCCAAGAGGTGCGTGGGCGGTCCCAAGAATGCCGGTGTTGAAAACGCCCCACATCTGCTGAACTACTGAATCCTCATTTGTGTTTGGCGGGCCCAGGGCCCCGCAAACCCCCTTTTCCGCATATCGCCAACTAACCCACCGCATTGACATGCCCCACACCGCGCAGGGACGCCCTTGGCGACGATCGCCGAGAGCGCCTTACCACAAGCGATGCCCTGAGCTACCTCCGAGAGGTGAAGACGCGCTTCGCCAACAACCGCAAGGTCTACGACAGGTGAGGTGCAAGGGATGGTTCAGCAGGCCCGCTCAGCCGCGCAGCCGCGCCTTCTGAAGGCTTGGTTGAAGGCTTGGACAGGCTGGATGGGGAGGGGGCACCTACGTGAAATTGAGCACCCCTGGGCCGTCTGGCTGTCCCGCTGGGGACGCCACTCTGGGGCATGGGTGCTGCTAGATCGCATGGGCATTGCCAACCGCCGGGTGGCCGACAAATTTGATCCTTTTACTGCTTAATCAACAACGCAACCTATCTGACTCGCATGTGTCCTCCTCCCTTGCCGCAGTTTCCTGGAAATCATGAAGCAGTTCAAAGCCCAAACGTGAGTTTCGGTGGTTGCAGCCCCATCGCGGCCCAATTGGGCCAACGAAATACGTCGCATTTTCCCTCTCGTTCTGTGCTCTTTGTGTGGCGAGCGGCCTGGCTTTCGGCCTGTGGTGGTGCTTTATATTGACTATTGAATTTATTACACGTGTGCATCGCGCCAACCCTCCCCCGCTGCCCCTTTTTATTGCAGGATCGACACCGGAGGCGTGATTCAAAAGGTGAAGGACCTCTTCCACGGCCACCCCGAGCTCATCCTGGGCTTCAACACCTTCCTCCCCAAGGTAGTCCACTCTAAAAACTCGATTAAACCCACCACAGAGAGAGACTTTTGTTCGAAAATCGCGTCGCGCTTTCTCTTTTTTTCTTCTTCTTCGGTTTGGTTGAAGGGAAGCTGATGACCCCCCCCATCCCCCCCCCCCCCCATGCTGCAGGGCTACGAGATCCGCCTGGACGACCCTGGCGTCAAATATGCCGCACCGGTGAGCCTCTCTCTCTCTCTTCCCTAAACTCAAAACTTTTTTATCAGTTGGTTTCCTGCAAGATTTGTAACCCCTCCCTCCCCGCCCCCTCCAAAATTTTCTAGCAGAACAAGGCGCCCGTGGAATTCGACCAGGCCATCACCTACGTCAACAAGATCAAGCAGCGCTTCTCCGCGGACGAGCGGGTCTACAAGGCGTTCCTGGAGATCCTCAACATGTACCGCAAGGGCCAAAAGACTATTGCAAACGTCTACGAGGAGGTGGCACTCCTCTTCCGCAACCACAACGACCTGCTCTCCGAGTTCACCTACTTCCTGCCGGACAACTCCCCGCCGGCGGCGCAGCCGCCGCGCCGCAGCGGCGGTGGCACAGCCGCCCCGCCCCGCCGCCCCCTGGGCGGCGGAGGCGGCTACGGCTCAGCGCCCAAGCCCGCCCGCCGCGCGCTGCCCCCGCTGCGCCGCGACGACCCCAAGGTGCAGCGCGAGCTGGCTTTCTTCGACAAGGTCAAGCAGCGGCTGCGCAACCGCGACGCCTACACCGATTTCCTGAAGTGCCTGAATCTGTTCGCGGAGGACGTGGTGACCAAGCAGGAGCTGGTGTCACTGGTGCATGACATCATTGGGCGGCACCACGACCTGACAGCAGGCCTGAACGAGTTTTTGATGCGGTGCGAGCTGGGTCCCGATGACCCCTACTCCCGCCCCTACCAAGCCCGCGACCGTTCCCGCCACGCCAACGTGCAGCAGAAGTACATCTCGCTGCCCATCAGCGAGCTGGACGTGGCCACCTGGGAGCGCACCACGCCGTCGTACGTGCAGCTGCCGCAAGGGGTGTGTTGGATTTTGAATTCTTATCAGTTGATTTAGTAATGAAAGCATATTTGTTTCCCTGCGATTTTCTATATTTCAATGCCTGTATTTTTATTTAATTGCTAGTAGCTCCATTTTCTGCTCTTTTGGGGGCATATTGAATATTTCAAACCAAAAATTAACCGCCCTTTCTTTCTGCCGCTTTTCTGTTTCTTTCCCTTTAGCAGTACCCCCGCCTCAAGGCCTCTGGGCGTGACGAGACGGGCCAGTCGGTACTGAACGACGACTGGGTGTCGGTGACCTCGGGCTCAGAGGACTACAACTTCAAGCACTACCGCAAAAACCAGTACGAAGATTTTCTTTTCATGGCGGAGGACGACCACTTCGAGCTGGACATGGTCATCGACCAGAACGAGTCCGCCATTCGCGCGCTGCGCCCGCTGGCGCACGAGATCAACAGCCTGACGGAGGAGGAGCGGGCGGCGTGGACACTGCCGGACGGCGCCCTGCGCGCCTTTCACTACCGCGCCGTGTTCCGCATCTACGGCGAGGCGGGCACCCAGATGGTGGCGCTGCTGCGGCAGAATCCGGGGGTGGCGATCCCCACCGTGCTGCCGCGGCTGGAGCAGAAGGACAGGGAGTGGCGGGTGACGAAGACCCAAATGATGGCTATATGGGCGGGGATCTTCAAGGAAAACTACAACAAGAGCCTGGACCACCGCTCCTTCTACTTCAAGCAGAACGAGAAGAAGAACCTCACCCCCAAGCTGCTGTTCAACGAGCTCAAGGAGGTGTCGGACCGCCGCAAACTGGAGCGGCCGGCGGTGCTGCTGGCGCTCGCCGGGCGGGTGGAGTTTGCGGCCCGGCTGTCGCCCCACCTCATTCTGGACTATGGGGACGTGCGCGTGCAGGGCGACGCGGCGCGCATCGTGCAGATGGGCATCGACAACATGCTGACGGCAGACGCCGCCGCCAAAGTGCGCTCCATGCACCACTCCTTCATGGAGACGTTCTTTGAGCTGGCGTGCACGTGCGGGGAGGCAGAGGAGCGGCGGCGCGCGGCGGTGGAGGACGGCAGCGCCGGGGAAGGCGCCGGTGTGCCTGATTTGCCCGCCGGCAGCACCCCCCGGGCGGCGAGGGCCCTGAAAGCCGGGTCCGCGCCCTCCAGCACCGACGCTGACGGCGAGGAGGACGTGGAGGGCGGTCTGGCAGCGCTGAAGGGGCTGGCGGCGGGCGGCGTGGTGGCGCCGCCCCCTGGCGGCGGCCCCGCCGACCGCGGCACTGAAACTGAGACCTCTGAGGACGAGGGCGCGGGCCCCGCGCCCGAGCTGGCGCCAGGAGCGGTTGGGGAAGCGGAAGAGGAGGCGGATGAGACCGATTTCATGGCGTGCCGCCCTGTGGTGCCGTGGGTTGTTGGCATGTCCACTGTCCCCACTCCCGCCTCCCCCGGCACAGACGGCGTGCTGCACCCCCACTGCCGCGTGTTCTACGGCAATGAGTCGCTGTACGTGCTGATCCGGCTGCACCAGATCCTGTTCGACCGCCTGCGGGCGGCGCGGCAGTGCGCCGAGCAAAAGGCCGAGGAAGGCGACGGCGCCGCCGGGAAAGCCTCCGCCGCGGAGATCCACGCGCGGTTCATGGAATTGGCGCGGTCGCTGATTGAGGGGCGCACCGACCCGTCGGTGTACGAAGACGACTGCCGGGCGCTGCTGGGCACAGCGTCCTACCAGCTCTTCACGCTGGACAAGCTGGTGCAGAAGCTGGTGAAGCAGGCGCAGGCATGCCTGGTGGAGGACACCTCCGCGCGGCTGGTGGAGCTGTGGAAGTACGAGAACGCGCGCGGGGTGCCGTCACTGGACGCTGTCTATCACGCCAACGCCAGGATTGTGCTGGGCGACGAGGCAGCCATCCGGTTTGAGCACACTCTTGAGCGCAAGGTGACGGTGCAGTACATGGAGGCGGAGCGCGGGGAGCCCACCGTGATTCTGGAGCCCGCGTTCCGGGATTACATTGATGCCTACGCTGATGCAGAGCGCGGCCCTCCAGATGGGAAGCTGCCGGTGACGGAGCACGCAGGGGCGCCCGTGTGCCTGCAGCGCAACCTGGCGGTGGCGATGACAGCGTTGGGGAGCAAAGACCACCCCGATGGCGCGGTAGCGGCGGCGCTGGAGGGGTCGGCACTGGTGAACGGCCTGGAGTGCAAGCTAGGGTTCACGGCGCAGCAGCGCGTGAAGAAGATCGCGTACGTGCTAGGCACCGAGGACTACTACAGCCGCAAGAGGCGACGGAGGGACGAGGAGGGCGCGGCGGCGGCGCGGCGTTCTGCCAAGTTTCAGGGGTGGCTGGCGGCGAAAGTAGCGATGCTGCCTGCCGCTATTGCTGCCGTGGCGGCGCCTGAGCCCATGGTGGTGGCGTGATGATGAGTAAGAGTTAGTATTTTGTGTTTCAGGCAGTGCAGCAGTGTGAATGTCGTCTCCTTCCCCCTTTTTTAAAGCAGCAGTAACAAATAATGACGAGGTTTTGAAAAAAGAAACAAACGTTGTTGTTTTTTACGAGTTCCTTCCCCCATTTTCTTTCTACTTCCTTTCGTGTGTGTGGCGTGGCTTTTTCTCTCTTTTTGAGGGCTGGTGGCGTTTCTCTCTGCGTGTGGAGAGAGGCAGCGTTGGTCATTATTTTCGAGTGAGAAAGAGACGCTGCGGGCTTTTACATGATTGTGTATTGTGTGTGACAGGCAGCTGATTGTAACATTGAAGCATTCAGTGGGGGCAGCAGCAGAGCAGTCTCTTTTTTATTTGAGTTGAAGTTGTAAGTTAGTGGTGGAGGGGCAGAGTAGGAGGCAATACTTCTGGCCTTGCCCATAATTCAAGGCCCAGATGGCTAGAGGACGCCCCCTGCAGTCTCATACGTGAGTAACAGTGCAACCCCCCCCCAAAAAATGCATGTGCCGTATTGGTGGGGCAGCTGTCAAACTCGAGAAAATTTTCCTTTCTTTCATTCGCATTCTGCAAGCCACGGCCAACCCCAGTGTTACTTTCAGCATTTTAAAACGCATTTTTTTTGCTTATATATAATGGCGGAGACACGTCTGACGGAGGGACAGGTGGGGACTTGCCAGATGTTGATTATTTCGAATGTTTTCAGCAGGGGTGTGATCGACGGAGACTGACTGCCTCCACATTTTTGCTATGCAGATTTCTGAGTTCAGGGAGGCGTTTGCCCTCTTTGACAAAGACGGTGCGTGTCACAGTTTGATCCATTGCCCCATTGTTTATTTTTTATGCCAACTTCCGGCCTCCGTTCCTTTTTTTCATCCCCAAATCCCATTTTTGATCGCAGGCGATGTAAGCACCCCCCCGCCTCGCTTCCCACCACACCAACCGACCCCCTCTTGTTTATTTTTCACAATACCAACTGCCTCTGTTTTTCTGCTCCCTTTCACTCCCTACCCTCTTTACCACCGCAGGGCACCATCACCACCAAAGAACTCGGCGTGGTGATGCGGTCGCTGGGCCAGAACCCCACCGAAGCGGAGCTGCAAGACATGATCACCGAGGTGGATGCAGATGGCAATGGCACCATCGACTTCAAGGAGTTCGTGGACCTCATGGAGAAGAAAATGAAGGACACTGACACGGAGGAGGAGCTGCGCGAGGCCTTCAAGGTGTTTGACAAGGACGGCAACGGCTTCATCTCGGCGGCGGAGCTGCGGCATGTGATGACCAACCTGGGGGAGAAACTCACCGAGGAAGAGGTGGACGCGATGATCAAGGAGGCAGACACCGACGGCGACGGCCAGGTCGATTACAACGAGTTCGTCAAGTGAGGAGGGCAATTGAGCCTTACGAAAATATGGCGGTCACGCTGTTTGTTTCCAAACTCCATAATGTAGTCTTTTCTCTCTCTAATTAGTTATTATTTATTGCTCTGCAGGATGATGGTGAACGTGAAGTGATGTTTTTTGTTATGATTTTGGCTAGCAGCGATGGAAAATGGAGGAGAACTTCAAACGGTGCAAAACTGACCGAAGGCGGGGGTTTTATTTGGGAACTTTAAAGCTGGAGATTGCTAGGCCTATGTATGTAGCTCGTTATCAGTTCTTGACTTGACACGTAGCGTCGGGACCGACGTGCCCCCTCTGTAACAACACAGAAGCCTGGCTTGATTTGTTACTATTGGTTTTTTGTCAAGGTGCAAGAACAAGAATCGGCAGAAATTTTGGGTAGTATTTCAATTCTGTAGTTCTGCTGGCGATCATCGAGTAGCATGGTGTGGCTGAACCCACTGGCGGGACTCGTAGCGGTCCCAATAGTCGGGGTTGCTGTAAAAGTGTTTGGCGGCAAAAGAGACAAGAGGGGAGACGACGGGCCGTCCTCGAGGTGCGATGAGTTTGGTGGAAGACCATATCATCCATTGTGCCTAGAGGAAGGAGCTCCGCAAGCTGCATCCTCGCCGATTTTGACCATCTCTCTCCTCGATTGATCTGGTGCTGTCTGCAGGATGGAGGAGGGCACCGAGCCCAGCTTCATCTGCGAGAGGGTTTGCACGTCTGAAAAGCTCATGCGGCGAATGGGAGGCCTAGCCAAAGTAAGCTTTGCTTTTACTCAGGATTTTTCTCACCGCCACCCTGCTGGAAGCACCTCTTCTCACCCCTAAACCCCTACCCAAATGCTGCAGGATGTCACCCCAAATACATGCGTCACAGTCTGCGGCGTGTCAGGCATGTACCCCATCTATTAGAACACCAAAAGACTCCTCAAATTTTCTTCTGGCAGATTTCTGACGTTTCTCTCCCTCGGTTCCAATTTTTGCTGCAGCCCTGGACTCGTGCACGGCGGCGTGCCAGCAGGCGGTCTGCTCCAGCATGCACCAGGTGCCGGCGTGGAACGAGGCGTGCATCACGCGATGCAGCACGGAGTGTCAACGAGGGAGGACAGTGGCGCCATAACAACTCTTATTTTTTTATTTCAATAGTATAGACTTGCGCTGCATTATAGATAATAGACGCCAGACTCACGTAAACTTAGAGCTCATTTCTTTCCTTCTTTTCCAATTACTTGTTTACCCTCTCGCGAATAATACCGCTTTTAAAAGTACGTGCACTAAGGCTGACGCTCGTATTTTGGAACGCTGGCAGAAAAAAATTCGTAGGAAAAAAACAAATTAAATAATTTCACGTCACAAAATGCTCGGCAGTATCTCTCTGCATTATCGCCCGGCTCTAGTTGGAGGGCGCCAGGGTGCTTTTGCGCCGAGAAGCTGGACGCAGGGCATCTCTGATTTTTTGCTCAGTAGGGCTCAATTTCAGGCCCTCCTTGCCGCCACTGCTCTTGCTCCCCGTGCTGTCCCTGCGCTGATCTGCCTTCGACGCGCTCCTGGTGGTGTACCGCCGCCCAGGGGGCGTTGCACCACTCGCCGCCGCCGGCGGTGTTTTCTCCACCGTTCCGCTTGAAACCTCCATATCCTCAGCAGAATAATCTCCAGCCTCGTTCTCTTGCATCACCTCCCTCAGCCGGTCGGGGCTGAACGCAGGGTTGGCCGCGTACGAGAACCCAGTCGCCTCCAACAGTCCCGGAGCTGCGGCACCGCTGGCCGCCGCCGCCATCGCCAGCCGCGGCGACCGCCTCACGGGGGTGGCAACCAGCGCGCTGGCGCCCTGTTTGCGCTGCTCGCGGGTTGACTTCATCATGGCCAGCGCAGGAACCGCGGGGGTGCTGCCCCGGCCGCCAGGAGCAGGCGACAGCGCCATGCCCTGCATCAGCCCTCGCAGCTCTTTGGTCGCGCTGCGCGGCGAGGGTGCAGGCACGCGCTGCGCCTTGCCCAGGGAGGCGGCCCCAGGGGCGGGGGAAGAAGGCGTAGCAGCAGCGATGGGAGTGCGAACAGCCGTGGCAACAGGAGCAGCAGCGGGCTTTGAGGCGCTCTTTAGGGGGAAATCTGGGGTGGACTTGGTGGAGGCGGTGCCGTCAGAGTAGGCGGGGTTTTGCAGTACAGTCCCGGGGACGGAGAAAGAAAATCCGGGGTCAATTCTTCGAGAGGGCGGAGTTTCTTTCTCGCTGATTCCTTCTTCCCCTGGCGGGGTGGTGAAGCTGCGGGAGAGGTCGGCGACGATGCCGTCGTCGCGCAAGCCGCGTCCCGCCGCCGCTGCCCCTCGATGCAGGGTCACGGTGCCCGGGGTCAGCAGCGGAATGCCAGAAAGATCACGAGGCACGCCGTCGGGACTCACTGGAGTCAAAGAGCCGCGCCCCGGGGACAAATCGATGCCTGACCCACCCGACGCCCACCCGCCGTTGATGTTGCTACCCCCGCCCTGGGAGATCCCCTCCATTTCAGAGGGAGACTCTGCTTCTGCTTCCGCTGCAGGGGCGGCGACGATGCGGGGGGCAGCCAAGGCCGCAGGGCTCAGCGCGAGGACGCCCGTGGTGGGGGAGATGACGCCAGAGTGCAGGAACCGCGGCGCGCTGGGATTTTCTGCGGATTTGGAGGCCTGGATGTCCGCCAGGGACTGCCGAAGGAGGGTCCCCAGCACCGAGGCAACGGCAGAAGTCGGGGAAGATGAAAAAGAAAGTGCATGATTCGCCTGCTGCGCCTGTTGTGGTGCGGCAGCAGGCAGGCCACCCCCAAATACTTCCTGCTGCGCCTGCTCCTCACTTTCTTCCTCCCCTTTGCCAGCCAGTGCTCTGATCGATTCCTTGGCAGGGGAAAGGCCGTTCCACCGCGGAATCGCCTTCCCCCCCCCCTCCAGCTCCATTTCCGCTTCGTATTCGCCGCCTTCCCCTGCCACCTCCTCGCCGTCGTTGCCGTATTTTGCAAACAGAGAAGACAGGCGGCGGTCAAACGGCGTGGCGCCCGCGTGGGAGCTGTTCACCGTGCCACCAGTGACCTCTCCGGCGGCTTCCTCGTCACTGGGAGCCTCCGCGATGACGGGCGTCTGCAGGTTGAACGCGAAGGAGCCTCGGCGGGGGCGAGCGGCGCCGGGGGAGACGGTTCCAGCGCCAAAGGTGACGTGCCGCCGGGTGGTGGTGTCTGGGAGGGTCACTCCAGTGGCCGGGGTGCACCCTTTTCCCCCCTGTTCCCCGAAATGCAGCCGCTTGGTGGTGGTTTCGGGCGGGGCGGTGGTGCCCCCGGCGGCAGAGAATTCGAGCTTCTTGAGGATGCCGTGGAACTTGGTGGGGGGCGCGGCTTGCGCGGAGGCGCTGGTCGCGGCCCCGGGAGTGGCCGCCAGGCGGCTGGGCACCCGCACGGCTTTGCCGGTGAGCCCGGTGCGGCTGGGGGTGAGGCCGGCCTTGGTAAGCGTGCTGTAAGGGAGTTCCACGATGGTTGGGGCCACGGCGAAAGCAGTTGCACCTGCTGCATCTGCAACAAAAGAAGGAAAACATCCATTTCTCAATTAAAAAAACACTCAAGGACGAGAGAATTCTGCAAAAAATATATATATACACATACTAAAGAACAATTAAAAACAGTGCTGCGTTTTTTCATGCGTCGATTTACCTTGGAAAGCACTCTCCACAGCAGCTGCTGCCGCCGGCTGAGCGCCCTCCTTCTCTGCTGCCGCACCCGCTGCCTTCGCCTCTTCCAGCTTTTTATGGATGCGGTGTAGGGCGCAGGCGATGGGGGTGACAGGCTGGGCGTCCCGCTCCAGGGCATCCATCAGCGTGCGCTCCGCCTCCTTCAGCTGCTGGGCGGCCTCCTGCGCGGCGGCCTTGAGCAGCCAGAAGTCGGCGTCCTTGGCGGTGGGCAGAGCACTCAGACCGTTGGCTAGAAGGGCGTCGGGCTCGTGGCGCTGGACGGCCTTTTGGTGGTGAAAGTCTGGGGCGGCATGGGCCTGCGCGGCGGCAAACACGCGGCGAGGGGCCCCGATTGTGGCCTTGCCTTGAGGCTCATTAGCATCGAACTGGTGCTGCATGGAGAGAAGGCCTTGATTCCAATCCGGGAGGTCGAGAGGAAGGTGGCGGCTGTTGTTGGAGGTCATGTGAGGATGGGCAGCGGCCGGTGGATCGCTCCCAACGCAACGAACTGTTTTAATTCGCAGGGGAAAAGCAAAAGACGGTTGATGCGGCCTTGTCCCTTTGTTGCACGCCAAAAATGAGCTCTCTCAATCACTCCCAAATAAACAAAAATTGTGCAAATTGAGAGAAAAGCCGTTTAACAGCTATTCGCGCTTCGAGCATTGGAAAGACTCTCATCGGTCCTCTGGCGAGCTGCCCCTGCGCTTATCGCCCTTAAAAAATCGCACTCGCGAACAGTCAGATCGATCGATCTTGCAACATCCTGCACGCAACCGTCCGGACACACTCGACTCCCAACCAATCGAATTTTCAGTTCATCACCTCTTTCATCCATCTCCCATTTAACACACAAGCCTATTCGATACCCTTTGCAGTTATCAAACAATGGAAGAGGTACTTCATTTCATTCGTTTCCGTGCACTCCCACTTTTTCTCGACGATCGATCAAACATTCATATATTTTCGCACTGTTCGCGTCTCCCCGACTCCAGGACGCCCCACAATCCCCCGAGGGGTTCTCCCCCAAGCACGAACGCTCTCAGGAGCCCGAAGACCAGCAGCCTGACCAGCAGCCTGAGCATCCCCTGAAGCAGGAGGATCACCCAGCTGAAGCCGTAGAGGCCATGGACCTGGCCCACCCTGAGGAGCCAGATCCACTGTCCCTCCCGCCCCACGGTTGCGACGTTTACGTGGGCGCGCTGCCTCGCACGGCCACCGAGGACCAGCTCCGCGAGTTTGCCTCAGAGGCTGGCGAAGTGTACAGCGTGAAAATCATCCGGGACCCCAACAACCCCACCCAAAACAAGGGCTTCGGCTTCGTTTGCTATACCGAGAAGGAGTCTGCGCTGCGCGCGATGGACCGGCTGCACTTCAAAGAACTGAAGGACTACCCGGGGCAGCGCCTCCGCGTGCAAGCCAGCCAGTCCAAGTTCAAGCTGTGGATGGGGGGCATCCCGTTCTCCCTGGACAAGGACGGCCTACAGGCGGCGCTGGACGGCTTCGCTCTTAAAGGTCTCGAAAAAGTGAACCTGGCGCTGCGAAACCGCGCAGAGCCGGAGCAGGGCAGCCGCGGGTTCGCGTTCCTGGAGTTTTACAACGCGGCGTGCGCTACGCAGGCGCGGCGGCTGCTCACGGGGGCCGCCATCGGAGATCAGACCATCAAGGTTGAGGTAGTGGAGCCGAATGAGCAGGACAAAGCCACGGCAGGGGGCAGCCGCACCGTGTTTGTGGGCAGCCTCCCCCCGGGCGCCACCGAGGACCAGCTGCGGGCGGCGTTCTCGGGCTACGGCGAGATCGAAAAGGTTCACATCCCGAGGGCGCGGGAGGGCGAAGAGCACCCCAGCTTCGCCTTCGTGACGTTCCTGGAGCGGCTGGCGGCGGCGCACGCGGTTGACGACGAGTCCGCGCCCGAGGTTGCGGGCGCGGCGGTGGTTGTGAAATACGGAAGGAGCGAGGGAGGCGGTGGCAGGGAAGGCGGAGGAGGAAGGGGAGGAGGAGGCTTTGGCGGGGGGCAGTTTGGCGGCGGCTATGGAGGTGGCCGAGGAGGAGGGTGAGTTGGAGCGTTTTTTTTTTGCCGTATTTTAGCGGGAAATAGAATTAGTTTTTAGGAGTTGAAAAAAATGGAATTTTTGAGAGGCAATTATTGAGTTTTTTTTTTCCATCGCCATCTTATTAAATTGCGCGTGTTCTGTCGTTTCGTAGGTATGGCGGTTACCAGCAGCAGCAGCAGTATGGAGGATATGGCGGCATGGCTGGCGGGATGGCCGGTGCTGGAATGGGAGGAATGATGATGATGCCGGTGCAGCTGCCCAACGGACAAATGGGCTACATGTTACCTGGGGGCATGATGGGCGCTGGAGGGTGAGCTCTTTAATGAAATGTATTGTCGGCATTTATTTTATTTTTTTAGCAATATTAATATATCATGTACCACGCTTCAATTTTAAATCTTTTTAACCCTTTCTTTTTTTCAATGCGTTTTTAAGGTATGATGCCATGGGCATGGGCGGCGGGGGAGGGCCCATGCGAGGTCGGGGGTGGCGAGGAGGCGGCCGCGGCGGCGGCGGCAGGTTTGGCGGGGCCGGCGGCGGGTATGATGCAGGGTATGGCGGTGCCAGAGGCGGCGGTGGCTACCGTGGCGGCCGTGGCGGGGCTCAGCGGTACCAGCCGTACTGAAAAATGAGAGATAAACAAAGGGGATAAGAATTAATCGAGTGCAGCAGCGTGCTAAGAGTTTGATTGGGTGGCGTTAAATTGTTTAATTCTCTTTGTTCTTTTGTAAAAGTAGAAGCTTGGAGGGAAAGAGAGGTCTAGAGTGGTGGTATCGAAACTTATCTGAAAAGAATCAGCATGCGGAGCGCAGTTTCGTGCGTTGCGTCGTATGGGAGTGAACGATCCCTTCCTTCTGGCAGGAGTAGTCATGTGCACAGCCGGAATTAGCCTGTATTTAGCGCAGCATGGCGCGTGCAAAATCAGCTTTCCACCAAATGATCACATCCGAGAAATGTATTAAATGCAAGCATTATAATAGTGAATAATTTACACTGAGCGTCAGTGTGAGGCGTTTGGATGAGTCCCCCGGACGGGTGAAATTTGTTTGGTCCTTTTAATCAAATAATAATGCCAGGCGTCGCTGGCGACGTCCCGCGGACGTCTGGCGGAAGCCAGGTATGCGCAATTCGAAATTAATGTTCGCATTGTTCAGCACAATTCAAATGGGAGCTGTATTTTTTGTCCAGGTGCCGGATCCCGAAGCCAACTTGACGACAGCTCTCGCTGGGCTGCGCCATACTTTCGTAGTCGCGGATGCAACTTTACCCGACTGTCCTTTGATCTATGCCAGCGAGGGGTAAGGCTGAACACGACTCAGAGCTTGCCAGCCCCCATCTTGCCCTGATCATATCATCCCCAGCACTCACCGCATTCCGTTTCCCTCGCGCAGCTTCATGAAGATGACGGGATACAGCAAAGAGGAGGTTTTGGGGCACAACTGGTAGGTCGCGCACTACTCCAGAGGAGAAGCCCCTCACCAATCATGTTTCTCCCCCCGCCCATCCACACTACTATATCACTTTTCAAACCTCCTTTTTCTCGCCTGCAGCCGCTTCCTCCAGGGCGAGGGTACCGACCCCAAGGCCGTGCAGGCCCTGCGCACCTCCATCCGAGAGGGCAAGGCCATCACAGTCCGCCTGCTCAACTACCGCAAAGACGGCCACCCTTTTTGGAACCTGCTGACGATGACGCCCATCAAGGACGAGGGCGGGCGCGTTGTGAAGTTCGTGGGCGTGCAGGTGGACGTTACTGCCACTACTGAGGGAACGGCGGTGACAGATGCCTCGGGCGTGCCGGTACTGATCAACTACGACGACCGCCTGAAGGAAAACGTGGCCAAGCCCATCGTGGATGACGTCATGCACGCGGTGCAGGTCAGAACAAGAACAATCGGGATTCGTGTTGTGTTATTTCGTATTTTTCATGCACATTTGCAGCATATTAATAAACAATGTTGCTGTGGTGCTTGCTCTCTCAAAGGAGAAGGCTTCACGGAAAGAGTGATCAGCGGACCATGGGATAATGATTTGAACGCCCCCGCAGACTAGATTGCGCTTTCCTCCTTATTGATTGATTTTCGGTGATACACTTGCTTACGCTGCACTTTTTCAATATGTTTGCTTTCAGGTGGAGGACGGCAAGGTGCCCAAGCGGCTGTCGCGGGTGACGGAGGGGCCTGGGTCCCCCCGCGCGCTTCCTCGCGTTGCCTTGGATCTGGCCACCACTGTGGAGCGCATCCAGTCTAATTTCGTCATCGCGGACCCAACCCTGCCGGACTGCCCCATCGTGTTCGCGTCCGACCCCTTCCTGGAGCTGTCTGGGTACCGACGGGAGGAGGTGCTGGGCCGCAACTGGTGAGAAAGTTTGAAAAAGAAATGATAATGAGTTCTGTCGCGATATTGTAAAAGGGCAATATTGGCATAAATATGTCTCCGCTCACTCCCTTCCTCTCTTTTGCTTCTTTTCTACAGCCGCTTCCTGCAGGGACAGGACACCGACCGCAGCACCGTGCAGGAGCTGAAGTCCGCCATCAAGGGCGGCCGCGAGATCACCGTCCGGCTGCTCAACTACCGCAAAGACGGCACGCCGTTCTGGAACATGCTGACGGTGGCGCCCATCCGGGACGTCGACGGCCACCCGCGCTTCCTGGTGGGGGTGCAGGTGGACGTCACGAAGCAGCCCACGGTGGAGGAAGCGGCCCCAGTGGGGCACAACGCTGCCAACGCTGTGGGAGTTGCGATGCGGACAATAGACTGGGTAGGCGTGGATCCTTGGGCGAATTTCCCTTCCTGTATGGCTGCGCCGAAGCCGCACCACGCGGGGGACCCTGCGGCGGCGGCGCTGGCGGCGGCAGTGAAGGCTGACCACGGCAAGCTCCGGCTGCGCCAGTTTCAGCGTCTGCGGCAGCTGGGGGCGGGGGACGTAGGCACCGTGGACCTGGTGTCACTGGGGGGCGGGCTGGGCCCGCGGTTTGCGCTGAAGAGCTTGGAAAAGACGGAGATGGTGGAGCGGAACAAGGTGGGGCGGGTGAAGACGGAGGAGCGGATTCTGGGGGCGATCGACCACCCGTTTCTGGCCAACTGCTACGCGCAGCTGCAGACTGACAGCCACCTGCACTTTGTGCTGGAGTACTGCAGCGGGGGGGAGCTGTACGCGCTGCTCAACGCCCAGCCAGGTGAGAAAAAATGGAAGAAGAAACCAGCGGCGGAAGAATAAATATCAATAAATACCTGTTTACTTAGCGTCATCTTTTGCGCAATGGTGCATAAAGCATGTTTTCTTTCAGATGGCGTTCTCTCCCGTGTATAATACGAAAATCGCATTTTAATCGTGGCCTTCCCCCTTCTCATGCTGTTTTCTGTTCTCTTTCTATCCCGTCGCAGGCAAGCGGCTGCCCGAGTCGGCGGTGCGCTTCTACGCCGCCGAGGTGCTGCTGGCGCTGCAGTACCTCCACCTGCAGGGCTTTGTTTACCGAGATCTCAAGCCCGAAAACATCCTGCTGCACGCCTCTGGCCACATCAAGCTCACCGACTTTGACCTTTCCTACTGCCAGGGCGCCACCCACCCGCGCCTCATCACCCCATCAGAGCTCCCCAAGCACAGCACGACCACCAACAGCAGCAGCAGCAGCAGCAGCAATAATGATGGTAGCAGCGATGCGGCGGCGGCCAGCAGCGGAGGAGGAGGCGCGGCTCCCGCCAGCAGCACTGAGGCAGCGACGTCGGCGCCTACATCACCATCAGCAGCAGCAGCAGCCGCTCCTGCCAAGCCGTCGCCGCCCAAATATCTGCTGGCGGCGCTTCCAGAGGGGCGGGCCAACTCGTTCGTGGGCACGGAGGAGTATCTGGCGCCCGAGGTGATATCTGGCGCTGGGCACGACGCCATGGTGGACTGGTGGTCGTTCGGCATCCTCGTGTTCGAGCTGCTGTACGGTACTACGCCCTTCCGCGGCGCCCGCCGCGATGCCACGTTCGACAACGTAATAAAGCGCGCGCTGGAGTTCCCCGCCGTTCCGGAAGTGTCCCTTGAAGCGCGCGACCTGATCTCGCGCCTGCTGGCCAAAAAGCCGGAGGAGCGGCTCGGGGCGGTGGCCGGAGCTGACGAAGTGAAGCTGCACCCGTGGTTCGCAGGGCTGAACTGGGCGCTGATTCGGGAGCAGGAGCCGCCGTTTGTGCCCGATCGGCGAGCTCCGGGGGGGTCTTCCCGCCTCAGCGGCACTTCCGTGAAGTCCACCGGCAGCAACACTGGCGTGACGGTGGTGTCTGCTCAGATGCCTGGCACGCCCACCGGCTCACACATCCCCGGCTTTTAAATGCTGTTTGCTACTGTGAAAAAGAAAGTAGAATACAAGTTTTGCAATGTTTTGATTTTTCTGCCACCCTTTCCCATCGATTTCCATTTCCTCTCGTTTCATGCCAGCAGTGCCGTGTCATTTTTTTCTCTTCCTTCCCTTCCGCCCAAGATCGGATCTTTTCTCCTTATAATAAATTGTGTTAAGAGAGAGAAATATAGCCACGTCCCTCTTTCATTGCCATCTACCATGTGCATGCCATACTAGTTGTTCTCGCATGTTCCCTCCTCTATGCCGTTCAGCGAGGTGGTCAGCGAAACACGCCTTTTTTTCATCCCTTTTCCCTTTTCTCTTTCTTTTCGTTTTTTTCCCTTGCTTTGCTATGACTGATACTGTTTTTACAAGCCTGCCTCTTGAGTTGACTTTTTTTGGCGGTTGCATTTTTGTCGGTCTGAGACGTGAGCAATGTGCCACTTGCTGCGTGTTTTCAAAGACTCTCATTTTCAACAACATGACGATGACAAACTGTATGTAACGGAATGAATGACACATAGCAAGCAACAAAATTCAATCATTAGGTGCTTGGCGGGCATATGAAAAAATCATTAGACCAAACCTGTGCAGTATTTCATTTTGTTTCTTCGAATTGCATATTATTTATCAAAACGACGAGATTCGGTCAAAATTGGAGGAGCGCCAAGAAAAACAGCCAGGCTCCGTTGAAATGAAAACATAGGAGTTTCAAGTGACAAAAGAAAGCAAAAACGTAGTAGTTATTATCCACCTATCAGTTTTACCCCTCACTCATTCTCGGTGACGTTACTCGGTTCAAAAGCAGCCACCAGTGCCGCCCGCGCCGCCCGGTTCAGCGCCCCCTCCAGCTCCGCCATAGCAGCAGATGCGCCCGCCTTGGTGGCCAGTACTGCATCGGCAGTGGCGCCCGGTCCATAGCTGGCCTCATTTTTCGCCTTGTCGGCGCGGATAACATGGCCTGGCAAAGGAGAGGAAAAGGACGTGTTTTTCTTCATTCATATGCCCAGTATACCCCGATGATAATTAATCTCGTTAAAGAGTACCTAGTTAAAGAGTCCCCGTGTTGTATTAGGAAGATAGAGGAAAATTCCACCGATACAAAAGAGTTTGCGTAATTAAACTCTCTTTCTTTTTTATTTCTCGTTTTCTTTTTATTGGGTTCAATGGGTTTAATGGGTTTAATGGGTTTAATGGGTTTAATGGGTTTAATGGGTTTAATGGGTTTAATGGGTTTAATGGGTTTAATGGGTTTAATGGGTTTGTAATTAATCACCTGACAGCGAGGCGTTGATCATTCTGCCGGAAGCGCTGACTGCAGCGTAGCTAATCTCTTCGTCCCAGGTCGTCTCCGAGGATGGCAGCTTCAGTTCTTTTGACTTTTTGCCCCAGCACAGGTCGTACCCAGCGGTGATGGTGAGCTTGCCCGCGCTGCAGGGGAATAAATCCAATTGGAATAGTTCCAATAGAGCATCCGTCTATATTACAATTTCTCAGCAATATATAAATACAAATGGATAATAAATTAGATACGTACAGCAGCTGCCCAAGGCAGTGCTCATTGGCGACTCCGAGCAGCACTTGGCGAGCCTCTGCGCCAACAGCAATGCCGCACTCGATGCCGTGCACGGTGATGAACCAGGGAGAGGACCAGGAGGCGTTATGTTGGTAGGAGGTAGGCGACGGCAAAATCCTGCACAGAAATGGAGGGAAATGAAAGGTCAAACGGTTGACCGAAAATGAAAAATGCCCCTGTGACATTGGATTGGCGGGGCGTGCCTTGAGATGACGAAACCGTGGCCGTGCTCGAGCCCCAGGCCAAGCGCCACACGCTTCGACTGGAAAAATATCAGGTAGCTGGCAAAGGGAAGCCATGATAAAACTGGCAATTTCTCGATGGTGGAGCACCCTAAGGCGCACACCACCTCGAGGTTGGAGGTTTCTGCGTTCTCCATTTCAATTGAAATAGAGATACGGGCATTGGAACCTGCTTTGAGAGGGAGAAGTGCCAGGCTGGCGTCGGAGAACTAATCTCAAAATTTCAAGTATTTCCTTTAGTTAAACTATAGTTTGTGTCGTTTTATAAACAACTTATTGCACATCGCCATTGCTGTAGAAATTGCTGCGGAGTTTTCAAGATGCGCTGCAAAATTCATATCTCTCGATCACAGGCGACTTGGCTCCCCTCCAGAAAGCCCACCCACCAAATGTGAGATTCAACCACACACATAGATGCATGCACAGATCGCTACAGGCATCGCCTCTTGATTTTCTACAACTTGCCCGTTCATATCTCTCTTTTTTTCTCACCCAACGACCCTGCCTCTTTTCCTGCAGAAGCAGCAGAAGCAGGGCACCATTGGAGGTGCACGCAGGGACGGTGGAGCCCGGCAGCGGGGCCACAGTGCTGGTAGCGGGCGCCACGGGCGGCGTCGGCCAACTCCTCTGTGCCAAGCTTTTGGAGCGGGGCTATACCGTGCGAGCGATGAGCCGCAGCCAAGAGAAGACCCGCCAGCTGTTGGGCGATGCTCCGGGGTTGGAGGTGGTGTATGGAGACATGAGGGACCCTGCCACGCTTGGCCCTGCTTTGAAGGACGCTGCTGCGGTACAGTTACAGAGCGCATGCTCAGCATGATGCTGCTTTCTTCTCGTTACTCCACTTAACTCCATTATCATGCAATCCTTAAAAAAGAATGGTCAAATTTCAAGCACCTGCGATGCCTTTGCAACCATTTTTCTTTTTTAATCACCGCTGATTATTACTAATATTTAGCACCCATCACACACTCCCTGTACACTTCAACCTAAACCCACACTTTTTTCTACTACCCTCGCAGGTGTGCTGCTGCACAGGCACCACCGCCTTCCCCTCCAAGCGCTGGGACGGCGGCAACAACCCCGAAAACACCGACCTCGTCGCAGTGCGCAACCTCATCAACGCCTGCCCCAAGGAAGGCCTCCAGCGCTTCATTCTGACCACTTCCGCGGGGGTGGAGCGCTCCAGCCAGTTCCCCTGGCTCATTTTGAATGCTTTCGGGGTGCTGAAGTTCAAGCGCCTGTCGGAGGAGGTTTTAGAAGGCTCGGGGCTGCCGTACACGATTGTTAGGCCCAACCGGCTCACAGATGGGCCCTACACGTCGTATGATTTGAACACGCTGCTCAAGGGCATCAGCGGGACACGGCAAGCGGTGCAGCTGTCGGGAAAAGACGACCAGCTGGGGGAGACGTCCCGGATTGCCACTGCGGAGGCCATTGTGCAGGCGCTGGCGGCGGGGGTCACCGAGGGGAAGGCCATTGCCATCACAAGCACGGAGGTGTGTCGTTTGAAACATTTAAATCGGGCATATGAAAAAAAATAAAAATAATATAAGATAGGAGCTATTGGCATAAATTGGTTGAGCGAGGACTCATTGGTGATTGTTTTTGCTGCTGCTGCAGGGTGACGGACCTGGGCAGGATCCAGCAAAGTGGCAGGCGCTGTTTGAAGCGGTTTGACATGTTCAGAACCGGTCTCTAATGGCTTGGGGGGAAGAAATCATGTTGGGGGGTCCAAGTTTTAGTTCGCTTCGGCTTGAGGGATTAACGCCAGCTCGCTGTTACCTTTTTTAATTGTAAGTGTTCAGTTCAGCGCTGCGTAATTCAACCAGTCTTCAGCGAACAATCCCACAAATTTGAGTCCCGCCAATGGCCCGCCGCTAAGCGCCTCCAGGCAGACTCGCAGCCCCGAGCAGCTAAGCCTGGGGCTATGGAGGGTCAGCGCTGTCCGCTGCCAAGCCATCCCTCACCCGCAAAGGCCTCTACGCTTTCGTTGAGCTGCAATTCAAAGCTGCTTGAACGTAGGCTCTAGAGGCACGGCCAGTCCGCCGCTGCCACCAGCTTCCCAGCTCCGTGTAAGTATCTGCCGGTCAGCGACAGTTTTCTAGGGCAGGCGTCGCTGAAAAAGATTTCAGGGGCAGCAGTAGCGCTGGCTGGGCAGTATTGCGACGAAGTCTCGGATGGCATGGGTGCACGAAAGGAACCATGCAAAAAGAAAATGCTTGCTGTGCCTGCTGTGTTTTTCTTTTGATCGTCCAGAATGAGGGGCTCATTTGGCGCAGCTGCGACCATTTCAAGTCATCTCAACTATTTTAATTTTATGATGACGACAATAACCGCATCGACACTCTCCCTTGATCTATCAGGGAGAAGACGAGGCTTCTGACGATTTTACATTTAATTTATATTATTTCTCATCTTCTCTCTATTTCTGCCTGTTCAAAGCGCATTTGCCCATAAATTTCAGCATTCTACGATTTTATTCATTTGTAGTTCATTTACCGGAATGTCCGACCCTCCAGAGGCCCGATATGGCCTGCGTAAGCGCAGAAAAGTGGAGCCTGAGTAAGCCCTGCTCTACCCAGTTCACCCTCCTTCACCCCTTCACTTTACTAAATCAACACCCCCTCTTCACCCTCCCCAGAAACCTGGGCGTCGGGCTGGACCGGTTGCTGTCTGCTGCATTCTCGGCGTCCAAGATCTTGGTTTTCTCCGGCAGCGGCCTCTCCGCGACCTCCGGCATGTCCACCTTCTCTACCAAAGGTGGTCTCTACGAAAAGGCGCAGCGCAAGTTCAACCTGCAGGACGGCAAAACGCTGTTCACGTACTCTTTCTTTGACCGCAACCGCCAGGAAGCTTTGGCTTTCTTCGCGGACATCTACCTGGAAGCTTCCAGCGCGCAGGCGGCCCCGGGGCACCGCGCCCTGGCTTCCTTGCACCGCATGGGTCGCTTGAGCCGGCATTACACCCTGAACATCGACGGATTAGCGGAGCAGAGCGGGCTAGACACGTGGCACCCAGAAACGAACCCTGAGGGCATCACAGTGGAGATGCATGGCAACATTCACCACCTGGTGTGCGTGGAGTGTGGGGAGACGGCGCCGCTGACCCCCGAAGCGGTGCGGGCGCTGCGCAGCAAACAGCCGATTAGCTGTGGAAAGTGTCCCCCGGTGGCGGAGGGGGAGGAGGGGGCGGGGGCTCCCCCGCCGCTGCGGTTTAAAGTCATGCTGTGAGTTTCAGTAGTAAGAGCTTCGAACACGCGCATATCCCTCTACATTTGGTTATTTTAATCGCCGTTTTTAGGCTGGAACCAGCTACTGGTCGTTCATTTTTTTTTATAATTGTAGGTACGAGGATGCCGAGGGCGAGGTGATCACGCCGGAAGAAGTAATGGACCTGATGGAGGAGGACTCTAAAGCGGCAGATTTGATTCTGTGGGTGGGGATATCGTTCCAGCAGTCAGCGTCCACCGCTTACTTCAGGAAAGTGAGGCACTGGTTGCAGGAGGCAGGGCGGCTAGAGGAGGTGGTGAGTAGCCACAATTTTTATTTGTTAACCATCTCAGTGTGATGATTTTGAAAGAGCCCGCCGCTCTTGCACCGTATTTCTATTGCTTCATTTTTCAAGGGTTCGTTTTTTTTTAAACTGTTTTCCCTTATCCCTTCATTTTGTTGACAATTTAGGTGCAAGCGGTAATAAACCCCAGTGATGACGCTCTCTGGAACTTGGTCTCGGCCCAGTGCAACCAACGTAAGAAGTATTTTTCAGCGCTAATTTTGCTGCCTAATGTCTATTTTGCTTTGCTGCCCTCTTTCGAGTAAATTTGTCCTTTTGTTGTTCAAAGTTTCACGTTCCATGCAAGTGGCTGAAGTTTTGCTTTGCCACTAGCTATATTTTTATTTTTATTAATCGTTTTTTCTTCCCTTCCCATTTTTTTCCTCTCCCCATGCAGATGAGCTGCAGCTGGTGGAGGTTCTGGCCCCGTCTGACGACGTCCTCCCGGCACTGGCAAGACACATCGCAGGGGACCAGGCTGATGACAGCGGCAAGGACGAGGCGGCGGCGGTGCCGGCAGCGGTGGTGCCGCTAGCGGCGGGGGTGGACGGCAACGATGGGGGAAGCGGAGAGGAACTGGGATCGAGTGAAGATGAAGATGAAGAGTATAACGAGAGCGACGGGGGAGAAGACTGGGAGGGCAGCGATGGCTGACAGTTCAAAAAGGCGGGAATTGGCGGACGCCAGAGACAGTGAGAGGAAGCTGTGCAGCCGCCATCGCTACGAACGCAGTCTTTCTTTTCTTTAGTTTCTTCTCGTTTCCCTTAAGGTTAAGGAGGAAAAACACGTTGAAAATAAGCATATCTGCGGTAATTAATAATAAATAACCAAGCCAGCAAAGGAATAATAACCTCGTGATTGGAAAACTCGAAATTGCATTATGGCGGCGGTTGCTTTTAGCGTCCGTCTCAGCCCCCTCGATAGCGGACGCGCTGAACCAGTTCAAGAAAGGAGCCCAGGTAATGTTAACTAATGATTTCATTTCAGGGGGGAAAGAATAAATACGTGTCTGCTCTGCAGATGTGTATGTCAGACCGACGTGCGTCAATGATTTTCGCCCAGGGGTGAGCACGCCAATTTGAACCGCCACCGCTAATTCGCGGTTGAAATTTGCATAATGACGCTGACGCCACATATCACGAGTGCAGAAGAACAAATTAAAAAAACGATACAGCAACAAAACAAAAGCAATCGTTGTCAAAAGATACTTTAGAAACGCGCATACGATGTTCCAAGGACCCCCCCCCCCCCGCCTAGACGCTTCCGAGCACCTGCGTCACTCGAAGAATCAAAACTGTGGTGTTAAAGCAAACTATGGACTGCAGCGGGGCCAGCAGCATGTGCTGGGCGATTAGGGCCCACCAGCTGGGAACCAGCGCCATCCCCAAGCCATGCTGCCGCTCAAAGAACTTTTTCGAACACAGCTCATCGACAAAAAAAAAGGCCAGAGGAATGAAGTTGCCAAAAAAAAGCTGCACGGCTGCGTTATATGCCACGCAAGCGCCCCACTGATCCAGTTCTTTTGCCGTTGTTGATCCGCCCAACGGGAGGGACGAAGGGAATGGCAGCCAGCGCCCTAGGTTTTCGTCAATTCTTGCCACTGCGCTCTGATACGCGTGGCCCTGGCCCAAAAGCGCAACCTCCTCCGCACACCTTGAGAAGTATATAAGCTGGCTGGCGACAAAAGAGATAACAAACAACGGCTGCTTCAGCTTCAAAGGGTACACGTAGGTGAGAGCTGCAATATGGAGGGTTAACGGGGTTACTAAGCGTGATTCCATGGGGGTGATGGTTCTGGCACTTCGGAGAGTCGTGCAACAAATATACAATACAATAAACTAGACATGGTCATATTTGTGCATTCACTTCTTACCTACGTGTACTTGCATGGAGGGCACCACGAGGCACGATTTTGGAATGCCCAGAAGGGTGTTGTTCCACGCCCAATTTGTTGGAAGCACAAAGGATTGAAAAAGAAATTTGCTCATGCCGCAACCATAGTACATTATGATGCGCAAAGCTTGCACCGTGAACAGAATCCCGGTGCGGTGAAGCTGAAACCAGCTGTAGTGGAAGCGAAGCACCCAGAGAAGAAAGACACTCGAGGCAACAATTTGCACAAAAAATACAAGAGGCAAGCCAATCCACGTCTCAAACTTTTCTTTGAAAAACCCGGCGAAAGTCAGGGCCAGCAATAGAAGCGTTCCGACGATGTCATGGACGCGTTTCTCTTTGTGAAATTGCATTGCCCAGCTCGCTTCGACTTCAGCACTTTTGAAAGTGCAGAGGCCTGGTGAAGAGCCCCACCACATGGAGTTGAAATAAAGCCCGTGTTTAGAAGAAGAAGCCATTTTCGATTAGAAAACGAGAAACTTAATGATTTCTTTCTTTAGGTCATGGACATGTATAGAAGAAGAAGGTCGGTGCCGCGGCTGATACTGATGTACGATGTTTGATCAATTGACGAGCAGTCCAAAGGGTAATTATTTTTTCAAAAATCTCGAGCTAGGTCGACTGCAAGTGATTGATTAACACCTTGCGGCCCTTGCTAAGCGATGTCCGCTGAAATCTGTGTTTTTTTTTGTTTTTTTTTTGGAGAGAAATGTAGGGGAGAACATACAAACTATACTCTGCGGCTCGCAAGTAGCCCGGAAAAATGCGATGATCTAAACCGACGAAATGATTGCAAAAAACAAGAAGTGAAGAGGAAAATCATCGAGATAAGTTCTAGGTATAGCAAGCAAGCAAATTGCGAGGCAGCGCTGGAACGTTACGTTCAATGTATATAGTTGCCAATCCACACCAAATTTGAAGAAAAAAAGTCGAATGCACGCTTAAAATAAAAATAAAATAATAATGCCGGAATTTTCGCCGCGCTTTAGTTTTGAAACTAAAAAGCAAATTTGCGCGTATTTTGGCGGAGATCTCGATCAGATCGAATTCCTGCGCCCTAATTCCTGCCGACTCATCCCTGTCTGTGATGTAATTCTAATGTCTTACAAGAGGAAGAAGAGAGCATAAGCCGTAAAGAGTGGAGGGAAGTGGTACACGAGGGAGGAGAATCAAAGCACGCTGCAGAGGTAGTTGGTAAAGTAGTTGGTCAAAATAATCAGTCGAAATAAAAAACGTAAACAAGGGGTCAATGAATTCAATATTTTGCGCGAGGAAGGGTGAGCTGAGGTAGTCAAGACGGACGAGGCGGGGAAGAGAAAGGGTAAGCTTAATCCTGCCTTCCAACTACCCATTAATCAAATTGAATAATTATATTGATTGTTTTATTCATTCGTGGGCGTCGTGATAACTATTATTTTCGTTGGGTGCTTGCATAAAATCGCTCATCAAATCAATCATCGGATGACGGTCCTGGACATGGACCCCACCCCCACCTCGCCAGCCCCGCCCTGCGGCTTGGGCCCCGGGAAAACGTTCCAGAAGCGCAGCGTTTCGTCGCCGGCGCCGCTGACGATGGTCTGCCCATCTGGAGACACCGCGAGGTACTGCAAAATGTATTGGAATACAGTTTAAGTTATAATCGAGTCGTAGAGCTCTATTTTTACTATAAAATCAAGGGAAATGTAGAAATTAAAAAATCGGCATTGTTCTTTCTGTCTTCCTTCGGCCACATACCAGCACGCGCATGGTGTGGCCGGTGAGGGTCGCCAATTTGTGCATCCCTGGGTACTTCCACACCACGATCTGGTTCTGGGAGTAGCCGTGCGTGGACACTAGCTCGTTGACGTTTTTGGACCAAGAAAGGTTGCACACCTGCAAAATAATGATGTATGTAAGGTTTTGATTAAGTTTCCCATGGAAATGGAATAAACACGGTAGCGACTGTATCCGAGTGCAATTTTAAAGCGGAAAACAGATTGAAGAAGTCCCCCCGAAATTGCATCAATAAGGATAGAACAAACCATTTCAATTCAAAGAAACAGCTCAATATATAACTTGCCTGCGAGCCGGTGTCCACGCTCTGCAAGGCCTGCCCCGTGCTGGTGTTCCAAAACTTGATACAGCGGTCAGCCGTGCCGCCCCCGCTCGCCACCAGCCCATGCTGGTGCGGACTCCACGCAATCGCCTTCACCGCCGCCTGGTGTGCCGCAAACCGCTGCACGGGCGCGGTGCTGGACGCGGACGGCGACCAGATGAGCAGCAGGTTGTCGTTCCCGCCGGAAGCTAACTCCCGGTCATCTGGCGACCATTTCAGTCCACAGACCTCCGAGCGGTGGGCGTTCAGCTTCGTGGTAAAGGGCTCCGGCGCCCTCACGTCCCGCAGCAGGATCCCGCGGTCCCGGGAGCCTGTAGCTAGCAAATGGTGGTTCCACGACATGCACCCCACCCGCTGCTTGTGCCCTGCCATGCTGCGTACTTTCTTGCATTTCACAGGGTCCCAGATCTGCACGTCGCCATGTTCGTTGCCCACGCTCAGGTAGGTCCCGCGCTGGCTCCAGGCCACCGAACACACTGAAAATTCGCCGCCGAAGTCTACGAGCCGAGTGACCTTGCTGGTGCAGGCGCTCCAGAGGTATACGCACGAGCCCAGCCCCACCGCGAGCACGTTTTGCGCCGACCAATCCACCAGGTTGAGGTAAAAATCGTCCGCTAGCGCCGGCGCGTCCAAGACTTTGAAGGGCGCCCTCGGGATGCGGCGGGCGGCGCGATCCGAGGAGGCTAGCGCTGCGGACGAGGGCCCGTCGTCACCTGGCATGAGCCCCCGGGAGTAGGGAGACTGCGTGGGGGCCCCTGCTGTGGAGGTATCGGGCGTGCCTGCTTTGTATCGGAACAGATTTCTGGCCGGGCTGCGGGTGGGGGAGGAGTGAAGGGACGACCCTGGGGGCGGTTTTTCTGGAGAGGTGGACATGGGGCCGCACCCCAACAGCTCGCTGCGCAGCAGCATGTTGTATGCGCCGCCAGCAGAGTCCTCTTTGTCTGCCGCCCGGCGAGGGGCCTCCGAGGCAGCCAACTCCCGCTCTAAAACGGAGTAGTCCAGGCGGGAGGAGACGGCGCGGGAGGGGATGAAGCGGTCAGAGTAGGTGATGCGGCTGCGGGGGCTGCGAAAGGGGGCGGTGGCGTTGCTGGCGGTGGCAGGGAGGGATATGGTGCCGCTGTCGCCGAAAGGGAGGGTGAACTGCGGGGGACCACCGCCGCTGGCGCTAGGCGTGTCCATCGCACGCGCTTCCGTCTCGAGAGAAAGAACGCTGCTTCTGCACGAGCAAGGGAAAAATGTAAAGTGAGGATTATATATTCCTGGCGTGAGGGTTGCCTCCTTCCAAGTCAAGCGCCGGCGGTGCGACAATAGCAACGTGATGTGGCAGCCGCAAGTGTAAGGATCCAGCGAATCGCACGCCGAAAGCCAGCAACAATTGGGATCTCGTTGGCCCGCAATTCGTATTTTACCGTTGCCTGCAATGGGTGCAGCAGCATCGGCGCGCCTTGTATCAACGCACCCTATTTATTCGCTCGAGATGGCGAGCGCTGCAGCTGTGCACGCTAAAATAATCGAGATCTCGTCTGTCGCTACCGTTTCTCGGAATCGGGGCCGCTCGGTCCAGACAGGCCGACAGTGTAGGCTTAAAACTACTGAGAAGTGAATGAAATGTGATGAGCCAGGGCCATTTCAAGCTCAGTCTACAGTTTAAGCGCGCAGCGACGAAAAAAAGAAGTTTTCCGAAGGACCCACTTGCGCACGCTCGCATTTACACGAAGCCAAACTATTAAACACATTCCCGAGATCGATCTTAATTGTTTCCAGCAGCGGGCGCGTCCTAAAATAACCATTTTTATCAATATAAATGATCACACAACCGCGGCTGAGCGTTTCGTTGCGGACGCAGCTGGGCACCACGCACGCCCAATTCAAGCCCCGAACAGTCCTCAACCCCCGGTGTCGCGGGCAGCGCCTCTCCATCCAAAACCTTTTCACAGGCAAGTGGGGCGCCCTCAACTGCCGTCAGGCCACACAATTCATCAGGAAACCCGCAATTTTCAAGCGTCCAACACCCTCTACAGGCATAGTGCAAGGCAAGGCGCAGGTCCGCGCCATTGACCGCCGCCCAGAGTCTCGTTCCTTTGAAATTCTGCTGCCCGAGGGCGCCGCTGCCGGCGTCAAAATCGGGGCCAGCGTGGCCATCAACGGCACCTGCTTGACGGTGGTGGCGCAGGATGGGGACTGCCTGCGGTTTGACGTCATTGCAGAGACCCTGCGGGTGACCAACTTGGGGGGGCTGTGTGAAGGGTCCACCGTCAATTTTGAACGCTCAGCAAAAGTGAGATGATATGATGAATTTGCTCTTGCAACTCTTTTTCTGCTCGTATTTATCTTTGCATTGCGTTATGACTCCTTCATTTTGCACTGTTTGATTATGTTCAGTTCCCCCCCCCCTTCTCATTTTCATTTCTTATTGCGTTTTTTTTAATTCAGGTAGGCGACGAGATCGGGGGGCACACGGTTTCTGGCCACGTGCATACTACCGCCACCATTGTGGGCGCCCGCCGCACCGACGAAAACGTTCGTCTTGAGTTTGAGTTGCAGAACCCCGCTTGGATAAAGTATGTGCTGCCAAAGGGCTTTGTGGCGGTGGACGGGTGCAGCCTGACTGTGGGAGAAGTGACAGACAAGACGTTCAGCGTGTATCTCATCCCAGAAACCCTCAGGTAAGGAGGATGGGGGGCGTATAAGTTTAGTGCAAACTAGGCTGCTCTTCTCGCCACACAGAGTAGTAGGTTTGAACTTTCGTTTTGGGGCTCAAACGTATCAGTATGGAAGTAACGAAGTCATAATTTTTCACCCTTTCGTCCTCCGTCATTGCAGGGTGACTGTGCTGGGCCTGAAGGACGTTGGCGACGTCGTCAACATCGAGGCAGAGGCGCAGACGCAGGCCATAGTCAACACGGTGGAGCGGGTGGTGGCGAGATATATGGAGCAGATGGCAACGAGCGCTGCAAGATAAATGCAGCAGATTGTGTACAACATAAATATTATTTATTTGAGTTGTTTTGGTGAGAATTTGTCAGAGGAAGAAACACCCGAGAGAGCCTCAAGTTTCGTAGAGACGTACCGTTACGGCTGCAGTTATGTGTGTTTACATTCCAATCGAAAGCAAGGTTAATTAGAGGAGACGCGGCAATGGGCCTGGGCAGCTGCAGGCAGGCAGGCGGGACAAGAGTATAAAATAGACAAAGGAAGACAAAATGCGAATTATTAAAAGGAGAGTTTCTAAGCATAAGAATTCTGGAGCAGCAAAGGCATGCATCAGCAAGCGAAGACCGCGAGAGACAATGCACAAAGAGACTAAAGTCTATTAATTAATCCAGCAGCAGCGCCATGTCTTGGCCGCTGCCTACGTAGCTTCCGCTGCCGGTCGAGGGATCGGGGCTCAAAAAGGGCGGCGGCAGGTCAGCAGCGCAAGGCAGAGGTGGAAACTCTGCGTAGGAGGGCACTTCAGGAGTAGCGGCCGAAGGCGGCCGATACGCGAGAATGGTAGGAGAAACTTAAGAAGCGGCTGCGGCTGCAGTGGTGGGCGAAGGGAATGCCGTGCTCAAGCTCGTCCTGCAGGTCTACTTGTGAACCGCCGACGGCCTCTTCTTCTATTTCGCCCGTTACCGGCGCCCAGAACCACTCCGTGTCGCTGTCTGAGCTTGCAGCATCGATTCCAGCTCCGACGCAGCTGATTTCACGAATTCAACGCGGAGTTGCTGCTGCTGCTGTCTGTTGATTGAGGACTCGTCGAGGTAGAAAAATGCAAGGGCGACTCCATGCTCGCTGATTATTTTTTATCCGGCTCAGAAATCCAGTTTAACGAAATCATTGAACGATTAAAAAGCGGAGATGGTCGGGGGGGATGCTTCGAAATTGGTTTATCCACCCCCCCGCGATTATTTCCCTCGCTCTCGCTCCATCATGACAGCGACGTGATGTTCCAACTTGGAGAATGATTTATTTAATTTTGAAATTAGCATTAATAAATTGAAATCGAGTGGGGCAAAATTTCTTCCGTTGCTGCTCTCCATGCTTCTCCTGAAGCCTGCCTCTCCGCATTTTGCGCCTTTAGGTAGGAATGGGAAAGCTACAGCCAAGTTTTAGAACAGTCACATCGCGTTAGCGGATCCAATATCCATTTGCAATGCAGAGCCCGCCGCTGGCAGCGCTCTAACTCTCCAGGTGATCGCATGGAGGGCTGTAGCTTTAATCGCAGGACTTTAGGGCGATTCCACCACTATTACCGTCTCCCAAACCTTGCTGGTTGCTTCTTAAGGTGATAAAGAAAGTCATGCTGGCGTCGAAAATCCTTATTGTTGTCGCTGGTGGGGATCCCTAATTAGGCTTACAAAGCTACAATCGTTCGATAACTGATTTTTGTATAAACTAAAGAACAAGCATCGATTGCTGTACGTGTAAAAAATAGACGAGCTGGAAAACTTTAGCCCCGCAAATAAAGGTTTGTTATTTTCTCAAACTCGAAAGCAGGCGAATGTGCCTGCTCAAGCGTAGCTAGAATACAGAAAATGAAAACCAGAACGAAAGAAATACATGTATCAAGTTCATATGGTAAGTCAAAATACACTTGTTAAGGGGAAAAAAAACAATAAAAACGAGCACAGGTTTTTATCTCCCAACGTTCCAAACAAAGGACACCTACGAAGACGAAGGCGATACAGCACCGAACGGGGCTCTTCATTGCGTGAGATTCTTCACCAGCTGCAGCTCCTCCCCGTTGGGCAGCTTGATCGAGATGCTCTGCTGCTCCCCAAAATGCATCACCGCTCCCACACTTTTGCACCATGGCATGCCCAGAATAACGTCCAGCTCCTCGTGCATAGGAATCACATCAAAGTCGAGGTTGTCGGCGTACGCATCGATGGAAATGTGGGCTTGTTTAAGCGCGAAATCGACGGGCGTGAGGGCTCCAAACGTGTCCATAGTGAACACAGCGTCAGCGTTGGATTTCGCTTGGTTGTAGCGCTGGACAAAGTTTTGGTTGACGAAGTTGCTGGAGGTGGCGGTGGAGACCATGATGGTGGCGGGGATGTGGCTCAAAAAGCCGGAGTATACGTAAGGCAGTTCCAGCGGCGAATCGACAAAGGCACCGCCGAGACGTTCCACTCGTTGAGGGATGGCGACGTCGCCCGCGACCGCGCCGGATGAGGCCCCCGCTGCGTTAATTGGCGGGCCTCCGTTGGCTGACTGCTCTCTGGCAAAGTGGCGTTTTCCCATTGCAATCTCAAAATTCCAAACCGTAATGTGACAGAGCGAATGGAAAAGGTATGTTGTAAGAAACACGCAACACCACAGCGAACAGATGAAATAATACGTATTTTTAATTCGTTATGCCGAGCGAGCGGGAGGGCAGGAGGCAAAGACAACTCAAAATTGTTCGAAATAGAAGCGCCGAATTTGGCGTCAATTCGCCTTTTTTGGTTAGAAAAATGTGTACGGGGGGTCATCCGGTGGCTGCAGCCTCCGCGAAACCCCTGTGCCGCCACAGAGAATATGAAAAATTCGATGCAATTGAGGAAGAGTGAGTTTGCAATATTTTCTTTCAAAACCTCTTCATCATGCTCTCCACGAGTCCTCGAACCTTATGAATCAACATCGCAACATGTTTTTCTGCAGGAGGCTCCAGAAGAAGATCCGCCGGGCCAAACGCCTCGCCCGCTCCGAGCTCTCGGTGAGCAAAGGTGAATGGCGACAACACGCCTACGCACAAAGCAACCTATTGCTCTCTACAGACCACCTGCACGACACCCTCCCCCGCGTGGACGCTCGCACATTAACTTTTGAAGAGTTTGTCGAGCGCTTTGAGAGCCCTGGCCTTCCAGTCGTTCTCACGCACTGCTGCGACCCTTGGCCAGCCGCGCAGAGCGGCGCCTGGACGGAAGAGGCCCTCCTGAAAAATTACAGCCAGCACAAATTCAAAGTGGGCAGCGACGACGACGGGTACGCTGTGCGGCTGAAATTAAAACACTTTCTTCGCTATGCACAGCACGCGCAGCACGGAGCGGTCGACGACTCCCCGCTCTACATCTTCGACAGCACCTTTGGTGACCGTGAGGGCAGCAGGGACCTGGCCAGGGACTACTCAACGCCTGCCATCTTTTCGGAAGATTTGCTGAAAATGGCGGGGGAGCGCCGCCGCCCGCCCTACCGCTGGCTGGTCATCGGCCCCGCACGCAGCGGCACCAGCATTCATATCGATCCGCTAGCCACCGCTGCCTGGAACGCTTTGGTTTCTGGTAGAAAGCGGTGGGCTTTGTTTCCGCCGAGTGCCGACAGGGCAGCGGTGCGGCCGGCGGGGGTGGAGAGGGAGGCGGCTTCGTGGTTCACAAAGGTTTGGCCGCGCACGCAGAGCGCGGACTGGATGGGTCCCCGGCCGATAGATGTGGTGCAGCAGCCGGGCGAGACAATTTATGTGCCCCCAGGGCAAGTACTAACCGTAATTGTGTCGAATTTGAGAAGAACCATTACGCGATTGTATAAATCCATATTTTTTAAATTGCAAATTGACGATTTGTTTTGTTTTCTGAGTTTTTTTGCAGGTGGTGGCACTGCGTGCTGAATCTCGAAATGGCAGTGGCAGTGACCCACAACTTCTGCAGCACCGCAAACTTTGCGGAGGTGTGGCGGCACTGCCGCAAGGGACGGCCCAAAATGAGCGGCAAGTGGCTGGCGGTGCTGAGAGAAAAGAGGAAAGATCTGGCGCAGGTGGCTGCGGCGATCGATGCGGCTGGGGGTGGAAAAGGAGAGGTCGTGTCCTCCTCCTCTTCTTCAAGCTCTTCTAGCAGCAGCAGCGACAGTGAAAGCGATAGCGAAGACGAGGCGGAGCAGCGACGGCGGGAAGAAGGGAACAAGCGGCAGAAGCGGAGATAACTTTGCTTTTGATTTTTTCACCTTGAGCTCTCGATTTCATAACGCTGATAAACCTTGATATACGCGCATCGCAATCGAAACGAATCATTTTTTTAAGAGCAGCTTTTCGCTCGGTGAGACCGGTCTCGGGAGCCATAAAAAAAAAAAAAAAACGCCAATTGTGAAGACGTTGCCTTTCATCCCTTCTGAATCCTCCGAGCTAAGGGATAGCCACAGCACGCGGGGTCTCCTCTTTCTCGCTCATTCCCCTTTTAGCTACTGTTTGCAGTGGCCAAGCTAGGCACATACAAAAAAGAAAACTATATATGTCGGGTTCTGGGGGTCGTGTAATAGTATCGCGAGCTGGACTCTACCAAATTGCGCATCGGTTGCACTGATGTATCATATAAACCGTATACATGGCCCCATTTTAGCGATTCCTCGAAGGATGAGGCCCCTCACTGCTGCCATCGCATTGATCTTGGCGTCCTGCTTACTCCCGCGAGGTTGGTCCTCAAGAATCATCTTCTCTCTCCCATCATACGTATTCCCAACTAACTGGTTTTTTCAATTGGGTCTTGCAGCCGACGCCGCGCGTGAGCTCAAGCAGGATGCCACTTGTTTTACGGAACCCCTGCAGCCTGGGCCTAATGAGGCCCACGGAGCAATTTATGCGTCTGAAATCACTTCACAGGCAATGCCGGGCGTGCTGGCAGACTGGACGATCGAATACCTGGTAAGCTGCACGCTCACCTCCCGGGACCCGATCGGGTCGCGACAGTCAGAATACAAATCTAATCCACACCTGCCATTTCTGTAGAGCGCCGTCTTGTTCACATACATCAGCCCAAGCACCACGAAAGACATGTGAGCACGCATTCTATGCCATCAATCTGGGCCTTTTGCTTAAAAAAATCACATCGCCTCCATCTTTTCCCTTTAGATACTTCATCGGCGGGTTCGATGCGGATGCCACCGCGACTGCACGCGCCACAATCTCCCCTGGTGAAGCCCCCTGGGCAGTGGAGGTCTACACTTCAGCAGCCGGTGCCGCCGCCGATCTTTTCGACAGAACAAAGAACCCCCGGCCCGCGCTGTGCGACCGCTGCAACAACACCCACGCAATACCTGCGCCTGATGCGAGCGGAAACCCCCTGCAAGACCCATCTGGTCTCAAATGCTCTGCAGGGACGCCTCGGCAGGCCACCATTAAATATATCTGTGGGAGCGCCAATCGGGTGGAGCCCAGCGTCGAAGACGCAGCGATTACCATGGTGAAAGACATGAGCATTACTGAGACTTCTCCCTGCTCGTTTGAGATCGTGGTCCCGATTCCTGAAGGTTGCAGCAAATGCACTCCGCCGCCGCCCGCAGATCCCTCGCCCCCGCCGCCAGGTATACAAAGTTCATTTTTAAATAACAAATCACGATAATTGATTATTTGATAAATCACTTAATTGATTATCCACAGTCCAACTCATCGCAATATTGTTATGTATCTGCCTGAAGGAGACCCGCTGCAGCTGCCAAGCCCTCCACCGCCTGCAGTTAAGGAGGGCCCACTGCCGAGCCCCCCACCGCCTGTTGTTGAAGAGGAAAATTCTATTGTGCCTAGCCCGCCACCCCCCAGCGTCAAGATTGATGACGAGGATGTGCTGCCCAGTCCGCCGCCGCCAGTCATTGAAGAAGAAGACAGCGACGATGATGACGACAACCTTCATCACTCCCCTCCTCCAAAGAATCGCTACAGGTATAAAAAGGTCCCTTCCTCGCCGCCGCCCAGCGTTGAAGAGGAATCCGACGATGAGGAAGAAAAAGAACAGACTACCCAAACACCGCCGCCCCCTCACAAACAATCAAGTCGCTACAAGCGCAAAAAAAATCGCTCCCCTTCTCCTCCGCCCCCGCCTTCTCCTCCACCGCCACAGATACGGCGGTGGGGCAACCGGTATCGGTATAAAAAGCCTAAAAAGCCTTTTTTGGGGCCGTAAACATCGCTATCTGCAAGGTTGCAAGTTGGAAATTGTATATATTGTCTCACCCACGTTTCGATGATTTGGATTGCGCTCTGTTTGAGAGGGCAGAGCTGGATAGTTTCAAATACTGTGTTGTTTTGTTTTTGTTTTTCCCTCATTTGATCAACAGCTTTGGAGATTCCTATTGTCCATTGTTTTCCTCGCGTTTGGATGGCTTTTTTACCATGGTTGGGCGATACTGCCCAGCATTTCGAAATGCATAGCGGCACAATTGAAAGCAAACCCGACCGGGACAATTCCTTTTATTCGTTTCTTGGAAACTGTCTAAATACATCGTCCCTCAATAATTCCATAAATGGCTGTTTATCACGTTTTTTCGTTTGCTATAACAGTTTTTGCCGGGCTCATGAGCTTAAATATTAATCAGCATCTGTTTGGCGGCGGAATTGCCTCATATATTTTCAAATAATATTAACATTCGACTCCCTACAATCCAACTTCTTCTTTCCCTAGTTTCTTTCCCCTCCTTTTCCTTGCTCCTAAAAAAAAAAGTCTGACTCTTAGAGTTACTCTACCTAACAATAAATCAGAATTTTTAAATGTAAAGCTCACTATAATATAGTATTCAAAGGTGTGTAGTTTAAAGCCCCAGGGTCTTGCGGCTCAGTGAAACAGGCATCAAATCACATCGCCCACAGCTCAACAAACAATCCCCTGGCCGCTCCGCTGTGCCCACCATGAAGCCCGGATTCGCGTCGCACTCGCCCCCCTCAGCCCACCCCTCGCAGTCCTTGCGGCTGTCCTTGCATCCAGGCGGAGCTGGCGCCGGCGGGGGCTTGAACACCACGTGCTGTACTTTTTTCGCCCTTTCTCGTCCCAGGGCGTAATGAGCCACGTGATACCACTTTGTGGCCGCAAATTTGACGCCAGAGATGACGGGGCACGACCCATGTAGCGATCCCTTGTCCAGCGTCCCCTGCAACGAAAAGAACGCGAAATCAGCTATACGACGTATAACACTCGGCCACTTTTTTTACAAACATAACACGAGATGAACAGAATAAGGCTTGATTAAAAGTCCTGCTACTCACCTCCGTTCTTAGGCTCCAAAACACCACGGCGTCGCCTTTTCGAGGTTTGACCGCCAGCCCCCCCATTGCGCACTTGCTGTACCCGTTGGCCTCCGTCTGGGTGGGAGGCTTCGGCACGTTGGGGAAAATCGTCTCGCCGCCCTCCTCCACGTCAGTTAGGTACATTAAAACCGTGGCCAGCCGATTTCCGCCGTTGTCAACGCCCCCTTCGTGGAAGAAGTAATCAAAGTGTGGCTTGTACTCCTGCTTCTTTTGGTAGCGCAGCACCTGGAAGCCTTCGCCGTGGCCCAAGGGGATGAGCGTCCACTCGCTGAGCTTTCTTTCTATTTCGGAGATGACGACGTCCTCCTGGCGGTCGAAAAACATTCCGTCTGAGGTGCGAATGTCGGAGATGGCGTCCCCGCCGCCGTCCTCCACCACCCCGCTGCGCGCCATGCGGGGCACGGCTTTATTCACCATATGGTCGCACTCTTCGTCGGTTAATAGGCCTCTAAAGAGAAATATGCGCGGGTCCCAAGAGAGCACCTCCATGCCGTGAGGGCGGGAGGAGTTGGAGACGACGCCCACGGGAGCGTGCGTGGTGGCGCCTCCGCTGCGCATGAGCGGGACATCGCCGGTGTTGGCAACGCCACTTCTGGTGGTGGAAGACTGCTCAGACCAGCCGATTAAGTCGCGATCCAGGCCGCGTGCGCACGAAAGGGTGGCCAAGGAGAGGATGGCGAGCGCGAGAGGCACGTGGGAAGGCATTTTTAATATGAATCTAGAGAGTTTTATTAGCTGGCGAAGCTCATTTGCGCCGAAGCGGCGTTATCGCTGCTGCAACATGCTACGAATAAAATAAATATACGCTTTCTACGCGTTAAGCTTGCGAAAATTGAGCTTCATCAACCGAACAAAAGAACGTGTCCAAGTTTCGGTGATCACCACTCAATTTCCACTTATTTTATATTATTTTGTCTTCGATCAGCCCATCAGCAGCTACACCATGCCCATCGCAAGCATTTCCATGCAGCGGACAGCACTCTTGATCCCGAAAAGCATCGCTTGCCGGTGCGTGGCGATGCACTGTGTTCAGTGCAGCATAAACGCGATTCAATGTTTTTGCAATGTGCATAGCAAAATTGCGAAAGCTTCCGAATGCACCATACACCTCTCATTTTTTTGTGCTGCAGGCCCAAGGTGCAGCGGCGTGCCGCTGTCGCACCTCGTGCTCTCTTTGGCGGCGGTGACAAGGGAGAGGTGCGTATTAAGCGGTAACAGACAGGAGTCGTAGACTTTTTAGCTTTTTTTTTTTTTTTTTTTTCACTGCTAGCTCTAGTGTAGTTCTTCTTCTGTATTGATCTCCTCCCCATTAATCCCTGCTATAAGCATGCATATCCCTTTCCATTCCTTGCTCGTTATCACACAAATATCGCAACCTACAACACTCAATTATATTCCAAACACTCAATTGTTTATTCCAACGCCCCCGTCTCCTCCATTCCTCGCAGGGCGGCGGCTTCCCTGGACTGGGCAACATGGGCAACCTGATGGAGAACATCAAGAAAGCGCAGGCGCTGGTGCAGGTGGAGGCGCAGAAGGTCCAGGAGGAGCTTGCCCTGGCAAGCTTCGAGGGCTTCTCCTCCGATGAGACTGTGAGGGTTGTAATGACTGGCAACCAGGAGCCAAGAAGCGTAGACATCACCGAGGAGGCATACAGCCAGGGTGCGGAGCGGCTGGGCGTGTTGGTGACCGAAGCTATGCTGGACAGCCACCAGAAGAGCGTGGCAGGAATGAAGCAGCGAATGGCCAAGCTGGCGTCGTCTCTGGGCGTTCCAGGCATGCCCGGCGGCCCGTAGAAAGTAGTGTTCGACAGATAAAAAGATAGAAACTTGAAATCTAAACTAGAAATATCGTTTAAAAACCCCCGCTGAAGAATGGAACATGAAGAGGAGGGCCTTTACTATTCAGCAATGTTACCCTGGAGGCGGAGATCTCGACGCAATGGGCACGCTTTCTACTGCTTTTCATGGAGATGCAATAATGGCAATTTTTACAAATAAAAAAAATCACCGCTGTCAAAAACACATCCTGTCAGAGAGAGAAAAAGCTATTAAATAATTAAATGCTTCTGATTCCTCACTGCTGCGTCTCATCGCTGCTGTCCTCCCCCCTCTCCGTTCCCACACTCGCGGGAGCCAGCTTCCGTCTCTCCTCACCCTCCACCGCTGCTTCATACACTTCAGTCGGCGGATTGGCATCGATCAGCTGCAGCAGCTCTTCAGCCACCACCGTCTCCTTCTCCAGCAGCGCGGCCGCCACGGCCTCCACCGCCGCTTTTCTGGCCTCCAGCTCCCTCAGGTTCTCGGTGTAGGCTGCTTTGACGATCTCGGCAGCCCTAGAGCGCGTAGCGTGCCAGCTGTCGTCGCTGGGCTGGAAGGAACCGCCCGAGATGGACTCGCCGAAGAGGTCGGAGTCGATGTTGTCCACGGTGACCTCGAAGCTCTTCTGCATGAAGCCCAGGCGCCCCGGGGGCGGCGCGTAGCTGCAACGGAAAGAAGAGAGGGAACGGGGTTTAAAAACGAGCCGATTTTCCAAGGAAAAATGTATGCCAGATGGTCCAGATGTAGTATACGTATGAAGTAGAAAAATACAGAAGTATGGGCAGAAACAAAAACTAAAATGAGGGGTACATAGGAAGGGACAAAAAAATCGGCCGCTGCGCCCCAAAATTTCCTCAAAATGAAGGGGAAATATATATACTAACAAAATATACAAAAAATATACACAATAATAGAAAAGCTCACGTTGTGATGCCGATAACGGGGTCCAGCCCATAATTGGCCACCAGCCGCATCGCCAGCCGCGTGGCGTCCCTCACATCAGTCACGCCGTACGTGGTAGGCGCCCCCTCCACCACCTCCTCCGCGGCGCGGCCCGCCAGGATCACGCGGATGCGGTCCATCAGGCGGCCCCGCGTCATAATGAGGTAGCTCTCGTCTGAGCCGCGGGCGTAGATAGTTCGGCTCCAGCCGTGCCCGCGCGCCGCCAGGGACACCCGCTCCACGGGCTCGATGCGCCCGGACGCGCGCTGCAGCAGCGTGGCGATCACGGCGGTTCCCGCTTCGTGCAGGGCCATGGAGCGTTTGATGGCGAAGCGCTCGGGCAGCGGGGGACGGCGCACGCCCTGCAGCACGCGGTCTGTGGCGTTGGCCACGTCCGCAGGGATGATCTCATCCCCTCCGCGCCGCAGCGCCTCCAGCGCGGCCTCGTTCATAACGTTGCCCAGCTCAGCGCCCGACAGCCCCGGCAAGTCTTTTGCCAGCTGCAGCAGGTCCACATCGGAGGAGAGACGGTGCCTGCGGGAGTGGATGGCCAGCACCTCGGCGCGCCCAGCCTCGTCCGGGCGGCGAATGACGATTTTTCGGTCGAAGCGCCCCGCCCGGATCAAAGCGCTGTCCAGCAGATCTGGCCGGTTTGTGGCGGCGATAAAGACCACCCCCGTGTCGGGCCTGAAGCCGTCCATCTCGGAGAGCAGCTGGTTGAGCGTTTGCTCGCGCTCCTCGTTGGTCTTGACGCCGGCGGAGGCCCGGGCGATGCCCAGTGCGTCGATCTCGTCCACGAAGATGAGGCAGGGGGCCTGGGCGCGGGCGCGCTTGAAGAGGTCGCGCACGCGGGCGGCGCCCACGCCCACGATGGCCTCAACGAACTCGGAGCCAGCCATTTGGTAGAAAGGAACGCCAGCCTCGCCTGTTGAACAGGAAGTGGAGGGTAAAGTAAGTAATAAGAGTAATTTTAATAATACGTTGACTATATTATTATTAAGAATCGTTTTCAAAGCATCTCTGTAGATTTTTGTATCAATGGAACAGACAATTGTTAAAAAACGGAGAGAAAGGCAGAAAAATAAACGTATTTTTATCTTCTTTTTCCGTACCTGCCACTGCCTTGGCCACCAAAGTTTTACCCACACCTGGGTCACCCGACAGCAGGATGCCCTTCGGGGGGCGGGCCTCCAGGACGGCAAAACGCTTTGGATCCTTCAAGAACTGCACAACCTCCTGCAGCTCCTTCACGGTGGCGCCTGCATAAAAAAACAGAGAGGGAGAGATCAAAGGGGGATTGCGCATTTTAGTTAGCGACCATTTGGCATTTTCCCCAGAGATGCAATTAAAAAATATATATATATATATATTGTGGGTAGCACGGCGTGGTAAATACCACAGCATGTACAAATATAACACTAGGCCAGGGAGGATAAACCCTAAGGGGTGAATTTTCTCTTACCGATGCCGCCAACGTCTTCGAATTTGACGCCAGTGGAACCGTCTTTCCGCGCGTTGCCCTTGGACTGCGCAAACTCCATCGCCTGCAAACCAACATAAAAGAACCCCAAACCAGCAGGCACCATGAGTTTCCAAGTAATTCAACTACTACTGGTCTTATTATTTTATCGGAGAACCCCAACCCCAAAATTTGCAGTGTAAAAGTAAGAAAATCATCTGTACTCATAGATTGTTATGGTTCCCTTGCCTGGAACATGTCGGTGGGCATCTGTTTGCGGGGCCTGAAGATGCCGATGGCCAGGCAGACCCCTAGAAACGAAATGCCAAACCCGAAAAACAGCACAGAGGGGATGGTCTGCCAGAAGGCGTGCAGCGAGGGGGCTGAGGGGGTGAAGTTGAAGGAGACGTTGAGCAGACGGTCGCCCGGGCAGTCGTAGCTCTCTCCTCGAGCTGCCCCTGTCCAGCCTTGCCGCTTGAATTCTTGCTGGGCTGCAGGGGAGAGGCGCTGCTCGTGCGCCTGGAAGAGCTGCTCGAAGACCTGGTTGTAGCCGTACTGCGAGGGGGAAAGCAGCGGCTGGGAGGAGCGCTTGGCCTTCCAGATGCCGCCATTGCTGCCGCCGCCTGCGATGGAAAGATTAAAAAGTACAGAGATGGTATTGGTTAGTCAATAGTTGGAAGGTGCATTAGATGCTACGAGTGAAATCGAGAAGAACGGTATTTAACATATCTGATAAAGGAATGAATGGTCTACGGGAACGGAAGAAAACATCGGGAAGAGGAAATAAAAGGGTAGTAGTGCAGCCTCAGTGTTAAAAAGCTCTGTTAGTTATGTCCACACGGTTATTCGGCGTTGGATTATTGGTTAAGCATCCTTGGCAAATATACACACCCTCTCAAAAAACCACAAAAAAAAACCACAATGTTCCAGCTCAAAAGAGAAGAAAAAACAAAAAATTTAAGCTCAAAATTGGGAGAGAGAAGTCGACATAAAGTACCTCAGCACACGAATCGACCGGTTAAAAAGCCTTGTATGCTGAACTTACCCATGTAGTCTCGTAAAAAGTTTTCGTGCCCCGCCTTGTCCATAGCTGCCCACATCTGGCTGCCGTCCGCCTTGGTGATGAGCACGCGGTACCCCGGGAACACCGGCCGCATGAACCTCCCCGAGTCTCTGAAGAAGTCGAGCTTCCAGGGCGCGGCGTCCGGATCATAGTAATGCGAAGTCCAGTTTCGCTCCCTCAGGCCCTGGTAGAACTCCATATAGCTCATCTGCGGGAGGGAGGCCCACTGCGGTTCTGCTGCGTACATAGAGCCTGAAAAATGGACCAAAAAAGAGGGGGGAAAAGAGGTTAGAGGCGTGTTGGCGGTGAAAAAACGCCCCCCCCCCTAAAAAAAGGAGTGCAAAATGCGCGATGACCCAGCAGAGCAAATTTAAAGCGAGGTTGAAATGTCAGAGGCAAACGTTTGATTTCCAGGATTTCGGTCCATTTGAGGGCGCATAAAAGTGCCTCTCAACACTCAACAATAAACTTCATCTTGCTCTCCGCTCTATCATTATCTTCTCACCTCCCAGCACCTCTGCAGGCACGTAGTCAAACACCTGGTCAGCGTTCTCGTCGCCTTTGCCCTTGTTCTTCACCTCAAAGTGCACGAATAGGTCCTCCACGCTGGGGCCCTGCTGCTTGATGCGCTTGAGGTCTGCACGCGAAAATTTTGAATTGGGCTTCGGGGGGGAGGCCCCACCACTGCTGCTGCTGGCAGAGGCACGGGTCTGTGGAGGGAGCAGCGGGATGAGGATTAAAATTAGGGGATAGGCAAGGAGGGAAGGGCGAAAACGAGGTGAATGGGGGTGACGGGAAGATTTGAGAGGAGATGAAATTACTTGGAATGAGGGGCGAAAGCGCCAGGAAGGGGCTGAAATGGTGCATGTACTGCCCACGACTGCCGGCTGCAGGAGTGCCGAGTCGCCAGTGCGCTGGTACGAGGCGCAGCCTAGGATTGATGCCATGTTTGGGACTTGGTTCCGAGATACGTCCAACTTAGCCGCCGCAATGCTTTTTCTTCCAAATGCAATGCTCAGATTGGTTGTTTAAGGCGTGAATGCGCGTCGCCGGACGCCGGATTGTCAATAAACAGTGCGCCGCAACTTTGTCGAAAGGCCTAGCCACGACAGGCCCTTGGAGCGGCGGCAAGGGCTACTTCGAGTGATTGAAATATTAAAATATACTATTTGAGAACACGAGCGACGAGTGAAAGACGATATCCATTTTTTGCTCGTGGAAAGTGATCGCCCTGTGGTCACTGCCAGCTCTCCCTCAAAAAAAAGCTTTTTTAATCCAAGTTGCAACCATCAAGTCGACGCTGCCCAAGAACACAGCTGAAAGGCCACCTTGTGTTAACACCAATTTTACTCATTCATTCCTCAAACCCACAGGCTATCTGCGGTTGATAACCATTTATTCAGTTTTTTCGGCTACGACCTTGTGCTTAGAGTTAACTGAGGGGCACGCAGCGGCAGCTACAACAAAACAATGTTTCAACCATACTCTGGGGCTTCTAGCCTCGCCAAGGTCAGCGCTGCTCCATTTTCGTGCTGCATCAATCAAAATGACCATTTTTTTCACACTCGCACTACCAGATCCCCAGCAACTCACCCTTTATGCCAGCTTCATGTCTCTGTCTGCAGCTTTTGCGAGTGGGAGCCGTATGCACAGGCCTGGTGTATGGCTCTGTGAAGCTTGGATATCTCAAGGTGAGCAGTTTTGGGAGATCGCGCTTTTTAGGCCGTGCAGAGGCTTGAGGGCTGTGCCGGAGCGGAGTTTTCATTATTTTCATCTCAGTACATTCCATTCTTTAATCTCACGCTCCCCCTCCCCCCCCCCCCCCCTTTATTTTCTGCTCTCAATTCAGGGTGTTGCCGCTTCAAACGCAAAGAAGGCGGCCAGCGAAGCACACTGAACCTTTTTCCAACTTTTTTTTTTAGCTTAAACTTGCTCCCTCTAAATTTTTTTCCTCTCTCGTTTCTGTCATGTAAAAACCTTTTCCTAGCTCCATTCAAAGGCAGATATTTGCCACCAGACGCATCTTACACACGCTTAACAGCGAAGTTGCCAAGCCATCGGACACAATACAAAAGTAAAAATGAAAAAAGCAGGGCACTTCATGAAACATTTTGAAAATGGAATGGCCGAAATAAAAGGGAAAGAAAGAAAAAAGGGGGAGGAGAAAAGCAGCGGGGAAAGCGAGGGGGAGAAGCAGCTCTTTGCCCTGGCAGCGGCACTACGTTTCGTGCATGCTGCCTCAAATGCAAAGAAAAAGTAAGGGGGGGGAAATGCTGCTGGGTTCAACACCTCAAGTCTCCACGCTGACCTACTGCTCAAAGACATTATCTGAACGGTAGTGAAGATGCCACCAACGAAAAAGGCTGGCGACCCATGCATACGTTCGGATGGGAACTGGATGGTTACTATGTTGTAATTGCCGCAGTATTGTATATCTAGAAATAAAAATCGGCATTATATTATTGTTGTATTGTACACTCATCCGTTCATTCTCTGCACACCCTCGACAGTATTAGACCCGGGAAAAAGAAAGGAAAAAAAAAGTCTTGCAAAATTTAAGGGAAATGCCGCTTCCCCCGCTCAGCTGCTGCCGCCCCACAAAAAATGCCTGATAGAGTCAGAAAAAAAATGTGTCGGGGAAAAATAAAAAAATTCAAGCAGGAGGGGGTGGAGGGGTGGGAGACGAGAGAGCGGGGGGCAAAACCTGAGAGAGAGAGAGAATGGACAAACAGGCGGCGGCGGTCGTTTCACAACAGCATTTATAGTAAGGTAATTATGAGTCTTCAAGGACGTGCATGGGGTCATCTAGCATTACTGTCGTCGTCATTTGCTGCATGGGCTGCTCCAGAAACTGCTTGACGAGGTCCTCTGCACGTGGAAAGAAAGAAGAAGAAGAAAGGTGAGAAAAACCCCACCGCGAAAATATTACCCCAAATTGCCGATTTTTCGGGAAATTTGAAAAGTAAAATCCATCCGAGTTTTTTTAAATAGCGCATGTTTGCTCTTCTTACCTTCACTTGAGTGTTGGGTGAACCCTCCCCCGTCGGCTCCGCTGTCGTCGCCGTGGTGGTGCCCGCCCAGCTTCTCCTCGCCTTCCTCGAACGACGGCAGGCTAGAGGTGAAAGTGTTGATGCGGCGGATGGGCTGCCCCAGCGCGCCTAGCTGCGGGTCGCCCCCGCCCGAGGCTGCGGCCTCGGGGGAGCGCCGACTGCCAGGCGGGACTGCGAAGAGAGGAAAATGATGAAGAAATTGAAAGTTTTAGTTAGAAACAAGGGCAATAATAAAATGCAAAGACGAATCATAACGGAATTAAAAAAAATCTAAAGTGTTATTGTTACTCACGTGGAGGTCTGCCGCGGGGGTCTGCTCGCTGTCCCACCGCCGCATGCGGCTCCGGCTCCGGGCTGTACTCGTGCAACGAAGCCGCCAGCAGGGGCAGCTGGCTGGTGGACATACTCTTGCTCATCTTTTTCGGCCTTGAGAACTCTAAATTAGCCAACAGGTCCTCGTCCTCAAACAGCAGGCCCCCCAGCCCGCCGTCGCCGCCCCTCCGGTCGCTGTCCGGCTGCAGGAAGTCGAGCGAAAACCCGTTGAGGTCGATCGCCCCGCCGCCGGTGCCCCCGCTGCTGCCGCCCTGCATCTGCATCATCGGAGAGGGCCCCACCCCAGGAATGGCCGCCAGCTCCGCCAAATCCAGCCCCTTGAACAACTCCCGGTCGTTCATGAGGTCGTGGATGTCTCCAGCGTCGGCCCCAGGCACTTGGAGGAGCTCCGCCTCGTGAGAGGCGGCGGCGGCGGCCGCCGCCTGCGACGCCGCCATGAAGCGCGGCTCGGATTGGATGCGCTGCAGCCCGGTGCGCTTGCCCAGTATCTGGCTGACGGGGGCGTGGCCGTGGTGGGGCAGCACGTGCGTCTCTGACCCCACTCGAATGAGCAACGGCTCCTCAGCGCCAGAACCGCCACCAAAGTTGAGCTGCAAGCCGCCTCCAGGGATGGGAACGAAGGAAGGGCCGCTGGGGGCAACGGGGGAGGCTGCAACAGAGGAAGGGCCTGCAGCCATGGCCATAGGCTCCGGTTTCACTGTGACGGCGGCGGCGGCCACTGCCGCCGCGGCTGCCGCTGTGGACGCCGCCAGGTTGGGCATGGAGCCGGAGCGTTTGGCGCGCATGCTGGTGCTGCGTGTTGTGCCCTTGGTGGGGCGGTACTCATACTCAAAGTCGCCGCCGTCGCTGCCGTCGTCATCGTCGCCGGCAACTGCGAAGAGGCAAACAAATAGAGAAACCAAGAGTGAGAAGGGGACAGGTGTCAAATACCAATGGGTTGACTGAGATTACACCCTTGAAACCATGATTATTGACGGTGAGAACAATCGTAAAATTTTTATTATCATAATTTTCTATCTTCTCACCTGAGTCCGCAATGTCTCCGTCCGACGCCGCGCCTCTGTAATCCGCCCCAGCAGCCCCCCCGCCTGCCGCCGCTGCCGCGGCCAGCGCCTCAGCGTCTGCCGGCATCTCGTCTTTGAAGTTCACGTACGAGCGCGCCTCCCGCGGCTTCAGCCGCCACAGCGCGCGGTCATACGCCCGCGCGGCCTCCTCTTCGCTGTCAAACAGCTCCCGGTAGGCCCACCGCCGGTTCACCATCACCTTGGCCTCCCACTTGCCCTTCTTCTTGGATACTCCGCGGAACCGCGAGGACTTGTCCATGGGCTTCACCCCCAGCGCGCGCTGCAGGTCCTCCCGGTCGAGGCCGCGGTAGGGGGCGACGTCTTCCTCTCGGTAGTCAGCCGAAGCAAAATTGGTCTGGGCGTGGTCGCCGTGGAGGGCCAGAGACACGCGGTCGTACACCCGAGCCGCGTCCTCCTGTTACCGATTGTGAAAATGGAAGAAATGAGTGGTGAGAAAGGAGGTGATGTACTAGAAAGTATTAAAAAAAAAACTGGAAATACGAGCGAATAGAAAGGCGAAATCGCCAGGAAATAAACCATTAAAGCTCTCAAAAGGTTCGCATAAATACCCCTGTACCTAAATCTATCATTAAAAAAAAACACCATATATATTTTTCAACGCTTCAATTCTCTCCCTCCCTCGCGTACCTCTGTCTCGTAATACCCCAGGTGGGTCACCTTGCCGTGCACCAGGATGCGCGCCTGCCACTGGTTCTTGCGGTTGGACGACCCCACGCCCATGAAGCGCGAAGTGCGCTGGCGCGAGGTGAACCGCCGCCGCGGCGCCTGTTTGATCCGCTCGCTCTTCAGCGTCGTCTTGACCTCCTCCCGCGTCTTCCCCGTCAGCCGCGGGATGGGCTCCTCCGCGTAGTCCGTCAGCTCAAAGTTAGTCTGCAGATTGGGGTTGTCCCGGCCCAGAAGCCCAATGGCAGCTCGGTCGTAAGCCCTGGCCGCCGCCTCCTCGGTATCAAAGTAGCCCACCGACACGCCGCTCTTTCCCAGCGCCGCCACCTTGATTTGTACCCTCCATTTGGCTTTCTTCCGGTCGTACGAAACCCCTCGGTACCGGCTTTTGTTGCCGGCAGACGGGGTTCCGCTGCCGCCGACTTGGGGGCTGCCGTCGGAGCCCAGCCCGCCCGCTGAGGTGTTGGCGGAGTGGGAGCTGGAGGGGCGATCCTCCCCCGACTCCTGCTTCACCTGCACCGCCAGCTGCGGCGCGGTGGGGGCCAGGGAAGAGTACCCGCCGCCAGGAGCCTGCTGCAGCACCGCATAGTGCCCCCCAGGGAAGGCTGTGAGCTGCGGATACCCAGCGGAGGCCCCTCCCGCGGGTACCTGCCCCCCTGGGGCCATGCCAAACTGCGGGCGGATGTAGGTTCCGCCTGGGAGAGCAACCAGAGGCACCGCCGCTCCCTGCTGATAGACGTGAGTTTGAGGGGGGGCTTGGCCGGGCGCCAGCGGCTTGCCTTGCAGGACCATGGTCTGGGGGGCCAGATACTGGCTCTGGGTGTAGAACATTGTGGGCATCTGCTGCTGCTGATGTTGCTGCTGGTGGTGGGCGTAAAGCTGCTGGTGGGTCGGCTGCAAATACTGCTGCTGCTGCGGGTCGTACTGGGCCATGGCGGGGTTCCCAAAAGGCTGCCCTGCTCCGGCAGGGTGCATCGCCCCGTTGTGGTCCATGGTTTCGCTGCTCAGTGCTGGGCTCTCACTCTCAAATGATCCATCCAAGACCTGTTGAGGACGGGGCGAAAGTGCGTTAAGGGGGCGTCAATTGGGCAGCAAATAGAGTTGGGATGGCAATGGAGTGCCACAAGGTAAAAACGCGGCGAGAAAGTGTGGGAATATAGCCCGCGGGCAACTATTTGAAGAAGCCGAAACAGCAAAATCGTCCAAACGTGGCCGTAGGTGTGAGGCAATGGCCCCCTAAAATATCCAAGGTATTTATTCCGAGAAGAACAAGGGTTGCAGCGGCCAAACTGGCCCGCAAAGTGGGCGACACGCAGTCCATCTTAATTAATGGCCGCAAAATTGGGCAAAATGCGGGCCCGGGAACCGCCTAAAAATGATGCATATGCAATCGCGACAACAAATCAACTGCGGCATTGTTGCTCACCTCCAGTTTGGACAATGTTTTTCACTCCGTTTCGTAGAGGTGCCTGGCTGAGTGAAACACAGCCCAGACGCCTTCCTACGACACCTACTCCTCGTAACAAGCGTCTCGCTATGTTTGCAAATTTAAATTGAATGCGGGAGTGACGAAAAACAGCAACACAATCTCGAGCTCCTTTCTTTTGAAATTCTTTCGGAGGATTTCAAGATTCAAGAAGCCAGCATTTTGGTTGTTTTATTGCAGCATCGGACTGAATCGAGACTCTTGACACGCCGCAGTGTGCCCAGGGTGACACATTTTCATTTATTTTTTTAGCAAAATGACAATGGTGGGCAAGCTGTTATCGGCCCCAGTGGGCGACGCGGCAGCTTGCTTTTCAACCACAAGAATACCCAGATCACAGCCATCGATGCGGCGATGGCAATGCACAGCTGTGCCCTTGGGAATCCCGCCGTTTGCTCTGCTTCTCCCTGCTGCACGCCAATTCGAAACAACAAGCAGCTGGGCAGCGTCAAGGAGACCTTCATTACGGGTCCAGGCGTCCAGTGGTGACAGCGCTCCCCCATCGGGTGGCAAGGTAATCTAAAAACTCAATTTTGGTGTGTCATTACGGCAGCAAGAAATCTTTTACTGCCATGTTGCCACGCATTTAAACCACTATGATACCCAATACCCTAAGAAACCCTCCCAAACTACCCGCTTCTGCTCATTTCCTTGCCCCAAATACCGTTTAATTTATTTAATACAACCTATAATTTCTTCGCAGATCCTCACGCTGCCAACCATTCTTACCCTGGCCCGAGTGGCCGCCATCCCCGCCCTCATCGCGGCCTGGTTCACCCAGCGGTGGAACCTCTGCGCCGCCCTGTTTCTGAGCGCCTCCATCACCGACTATCTGGACGGCTATCTGGCGAGAAAGTTGAACGCCTCCTCTGCTTTTGGCGCCTTTTTAGACCCCGTGGCAGACAAGCTGATGGTGGCCACGGTGCTGATTCTGATGGGGCTGACCCCCGTGCCTGCGGGGCCCCTCGCTGGCAACACCTGGCTGTTCCCGGTGCTAGCATGCAGTGAGTTCTTAAAGTAATAAGTAATATGCTGGGTTTTCCTACTAAATGCAGCATTTTGGGCTCAAAATACTATAAAAATGACACGGAAGTCTTCAGAATTCAAAATTAATTCTGAAATGGAGAATTCGGCGTTAAAATTTACCCATCAATGTTCATTCTTTTTGCAGTTATCATCGGACGAGAGATCACGATGTCGGCGCTGCGAGAGTGGGCAGCTGCGCTGGGCCCCGAGGCCCATCGCGCGGTGGCGGTGAGCTGGACGGGAAAGTGGAAGACGGCGTCGCAGATGGGGGCGCTGACGCTGCTGCTGGGCGCCAAAATGCCTGAAATCGGTGCGACAACGGCAGCGGCAGCCGGAGCAGCAGGCGTGGCGTTGCTAGGGGTGGCAGCGGTGCTCACGGTGTGGAGCTTGATCGAGTATTTTGCTGCGCTGTGGAAGTGGATGGTGTAATGAGTGTATAAGGAGTGTAAAACTAGAGGCCCTCCGAAAGCCATTTCGACACAGGAAAAAAGCTCGCTTCCATTTGTGCATGCTATTTTGTTGTTGTATTAAAGTCTCTGAGATATCTGTTAAGAAAAGAGGGTCCCAATACCCTCGTTCCCACTTGATCACGAACAATAGAAGCATCTCTCATTTTGATTTTCTGCGTTCTTGTTCGGAGATATGGTGCGTGGTAAATACAGGGGCGGCGGACGACGTGGCGGTGCTCCCCGTCCGTCCAAAGATGCCAGCGACAGCGGTTCGAGCGAGGACGAGTTCACTCGCAAGAAGATTGGTACGCTATGAAAGCTTGCGCAAACCCCTCTCTTTCCCACGTTTGCTGCATTTTCACGCATGTACACATCAAATCCAGGCGCATCCCTCACGCGCCTTCCCTTTTTACCCCCCTTTTTTCCTTCTCTCTTTTCTGCAGTCGGACAGGCGAGCAACGTTGGCATGCTGCCTCCCAGCAGCAGCGACGAAGACAGCGACGATAGTGGCGCCAAGGGAGGCCAAAATCCCAACGTAGGGGAGCTTCCACCCTCAGACAGCGATTCAGACTCTGAAGAAGAGGACGCTGGAAAGGCGGCTGGAAAAACAAAGCCTGCTATACCTGCTGCGCAGCCCGAGGCGGCCAGGCGGCGCAAGGGGGAGGAGGGCCCCAGCGAGGCGCAGATGCGGGAGGACATGGAACGACTGGAGCTGATTAAGAAGCGGCGTGAGGAGCAGAGGCTGAAGAGGATAGCCGATGAAGGGTGGGACCGGTTCGCGCCCGTCACGGAGACCAACAGGCCGCCGCTGCCGGGGGATTACGTGAAGAAGGCCGAGGCCGAGTGAAAAATAATAAGAAAGAAGGGGGGGCTCGTGCTCTTTGGTTACTTCGTTGTTGAAAAAATGCGATAAACAATGATGATAGAAGAAAAAATGCAATTTATATAGTGAAATATGCAGTGGGGTAATACAGCGAAAGGGTCAGCTGGGCGTGGGATATAGGAGTGGGCAGCATGAGGTTGCCGCTGTCGGTGCCCTAACTCTGCCCGGATGGGATGGCACAGCAACGTTACTACTACTACTAGAATAATTTATTATTTACAGGTTAAAATAAGCATACGAAGCATGCATATTGACTTTTAAGATGAAAAATGCTGCAACGCCGCCGCTGAAGCATTTTTGCGGCTCGTTTTTTTCATGTGCACTCTGTTCAGTTTTCAAAATTCAGTTTTTGATAATTATTGCTTGAATGGATGGGAAAATTAAGTATTGAGGAAAAAACTTTTGGGGGAAAACCGTGCGTGTGACATAAATTTGAAAATTCTGTTAATTGCGCTTATTAAAAGCTTCTAGAACTTCACAGTCTTGGAAAATTCATTGTTGGCGGTATCAATAGAGTAGACTTGGCGGCCGTTGAGGCGCTGCAGCCCCCTGTTGTTGGTGCGAGAGCCGCTCTGCACTTCGCATAAACCGCTCTGCCCATTCATTTCGCACTCAGCTTCTTGTATGGTAGTCGCCATGGCGGACTGCAGAGTGTCCAGCTGGCGAGAAGTCAGCATCGGACGGGGCGTGGTGAAGACGTGCCACGAGACAGACTCGCTGCAGGGAGGGGTGGTGAGGGATCCACGGTACCTGAAGAACAGAAGACGAAAGAGATGGGCAGTCATTTGATTTTAATTGGCTCAGAATAAGTCATTTTGTGGCGGCAGTTGCTGTCTTTGACGTTCGCTCGGTGCTGAGAACGGCAAGAAAAACTATAAGCAACCGGGGTAACTGACCAGGCGATGGTGCTGTTTTGGGGGAGGAGCAGGTTAAGGTTGAGTGATTTCTTGGGGAAAGAAATAGCGCCCTGTAAAACGTAGTCAATTGGGTGAGTGCTGCCGTTGCCAAACGTTCGCAGTCATTCCTCTATACAGCAACAACACCTACCTCCTTGCCCACGACCTGAGGAATGTTGTCAAGGATATAATTAAATGCTCGAGACACCGCGTTGCTGTTTTGGTTGCGCATTGGAAAGTCGTTGAAAGTGAAAACCACGCCGAACACAGCCAGGCAAGGCTTGAGGGGGTCCTTGCACTGTGCAGGCGCGTCAGCAGCCTTATCGTCGACCTTGGTCACCAGGTGCACCTCGATTGGCCCCAGCAACCCGTTCACGACGTGCTCGGCGGCGCTGTGCGCGTGGAACTGAAAAGGGACAATAGGAACAATGGCCTCACGGTCGGTGCCCCACATTCCGCGAGAGGGAATGCGGGCGGCGCTGTCAGTGAGGCTGTCCCACTCAACCTGCAAAAAATAAAGCTCGAATCAATCCCCCCCCCCCATATACCGGCATGAGAGTGAAGAATGGCGACCTGCCTGGCAAGCATGCCCGGTGTTGATGATTTTGATGCCCCGGGCAACGCCAAATTCCAGCTTTAGGTCCTCCATGCTGGGCATGCTGTCCATTTTCTTGGTTGCCGACATAGCGATGGCAATAGGTGACTGCTGACGCCCCGAATTGCACGTTCCAGGCCAGTCAGCGCCATTCTGATGGTAGTTCCAGGCGGCTGGGGCTCCCTCGGCCAGCAGGCGGCGGATCGGTGCCGTTGTAGAGGCTTGTTCGCCGAAATAATGATGAGCGCACCCGCGAACGCTTGCCAGCATCACGGCCAAACAACATACGCTAGCGGCGGTAGAGACACGCATAGTTGTCGTTTTGAGCTTGGATTGATTGCAGGCAATGGATTGTAGAGATTCAAAGAAAGGCAGGCCCCTTTAAATCAGGCGGTGATGGTTGTAATGAGGTGGGATTATGTCAAGAAGCAATGTGCCCGGCCTTAAAAAGAATAAATATGACGAAGATGCTGTTGATCATAATTAAAAAGCAGTAAATAATCCTCCAACGGAAGGTGATGAGTGGGGACACTCATGGTGGCTTCATCGATTGTAACGATCTCTGAGTTGTTACTTTGTAACTAGTCAATTTGCACTTTTGAACTGGCTGGATAACTAGCAAGGACTGGTTGGATAACTAGTAATTTAAGTATCAAATTAACTCCAAAATCCGACTGATTTTTTTCCCATTTAGATGTAGTGCCAGTCAGACTCGTACTGGAGGATTGGGGGGGGGGACCAACGGAGATGGGGCCCCGGGGGGGCCCACCCGAAGGAAGGATACCAATTGATACCCAAAAGGGGGTTACCAATGAAACTAATTAAAATGATAACTGAAGGTATTAAACTAGGGGGAACAGGTCTAAGTCTGTTACATCGATGACACAACTTTCTTTATACATATAGTAAACCAGCCCCGACATAGTAGAGTCATAGATAGAGAACCGGTAAGGTAACACCCCCAATGAAGCCATATCTTTTAATTCTAAAATAATTTTACTTCTTCGAAACCTTGAAACCTCTACTGTATTCAGTAACTGGGTCTTTAAATAATGATGAATTTCAGCATCACATCGCAGTCAAACAAAAACAACTGAATAGAGCACAGGAAGGTGATATGCCAGAAAGAAGCGGGAGAAGAAAAAGAAAAAAGTCAAGCTGCATGGTTTGGAGGTTTGGAGGTTTGGAGGTTTTACATGAATCTTCGTGAGGAAAAACGGGAGGACTTCAAAATATAAGTAAGAAGCGAAACGATGCGGTGCCGTAAGTGAAAATATATTAATGCTAAAAAAAATTCAGGGAGAGAAAATAATTTAATATAAATTCTGGATGTCGGTGTTGTAAAACGTTGTTTCCCCATAAAGGCGACTTTGAAAACAATCACTCCTCCTCATCGATGGAGCCAACGTACACCTGGCGGCCGTTGAGGCGCTGCAGCCCCCGGTTGTTGGTGCGAGCCCCGCTCTGGACCCTGCACGGCACGTTGAGCCCATTGACCTCGCAGTCGGGCAGCTCAATCACGGTGGTGGCCATGGCAGCCTTGAGCAAGTTCAGGTGGTTGCCCGCCAGCTCCCTCCTTTCTTTAGTAAACACGTGCCAGCTGACGCCCTCGGAGCAGGGAGGGGTGGTCAGCGAGCCGCGGTACCACGCCAGAGGGCTGCCGTCGGGGAGCAGCGAGTTGAGGTCAAATGTGGCATCCGGTAGGGAGGTGGCGCCCTGCAAATTTGTGTTTTAGAAAGCGTTGAGCAAAAAAATAGGTGTGAATTCCCAGATGAGGCCTGCCGCTCCACAAAACAGACCAGAAGACAAGCTGGCTAGTTTACTAAAGAGGGCTTCACGCAAAACTCGCGCACCTCTTTGCCGATGGTGTCGGGGATTTCGGCCGTGATGGTGTCGAACGCACGGGAGACGGTGCTGGTTTGATTCTTGGCGCGCAGCGGGAAGTCATCAAACGAGAACATGATGGCAAACATAGCCAGGCAGGGGTCTTTGGGGTCGTTGCACTCATTGGGCACGTCGGGGGCGGTGGGATCCACCCTGGCGGTCAGGTGCAGCTCAACTGCAGCTTCAACTCCGTTCACCACATGCTCTGACGAGGCTATAGGAGGAAAGAAATAGAAATGAGTGAAACGCCGAGTTAAAAAAAATGGAGCAATAAAGTGAGGTACGTTCTTCCTTCCACATGATACAACACAATGAAAAAAAATGCCCAACTCACTGTGGAAATGCATCTGGAAAGGCTCGATGGCGACGGTGTCATCAAGTTTGGTGCGCCACATGCCACGCGAGGGAATGCGGGCCTTGTTCCCGGAGAGCTCGTCCCACTCCACCTGCCAGAATTTGAATTAGAAGAGCAGATGTTGGTTTGTGTCAGTAATTTTAACAATGAATGGTATTTGGAATTATAACATTGAAGAAGAGTGCGCAATACTACTAACCTGGACGGAGTGCCCAGTGTTGATAATCTTCAGCCCCTTGGCGACGCCGAAATCCAGCCGAATGCTCTTCATGCTCAGCTTCTTCGCCTCCTCGGTGGCAATGGCGACGGGGGACTGCAGCAGGCCGTCGCTGCACAGGCCAGGCCAGTCGTAGCCATGGTGGTGGTAGTTGAACGCGGGGGGGAGTTCTGCCTCTGGTTCTGCAAGAAGGCGGCGGGCGCCGGAGGCCTTGGCACCGAAAAATTGCTGGCCACAGGCAGCGGCTGGATGAAAGACGGCAGCAAGGACCGCCAGGACGCACAGAGCGCGGGCCGACGAGGTCATGGTTGATAATATGTATAGTTGAGGGGCGAGGAGGGCGGAATGAGCCCGAGAAGATTGTGGGTCGCTGTAAATATTTTTGCGTACAAAGATCGACAACCAAATTAACTGCCGCAGATCTCGGGGGTGACTTTGGGGGTTTCAAAATGCATGTATCACTGTTAAAAAGCACGGATACATGGCTCAAAATGCGTTAAGGTAGACTAGGAGTGCTCAGTGTAATGGCACAACGAGCACTACTGTTGGGACGCAGTCTGCGCTTTCCTGCGCAAATCGCGCAGCTCCAGCTCGCCAGCAGAGCTGGCTGGTTCTCCTAGCTTGACCATGCACGGATCCCGCAGTGCGAGACAGCACCACAGCTGTTTCGCTGTGATGACGATTTCAAAAATCTCGGTCATGGACCCGACATCTTCCGCAGAAAGAAAATTGCTAGTGTTCTCCTTCGTTTTCAACGTCCACAGGCAATTTCCAGGCATAACGATTGTATCTTGGCTGTAGGCCTGTCGCTCACCTTCGCCGATGGCATCTTGCCCACGCCTGCTAATTGCGCCATGAAAATGTAGGTACAAGCGTACAAGCGTGCAAAACGCGAAAATGCCATGCTTCGCGTTCACTCTCTAGAATGCGCTGCTGAAGGCGGTGAGGTGGCTGAGCTTGATCGTTTACATCAAGATGTGAAAAATCAGATGAGCAGCAGGTGAAATTTGAAAGCTCGCTGTTTCGTCTTGCTCCTGACGCTCGGAAGCCCTCAAAATCGTGCGAAGTAAGCAGCGTGCCAGAAAACTGCGTTCTTGGTAGCATTGTTTTTTTTTTTTTGGCCCGCCAGCACCGCTGTGCAACCCTCCCACAACACATGATAACTAGTCGAGTCCTGGAGGCAACTGTAGACAGCATCCATACATGTATTGCCGTTGCCGCAGCAACCCTCCTTATTAAACTGCATTCAGGCATCCAATAAACGACTCCAAAAATCTTCAAGATTCCCCCCCGACATAAGTGCTTTATGTACAAAACAAATTTTGGGGTGCCAGCAACCCCAAAACCGCAGCCCAGCTGCGATAGCAGCTTCCCAATTGGGTGGGACCTTTCCGTGCTAAGAAATTTCGAGCTTCAAAACACTCGCACACCCAATGGTTGACGCCTGAGGATTGCTTTGAAATCTTAAACTTCAAAGAATACGGTGGAAAGAAAAGATCTCGTCAAATGGCTGAATGCACAGCATTTATCGTAGAGCGCCGCTGTAAGCCATGGCACGCTGCCCTGGCAGCCTGCGGAGTATTTGCAGACGAGGTGTATCCCATTTTAAGAGACCTCCAACAGCGCTGGAGAGTCAGGCGAGCTACAGCTGGCCACACTTTGGCCAGCCAAAAGCTCAGGGCGAGCGCAACGCACGTCCATGGCGTGGGGCAGACCGTCCCCATTGCAACGGCGACTGCAATTGCAGAAGAGTGGGGGCTGGCAGCTCTCGCTACGACTTTGACCCGCTGTATCTCGCGTCACGCCTCATGGAGGAACTCTAGGCTCAACTCGCGCGTGTTTTGCAGGCTGGCCGGTCTCCACGTAGACTTCTTGCCAACACCCATCATCGCCGAAAAACGAGCAAACAGACGCTGCTATTGTGGGCCAATGAAGTGATGTCGGCTGTATGTGGACGCTGCTGGCGACTAATTCCATTTTTTTTTGTGTGTGCCGAAAAGCTCCCCTGGAAACTGATGATTTGAATGATGCAAAATCTCACTGAATCAAAAAAAATGAAATTCTTTCTTTTCGAAATATCTTCGTCTTAGATTTGTTCTTTGCTTTTGTATTAAAAAAGCGCTAAGCTTTCTCAGGTTAAACATTTAATAACAATTGATACTCCCTGATTCCAGCCTTTTGAACTTCTGCAACGCCCGTGCACCATGTCACAGTAAAGGCGAGAGCGACATTCGAGTTTTGATTCTTAGGCCTGTGGAGCGACCTGAACGCGGGTTTATTTCGTTGAGTATGGACAGTATGCGCTATCAGAACGTTCTGGCAGGGCTGGAGGAGGTGAGCCCGCGTTTCGAAAAATCGCATGACATTTTTTTATGGTGCCTCGCCAGGCCGTGCCCGCCCCCGCCGGCCCTTTTGCATTCTCTTTACCACCCTTTTACCTTGCATATCGCGCTCGGTTTGGCGGCGCCACATGGCGGACCCCGCCCCTGGCCACCCAGTCGTTTTCCTTTGAACACATTTTCGGCCCCTTCGAAACCATCATATCCTCCCCTCCCCCTGTCCCACACCCTAATCAATTTTCAATCACCCTTCCGCAGGCATACCTGGGCGGCGGCGGCGGTCTGCCCGCCATGGCCCACCTCGGCCCGGCCACAGATGACGCGATGATGTGCTACTCTGCCAACGAGCTCAACGACCCCGAGTACTCTTCCGACGAGTTCCGCATGTTCTCCTTCAAGGTGGCGCGCTGCAGCAAGCGCTACGTGCACGACTGGCGCTCCTGCCCGTTCGCCCATCCCACCGAGAACGCCCGCCGCCGGGACCCCCGCGTCACCAACTACCTGCCTGTGCCCTGCCCCGACTACAAGCGCGGCATCTGTATGCGCGGCGACGTGTGCCCCTACTCCCACGGCGTGTATGAGTGCTGGCTGCACCCTGCCAAGTACCGCACGCAGCTGTGCAAGGAGGGCCCCAACTGCCGCCGCCCAGTGTGCTTCTTCGCGCACTCCGTGTGCGACCTGCGCCAGCCCACGCACCTGTGGGCGGAGGGTGGCGAGCCCGAGATGGGCGGCAACGGGCGGGCTTCCCCCGCCACCACCGCCGCCGGGATGTTGCTGCGGCAGCCATCCGACGGAATGATGACCAACAGCAACGGCGGCGGGTCATCCACCGACGGGCAGGGCAGCAGCATGGAGGGTGGGCACCAGCCGTCGCAGAAGCGCAGCGAGAGCGACGCCGCCAGGCGGTCGTTCCAGACCGCCGCCGAAGAGGCGTTCAACAACAACATGCAAGAGGATCAGAGCATGCACAGCGTGCACAGCAGCGCATCCGCGCTGAACGCCAGCTCCTGCGGCACCGGCACCGCCTCCTCCAACGCCTCCGCGCACAACCAGAACATGGCGCCGTCCTCCCTGCTGGGCGCCGGCGCCGGCCAGCAATTCTCCGACTCCCCCGCCGACGGCTCCATCTCCGACGGCTCCGGCGCGGGCTGCGACGACTCCCCCTCCACCCCTCCCCTGGACGCCGCTGGAGACCACCAAGCCTGGTCCTCTAATGCTACGCTCAACGCCGGCGCTGCCACCGGCGGTGCGGGCGAGCCCCTCACCATCGCGGAGACGCTCACCCCCACCGCATCTGATGGCCTCACCCCCCTGGCTGGAGCTGGCGGCGAGTTTTCTTCCGCCCCGACTGCCGGCGCTGACGGCGGCGCCGCGGACGGGACCTCCCCCAAAGGCAGCAACCAGAACTGGAGCCAGAGCTTGGCGGCGTCGGCGTCTGCTGCCGCTGCCATGTCGGGCATCCCCATCAACGAGCAGCCCATGCTGGCGAATCACGGCCCCCGCATGTCCAACGCTGTCGCCCGTAAGCTGGGCCTGGCGCCGCAGAAGCCGCCCCCCGGGGCGGCGGCTGCCGTCGCCACCGTCGCCACCGCCACCCGCGCCGTGCGCAACGGCGTGGCCTCCCCCATGCGCGGCTCCCTCGACGCTTCTGCCACCACGCCGTTTGCCACCGCCGCTGCCCAGCAGCAGCAGCAGCAGCGCGCGTCGCTGGACGAGATCCGCCTCTCCCAGGCCGCGGCTCTGGCCGGGTTTGGGGGGCAGATGCAGGCTCCCGTGGCCATGGCGTCCGCCGGCAACCCTTATGCAGCTTCGGTGTTCCCGGGCGCCGCTGCCTACTCCGCGAGCTACCCCGGCGCCGACGCGCTGGGCATCCACCCCGCCATCCTCAATCTGGTGGCCGCCAACATCGCCGTGGGCGGCGCCAGCAACAATGGCCAGGGCACCGGCGCTGGCGGCCAGGGCATGCAGATGCACCACGCTTCCATGTACCAGCAGCACGCCCAGCAGCAGCAGCAGCAGCAGCAGATGTTTGCGGCGCACGGGTTTACGACCCAGGGCAGCGGCGGCAGTGGAATGTACGGCATGGGCGATGACACCAGTGGGGTGGCCTCGCTGCTGGGCCCGCTGAGTCAGTGGGGGCTGAAGGGAGGGGACGCGGAGGCGGCTAACAACGCCCCCATGAGCTTCCCTCACAGAGGCTCCTCTGAGGGGATGCTGGGCTCAACAGGCCTGCCCCAGGTCAGTTAGATTCTGAAAAGCATTTCTTTTTTACCTCTTCTTTCAAGTAACTTTTAGCTGCATATTAATAGGATTGAATCATTTTATTACATTGGAGTTTGTTGTTTTTCTTCATTGTTTCTAATTTTACTGAAAAATAATTCTGAAAAATCTCGCCCTTCTCCCCTTCCCTTCATTCCCGCTGCAGGGCCCCAACTTGCACCAGTCGCCTTTCCGGCCCCAGCAAGGCAGGGGACACTAAACTCCCTCCTTTTTGTTGCTTTTCAACTCCTCTCCGCCTGGTCTTCACAAACCACGGCCTTTCCCCCATTTTTCAAAGAATGAAGCCTCCCCTCTTAAAAAAACGTTTCTCCCCCACGAATGAAGATTGTGAGTGGATGGAGTGACTCGCGTGTGTGATATTCTTCCTCCAAAGTATATTTCTGCAATCGATTCTTTAATTTCCCCCCCTCCGTGTTGGGTAGGGAGAGGCTCAGTTCATTGTCCTCTCCTTTTTTGCCCAATTTTTATTCATGTCTCCTTCGTTTATTTTGCGATTTGTGCCTGGCTGCCTGCTAGAGAGAGAAAGTAACGGCGTGGTTTCTTTTCGGTCCCGTCCCCCTGATGTTTTTCCTCCCAAGCCCCCCAAGCTGCTGAAAATTTGCTGCGTTCTCTGTTTTCTTCTCTCTAGCTAGGCAGGCAGAAAGAACTTCCCCGATTATCTACTCTTCCTGGCAGCATCTCCCAATTTATTGTGTTTTTATTCCCCCACATGATCTCTCTTTCTTTATTTGGTGTGAGCCGATGGCTGACGGCCATTTCGTTTATAATTTCAGTCGATTCCGTCCTTCATTTGTCTTAAACAATTTGCCCCCTTCTCTTATACTTTACGTTATACCGGCACGCCACGAGAAAAATTGCGCAACCTTTCGATATATTGCACACAGTTTTGAGCTTTGATTACCGTCTGCTTTCGATTTATCACTTCACACACACACACACACCAAACAACACACGACGCAGTTCAAACCTAAGCCACCCTCCTTTATCGGTGCGCGCGGGCGTTTAATTATTTTGCCCCCTTTTATTCGGAAACCCCAACGACCGGCCCCACTTCACATCTCCTTTTTCATTTTCTTTCTCTTGTTTAAGCACAACGCCCCCCCCCTTTATCCCGCATCCCCCTTTCTTTTGTGTTGTTCCTCCTATCCGAATCAGAAAATTAGTCGAGCACCCACGGCCGCACATCTTATCTCAAGCACCCCACAACTCATTTCCTTTCTTTTTTCGGCTGCGTGATTTTGGGGACATATTGCCCTGGAAGAAAAAAAGCGGCGCCCGCTAAATACACTCTCCATTTCGTCTCACCATTGTCGCACTGCATTACATTGAAAAGCGGCTCAAGCAAGGGCCGGCTGCAGGTTCCTTCTCTCTCAAAAGTGTTGTAATCCACTTTCTTTTTCGACATTTTTTTTTCTGGGCAAGGATTTTTTCCCTGGCTCCGACGCAGACGGTTTTGCTTTTTCTGCATCCCTCTCCTCGTCAAATTCCCTGCACTGCCCCCTTTTTCCCTCAAGAAAAAGAAACGAACGCCCTCTTTATGGTTTGAATGCTCTGCTCCACTGAGAGCCCCTCCCAGCAACACAGCGCTAGAGATTTCATATGCCTTTCTTTTTCCCGGCTTTTGTTTAGCTGCAATGTCCTTCTCCCTTACCAGTTTGCCATTCATTTCTTTTCCCCTTTTCCCCTTGCGGAAATCCTTCCCAACGAATGAGGTTTTGTGCGCATGGCCCCTGCTCACGTTTAGGCTGCGCCATGTGAAAGATAATGCTCTTCTCCCTTGATTGTCGTCTCGCATTTTCTTCATGACATTCATCATTGAAAAAATGCCTTCATGCCCTTTATCTATCATGTGCATACTTCAAAAAAATCGACTTCTACTACTAAAAATATTGCTTGAGCGCTCCCTCTTTTTTCTTCTTCCTTAATTTAATAATAATAATAATAAAATGGAGTTTTTTACCTCCAGATCCAAAAGCTCCCCGGCAGCCAAAGAGTCATTCTTACCATAATTATTTAAAACAAGCAGGGATGAGGAGAAAAACACGCGTATAATAGGCTGCTGACACATTTCCTCCCTTACACCACTTTTCCCTCGAAATTTAACTAAGGAAACAGTAAAAACTTCGTTATATTAAACCGCTACCGCCCAGCTGGGCACCAGCCCCACCTTGGCGTCGCTGACCCGCATCACGCGCGCCCACCCTCCCACCTCCGAGTGCACCTTCACCCGATCCCCGGCCTCCACGCTGAGCTCGCCCTCCATTTCAGCCGTGAACGCTGCCGCCACCACTCGCTCGGGGCCCTCAACGGGGTTTCCAGGGGTGCCAGGCATCGAACCCCAAGGGTCGCTGCCTCCTGAAAGCGTGCGCTGGTGGGAGGAGGCTTGGGAGGCCATGCGGCGGTGCACCGAACCGCCGCCGCCGCTGAGGACACCGCCCACAAAGGGGTTGCCAGCGCCACCTGCACCGCCAGGGCTGAGCCGCGAAGGTGAGACGGCGCGTCCGCTCTTTCGGGGGGAGCCAGAGCCGGAGCGAGGGAAAGAGGGGGAGGAGGAGGCAGCCAGAGTGGCTGTGGTGCCAAAATCTGCCCAAGGTTGGCCTTCTTGCATTCCTGGGCGGGCGGCGGTGACGGCGGCGGCGGCGGTGGTGGAGGGCTGGGCGGTGGAGGAGCTGAAGAAGCGGTCTAGAAAGTCTTCGTTGGTGGTGCCGCCCATGTCCATGGACACTGCGAAATACGAAGGGGAAAAGAAAGAAAGAAAGAAAAAGTTGAGAAAGAAAGAAAACAAGGGAAACGAGAAAGAAATAAGTTTCAGTTTCGGAATAGGTTGAAGCAGCAGCTGCAGATGCTGCATCACCTCCGACAATCATGAACAAAGGGAATGCACCAGAGGAGGGATGGCAACACTTAAGCAATTAATAACATCCGATGATATCTGCCCTCCAATTAAACGCTCGATAAAACATCACGAATTAATTAACTAACTAACTCACCCATCCTCGAGTGCCCTCCGCCGGCTCGCATCGACGGCGGCGATGCCAGCGGCCTCGGCGAGCCCACAGACGACGGCGCTCGCGCCAGGCCCCCTCCAACACCAATCCCAGAGCCCCCCATCAACCTCTCGATCTGCACGTACGCCGTGGGCACCAGCCCTTGGCTGCCGGTGGGGTCCCTAACCAATAGCCACCCGTCGCTTTCTTCCAACACCTCCACCCGATCGCCCTCGAAGATGGAGAGCTCCTCGGGGTGGGTGGAGTCGGCGATAAAGGTGTGCAGCATGGCGCCCGAGCCGATCACCCGTGCTGTGCCTGCTGCGTCAGACAGCTGGCGCTCCAGCGTAGGTTGCCGCTGAGAGAGCGACCGCGGAGTGCTGGAGACCGTGCCAGGGGACGCAGGAGGGAACGCCTCCGCGCCACCGGTGGCTGTTCGAGTCGTGGTGTCGATGGTGAAAAGGGAGGAACCGGGCGCCTCATCGGCAAAGGCGTTGCGGTTGGGTTCTGCGGCGGCGGCGGTGGGCACGGTGAACGCCCACGCGTCTGCGGCGCCGCTCTCAGGCCCGCTCGCGCCCCCGCTCAGCAGGCTCTCGATCTCGCGGTCCTTATCGCTAATGAAACCACCGCCGCCGCCGCCAGCCGCTGCCTCCGGGAACGCTTTCGCGATGGAAACGTCGCTGCCGAACGACAGAATGTCCTCCACCTCCTTGTTCTTCGACACCGTGAGGCTGGCGCCCTTCTGGGCATCGCTGGCGCGGTCCTTCTTCTTGTCGCCGCCGCCGGCAGTGGCAGAGGATAAAAATGAGGCGTACGCGGGACCCTCCTCGGTGGCGTGCGCCAGCACTGCCACCGCTTTGGGCCCCAGCAGGGCATACCGCTCCTTGGGCACGGCAGCGATGGTTCTTTCGACCGAGTCTCGAATGGCGGAGGCACGTCGGGCGAGAGAAGCGATGATCTCATCAGGCCAGGCCTCGGGGTCGTCGCCGTGGCGCGCCCACAGGGTCTCCAGCACCGCCTGGGTGGCGTACATCTTGTCCAGAACGCCTGTACACAGAGGAATTGAATGGAGAGTTAGAAATAATTGGGAAAGAAGAGGCGATGGGAAAGAGAAAATAAATATTGAAATTTTTGAGTAAAAAGTGAAGCGAGCGCCAAAGCTGAACTAAGAACAAAGAAAATCAGCACATTCTCTTTTAAATCAAAGAATTAATACTATTCCAACACTCAATAAGAACCACTTCAAAATGAAATTTGCTCACCCAGTGCGGGGGCAATGACGCCCTGCAGCCCCAGCGCATCCTGGCCCTTGCCCCCTGACACCGCGCACGCCGTCAGGATGCCGTAGCAGTGCAGCCGATAGGGCTCACCAGAGCGAACAGCGATCTTGGCTAGTGCCCGAGCCGCCGCGGCGCGCAGCTGCCAGGTGGAGGTCAGCACGGTGTCGTGGAGGGAGGCGATGACCCGGGACAGCGCAGGGTTGCGGTTGGCCTGCAGGTTGTTTTAGAGAAGGGTTTGAAAACACGAGCGAGTTATCAACAAAAAAATGGCTGAAAAACGTAGAAATATAAGCTTGGTGCAATATAAGATAGAAATGAAAACAAAAACTGTTAAAAGGTGGATTTGGCTTGCCTGTCGCGCCAGGACTGCCTCGTGCTGCGCTGCAACCGAGGAAGGCGATGCCCGGCCTTCATCGCCACCAGCGTCGTCCTCCGCGGAGTAATCGGAGCCGCTGCCGCTGCCTTCCGAAGAGGCGGCATCCGCCTGGTCGTCAGACGCGTTTCCAGCGTGATTCTTGCCGTCTTTGGGGGCAGGCGGCGGCGAAACTTGCCGCCCTGCAAACTCCTCGCACACTTCGTTGGCATGCTCGCCCAGCCACCAGACTGCGGTGGCCACAAACCCGTTCCACCCTTAACATTTTTTGAAAAGGAAAAGAGATCTATTAGCCACATTTCCCCTTGAGGGTGGCGTAATAAGGCAGGAAGAGCAAATGCTTTTACGAAATCTGGTCTTCCTCAACAATAATAAAAACCTCAAACCACCATTCATTGGCTTTACCAGAATAACCATTCAATGGGATAAAAGAAAATATATCATTTTCTCACCTGCGTCTTCTCTTGCCGCTCTCACAACCTCGCCCGCTCCGCCCGCTGCCAGGGGGCGGGTGCAGGGCGGCGGCGGCGAACGCAGCGAGTCCAGCGCCGCGCTCAGCGCCGCCACTTTGCCATCTTTTCCTGCCGCTGCCGCCCCATCCCACAGCTCCGCCACTTTCAATAAATCAATGCTGCTGGGGGAGATGCCAACCACGCCAGAGGCGTAGCCCAGGAAGACGGCGGCGTCCTTGGGGCGCGCACGCGCGCACTTGAGGACCGCAGTCAGCAGAACGGACTGGACGCTGCCCCCACCGCCGCGGCCGCCGATGCCTGCGACCTTGGCTGGCGTGAGGGTGGTGGAGTAGCCAGCAGCCTGCGAATATATAAATAATGTAGTGAATTTTGGGTAGAAAAAAACAAGATCCTGGCATTTTTTAAATACTATTGAGGGTCGGTCAAGAAATCATCATCATCATGGGGGGGAAATATAACATCGTGGTTTCTTTCCCACGCCTTTTAAAAATTGAAATAGCAAAGTTTCTCTCTCACCTGCAGGTACAGCAGGGCCTCCACGCAGCCGCACCGCTGCGCCGGCCGCAGCGGACTTTCAATGAGCGACCCCAGCTCCCGCGCCAGAATCGAAATAATTCTATCGACGTCTGGAGAAGTGACATGGCGGGAAGACCCTACCGACTGCGACGCCATGCAGGACTCCGCGAGGGACGACGCCACGCTGGCCGCCACGCAGAACCGCGCCGCGGACTCCACTTTTGTCAGCGCTAAAACTAAAAGCCGGCCGATGACTTCAATGAGCTTCATGCCGCCGCCGCCGTCGCTCTCTGCGGGCGGAGTCACCCCTGGGACGACCACCAGCGCGCCGGCCTGCGTGGCGAGCAGCCGCCACGCGCGCGCACGCCGCTGCTGCATGACTGCTGCCTCCCGTGTTGCGGCGCGATCTGACGGCCGCTGCGCCTGCTTTGCCAGCGCTGCAGCGGTGGGGCCCACTGCAGCCCCCGTCATGGCTTCCAGCGCGCCAAACCGCACCAGGTCGGAGGGGTCCCGGGTGGCCAGCAGGCACAGCATGCGCCAAAACGGCCCTCCACCCCTTGAGGGGTCTGCAGCGCTGTGGTCCGAGTGCAGCACCGCTGCGCACGCCCGTGCCAAATGCAGCCGCGCAAAGGCGTCTTCCAGGTTGATCCCAGCTCCAGGCGCCCGCACCGTAGCAGGCCCTGCCGCTTCATATAACTCTGCTGCGTCCGCCAGCGGCGCTGCCAGTTCCTGCAGGACCAGCGCTGGGTCACGGAACGCGAGCTCGGCAACGAGGGCCACCGCGTGGCGCGCCCCCACAGGGTCTGGGCTGCCCACGCCTTGAAAAGCAGCAGGGCCCAGGTCAGTTGAGCCGGCAGAGGCGTCTGACAGCCTCACGCCCGCAAACACAGTGTGCTGCAGCTCCCAGTCGTTAGACGACGTTACTAGGACTGCTGCAGTACCACTTGTACCGCCTTTCTTCCCGGTTGCGGGGAGATTTCCTCCCGCGGCGGCCATTGCGTCTGCGGTGGCGACACAGCGCTCCAGCGCGGCCAGGACGTCCTTGCGGGCGGCGTCAGTGCCACGTCCGGCGGCGGCGAGGAGGTAGGCGGCGGCGCGGCGCACTGCGGGGTCGGTATCAGGGGCCTGCAGCATGCGATCGCCCTCCGCCAACACCGCCTGCAGAGTGGCCACATCTGGGCGGATTCCTGCAGTTTGAAAGATTAAATATGGCAGTATGAATATGATAGATAGATAGAGGGTAGAAAGAGCTTTAAAACGACGTTGGAGGCATTTTGAGTGTTTTGAAGGCTAAAAAAAAAAAAACCAACCTGCTTGGTGCACAGAGTCGATGAGAGTGGGGGTGCCAGCGGAGCCGCGGCTGACGTGGACGCCGCAGAGGTAAAACAGGCTGCGCAGCACCTTGGGGTCCTTTGAGTAGGCAGAGAAGAGGGGCACCAGGCGGGTGACGACGCCGGACGGCAAATCCTCGTAGAAAGAAAGGCGGAGGAGCAGAGCGGGGAGCTGGGCGCGGAACGCCTTGTCATTAGCGCGGTCTTTGGCGTCCAGCAGCGCGCGGGCGAGGTCGGTGAAGCTGACTCCCTGCAAAAAAAAATGAGAGAAAAATTGATGTGATCTTAGGTGTCCAGGGGGAGCTAATGACGGGCGGGTTTATCTTTAAAATGCAAGATGCTCGCGTGATCAGCCGTCTGATGGCGTACCTCTGGCCGCTTGAGAGCTTTGTTCAGAATATATGACGACAACTGAGGGTCTCCAGTGGCGATAGGGGCTCTGGTGACGGGAGGTGGCGCATTGGATGGGCTCTCCACCTTGCCCTTGGCCATTTCCTTGAGCTTGCTCTTCATGATCCTCCGAAAATAAATTCACACGCCTTGATCTTGTATTTCCAAACTAGGGCATCTTCTTTGCGTGTTCCATTTTTATGCGTATGTTTAAATATATTTAAAATCGAACACGGTGAGCCTGGTTTTGCATTGGCAAATAAGCTTTCTTGCCCCGACTTGGCACTCCCTCATGCTGCAGGCCAAAACTGCGGGCAAAAGTATAATTTTAGGAATGCGAAGAGCGGCGAAACAAAACCCTGCTGACATCCACCGGTCAAACCAAAGATTGAACGTTGCTTTTGCTGTGACGGTAAAAAAATGCCACTTGAGCATTACACAGGCACTTGTTAAAAAATAAAACAACAATTGGATGAAAAGAGGGTTTATGAGAATGAGAAGAAAAAATCAGAAGAATCAAATACAAAATTCAAAAATTCAGTTCCCTTTATAAAAAAACCCGTCACCGAAAAAAGAAGAAAAAAAATAGCATTTCAGCATTTCACGTCCATTAAATCATCTATTTGGCAGGCGCAGCGGCCAGAATGCCCGCCAGGTCCTTAAACTCCACCTTGGCCATGCTGTCCAGCACCGCAGAAGCCCCGTCAAAAGTCTGAGCCGCTGTGCCGCTGTGGGTGGTGATAATGCACCGCATGCCCGCGCCCAGCGCCGCTTTCAGTCCAATCAACGAGTCTTCCACCACCAGGCAGCGCGCGGGATCCACCGCCAGCCGCTGCGCCGCCACTTTGTAGATAGTAGGGTCGGGTTTTTTATTAGGAACGTCGTCTCCTGCCATGAACAGGTCCAGGGCGGCCACGCGGGCGGGGCCCAGGAGGTTGTCCAGCACGTAGACCACGGCGCCCTTGGTGGAGGCGGAGCAGACGGCCACGGGAACGCCGGCAGCTTTGGCGGCATCCATCATCTCCAGGATGCCCGCACGAGGCTCCACCTCGCCGCTGCCTGCGAGTTTTGAGAGTGGAATAAAAAAGGGGGACAAGGATTTAGTTACGAAGGTTAAATGAATTTATAAATTTTGCGGGAGAAATTTCATTTAAACTTGATCACTAATATTTAGATTTATAGTTTCTGGGCCACGTACCGATGATCTCCTTGTATTTTTCGGTCTTCCACTCCTGCAGCACGTCCACCAGCAGCGTCTTTTCCTCCTCGTTGGCCGGGGTTTTGCCGCCCAGCACGCTGGATGTCGGCCAGCCATTCTCGCCAAAGTACCACCGCATCTTGGGCTTACCGCCGCCCACCTATGGAAAGAAGGGATTGAAATAATATGATTTGAGCTTTTAAGACCTAAAAAAGAAAAACGATGAAGATTTGACAGATACTTGAAATCGGCAAATCTCACTTTATTCTGAAGCATATCGTAAAATTCAACGCTCCAGTCCACGGGGGCGTCGGGGTTGCCTGGGCAGCGCACGTCAAAGTTCTGGAACGCGGCGTTGTAGGCCGTGCGGTGGATGTCCTCTGATAAAACGATCACGCCGTCGCAGTCAAAGATCAGCGCGTCAATGGGGGAGGACGCAGGCGCCGCACCGCACCGCTGGACAGCGGTGCGGCGACTGAAAGAAGAAGAGGCGCTCAAGGGAGCTGCGGAGCTGATGAAAGGCTGCTGGCTGCAAAGGGAAAGAGGAAGTAAAATTATAGTGACGTGGCGAGGCAGAGGCGGAGAGGTGGGGTGTGCAGCAATGAGGGGGGCATACCGGCGCGCATTGGCGGTGATGTGCGGGCGGATGGGTGTGCTGAGGGCTGCGAATGGCTTGAATGCGTGAGTGGCTGTAGTAGAACAATTTATCAGCAATTTCGACGTCATCATGATCGGCCTGTTCTGCGCAAAGATCTACTCTTTTGAAGTTTGTGATTGAACCAGAAGTTTATGAGTGTTCCCCCTTACCATCGCGGAAAAACCCTCTGATTTGCTGAGCTGCAAATCTGCGCCCAAATATTCGGAAGCACAAAATGCCTGAAAACGGAAAAAAACTAAGCGCTGCGTACGCCCTTCCACATTCAAATAACTTTCATTTCATTTCAATACGCGCCTGACACAGACGGTGCCCGAAACCTTGAGAAACAACATTGACGAGTATCTGAGACGATATTTTTTTTGCTCCAGACGTGAAAACTGTGTAGTAGGCTCTTAAACAGAGCACAATATTGGAAAGCATACCAATATAGTTGTTCCGACGTCCAGCGCCGCAGGAAAAAAGATTCTCAGCAAAACAATTTGATTGTTGTCCGAGAAGTTGTCTCACCACATCCGGCTTTGCAGCGGCAATGGAGGAACCCAACGACAGGCTGGCAATACAGCCAGCCGAGCCCCCCTCGCATATTGGAGGAACTCCCACCCTCACACAGCAGCATCGAAGAAATGGCAGTGCAGACGTCAAGACCGAGCCTTTCTGCATGGTCATGGTGAGCCGCCTCTCTCACTACCATGCGATCACTCGTTTCCAACGCCCCCGGGGCCGTGCATTGCCCTTTGCTTCTGAGACCCATCTCACCAACGATATTACTTGACATTCCAGAACACAAATCTCCTTTTCTCTCGCAACCCTCCATCTCCTTCGCTAACCACCCTTTTCCCATCATTTCCACCACAGACCGATGACCGCCAGACGGCTCTCTCCGATGCCTACATTAGAGACACCGTCAACGTGTTTCCCATTAAACCCGACAGAATCTCGGGCGTGCGGGGCCCCTACGTGGAGGTGCGCCGTGCCAGCTCCGACCCCATGTCTAACGCTGTCGACATCAGCGTCACCCACCACTTTCGCGCGCATTTCGAAGGCGACGCGGCCGCAGCGTGCCCCGCCCTCCCAGCGCTCGAAGCAGGCTGCAGCGCTGCCGGGGGCGCCTCCCTGCACAACCCCTGCACCCCCCGCGGCCCCGCCACCCTCCACATCGAGGAGCTCGTCGGCGGGGGAGGCAGAGACAGCCCGCCGGCCAGAACTCCTGCTAGCAGCCCCCGTCACACCACCGCCTTTTCCCCTGCGCCCGTGGCGGTGCGCCTCAGCAGCGGCACCGACGTGTCCACCATCGACTCGTTTGCGCACGACCTGGACCATCTCCCCCTGCGCAGCACCAGCGGCGGCACCGACGATCTTGCCTCCCCTCCGTCATCGCCCTCCTGCTGCCCCTCCTCCAGCTGGGAGATCGAGCCCTCCCAAGTGCACGTGGGCCACCGCCTGGCTGTCGGCGGCTTCGCTGAGGTCTTTATTGGCAAGTACCAAGGAACGCTGGTGGCAGTCAAGGTACTGTTGCTGCATGATGACATAGCCAGAGGGCGTTTCCGCAAGGAAGTCGACCTGCTGGCCTCGCTGCGCCACCCCAACCTCATCCTGTTCATGGGATACACCGAGCGCCCCCACCTGGCCATCGTCTCCGAGTTTATGTCTCGCGGGTCGCTGTTCAAGGTGCTGAGGAAGGGGGGCAACGTCCCGCTGGAGGTGCGGCTGCAGCGCACCGTGGCGGTGTCGGTGGCGAGGGGCATGGCGTACCTGCACTCCCGCTCGCCGCCGCTCCTTCACCTGGACCTCAAGTCGCCAAACATCCTCGTAGATGACAAGGTAAGCTTCACAGGGAGACGAATTTTTGTGTAGCGCCATTTGCGTGTTTGGGGGTTTAAAAATGGTGTTCTGCCCCCTTTGTCCCCCTCATTTAAACGCTGAAACCGTAGCTATATATGAAGACGTTGTCTGACCGTGTTTTATTTGTTGCTTGCTGTGCAGTGGCGCATCAAAATCGCCGATTTCGGGCTCAGTCGCGTCCGCTTCAGCAGCGCCCTGTCCGGCACCGGAGGCGGCACTCCGGAGTGGATGGCGCCCGAGGTGCTGCGCAGCGAGAAGCACGACGAGGGCGCGGACGTCTACTCCTACGGCGTGGTGCTGTGGGAGTGCCTGACGGGGCAGCCGCCGTGGGATGGTCTCCACCCGATGCAGGTGGTAGGAGCGGTGGGCTTCCAGGTCAGTAGCATCATCACTGCGTTCACCCACCCCTTCAAACCCCATGTTTTTGGTACACTTTTCGTCCGTTCAAACACCCTGATTGCATCGAATACTTGTATTTTGGGTTCTGTATAAAATAATGCAGGTGATATGCTTCCTCTGCGTTTCTTCTCACTCGTTATTACTTTTTCCGACGTAACGCAGGGCAAGAGCTTGATAGACTCGCTCCCCGAGGACGCCGACCCCTTCCTGGCCGATCTGTGCCGACGCTGCATGGCCCCCGTGGCGGCGCTCCGCCCGAGCTTCTCCCAGATCCTGGAGGAGCTGGAGGGGCAGCTGGCGCCGGGGCGGTATCGCCACGCCATGCACAGCACGCTGTCTGAGGACGACGCCAGTTTCTACTCCCCCAAGGCTGCCGCTGCGAGAAACGCCGCAAGGGTGGCAGAAGAAGCGATGGAGGCCCCGCTGCCGGCACCGCAGCTGCAGCGACAGTTTTCGCATGCTGAAGATGCAGCTTTTCACTGCTCCCAGCATAATCCGCCCAGCCCGTTTGCAGCGTTTGCAGCGCAGCAGCCGTTTGGCTCCGTTGCCGTGGACCCCACATTCGCTGCAGCGGCAGCAGCAGTGGTAGCGGCAGAAGAGCAGCAGCAGCAGGTGCCGGCAGCCACGCCTGATGCCGTTGAATTCAACCCCACTGCCGCCGCGCTGAACCACCTCAGCCTGGCCACTCCCTTCGCGGGGCTGGCGCCATTTGCAGACGACAGCGTCAGCGAGGAGGGAGAGAGACGAGAAGTGGAGGCAGAAGCACAGGCAACGGCGGTGTCGGCATCGTATACCGACGGCGGCACCCAAGACAGCGGTGGCTCTGCCGCGTCAGTTGAAAGCTCCTCACCGTCTTCTTCGTCTCCGTCTTCCCCCACTGCCGCCTCCGCCGTGGCGGCAGCAGCGGCGGCGCCCGAGGTCATCCTGGTGGCTGCTACCTTTGAGAACCAGGCTGGCGTGGTGTCAGAGGTGCGGCTGTCTTCGCATTCCACCACCTACAGCCTGCCCACGGGGCTTAGGACGGGCCTCCTTTCCTCCCGATCCGAGCTTTCTTCCTCAGCCTCTCTGAGGTCGCTGCGGTCGACCCTGGACGACGTGGGCCGCTGGGACGGCCACCAGAAGAAAGACCTCTCTACCGCCGGGGCGCGCAACCGAAAAAGGGGGCAGGTGCTGGTGGGCGCAGCCTCCTCTGGCGCTGCCACCTCCCTGGACTCGGCTGTGGAGACGGAGGAGTATTCCACTGACATCGACGCCTCTTTGGCCGCTGCCATGCATTCGGCAGCGCTGTGACCTCTCTGTGATTGATTTGACGAGCATTTTTTTCTCCCTATGATTATATACGCTTAATTTTCTCTTCTGATTTCTGAGTTTTTGACTGATCTTCTTTTAGCTCTCTTTGCCCAGCTTGGCCCTTCGGCCCACTGGGAGCCCCTCGGCTCCCTTTTTTACCATTTCATTCCTCCCCTACGTTCCTCCCCTTCTCACGCACACCTGACCTTTAGTTGTTGTTTGACGCACTGGCACATTTTTTTCCAACATTGGTGCACACGCTTTATTGCAAATTTGTTGCATCTCTCCTCTTTCCCCCCCTATCACTTTTTGGATGCATCCCTCCTTTCATGCTGATTAAACCGTAGCTAAGCAATTCGCTTTCTTTCATTCAATATATTGGCACCATGCGCTTGCGTAGCAGCTTGCCCCCCCCCCCCCTTAACATTGTTCTTTATGTATAATGCAGTCTTGCACTCTTTCTTTCTCGGGTTTTTCCTTATCACCCTCCTTTCTTTCATTCTCTCTCCTCATCTTCCCGCACCATTCCCACTTGATCCTGGCCATTCACATCATCGTAGCAGTGTTGCATTTACCAGCACTTAGTAGTGAGTAGTATATTTAATGTTAATGTAAGGCCACCCTGTTGAGCAACCGGTTGTATTTTATGTCTAGTAAATTATTTAAAAAAAAAACGCAAATGTCAGCAAGGAAGCAAAAAAGAGCAGAAAGATGGAAACACGCAAAAAAATTACACGTATACGAAAAGCCGCAAGCATGCATGCATGCCGATATTTCAAAATTAAAATCAGTCCCCTCCTGGTCGAGACCAAAACACCATACCTCTGGCCACCGTTACAATAGCCATTATATATTGTTATCACGCAGCAGCACTCCCTTGCTCTCCGTCCTCCTCCAGTGGAACCTCTCAAAAATAATTCAAAACCACCGACACAAAATTTTACTCTTCGGTCTTGCTGGTCACGTACTCCTTCTTCCCGCCCGTTCCCTCCAGCATGTCGCAGCGCTTGCACGCGTACAGGCAGTGCCCCGGTCGCAGTTTCGTGCCCACCATGTACGCAGCATTTTTCTCGCACTCGCCGCTGGCCGCCCACTGCTCGCATAGATCTGCAAGGGTTGTGAAAAGAGGAAAGATAGATTATGAAATCGACGCGAGAAAGAAAACCCGGATGCAAACCGGCCGTGGTACACTTTTATCTCTTTCTACATGTCTGATCGTGGTGCATGATCGGGTACCAGGTGCATTTCAAGAGAAAAAATTGTCTCACCGTCGTTGTCTTCGCAGCCGTGAGGCCCCACCATTTTCTGCGGCTTCTGGTCCACCCTCACCGGGCGCTCCCCCCCCATGGCGTAGTGGCCCACGTGGATCCACTTGGGGGCGCTCCACTTGATGCCCTTGAGCACGGGGCAGGCGGTATGCAGCGATCTGAAAAGAAAGGAAGGAAAACGAGGTCAAATAGAGTCGTTTCTTTGTGAAGTAGAAAAAAAGTTGTTTGAGAACATGAACTGTAGCTTTGAGTATACAGCCTGAAAACCCAATATATCATTCTTTTGCCAACCTGCGCTCCAGCTCGCCGGTGGCCTTGATGGAGTGGAACAGCACGGCGTTGCCCTTCTTGGGCTTGGCCGCTAGGTGGTGGCGAGCGCAGTCGCTAAACTCCGGCCCGTTGGCACCGCCAGGAGCGGGAATGTTGGGAAACACCGTCTCACCCCCCTCCTCAACGTCGTTGAGATATATCAAGACCGTGGCGTATCGATTGCCGCCGTTGGAGACGGAGGACGTGTCGAAAAAGTAGTCATAATGGCCGTCATACTTTTCGTTCTTGTTGTACCGCAGCACCTGGAAGCCCTCGCCGTTGCCCACCGGGAGCAGCGTCCAGCGCGCGATGCGCCGCTCGATGTCGGCAATAATGGTGTCATGGCCTGAGAGAAAAATTAAATCAGGCAAAAATCATTCAAAATGAGCGCCCCCCAGAAGAGTAAAATTTAATTTTAAAACGCCTATCCTCTAATCTCCCAATAACTATCCCTGCGAAACCAGCGCACCTCTGTTGAGGAACATGCCGTTGCTGGTGCGGATGTCTGACACTTCGCTGTGGCCGTCGTCGTTGGAAACAACGCCCGAGCGCTCCAGGTAAGGCTCTGCCAGCGAGATGATGTGGTCGCACTCCTCAGGTGTCAAAAAGCTGTGGAACATGAAGATGCGAGCGTCCTCGTCCAACACCTCCATGCGAGGCATGTTGACGGCCTCGGGGACGTAGGCCTCGGAGTGCCAGCCTGTAGGAATCAACGGAGCGGTAGCGGAAAGAAGGTGAAGTTAAAAAAAAAACCCGCAGGTTGAGAGCTGTGATGCAATCATCGGCTGTAGGATGAAAAATATTACGCACCAGGAAGCAGTTCCTTTTCGTCTGCCGCAATTTTAGCGAACCCGAAGGCCGCGCAGCTCAGCAAAGTTAATAGCCAAAAGGGCCTTAATCTTGCCATATGGGGTGTTAATTCGCAAGGTAGGTCAAGTTTAATTAGTATTAAGTCTTAGAATCCCCTGTAACGCGTTCAAAACTGAAAAAGACGGGGAATGCCGAGAGAGCGACGTGTCTGCATTCCCGCGATTTTCAAACATTTTTGGAGTGTTTCGACAGATATGGACACCCAGCGTGCTTTAAAATGCATTTTTAATTTGAATTAACTCCCCTTGAACGCCTCTGAGTCGCCCTCGTCTCTTAGATTTTTGAAAAAAAAAAAGCATTTGTTTAAACAAAATCGAACATGCAACGCACCGCGGCGTTCAGCCTGTGGAGGCATGCACAAGGGGATTTCCCGTCCGCGCTGCAGGCAGCGCTCTCCTTGCAGTTCTCCACCACTCCTGCCACTCAAATGTCTGGATCACCACCACTCCCCTTCTCCCTCTTCGCCTCCATCCTCTCCCCGCCCTCCTCCCCGCCCGCCTACCCCACCCACATCCCGCTCTCCCCCCTTCAAAAGGGCGCCCTCGCCCTCCTCGCCTCCCTGGGAGCCTTCTCCGACCCCCGCCGCGGTGATCTCGTGGCAGTTGTCGGCGAAACCACCGGCGTGCCTGCCCTCCGAGCCATCCGCGACCGCATGCGCCGCACCCCCGAGGGCCGCGACCTGCTAGCCGCCCGCCCCCGCATCACCGACGAAACAGTCGCCCCTGCTTGGGATCTCCCTCCTTCCACTTTCGGCGGCGCTTACGCTAGCTTCATGGGGGCGCGCGGTTTCCGCGCGGACGAGCGCCCCGTGGTGCGGTTTGTGGACGACGCAGAGCTGGCGTGGGTGGCGGCCCGCGCGCGAGAAGTCCACGACTTTTGGCATGTTTTATTCGGATGCCACACAGATGTGTTTGGCGAAGCGGCGTTGAAGGCGGTGGAATTCGTGCAGACGGGGCTGCCGATGACGGCGATGGCGGTGGCGGCGGGGGAGTGGCGCATGCGGCGCGAAGACAGGGCTCTGATGAACGCAGTGTTCCTGCCGTGGGCGGTGCGGGCCGGCGCGCAGGCGGCGGATCTGATGACGATATATTACGAGAGGCACTTTGAAGAGGAGCTGGAGGAGGTGCGAGCGAGGTGGAGGATCGTGCCGGCGCCGCCGGGGCAGCCCGCCAGGGGTGCGCAGAACGCGAAGACTGGCGGTGGCGGAGCGGTTGGCGGTGAAGCGGCGGCGGCGGCGGCTGACGAGGAGGAAAGTAAATAAAAAAGAACGATTTTACTAATTGGTAGTTTGATTTTCGATTCTTGCATTGCCTCGCAGTTTCCATTTCTCTGATGAGCTGAGCCTGCACAGCATGAGCATTGGAAAAAACCCACCGACGCCTTGTAATTTTTGTATTGATTTTCATTAACTGTTTTTTTCAAGCCGCAAGAGTATAAACACAGTGTAGATGGCTCTCATCGGCAGCTTTAGCCTACCCTCCAAATGAATGAATGTAGTAATGTTAAATCTGGCCAGCTGTCTTGCCATAAATTCAAAAAGTACACAAGAAAAAAATCAACCAATTCGGCTCATTTTCGCGATACGGAATTCATTTAAAACTCTTAATTCAATACTACAACAAAGGTTATCTCTACGCGCTCGCCCCTTTGCAATCGGCTTCGTTTGCGCAACTTTTGCAATTGCAATTCTCGGTTTCACAAATAGCAACAACCAAAATCCTCCGGGATGGAGGCCAACCTGACCGCAGAGGAGCTCCGCTGGCGCTGTGATAACCTGACCAAGGCGCTGCAGGAGGAGCGGGAGCGGCGAGAGGCTGCAGAGGAAGACCGGGCGAGGCTCAAAGTGAGTTTTAGAGCGCTCAGCAGCTGCTCATTTCTCTTCATGACAACGCAGTGAATGTCATGATAGACGTCCCTTATCATCAACCCTCATTTCTCACCCCTCCCTACCCTCCTGCAGCGTGCTCGAGACGAGCTGGCAAAGACGGTGCTGCTGCTGGAGAGCAGGGCCACAGAGGCTGAGGAGGAGGCAGCAATCGTCAGGGAGCAGCTCGCCACCGCCACCCGCCCCGCAGCCGTCGCAGCAGCCGAGCAGCAGCAGGACCTAGAGGTGCTGTTGAAAGAGCTCGACAACGAGCGTGACGCCAGCACTGCGCTGGTGAAGCAGCTGGACGCCTCGCGGGCAGAGACCGCCAAGACTGCGGAGAAGCTGGTGGCGGCGGAGAAGAAGATGCGGGCGCTGCAGCAGCAGCAGCGCTCAAAGTCCAAAGCCAGAGGCACCAAAGGGGACGGGGAGGAGGCAGAACAGCTGCAGCAGCGCGTGGCGCAGCTGAAGACGGCGCGGGACCGGTTGATTGAGGCGCTGGACTCGCAGGCGGCGGACGCAGAGCGGCTGTCGATAGAAAACGTGGCGCTGGCAGAAGCTGCGGTGCAAGCGAGCGAGCTCGCGCAAAGCTGGGAGGCGCAGACGCAGGAGGCGCTGCGGCAGATCGACCGGTTGAAGGACATTCTGGAAGAGAGCGCGAGCTGGGGAATGAATGGATTGGACGAAGAGGGGGACGAAGACATGGCAGAAGGAGAGCACAGCAGCAGCGGCGGGGGAGAGGAAATCGGCGGCAATAGTAAGGCGGAGAGGCGACGAGAGCAACGACTGAGGCGAGCGGAGGCGGAGGTATTGGCGGAGCAGGCACGGTGTGCGCGGCTGGAGGTGCAGGTACGTGCTTTGTGCGCTGAGCTCACCCGCGTCGTGGCGTCAAGTGCGGCGCTGCACAGGGCCACGCACCCGGTGCTGTGCGGTGTGGAGGGGCGGTTGACGGGACTGCTCAAGACCAATGGCAGGGCGTGATTGTGTGTGGGGCGTTATGTGTGTTTAAAAGAGGCATCTGTCCCCCGAGCGTGATTTTCCTTCTTTCCGTTGATGATGAACTATATATATAGTATACAATTATGTTATGGATATTCCTCCAGAGACTGGAATTGGACTCTGGGTTGAGAAGGGCGGGTTGTAAACGTTAATGAAAATATTGGGAGGCATTTGCTGGCGCTGACAATAAACCTTTCAACTCTCAGCTCTGTGAGCCTGGGAGCAGGCTGCTGTTTGCCTTTTGTTACCAGCGTGTAAACAGCCAAGCAGAGGCAAAATCACGCAGTCTCTAAGGCCCAACAACAAGAAAACAGCTGAGAATCTCTTCAGATGATAATTTTGTGTTCCTTTGAGGGCTGGGCACCGGCCCTGTGACTCCCTCTCTTCGCCAGTGAGCCCACATTCGTGTGTACGGCATTCGCAGCTTTCGAAATTCAATTTGAACAGCGAAAAAGAATGTGGGCAAATATGCCGAATCAGCCTGCACAGAAGTACCATCGTGGTCCTTCCCTCCCATTCACTAGATCGTGTGTTATACATAGTTATTTTTCGAGATCCGGACATCTGGGCAGCAACCGGAGTCTTTTCTACTCCTCCAACGAGATGCCTAGGATGACGGTTGTACGCCAAGTTGGCGTACTACTCCTACTCGGTAAATTGAAAAGCCGACAAATTTTGAATCCGGCACTGTCTGGATGTTCAGTCTGTCTCTAGATGGATCTGTATCTGTCTCTAGATGGATCTCGCATTTTCGTCAGCAATACTAAATCTTCAAATTTCACATTCGATCTTCTTCCCCAAATGTATTTCTTCACTTGTTTCCAATCTGCTGCTGCTGCAGGGTTGTGCGCCGAGGCTAGAAACCCCCTGCAAGTCAGCGATGCCGTCACCATCGATACCTCCTCCGTGGAGCCTCGACGCCACCTGCTCGCGACTCGCACCGTCTCCGGCAAGATCTGGTGGGCCGACGCCCCGCTGCAGGTTATCTCAGGAGCTACCATTACTGCTTATGACAAGGACGTTGTCGGCCGTGAGACCATGGGGTCTGCCGTCTCCAAGGCAGACGGTACCTACGTCATCACCTACCTCGTTAAAAACTGGGACACCTGCTGCTTTAGCGCCACCAACCCCGATATTGTCCTCGAGGTGAGCAGCTACTCTACATTTCTGCATTAAAACACGTGTTCCGTTCATCTTGCCCCTCGCCCGCTCAAATTCGATTTAGAGTCCCCACCCACCCCGCTTTTTTTTTTCGTTTCGCCGTAGGTGAAAATTGCCGGGAAGGTATACTACCGGTCTGGAGAGTTCTCCAACGTGGCCAGCAGCCTTTCTGGCAAGAATATGGCGGTCAGTTCACAACATTTATTTCCAGCAAAATATTCAACACTGCCGACTGCAAAGCAGCCTTCTGACGACAAAACATTTTTCTTCTTCTAGATACCTCGTTTCATTGTCTCCGGAAAGCTCGTCTGGCAAGAGACCTGCGTTGGAGCGATTGGCGCCAAGGCCAGCATCTACGACAACGACCCTTTCCCTGATCCCGATGATTTCATGGGCTCGACCTTCACCAAGGCCGATGGCAGCTACCTCACCAGCATCCCACGTTCTGACGTGAGTGTTTTAGCAGTGGTTTCTGCGGATTTTTCTAACTTGCACAGTCCCATCTCGGAGTATATTGAGCATATGACCCAGCCAGTCCCCATTTTTTTTTATCAAAGTATTTATGCCTCTGTAACTGTGCAGAACCTTGCCTCCTGGGACCTTTTCGGTGGGAATCCAGACCCGTTTGTTAAGTTCTCCAAGGCCGGCAGCTCCGTGGTGGCTGGTCAGACGGCTGAGAAGACCAACGTGGGCGGCGCGACTGTCAGCTTGAATTACGGCACCACCACTCTGTGGCGTGACGACGCTTCAGCCTCCAAAACCATCGCCAATGCCATTGGAGGCAGCAGGAAGAATTATGTTTCCGTCACGGTGCGCTTCGAATTTTGCAGTGCATGGCATATATTTCTTCCCCTTTACCAAGCCCATTTCCAGCCAAGGAGGTTGAAATTGTGCCCCTCCTTTTATTTTATGCGGAAAGTCACTATTGCGTTACCAAGAACATTCGTGCAGGAGTACATCCATTGCAATCCAAAGCGCATCGTCGTCACGATTTACCTCAACATAAAGAAGGCTATCTTCTCTGCGCCCCCCGACTCGCTGGTGCCCAAGCTCAAGCTCCTCATCAAGCAAGGCATCGCAGAGAATTGGTCGCGCGTGGGCTTTCGGGCGATCACTGTTGGATTAATCAAGTACGATGTCCATGTTCGAGTCCTGGAGTCTGCAAGCGGCTATGCCACTTCGCTCAAACATGCCAAAACCGTGAAAAAGGCGTGCGAGCGCAGCAACAACCCCGGCATTCCGGTTGTGGGCTTGGACATGACGATGTGGTACAACGAGGGGTGTGCCAAGTTTGGCAACGCCACCAACTGGCAGGCCTTCGCCGACTACGAGTTCAAGGAAACGGCGGCGCACGAGTGGGGCCACACCGTTCTGACGGAGGCCAAGAGCTTCCTGGAGTCTTGGACGCACAAGGTGAGAGGTTTTAAAATTTTTAGTGCAGATGTGCAATACTTCACTGCCTAGTTTTTTTTGCTATTAATTTCCGTGTCCTCTCACGCTGATTTTCCCTTTCTTTTTGCTCACTTTTGTTCAGGGATCGACAACTCTCCTTCAAGAGCCCTCTGCTTCCGCCACCAACTACCCTGTCTGGCCCGCCACCGGCGACATTGACATCATGCGATACTATAAGAACGGGATGCCGCCTGGCAACCGCACTTGGGCCGTCGACCTTGATGTCCGCCGCCTCATTGCCATTGGCGCAACCAAACGCCTCAAACGCTGCGGCTTCTGCCCATTCACCCCCCCCCCTCCCCCGCCCCCGCCCCCCGCTTGATTTGATCAAACTCGAATTGCAGAACTTGGTGACACATTTGTCACGTTTTTAATACCGCCCCCCCCCCCCCTTTTTTCCCCACCGCCCTCATTGCTTTTCAACTTGATAAGTTCCGTGCATCACTGGCGAATTGCCAGATTTTGGCTGATGTTTCATTGTAGCAACAGTTATTTGTTCAGGTGGCCCACCGCCTTATTTCACTTTCCCCCTGAATTGACTATAATTGCAACTGCGTGCAAGCATTGATATAATTACTGAGATATATTGCGTTTTTTTTTTAACTTGAAACTTGTCTTTTCTCCTCCCCCTTTTTAACTCAAGCGCAGCTATGACTCAATGCACTGATTACGGAAGAATGCATCTGAAATAATATCGTACGAAAGTTGACGCCGCTATTTTTTCGCAATATTAATAACTGACTACACTTGCATGATTCATGTTCCATTTTGGGGTTAAAATAGTGGGTAATAATTTCTAAATAGAGTAATTCGATAGACACGCAGATAACATATCCATGTTAGCGAGCGATGCCTTGAAGCGCCTGCAGCAGGATCCATTTGTCTTCTCAGGTTCTTTTGCCAGATTTGTGCGAGTACTGTCCCCGCTGTTAATTACAACCCAATGGCACTGCGCCGCTTGATCAAGAACAGAGAGAAGAAATATTCAGGTTTCAGGTTTACAAATGGTTTAATGTCCACTACCGTGGTCGCTCCTATAGAAATATGTACAGCGGAAATTGAATAAATTTTTGGGAAACAATATCGATACAATTATAAAAGAGTAGTTTGGAAGCTAAACAAAACAACTATTTCCTCAGGTAGAAGCCCATGCCGGCCAGGCCCACCCAGAAGAAAACCGACATGATGACGCCAGCGGTGTTGGAAGGGGGGTCATATGCCAGCTCAAAGTACTCGCCATTCAAATACATATCAAACTCTTCCTCGGATTTGAAAGAAGGAAAGCACACGCCGGCGCCGCTGGTCTTGGCCGCCTCGGATTCAGCCTCGCCCTCGGCCAAAAGGCGGCGGGTTGCCCCAGCCTCCGCCTCGCTTTCAGCTGCCTCTGACGCCGGCGCGGCAGCTTCAGACTCGGCTGCAATCATGCGTTAAACGATTTTCATTAGAAAAGAAAAAATGGGGAGAAGGGGGCCGGAAAAGTATCAAAGCTTACCCTCAGCTTCCGAATCCGTAGCAGGCGCTGCCCCAGCTTCAGCCTCACTCTCTGAAGTAGAGCCGGCAGGCAGGCCGCTGGTGTCTACCTTGAACAGCTCGCAAGACTGGATGTACGCTTCCCATTCATTCGGGAAATACTGCGTGGCAAAATTAGGCAAATAATTTGCAATTCGTGCTGGTAGCAGTCGCTTATGTAGCGTAAGGGAGAGATACTATTTGAAATATGAATCGCGCTGAAATATTGGTGGGGAAAGCAAGTAATAGTGCTGAATCTGGCTGAGGCGGTGGGATAAAAAAAAATATATATATGTATATATAGCGAAGAAAACTCACCCCAAAGCAGCGGGTGATGTCGGTCTGCAGTGGGCAATCAGTGATGAAGGTGGATTCGATGGCGTCCTCCAGGGTTGCGTAGCAGGCGTTCAGGCAGGCGGCGTCGCAACCGGCAGGAGTGACGGCAGGGTTCGTATAGTTGGAGAACACGGCATCGAGACGCTGCTGGCAGTCTGAGCTGGCCTCAGCCTCGGCCTCGGCCTCAGCAGCCGCCGCCCCCCTGAAGAGCATCGCCAGCACCAAGATAGCACCCAAGCTGCTGGACAAGGTGAAGAATCTGGTGGCTGCCATCTTCGTCGCTGCTGGTGTGGAGCTGTTGGAAAAGGTTGAAAAAAAAAAATAATCGGCCTGCAAGGCGATTTATCCTAAAGAATTGTTTCGCACTTGAGAGCAAGCGAAACGTACGCCGGGAAGGCGCCCCACCCAAGCGCCGGAACTCCCCTCAATTAAGGCTTCCTCCGCAGCAAAGTGCTTATCTTTCATTCTTACATAAAGATCGCCCCTCGCAAGGAGAATCCAATAGGTTTTCCGTGCTTCAGGTGGCCAGCTGTTTGTGTTTTCGGGACTCGCAACTTAAGCCGCCGCGATAAACAGGGCAAACCACGAGCACCAATCGCTTAAACCCCCCAAATCTTGCATCCACACGCCTCTAGCCTCCCTCCCGCCCAGCTTTTGCCATTCCTATCCTTCCAGTGGATCAAAAATGGCAGCGGAGTGGTTTAATGTCGCCGCCCTTCTCATCATGTTTCGTGAGGCACTCGAAGCAGGTAATTAGTCAATATGTGTCCAGTCGCATCAAAAAAGCGCTGATGGGTGCTGCCTTTTCGAAAAACAATCTCGATTGGACCTTACGAAAATTTTCTTTTTCTCACCCACCACCCACCTCCCACCTTCCACCCCTCTGCCCTGCAGCCGTCATCATTGCGGTGCTCCTGCAGCTCATTGTGCGCCTCAGCATGCCCTCCCTGAAGCGGTGGGTGTGGTTTGGGTCCATAGCAGGCGTCTTGGTTTCCATCATCCTAGGCGTCATCTTTGTCCTGGTCTTCTACCTGGCAGACACCAAGCTGATGGACGCCAAGGCCTCCGCCATCTTCAAGGGCTGCATCTGCTGGACCGCCTCCCTGCTCATCACCGTCGTCGCCTTCTCCATGCTCAAGTTTTACAACCTCGAGCGTAAATGGAAGCGTAAGCTGCAGGACGCGGTGCAGCGCTCTGCGCACGCCCACCACCAGCGCTGGGCCATGTTCCTGCTCGCCTTCTCCGCCACCCTGCGCGAGGGCATCGAGTCGGTGCTGTTCCTCACCGGTGTATCCGCGGGCAGCTCCGTCAAGGCAGTTATTTTGCCCGGCCTTGTCGGCATTGCCCTGGGCGTCATGTGTGGCGCCATCATCTACTACTCCGGCAAGACCATCCGCTCCCTCAAGTGGTTCTTCATCGTCTCAGCGGGGCTGTTGATGGTCATTTCCGCTGGTATGGTGGTCAACGGCACCATGTTCTTCCAGAACGCGGGCCTGTTTGGCGCCATGTGGCCCTACGAGTTGCGCCCGTGGGCAAACAAGATCCTGTGGAACACCTCCGGCTGCTGCGACCCCGACACCAACCAGTTCTGGGCGCTGCTGCGGGCGCTCTTTGGATATCAGGCGACCCCCCTCAACTTGCAGTTGCTGTGCGTATTACATTAATATTATTTATTTGTGTGCATGCTATAAATTATATCTTTGACCGCTTGAACTTAACCTCCTTGAATTGTGTATACAGATATTACTGCATGTACTGGGTGCTCACCCTGTTGCTGCTGTGGTACAAGGCTTACCACGGCTCCCTCACCGACGCCAAGGAGGCAGCGCTCGAGGACCAGCAGTCGTTTGCCAGGAAAGCCGCCGACGGTTCCGAAGACGCCGCCTCCGAGGATACCGACCCCAAACTGGCCGGCAAGAAGTCAGTCAACGACATCGAAGCTGGTGGATCGAGTTCGGATGGCTCCCCGAGGGCTGTCGCCGCGCCTCTTATGGTTGTTAATGGAGAAAAGGCTGCCGTTGTTGCTCCCATTTCTCCTACTAAATAATTAAACCAGGTGTCACCCCTTGGGATTTCGTCTTAAATTGAAGCAAACTCAACATCCCAACTGCTCGCCTTCCCTCATCCAGCTTCACTATTAAATTTTCTCCTTCTGCATATTCATTTAAATTTTGGTGGCATATGAAAAAAAATTGCTCGGGGGGGAACCTTGGTTCTTGAAAAACTAATAGCGTTAGCTCTAAAATTCGGCTTACCGCCCTATCTTAAATTGCGCATTCTTTTATCCCTTCACCGCCACTGGTTTTTAACACCTTTGGTACATATTGCTCAGTGCCGCTATAAAAAAGACGGCACTATTAGTAGCAAACGGCCGACTATACATATATTTATAGACAACAAATTTTGACGATCAATCAGCGAGGAGAGACAGGCATGTGAAGAAACAAACAAAACAACCGGAGTATATTGGGCATATGAAAAAAACCACCAAAAATCATCCCAAGACAAAAGGGTTCGCGGGGGGGTGCGCCGCTGCAGGCTGCTGCTGCACAACCACGCCCGCTGCCTTTGCGGCCTCGTGCAGCCTGTTGTACTTTTGCAGCAGTGTTTTGTACTGCTTGTCAATCTTTTCCTTTTTCCGCTTCTCTTTCTCCTTGGCTTCTTCTGCATTCATCACCATCTTGGAGGCGGTATGCGCCCGCCCAATGCTCGACGACAGCGCCGAGCAAGCCGTTTTCGTGAGTTGCAGGGCCTCGGCGGTGGTCAGTTGGCCCAAATGAGGCAGCGTCGCTGCTCTGAAGAGATTCAACGTGTTAATATCCGCCAGCTCAACCTGTTCAGGGCAATTTTGAAATGAATCGAGCACGGCGTTAATGCGCATCTAAAAGTAACAACCATTTTGCATAAAAATTAGAAGAGAAGAATACGCCATATTTCAAAGAGATTTTTCTTTCTTCCCCTTCTCTTTGCTCGCTTCCCTCTCTCTCTCTCTCACCTGCAGCCACTCGATGCATTTCTCGAACAATTCCGTCCACTTGTACTTGCTGGCGATCAGCAGCGCCTCGGTCAGGCAGCAGTGCCCTTCGCCGGTGTGAACTACCTGCCTCGGTAAATTGGGGTTGTTAGCCAGCACCTCTAGAAAAACTTGAATAGCAAGTTCGTCGGGGTCGTACTGCAAGCGGGAGAGGTGGAGCTTGAAGTCATCAGAGAGCAGCGTTGTCTTGCAGGTGTTAACCAGCGCGGTAGCCTCGTATTTGTCAGCCAAGTTCAGAACCTGGATGGCGATGTCTGCGGTGATGGACAGGCTGCGGTCGTAGCTGCAGAGTATAAAACGAAAAGTGGGGGGTGAATTAATCAGATATTGATAATAAAATGGACAGAAATTAAAAGAAAATAATGAATACATACATACATACTATGTAGTACATATGAAAATGCATTACAGGGAGTACATTGGGCATATGAATTACAGGTTTTAAAGTCCCGAGCAAGGGCGACTAAGGCCCATAAGGGGTTTGTTTGTATCTGTTGGTGGAGAAAAACAGAGGCGAGAGGATGGAAGAAAGCAGAGAGAAATATAAACACGTACATGAGGTCCAGGAAGAGCTTGCGGAAGTTGGCAAAGGTCTCGGTGACTACCAGCTCTTCTTCTGAACCGAACTCAGCGATGATGCCCTTCACAAGCTTGGAGTGCCTCAGAAGGTACGCGCGGTGGGCGCCGATGCGTTTGCCATCGCCTGTAACGATCACCACGTCGCACAGCTCTTCAGGATCGTAGGCAAAATCCAGCGGAGGGGGCGGGGACTTTTCGCTCTCCCCCACGCGCTGGCGTTTGCCAGGGCGGCCAGTCTCGGCATCTGAATTATTTGGGATGGCTACATTAACGGCGGCCATGTTTCGGTTATTTTAAAGGAAGGGAAAAGGCAATAAAATGGAATTTAATTCCTTAAAACATTGGATTTTAAATGATATGCAGAGTGGAGATCTAAGAGGTTTTGCGTTCGTTCTCAAAATGCAAAGATATACATAGAACTGCAGCAAGACGAGAGAAAAAAATCGCGCCTTTTTTTGCCGGAAAAAAACGCTCTGCCAGCTGGCGTGGCACTACCACGCAAGAGGATTCTATTGCCGCTCTTCCTGGCCCTCCCTGCGCCATAAAAAACTCTCAGACCGTTAACTCATCATACACCCTACCGCACAAGGCCCTGCGGCGAAAACTTTGCCCCCATTACAGAGACTTCACTGAGATCACTCCCAGCATTATTGTTAAACAACTTCTGTCCAAGCTGGCTTTGCCATTTTTTCAACGTGCCCCCACGATGCCTGGAAGGGCCAGAGACGACGGCCAGATTCTGCAGGCCATCCGCAACGCAGCGGTGACTCCCCGTCCCAACTGCACCCTGGTTCGCTCCTGCGTGGACGCCATTCCGAAGGACGCGCGCTTTGTCCTCATCGGAGAAGCTTCCCACGGCACTGACGACTTTTACCGCATGCGCGCCGATATCGTAAGACCTGAAATCACTCCATGCAATGTTTTCAATCTCTCTCGCATTTAAAATCACTTCTTCGCCTTATGTTATGATTTTAGACCAAGGCGCTCATTGAAGAGCGTGGGTTCAACGCTGTGGCGGCCGAGGCCGACTTCCCCGACGCCATGCGGGCCAACCTGTATGTGAGGGGCCTCAGCGGCGACAAGACCCCAGAGCATGCGCTGGACGACTTCATTCGCTTCCCTACCTGGATGTGAGTTTTTTTTGTTTTTTTTTTTAATTACCAATAAAATATTTTTTTAATTACAAAAACAGAGCTTATTTTTTTATATTACCAATAAAAGAGCTTACATGCATTTTTGTATGAAACAATGACCATCTTCACCGTTTCGGAACTGGAATTAGGTGGCGCAACACCGCCGTTCGTGATTTCTTGGCCTGGCTGCGCGCCCACAATGACAGCATCCCGGGCGAAGGCAGCTCCGCTGAGAAGGCTGGATTCTACGGCATCGACGTGTACAGCAGTACGTTTGTCTTTCCATGCTTTCGCAGCTGCCGATTTTTTCCCCTTCCATTGGTCGCGAATTGATTTTTTTTCCCTCTGCTCTCAATCATTATCTTCCTTACAGTGCACCGCTCAGCTGCCTGGGTCGTGAATTACTTGAAGGATATCGACCCCCCTGCTGCAGAGCGCGTCAAGGCACGCTACGCCTGCTTTGACCGCTACGGCGAAGAGGCCATGGACTACGGGCGCGCCACGGGGCTGGGCAACGCCCCCTCTTGCGCGCACGCTGTGGTTTCCGCGCTGAGGTAACCGCAAAATTTAATTTAATTTCAAATGCTTTCTCAACTTCCTGAGGATGGGTTTTTTTCTTGTCGCTATTCAACTGTTTATTTTATTATTACATTATTTAATTGTTACTCAGCTAAAGTAATACTTGAAAAAATGCAGGGAGGTGCTGCAGGAGGCAGCCGTTCGGTCTAAGCGGGCGGACGGCGAGTACGGGCATGAGCTGCAGTTCGCGGCGGAGTGCAACGCCGGCGTGGTCGCTGGAGCGGAGCAGTACTACCGGTATGTACAATAAAATTTCATTACAAGAGTTGCGAATATTTTCTAATAGTTGTTTCTTGTTCACCTCTCCTCGCAGCAACATGTTTTTCGGCGACGAGCTCACCTGGAACCTGCGCGACACGCACTTTGCCACCACCGTTGGCCACCTCGAAGCCCACCTGACCGATCGCATGAAGCGCACAGGTTTGCCTTCCGTTTCACCAAATACACTTTTTACACCGCCAAAATTTGCGTATTTTATTCGTTACAACCCTCTTTTCCCACTATTTCCATTGCAGGCAAGGAGGGTGGCCCTGCTCGCGTGGTGGTTTGGGCTCACAACTCCCACCTGGGCGATGCTTCAGCCACTGACATGGGGCAGCGCCGTGGCGAAATCAACTTGGGACAGATAATGCGTGAGCGCTACGGCACCGGCGAAGTGTTCAACGTGGGGTTCACCACCAATGCCGGCACTGTGGCGGCGGCGGACGAGTGGGACGCCCCCTGCCAAGTGAGAACCCGAATTATGGTTTGCCTCAAACCCAATTCAGCCTTTTCAGCTCTTGTTCTCTCTGGCACAATTGTTAGCGATTTGAGCAGTGCTTAATTTTTGGCGGTATTTCCTTCTAATGGCACTCATATCTTTATTTCGTATATACTGCAGTGCAAGGCGGTGCGTCCAGGCATGCCTGGCAGCTACGAAGGCCTGCTGCACCGCGTGGGCCTCCCTGAGTTCGCCCTCCTGCTGCGCGACGCCGATAACGAACTCTCGGCCGCCCTGGAAGGCCCCCTGCTGGTAAGCAACCTCGTTAAACCTGCAACTATTTTTTCATATGCCCAGTGTACTCCGTGGATAATTAAGCTCGTCTTGTTTGTCTTAGAAAACAAATAGTTCCCTAGCTTCTCGATTTTTTTCCTCGGCTAAAAAAACTCTCGTGTTGGTGGGTTTTTTAGGAGCGCGCCATCGGAGTCATCTACCGCCCCCGCACCGAGCGCCACTCCCACTACTTTTACGCCGAGCTGCCTCGCCAATTCGATTTGGTGGTTCACCTTGACCGCACCACTGCGGTGCAGCCGCTGGAGCCGGCGCACCCCTCCTGGGCGGAGGAGCACCTGGCCAAGGAGGACATGGACGAGACTTACCCGTTTGGAGTGTGATTTGGGAGTTGGGTGGGCTGATCCCCCCCCCCCCCCCCCCCCCACACACACGTACACCCACACAAATGGCGTTGCTTTAAATGAATGCGAGTTGCTAGCGATGGTCGTCATGGAACAATTTTGATTCTATATACAGAATGAATGCGTGATTATTTGTTGCCCTGTTTTGATTTTCCAGTTTTTAGGCTTAAATAAAGTTTGAATCGGCAAAGATCCCTTGCATTGCCCTGTTTGTTTTTTATTTCGTTGCATATAATATGATACCAACAGTTGATGCATCCGTGCTCTGTGCCATTTGATTGTTGCAACCTGCCATGCTGTGACCTGCCGTGCGACATTAGCGCTGCTCTATTTACGTGCAACTGGTTCCTTGGCGAATGCAATTATACCGCGAGGGATATAAAAATTCGCAGCCCTGCACCGTATCGCTCATCATGTTTAAAACACTGCCAGCATGGCCCTGCCGGCGGTTGTTTGTCGGCGTCTTGGGAAATGCCCAGCCAGTTGGTTCTGCAGGTTGCACGATGCTCCTAAATATGAATCGTACTTGGAGCTGCTGTAGTTGCCCCTTTTGAGCTCCGGCTCTCTCTTTTTGAGCCCCATTTCAAGCAGCTGACAGCTGAGCTGTGGTCAAGCTATATTCTTGGAATTATTTTCTGCAATTTTCTTGCCCTCTCCTGCTTGAGCGCAACCTTATATTTTTCCCCTGCAATGTCATCCTCAGGTGCGCTGCATTCCATTTTGTTGGGCTTACGCATTTTCAGAACTTGGCAATCCCATCTGGTCTTAAGGCAGTGCACGTTTTCCCTCCGTTCTTCTCTTGTTTTGGCGTGTGGAATCGCACATGGCATATTTTGTATAAATCAAAGCGATTAAACACCATTTTGTAGTATCAATGCTTCTTATGGCCAATTTCCCTCAGGTCTCTCCCCTGCGGCTGAGCTCGCCAAGCTCGTTCAGGCCGATGCTCCCCCCACCCAGCCGCCAACCTTCAACTCGAATGCGCTCTTGGACATCGTGCTGCAGCATGCAGGCGGTAAACGTTCCGCTGCCGACAATCGAGCACTGTGACTGGCCTGCAAAGCTGCTCGCGCTGCGCTTCGAAAGCGCCTCTATACTTCCCTCCCCAACAAATTGGGCTGCTTTAAACCTCTCTACTGCTGACTACCGTCAAATACGCAAATTGCCACGGCTCCACCATGGCAGAGCTAGACGCCTTCCTGTCGCTGCCACTGCCGAACGTCGTGGAGATCTACCTCTCCCGCCTTCCCCCGCAGCTTTTGGCGGACCACGTAGAGCATTCCTACTGGCCGGCGCTGGAGCGCCTTCATCTCATCGACACAGACTATCTCATTTGTATTCGGTCCCATTTGTATTCGGCTTTTTCCTTGAGAACAACAGGTTATTTCGTGGGCACGAGGTGGTGATGTGCGACAGTGGTGGTGTGCTTGGGCATTCGTTTGTGCAGCGGTGTGACAGCGAGTGGTGATTGGCGATTAGTGCATGGAGTGAATGAATATTATGCATCTCAACAATGGTTCTATATTTATTTCCACAATTCACAGTTTCTATCGTTGCATATTTGAATTGACGGCATGCATATCAAGCATATAAAGGACAACACCGCATATTCAAGGGTTCTTATACTTTACCGCATATACCCTGATACTTTTCTTCCGTTTACGGAAGCGCATTTGCGTAGGCCTCAACACTTATTTATTTATTTATTTCCTACGCGCACGGCTCTCCCTAGCGTGCCAGTCTGCTATGGGGCCTTAGTTGCCCTTTTGTGCGGACTTAAAACCCCTGTAATGTATGTATGTATTGGGCCAGGACTTGAAGAAAGCTAAACCCTGGAAGATGAACGTGAAATAGTGCTCGCTGCGAATAATGAAGCACTGGAGGCTTTCCAGCGCGTCAACAGCGCGAAGGAGCGGCGCCGCCGGCTTCACTGCCTCACCATCAACGAGTCCGGCTACGCCTTCCCACTCTACTGCAATCCGATGACAGTCGCCGCATTTCCATGCCACCTGCGTGAGCTGGAGCTTGGGAACCGCCCTGAATCTGAGAGAGAGCGGAAGTTATGCGGCAAAACGCGACGTAATCAAGCTGGGGCAGGTGCCAATGCCGGCGCTTTAGAGCGTTACGCTCCACTGCATCCTGTGTTCAACGATCTACACACACAGCGGCAGCATGCCATTCCCTGATCCAGTTGGAGTCCCGGAGATTTTGGCCATGACACCTTTGCCCAAAATTCAGCGCCTGGTGCTGGACGAGTTGAGTTTCGACGAAGCCCCGCTGCCCGTTTTCGGGCGCTGGCACAGCTCGGGGCTGCGACACAGCATCAACTGCTGCACGAATGGATATTTGAGGCGGACTCCGGTGCCCACGCTGATGGGGGGGCTGGCTGGCGGGCCCCTAGAAACGTTGCGGCTAGAGGGGAAGCAATGCGCCTGGCAGAGTTTGCACAGCACTCCTCCCGCAGATCCCCTGCGCTGCGCAGTCTGGAGCTTGTCGGGCTGCACGGGCTGCTTGACGAGGCAAAAGCGGTGGGAAAGGGCCTGAATGCACTGCTTTGCATGAAGCTGCCGTCTCTGGAGCACATGGGGGTCTTGTTCATGAGATACGGCGAGGGCTGCCCTTGGGAGGCGCCGCCCGAAGCCGAAGCTTACAAAAACTTGCCTGCGCTGCGATCCCTTGGGTTGGGCGGCATTTTCATCAGGCTCCCGGATTCCATGGAGCTTTTGTTCGCGAAACTGAGCCCTCGCTTGGCCAGCCTGGGATTCAGATTTGCCTCGCCTCGCCTGCTGTTAAAGCTTTTGAAGCTGCATGCCGGCCTGGCAGGCTGCACGTTGTTTGGAAACGACACCAAGGCACATGGGGATTTCGAGGAAGCGTGTGCATAAGTTGCGTGTGTGCATGATTTATAATTTTTTTTACTTTAACCGCTGCAACTCGTTCATTACAAAATACCATGCAACTCTGGGCGTATGGAAAGAAATCTCTCTAGTGGTCTTGATGCACATGTAATGCGCGCTCTCAAAGCAGCCTGTGTATTGTTTTTGCGCGCGGCAGGGGGGCAGCCATTTGCCAAGGGGCCAACTACGAAAAAATCATGCGCGCTGCTCTCTCCTTTTCCCTCTTTGTTCTACTCTGGCGGCACCGGCTGCAGGTCTGCTATCTCTTTCATAATGACTGCCTTCTCCTCCTGGAACTGGGGGTCCTCTGCAATAATCAAATAGTAAAAATAAATTTTACAAACACGGTTTTGTTGGCAGATAATTATATATATAAAAAAAACGCTTCTCACCCCTGTCAATCTGAAACTCCTCCAGGTAGCCCAAAAGCTTGTCCTTATTGTTCAGCAGCACCTGCGCACAAAATTGAACCAGCTCACAGCTCAAATAAGGCCCCCAATCACTGGCATATTTTATTTGATTAAATTCTTCTTCTCCGGAAGCATATAACACACTAAAACTCTTTCCCTTCCTTTTCCTCCTCACCTCGGTCACCGGGCGGGTCTTGTTGGGGTTGGCCACGAAAACCTTAAACACGTGAAACGCCTCGAACTGGATGCTTTTGCTGGAGTCCTTCAGCAGATTCATCATCAGCTTGAGGTTTGACACGTCCGACACGTACAGCATCATCGCTTTCACGTTGGACCGGTCTAGCAGCAGCTCCCCCAGCAGCTTGACGCTCTGGCGGCGAGTGATGTAGTTCGGGCTCTCCAGCAGGATGCGGTAATGCTCCAGGAATTCGTCGTAGTGCTCGGTGAGGTAGCTGGCCACCAGCGCCTTGTGCCGCGTCAGCAGGTCCTTCAGAACCAGGAAGGCGTCTGAGGCGATCTCAAATTCCTCAAGCTCGAGTTTACCTAGAAAGCGGGAAGAGAAAGAAATGGGGGGGGGGGGGGGGGGATATTAATTTGGGTCGAGGGGGTGCATCTATTAATGCACATTACGTTTAGATGCAATCAGGAGAGAAAAAATGAATTCTCGAGGGGGAAATTCAGCCAAAAAAATCAAAAACATATTTATTGCTTTCCGCTTAAAACAGTTCCCAAGCTCTACCCCTTCACAAAATGGAATAAATACCACATAAACCCCCTCAAAAGGCGCTCTTTTTCACCCACCTACGAGGTCGGGGAACAGGTCGCTGTTGAGCACCCCCTCTGCGATGTTTTCATGGCGGATGCACTCTCGGAACATCTGACCGCACACCAACGCAATCTCAAGGTCATCGTAGCCGTCGAACAGCATCGGCACCACGTCGGGGTGAGCCACCAGGTACTGCAGCCCAGGGTGCGCGCCCGTGTCGTCCTCTATTCGCAGCATGGCGCTGAAAATCTGGGCCACGTCTTTCCTGGCCTCAAACTCTAAGGTGGCCAGAGACTCGACCAGCTGGGAGATGAGGTCGCAGCGGCAGGCTTCGAGGGTGATGGCCAGCGCGTTTTCGCGGGAGGCGTGCTCCTCGTCCTCGCCGAAAATGCACTCCTGAAAAGGCGAAAAGTATTGACGTTCAACAAAGTGATTTTGGGCGCGGGGGGGCTAATCGACGGTGTTTGTAGGGGACGTTGGGAGTGAGGGGGAAGGAGGAGAAAGCCCCGGGAATTAGAGGGCAAATAAAAGCTCTCCAGCATTTCCACCGCCGCCGCTCACCTTGATTCCTCCCAGCAGGCGGCTCAGCTCCTCGACGGTCTTCTCCGTGGAGCTCTCGTAGGGGAGGCGGCCAAAAGCCTGGTGCGCCTTCTGCACGAGCTCGGCCGGATTGCGCACGCTCAGCTTTTTGAACAGCCTGGCTGCCATGATTTATTTTGTTGTCGTGGGGGTTGATACGGCAGGCGGGGGCGGGGGCTATGTATAAGACATGATCTTGCGCAATGTGTATATACCAAAATGCGAAAATCCCGGGTGCTAGGCCGAGCAGCACTCGTGTGCGAAATGAGTACAAATTATTAAATCGTCGGGAAATCGATGCAAGCGGGCTTTCAAAATTGTCGTCCAAGCATGTACGTTGTATTAAAATTATGCCGCGATGGATTTTCGCAACTGAGGTCTATTTTCGGCTTTCGGTGCCCTCGGCTTTTGTTGTGCCTCTTCGCTCGGCCTTAAACCGTGTTCCTTACAATTGATTCATGGTTCAACTCATTTTTCGCACAGGGATGCGGTCTGTGTGTGCCTCAGCGGCTCCCAACCTCGTTCTGACTGGGTTCATTTTTTTCCGCCACCGCCTCGCCGCCCTCAATCACTCTCACTCGCCTATTTTATCTAGCTCCCTGTAGATGATAAGCCGCATAATCTCATTGGTCCCTGCATCCCATCAAACCACCTTCAATACCCAGCCAAAGAAAAACTTCACTTTTAATTTAGATTTGTGGAGTCAACCTCCTCACCTTCAAGGATGGAATGCACCCTGAGATCGCGCACCACCCTCTCCAGCGGGTACTCCTTCAGGTAGCCGTACCCCCCCAGCAGCTGCAGCGCGTCGTTGGCAACATCAAAGCACGCGTCGGTAGCAAAGCGTTTCGCCATCGCAGCCTGCAGTGTCGCATCAACAGCTTGAGCGTCCAGCGCGGACGCGGCGTACCGCACCATGAGCCTGGAGGCCTGCAGCGCCGTCGCCATGTCCGCAATCTTGAACTGGATGGTTTGAAACTCGCCGACGGGGCGGCCAAACTGTGAGCGGGACTTCACGTGAGACCGGGCAACGTCCAGGGCGAACGCCGCCCCGCCCAAGGAGCAAGCGGCGATGTTGACGCGTCCGCCGTCCAGCGCGGCCATCGCGATCTTAAAGCCCTCACCCTCGGCGCCGAGCAAGCATGTCTTGGGGACTTTTACGCCATCAAACATTACCTAAGGAAGAAGAAAAGAAAATAGAGATAATGGTTAGGCAAAGAAGAAATGCGAGGGCATTTGTCTTCATCGCTTGTCATCGTTGCTGACAAAACTAGAAGACCGTGCTTTCGTACAGCTGTGGTCGGTTGGGCGTTCCACCCCATTTTCTTCTCCCGCTTCCCAAAGCTCAGCCCCGGCGTGCCTTTCTCCACCAGAAACGCGGAGATGCCTCGCGGCCCGGGCGGCATCTCCCCAGTTCGCGCCATCACCAAATAAATATCGCTGACGCCGCCGCCGCTAATGAAAGCCTTGGCGCCGTCCTATTCTTGAAAATGAAGAATATGATTGGTTTCTAATTATTCTTTATTTTTTATGTTTTAGTAGCTATATGATAGTATCACTGGTCTATGCTTCAAAGCGCCGAAAATGTATCGGAGTATCGCTCGCGTTCATTCTGAGCCAGAATCAAACTCACCAACATATAATGGTCCCCCACTCGGCGCGCCGTTGTTTTCAGCCCCGCCGCGTCACTCCCTGACCCCGGTTCAGTAAGGCAGTACGAGGCAAAGTGTTTCATTGAGGTTAGCGCCGGCAAGAAATTCTGGCGCTGCTCCGGGGTGCCCCAGCGGTCCACGACGGACGCCACCATGTTGTGGATGCTGAGGTAGGCGGTCACGGGGATGTCTCCGTAAGAAAGCGCTTCGAAAATGATGGCGGCGTCTGATCGAGACAGGTTGCTGCCGCCGACATCTTCTTCAACGTAAAGGCCCCCAAAGCCCAGTGCAGCTGCCTCGCGAAGCACGTCTTCTGGGAAGTGGTGTTCTTCGTCCCAGCGGGCGGAGGAGGGCGCCAAACGCTCGCGAGCAAAGTCGGCGGCAACCGACTGGAACTCCGCTTGCTCTGGGGTGAGAGAGAAGGAGGTTGAGAAGTCTCTGGTGTAGTGGATTGCGTTCATGGTGGTTGACAGCAGACGGTGCTGCCTGACCACCCGGCACAGCAGTGCCATGGAAAATCTGTTTGGAAATAAAAACCGAGGGAAAGTGTCGGGCCGCAAGCAGAGGCTTGCCTGACGAGACTAAGATGCGAATTAAGGTTCGAGGGCCTGTTGTTTTGAATTGACGAGGATGCCAGGTGGCAATTCATTTTGGCGGGCTAATTTTTGTGCGCCACAGGTGCAATGCTGCCCTCATCGATGCAAAACAAGGGAATTTATCATCAAAATCAAGCGCAGTGTCTTTCGTTGTCTTTTGCTGTTGTCAAAATAATGACGACCAACATGAAATGTGAAACTTTTGTATGCTGCTCATCTCTCTCGCGGGTTGCAGCCCTGCCCGCACGCCGCAACGTCGCTATCAAGCGCAGTGCCGTGCAGCTGCACACCCCACAGCGGTCCACCCGCTCGCTGCACGTGTGGTCAGCCGCTGCTGCTGCCCAGCCCTCCACTTCTTCCACCTCTGCCTCCTCCGAAGACATGGAGTTCGATTTGGCCTGCCCCATCTGCCAGACCACCATCTGGCAGGTGCAGGCCTCCTCCGCAGGGGCCTGCCGCTGCCCCCGCTGCGCCAGAAATTTTGGCACCTCCAGCAGCGGCGCTCTGGACCTCACATTAACTTCAGGGATGCAGCCCAAGGTGTACAAGCAGTCGTTCTGGGGCGGCACCACCATCTTCCGCAACCCCTTGGTTAGCCTTGCCTACGAGCGCGGTTGGAGGCGAGTTGATAGGAACTGTTATTGCAACGTATTTTCCATTCGTTTTTTATTTTTGGGCGTCGTCGTTTGTTCATTGTTGATTTCAAGTTAATTTTGTTTTTGGAGCCTCATACTCTTCTGTACACCTGCATTAAATTGAGCCATTATGCAACCAAAAGGGGCGCCCTTTTGAATTTCACCTTACTCCAGTACAATGCACCATTTCCCATGATATCTTCTCGCCCCTCACATTCCTTGCTCCCACTAAAATCTCGCACTTTCGCAGGCAGTCGTTTGCATGGGCGGGCTTCCCGGGCGTAGACAAGGAGGCAGAGATTGCGCTCAACTACCTTCAGCCTGCTTATGGCTCCACCATTGTGGACATGAGCTGCGGTTCCGGCCTCTTCGCACGGCGGTTCCTCTCTTCCGGGCGTTTCCCTGGCGTCATTGCCGCCGACTTTTCCGAGTCCATGCTGCAGGAAGCTCGCACCTACTTCCAACAAGACGCTTCGCTCGACCCCGCCCGCTACCTCCTGCTGCGCGCTGACGTGGGCCGACTGCCCTTCGCAACGGGCAGCGTCGCTGCCATCCACGCCGGCGCCGCCATTCACTGCTGGCCGGAACCTCTCGCCGCATTGGCTGAGATTTCCCGAGTGTTGAGGCCGGGCGGCGTTTTCGTGGGCTCGACGTTTTTGACGGCAACAGCGCCGCTGGGGCAGCTGCTGGGAAGCGACGCGCTCGTGCGGCCGCTGCGGGGGCTGGAGCCCACCATCGGGAGCTATCGCTGGTGGGAGGAAGATGAGCTGAAAGAACTGTGTGCTGCGGTGGGTCTGATGGGCTTCCAGCGCGACAGGAGGGACAGATTTATCATGTTTAGCGCCACCAAGCCCTCTGGGGACGTTAGCGGCCAGGAGTAAGAAGAAATCGAGAGGTTTCTAATGACGTCATGCAGCCGGCGGGCGGCAGGCTATGCTGTGGTGGCGTGTTGATACTTTTTCTGCTTGTCAACTAATTTTTTATTTTCTTTCTCTCTTTTTTGTTTGATTTTCATTCTTCCTCTTTTCTGACCAAAAATGAATACGACGCGTTGCATCGGTATAAAACTCTCAATTTTTCTCAGCCTTCTTCTTCTCATATGCAACCAAACGCATCCGCATTCGCATGTAACACGTTCCTGATGAAGCCCCTCATCAAGGACTTCCCGCGCTGCCGGGAAGGAGGTCCTCGTGTGGGCCACAACTGACGCCGCCGCCTCCCCGACCAGGATGATGAGGCGGTTGTCCAGAAAGGCGCTGGAAGCGTTGGAGGAGTTGAGCTGCTGAAGGCGCTGCAGGACGAGCGCGAAGACGTCGGTGGTGAGCATGGATGACCCGTCGACGATATGGTGATGCGTTTGTACTGGAAGGAATTGCGCGGGAGCGGCGTGTTGCCGTACCCGCGGCGGGGTTCCAGCCCGAAGGTTGAGTGCACTGTGTTGGCAGCGCGGCCGAGGCGCGAGGCGGTGGCGCCAGTTGTGGCACACACCAGGACCTTCCTCTTCTTCCCGGCAGCGCGGAAGTCCTCGATGAGGAGCTTCATCAGGAACTTTTTGCTGCAGAAAAATTAAACACCAACTCCTATTCTCTCTACTACTTCAAATCTCTCCCGGCCGAAAATTGCTCGTCCAAATGTTGCCCTGCGGCGGCCCGGCCTTCCCAGCTTGCCATCTGGGATAATTCACCACTGTGATACCTCCCTCGCTCATCTGGAACGCTGGTCCCACGCCGGGCGCCCCTATTGCGCCCTCCAGCACCAGCTGGCACGCCTCGGGGGCCGCCACTGCCAGCACCTGTCGGCCGCCCGATCTCGGAGTGCCCAGCGTGGCCTGGACCGCCGTAGCGATGTCCGCAGCCTGCGCTTCGGATGCGCCAACCGCCACAAGCGGCGGCGGGGAGCTCGCGGGGGAGGTGGAAAGATCGTAATTGAGTCCGCCGGCAGCGGTGCGGCCGTCTGCGAGAAAACGCAGGGCGGCGGTGACCTGTGGGGAGCCGGCGGTGCCGCTGACAAGGATGAGGCGGTCCGCGCCTGGGCGCCCCATTTTTGAGTTGCTGTTGTCTCCGGAGAATGAAAGAGCGGCAGCGGCGTCATCGGGGGCGCAGTTCATACGCTCTATGGTCACCTGCGTACATGATAAACAATTAAAAAAATGCATTCATAAACAAGATAACGTAGGTTCGCACAATAAAATATGCCAAAATGAATAATTTTTGTAAGAATTGAAGACTGACCTTGGGCGCCACTTTTTCCTTTTTCCCGCCCTGCTGCTTCCCCTTGCCACTGCCCTCCCCCCACTCAAATTCCACCACCGTGAAGCTGGCGTTGTTCTGCGTGAGCCGCCTGAAGTACGACGGACCCAGGCCCAAGGCAGTACAAATCATCGCCTGGTTCACAGCGTTGTGCGCCACCACCAGGGTGGCATCCGCAGAGGCGCGCAGCACGTCCCGCCACGCCAGTGACGCGCGGTACCACAGCTCTGGCACCGGCCGCCGGCCGTCAATGATAAATTCCGCCGGCTTCTGCTGCCACAGATCATAGGCGGTGGGATAGGTGCTGCGCCCGGAAGACTTATCCAGGCCTTGAAACGAGTACAGGTCGACTTCGCGCAGGGAGGGGAGGGTGGTGACCGGCCCCGTTCGGGGCCCCCACACCAGCTGCGCCGTTTTCGCCGCTCGTTTCAGCGGAGAGGCAAACATGCGATCAAACTCCCAGCCGGAGAGCAGCTTCCCGGCAGCTTCCGCCTGCTCCACGCCGCGCTCCGTGAGCACGGAGAAGTCGGAGCTCCCCTGGATGCGCCCGCGCGCGTTCCAGGTCGACTGGCCGTGACGTACCAGCACCACTCGGATTTTTCTGCCTAGGAGCGTGGGGAGCGGGAGAGGCGGGAGGTCTTGACGGTCGTTCAGGCGGGTGAAATCGTCGGCGCCGGTCCAACACCAGGTAGGCACGGCGTCGGAGTCGTCGCCGATCTCTGGCAAGGTGGCGGCAGAGGTGATAGGAAGTGAAGGCGGGGGACGGGGCGACGGTGAAGAAGGAGAGGTGTTGTTGTTTCCGGGGGCTGCGCAGCGAGGAGTGAAGTGGTGGGATAGCGTGCGTCCTCTGTGGAAGGGGGTGAAGGTGCGAGTGTGGAGGGAGAGGGTGGAGCGAGGGAGGATTGCATTTTCTCTGTTGCAAAGTGTGCGATGGAAATTGTTTGAGATGGGGCCCCTCATTTTGTGATGAACGAGGGGTGGATGTGATTCAGCTATTTTTATAATTGTGGGGGAATGGAGAGAAAATTCCGGATGGGCTAGATTAGTATTTGTTTCTGGCTATTTTTGAAAACACATCATTTTAAAGCAAATTAAAAATCGGCCAGCATCTAAACTGAGCTTTAGTGCATTGGAGCACTGTAAAAAACTACCAAAATCGAGAATTACAAGCCAATTTTTTTTATCATCATCGCTGCCAAAAAACAAATTCCAAAAGCTGTTCAATTGGTGAAACTAGTCCAATTATTGGGCGACATATTTTCGTGCTTTGAAAAAACAAAACAAACAGCTCTGCAATTTTTTTTTTGCTTGGTTTAGGGTTGACCGACGGTCAGCTGCTGAGCTCTCAGCCGCTGCAGCTGCTGTGCCCCTCAGCCCAGCCCCAAACGCACCCCCTGCCCCCCTGTTCCGTCAAGTCGTGCCCAACCAGGCATTATCGCAGACCATGCAGACTCCAGCGAGTGCCCAGCAGCAGTCTCCAATCAACGTGACCGCCGCACTCGCTGGAAATGAAGTGCTGCGTGGAGAAAATGCACGGCTGCGCCTCAAAAGCGTGCGGCTCAGGGGAGAAGTGAACGCTCTTAACCATCTGCGGCAGTTGACTTACTGTCTGGGCCTCCACATGGCTCGTGTAAACCAGACTCCTAGACAGCCAGGGCTTAATTTCTCATCTATTTTTACCCATCTACGCATCCGCTTCCCTTCTGTGCATACTCCATATGCTGTGTTTCTTACTGTGCATCCCTTGTTACTCTCTTTCTCTGTATTTCTATCTGTACATTATTGTATGCACAGCAAAAAATGGGGAGCTACAAAAAGCTGCTGCCTTGAAGTGAAAAACGCTTACTTAGTAAATAAAAGCTGCAAGAGAGAGTTGCCCATGAAGCAAACTCAGGGTGGTTGACAGCCTGAGGTCTTACCGACGCCACGTTTAAAACAACTCAAAACCTATCGGTTTTTCTCAGTCTCATTGTTCTATTGCATTCAATTCTCTTCTAATAGTTTATTGCTATCGATATCCCGCTGCCCCTCCCCCAGCTGGTGACAGTCCCTTCCTCATCAACCACCGCCGGTCCTGCCCAACCAACCGCACGAATATCGAGTCTTGCGCCGTCGACTCGTACCCCGATTTCCTGTATAGCGCCGCCGCCGGGGCGTCCTTGAACCGCAGGTGGAGGTACACGCAATTGTCCCCCACCCGCAGCACCAGCTCCTCCGCTGCCGCCAGCAGCGCCGCGCCGATGCCCCGCCGCCGGTGCGAAGACGCCACCGCCATGTTGCACAGGTAGGGCCGCTCTGGAGGGGGGTTGAGCCCCGTCAAGTCTTTGCTGCGCGTGGATTCAGTGAAGGAAACTTCCACGGCACCCACCAGCGTCGCGTTTGCGGGCGTCAGCTGCGGGTGGTAAGGTAGCGAGTCGTCTTCGCTGGTCGAGGCTGCGTTGTCGTCGCTTCCGCTTTCGTTTTCGTCCTGGTAGCTGCTGGTTGAAGCGATGCCCATCCCGTCACCAAAACCTAAACTGCATTCGTCCTCCTCTCCCAGCGCTTCAACAGCGCCACCCTCCTCCTCGCTCTCTGGTTGCGACACTGCTGCGTCTGCCTCCGCGCTGCTGATATATTTTTTTCCACTGCTTCTGCTTTCTTCCTCTGAAACCAGCAACGCCACCAAGCAAATGGTCTTGGGCGGCTGCTCCATGCGCGTGCGCAGGTAGTCCTTGATCTGTCGCCTCAGGAAATTGCGGTAGATGGCGTAGTAGCCCATCGTTTCACCAAACGCCTCGGTCAAAAGATCAGCGGTGGGGTCCAACCACTCGGCAGAAACGGGCTGCACCACCAGCAGACGGCCGTCGGGGGTGGTCGTCTCTGTGCGGTAACTCATCATGAGCCGCCGCAGCTCGTTGTGCGCCACAAATGGTTGGAATTTTAGCGGCTGGAGGTCGTCGGTGGAGGACAGTGAGCTTGGGCTTGGATCGTCTGCAACGGAGGCAGGCGGGCGCTCTGCGGCTCTGGGGAGGAGGTGTGGTCTGCGGTGACATCGTGGGGCTGGTAATGGCCGGGCGATGAGTCGGCAGTGCGGTGGTGGTGGAGATGGTGAGTGAAATTGAAATGAAATCGGTGCTGGCAGCAAGGTCCCCATCGATGATATGCTGAACAAGAGATGTTATGCCTAAATATATTAATACTAGGGCTGAAAGTGGAGAGGGAAAGCGCAGAAAAGCCGAACAAAATTTCAGCTTGGGGGTAAATCTCTAAATTCCTTCAGTCTTTTTATAATTTTTCGAAACAAATGCGATCACATTTATTTAGATGTGAAGGATTTGCTGTGCAAGGTCTCCATTTGCCGGCTTGTCACAAGCTCAAATTTTAGTTCAAACGTTTTTTTAATCCGATAGAAGAATTCTGTTCCAGTTGGATGTGTTCAACGACACGGTCGTATTAATCAAGCACGTGTTTAACTATGGCATGCCCTTGGAAATTCAAATTTCAAGATTCAAAACTCATTCACAGAATTTTCCATTCATTCTCGTTGAATAATCTTGCTGGTCATCAAAATACAAAAAAAATGTCAAGTATTGTGATGCGCGGGGTGAACTTTGATACTTCATACGTTGGGAAATTGTTGTTTGTTTGTTTTTTTGCATGGCGGTAATAATACTGCTCTACATACATACATACATACATACATTACAGGTTTAAAGTCCGCACAAAGAAGCAGCTAAGGCAACATAGCAGACTGGCACCGAAGTGCAAGCAGAAATAATAATAATAAATTGATGAATGAAAATGAGAATAAAGAAAGACCAAAGAAAAACCAACCGCTAAAAGAAACAGAGAAAAGAATAACAAAGGAAAAGAAAAGAAAAGCTTATATCCAACCACGCAGCTTCTCGTACTCGCCAGCGTCATGGCTGGCTTTAATGAAAGAAGCAACCTGCTTCGGAGCTTGCTGCAGAAACTGAAAAAGATTCAAAGGAGAATAAGGGGAAGAGGAAGAAGAAGATGGCGCGTCAGGGAATAAAGATGGGTAGGATGCCCGCATTGCTACCAACGAAGGGCATGTGCAATGAAAAGCCATGTGCTCTTCGTCCTCGCAAGAACCAGAAGCACACAAGCGGCATGTCCGATGCGAATGCGGCCGCCCAATGTAGCGCCCCGTCTCCACCCCAAGATGATGAGAGCTGCAGCGGAATCTTGCCAAAGAGACCCGCCGCGGAACCGAAAGGACAGAAGAAAGGTAAGGCTGCAAAATATAAGAACTCATTGTGGTATCACCGCCTCGTATTGTTGCCTTGTAAAAGTCAGTTTTCGTCCCCGATTGTTGACGGTAAAAATCCATGTAGCGTTGGCGCATGGCCGCCTCTGCCAGCCTGGGGTCGTCCAGGTCGTCGCTCCCCGCGGGCACCACGCCGCTTTCCGCCACACCGCTTTCCAGACCTAAAGCGTCGATCAGGCACAGCACTTGCGCCGCCCAACGGCTTTTGCAGCGCCAGCTCTAGTATGCCAGAGCACGGCATGGACGTTTGAGCGCATGCAAGCTGCTGCTGAAGGCCCCTGGGAATGCTCGTTCAGTAGCATGAAATTTTACAAACGATTCTCCCCACAGCCGCAAAAAATATTCAAAATAAAATGGAGCAGTCATGGGTCAGCCCATCCACAGCTTCTCTCCTCTCTCTCAAAAAACAACACAATAAAATTCAAAATGCAAAGAATTTGCTAAGAAGAGCTTGAAATAACTACGTCTTCAGCAGCCCCGCTGAAAGTTCCCGTCAGCGGCCCCACCACAAAAAGGCCTTCCCCTCCCTGCGGTGAGCTCCCGCGCTTCTTAAACTCCGACACGCTGGTGGCTGCCACGTACACCGAGTCTTGGGCAGGGATAACGGAGCCCGGGGCGAAGTTGAAGGAGGCTCCGCCGCCGGAGATACTCCACCCAGAAACGTCGACGGAAAAATCATTCTCATTGACAATTTGCACAAAGCCGTTCCCGCCAGAGGCCACCTCACCCACGAGCAGGGAAGTAGCCTCGAGTTGGGAGTCTGCAGCGTGCAGATTGGTTTGTGTGAGAGTGCGTTTATGTTGCACGCGACAATTTCACTTTTTTATTGGCAAATAAATCATTGATTCGCTCACCTGGAATGAGAGGGATGGACCCAGAGGAGCTGTGCGTTCCAAAGAGCTGCTCCTTGCGGATCGGAAGCTGCTCAGAAATGAGCTGCCTGCACCCCCGTTCAATTTGAGACGCGCGTGTCCAAACAATTAATAAAACTAATTTAAAAGAAGAAAAACACTCACTGATAACCACGGTCTGGGTCTCCCGTGTTGCCCCACTTTGCGGCGTCCCTTTTGGCCTCCTCCCGCACGCGCTGATGCTCCTCAGACACAATGCCCTGCAGGCGCCCGCTCCCGATGAATTGGTCCATCAGAGAGCGCAGCCTGCGCACGTACATCGCACGGGTGCGGGGCATCGCCATTATGGCGTCGATGAGATAGTTAAACGACCCAGGCGCGCCGGTGGGAGTCGGGCCTGCATTCAGGAATGAGAATAATCAATTAATAAGTTTAGCCAATTTAATACAAGAATAATACTATACCTTGGGTAGTCAGGTCGATGTTGTACTGCGCAACGTCGATGCTGGAGTTCTGGGGAAGGGACAGACCCTCAGCTGCAGCGCCGTTGAGTGGCGTCCCGGCCGTCGCCGCACTGCCGCCCTGCAGTAGCCTCCTTCGGCCCTTGTACAGCGCCTCGGGGTTGATCTGTGTGGTGATGAGGCCCCAGGGGGTCCTCACGGCCAGGTCTTGCGGGTGGTTTTTGTCGCAGGCCAGCGGAGAGTTCCACTGCTCACACGCTGCACGAAAATTGATTGAAAAATTACGGAAAAACTACGAGTGAGTTCCGAATAATTTATTAGCTATACAAAAAAAAATGTATGTATATTCTAGCCCACCCAGGGTGCAGTAGTCGATGGCTGGAGCTCCCCCGAGGCCGCGGTCAATGCCAAAGGCGCTCTCCACGTCCCACGCCAGCATGGACCACTGCTGAGCGGCAGGGTCCAGGTACACCAAGAAGTTTTTGGTGCAGCGGTCTTGGTTCAGCACCAGCGTTTGAGCAGCTAGCAAGTTGATCGTCTGCAAGGAAATATTTGACCAAGAACGTAGAGGGAAAATAAAATGAATGTTGGCGCTCGAAAACACCAAAAATAATTTAATAAATTTTATTAGCTTGCCTTTGGCAGGTTTACCCAGTCGAAGACGTAGTCAGAGCGCGATCCTGGGCCTCCGCCGGCCAGCCCTTTGGAGAATGCCACCAGGGCTTGGTCGCCAGCAGCCCCCAGCTCTTCATTCTTCACCGAAAAATAGTACTGCACCTGGTCGGGGGGCAGGTCCCAGCGCAGGTTTGACAGCTCGCCAGACTGCGAGAAATTTAGTGGAATGAGAAATGGGCCAGGGGGGGGGGGGGGGCAAAGCGGATCATTTTAATTTTATAGCTAGAATATACTGCTCTTTGATTCCTTTTATAAATTAAGCTTGCCTCAGCCTCAAACAGCGGGCTGGTGGGCTCGACGGCGTGGCCATTGCTCTCCAGCATAGCTTTTGTCCAGTCGACCCCCAGCGAGTATTTGCCAAAGTACTGGCCGTTGAGACGCACCACGGTCTGGTAGTGCGGCAGCGAGTCCACCCCCATCTGGCGAAACGTTTCCCAGGTCAGCGTCTCACGCATGAAGGTGTTTTCGCCAGGCTCCGCCCACTCTGATGGCATTTAAATGCATTTCAGATGGTATTCAGGTTAATGCTACGAAACAACCCGCTTTCTTTGGAATAAAAACGAGCATTTTTTCCTCACCCGAGTTCATGTTGATTTGCTTCACCCTTTTCACGTCGCCCTTGATCTTAAAGACCTTCCCCTGGTCCCCAGCGTTGATTTTGAACTTGGGTTTGGGCCAGTTCATGGAAGACATGCCTTTTCTATAAACCTCGACGTTGTCATAGAACCCACCGTTGAGCTGCACAGAACATCTCGAAGAGGCGTTTCTGTTGGTGTTGTACGGTGCCCGAACGTCCTTACAGTACAGCTCCACCACGGGGAGGCTGGAAAAAAAGCGGGGGTCTGGGATGATGGCTCCGTAGTATTGTCTGTCAGCAGAATTTTCAAAAGGCGGAGAACGCGTGCTGCGCCCGCGGGAGTCGGTGGCGGTCACAAACCAGCGAATCATGGACCCTGCTGTGGCTTCTTCTCCAGGGATTGAGGCGAAGTAGGACCCTCCCTCTTCGCTTTGTGTCATCTCCACCAGAATTTCTTCTTCGCCATAATTTATTACGTAGCCCAGGGAGACTGAAGGGGGTGGCGAATAGAATTTTAGAAGCATTTATCAATGGGTTTTGATGTAGAAATCGCTGGCTTGCCTGTATTGGGGGAGCCTCCGTCAATGGAGGCCTCAACAGTGATTGGCTCGCCTGGCTGAGGGGCCGAAGGCTCAGTGACGTTCACAGTTAGCCCTTCAACTTAAAAAAATGAAAATTAAAAGCTGTGATCAGCAGAGGAGAGAACGGGTGAAAGAAAGCCAACGGTACCTTGAGCAGCGGCTGTGTTCAACAGTACGGCTAGAGCGAGCCCCACTGCTATCCAGCGCGGCAGAGGCCTTGTATTTCGCATTTAAGCTCAATGTATCTTCAATCAGCAGTAATTGTCGCAGCGCTCTTGCTTCTGAAGGTCGGAATTGGAGTGGCCAAAAAAATCGCTGATGAGGCGAGACCAGCGCCTTGTGATGGCTTGTAGATTGGTATAAAATTAAATTAAAAACGCTGTAGCGATCTAGAACTGAACGCGGTGGCATGGGCCGCGGTGCCGGCTCATCCAAGAAGAAGGACTCCTTAAAAAAATGTTTTGTCGTCGAGTTATTGTTATTGTTACTAACGACCAGTATCGTAAAGATAAATGTTTAAGCCATTTATAATTTATAGAAAATGAAAATAATTCCTTCTAGCAGCTGGTTTAAAATGAGCTCAACTCCAGCCGCTGTCGCTCCTCTGCCTCCCTCTTCGCCATCTCCTCTCGCTCCTTCTCCTTCTCCCTCGCCCGCTTCCTGTCCCTGGGGTAGGTCCAGTGCAGCCCTGAAAAGAAAATAGCGCAGAGCGACCACGGCACGGAAGTGAAAATCAGAAGCGCGGCGCCCAACGACTGCGCCTTTCTGACGTTCTCTTCGTGGTCAGGGCCCACTGTCGCAGTGCCGCTAAATCCAAACGCCTTCTCGGCCAAAATTCCAACCAACGGAGCACCGGCGGCGGCAATGGCGCCCTCAAAAGATCGGTCAAAGGCGTAAATGAGGTTGCGCATGTCGACGGGGACGATCTCGGAGAAGATTGGGTTGTTGCAGGCCGGTGCAGCCCTGACGAGGGAGGGGGAAAGCAGTGATGGCAGTGATGAAAAAAATCGCTCGTAAAAGGCAGTTTCGAAATGGAAGTGGCAGTAGTGTATTTCAATGTGATTTAGAAACCCAACCTACCAGGTTATCAGGAGCCCCGTTACTGCCAACACCGCTGCGTAGCCCACCACAGCCCCAGCGCTAATTTCCATAGGCAGCGCCTTGAAAAGAATGAAAGAGAGCGGCACGCCCACGCCCACGCTGAACTGGCAAGCAAATATTCTGCCGTGGTCTGGGAATTTCGTGGCAGCCCAGTCGCCCACGTGGCCCCCCAGCAGCCCCCCGGCAGCGTTGAAGGCGAGAAAAATCGCCAGCAGCATGGAGGCTGCAAAATCAGACATACCCAGCAGTTGAAAGTAGAGCGTGAGAAATACGAGAGCAGACCACGGGGTGGTGCCTACGATGCCCTAAAACAGTTAAAGGAAAATTAAAACGAGTCGTTCAGTTGCTTGAAAATTATTTTTTAATTCTAAAAATGATACAATGTTCAATTTTTCGTGCTGCTTTTAAGTAACGTGAAACCACCATACGGAAAGAGGGCAACCTAAGCATGTAACCCCATTTTCCGGCTGAAAAAAAAAAAGTTTTCCTCACCTGTAGCACGATGATTCCAAAGGTGGGGATGGCCACCACCGAGCGCACGTCCGCCGCCATCTCCCGCCAAGAAAACGGCGGCGCCAGCAGCACCCCTCCCGCCTTGCTCCCTTCAGCTCCCGCCGGTCGAATTTTCCGCGGGTCCACAGCAAACACCCACGTGAGCCCGCCGATGACCCAGCTGGCCATCGCCACGCACGCAAACGCAAACCTCCACCCTTCAAGCCCCAGCGGGCGAAACCCCCCTACATTAGTCGCAAAAACAGCACCTAGCAACGCTCCAATCGCCCCCACAAAATGCAGCATCCCGAAGGCACGGCCCCGACGCTCCTCGGAGGTGTAGTCTGCGGTGAGGGACTGCGCGGAAGGGATGAGCAGCGACAGTCCGATGCCGTTGAACGCCCAGAAAATGAGGCCGCCTGCCACGCTGGTGGCGCCGGCGAAGCACAGCGTCATGAATCCCCAGAGGAAGGCGCCGCAAGAAAGCACGATGATGCGGTCTGTGTGCTGGCCCAGCAGGCCGGCCAGCGGCGAAGCGAGCGCTTGAGCTAGTGCTCGGGCCAACGTCAACTGAAAAAAACATTGGAAAAACATTTTGAGGAAAGAAAAAAGAGACAGGGTTGGATTTGTGTTGGCGGGGATTTATACAGTAAGTTCGGGCGGAAAACAAGTACCTGACCGAGCTGGGAGGGCCGCGCAGAGAGGCTGGCGCCGACAAACCGGTAGAGCGACGGCAGGAGCTGCTCGTCAACTCTCTCGATGATGGCAGCGGCGTTGACGCAGCAGGTGGTGCGGTAGCGTGCGGTATGCCACTGGAGGGAGGTGTGCCACTCTGGGCTGATGATCGCTTGGTCTTCAGCATTGTCGTAGACATCGTTATCGAAAGAAGACTGCTTAGGGATGGTTCTGACAGATAGCGAGGTGTGTGGCAGGTGGGGGGTCAGCTGGACCCGCTCATCATCGTCAGGGGAGCTTTGGCCCGGGTGTTCCTGAATTTCAAGCGAATTTTCTGGTGGTGAACGCGATCTCGGATTAGCAAAGTCGGAAAAAAAATCGGAGATCCGTGACACCATCGTGTCGCAGTTTTTTTGAGAGTTATATCCCAGATAAACTATTCGGTAAAAGCCGCTCGTTGAATCGAAAAAAAACGTCTGTGCCAGCGTGGCAGCGCGCTGGCAGCGAAGCGGCAGTTACCGTTACCATTTCCGCCTTCGCTTGAAAATTCCGTTTTTGAAAGAAAATGAGGGCTCGTGCGCAGCAGCAAGCACAATCTCCCATAGCCCCCCCCCCGGCAAAATTTAATGACGAAATTTAAAGTTCAAGTGTTGCTTCCCATCCCAGCATCTCGCTGGATCACCGAGCGCCAAACCCCCGCCTTTCGAGCCCTCATGGGCGAGATGCTGGACCTGCGCGTGGAGCTGATGGACACCTGGCAGCGCGATGGCGCAGTTTTTTTAAAAATATCGACCATTCCCGACCACAACGCTGGCGACTGGTTGCCGCACGCTGCTCGGCGGCACCTGGAAAATTACGTTGAAAATGGAGGCGCGGGGCTGCAAACCATCGACGTCATCGAAATGAGGGCGGAGGAGCTGACGCAGGGGCCGCCCTACATTTTTCACGTTTCAACGGAGATTCCTATGTTTGGCAAGAACGCGCAAGTGCACGGCACCGTGACGGTGGAGGATATGGGGCCCAGGCTGACGCGGCAGACGCTGGAGTGCGCGGCGCGGATCAGGGTGCCGCTCCTGGGCATGATGGCTGAGAGCCTGCTGAAAAGAAAACACCTGGAGAGCTACGAAAAGCTGCCAAAGGTAGAGTGTAACAACGAATTATATAAGTTTATATAATTTATTACCTTTTACTCGCACTCTGGTTAACCGACTAATTATTTTTTCGTCATTTTTAGGTGGTGGAAAACTGGGAGCGGATTCGCAGCCAGCAGTCGCCCGAGGGCATCGCCGAGCTGCTGGAAGGCTTGCCTGCTACCATTGCATCCGCTCCTTGGGTGCCTCCAGACCTCCGCAGCCTGCTGCAACCCACACCAGAGGTGGCGGTTCCTCGCGCGGGCGCCCTCTCGACTGTCGCGCCCCCTCAGCATGACTTCTGAGCAATCTGCCTACTATTCGGTCTCGGGAGACCTGGAGCAGCCGTTTGAGCCTGAGGAGTTCGCTGCGCCACCAGAGCAGAGCCCGTTTGCATTCGCCGCTGCCGGAGCAGTAAAGGAGGCGGAATGGGACGGCTTTTGGCATGACCATGGCGTGGAGAGGCCGTCGCTGAAGCGGGGGTTGCGGATAGACGACCGTTTGGCGAGCATTACGAGTCTTAGTCAGGCGCTAGGATTGATGTCAAGGCCGAGTGTGACGGTGGTGTAAGGAGAGGGAGGGAGGGGCCACCGCCGCAAAGGAACGTTAAGGAGGATGTATTTTTGCTGCTGGCGCTGAGCTGCTGGCGCGTTGCCAATGGGAGCTCGTTTGCAGAGGCTTGGTCAACGCAAAATGCTTTTTCAAAAAAGTAGTAATCCATTTCCAGCGCGTTTTGATTTTGTTTTTGCTTTCAGTCGTGATTTTTTCTTTGATTTTTTTCCATATGCAACCAGTACAATGATGTAGAGTTAGCGCGTGTTTTTTTTCTCGTTTTTCGTCGCAAAAAAGCTCAATCTTTTTTCTTGAAACGTGAACACGCATGGAGTAGAACAACAACATCGATGTGATGAAGCAAAAGCCAGCGGGAACTGAGATAGACGCGCAGGCGGTGTTGGCGTGCGACGCATTTCAATACTTTGTGGAGCGTGATTCCGCCGCCTTCCTGGCGCTGCTGGCTGAGGCGCTGCACCTGGGCACGTACAGCTTCCGCGAGAGCTGGACGGAGGGCGGCAGTACGTTTGTACGGCTGGTGACCAAGCCAGATATTGCTAGCTGGATCCCGGCGGCAGTTCGGAGCTCCATCGCCAGCTCATCAGAAATCGAGTTTCATGACGTGAGTTATACGTGTTAAAGAATATTATTTGAAACCGACTCACAGGAGGGGTCATGCTCCCAAGGAGCTTTGTTTTTTCTTTCAGATCCATTATGTTGAAGTACTCTTTTCCTCGCGGTTTCCCTTCGTCTTCGGCGTTTGAACCCTCCTCATCTCCTTCCTGCCACATTACTTCACAAACATGGCATCTCCCTCATGCCACCTGCAGATCATCGAGTACGACCCGCAGGCCATTGCTACCCCGCCCTACACCCTCCATGTCCGCACGGAAAGCCCCTTCCTGGGAGAAAAACTCGACGTGAGAACCACCCTCACCATCGCACCCGTTCCAGGCCCCACCCCCGCCACTCTGCAGCGCCTGCAAGGCCACGTGCGGGTGCGCTTGTTTGGGGTGGGGCGCTTCATCGAGACTGCGGTGCGGTCGAACCTGGTAGACACCTACACGAAGCTGCCGGGGATAATCGCGAAGTGGGAGGCGTACCGCGCGGAGGCGGTGCGGAAGGGAGACCCGGGGGTGCTGTTGGCTGGTCGGCCGCCGGTAGGAGGAGACATTGAGTACGTGAGGGCAGTCATGCAGGCGCCGCTGGCGGGAATGCAAACGGCGCCGACTGCTGCCTCGGATTTGGCGTACTGCGACGCCGTGGAGGAGGTGGAGGTCGTGGCAGAGGCAGAGGCAGCCGGGGAAGCAGCAGCGGCAGCGGGAGGGAGAAGAGCGGCAGAACGAAGAGCTGATGGGGAAGGCGTGAGCGTGGAATCAGCAGCAGAGGCGATAGAGATTGCTGGCGAGAACGTATTGCTGGGAGATGGGGCTGTCATAGATGCTGGAGTAAGCGGGCTAGGGCCTCTCCCTGTGCTGCCTCCGGCGGTGCGGCACCTTCGGAATATGAGCGTTGGCAGCGTGGCTTCGGAGGGCTCAGAGGCGCCGACCGACCTGGAGAAGCGCACGCCTGGCACGCACGGCGCGGAAAAGGCGTGGCGGCGCTTCAACAGGGATTACCCAGTGTGGGAAGAATATTGGAAAGACGGTGAGATTTTTTAAATACATAAAAATGGATTGTCCGTCCGCTGGAATCGGGCCCTTAAGTTTTCATTTTCAATGGTTGCAGTGGGCGTAAAGGCGGCTACCGTGGCGCATCGAGGGGCGATTCGTGCGGTGTACGCGGTGCTGGGTGTGCTGCGAGAGGTCTTCCGAGTTATCGCCATAGGCATCCTGCTGGGCCTCGTTCGTAAGCTTTCGTTTATCATTATAGCTTTCCTAAGTAAAATTTATTTTACGCCAAACGTATAGCGGCGTTTTTTTCACCATCCCTTTGGCTTTCACGCAGGCTTCGGAATTCTAAAAATTCAGCCGCTGAGGCCGTGGCCTCGCCGCCACCACCGCCGCGTACTCAGCGCCCCGCCACCGGAGATCTACCACGGCGCGCTCCCGTCTCCGCGCGGCCTGCACGCCCACCACCTCTCCATCCAGCCAAATCGAGAAGAAGAAGAAAACCGAGAAGGCTCTTCGGCATTGCAAGAGAGCCCCAGCCAGTTCCCCATCCTTCCACTGCCTAAGGAAATGAAGGCTGCGTGGGCGATTCAAGCTACTTTAGAGGCTGCCGCGCAAGAGAGGGAGGCAACAGCAGCAGCAGAAGCAGCAGCTCAGCAGAAAGCGGCGGTGGCAGCTCTTCTGGAGCCAGATGGAGAGAGCGAGCACGTGAAGAAGCGGAGATGGTTCCATTTTAAAGCGTGATTATTTCAATTTTGGCATTGGTGTATTTGATGTGAACTGCAGCTTGATTCATTTTTTTAACAGGAAGAAGGACTTTGTACTTGGAGCCGCAACTTTAACTTGACGTCTGAATGGCGTCTGAAATGCTAACATTGTGGTATTTTTTTACCTACATATTCTTTCAGACTTAACACTATTTGTAACATACAGAAAACGAACAAAGGACTTGGTGCCAACGTGGAGTGGCAAAGCTACCTCATGACGCTGGCGCAGGTCAAGGCCGTGGAGGAACTCAACGACGTCGTCTCGCTAATGTTCGAGTTGCGTATTGGTTCCAACAATTGCTAATTGGCAAGTTAGTCTAATGAAGCCGTTACTCGAATCAACCCCGCCGGCGCCGGCGCTTTCTTCCATGAAGGGAAGATAAAAAGACGAAAGTGACAATTTTAATAAATTTGATCCTGGCGTGGGACGTTTGATCCCACCTTTTCTCCGCCGCATAACTTTCTGCAACAGGCATTCCACAGTTGCAATTTTATTTCTACCGGCAATTTTCAAGCAATTCAACCTACAAGCAAATTTAAAGCAACCTCAAGCAACCTCAAAGCAAACAAGACAAGCAATCCGTCATCATGACCCCTGCTTCTAGGTTCCTGCTGGTGTTGGTGGGCACCTGTCTCATCGCCTTCCCGGCGGTTTCAGCTGCTCGCGTGCTGGCTCACCCTCTCAAGCCTGAGAGCAATCTGGAGCTGGTGGAAGCATTGAAGAGCGCCCTCTCACTGGACCCCTCTCACTTTGTCGACCTCTCTCCGGTCCCTGAAAAAGCGGCTCGCCTGCTGGAGGCCAAGGCTGCTGTGGTTTCTGGAGCGAGGCAGCTGGTCCACGAGAAGATTGAGGAGCATGCGGGCGCCCCCAAGTCCGAGTGGGGATATTAAGATTTATGTTTGTACCTTTTCTTCCGCCGCTGCATACAGGTTCCCTGCTAGGGAACTACTTCTAGTAGAGAAAGAACCTGATGACTAATTTAGATTTAATTATGTATCTTCTCATTTTTCTTGACGTTTTCGGGCACCTACTATGATGTAAGACCTTCTCCACGATTAAAATAAGAGGAAAATCCCAGGCTTCTCCCCAATGCTTGCCAAGACATCCGAGCGAGAAAAATATCTAGTAGCAGCAGAGTCTTTGCCTTGCTATTGCGTTGCAAGAGAAAGAAAGTGATTTATTATGATTACACGTGGATTTAACGTCATTCTTCCTTGCTTGCTCTCTAAAATGTACCGCCAAAAGAAGCGCCACACAAGCGGAAAGAAAGAAAATCTAATCTAAATGCAGACGTTGGCATTGCCAGGTGTGTCTGGCCTGCACGTCATGCCGCTCACGAACGCAGCGCGCGCAATGACGCTGTCATTTCTTGACGAAGGAGTCCTCCCTGCAGCTTAGAGCTTTGCTCAAGAGAGATTCTCTATTATATATAGAGAGAGAGCTTAATTATCCTCGGTGCATATTGATTGAGCATATGAAAAAAAAAATATACAAAAAAACAAACGAAGTTGCATGTTGGGGAGAGGGTAAGCTATGAAACAAAGAACAATACAGAGGTCGCGCACGCCGCGAAATATATTACATACAGAAAGAGAAACAGAAATGTGAAAGACGTTGCCTCGCTAAAGGGGAAAGCACTATAAACCAAATTTGTGGAAATAGTATAAAAGGGTTGTGACATCTGCTAAAGGAACAACGGCGATTGTAAGGGATCAAAGAAAGCAATACAGCGGCCTTTTCCCTTCTTTCATCGCCCTTCCCCTGCTGCAAATCAAATGTACAGCCGCTGCCGCCGCGCCACCTCCTTGCGGCAGATGGGGCAGCGAGTGAGCCGGCGCGCGCAGCGCCTGCACATGCAGACGTGCCCACACGGCACCACCACCGTCTGCACCGGTCTGATCATGCACACCACACAATCCACACCTCCCAGCGGGCCCACCCCCGCATAGGCACCACCCAGCTTCTCCTCAGCTTCCGCAGGCGGTGCAGCAGCCGCAGCAGCATCCGCAGCAGCAGAAGCGGCTCCTCCGCCAGTTTCCACGGTGCTCAAGTCTGCCGCCACCGCTGCTTCCAGCTCGCCGCCGCTTTCTTCTGCTGGGCGCAGCTCTTCGTCTGCGTCGCCAGTTGCCGCCACGCCTCGGTCGGAGGGCGCCATAGCAGGCCCAGTGCTGACTTCCTCCTCATCCCCGCCCGCATTTTCCGCCGCCGCTGCCGCCGCAGCTGCTCTCTCGTTTGCATCCTCTAAACTCAATATAACGCCCTCGATGCGCTCCTCCACGCCTTCATCACACTCCTCCGTGTCCTGTGACCCGACTGACCCTGCGTCGTCAGCGTCGATGCGCAGCAGCAGCGGCCGATTGGGCGAATCGCCGTCGCCGTCGCTGCCGCCCGTTCTTGCCTCGAAAATGAGTTCCGCGAGGTGCGCAGCGGTGGAAAGAATGGCCATGGCCAGCAGGCAGCTGCCGATGACGATCAAGGCCACAGCCCAGGGCGGAATGCGGCCTCCCCACTTAGTTTTGCCCCCCAGAGGCTGGCTGCAGTCGGGGCCGCCCCACCCAGCAGAACACTCACAGCGCCCCAACAAACACACGCCGTTGCCGCTGCAGCCGTCGAGCTCTGCGCAGGCGGCAGCGGGGTGCACCTTCCCCGACACGCACACGCTGCAGCACTTGGCAGGGCCAACTGGCACCACCTGCGCCAGCGGTGAGAGCCGGAAAAAGTCAAAACCGGCCAGCAGCTGCGTGGCGTTGGGGATTTGGCCGCCGCCGCAGCTGACGGGGTGCGAGCGGTCTTCGGAGACGCCGCAGCCGCAGCGCTGCAGCGCCCAGGCGTCGCCAGAGGCCATGAGAAGGGCGGGGGTGCAGCACTGGGCCGTGTTGATGGGGTATTGAGTGTCTAGAAGGTGCAAAACAACAAGGAGTGGGTTGATTAGCTTGATAAATGGGGGAAAAGCATAGTTTTGCCTAGTTCCCCCCCCCCCTTTATATATTTGGCCTTTCAGATTTCAAATATTAAAACCCAGCCCCTGTTGATCTGTCCTCAAAATTGCAGCGCCAGAGGCAAAATAGTTTTTTTTTTTGTGTATAACTAATTTACTACTCACCAGCTGAGGCGAAGACACGCACCGAGTCCGCAAAGCCGGAAATGAAGCTGGCAGCGTCGGCCTCGCAGCGCACGCCCAGCGGGTCGTTGGAGGCATGGCAGCCCAGCGACACCACGGCCAGAGGGGTATCCGAGTGGTCGGCAAGTGCGCGGGCCAGGGGGGCAGCTGTAGAGGTGTTGGGAAGAGAAGCCGGGAGGCAGGGCCGGCAGCATATTGCTCTAGAGAGCGGCACTGCGCCGCCGCCAGCCATCCACTGGCCCTGGCGCTCGAAGGACGACACGAAGAAGCCCTCCTTGTCGCAGGAGAGCCCTCCGGGCGCGCCAGAGGCAGGCTGGCAGTCACAGAGCTCCAACCTCGCGAGGTCGCCAGTGTCTGTCGAGAAAAACGTGTTTGAATGGGTTGGGAGTGAGGAAATGTGGAGGCTGATATTTTGGAGGAGGTAAGGCAGCTGGCAGACCTGCTATGCGGGGCTGAGGGTCGAGGTGAGATCGGTGAGGGATTGGGACTTCGACAACGTCTTGTTCTCCTCCAGCCTGTGCTTGCCCGTACGCCAACAAGAGAGTGCACACTGTGGCAAACACGGCAGTGCGCTTCATATTGCGAGACCAAGCGACACGCAAACGAGGTTCTCTTGAATTATTTATTATCAAAAATCAGTTCGTGTTTAGGGGGTCGCATTACCCCATTGGATGCCCGCAGTTTTCGAACGTGCTAAATAAAAAAATTAAAATTGAGAAGAGCGAGCGTGGAGCGAGAATTTGTTCAAAGCTGTCAAGTCCCTGAGAAAAGTTGTTCCACAGGCATTTTAGCGCATTCAAAATATGCATTAAAATTTTCTTCCAGGTAACATTCTCTGGGCTACAAAATAACCCCCCCACAATGGCTTCTGCCCTCCGTGATCTCGTGACATCGGCTGAAGTCTGTGGTCCGGCAGATGCGGGAGGTCCTAGCAACGCTGCTGCGTCCTTCGCCAACGCTATCCTCGGGGGCCGCGCCAAACAGCAGCAACAAGTGCACGAGGTGCGTTCCATCCCAATTTCAAATCCCAAGATGCCCCGCACAAGGCTTCATGCCGCACAAACCGCGCTCTAAATACTATTATAACATCCCTGCAGTTGCCTGGAGTGGGCCGCGTGGGACCCTCCTACGCCCCTGCCCCGTACCGTCCCCTCTCAGCTGCTGCCGCCGCCGAAGCTGCTCTTCGCAGCGACCTCCCTGCCGTGCCAGGCTTCCTCCCCCACTACGACGCCACTACAGACGTGGAAGCGTTCCTGCGGCAGAGCAACGCTGCGGGGGACGCGTTTGCTCGCGAATTTGAAGCGGCGCAAAGCTCCGGCAGATTCGCTGGGCTGCCCCACGACGCGCTGTCCGCCTCGTTCCAGCAGCGTGCAGCCGTCACCCCGCTCTTGCACGCCTTTTTAAAGGTCCCAGGCCAGCCAGGATACGCCGCTGCACCCTCTGGGCCACTTTCTTTGGCGGTAGAGCTCAGCGTGCCGGACAAATGTAGGGTAAGGGACCGCAGTACCATTCTGGCGCGCCAAATGTTTGCAGATCAAGGTGCGGGGTACGCAGATGCACAAGTTGACCGCCTGCTGCACTCGCTCAACATCGATCCCGCTGCTTTACCGGGCGGCGGAGCCCTGGCCGCTTCCCCCTCCGCATGGGACGCAATTTACAAAGGAGCCTCCCATGCAGCCTCCCATGCAGCTTCCGCAGCTGCTGCCAGACCCAGCACCGCCTGGATCAATGAATTTCAAGCCCTGCAAGTCGGAGAAAACGGGCCGAGCGCGGCGGCGGTGCAGTTGGCGTGGGCGAACGAATTTGCAGCGACTGAGGGGGGCGCCAGCGACTGGGCGGACGAGTATCGGGCATCTGCGGCCGTGGGAACGGCCGCACGGCAGCGTGCGGGCGCGGGCGAGGCGCTGGAACAGACGAAAAAGTTGGCTGAAACGCTGTCCGCCAATCAAGACCCCAAGTTCCAAAACTCGAAATTTCTGCAGTTTGTGTCGAAAATGAGCCGCGGGGAGCTCATCATGGAGGATAACGCGGTGCGGGAGGTGCCGGCGGCGGCTGCCAGATGGGCTGAAGAGTTTTCTAGCCAGCGGGAAGCTGCCACAAGCGGGGTGTCGCTGTGGGGCGACGAGTTTGCGGCGTTTCAGGCGCAGCAGCACCCGGGCACGGCATGGGCGGAGCAGTTTGCGGCGGCGGAGCAGCCCTCGACGGTGGACGCAGCCGCCTGGGAGGAGGAGTACCTGCAGGTCAGTTTCACTTTAGTTGACGGAGTTCTCTCCCTTTGTTCATTAAAGTAAAGCAATTGCTGCTCAAAATTACGTGCGATTACATAATAAGACTCGTCATTTATTATTGCATTGTATTGGCCGTTATTATTTGCGCAGGAGCTCGAGCGTCTTCACTCAGAAGTGGGTCCCCGCTCCTCTGGACAGTACGTCATGACTGAGAACAACCCTTTCCTGATCGACTACGACAGCTTTGTCAAGGGCAAGGACCTCTTCAGAAAGGTACGCCCTTGCCTTCGGCCCCCTCTTTGGAATTCCCGGTTTTTTTCAACCAGTTTTTTAATCGACATTTTCTCTTTAATGCTGTTTACAGGGGGTTCTGTCCGAGGCGGTGCTGGCACTGGAGGCCGAATGCCAGCGCAACCCTTCCAATGCCGAGGCCTGGCGGCTGCTAGGCACGGTGCAGGCTGAAAATGACGATGACACCCAAGCCATCGCCGCACTCAATCGCGCCCTGGCAGCGGACCCCTCCCACCTGGATGCGCTTCTCAGCCTGGGGGTGAGCCACACCAACGAGCTGGAGCAGACCCAGGCGCTGGGCTATCTGCGAGAGTGGATTATGCGGCATCCGACCCACAGCCTGTCAGCTCGCCACGCCCCTGGGCCCCCTGATTCCTCCCAAGCCATGGCGTATGTGGTGGGGCTGTACGAGGCGGCAGCCGCGGCGGCCCCACAGGACGCTGACGTGCATGCTGCGCTTGGGGTGTTGTACAATCTGGCACGGCGGTACGACGGGGCGGTGAACTCGTTTCGGGCCGCGCTGGCGCTGCGCCCGCAGGACTACTCGCTGTGGAACAAGCTGGGGGCCACGCTGGCCAACTCCGCGCGCTCCGCAGACGCGCTAGAGGCGTACGAAAAGGCGTTGGACCTGAAGCCCAACTACATGCGTGCATGGACCAATATGGGCATTTCGCTGGCGAATTTGGGGGACTACGACGGCAGTGCGAGGTACTACGTGCGGGCGCTGGCGCTGAATCGAAAGGCGGCGGCGGTGTGGGGGTACCTTCGGACGTCGCTGTCGTGTGCCGCGAGGGAGGACCTGCTGAGGGCTGCGGACATGCAGGATCTGGAGGCGCTGGCGGAGGCGCTGCCACTGTGAAATGGCGCTCGCACGTGTGTAAATTTGTTTGGGAGCGGGGGAAGGGGGATTTAGTGGTGGCGGCGGTGGGGAGAACCAGCTGAATGAATAACAAGTAATTACAAGTTATTTTGAATGATGTTACTCGTTCGTTCTAATGAATGCCGCGAATGTAAACGGCCATGCTGCCATCTCCTTCTGAGCGCACTTGCGCTGCTCTCCGCTTTTTTCACCATTCCATGCGATGACACGGGTTTCAAAAATTCAATATCAGCCTTGCTTCTTTGTCAGCAAACAGGAGTAAGAGGGAAAAAATAGGGGAAACGTGGGGGCAAACTATATGTACTGATTAATCCAGAATGGAGGTCTCCTCCCATTAGACCCAGTGCGTGTTTAGTACCTGGTTATTGCTGGGGGTGCACCGATACCTGCCCGACCACCGCTGCCGCCGGTCGGAGATATAAATATCGGAAGGAGATAGAAAGGGATTTCATCGAGTCTTAGGCACAGCCTGCCCTGCCTAGACGTCCAGAATCAGTTATCGACCGCGCCCGTCTGATCATTCTTCTTGCCGTTTCAAAATAATAATAAAAGACTTACAGGTAACTTTGGAGGGACATGACCAGTTCAAAACACTCAAGGACATCAGAATAACATTAAGATTTTATATGGACTGGGAAATATGAGCAGCACAAGGACAGCGTACGAGCAATAACAGGGCTACATCAAAGAAGAAAAGAAGAAAAGAAAAGCGATAGAAATCATCGCGGAAATGGAGGCGACAACGCTGCTGCGCAGCGTTGTCACGCTCAGGTGCGCGGGATTCAACCAAAAAACGACTTTGCCTCGACTTGACTTGATCATTTAATAACGACTTTGCCAGCTTTTGCCGAGTACCTCGACTTCAATTTTTTGTTTGTCAGCGAGGTGAAGCTGACATCGACAAAGCAACCCGCCGTAGCGCAGCCCGCATATTTTACCGAAAAGCCCCAGCCCTTCGCCAGGATGATTTCGAAGAGCTCCTGGCCGCCGCTGGGGGTGTTAGTAACGCCAACGCATGCCGCAACACCAATCAGATTGTAGTAAGGCTTCCCTGCGAGCCCCCCGGTGGTGCACTCAAAGGGGACGGTGTCGGGCCAGGTGATTGCGGTGCTGAGCTGGCGGACGGTGTAGACGGCGTTGGCCGAGGCCATCAGGCCCACCAGCACGGCGAGGAGGAGGACGCACTTCGCCATTGTTGTTTCCTGCGGGGATGGATAATTATCGTTTAAAAAAAAGTGTGTCGTATCCCCCCCTCAGACCCCCACCAGCACCACCACCATCCAAATTAAATAAAAACAAAGTACGGTTGATGTGAACTTCATAGGTATAGCTATGGTCGGCTTCAAAGCAAGAGAGAAAAGTTTGTTTTCATTTCTCGGAGAGGTGTGTTCAGTGAGAGCGCAGGGGTCTGTTTACTTACGCAGGGAATAATATTGTATAAAAAGTATAATATAAACAACAATATCGACTTTTTTTTGTTGCTGGTACGACAAGTGTAGTTTACCCGACCTCGGGCATGCCTCGGGCCACTACAAGCCTCGAAGAAAGGAGACTGTAAGAAAGGAGAAGCCCCACTTCCAAGTAGGCGTCCTCCGAGATGGCTACAACATATCAAGGTTCGTTTGACCGGCCAACAACTAATCGGCCCAGGCCTTCCCCATAGCTCCGGGCCTCCGCCGCCGCCTCTCCCCCCTCCATGCTGCTGCTCTGTGTGGTGATGCACTGGGACTCGTGTAATGCCAGCATTCGACCTCCATTCTGGTGCAATAGATGAGACAGCTGGCATGAAATTCAAACAAAAATGAAAAGTAGGACACTACATTGGCTGTCTACCCTTCTGGATATCGCGGCGACACAGTCGCTTTAGGCCAGTGCGTTTTTAGTACCGATTCATTAATGCTGGAGGTGCACTGATACCTGCCCATCACCGCTGCCACCAGTCGGCGACATGGATTTCAGGAGGAGATTTCAACGAGTTTTACGCACAGCTTGCCCTGCCTAGACGTCCAGATTCAGTTATCGACCCCGCCCGTCTGATCATTCTTCTTGCCGTCTCAAAATAATAATAAAGCCTTACAGGTAACAACTTTGGGGGAATGACCAGTTGAATGCGCATTTTGTTAGTAAAGTTTTAAGAAAAAAAGGATGATCACGACATCTTATCAAAGAAATTTAAACAAATTTCAAAACACTCAAGGACATAAGAAGAACATCAAGATAAGAGCTGGGAAATATGAGCAGCACAAAGACAGCGCACGAGCAATAACAGGGCTACATCGAAGAAGAAAACAACAAAAGAAAAGTGATAGAATTCATCACGGAAATGGAGGCGACAACGCTGCTGCGCAAGCTCAGGGCGCACGGGATTCAACGAATAACAACTTTGCCAGCTTTTGCCGAGTAGCTCGACTTCAATTTTTTGTTTGTCAGCGAGGTGAAGCTGACATTGACAGAGCAACCCGCCGTAGCGCAGCCCGCATATTTTACCGAAAAGCCCCAGCCCTTCGCCAGGATGATTTCGAAGAGCTCCTGGCCGCCGCTGGGAGTGTTAGTTACGCCAACGCATGCCGCAGCGCCAATCAGGTTGTAGTAAGGCCCTATGAGCCCGCCGGTGGTGCACTCAAAGGGGACGTTGTCGGGCCAGGTGATTGTGGTGTTGAGCTGGCGGACGGTGTAGACGGCGTTGGCGGAGGCCATCAGGCCCACCAGCACGGCGAGGAGGAGGACGCACTTCGCCATTGTTGTTTCCTATGGGGCATGAAAAGGAGGACAAGTTGAATTATTTTGCGTCTGACTGGAAGAATTGTTCATTTTGAGGGTGTCGCATCCATCCAAATCAATCATTAAATAAAAACAAAGTGCGGCGATGAACATTGATATAGCCGACACCCAAGGGGGCAAGAGATTTTTCTCTCTCTCATCGAGAGGTGTCATTCGAGAGCGGCAGCACGGGAGGCTGTTTACATACCTGGAAGGACTTCTAAATTGATTTGCACTTTATATAATTTAATTGAGGCGGAGGACAACTATATGGTGCTGGGCCTTCTGGTACACTACGATTAGTACACTACTCCGAACTACGCCTGCCTCGAGAAAGGGATAGCGATCGTGGTCGCGATCATGTCCCACATACCTTTCAAGCAGGAATTATTTCGATACAAACAGGTATTGAACAACCTCGGGAGCGAGAGAGACGATTTATTTTGAGGAAAATTTTGAAAGGATAGTATTAATATTGATCAATCATGAATGAACTAGTATGTAGATTACATTCGAGTTCTCCTAAGACCAGCTTCGAGGTCACTCTTCAAGAAACAACAGAAACAGGCCAAATATCAGACTAAAAAGCTAGACTCTATTGCACTCGAGGCATAGTATCACTCAGCGGAGCATATCGTCAGAGTGTTTCACCCAGCCAATTCTGACTGCGTAATATGGATGTGAGAAGCATGTGGGAAAAGTTAAGGTGGAACGAGGAAGAAGAGATAGCCAGGCCAGGCAAGTGAGGGGATGAAAAGAGCATCTACGTCAACGTCGCCGCCACTTGGGCAACTTAATGAACGTAGACCACTTAACAAAGCAGCGTGAGCAATTTAAATCGGTTTAATACGCGTAGATCGCGATGTGCGTGCTAAAAGCAAGGATTGAGAGTCTGAAAGTCGTTGAGACAAGGGTGGGGCAGGGTGTAAAGGGTGTGCCACAAAGGTTGTTCGCGCTCCCTACTAGTTAGCTCATTGTAGCTGCCAGTGCGTAAACTTTGGTTGTTTACTGCACTGCGACGTCCGATGCTTCACTTCCCCGTGGTATCATAGTCTCTATCGGACGGGTACAAATGGCGGGTGCCACATTTCCAGTGAGCACACCGGGTAGTACACCATAAACCCTTAAGCCAGGGGTTGAATGACCGCTGTAGATGGGAGGGGTGCTGGGCGGGCCAGCATTGCCCAAGCGCGAACCCCAAACCGGACGGGCCGTTTGCCGTCAGGAGAGTCCTGCTTTCCCCATTTTTTCCCTCTTTCTTTTATTCATGTCGGTCGCGCCGGTGGGGGACTCAGGAAGACAGGGGCCAGAGTCTTACATTGTGGGCGACGGTGCGGTATCGGCGTAATGCTGTATCCGTACGCCCCCAGTACCTGAGGTTGATCCCACGGATGGAAGGGGGTACTCCGCCTTACTATGGCGGGGTGAGTGGCACGTCGGCTTGCACCAACCTTGGTAGTAGACGTTACAACCATATGTAAAACCTCCAAACCTCCAAACCTCCAAAAACCTGTAGGCATAAGATCTCTATAAAAACGAACAAATTTTGGGCTGTCCGCGAGGTAGGGCCCCCATCCCGCACGTTCGCCGGAAATCCCCCTTCTGTAACGTTGTCGTTGTGCTCGCAAGTCTTGAATCTAAGGTGGGGTGCCCCAGCGACCGCGGTGGGCATGGCCGCAAGATATGAGAAGGTGTGTGTGCCGGGTGGTGGTGGTACGGAAGACAGTGAGAGAGTCGCCGTACAACGCATCCTTGCCGGTGCTGATTGGTAGGTAAAGGAGGAAGTGGATGGCAAGCGCCAAGTCGATGGTTCCCAATGAGTGCTGAAAAGGTGCGGTGATGGTTGCCCGAGGCCCGCGCTCGGTGGTGGTGCACCGTAAGTGGACACGTTGAAAGTGCCCGCTGCAAAAAGGCCAGTGGTAGACGCATCATGGCGGGCGTGGTCCTCCTTGGTCGTCTACATATCGGTCAGTTCGAAGCCGGTGGATACACTCGCCGTAGTGCGGTGTTCTTCGCACACAAGGAGGAAAGCAAACGACAGCGGAAAGCGGTGTTTTGGATGGCAGCCACGACAGCATCGCTGCTCGCTGCCGCCCGGGGGTGCATCATTACACTTTAGCAGCGCCCAGGTCTTCACCAGGACAACGCAGCTATTAAAGAGTGACGGAGTTCTTATGGCGATCCGCTAAGCACCGCGGCTGGCTCTTCTCCGTGGTACCGTCCGTCGGTGCCACACGCTGATTCAAAATAATAATGCTAAACAGTCGCTCGCTGCGGGGCTGGCGGCCCGTGACAGGGCCGGCTGCGCAACAAAATATCAAGGCAGGCCCGGCGGTAGTGCACGAAATCAGCAGCGTCTTGCTCACCCCTGCCCCCCTGGGTTTATTGAAATAGACTGGTGAGGCCTAAAGCGGTACGCAGCGAGAAAATTTGCAGACGGTTAATTAATTGATTTTAAACAAACTTACTGCTGAGAGAAGAGCGGTGACACTCTGAGCGTGCGCCACACCGGCAAAGACAGTGTGAATAAGACTGATCAGCATCCCCTTCATCTACTGTACCCCACAAGCTGTAAAATCGACGCTTTTGGGGTGTAAATTGCAACCAGGCGGTGCACCGCGGTTCAGTCGGCAAAATTATGGTATGTAGCTCTTTTCTTGTAGTCTGTCTTGAATATTGCTACATTTCTGTCCTGATGGGTTTAACGGGTTTACATATCGTTGTTACGTCTACTACCGAAGGTGCTCTTATAGAGACCTGCAAGTCGACGTGCCACTCACCCCGCCACAGTAAGGCGGAGTACCCCCTTCCATCCACTGGGATCGACCCCCGGTACGGTGGACGTACGGATACTGCCACTACGCCGGTGACCGCTCCGCCGCCCACAGTTAAGGCTCTGGCCCCCGCCTTCCGGAGTCCCCCAGCGGCGCGACCGACTAAAATTTAAGGGAAAGCAGGGTTCTCCTGACGGCAACGGCCCGTCAGGTTTGGGGTTCGCGCTTGGGCAATGCTGGCCCGCCCAGCACCCCTCCCATCTACAGCGGTCACTCAACCCCTGGCGAAAGGGTTTTTGATGTACTACCCGGTGTGCTCACTGAAATAAGTGGCACCCGCCTTTTGTACCCGTCCATTAGAGACTGCGATACCACGGGGAAGTGATGCATCCGACGTTGCAGTGCAGTAAACTACCAAAGTTTACGCACTGGCAGCTTCAATGAGCTAACTAGTAGGGAGCGCGAACCACCGAACGTGCATGCATAATAAATGGAAGTTAAATAAACAGACTCATCTCGCAAAGTTTCATCTCATAACTTGACTCTCTCTCTCTCTCTCTCTCTCTCTCTCTCTCTCTCTCCCCGTACGCCAGTCTTGTACGCCTCCTACCCGCCCTCCAGGATTGCCCTCACCAGAGCCGCCACCTGGGTGAGTTCTGCCTCCTCCAGCTCCAGCAGGCTTCTCGTCGTTGGTGATGCAGCGAGCATTGCAGTTGCCGGAGCGCGCGCTTGGAGGAGGGCGGGGCAGGTACGCAGGATGTGCGCGTCATGGTGCTGGCCCTGCTACGCGCAGAGCGGGCACTGATCTGGTGGGTGCCAAACTCCGCTCTCCCCCGCTCGTGGGACACGAATCCATCGTACCCCAAACCGAAAGCGCGACAGTGCTGCTCTGTCCGCTCGCTGCAGCAAGCTGAGGTGGCGGTGCTGCTCGTACGCCTCGACGGTGAGCGGCATTTGGTACCAGGTGTCGAGGTAGTGGCGCATCTGCTGGCTGGGCGACGTCGTCAGTGCTGCCAGCCACTTCTCCTCGGCGTTGGTGTGCAGCAGCTCGGAGGCGTCGTCCTTGAGAGCCCCGGCAGTGGTCATGACACCCATCGCTTGCAGCATAGCGCGCGCCTCCGCTGCCCAGCACGGTGGTGCCGCCGCCCTCGGCGCCGCCGCTTGCAGCCCAACCGCCGCCGCCGCCGCCGCCGTCACCTCCGCTGCTGCTCGCATCGCCTCATCTCCCTCCGCCATCTCCACGCTGGCCAGGAACGCCTGGCGGGCGAGGTGGTCCTCTGGGAGCTCGTGCAGCCGAGTCCAAAAGCGCAGCACCGCTGTAGCGAAACGGATTTCCACCGGCCACATCGCTGCCTCCACCAGCAGCGCCGCCGTATTGATCCCCATCGTCGGAACCCCCAGCAGCGGGCGCAGAAAACACATGAGCAGGCGGTGGCTGCCTATATGGCTGCTGCCCAGCGGTTCTGCCGCCCACGCCGTCGCTGCTGCAGCCCCCCACACCTCCGTGCCGTACTCCAGGCCTGGCAGCACCATGGCGTTGAACAACAGAATCATGTGCGCTGGCTCTTGGATGTCCAACTCCGCCGCCCGCTTGCGCACTGTGTACATCGCTCTCAACGCTTTGGCAGCACGGCGTTCCCCTGCGGCGGCGAACGGCTAAGATACGTTGGCCAACATAATATCGACGCACACCAGAAATACGCCGATGTTAGTACCGATTCGTTAATGCTGGAGGTGCACTGATACCTGCCCATCACCGCTGCCACCAGTCGGCGACATGGATTTCAGAAGGAGATTTCAACGAGTTTTAGGCACAGCCTGCCCTGCCTAGATATTCAGAATCAGTTATCGACCCTGCCCATCTCATCATTCTTCTTGCCGTCTCAAAATAATAATAAAGCCTTGCATGTAACAACTTTGAGGGGAAATGATAAGTTAAATGCGCATTTTGTTAATAAAGTTTTAAGAAAAACAGGATGATCGCGACATCTTATCAAAGAAATTTAAACAAAAATTCAAGGACATCAGAAGAACATTAAGCTTTTATGAGAACTGGGAAATATGAGCAGCACAAGGACAGCAAACGAGCAATAACAAGGCTACATCAGAGACAATAACAACAAAAGAAAAGTGATATAATTCATCAGGGAAAAGGAGGCGACAGCGCTGCTGCCCACGCTCAGGGTGCGCACGGGATTCAACCAAAAAACGACTTTGCCTCGACTTGATTTGATCATTTAATAACGACTTTGCCAGCTTTTGCCGAGTAGCTCGACTTCAATTTTTTGTTTGTCAGCGAGGTGAAGCTGACATCGACAAAGCAACCCACCGTAGCGCAGCCCGCATATTTTACCGAAAAGCCCCAGCCCTTCGCCAGGATGATTTCAAAGAGCTCCTGGCCGCCGCTGGGAGTGTTAGTTACGCCAACGCATGCCGCAGCGCCAATCAGGTTGTAGTAAGGCTTCCCTGCGAGCCCCCCGGTGGTGCACTCAAAGGGGACGGTGTCGGGCCAGGTGATTGTGGTGTTGAGCTGGCGGACGGTGTAGACGGCGTTGGCGGAGGCCATCAGGCCCACCAGCACGGCGAGGAGGAGGACGCACTTGGCCATTGTTGTTTCCTATGGGGCAAGAAGAGGAAGACAAGATGATTTATTTGTTTCTGGCTGGATGAATTATTTATTTTGTGATTGCCGTATCCTCCATCTAAATTCAATTAAGGTGCGGCGATAAACATTGATATAGCCGACAGCCAAGGGGCAAAAGATTTTTTTCTCTCTCATCGAGTGGTGTCATTCGAGAGCGGCAGCACGGGAGGCTGTTTACATACCTGGGAGAACTTATAAATTGATTTGCACCTAATTGTATAGGTATTGAAGAGGAGGCGGAGGAGAACTAAATGGAGCTGTAGTACACTACGACTACACTTAGTGTAACACTACGACCTGTTTCTCGCGAGAGAGATAGACTTCGCGATGATGGTCGCGATCATGTCCCACATACATTTCAAACATAAATATTTGTGATACAAACAGATATAAAACAACCTCTTCGGGAGCGAGAGAGCACAATTTTTTTTTGAAAAAAAATGCTGAACTCTTGGCTAAAAGAAATAAACTGATACATTATTATTTTATTATTTATTGCAAAGGTGTAGAAGCGCATGGGTGTGGATGAGTACGGCTGCACGGTGACGGTGGAGCTGAGGCTGGCCGGCGTTGAATTTGAGGTGCAGTTGTTGGAGGACGTGGTAGAAGGATTGCGCCAGAGAGAGCAAAATGGAGGATTTGTCGAGTTTCTTGGTCTGAAGGCCAAGAACGGCCCTTGAAAAATGGAAAGTTTGAAAAAATGGAGCCTAAGCCCTTTCAGCCATGAGCTCACCTTTTCAGCAGACTCGATTTTCTTTTGTAAAAAATAATTCATTTACAAAACAAAAACATGCAATCCCGATATTTTATTATTGTAATAGCTCAGGCTCAGCCCGATTGACAACCTTGTCAGGGAATGGAAGCTCAGCAAGTTCTGAAAAACACTTCTTTCTCGCCTGAGACAACCCCTTCCTCACGCCAGCAGCCGGTCAACGTCTACATTTGACGCAATTCCAAGGCAAAAGCATGCCCCTTCATTCGAAATTCAGCCTCCTACTTAGGAGCGCCCCCCTTCTTGGAACCTCGCAGCAGCCAAAGCCGCCTTTATTCGGCATAGGAATCCACGAAGAGGTGAATAACAGCTACTTGCCAATGCCTTCGCTTCAATTTACGTTTTCAAGCCATTTCCAGCCCACTTTTTCCTTGTTAATACAACAGGTTTGCCGGTGGAAGCCTCAATGGATCAGGGGCACGGACGCGCAGACAGGCACAGTGCGCTATTTGGCGGCCACCCTCAGCGACTCCAACTGCAGGCGCGCCCGGCTCCTCCCCCCGGTACAGTGGTTTGGCCTGTTCACGGGCATTTCTAAAGGCACTGGCTGGGAGCCGCCCAAGAACCTAGAGCTGAAAGTGAACACCAAAACCCAAGAGCCCCACCTGCTGTCTGCCACGTTTAATAGCAACTGGAGCAAGGGGGACGAGCTGTACATCAAAGGCGCTGCCGTCAGGTCCCTGTTTGAAGACCTGGGGGTGCAGGCGGGGGATTTGCTGGTGATGGAGGCGGTGGAGAGCGACAATGGGGTGCCCACGGTGAGCGTGACGGCTCGGAAGAGGGCGGACAACCCTCACGCGGAAGCTGCGCTGGCGGCCCTAGGACGGAACCAGCAGAAAGGAAATTCAATAGGCAAAGGGCCTGCTGCTGCTCCCCTAAAGTGAGGAAAACATTTCTAACCTTCAATTAATAAATAAAAGTCGTGTTTCACTCTACTTTTCTCTACTACTATTCGGCAGGAAGAGAAAAAGCAAGCAGCCCCCCAGCCCCCTTGCAGCAGATTCTGCAGCCAAGAAACAGAAAGTAGACGTCAAAATACAGCAGCCGAGTCCATCTGGCCGCTATCCTGTCATCATTCTGCCTCAGGCTTCCCCCAGCAGCGCAGCCGCTCAAACTGCCGCCGCTGCGCCGCCACCGCCTCAGCCCCCAATGCTGACGCTGATACGCACAGCCTACGTGCGAGATGCAGCTGGCAGGTCGGTGGGGATGCAGGCTACGCTAGATTGGGAGCGGGGCACCCGAGACCTCGCTGAGATCAGTCGCCGCCTGAACAGCTTCTTTCTGAATCTGGCAACGGCAGGTGAGCTGAATGCACTGTTTATGCTGTAAAAGGGAAGTTAAATAAAACATGTTCTGGCCAACTTACAGCTTGGAAAAGTGGCAGTTCCCACTGGAATATTGGTAGTTTAAAATGTTATTTTCCGCTGCAGACGTTGAAAGCTGCACAGTCGATTCTGAGGCTTGCACAGTGCTGGTAGAGCTGCGGGTGGCTGACATGGAGCACATGCAAGCTGTGAAGCGCGCGGTGGTGGCGCTCCAAGAGGCACTGTGAGGGTTTTAAAGGTGGAGAAGCAGCAAGAACGTGGAGGCCCGGAGGCCCTCAGGAGGACTGGAGGACGGACATCAGGTTTCAGGTTTCAGGTTTCAGGTTTCAGGTTTCAGGTTTCAGGTTTCAGGTTTCAGGTTTCAGGTTTCAGGTTTCAGGTTTCAGGTTTCAGGTTTCAGGTTTCAGGTTTCAGGTTTCAGGTTTCAGGTTTCAGGTTTCAGGTTTCAGGTTTCAGGTTTTACATATTGGTGTAACGTCTACGTCTACTACCGAAGTCGCCCCTATAGGGAACCGCAAGTCGACGTGCCACAAACCCCGCCATAGTAAGGCGGAGCCCCCCTTCCATCCGCCGGATCAACCTCAGTTCATGTGGACGTACGTCACAGCAGCGCCATGCAAACCTAGCAACAGGTCGCCGCCCACAGGTAAGGCTCTTGCCCCTGCCTTCCGAGTCCCCGACGGCACGACCGACATAAAACATGTGCAAAGGCAAAGACAAGCGCAAAACGCAAACACATGCGCATGAAGAAATGTATAGCATGCAGAAATGCAAGGAATGCAGAAATGCAAGGCATGCAGGACGCTCCGGACGGCGAGAGCGCGAACCGTCCGGTCAAGGTACACGCATGGGCAATGCCGGGAGGCACCAAGCACCCCTCTCTTCTACAGTGGTCACACAACCCTGGCTGTTTGGGAAGGGATGCATCCAAAGTCGTAGTCAAGAGCGTGTACCAAGGCAAGCAGGTGCAGCAAAATAAATGGGCGAGAATGAAAAGAGGCAAAATAAACGAAAAACAAATTAAAAATATAACAATTCAAGAAAACAGACCAAAGACGATCAAGCAAAAACAAACATCAAAGAAGGGAAATGTAGCCCGGCGCCGCCTCCACCGTCATCAAAGCCTTGGGCTGCTTCTTCACATCTTGCGCACCTCCCACGCCGCCCATCACGCCGCCGCCACCACGCGCTCTGAGTGCGCTCTCAACAGGGCCGCCACCAGGGTGAGGTCTGCCGCCTCCAGCTTCAGCAGGTCCCTCGCCGTTGGCGCCGCAGTCACCGCCGCGAGCGCTGGCGCGCGCTCTTGATGGAGGTCAGTACAGGTGCGGAGGATGCGTGTCTCGAGGAGCGGGCACGGCGATGCACATAGGGGGCATGTGCTGGGTGGGTGCCATACTCCACTCTCGCCTGCTGCTGGTGCGCGAATCCTCTGCACTCCCAGGCGAAGGCGCGTCAGCGCCGCTCAACAAGAAGCTGAAAAAATATTATTTGAAGTCCGCAACCTTTTCTGTCAACCTTAACAGCCTTGAACAGCCTTGTCTAATAATTTGCCGAGATGCCAAGTGTTGACTTCCCCCCCCTGCTTTTTGGAGCCCCTTGCCATGGCTGGCCTTTCACCCTCTCTGCTTTCGTTTATTATTTAGTTAATTTGATCAAGATCACTCCTGCATGGCGCAACTATGCCCGGAGTTCAGCTGTAAAAATCGGTATTTTTCGCTTTTTCATTTTTCGTTTTTGTTTTGCTATTGGAAAATATTTTAGTATCGACTGTCAGCCCTCAGGGCACCCTCAGGCGGCCCTTTTAAGAAGCTCATCCTCAGCATCAGTTTTCATCCTTCACCGCATGAGCTCTGCAGCTTCCTCTCACTGTGGGACTGTGGGAACGAGGCACGAGCTTGCAACGCTGGTCGTCGCCTCATGGGAAGATCGAGATGCACACGCCAAAGGGCGGCCTGCACAAGGTAGGAATCATATTACTCACAAATCAATCGCTATTTTGTTACATTTGGGAACATGCATGGTTTGGAGGTTTGTATGTAATCGTAAATTTTTTTCATATAATTGCACTATTGCGTAAGAAAAGAAAAAACGCTCGCCAGCACATTCTGTTTTAGGTTTCTACGTTTCAAGGTTATCAGGGCCCCCTATAAAAGTACAGCTCTCTTGAGACCTTTTGCGCCTCGCCTTCCGCAAGAGTCATCAACTGCTCCATGACTGCCAGTTCAGGCCCCACAACACTTCTCAGCCACTGCACCTCAGCGAGCTCGTTCCTTCGGGCGGCCAGCTGCTGCAGCACCACGGGTGTGCTCCCAGAGCTTGCCAGATCATTTTGCAGGGCCGTTATAAAAATATCCAGATCTATTTCCCGCGCACGAAGGTGGTGCTGCAGGTAAACGCCGTGCCCCTGCTGCAGCGCGCGCGACGTCAGAATACAAACCTGCAAATCGTTCGTGTTGCCAGCACCAGGAGCTCCAGCCCGCAGCGCATTCAGCAGCGAAACCGCGTCCTCCAACCGCTTCGAAGAATTCTGCAGCCCTTGATTTTCATTCTCCAGCGTCATTGCATTGCCTCCATGCAGCAGCTGCACATCAATCTCGCCATGTAGCTCCCTTTGGCCCATCTCCAGCTCGCTGACCCTTTCCTTCACCTTGTGGTTCTCCTCATCCAGCGCCGCCACCCTGCCAGCCTGCGGCTCCAGCGCAGCGATTTTTTCTTGCAGCATCGCCACCTCGTCCGCCTTAAGCTTGAGCGCAGCAGCGTTGAGCGCCTTCAGCGTGCGGTTCTCCTCATCCAGCTCCGCCACCCTGCCAGCCTGCGGCTCCAGCGCAGCGATTTTTTCTTGCAGCATCGCCACCTCGTCCGCCTTAAGCTTGAGCGCAGCAGCGTTGAGCGCCTTCAGCGTGCGGTTCTCCTCATCCAGCTCCGCCACCCTGCCAGCCTGCGGCTCCAGCGCAGCGATTTTTTCTTGCAGCATCGCCACCTCGTCCGCCTTGAGCTTGAGCGCAGCAGCGTTGAGCGCCTTCAGCGTGCGGTTCTCCTCATCCAGCTCCGCCACCCTGCCAGCCTGCGGCTCCAGCGCAGCGATTTTTTCTTGCAGCATCGCCACCTCGTCCGCCTTAAGCTTGAGCGCAGCAGCGTTGAGCGCCTTCAGCGTGCGGTTCTCCTCATCCAGCTCCGCCACCCTGCCAGCCTGCGGCTCCAGCGCAGCGATTTTTTCTTGCAGCATCGCCACCTCGTCCGCCTTGAGCTTGAGCGCAGCAGCGTTGAGCGCCTTCAGCGTGCGGTTCTCCTCATCCAGCTCCGCCACCCTGCCAGCCTGCGGCTCCAGCGCAGCGATTTTTTCTTGCAGCATCGCCACCTCGTCCGCCTTAAGCTTGAGCGCAGCAGCGTTGAGCGCCTTCAGCGTGCGGTTCTCCTCATCCAGCTCCGCCACCCTGCCAGCCTGCGGCTCCAGCGCAGCGATTTTTTCTTGCAGCTCCGCCTTCTCCTTAAGGAGCTCCTGGTCCCTCTCCTCCGCTGTGTTCAACTCAACCAGCAAACGTTCTGATTCTTTACTTCTCATCCGCCAGGCATCCTTCAACGTCTTAAGAAGCTTCTTCCCCTGTTCGGCTGCCTCCAACTTTGTCTTCAGCTCCGTATTCTCGGCAGTACTCGCCTCCAGGTCTTTCACCATCTTCTGCATTTTGGTCATCGGTCTGCGTCCCGCCCCGTCCATCGCTGCCCCCCCCCTCCCGTCATTGGCGTCGGCCTTGCGCTTCCGCGAGTCAGTGCCGGCAGCTGGAGGCCCCGAGGAGGCCCCGGGGTGGGCCTCAGCGGCAGTTATGGAGCTCGAATCGGCCTCATATGGAGCGGGTGCACGCACAATCGGCGCTGCAGGCGCGGTTGAGGCAGCTGCTGCATCCTGCACAGTACGTACTCCAGGAACCGCTTGTGCTGAGGGCGTCGCGCGCATCACAGGGAACGCAGCAGTCGTCGCACGCACCGCAAAGGCTGCAGCAGGCGCCGCGCGCACCGCAGGGGACGCAGCAAGCTGTGCAACAGACACAGTCGGCACGATGGGCGGCGTGACGGCCACAGGAGGCGCAGCAGGCGGGGTCAGGAGGAAAACACCAGGAAGAGCCGCCGCGACCAACATTCTCAGGATCGCAACCTGTTCGTCCACCGCCGCTTTGGTCCCTCGCGAAGAAGCACGATGTGCGCGGGAGTCGGCCAAGGCCTTTTTGACGGCATCGTCGAGTGCTGCGAGCGCCTCGTGGCGCATCCAGCCTGCTGCCTTAAGCCGCCCCTCCGCCCATACCTGGATTCTCGTCAGAGGCCCTTCTTTTGCCAGGACGAAAGGATGGAAGGCAGCGTAAATGCGCTCCCCAGCGGATGCGAGGTTGTCATTCGTCTCTTTCTGGGCTCCTGGCCAGTCCGGGAATAGGAACACAGGCTTTTTATGGCTCTTGCTTCTGGCTAGATCAGGCTGGACGCCCGCCGCAACGGCAGCCGTCAGCAGCAGCACCCGCTGAGCAAAGTTGAGTTCCCCCCCTTTGTACTCTTCGATGTACTTGTAGACTCCGAACTGCACGCCGCGTGAAGAAGAGGAAAAGTTGAAACGGCTAGTCGATATGCTCTGGGACATAGCACGCAAAAAAACGCCTTACCAATTTCTGAGCTGCGTCGTCAGGACCTTGGTCAGAAATGTTCTTGCCCAAATACGGTAGCACTTTTTTACGGAAATCGTCGGGATGCATTTTCCCCCGTCGTTTGGCACGTTGTAAGCCGTGCAAAGCGACTGCGACTCTTGGAAAATGAAGACTTTACAATGGGATGCTACAACCCAGAATACTCGCGAAACAGCGGCTCCTGCAAAGCACACGCGATTGAAATTAATAAATGATCGTGCAATGCGTAAGAGGGCAAAGACGTTTCCTTGCGTAAGAGGGCAAAGTGATCACACACGCACAAACCTCACCTCCAGGCACCGGGTGTATTAAATCCAGCAATTCAAATGAATATCGCGTCACGAATAAAATTATACACGGCGGGACAACAACTTCTTGTAAATGGGCGTAAGGCCTTCATGCTCCCGGGACAAATTGATCGGCTGATTAATTTTGGGCTCTGGCTGAATGAGCAAATGAGCACTACTGTCATGTGCCGTGAGAAATCGACTTTGCCTCGTCCTAGCCACCGGCCGGGGAAGGGGGAGGGAATTGGGGGGGGTGCTTCTCCCCTTCAAAGTGGGGTGACGGGATGATTTAAAAAAAAGAAATTTCTGTTGCGTTGGCATTTTCTTTCTTTCTTTCAATTTCAAACTTGCGAAAGGACCTGCATAAGTACAGGTACCCACTAATGCTGTTATCAAAATGCAGAAATGTCGTAATCCATCGAAAAGTTTGCAGCTCACCGCTGCCGCTTCCACTCTTGTCGGCCCCCTACTTGCGTGATGAAGTTTTCTTGCGCGCCCGAGCACTGCGCCGCAGACCTACAGCCACATCAATCACCGCCTCCTCCTCTTCTTCCTCATCGGGCACTGTTTTGACGCGCTTCAGCCTCCTGATGCTGGCATTGCCCTTTCCACCCCCAGCAGCGGCGATGGCATCTTCATCTTCCTCTTTGACCGCTACATCCATAGCCTTCTTGTGCCGGCCGCGCTGTTTGCGCTGCGGCACCGCAGCGGGCAGCGTGGTGGGCAACGCCTCCTCGTTCACCTCGTTTTTTTCCTGCACGGGCTCCACCTTTACGCCCCCAGCGTCCTCCTCTACCATTACTTTCTCCTTGACCTCCTTCTTCACCGCAGCAGCAGCCACGGCGGCCACAGCAGCAGCAGGCACAGCAGCAGTGGCGACGGTCTTTTTAACCTTTCTCTTACGGGTCACGGGCGGAGCCTCCACCTCGTCGCTGTCCGAGCTCTCGAAGGCGGAACCGCCCTCCTCCTCCTTCTTTTCGTCGGAGACGTAGGTCAGCGCAGGCAGCGCAGTAGGCGCAGCGCGCTTGGCGGGCTTCTTGCGGTTGCCATACCGCGCGGCAACTGCGTCATTGTAGCTCTTCAGCCCGTTGGCGCCGCCGTGCTTGGCGTAGGACACCGCCCTGCACTCAATATTACAGGTAAAAAAATCACGTCGATTGGTGAACGCATGCGTCTTCTTTTTCTATTGAAGCAAGCAGTTGCTTTCTCACCTGATCTGTCTCACCAGGTAGAGGCGCATGTCAGCCCCCTCCTCGTCTGCACTCATCAAGTCGTCAAATCAATCCTTTTGCACCCCGTAAGTAAAAAAAAAAAAAAAAAAAAAAAAAAAACTTGCGGTGCGGGTTGGGCAAGCGCAGCTCGTCCAGCCCCACCAGACCCTCTTCTTTCAAGCGGTACTCCTTCTTGACACGAGTGACAGTGATTCGAGGGCCGGATTTCATTTTGCGGGGCTGGGCTGCCTTGGCCGGTGCCGGTGCCGGTGCGGGTGCCGCTGCCGCTGCCGCTGCCGCTGCCGCTGCCGCTGCCGCTGCCGCTGCCTCTGCCGCTGCCGCTGCCGCTGCCGCTGCCGCTGCCGCTGCCGCTGCCGCTGCCGCTGCCGCTGCCGCTGCCGCTGCCGCTGCCGCTGCCGCTGCCGCTGCCGCTGCCTGCGCCCGCCTTGCGCTCTCCTCCTCATCGCGGCGGCGGCGCAGCCCGGGGCGCACGGAAAGTATGCGCGCCACCAGATCGGGAGGGGGCAGCTGAGGGAGGCGCTGGAGGAGCTCGTCTTTCTTGCCGTCCGCTGGCAGGTGGCACCTAAACGTAGATAAGAAGAGCGCGCGCGAAATAAATTAAGTTCTATTACAGCGGGGGTTAATAGGAGATGATCAAGCGCTTCTAAATTCATTGAAAATTAGGTTTTTTACCTGTACAGGTTTGGGTTTAATGGGTTTAATGGGTTTACATATCGTTGTTACGTCTACTACCGAAGGTGCTCTTATAGAGACCTGCAAGTCGACATGCCACTCACCCCGCCACAGTAAGGCGGAGTACCCCCTTCCATCCACTGGGATTAACCCCCGGTACGGTGGACGTACGGATACTGCCACTACGCCGGTGACCGCACCGCCGCCCACAGTTAACGCTCTGGCCCCCGCCTTCCGGAGTCCCCCAGCGGCGCGACCGACTAAAATTTAAGGGAAAGCAGGGTTCTCCTGACGGCAACGGCCCGTCAGGTTTTCTTTTAGAACACCGGCAGTGGGATTTCCAGCCACGGTGCCATTGAGCTGGGCGATGTAGAGGGCGGGAGTGTAGGGAGGGGCGTTGGCTGGTGAGGAAAGGCTCTGTAGAAGATAGGTAAGCAATAACTGATGAAAACGAGTGTTGCATGCTGTCCACAAGTGCAACAAAAATTGCCCGGCGACAAAAAGGTCGCTGTGAAAGAGTTTTTAGGGGTTAGTAAAGAATAAAACAAAAGTAAGTACTTGCATCGAGAACGGTGGCGTAGAAGGTGGAAATGAGCGCGCGGTGGTCAGCCAGGAAAGGGCTGCAGAATGTCCCAGCAACCGCCAGCTTGGCCACAACCTCGCAGGCCTCCGCGGCTCCCTCCTTGCCCCGCCGCTGGGGCTCGGTGCCGAGGTGTGAGATGAGCACCGGAAGAATGTCTGCCAGCTTGAGAACAGCTTGGGCGTTTGCCATTCTTGGGCCCGGCACAGGTTGAGCGAGCGGTGTTAAGAGGGACCATACGCGAGGGCAGAAGCCATCAAGGTCGCTACAATAATAATAATAATGCATAAGCTGAGGGCTGCATTAAAGCAAAGGAGCGTTGTCTGCGGTTGATGCTTGTTCAAAAACTTACTTTTTTTATTTTTTACTTTTCAATAAAGTTTTGAAAACAAAACGCTGCCGTAGCAAGGTTGAAATGATGAAACGGCCAATTAAACACAACTTTTGTAATGCTATAAGTTCAACAGATCGCCATGTTCCTGCGCTTCGGTTTCTTTTTCAAATTCATCTTCAGTTTCAGGCATGCAGGGCTAACTAAATTTCAAAATGTTTGCAGCACGCGCCGTGGGCAGGGAGTTAAGCCCCAAAGGAGTCTCCCTTGGTCATTTTGCCGCTGTAGGCAAACAGCAGAGTCCCTCCTCAATGAGCGCCATTTGGGAGTGTAGCGGTCCTCTGGCGCCCATATCTGCGTCTTTTCCATCGTTTTACAGGCGGGATGATGACTCCAAGGCCGAAATTCCACCTTCCTCATCCGCCCTGACCAACCTCACGTCGCCCTCCTTTGCCCCTCTGCCTCGCTCCTTCGCCGCCTCTGCAGCGCCTTCCGACAAATCTGAAGATTCCCCGCAGGAGTTTGCCAGCTCCACCTTCATGGTGCTGTCCGTTGCGCACGCTACACTTGCGACCGCCGCTTTCACGTTGCCAGAAATTACCTCAGACATGTTCTTCCCCGGCCTGGCGCTCCCCGAAGGCATGCAGGCAAGCTATCAAACATTGCAATCTCTGCTAATCTGCGTTTATCGAAATGCGATTTATAAATACATTGCTTCAGCGAGAGTTTTTTTTAAGCTTGAATTTCTGTTGCCGACTCCTAAAATCCCATCAGTAAATTCTTTCCAAATAACAATTAATTAATATTAACAAATATATTTATATACAGACCCAGGCCCTGGTGCAGCTCCTCGGCTGTGGCCTCGCCGCGACCTCGGCCTCCAGCTTCGCCCTCCACCAGGCTGCGAAAGAAACCAAGCTGGCGGGGCCCACCGCGCAGCGCCTGCAGCTGGGCCTCATGGGCTTCTCAGTCGCTGCGATCGGCACCCACCTTCTGTACGCTACTGACATCACCGTGGCGTCTCTGCTTGGGGGCGCTGCTGTGATGGGAACCACCTTTTACGTACCGTGGAAGACCTATACCGCGGCTGTGGGCAAGAAGCCTGGGCTGGGCGAGCCCATCGCGCGCTACATTGGGGCGGTGCCTGATCACCTGAGGTAAAATTTATATGTTTCTCCGCCAGTATATTTTTGTAATAAAAAAAAATATATATATAATTGCACTGTTTTTTTCTTCATACTCCCAGTATACTCGGGGGATAATCAAGCTCGTCTTGTTTTGGAATGTATTTATCTATATTCTATGTTGTTCTTTTGTAGGATCAATGGCATGCAGAGCGTGCTGTACTCCGCTCTCACCCCGACTCTTGCTCTGGCTGGCGCTGCCTACCTGGCGCTCCCTGGCTACTCCATGGCGGCCGCGTTCGGGCAAGTCTCTCGTTTTCTAAATTTCACCTTCCGTAACACCCCACATCCTCATTAATGGTTGTTGCAGGTACGTCAAGGACGTGTCCTCCTTCTTCTTCTGGCAGAACATCGGCGGGGGGCTCCTCACCGTGCTCCCCACCATGACCTACTCCCTCAAGTGCCTAGCTGCTGGAACCGACGGCAAAATCAACGAGCCCATCGGCAAAACGCTCAGCGCGGGGCTCCTGGTAGCCAGCCTAGGCCACCTGGCGGTGCTGCTGCCGATGGTGCAGGCCGGCCAGGGAGGGGATATGCTGCATTTTATTGTTGGGGCGTGGGCGACTGGCGCGTTTGGCGGGCTATGGGGGCTGCTTGGCGGGGGAGGAAAGGTTTATGGGGGTTGAAGAAACCGAAATTTTGACTAAATTTGTGATAGAATAAGTTTGGTTTGCTTCATTGTTGTTTTTAACCTTTTTAGCGTAAGTTGTTTTGTTGACTCACTTGCTTCTTGTGCATGCTATCTAGATTTGTGACGAAATTCACCCGACGCAAAGACATTTCTTAGCTTTAAAGGTCGCTGATGCGGCTTTTGTTTCATGCATCGATCGGGGCAGAGCCGTCATGGGCTTCGTTAAAACACAGAATTATATTTCGAAATTGATGCCAGCGCTTGCATTCGCAAATAATGTTCAGTCTCCTGGCTTAATTGTGAGGACCAAGCTTGCCTCTCTGCTGTGTGGCCTTTGTTGCCGTCTCTGTGCGGAGTCTAAACTCTCAAATTGTTGTTTTTTTTGTTTTTTTGTAGTGCGGCATGAAGCAGCTTGGACTTTCCAGAGATTGCTCACGAAACAACTTACGAGATGACAGATGAGAGAAACATGAACGGCAAAAACAAATTCACACGGCCTGATTTTAAACCAAGAACCTGGGCTGCTATCTTCAGTGGTCCCGCAGGCCACAGAAACTTTCGATTCTCTCTCCAAAATAAATTAAATGTGTTTCAAGACCGAATGCGCTACTTGCGGACTCACCACCTGGGGAGGGTGCGGAATGCACATAGACTCTGCAATGAGCGGCGTGCCTGATACACAAAAGTGCAAATGCAAGGCGAGTTTGCAGTTTTCACAGTCTCATGAGGGATCTCTCACGCATTTCTGCGCAGTCGTTTAGCTTATGGACATGAATCGATGCCAAGCACTTATTTGTATTTTATATGGAGCCTGGGCAGTTCTTTATTCACGTTGGCTGATAATTTTCTGACCTGTGATCTCTTCTCTCTTTGCTGCAGCCCTCCACCCAGGCTGCTTGGAACTCGCGGAAATAGAGCTTTGCGGCTCTAGAACTGCTAAATGCAGCTGTTAAAGGCAGCTGCGACAGGCGTTAGGGGACAGCCCCGTACGTCGCCGACTGAAATTTGCCATTTTTAAAACCAAATTTGTGGATATCTTCTCCATAAAATAAGAATTCCCATGCAACAGCATCATATACACAAGAAAAACAGCCAGGTCATCCCCATTTTCACGTTTATTCCTCCAGTTTAGCCGCAATCAATCGCAGGCGGAGAGTGCCGCTCAGCTGCCGCAGCACGCACTCAGCCCTCGTCACCACGCTGAATCCCGCAGCCTCCACTTTCTCCAATACGCTTTCTACCCCTCCTTTTGCAATCTCGACCTCCACGCACAGTTTTCCGCCAGGTTTCAACGCTTTCGCGATTTCCGCCAATGCTGCCGGCTGCCACAGCGCCTCTTCCACGCCCTCGGTATGCAGCACAGCGGCATCGAACACGTTGATTCCTATGGCGGCTAGCGCAGCTGTCAACGCTCCCTCCCGGTCTATTCTGTCGACTTGGGCCGCGAAGAGGCCGCGCTTGGTGGCCGCCTGAGGCTCGGCCGCAGCCCCCACTACGAGCAGGCCGGCACTGAATAGCAGCTTGGTGAGCGCGCCATCGCCACATTGAAGGTGCAGCACTGCATTGTTTTTGAAGACGAGAATTGAGGGTGGCGAGACATGATATGATCATATTTCATAAAACAGCGACAAACACGCAACACATTAATTCGCCGTTGCCATTCTTAAGATTTCACACAGATTAATACTATCATTACTTCTAATATCGTTATTTCTATTACCTTTAGAGCCTGGGTGTTCGTCTGGGGGCACTCCGAACCTGCTGCCATCAATGCGGGGGAAAGAGCACGCAGCTGCCTCCACAGCGCCCTCCTCAAACAACCAGTCGAGGAAATCGAGTCCAGGGGGAGGCGCCCCAGGGGTGGCAGCGTCCAAAATTGATGTGAGCTCCTCGGCATCGCTGTCAGAGGAGGAAGCAAAAGAAAGTGAGCCAGTAGCGTACGCACCCCACCTAAATAAAATATATACTTGATATTAACTTGGCGTTTATAACGGAAAGAGAGAGCTTACTAAATCAATGAGAGAACTGCTAAATGCTCGACGCAATAAAAGCTGCTAGTGGCGACTTTTCGCTTTTCGGTGGCGATTCAACGCAAAAAATTGGCTCACCCGAGGCCCGTGTCCCTGCGCTGCAGCCGCTCCAGCAGCTCGTGGAGGCTGTCGACCACGAAGGTAGGAACAGCGCCGGGGGGTGGCCCCGCTGCCTCACCGCCAGTTTCATTGCCTCCGCCTGCAATCAGGCAGGTGGCGGTGCCTGCAGCGTTGCCGCACTCCACGTCCTCGGTGGAGTCTCCCACCATGAGGAGGGAGTAGGGGGGCATTCCCCACGCCTCAGCGACTGCAGATTTAAAATATCCGAGGACGAAAGAAATTTGAGGAGAAGCAACAAGGAGGCAAAACCAATGATTTTTACGTAGAAACTTGAATATTTGCACAATATGTATGTGTTTGAAAGGAGTAGATGGAATTGGGATAGGCAGCATGGAAAAGGAAGCGCCGCAATATATAGAAGAAATTGCCCGGAAGAAAAAAACGATTTTAAACATTTTTTCCCTCTCTCTTCCCCCCTTCCCCCCCACCCCCCTTCAACTCACAGTGCAGCAAGCAGCGCTTGTCCGGCTTCACGTACTGGTGCTCCCTTGTCAGCAGGATATCAAACGCCCCCCGCAGCTCCTCCCCCACCGCCGAAAAGAAAGCATCCACGCTCTGCGTCGTGTTCCGCGTCACCAGCCCCACCCGCACGTGCGGGTTGAACCGCAGGTAGTCCAGCAGCTCCGCCAGCCCCGGCATGCCGCTGGAAAGCGCCGCTGCCTCAGCTTCGATGTCTAGAATGGTGTCCATGCTGCGCCTGATGCGCTGGCCGTCTGTCCACGACTCCATGACGGTGAAGAGGTCGCCCACCGGGATGTCCAGGGAGGTGCGCATGCGGACGTAGTCGATACACGACACAGAGAGCGTGCCGTCCTACAAAGGGGGGGGGGGGGCAGTACGTGAATGGGCCGAGAAAAACAAAGGAGTGTAGATAGAAGAGGGATGCTGGCAGCTGGGTGTAAAGCGCAGCAACACTTTTTATTATTATTTAGGAACTGAGAGATATGTGTGCGGTGGCGGTCGGTGAAAAAAAAAGAGAGGTGAGCGTGCCAATTTTGGATCGTTTATTTCTTTGGGCGATATTGCCGAACTATGTGGGTTCGGAAATGAACTCGCCATGTCAAAGATCACGCCTTGGTAGACCAAAGGCTGGCTAGCCTCTGTCGCACCGCCGTCGATTGCTGCGCCAGCTGCTGCGGACGTTGGCTCGTTCACCGCGGCCAACGCACGACATTCTCGCATGTTGATGCACAGCGGGGGCAGTTGAGCGCGCTCAAGGCCCTGCTTCCGGAGGTGCGAGATCGAATGCGAACATTTTGGATAAAATGAGCGGGAGCTGAGCCCAGGTGGGCGAGCCCAGGTGGGCGCCTGCCTGCTACAAGTTCCTGCCATGGGAATTCTATGAATTAAGGTGGTCATCCAGAAATCTCTCGCACTCTCCAATGAGCACTGATTTTCCAACCCCAAATTTCAAAAATTATACATTACACTGGCCATTTAGCACGTTAATAAACCAACACGCAGTCAAATAAAGCTTTGGGGCGGGAGGGGCGAAAAGAAAAGCCACCCGTCGGCCTAATTAAACCGCCGCCGACAGCGGCAAAATAAAAACTTGATTCTTACTCCTCTCATCAACCAGTTCTCCGTGCTGCTCATATAAAGGAAAAAAACACTCTTAAAAATGTGTTGACGTAGCTTTTGGAAGAAGATTTAATAACCTTTCCTTTCTTAAATTAATTCTTCACCGCCTGGCTGCGTTTCCTCTCCTCAGTGGCCGCCTGGCGACGGCGCCACGCGCCGCTGACCTTCGCGAAGGCGCCGTTGCGCTCGGTGCGCACCATCTGGCCGTCGGGGCCGAGCTCAGCGGGCAGAGCGGCCGCGGAGTTGGTGAACAGCTGCATTTTGTCAACCAAAAAAACGAGTTAAAAACCGTTTTTTTTCCCCTAAAAAATAACGAAAAAATTCTTACGTCCAGCACGACGAACGCCAGGATGGGGGAGAGGTCGATGGTGCCTCCCAGGGGAGGAATGATCCCTCTGAACAGATTCAAGTAGGGGTCGCACACAGTGGCCAAGGGGCCGGCGATGAATTGAGGAGGGTTGGGGAACCACGTGAGCACCAGGCGGCCGATCAGGGCGGCGTTATACAGGGACAGGAAGGAGCTGATGCCGGAGGTGATGACCTGCTCGGCCACGCCGTCCCCAGGAATCACCGCTGCAAAGGGGGCGGCGCGAAGGAAGTGCACTGGGGCGGGGGAGGCGCTGGCCGCCCGTAACGACAGCTCGAAACCGCCATCGGACCTGTGGGAAAGAGGGTTGGGGGATTAAGGGCGCGGTGCGTGTGGTGTGCGAGGAAGATTGAATTGATTGTTCGTTTTGGGAGCACTGAAAATGCCTTGCCTGTTGCGCTCTTCAAACACCGCGGCACCTAGCATCGTGGAGTATGTTCGAAGTAATAAAAAAATGCAGATGATGACGGTTATTTTGATATTTTGGTGAGAGGCTGAGATCAGAGGGAAAAAAAGTTTTAGTAAATCGCGGCTCATTTTTGTCGAGCCTCGGACAAGGTTGAAACATTTTTTATTTTATTTTTTGATTTTTTTAACAATCAGACATTCGTAGCCATATGCTTCTCCTCCTTGGTCTAGAGCTCTTAAACACGCCCCGATGTGCTCGCTGATCGATCTATGCCATGAACTATCACTTTCCGCGGAAGTTTCGCACTTGTTTCATCTATCTAAGATCTTTGATTTTATATGAAATATTCAACACTTAAATTGGGATTTGGGTCCGAAATCGTAACGCAAGCTGCCAACCCGTTCTGACTGTCTGTTAGCAATATACAGAGAGAGCGGCAAGACCCCCTTTTTAAACTATCAATTGTATCACCACATATATACTACTTATTTTATGAGCAAAAATGTCGGTTTCAAGGGTTTCCCTCGTGGTTTATTTTTTTCCCCACGCCGACCGGAATTAAAGGGCCCAAGAACTTTAGGTCTGGCAAGCTGGGGGTGCATGATTGGATTGATACAAGTTTCTTAAAAGTTGCTGACGTGAAAGAGCTGAATTGCTTTGAAATGGTTAATATGCATCTACTTAATAAAGCTCCTATAAGCATTGCTCTTGTTGATATTCCAGGAAATGAGCGAATTCGCTCTTACCCACCATGCCAGAGGTAGCGCTAAAAGGCGATAGCAACGCAGGTCTTGCCCAAATTTTGAGCCCCCCAGAGCAATGTGGGATGGTATTTAAATATTTCGAGGAGCGACGGAGGTCAGGAAATACCGGCACAATTCTCCAGCACGCTGACACTCCCTGTGCTCCCCTTTTTCGTGCGTCCTTGTAGTGCTCTAGGGCAGCTGTAATGCAGGCGGCTGCACCTGTCAGGCCCCCAAGGGCGGCCACGGCGGCGGCGTACAGCAAAATTGCCGGCGCTGTGGATGCGATGCGGGGGTAAGGCGCGAGTGGAATGGTGCGAGGCGACGCAGCGTATCGTGTTGCTTATAGCTGCAAAATGCGGCAGCCTCGGGGGCCAGCGCTGGCGGGGCGGCGGGGGGCGCCTGCCCGGCCGGTACCTCCTTTTTGAGGCAAATATTGCGTATTTACGACCAAAGCTATTTGATAATACATATATGACATGTAACAGAGCTGAAATCTGCCTGGAAATTACAATTTTAAAGGTGGTCGATTTTTCGACCATTTTCCACGGTGGGAAAACCCACTCCCAGGGAACAGCATGGGCCCCGGGGTGATCGCTGGGCAGTGTGCCAGCGTTTGTTTGGGTGGCATTCGAGCAACACTGCCCCATTCCAAGCCGTGGCCCTTCCCAAACCCTGCCCCGGCGCCATGCTTCACAATGCGAGAGTTCCTAGTTATAATGCCTCGTCAATAGCTTGGCTATCTGAATCGTCATTACAGCAAAACGGGCAAGGGTCGATAACAAAGGTCGCTGAATAAATGGATCTAATGGAATATCACAGGTAAGCAGGCAGAATTTGCGGCGAAGTGCCTGGCGCCTCACGCACACACGCCTAGTTGAATCCTGGCAGAATGGAGGGGAAAACTACAGATACAGAGAAAGACAGAAGCTGAAAGGAGCGAAAATTCAAAGACATTATTACTTATTACGTAGAATGGATGGTAAACAGATCTAATGTTGAGCGGATGGGGGCACAATTTTCTCGACTTGAGACTGCTGCTCAATCAACGAGGTAGGGGGGCCCTCTCAAAAAAAAAGGGGGGCGACGGGTAATATAAAAGAAACACACATATAAACTGTTAAGCCTTGGTGGAATAGAAAATGGAGGAAAGAAGAAGATAAGATGAAGTCGTGGAAATCGCTAAAATATGGAAAGCGCCGTGTCGTATCGCATATGCGTCTTGAAAAAATGAAAATTTTCTTGAAAAGTACCAGTGCCGCCTGTCCGCTCCGTATCATGCACAGTCAAAATATCTAAAGCGAGGGAGAGAAGATATAAACACCATCTATTAAAAACCTAATTCAAAAGTCGCCTGGCTCCTAGAATAATACTAAAATTCTTCAATACCACACTCTTGAAATACGTCCCTCACAAGCGTGCGTAGTATCTTCATCATAGTAGCCATCAGTTGGTCCTTACGAAGGCCCAGGACCGCCAGGGCCAGGCCGGGGCCCGCCAAGCCCGCCTCGGCTGTTATCACCCACCACCAGGCTGCCGAACGCCAGGCCGTTCCACGAGAACGGGTGGCTGGTCGCCAGGTACCGCACAGCCTGCACCGGGGTCAAAACATTGAGCAGCAGCTCACTCATGGCGTTCACCACGATCGCCCGTTCCTCGCTGACGTTGCGCTGCAGCCCCGACACCGCCTCCGACAGCTCCGCAGCCGCCTGTGCCGACAGCGTGTACCCCGCGCCTCCTGCGGCCCTGAGCAGCAGATCCTCGGCCCACTGGGGCGCCTCGCCAGGGGCGCTCTTCATGGTTTGCGTGGTCTTCAGCTTCAGGGTGACGCGCGCGGAGTAGCAGGTGTCCAGCTGCGCGAGAAAGGTGTCGCGCCAGGCCACCACTCGGGCTGCTTGGGCGGGGGAGAGCGCCACGTTGCCTGCCACGGCTCGCCACCGCCGGGGGTGGTCTGCGGCGCAAGGCAACTCGGGGGGGTTGTTGTCGTGCAGGATGAGCTCAGCGTCGGGACCTGGGGGTGCAGAGAAAGCGAGTAACAGTGAGTTTTTGGAGCGGATACTATATTTTTGAGATTTTCAATCAAAATAATGGTGGATACGTTGAACGAAAGAAAAGAATGCAGTGCTAGCTAGCTGTAAATGAGTGGAAAAGGCGCTAAATAAGCATATAAACAATCACTATGAGCAGCAGCAGTCGAGGCTATGTTAAAAAGTTCCCTCTTTTCTCCCCATCTCCTGCGCTCTCACCTGACACCCCCAGGATGAGGCCAATCAGCTCCAGCCCCATCTTGATCAGCTGCGACATCTGCACCACCAGCACCTGCGGCGCGGGCTCCGGCCCGCCCAGCTTCTGCACCCCAGGGCTGGAAACGAAGCTCCACAGCTCTTGCCCCAGCGCCACCATCATCGCCTGAATCTGCGCAGGGGACACGTCTGCGTTGCCAGGGACGGAGGGGCGGGGGGGCGGCGCAAAGGGCCCCACCCCCTGCGTGCCCAGCGCCTGCAGCAGCGTGTGCAGCGGCGGGCCACCCTGCCGACCGCCAGGAGCGGACGGAGGGCCTGCCATGCCAGGGAGGCCGGAGGGGAGGGCGGTGGGCGGGGGTGGGGGCCCGCCAGCTGCTGCTGCTGCCCTCAAGCGCAGCACTTCGACCTCTAGGTCCTGCCTCTGCTGGGCATCCCGCTCATACTGCTTGAGTTGAGTCCGCAGCGTGGCCACGGTGTCCTGCAGCTCCTCAAACTGCGCCTTTCGCCTCGCGCGGTACCGCTGCTGGGCCTGCGCGTCCCAAAACGTGTCGGAAACGGGGTTAGAGTGGGTGAAATGTGACAGAAGTTCTAGAAAGACGTTAAAAATGTGCAAGAAAGTGGGGAATTCTTGGGATTTGGCGACCGCAACTCACGTGCTTGTTCTGCTCCTGCTGGCGCGGGGTGCGGCGCCTAGCGGCCGGGTCGTTGGGGTCTCCTCCTTGAGAGCCCCCATAGTCGCCGTGGCGCTGACCGCTATCCTCTCCAGTGCTGCGCCCATCGTTGCTGTTGGTGCCGTGCGCATACGCGTGCTGGTGGGGCATGCGTGCGATCTCCTCCATCGCCTGAGCCGCAGCAGCACTGGCCTCGATTTCACGAGCATCCTGAGGAGAACCTCCGAACTCGTTCGTGGGGTTGGACCCGGCCGCGGGTGGGGGGAGCGTGGAGGCCTCGTTATCTTGGTGGCCTTGAGGCATCCCTTGGCCTTCTTCCCGCGGTTGTTCCATTCCAAATGAAAAAAATAATGCTGGCAAAATAAAATACGATTATTTGGCAGCAGCCGTCGCGTCTGCGTCCCACAACTTCGCGACCATACTGTTGTCAGAAAATTGAAACTATAAACAAAAGGTATGAATGGATTTTCCAGCTTTCAACCAAAAAGGCTTATTATATCGTGTTGTTGGCGGTTGGTGGGCGATAGGCAGCCTGTGGAAAGACGTAGTCTCCAAATTAAATATGATCAAATTAATTTGAGCATGTGGCAAGCGAATCATTGAATGAAGTAATTCCCTACGACTGGAAATGGTAGTGCCACACGCAGTGCGTGCGACACGGACACGTTTGTGTTCGCTTTATCCTCGTTTGCTTACGTTTCGATATGTAATGGGTTTGGAAATCTTCACAACTACGTTACCGAAGTACCTCCACACGCGCCTTGCCTCCCGTTCATGATTATATGTGGCAATTTTTTTCAGGTCAGACCCGCACAAAATTAACAGTTGTATACTTAATTTTTTTTACTTCTTCATGGCCGCTTCCAGCATCTCAATCACCTCCTCCTTCGTCGCCAGGTCCATCGCCGTCTTGCCGTCCTTGTCCTTGATCGTGAGATCAGCCCCCGCCGCCAGCAGCTCCTCCACCTTGGGCGTATCCCCCTCTTTGCACGACATCAGTAGCAACAAATCCACAGCGGCGACACCGGCTGCACAAGAGCATTGAGAAGAAGATACGATAAAATATGATGTTGTAAGGCTGGCGGGATCGAGAGGAGAAGAAAAAAAAGTGCAGTCCATGATAAGTCATCGAAACTACTCACATGCGAGCATCTCCTCCAGGCGGTCGTATGTTCCCTGGGGAGGCAACACAGAGTGAAATGTGAGAAGGCATAGCGGCGAGGTTTGGAAAATAGCGGCGAAAAAAAATCAGCAGAGCAAATTTCAAAGAACAAAAGCCTACCTCCTCAGCCAGCATTCCCATGTAGTTGAAGTACTCGGTGACCTCTGCGTCCCCGTAGTCCGCACGAGTGAGCGCAGGCTCTTCATCAGCTGTGGGAGAAGAAGAAAAGAATGGAAGGACAGCGTCAGGGAGGAGTGGCAAAGTATTTATAATGTTTCATTCATTCTCTACAAATCTGCGAAACTCACAGCTGGAGTCCAAGCTGGCCAGACTGGCCATGCTGTTTTTCACGCTGTTCCAGAAGGCACGGCACTTTGACAGCGAGCCGTTGTCCACTGAGCGGGCCAGGCGAGTTCCGGCGAAAGAACGGCCCGGTGCGCGGGCCGCGCCGCTCCGAGCAACAAGTGCGGCGCCAGAGTGCGCTGTGATCACCAATGTGCGCTGCATTTCAGCAGTTTTTGTCTGTTGCAAGGTGAATGTGGTGGGAAAAAAAACAGTCTGCTGTTCAAGGCCAAATAATGGAGCGCGGCGAAATGAAAAACGAATTGGAAGTTTAGAGATATTTAAATTTGCTCTTGGCTCCGGAAATCGCAGGTAATTTCCTCCTTTATCTTGTCCGTGATCTGCATGCTGGGATTTCTCTCAGTGTAGTTTTGAGTGTTGGGGTAGGCAAGAGGCTGAGGGTGTTCACGGTCCAGTAGCAATGCGTGGAGATCTGACAGGGGCTGCTTACTTGCAGGCGCCTAAGGTGGGAAATATTTGCCACCGCCGCTCCACTGTGACGAGTGGAATGAAATGCATTGCGCACTTACCCTCGTTGCTATACATTCAAGCACAATACCGCCATTAATTAGTTGAGGGCATTCACTAGGCAATAACAGCTGCACGAACTTTTGTTCGATAATTGGCGCTCCGGATTCCATATTTAGTATTAAAAGCGTCGTTCATCCCGAGGAGGACACCAACCATCGCGTTTATAAAGGAAATAATAAATTCGAACTAGTGTAAAGTACTCGAAAAACAACGTCAAACTCAATTATTCAGCTGGCCCAGCGACTGTTGCTGCCCATGCAACAGCGTTTGAGCTCAAAATTCAAATAACGCGCGCTATCAAGATTATTGACCATTCATTTGCGCGAATTATGCATGCAAAGACAGCCAATTCAATCATTATTTCGGTCACCGCGAATCCAACCACTTTGGCGAAGGGCCCTTAGCTCCTCAAATAGGAATAAAGGAATAAACCCAATTCGAGATGGCTGGCATGCATGCAGTGTAACACAATGCGATAGGCGAAACATCTCTTAATTAAAGTTAAAACTGAACAACAGGATGTGGGGATGCATCCCAGTTCAACAAACACGCTTGCAGAATTTGTGAGCTTTCTCCTGTCCCACATATGCAGCAGTGCGATCCAGCTTTCGATTGGGCTTCCCTGTCGAGCAGATAGAGTGCGAGTCGCAATCGACAGCTGCGTTCTTGGAGAAGATAAGCCTCGTCTATCTACACGTCGTTTTTTATCAGTGATATATCCGATCCCTCCCCTTTTGCTATATTAATTTGATTAAATCAACTTTGATTAAGAGCGCTGCTCTGCCTCGCTCCCTTGTCTCTTCGAGCCACCATTTTGATTTGGTTTTCATAAACAAGCTCTATGGCAGCTCTCGCCGCAACCCAGGTGCCTCTGGCGTCCCAGCCCCGCGTGGCCAATGCTCGTGTGTTCCGCAAGGTCCAGGTGCAGGTGAACCCCCTCATATTTTTCCTTTTGCTCAAGGATCCTGTGTTTTCCTCTATTCATTTCTGACTCTGTCTCTTCCTCGCTGCTCCCCCTCTCCTTCTAGAAGGTCCGCCCCGGCTTCAACCCCGCCAAGCGCGTCCAGGCATCCTCTGTCGGCATTGTGAGTTCCTCACTTTCACACATCTTTAAACACAATCTCCATCTTCTCAACCCAAGTTTCTCTCCCCCTCTCTCCCAGGCCGCTGAGGAGTACGTCAAGGACGTCCCCATCACCCTCCTCCGCCCCGACGTCGACATGCCCGACAGGTGAGAGACCCCCACCGCTCAGAATCTCATTTTTATCCACCACCTCCCGTCGCCGCCCCATTAATAATCCTTTTTATCCCATTTTTCTTTCTTTCTTGTTCTCACTTTCTTCCCTCCTCTCCCCCCCACAGCATGCGCGCCCGCTTCGAGAAGATCATCCGCGCCGCCCAGCTGTCCATCGTGAAGGCCATCGAGGAGACCGACTCCCCCACCACCATCTTCCGCCAGGACGCCTGGACCCGCGCCGGTGGCGGCGGCGGCATCACACGCGTCCTCCAGGGCGGCAAGGTCTGGGAGAAGGCCGGCGTCAACGTGTCTGTGGTCTACGGCACCATGCCCCCTGAGGCCTACCGTGCCGCCCTTGGCAGGGACGTATCTGGTCTGTCCAAGTCCGACCGCGTCCCCTTCTTCGCCGCCGGCATTTCCTCCGTGATGCATCCGTGGAACCCGCACTGCCCCACCATGCACTTCAACTACCGTTACTTCGAGACCGAGGAGTGGAACGGCATCCCGGGGCAGTGGTGGTTCGGCGGCGGGACCGACATCACCCCCAACTACGTGGTGAACGAGGACATGCAGCACTTCCACGGCGTGTACAAGGCGGTGTGCGACCGCCACGATCCCGAGTTTTACCCCAAGATGAAGGCGGCGTGCGACGAGTACTTCCTCATCAAGCACCGCAACGAGACCCGCGGGCTGGGCGGCATCTTCTACGAGGACCTGAACGACCGCGAGCCGGAGAAGCTGCTGGCGTTCGCAGAGGACGCGGTGAATCACGTGGTGGAGGCGTACGTGCCCATCGTGAAGAAGCACATGAACGACGCCTACACCGAGGAGCAGAAGCAGTGGCAGCAGCTGCGCCGTGGGCGGTACGTGGAGTTCAATCTGGTGTACGACCGCGGCACCACCTTTGGCCTGAAGACGGGGGGGCGCATCGAGAGCATCCTGATGTCGCTTCCGCTCACTGCGGGGTGGATGTACGACTACGAGCCGGCACGGGGCACCCCCGAGGCGGACTTCATGGACGCCGCACGCGTGCCCAGGGAATGGATCTGAGGGGTGTTCTTAACTACCCAGCTCGGCCCAGCTCAGCCGCAATAAATTCAAGTACTGGAATGGAGGAACGGAAATTTAGTGAGCCTTTCTGAATGATATGTTTTCTGGTTTTTGTTTTTCTCTCATCCCATTATCGTTCTTAACACATAGCAGCCGTATATGCAGCAATGACCCCTCTTCCAATCCTACCCTTTGGTTTCTCGCTTCTCCTTTCCCCCTTTTTTTTTATTTTTATCGCGCCCTATTTCGCTCTTTTTCTATCTCCGTCAGTATCGATAGCTGGTTCCCTGTGCATTATGATTCTGGCGAGTCTGGCAATAAAACCAACAGCCAGCCAGGCCACTATGTTTGTGCGCCGGGATTCTTCTGTTCCTTCGCCGGCAGATATTCCCCCCCTATGCTTTAATCATAGCTTCTTTTTCTTAGCTCCTCAATGCCAATGGGGCGTGGTTTCATAATATCCCCCTCGCGGTATTTCCGTCTTCACATTTTATCTGTTGTTAGGTAGGAACGCAAGCAACAACAACGCCCTGTAACATTAACATGTTCGTAAATACGAATAGAAGAGGAGAACAGAATGAAAACTCAATGAAGAAGGAGCGCCTGTCTACGGCACCCGCCGCCGCAGGGATGCCCTGCGTGTAGGAGACACTGTGGAGGCAATGGATGAGGCCACCGGCAAGCTGATCTGGTCACCCATCTACATGTTTTTCGATGCCGATGCCACCAGGCAGACCACCTTCCTGGACATCCACCTCCAGGTGGCCCAAGGCAATGGCGACGAGCGTGCGCTGCGCGTCACTCCCAACCACTTTGTGTCCGTCGCGTCGCCTGCCTCAGCGGCAGTCGAGATCGCTAAAATTTTAGCGCCTTGCGGGATTTGTCGGCGTGGGCGACACAATGTGGGTGAGCAGTGGCGATGGTGGTGACGGTGTTGTCATTGCGAGCAAGGTGGTTGCCATAGACCGTGTGGCGGGGCAGGGTGTGTTTTCCCCACACACGCTGGCACGAAGCATCGTGATGGATGGCGTGGTGGCACACTCCTCCGGCGACCTTCCACTGCCAGGGGGGCGTTTCTTGAGCAGCACACTGGGCATCCACCCCAAGATCTACTTCGTAAGTGGCTTTTCTCTTCTCGCATGCGGGCGTGGGTTTCTCAGAGGGTGATGAAGGGACAATGCGTTGCTTGTGGGCAGGGCAGGGCCCATGCAGGCAGGCCTGCACCGCAAATATATGCGGTTCCTGATAACCATCGACTCCCCTGTCTCTCTTCCTCCATGCAGGCCGGCATTTTCTTTCCCAGGCAGGGTACTCTTCAGGCTCGGCCTGATCAGCACCTCCCACGCTCACTTCGCCACCGACCGCTTGGTGGCGGTGGGGCAGCAGCTGGCCCGGGTCGCCTCAGCCTAGGTCTGGACAGGAAGCAACAACAACGCCCTGGGACATTGACACGTTCAGATTGAAGTAGAAGCAGAAAGAGCAATCTCCAGCGTTAACATAGAAGAAAAGGGAGAGCATGAGGTGCCCTCAGCAGCGCTGCCTCCACTCAGCCATTTCTTTTGTCACCGACGGCTACCAGTTATTTGTGTGGGAAATTGCTCGAAATCATTTTCTTTCCACTCATACCGCACTGCTGCATCACCCCGGATTCCGGTCCTGCCTCCCCAGCTCAAGTTGATTGCATTGACAGGCAATGCCGTCAGTTTAAGCATGAATTTATTACAATGTCGGGCATTTTCGAAAAGGAATTCACTTATATAAATGGCGCAGGAAAGCCTTTAAATTCAGCTGTAGAAAAAAAACAAATTGGAAAGAAAAACAGACCTAGGTGGGGAAATGGAAAGTAATAGTAGTAATTTCAACAACAAAAAGAAAGAAAGAAAGAAGAAGGGACGCATTAACAGTTATTTCTTATTAAATCATTTCTCTGAAGAGTGAGAGAGAACCGCGCGTGTTCTCATATAGTGCACTCTCTCGATGGCAGGTCAGGTCAATCAATGTCCGCCTTCAGCCCCAATGCTCCGCGCAAACTTCAAGAACACCTCCTCCAGCGTCGCATTGGCCACCTACGGGAAAAGCAAAACCGGAAAATTAGCCCAGTGAAGCTAAAATAATGAGTAACGGTTGAGAAAAAATTAGGAACGAAAGGAGAGCATATGCAAGCGGAAGATGCACTGTGAATCCAAATCATGCCAGGTTAGAAGCTGGTTTCTTCGCCATTTAACATAAAAGCTCACCCCCCAGTCCAAGACCGCCACCTCCCCGCTCCTCGCCACCCCCTCCATTGTCTCAAACACCTTGGACAAGCTGACCTCAGCAGTGGGCAGCTCGTACCGCCGCGTCCCGCCCAGGCTGTACGTCAGCTTCGCAGAGGGTGCCAGCCGGCGCGCCAGCGCGTCTGCCGCGTCGTCGTGCTCTTTCCCCGGCTGCGTGGTGATGCTGAACACCAGGTAGCCGCCGTACCGCGCCGTCAGCTCCTTGGGCGCGCCAATACACACCAGCTGGCCGTCCACAAAGATGCCCAGCCGGTCGCACACCGCAGCCGCCTCCTCCATGCTGTGGGTCGTCAGAATGATTCCGCGGCCGCGCTTGGCGGCCTTCACGACGCTCCACAGGTTCTGCCTGCTGGCGGGGTCCAGCCCGGTGGAGGGCTCGTCCATGTATACCACCAGGGGGTCCCCCATGAGGGAGATAGCAACCGAGAGGCGGCGCTTCATTCCGCCTGAGAACGTGCGAACCTGCTTGTCTGCCACGCCGCCGTTCCACAGGTTGACCTGCAGTCGAGGAGAGGAAAAGCGATGCGTGAGAACAGGTGCGAGGGAGAACATGAGAAGACAGAACTAGATTTCACTTCGGGGGCAAAAAAAACAATGAAGAAAAATGGCAGTAGCAAAAAAGACCACACTCACCGACCGCAGGCCAGTCTCAATGGCGGCCTCCAGCTCCTGGCCCTTGAGCCCCTTCAGACGGCCGTAGAACCCGAGGTGCTCCCGCCCAGTCAACCGCGCCCACAGCAAATTGTCCTGTGGGCACACCCCCATGATGCCGTACACATCCTCCATGTCAGAACGAATGTCATGCCCCTGAATCACCGCAGTACCCGATGACGGCGTCAAAAATCCGGTCAGGATGTTGAGCGTGGTGGATTTTCCTGCGCCGTTGGGGCCCAGCAGGCCGAAGCACTCGCCGTTGGCCACCGCCAGTTCGAGATCCTGAACCGCGACCTTCTTGACGCGCCCCGGGAAGACCTTGCGCAGGTTCTTGACGAGGATGGCGGCCTGGTCGGTGTAAACCGCGGGGCCGGCCGCCAGGAGGGCCTCCACGCGGCGGCGTTCCTCGGCCACGTCTTCAGGCTCAGATTCCACAGTCAAAGCAATACCATTAGACCCTGAAATGGTAGTACTGGGTACCTCAGAGTCTGGGCGAAGGGACACTGCCACCGTGGTGGCGCTGCTGCTGCTGCTGCTCTTCCAAAACTGCCACCAATGCCGAGACGGCGGCGGTGGCGGGGGAATCCCGCTGCCATCGCCGCCCTTTCCGCCCACCTCGGAGGAAAACTTCTTGCCCAGGAAGAACAGCGGGTGGCGGGGCACGCCCACGCCGCCCGGCAGTACCTTTTCGAGGTACCATGCAAGTACCGCAAAAATCACCGCTTCCGCAGCAAAGAAGCCCATAACTGCAGGGAGGCCGTTTCCAGGGTCGGAGAGGCGCGCCCAGGTGATGCCCTCGTTGCCCTGGTAGGCGGCGCGGAAGGCGTACTGCGCGATCTCGTAGAGGCCACGGTAGAGGGCAAATCCCGGGACAATGTTGAAGAATACTGCCCACCAGTGGCCAGCCCCCACAAATTGCTGCAGCAGGAGGTAGCCGATGAGGCCTGAGCGTGAATAGGTGGAAGAATGAGAAAGGGTGAGCTTATATTGTGGAAGAATGAGAAAATGTGAATTAATTGGCAGCGATAAGTAAATGGTGCATACTTAATTAAAAAAAACATTGAAAACGCTATATTTAAGTACTCAGGTGGTAACAAACACTGGATATCGACAATTGTAAGAAAAGAAGAAAAAGCAGGCGCCAAAAGGCGGCGCGTAAAAAAGTTGACAACAAACTGCCTGACCTGTGCCGAACACGTATAGGAATGCCACCACGACGGCGGTGCGGGTGGAGCGAAAGAGTGTGGACAGCAGGAAGGTGAATGACACCAGGCAGAGGTTCCACAGCAGGTAGAACACGAACTGGAAAGAGTAGTCGGTGCGCGTGAAGAAAGCCAGGCCGATGCCTGACCCCGCTCCGATGAGGATCCAGGTGTAGATGAAGTTAACGAGGGTGTACCAGCAGAATTGGATGGCTGCAGGGTGGAAGAGGAACCAAAATGAGGGAGTTAGAGGCGGGTAAGCAGGAATTCTAGATATAACAAAGTTTGCAACTGATTCGCTCCGTATAATACGCAGATCTAGAAATAAAGCAGACGAAGAACTAAGAAGGGCAACTAGCATGAAACGAAACACGCTCAAGCTCCATAACAGCGTTAGAGTACTGCTCTTCTGCTCACTCCAGTACGCAGCGTCCCCCAGTCCGTGCATTTTCATCATGGTGCGCAGCCGGCCCTCTTTCTCCGACACCAGGATCGACAGCATGAATGGCAGCAGCAGCTGCAGCAGCCAGGTGTAGAACAGCGTCCCCACCAGCGATGCAATGTCCAGCGTCAACTTGAACCCGGGCTTCGGCATCTCAAGGATGCCCACGAGGCGCACACGGCCCAGGCCGTTCAAAGCCCACCTCATGAAGGCATTGGCCGCAGCGTTGATGGGAGCGTGCACGCGAACCACCTGAAAATTCGCCAATTTCATTTGTTGTTTAGTTAGTTTCTATACGCAAACTCCATGTTTAAAAATGAGGTTTTGAAGGGAGAGGTTTGTGTTTCTACGGACCTGTGTCGGAGATCCAAAATCGCTGTATCTGTCGGTTGAGTTGTACCACACGCGCACGTTGTAGACCCCGGTGTCTGGGTCCGTATCGCCAAAATCAAATGCATTAGTAAAGCCGTTGGTCACGCTCACGCCATTGCCACAGCGCGCCTCCTTGTAGCCGCAGTACAGCGCGCTGTTCACGGCGTCCACGGAGGGCTGCCACACCTGCTGCACGGCGATGGGGGTCACTTTGAGGTCAAGAACAGCAATTTTCGATAGGTTGGCGTTGATAAAGGCGGAAGCTGCCTGGGTGGAGGGACTGGCGGCGTTGGCAGAGGCCAGCGTCATGTTTCCGTCGTACTGCATTTTTTTGTGGTGTAAGGGAAAGAAGGGAGGAATGAGAAAGACACAAAATTTCCTATTTTGAAAACGAGCGAGAGACAGTGAGAAAGCTGGCGTACCGTGTCCGTTGGGAAGAACGCTGGCTGCAAAGGTGGAATGAATAAAAGGAGGTGTGGCAGTTAGTCAGAGGTACTGGCATTATCACAAGATGAAGAAAAAATGCACAGCAACCGGAGAGATAAAAAAGCAGATTCCTCAACACACCTCGAAAAAGTAGCTGTAGAACTGGAAGAACTTGGAGCTGCCTAGCACGGCTCCCAGCAGCGAAAATGCGCCCGAGTAAATAGCGCCCTGCAGCAGATATACACGCCAAACCCGAGTCAAGTGGACACTCTGAAAACGCCTGAATTGCCCCCCCTCCAGTTTAAAATAAAACAAGAACGAGTATAAGCCGTTGGTAGGTGCTCACCGTCTGCGCGCCTATTTCAAAGAACTTGTCGGCCGCAGCCTGGTCTGCAGGGGTGGCTGGAGGGTCGGGGAACAACTGGATGCCGCTTTCCAGCTTTTCTTGATTATCCCCCGTCACAAACATAGCTGCCGTGCCGTTGTCACCCCAGGGGCGCGCCAGGTACTCGTTGGAGGGCATGGACAGCAGCGCTGGCCACACCGAAGGACTCGCCACCGGACAAAAAGCAAATTGCTCGGCAGAGCTGTACTGCAGCCCACAATTCGAGTCGTTGTACGTCGTGCACTCCTGTGAGGGCAAGCAAACGCCGTTGGGGGGCACCTCGCACATCGTGGTGTTGGTTTCGTCGCAGCACAGCAGGCATTCGCAGCCACAGCGATTGTCTCGGGTGTCTATTGCCTTGTTGATGAGGGTTTGCAACGCAAAGAGCAGCAGGCAGAAGAAGATGGGGGTGGCGATGATGAAGACGTTGGTGCACACCGCGCGGCGCTGCTGCTGCAGGTTCTTTCGCAGCACGGCCTTGGCTTGGGTGCCAAAATTGGTCTGGCGAGGTGGCAAGGAGGGAATGTGAGTTGAAAGGTACAGAAATGGGGGCAGCGCAGGTCTTTACCTTATAGCGGCGCTCTCTGGCCGACAAAGAGTTGGACGAGGTGGTCGGCCCGAGGGGAGGGCGACCTGCCTGCGTGTCCACTTGTGAACCATTCATCTTTGAAGGATCGTTGGAAGGGAGAAACGAGGGATTAGAAGGCGCTGGCATGGCACATTGTAATATTTGAAATAGTTGATGAGCAGTTGGATCGCCGCGGGACGTGAACGAGGAACAGCGAACAAAAAGGTGTGATCTTGAAGAATACTATTGTTTGGCTTCGGAACAGAGTTGATCAGGGCTACAGGAGATACAGACGGACTTTGAATTATTATATATATAGTATTTGTTGTGGGGGCGTGCGCTGCAAACCTGCACGCGTTTTGTGCAAGCAACAATTCGTGGACCACCACTTCACAAACACGTCAGTTGGAGGCGTATTCTCGAATTTTATTCTTTGTTCAGGACGCTATATCTTTTTTTTGTGCTACTGATCCCTCCTCGGCAGTGTGATCAAATAAAAATGTTCATTTAAAAAGTCCAACAAGACACTAAACGCAATTTAATGGAAACTAACGGCTCGTCTAAGCCGCACAGCGCGGCCAAAATCAAGCCTACCGCCACCAGCGACAGCATGGAGGTGCCCGGCAGGGTTGGCGAAAATCTTGATCGACTGCTGCCTTGGCGCACCAGGTGCGTGCTTTCCCTGCCCCATTCCACCTTTAAACACATTACCATCTTCCCCTCACCCAAAACTCATCTTCCCCCACCCTCTCAGATTTTGGAATCAGTTCACCGTTCTTGCGTTCAAGCAGCTTCTGGTCTATACCCGCAACCTGCGGGCCACCATCCTGCGCCTCCTGGCGCCCCTGTTCTTCATGTTCCTGCTGTGGCTGCTCAACATCGCGGTGGAGGCCGACAGCCAGGCCTATTCCACCTTTGTAAACACGCCCACACCTGCAGTGGAGCAAATTGTAGGCATCACCGACTGCACCACCGACACCTTCATGCGCACAGATCCCTGCTGGGACTTCATCTACAGCCCCAGCAACAACAGCATCGCCACCAACATTGTGGACGCCATGCGGAACAACAACCCTTCCAGGGCGATCCCCGCTGACCGGGTGCTGGGCTTTGAATCGATTGAGCTGGCCAATGAGTTCATGGCGGCCAATCCGGAGCGCGTCAACGGCGGGGTGCACTTCCTGCTGGGCGCCAACAGCGTGGGCGCGCCTGGGGAAGGCCTGGACTACGTTTTACAGGTGGGCATCTAGGGGGGCATTATTTCTTTTTTATCCTTATGCTCTTTTTATTTCAAGCGAGATTGAGCTCGTTATTTCATCTTACTTTTATGCAAGCGGCACCACCAATATTTTTGTTGTAGCTTCGTTTCTTTATCTTCACGTTCTCTTTCCTCCCTAAACCTTCTTCTACTCGCACCACAGGTCAACTCCACCGCCAAGTTCTTCAAGGATCGCTTCCAGGACCCCACCTTCTTCAGCGCAGTACCGCTGCAGGTCAACGCTGAGCGAGAGATGGCACGCTACCAGTGGGAAAACTCAAACGTCACCGCCGGCCGGCCCTTTGTGTTCAATGTGGCGGTGTCGCAGTTTGCCCACCCCGACGTGGGCGACCTCAACATCGTGGGCCAAGCCATGGGGCCCTTTGTGTTCGCCGCCAATATGTTCAACTTTGTGCTGCTGGTGAGAGAGAGAAATGCGCATACGTCTTGTCCCTTAATTTGTATCTTGCGTGTTTTTAGAATTGTATTACTGGTGTTCTGATGTTTGTTTATTTTTTATTCTTCTCCCCGCCGTTCCGCTGATTCTATTCCCTACAGAGCGTCCTCCTTTTCTTTCTTCCTGATCCCCCCGCCGAAAAACATCATTATTATTCATTATAAACTCATCACCTACCACCCACCGCTTAATTTTCTTCGCAGATGTCTTCTGTTGTTGCCGAGCGCGAGCGTGGCCTGCGCCAGGCCCTGCGCACCTCCGGCATGTTGGACTCCGCATTCTGGTTGTCCTGGGCAGCCGTGGAACTTCTCATCTCCACCCTCTTCACCCTCCTCCTCATCGGCTTCGGCGCCATGTTCCAGTTTCAATTCTTCCTCAACAACTCGTTCGCCGTCGTCTTCCTCCTCTTCCTGCTCTTCCAGTGGGCCATGGTCAGCGTTGCCTTCCTGGTGTCCACTCTCATCCGCCGCACCTCCACCGCCGTCAACATCGGCTTCGTTGTCTTCATTTTTGGGTGGGTGCTGCAGTCGGTCATCATCTTTGGCTTCCCGTACTCGCCAGACTACATCGACTCCGTGCCGGCGCTCACCGCGGTAGTCACCCTCTTCCCCTTCGCGCCGCTGTCCAAGGGAGCGTTGGACCTAGGGCTGTCAGGGGAATCCACTACGGCTGGGATCTCGTGGTCACGTCGCAGCGAGTACTGCCAAAACATCCAGGAACCGGCCGCGCAGGACGCCAAATACGCCACCGATCCGGGACAGTACTGGAACTTTGACTGCGTGTTCCCCATCGGCTCCATCTTAACCATCCTTGCGGTGGAGTTTTTTGTTTACTTTTTGTTGGCCGTTTACCTCGACAACGTGCTGCCGGACGAGAACGGCGTGCGCAAGTCGCTGTGGTTCTTTCTGAACCCGCAGTACTGGGTGGGGAAAGGCGGGCGCGGGCGGGGCAGCGCGGCTGTAGCGACCCCTGGCGGCGTGAGAACGCTCCGCCCTTCAGTCCCCTGCCCTGTGGTGGCTACCGACGGGGACGGGGACGCCGACGTGGCGGCGGAAGAGGAGGCCATGAAGGACCTGAAGCGGCGGCGGTCATTGGCGGTGGGTGGCGAAGGAGACGACGACATTGCCGCAGCCGATGCAGACAACGCCGTTGAGGTTTTCGGCCTGCAGAAGGCCTTCGACACCTCCAAGTTCTGCGGGATGTGCAGCAAGCCGGGCTTCTGGGCCATCAAAGGCTCCTGGATCAGCATCGAGAAGGACAGGCTGTTCTGTTTGCTGGGCCCCAACGGCGCCGGCAAGACGACCACCATCAACTGCTTGACCGGGGTGCTGCCGCCCACGGGCGGGGACGCGTTGGTGTACGGACAGAGCATTACTGCGCCTGGGGACATGGATAGGATTCGTTCGACCATGGGGGTGTGCCCTCAGTTTGATGTGCTGTGGGGGGAGTTGACGGGGGCTGAGCACATGTACATCTATGGGCGGGTGAAGGGGCTGACGCGCGCGGAGGTGACGGCGCAGTCCAACGACCTGCTGGGGCAGCTGCGGCTGGTAAGCGCTCTCTCTATCTTGCTCACTGCATCCTTATTTTTGTTTGTATTTTGCTGCGGAAATATATATTTGATTTGCGGGTGGCTTCTTCGAGATTTTTATTGATCTGTCGATCACGTTCTTCTTTGTTTCGGTGTATTGTACTGTAGGTGACGGCAGAGGCGCAGCGCACGAGCGCCTACTCTGGCGGTATGCGGCGGCGCCTCTCGGTTGCCATTGCGCTGCTGGGAGACCCGCTGATCGTGTACCTGGACGAGCCCACCACCGGCATGGACCCCATCTCGCGGAGACAGGTCTGGGACGCCATCGAAGCCGCCAAAAAGGTGATAAAAGTCCTGTTTGTTTCATGTGGGGCAGATGAATTCTCTACCTCTCCTCATTTTATTAGAGCAAAGCTCCCATTTTTCCACTCGCGTACTTTTCATCCCAGTAGCTAGCTAGCTTCTTTTGGATTATTTCTTATCAATCTTTGCCTTTGCTGAATCTTTGCCTTTTGTTTTTCTTCTCCTCCCAATCCCACTCAGGGCCGTGCTGTGGTGCTCACCACCCACTCCATGGAAGAGGCCGACGTGCTGGGCGACTCCATCGCCATCATGGCCAGGGGCAGAGTGCGAGCCTTCGGCTCCTCCCTCCGCCTCAAGCAGCGCTTTGGCAGCGGATACCAGCTGGCAGTGGCTGTGGCCGGAAAGGGCGAAAAGAAAGAAGAGAACGTCGCCAGGGTGGCGGCGGTGTTCGCCGAGGAGCTGCAGGTGACTCCTGAAGCCAGCAACGGCGCCTACCTTCAATTTTTGGTGCCAAAAGATCGGGAAGACCGCCTGCCGGAGTTCCTGCAGCGGCTGGAGGCGCGCAGCGAGGAGCTGGCGGTGACGGACGTGCAGATCGGCCTCACTTCACTGGAAGAGGTATGATTATCTTGTTTTTTTTTTTAATTTTCTCGATGATATTTATTTTTGCCGTTTGCAAGCTGTCATTTTTTCATTTTTTTGCTGACTAGTTTCATTTTTTTAAATCTAATCGTTGGATTCATTTTTATTTTTCATTTTCTCTCCTATAGGTGTTCCTCAGCATCGCTCGCAAGGCTGAGCTGGAGGCGGCCGCAGCCGAGGGCAGGGGCACTGTCTCCGTCACCCTGGAGGACGGCACCATCTTGGAGGTTCCCCTGGGCGAAGAAGTGGCGCACCAGGCCTCCACTGGGCGGTCCTACGCAGTGAAATGGGCTCAGAACGAGCAAGGCAGCCTGCAGGTGCTGTCGTGGCTGGAGCTGGAGGCTGACGAGGCAGCAGCGGCGGCGGCAGGGCCTTCTAACGGGGTCCCGCAGTAAATAGATATCGGGGCGTTACTCCCCCCCCCCGTTTTTCTTTTTGTGTTTTGGTCGTTTAGAACGGGTCTCTCCAATTCATAAAAATGGCATTAAAAATCTCGAATTACACCCCCTTTCTGTTAAATACATAGTATTAAAAGTACTGATGATATTTCATTCATTGCAGTCTATCACAATAAACCACTTTCTATTTTTTTTTCCCTTGCATCATCTTCTTCGCCATCTGTCTGATTTCCCACATCACTCCTGAAATGCCTCAGGCGTGATCATATATGTTCTTTTGATGCTATAACGCTTGGTGTTACTATTGTTTTTTCATAGAAAGGGAAAACGTCATGAATGCCGTAGCATTTTCATCAGTGACTTGTTGTTGTGCGTCAACAACTCGACAAATTTTTTCACAGCTCATCGTGCCCTGCGCTCGTCCCTCCCTCGTTGGCCGCACCCCGCATCTGCTGCTCCACCCACGCAAGAACCCCGGGCTTGGTGGCCTCCCCTCTGTACTTCAAAACCTTGCCCGCTGGGTCCGCTGGCACAAAAAACACTCCAGGGTACTGCGACACCTTCAGCCTCGCATCTGGGATGTCATTCTTTGCCACATCGATCTTTGCCACCCTCACCGCATCCTGCCGCGGCTCCAATAACTTGGCAACCTCCTCCAGTACCGCTTCCACTGCTGCACTTTTTTTCGTCCCCGGCGTGGCGTACACGATCAGAATCACCGCTTTTCCCGCTTCGTGCACCAGGTCACGGTACGTTCTGCCTGTCACTGTCACTATGTGGCCTGTGGATTTCACTGCGGCTGGGTCTTCGGAGAAAATCACTGGCTCCAGTGCCCCGACTTTAAACTCTTCGAGAAATTCGGGGAGGTTTTGGATTTTCTCGCCGCTTTTGATGAATTTGGTGCGGTTGGCGGCGACGTGAATGTAAAAAGCGGGCGTGGGGATGGCGAGGTCGATGCCAAAGGCCCTCAAATGTTTCTGCAGGGGAAAAACAATTCAAATAGAAAAGAGAACAGTCAAAATGGTAAGCAGGTATTGAACGTGTTTTTATTTTACTTAAAAACGCTAGGGGATTGAATTTAGCGGCATTATTTGGCCAAAATAACTTCAAGGTTGTAATAACTTGCCCCGTTGTTGGATTTGCCGATAATGAAGAATTTGAGGTCGTAGTAGGCCTCAGCGGCGGCCTTGACTTCGTTCACTACGTCAGGGGTGACTTCCACGTCATTTTCGAGCACTACCACAACGTGAGGCAGCTGGACATTCCTCGCTTGGCCCAGCAGCTTCTCGTTGCCTCTGCAAAGTTCCACAGAGAAAAATGTTGGTTGGATGTGCGCAAGGGAGCCTTAACCAAAGTGTTTCAATTAAAATAAAAATAAAACGTGCAGCAAAATAATAACTCGAAGCTGGACCAATACTAGTAAACCCCGCTCCGCATTCTCCATTTATCTCAACGCGAAAACTCACTTCGCGACATGCACCACAAGCGGTGCCGCTCGGCTGGAGGTCCACTGCACCAGCAGATCCTTGGAGAAGTCTCCCTCGTAGCGCTGCTTTTCGACCTCTCCTTCCTTCTTCATCACCGCCACCGGGGAGTCACAGTCACCCTCAGTACAAGGCAAGCCCAGGAAAGGACGATCATTAACGTAAGCGCACACCACGCCTGCAATTCGACACGAAACAAAACAAAAATTGACGAATTTCAACCACCGAAGGAAATAAATAATATTGGGGGGGGGGGGGGGACCTTTCTTACCGCCTAGCAGCGCCTCTGCCATTTGTTTAAACGCGCTCAGTGCTGCGGCGTCCATCTCAGACACGAACGCGACCACGCCTACGCCCTCCACCTCGCTGAAAAACTTTGTAACGTCTGATGCCGTCTCCAGCTTGACCACCGTCGGAATTGCGCGCTTCGCTAGGTACTCTGCGATGGCCGACGCTTCAATGGCCCCCGGGTACTGCATCGGGTTGCTTCCATTGCCGTCTTTAAAGAGGATTATGGTGGGGTAGCCTCGAATTTCAAAGCGGCGCGCCAGATCGTGGTTTTCAGCCTCGGTGCAGTCTACTTTCGCCACAACCGCGGCAGACCCGCGCTGTTTCAGGGCTGCTGCTGCGCCTTCCCAGGTGGGGGCAAGCTGGACGCAGTGGCCGCACCAAGGGGCGAAAAAATCGACGGCAAGGAGCGGTGAGCTGGCGAGGGCCTCTTCAAAGGCCGCCGTGCCTTTGATGTCGAGCACGGCGGTCTCTTCTGATGCGGTGGCGGTTGAACCGATGGCCAACACGGCCACCATCACCAAGAAATGAAGCCTTAAAAACATTATAAAATTACAATTGGTTGTGAAACGGACTTATTTCTCCGGGACGTTCACAGTGATCTGAGCTAGGAAGATGTTCTCATGGTGTTGTCGATATTGAATTTGCGGAACAATAAGCCCACAAGTGACGCAGTTATGAGCAAAGTATGTTTCGGGAGTTCTGGGCTGCATGCGAAAACAAAGCTTTTACGCATGGATCCAAAAACTAGTGGCATTATAAAACAATAAAATAGGTGTTATTACAGCAAAAGAGTAGCAACGCCGCAGTCAAAACCGATTTCCATACTTATTTTGATCAGATTCTTCTCTACTAATAATTGAATTCGAATGGTGAAGCAACGCATGGGCACCGCCGACGTGGCGGCCGAGGTCGCCTCCTTGCGACAACGTGGGCTCATTGGCATGCGGCTGACCAAGTATGTGTTGTCCCAACTACCAGCCCCCCAAAAGGCTATTCTCACCCTTTTCTTCTCCTCTCTCGCAGCGTCTACGACATTTCCCCAAAAGTATACGTCCTGAAGTTCGCCCGCACCGGCGATGACGGCGACAAGGTGCTGTTGCTGGTAGAGAGCGGCTCCCGCTTTCACACCATCGAAGCCATGCCAGACAAGGCTGACGTGCCCTCCAATTTCACACTCAAGTTGCGCAAGCACGTGCGCACCCGCCGCATCGAGAGAATCCGCCAGCTGGGCGTGGATCGAGTGGTGCAGCTCACTTTTGGCACAGGCAAGTTTTTTTCCCTCCCATGTTTTTATTTCCTTCATTTCTCTCCCATACACCAACATGCCTTTTTGTATACCTTTCCTGCACTAGAAGATTATTCACCGATTCTTCTGCGTATCTGCATGCGTTTCGGTATCAAATTCTCACACAATAGTAATTAATTGTATTTTGAGGAACAGGGGAGCAGACTTACCACCTCATTCTGGAGTTCTACGCCCAAGGCAACGTCATCCTCACCGATCGGCACTACGAGGTTCTCACGCTGCTGCGCTCCCACCGCGATGATGCCAAAGGCCTGGCCACCATGGCCCGCCACGCCTACCCCATTAAATCCATCCGTTTAAGGGAGCCCCTGGGCGCAGACAAGCTGGCCGCGGCGCTGGACGCCGCACCAGAGGAAGCCACTTTGAAATCAGTGCTGTTCGATCTCATGCCGTACGGCCCTGGTATCGCCGAGCACTGCATTATGAAAGCGGGACTAGACCCGGGGAGGAATTTGCATGAGGCGCAGCTGTCGGAGGAGGAGCGCGGGTCGCTGCTGGGCGCGGTGCGGGGGCTGGAGCGGTGGCTGGACTCGTGTGAGGACGAGAAGGCGGCTGCCCCCGGCGGTTCAATTTTGCTGCGGCCGGCGGGAGAAGGAAAAGGAGCTGCTGGGGGCGCAGAGGAGGTTTACCACGAGTTTGAGCCGCTGCTGGAGGGTAGGCGCCCGTTTGAGCCCCACGCGGGGGCTAGAATGCTGACTTTTGAGAGCTTTGACGGGGCGATGGCAGAATTTTTCGGCAAGATCCAGTCCCAGCGGGCGGTCGCGCAGCAGGCACAGCGCGAGAAGGCGGCGGAGGGGAAGCTCGAGAACATTCGGCGGGACCACCAGTCGCGGCTGGCGTCGCTGGGCAAGGAGGCGGCAGAGGTGAGGGTGATTTTATTTTTCCCGATTTTTCCCGATGCTCGCTTGTATTATTCTATTGTTTGCTTTGTTTCTCCTGCAAATATAATAGATCTATTACTATCCAATCTTTTCACCTCCTTTCCCATATTACAATTATTACCTCACCTCATTTCACCGCTATTTACTTGATATTTTTTGCAGGCGGAGCGGAGGGCGCTGCTCATCGAGTGCAACCTGGCGGCGGTGGACGCGGCGCTGGGGGCGGTGCGCGAGGCGCTGGCTGGCGGCATGGACTGGTTGGACCTGGGTCGAATGATTAAATATGAGAAGAAAGCAGGAAACCCGGTAGCGGGTCTCATTGACTCTTTGCAGCTGGAGCGCAACCAAATAACGCTGCTGCTGCCGGACGAGGACGAAGAAGAGGTGGCCGCCGATGGCGAGGAGGACAGCGCAAGCGCAGCAGCGCAGCAGGCGAAGCAGCGGCGGCCGAGGGTCACTCACGTTGAGGTAGATCTGGACTTGACGGCGTATGCCAACGCGCGCGCGCAGTACGACGCGCGGCGGAAGCACGCCGACAAGGCGCGACGCACGCGCGAGGCCATCGACCGCGCTCTGGCCATGGCCGAAAAGAAGGCAGAAGCGGCGCTGGATCGGGTTCGAGCCCAGGCCAGCAAACCCGCCGCCGCGGCTGCCGCCGCCGCGCGCAAGCCCTACTGGTTCGAGCGCTTCCACTGGTTCATCTCCAGCGAGAACTACCTGGTGGTCAGCGGGCGAGACGCCCAACAAAATGAGCTGCTCGTAAAGCGGCACATGCGGCGCGGGGACGTGTACGTGCACGCCGACCTGCACGGCGCCTCCACCACCATCGTTAAAAACACCGACCCCGACGCCCCCATCCCTCCGTTGACGCTGGCGCAGGCGGGGCAGGCTTGCGTGTGTCGGTCGGCGGCGTGGGACGCTAAGATTGTGACCAGCGCGTGGTGGGTAGACCCCTCGCAGGTGTCTAAGACGGCGCCCACCGGGGAGTACCTGGTGACGGGCAGCTTCATGATTCGCGGGCGCAAAAACTACCTGCCGCCGCAGCCGCTGGTGATGGGGCTGGGGTGGCTGTAAGTTCGGTCGTTGAACTTTAGTACTTTGATGTATAGTGTGCATAGATTGTTTAGTTTAGACTCTAAACCTCAAAAGTTTGCCTTTTTTCAACGCAGGTTCCGACTGGAGGAGGGCAGCGTGAAGGCGCACCTGGGGGAGCGCGCGCCTCGGCTGGCTGCAGAGGGATCCACTTCTGCCAGGCCCAGCAGCGCTGGCGAAGCTCTGAGCGAGGAGCAGTCGTTTTCTTTGGAGGAGAGAAATGGCGCGTCCGAGCAGCAGCAGCAGCCCCGCAGCGCGCTGGAGGCGTTCATGGACGCATCCGTGGACACACTGCTGCCTGCTGGAGGAGCGGCGCCAGGCGGCAGTGGAAACATGGCTGCTGCGTTTGCTCGCTACGGCTTGGCTGACGCGCTGCCCACCGCCGCTACCGCCGCCACCGCTGCCGCGCCCGCGTTATTCGAGCAGGAGCAGGAAGATGAGGCGCAGGCCGCCGCTGCAGCAGCTGCAGCTGCTTCAGTTCGGCGGCATTTGTCCGCCAAAGAGAGACAGGTGCTGAAAAAGAAAGGAGGGGCGTCTGCAGGGACAGAAGGACCCCCGTACACCCCGAGTGCGGAGAAGAAACAGCAGCAGCAGCAGGGCGGTGGCGGGCAGCCGGCAAAGCCTCAGTCGGAGCAGCAGCGGGAGGGTTCTGCGGCAGTGGCAGCGGCCTCCTCTGGGCGCGGCAAGGGCGGAAAAGGCGGCAAGGGTGGGCGCAAGGACAAGTACGCCGACCAGGACGAGGAGGAGCGGGAGCTGGCGCTGTCCCTGTTGCAGTCTGCGGGGCAGAAGAAAGATCGAAAGCAGCGGAAGGAGGAGAGGAAGGCGAAGCTGGCGGCGCGGAAGGCGGCGCGGTCGGGGCTGACGCAGGAGGAGCTCACACAGGAGGACATCGCCAAGCTCACCGCGAGGCTGGACTTGGAGGCAGAGGAAGAAGGAGAAGGCGGCGGTGGCGGTAGCAGTGGGGAAGAAGAAATGGAGGCTGTAACGGAAGCTGGTGGTGGTGGTGCTGCGGATGGCACCAACGGCGGTGAGCAGCTGGCGGACCCTGCAGCAGAAGAAGAAGAGGATGAAGACGATGAGGACGCGGAGGTGGCTGCGTTGCTGGCTGCTGAGGGCGTGGGGGTGCTGGACGAGGAGGAACGGCAACGCCTGACGCAGCTGGACGAGCTCACCGGGATTCCTCGCGCCGAAGACGTGCTGATCGGAGCGCTGCCCGTGTGCGCGCCCTACCAGGTGCTGGCCAACTACAAGCACAAGGTGAAGCTGGTGCCAGGCACGCTGAAGAAGGGGAAGGCTTACCGTCAGGCCGTGGAGCTGCTGGGGGGGCGTGGCGGAATTGCTGCTGCTGCAGAGGTGGGGAGGGAGCTGGAGCTGATTCGGGCTGTGCCCGAGGTGGAGGGCATTAACGCGATGGTGGGCGGGGTGAAGCTGCAGGTGGCAGGGCTGCAGAAGATGCAGCAGGCCAAGCGGGCGGCGGGCAAAAAAGCGAAGAAGGGGAAAAAGTAGAGCTGTGTGCTGTGTACTGGGGGCTGGAACGAGTTGATGCTCTGGTGAGCAAGTCAGTGATGGCGGGCTTGCTGCCGCGGCACGTGCTGGCGAAGGCTGTCTGTATGGGGGCACGGTGTTTGTGGATGGAGGGCTGGAGGCGGCATGGCGCGCCTACCGGTCCAGACTTTGGAGCTGGAGACGGAGCTGCGGCGCATGCAGCGGGGGCTGAGTTTCGGAAGCATGGAGGCTGCACTGCAGCAGCGGCTGCCAGTGATGATGATGAGGAGGAGGGGGGGGTTCTGGCGCAAATTGACGTTGCTGCTATTTAAATTTTATTTTTATGTTTTGGTCGGTAAAACCTAAAAGCAAGGTGATTCAAGAACGCAATGTAGCAATGGGCCCCAAGAATCGTCATTTATTGCACTGGCCAAGTATCCATTTTTCTCACGGCACAGCGCACGGCTATACATTTGGTCTCTACCGCAGCTTTCTTCATATTATTCGTACGCTTACTATAAACATGTCACTCCCATACTAAACATTTCACTTGCAGATTTATTTATAGCAGCAGCTACTTTTAGTCTGCCTCCCGACAGCGACTACACAATGCAACAGCAGATTGTTGTAAAGACGTGCAAATTGTAGACGGCATGTGCGTAATTAAGACGACGTGGATAATTTATCAAAACAGTGAGTGGCTTTTATTTCATTTTATTTGGTTGTGAAACTAATGTGGGCTTGACTTTGAAAAGGCATTTTTTCATATGCCCAGGCATGCGGGACTTGTTTTTTCCCCTCTCATTTTTCATTTAAGTGTTATTAAATCATTTATTGAATGTCATCGAAACTTCCGGTTCCACTCATTATGCGACAAAGTCTTCCTACTCCTGCTCCGCCTCCATGCCTCCATTTTAAACACTTTGGGGCTGAAGCAGGGAGACCCTGCCAGCTGTGACCTGTTTGGTTTCTACATTGATGATCTGCCCTATGCTATTTTACGCCAAGGAGACTCTGCAAATCTGCCAACTTTAAGCAACACCACCGTCCCCCCTCTCCTCCATGCAGATGATCTGGCGCTGGTGGCCAAGAGCATCGAGGGGTTACAAGTGCAGCTGGCGGCACTTTCGGAATACGCAGCGGAGTGGGACCTCACCCTGAGCCTGGCAAAGACAAAGGTGATGTCGCTGGGGGGTGGCAGCGGGCCAAGCAGCGTTCGGGTCACCTACAGGGGGGTGCAGCTGGAGGAGGTGGCAGAGTTCAAATATTTAGGCGTGATATTTACGACTGGAAGGGATTTTGGCGCTGTGGCAGCGGCGGCACGGCTGAAAACAGCGAGGGGGGCGCTGGCAGTGATGTGGCGGCGGTGTGCACAGCTGGGGATCACATCGGCACGACTTCTTGGCGAATTCTTTAATGCGGTGGTGATCCCAACATTGGGATACGGAGTAGAGACCTGGGGGCCAGCCCAGGTGGCAGCTGCGGTGGCGGCAACGACAAGTGCGAGATTTTCTACCGAGCCTTCTTGCGGCGTGTGTTGGTGGGCGGTGACGGCAACGACAAGTGCGAGATTTTCTACCGAGCCTTCTTGCGGCGTGTGTTGGGAGTACGCAAAGGCACGGCCAACGTGGTCACACTGGGGGAATTTGGTCGCTTCCCCTTGGCGTGCGCTTGGGCGAAACGTATCTATAGGTACTGGGAGCGACTCCACACCTTGCCTGACACCAGGGTGACGCTCAAGGCAGCATTTCGGGACAACCTTGCGCTGGCGCTGCAAAACTCATCTTCGCAGCGCTGTTGGGCGGCGCAAGTGCTGTGCCTGATCGACGCTTTAGGTCTGGAAAGCGGTGTGGCGGAAAGCGGCGTGGTGCCCGCGGGGAGCGACGACCTGGACGACCCCAGGCTGGCAGAGGCGGCCATGCGCCAACGCTACATGGATTATTACCGTCAACAATCGGGGACGAAAACTGACTTTTACAAGGCAACAATACGAGGCGGTGATACCACAATGAGTTCTTATATTTTGCAGCCGTACCTTTCTTCTGTCCTTTCGGTTCCGCGGCGGGTCTCTTTGGCAAGATTCCGCTGCAGCTCGCATCATCTTGGTGTGGAGACGGGGCGCTACATTGGGCGGCCGCATTCGCATCGGACATGCCGCTTGTGTGCTTCTGGTTCTTGCGAGGACGAAGAGCACATGGTTTTTCACTGCACATGCCCTTCTTTGGTAGCAATGCGTGCATCCTACCCATCTTTATTCCCTGACGCGCCATCTTCTTCTTCGTCTTCCCCTTCTTCTCCTCCGAATCTTTTTCAGTTTCTGCAGCAAGCTCCGAAGCAGGTTGCTTCTTTCATTAAAGCCAGCCATGACGCTGGCGAGTACGAGAAGCTGCGTGGTTGGATATAAGCTTTTCTTTTCTTTTCCTTTGTTATTCTTTTCTCTGTTTCTTTTAGCGGTTGGTTTTTCTTTGGTCTTTCTTTATTCTCATTTTCATTCATCAATTTATTATTATTATTTCTGCTTGCACTTCGGTGCCAGTCTGCTATGTTGCCTTAGTTGCTTCTTTGTGCGGACTTTAAACCTATAATGTATGTATGTATGTGTATGTATGTATAAATAAATTTCCTCCAAATATTTTCCAACTCTCTTCCACCTTCCAACGCGTGCAGCTTTCTGGGAATGTTCTTGATTTGGCAACCATGGCCATCGGCAGGAAGAAAGGGCGGCAGTGCGTCGACATTAAGAACGCTGGCTACCTTGACATCATCGGTGAGGGTTGGATTAGTGACCACGGATGCCTCGCCAACCTGGAGGCCATGCACTCTGTCATCACATTGCATGACGACGTGAGCTGCTTGGAGGAGGCAAAAGCTGTCGCTGCGGGAATTATGGAGTCGCTCGGTCAAGCCCCGGTGCTCACCCCCTCCGCCATAGGCACTTCAAGTGCTGCAGCAGTCACCGTTGCTGTAGCTGGCGTAAACGCCGATCTTAATCGGTTCCGTTTCGCTGCTCAAGGCAGCGCGATGCGACCCTTCAAAGTGGCCCGTCTCACCGCGCTAGAGCAAGCCAGCCGGCTTGACACGCAGCATGTGTACGTGCTGCTTTTCCGGCACAATGAGGCAGATATCAAGACCTTCCATCCTGTGGCACGCGCTGCTGCTGTCGCTGTGGAGCGCTGGAGCGAAATTAAAGCTATTTTGGCGGAGCACCCCATGGACATCAACGCTTCTCTCCTGGTGGCTGCTGACACTTTGGCGGGCTTTCTGCATTTGCGTGCTCAGCAAGCTGTCGTGAGCGTTTGGCTGCAGATGCAACAGGCTGGCAGCAAATTCCACTGCAACAAACTGCAAGTAAAGTGCCCCGGTGCCAGCAGTGAGAATAGGAAACCCAGTCACTTGGTGCAGAACGCCCACCAAAGTGTCAGCAGCCACCAGGAGAGAAGCGTTGATGTCCATGGGGTGCTCCGCCAAAATAGCTTTAATTTCGCTCCACAGCGACAGCAGCAGCGCGTGCCACAGGATGGAAGGTCTTGATATCTGCCTCATTGTGCCGGAAAAGCAGCACGTACACATGCTGCGTGTCAAGCCGGCTGGCTTGCTCTAGCGCGGTGAGACGGGCCACTTTGAAGGGTCGCATCGCGCTGCCTTGAGCAGCGAAACGGAACCGATTAAGATCGGCGTTTACGCCAGCTACAGCAACGGTGACTGCTGCAGCACTTGAAGTGCCTATGGCGGAGGGGGTGAGCACCGGGGCTTGACCGAGCGACTCCATAATTCCGCAACGACAGCTTTTGCCTCCTCCAAGCAGCTCACGTCGTCATGCAATGTGATGACAGAGTGCATGGCCCCCAGGTTGGCGAGGCATCACCGACTTGCCCACCAGAGCATCAACTCGTTCCAGCCCCCAGTACACAGGCTACCGGCGGCCGTCATACGCGGTCGCGTGGCGCTGGTGGACCACCTGTTGGCGCCCACCCCCACCCAGCGAAGAAAAAAAAAAAAAAAAGGTCTTGACCGTGCGGTCACCCAGTTGGATCCAGAGCGAACCTCATCGCCATTTTCCCGTCGCCGAACACTGATCAAGCCGACGCTGCTCTGTTTCCAGCCTGACGAATTCGGTCTGAATTATCTCTGGATACGGCCTCTCTTCCGAAAGGTACATCCAAGGCCAATATTCTCGAGCAGGGTGGCAATTTCAACGGCACAACTACTGGACTAGGCAAGCCACAGACCAATCCCATTGATTTGCCTTCCACTCGGAATTACAGAAAAGCGCTACCATTTCCGGCGAGCTCGCTAAAATTATCAATTTTATATAGGGCTATTGTCTTTTTAATTTTTGCATTATGGGGGCACTTCCTCTTGGGGGAACACGGCTTTGCGCTCGTAAATCCACCACTTTGACCCACCCTTTAACATCCAAAGAGGTGATGCCTCTAGAAAGCTTGCTAACTTAATCTCACTCGGAAGATGCTTGACATTCAAATGGCAGCTTTTCAAATTCTGGCGGGCTGATGCCCCGCGAGTGACCTTTTCCTAGCTTTATATCCAGAAAACGTCTATTTGACGCCTGGTTTCACGACAGAATGCCTTAAACAACACTCATATTTGTAGGCATATTCAATTTCAAATCTTCAAGCCTGTACGCCGCCGCCATATTTGCTGCTCCCGCGGGCCGGCATACCTGTTACACCCTCTGGCGATTGTTTTAATTGCATTCCAGAGCCTGGGCCTCTCTCCACTTTGCTCGTCTTCGTCAGTATGTTTCGAAATTTCAAACAAAAGAATCTCCCTGCGACCGCACGTAAGCCATAAAGCTGGCGCATTTCATTAATGTGGGAGATCGCGTCGCCATCGAAGCAGCGCCGGCGGTTTTCGCTGCACCAGGGGTGTGTTGAAAAGATGGGCGAAGATGGTCGCAGCGAAGCTCTCGAGGCTAACGCAGCGCACTCCACAGCAGAAGGGGCAGAAGAATTAAATAAATCGTGGAAACGTGAGGCAGACCAGGGACGTGAATTTTTGCGGTCATTTAAATTGGTGACGGCCTTGCTGTCCTCGTCGCGCTGCGTCCGCTCGTCTGTAGGGTGCTTGGCTGCAGGGAACGCTACCTTATACCATTTGCAGTCTGAAAAAGAAAGGTTTGGTCCAAAGTACGACCGAGCCGGCCTCCCGCCTTTTCTTCTGCTCGAATTAGGGGGGATTGTTCATTAATCCCCCTCAGATCACTTCTTCATTGATTCTTCTTAGCTTTACCCCGTCCCAAGCCATCCCTGTGCTGGTGTGAACGCCTCTTCACTTGGTCAATAACCTTGTGTGAACATTTCAATTTACTAAGCGTTTCACGACCGCATTTTACATCCCCGCTGCATTGACGCCTCAAGGTGGGTGAAGTGGACACACGAATGTCTGATGGCGATCTGGTATCTCTAGGGATAAAATTGGCCAGTGGAATAGCTTGCACCAGCATCGAGGGGGGGTGGAGGAAGCCCGACGCATAAGCTGGGGCCCTCATAATTTGTTGAATACTTTATGTGGGGTAGGCTGGCATGTTTCCAGACCGCCTGAATCCTTTCATCAATCAGGCGCCTAAATTCCCCGTACTATTTTTAAATTGCTCGCAGTTTGATCAATCAACCATGGCTGCCCGCGCTGCCCTCATCGCCCTGGTGGCTCTATTCGCCTCAGCCTACGCATACGATCACTCTGGCATGGGAACGGTGAGCCTCCCGCCCACTGATTTCTCCTCGATTTTCAAATTCTGACCCTACAGTTCTCACTAATAGCACACCTCCCTGTTCCCTTCCACCACCCCTACAGGCCTACTCCGGCCCCAACCAGATGGACGCCACGGGTCAGAACATGTGCGAGTTCGACCCTGACGAGCTCCCCCAGAAGTGGAATGTGTTTTACGCCGCAATGAACGAGGCGGACTGGAACAAGTATGGCGGGCTGAAGGAGATCTGCGGCAAGTGCATCGAGGTGGTGGGCGTCCCCGGCGAGGTGGCCAATGGCCACAAGATCAAGCCCGTGATCACTATGATCGTCGACCAGTGCCCTTCCTGGGCCTGCGACCCCGGAAACGTCGATTTCTCCACCACCGCCCTGGCCGCCATCACCGGTTTCTCCTGGGACAAGAAGGAGATCCAGTGGAAGTTTGTGGACTGCGACGGCGGCTCGTCTTCCTCCCCCGAGGAGACCAACTCTTCCGCTGCCGAGGAGCGGGCTGCTGCCGAGGAGGAGGCCGCCGACAAGGAGGCTGCGCAGAAGAAGGCTACTGTCCGCGCCGCCGCTGCTGATGCCGCTGCGGATGATGCCGCTGCTGACGCCGCCGAGGCGGCTGCCGCCAAGAAGGAGGCTGCCCGCCTGGCCGCCGAGAAGGCTGCTCGCCAGGAGGCCGCCCGCATCGCCGCTGAGAGGGCCGCCAGGAGGGAAGCCGCCCGCATCGCCGCCGAGAAGGCTGCTGCCGCTGAGAAGGCTGCCGCCGCCGAGGCCGCCCGCATCGCCGCCGAGAAGGCCGCCGCCGCTGAGGCCGCCCGCGTTGCGCAGCAGCAGGCCATCGCTGCCCGCAACGCTGCCATCAAGGAGAACAGGGCGGACATTGCCACCTCGGCGCTGGACGCTCTGGAGGCCGCTGAGGCCGGCGCTGCTGCCCAAGTTGTGACCAGCCTGGCTGATCGCACCAACGCCTCGGTCGAGGACACCGCAGCTGCCGTTAAGTCTGTGGCTGCGGCGGCCAACAACGTGCTGGACCAGGCGGAGCAGCAGGAGGCAGTCACCTCGGCAACAACAACAGCCGTCACGATGTCTGCTACCATCATGGCTGCCGCCCCAGTCGTCAGCCCGTAAATAAACCGACCTACTTTTATTCTTCTTCTTTTCCTCCCGCCGCTTGCCGCCGCTGATTCATTGACTTCTTTTTCACCGCATTTTCGCATCATCATCTCCTCCACATCACATCCTTGTATCTTGATTCATTATTCATTCCTTTCTTTCTACGACTCTCTTATGCACTTCTTTCCCTCCCTACCTGTTACTTTAACTTTCATCGTTTTGTGGCACGTCTCTATTAGAAATCCCCCTGTTGAAATGCATGCTGAGTGGCCACCTGTTGATTCTGGCCACTCGAAAAATATTAATCATTTTTGGTGACTCCGGTTTCCCCCCTCCCGACAGGTTTTACTACTTGACATTTAATGAATGAAAGTATGCATGGTTTATTACCACGACCTTTTACAAACCATGCACCATGTAAACGCTCTTGGTTGCACAATATAACTTCTTCAGCAGCAGAAGTTTAAAGACCTGCGAGGGAGTCCCTCCTGTACGAATGCGGCATTGCGGAGAGAATGCGGTTGAAGCCCTATTGCGTATGCTACAATGTCTACCCCGATCAGTTTACAATGCATTGCAGGCAGCAAGGCAGTGGCTGTACCTCCTTTTATTTGCAGCTCAGCTCAAAGCGCGTCAATACTCCGTATTGATCTGCTGGCTGGCGTTGAGAGAACAATGCTGTGCTGCAGGCTATATGAAGAAGCAGAAACAAAGACGGGCCTAAATGCAAGCCTGCAGGCAATTGGTGGGCGAGAGGCCGGCAGTTGTGTGGTAGCTGCAAGCGCCGGGCGGCCTGGGTCTCTTTGTGGAGGCAGAGAAGTGGGCAGCTGGTTGTATGCTGTGATGTGCCACCTAAATGTTTCACCCAGCGAGGTGGAAAGAAATGATAGGCCCGGTAGGAAAGGCCACAGCATGCAAAGCATCCACCACACTGACGACTAGAAGACTTTGGCGTTCTACATTTGCAGCAATTTAAATTGTAATAAATTCCATAATCGCGTTCTGATCACCATGGCGACGCTGGCAGACTCGTTCCTGGCCGATTTGGAGGACTTGTCCGATGATGGCGAAGAGGAAGAGGACCTGCAGCACGAGCAGACTGGCAACGATGAGACGGTGCGCAATATCGAATAAAAAGTGAATAGGATATACCATTTTTACAACTGTAAACTTTTTTTACACTAAATTTTGCAGGCCATGGAAGAAGACATCGTCATTGCGAGGAGCGACAAGCTCGCAGACGTCGCCCAGCTGGCCGACTCGGAGCGCTATAGCTCCATCATGGCCAAAGTCACGGCAGCGCTGGCCGAGGAGGACGCCCAAGGCAGCAACGCTGCGGCGGAGCCCGCTGGTCCTTTGCTCCGCTCAGAGGACGATCCCACCTACAAGTAAGCTTTCACGCACTTAACATATTGCTTATCCATCTCTTTCTCTCGTAATATGACCTAAAATACCAAGGAATGAAACCTGAAAACCCTTTCAAAAGTGCCAATTTCATGTTTTTTTCATCTTTGTTTCCCTCTCTCGTTCAGGCTGCTGGTGGACTGCAATCAGCTGGCGGTGGACATCGACACCGAGGTCCTCACCGTGCACAACTTTCTTCGCGAGCGGTATCGCCCAAAATTCCCAGAGCTAGAGTCGCTGGTGCACAGCCCACTAGAGTACGCGCGCGTGGTGAAAGAGATCGGCAACGAAATGGACGTTACCGAGGTGGATTTAGACGCGCTGCTGCCGCCCGCAACAGTCATGGTGGTTACCGTCACCGCCACCACCACCGCCGGCGGACCTTTGGAGGAGCCGGCGTTGAAGGAGGTGCTGGCGGCGTGTGAGATGGCGGAAAGGCTGGACGCAGACCGGCTGGCGATCCTGCGGCTGGTGCAGCGCCGCATGGACCGCATTGCGCCCAACCTGTCGGCTGCAGTGGGCACTGAGATCGCGGCGCAGCTAATGGGCACGGCGGGGGGGCTGCACGCGCTAGCGGGCATGCCGGCTTGCAACGTGCAGGTGATCAGACAGTTTCAAGCTGTTTTTTACGTATTTTTTTGGCTTTCAGCAGCAAATGTTTTTGGCACCTTTTTCATCTTTTTCCTTTGGTGGTTATTTTGGCTCCTACTTTTCTCTTAATATTTAACCCTCTCGTCACTTCATTTTTTCTTCTTTCTTTACCAGGTTTTGGGCGCTAAGCGGCGCACGCTGGCGGGGTTTTCTTCCAAAGCTGCTCAGCCCCACCAGGGCTTCATTTTCGCTTGTGACCTCATCCAGCATGCGCCCCCCGCTCTGCGCAGCCGCGCCGCGCGTTTGGTGGGCGCCAAATGCACCCTTTTGGCGCGAATGGACGCGCACGGTCGGGACGGGGGCGGCGCCGCTGGGCAAGCCATGCGAGACGAAATGGCGCGCAAGATCGCGAAGTGGCAGGAGCCCCCGCCCGCGAAAAAGGGTGAGGTGTTGCCGCTGCCCGACGCGGAGGAAGCGAAGAAGAAGCGGCGCGGCGGGAAACGCATGCGGAAGATGAAGGAGCGTTACGGCATGACAGAGTTGAAAAAGCAGGCGAATCGCATGGCGTTTAACCAGCCAGAGGAGGAGTTCCACGACGGGGAGGATACCATAGGTCTGGGGGTGATCGGGAAGGACGGCAGCGGCCGGCTGCGGGCGGTGGCGGCGCAGCAGCGGCAGAAACTGAGCGCCAAAGCGGCGAAAAAGTTTGGAGGGGGGTTTGCGGGGGGCAGGACGCCTGGTTTGATGAGCGGGGTGGCGACCTCGGGGCTATCGTCGTCACTGGCGTTTACCCCCATTCAGGGCATCGAGCTGGCGAATCCAGAGCAGGCGGCGGCAGCGGCAGACGACCGCAAGCGGAGCGGCACTGAGTCTTATTTTTCAGAGTATAGCGGGTTCCGCAGCACGCTGAAGAAGCCCAAAATGTGATGCTAATGTTGTGTGAAGTTAAAAATGAATACGCTGGTAAATATAGAAAGTTGGTGGCGGTGAGGGGGCGACAGCTCAGCGGTAGCTGTGACTGTGCAAGTAGTTAACCTACATGCATTTCAATTTATTTCTTCAATTCGCGAGCAAAGGGCAGTGCATAAAAATGTAACCCCTGCATCGTGAAATTTCGTGGAAGGAAAAAAAAAACGAAAAAAGATTTCAAATCGAACATTGAAAAAATAATTGCACGGATTTGACGCTGTCATGGCTGCCTCAAAGACGGGGGTTTGGAGCGAGGCGACCGGCCACTCCGGCGAGGTGTCTGTTCACGCGCTGTGGCAGCAGTTGCTCTCCAGCGGGGATATTAGCAAGCCCTCCCACTCACTGGAGGAGAAGCAGTGGGTCCACATCGACAACTCAGGCCACGCAACCGAAATAGCGGTGCGTTTCCATCATTCAGGCGACGAAACCACAGCACCCCCCCTTTTGTTTTGATCCCCTTTTCCCCTTCTCCGGTGCCCAGCGTGTCCCCCACGACATTTACTTCTCTTTTTAATGTTCTCTTCAGATTGATCGACACCAGCTGGTGCGCTCCTTGGGCCTACGCTACCGCGACCTCTCCGCCGTAGACCCAACCCTTCCTATGCTGACTCCTTCCGTCATTCTGGTCCGCTCCCGAGCCATCGCCCTCAACTTAGACGTTGGCGGCCACATCAGACTGCTGATCTGCGAAAACCAAGTCTTCGTGCTGTCTGTGCCGAAGGCTGCCGACCCAGGGGACACCGCGCTGCCCACGCTTGACCACCCGCTGGTGCGACGGCTGTGCTGCTGTTTGCACCCAGGGACGACGTCGTGTGGTGTACTGCATAACGCTGATGCATCTCTGGAGAAGAAAGAAGACGGTGGGAACGACGGGAATGGGGGGGGCGGGAACGGCGCTCCAGGATTTCTCGACGTGGCGATGTGTTATGAGCTGAGGGCGCTGGAGGTGGCGCTGGCGGCGGCTGTGGGGATTCTGACGGCTGAGGTGGCGGCGGTGGAGGAGCTGGCGGGGCCTGCGCTGGATGTACTGCTGCGGAGGGTGGACAGGGAGTCGCTGGAGGCGGTGCGGCACGTGAAAAATTCTATCGACCGGCTGCAGACGCGCGTGCAGCAGCTGGTGACGGTACGGTGATTTGTATGCTGTGCAATACCCTCCCCTTACCCCCCCCCCCCCCTCCTCTCTTTCTCGCATTGAATTGTAGTTTAAAGCTGCGGGATTCTGATTCGTTAAAGTAAAATTTATTCTCGCCGCCCCTGTACACCTTGTTTCTTTCAATGCAACCCTTCTGATCACTTTAGTAAAAGATAGGCTCTCTTCTTTATCCACTATTCAATTTCTTTCTTTCCCTCTTACAGGAGCTGCGTGACCTGCTGCAAGACGACGATGACATGCAAGACTTGTATCTCGCCAGACGAGCAGAAGCCCAAGGCCTGCCCCCCCTCCCGCAGCCCTGGGAGCGTCCAGACGAGTTCGACGTCCCGGAATGGGAAATCGAAGAAGATTTCGAGGAAGAGAGAGAGGTAAAGAAGCGGCTCCACCGCCGCCGCCGCCGCCGCCGGCAGCAGCACCAGCACGCTGTTCCCGAGGTGGTGCATGTGCACCGCTCTCCGTCTGCTTTGGGGGGCGGTGGCGAGGGGCTGCGGCGGCGGGGTTCAGCTGTGAGCTCTGTGGATTGGAGCGCCGGCGCTGAGGACTCAGAGGAGGCGGACGCAGCGCTGGAGGGGGAGGAAGAGAAGCTGCTAGAGCGGGACCGGTCGCAGATTGTCGCTGGCGTGGTGCACCGAGTGGACCCCCACCAGATTGAGGTAATATCCCCCCCCCCTTTTTTTTTTCTTCTTAAAAAAAAATAGTTACAAAGAATGCATTAAATTCCATTTCAAACCGCATTGTGTTTAAACTAAATAATTGTCATTCTTTCTTCTTGTATCTGTAGGACGCTGAGGATTTGCTGGAGACGATGTTTGAGCGGACAAACATGCTGCTGCGACGACTGGCGCTGCTGGACGAGCGTGTGGACGACACCGAGGACCTGCTGGAGCTGGACCTGGATCAAAGAAGGTACGAAACAATAAAAATAAGTGCGTAAAGAATCCTAGCGTGAACTGTGCTTTTTTACTCCTAGCCAATGCAAAGTTCTCGTTCTTCTTATCAGATTTCCCCGCCTTCAATTATACATTTCTTCGCATTCAATTAATTTTGTTTTTTTTTGTATTTTAAACTGCAGGAATGAGCTGGTGGGTCTCAACCTTATGGTGGCCACGGTGGCTATGGCCTTGGGCTTCTCTGCCGCAATCGCTGGCGTGTTTGGAATGAACCTCAGCAACTCTAGGCTGGAGAGCACGGACTGGGTGCTGCCCGTTGTGCTGGTTGTCACTTTTTTGCTGTCTTTTCTGATGCTTGTGGGCGTGGTGTGGTACGTGCGAAAGCGGCAGCTCATGTTTATCCCAACGCTCACCCCATAGTGCAAAACAACATTATATTCGTGTAAAATGGCTCAGTGAAATTTATGGAATGGACTTGGGAATTCCCAAGCAGCGTGATTTGCCATACACAAAAGGTGGGGGGTGTTGGCGAGGTTGAGTGCAGAGTCCGGTGCCTAGCTGGAAGAATCTTGCCTGGTTTTTTTCTTCTATCCCTTATTTTTAGCTGTTTCTAAACCATCCAGTCAACGTTTTTGCCGCCAGCGCCCAAACCAGCAGAGAGGGAAAATGATTTTTGGGCTTTCAAAACAGCTCATCGCTGGAAATAAATATCGTATTGAAAACCAGTGGATCTGGTGGCAGCCTGCCAAAAGCGAATGCTGCCCTGGTGGAGGCTTGAATATTTTAAGATGGCAGAAAATTCTGAATCTTCCTCCGACGTGACTCTTCAGCAGCCTCTGGTGGAGTCCCTGACCAGCGGCTTTGACATCACCAAGCTGTGGCCAGAGCTGGCGACCGGCGCGTTCATGCTGGACACTCTTTCTCCTATGCCGATGAACACCCACCCAAGGCTTATTGTTCACTTGAACGCAAAGGGCGCGGTGACCTCTCTGGAGTACCACAAACACTTGATCGTGCGGGACCTCAACGTGCGCTACCGGGACGCCATGATGTAAGCTGGAACTTACGCTTTACCTCACTACTCTATTAAGTTGTATTGGATATGGGGAATACTAAATGCTAATTTATGGTGTATAATACCGACGAGTTTGCAGGCTGGACCCCCTCATTCCTATCCCCTTTCCTGCGTCCATTCTCATTCGCGACAAGGCGTTGATCGTCAACCTGGGCGCCATTCGCATGATCATCTGCGCCAACCAGCTGTACATTCTCAGGTGGGGTTGCTGGTGCAAATCAAAGAGGAGTCCATGTTATTTCATTGCATACTCAATTAATTAGACTGCCCCCCCCCTTTTTTTCTTTTTTCCCCTGCAGCGTGCCAAAGGTAAGGAAGCTTCCTGTTATCACTGCTGCATCTGCTGTATGAGCGGCAAAACTATCTATCATGAACGCTGGGGATTAGCGTATCGTCTAGGAAGACTTCAACAGTCATTTCTAAAATGCTGAACCGACTCTCACTTCATTTTTCGATATTTTCTTCCCCGCCCAGGTGGGCCTCCCTTCAGAAGCGGTGCCCCCCACAGAAGACCACCCCTTTGTGGGGCACCTCAGCCAGTGCCTGGCCCACATCAACGACCCAATTTTCCACAGCGAATCCTCAGCCTCGGAGTTCCCGGTGGGGCAGACCATAGCATCTGGGCGCATCGTGGGCAAAGAATTTGACCGAGACATGCCGTGAGTAGTGGATACTATTGTTAAGAATCTTCTGCGCTTCTTATACATGTATAATTTTTGGGTTTCTCCTGTAATTTTTGGGGAAAATATCTTGATGAGTTTTTTCTTCCTGCGTATACAGGTATGAGCTGCGCGCGCTGGAGGTGGCGCTGCGCGTGGTTCTGCAGGGTCTGCGCATGGAGCTGCATGAGCTTGAAACCACAGGGTATCCTGCCCTGTCTCGAATGTCCCGAGCGGTAACAGGAAAGACGCTGCAAGAGGTCAGAGATCTAAAGATAGGTATGGACACAGAGGCACATACCGCATCACTCTACCAGGCTGCCTATGTCTCACATTATCATTCAAATTAGTATTAAACCGCAGAATTTGGGGGGGGGGGGGGGGGGGGGTTCCTGCTCTTTGGGGGCATTATTTTTCATTCATACGCCCACTAAGCACCGAGGATATTAAGTCTCAATCTTATTTTTCAACAAAAAATAAAAATTAAAGAGAGATTTAGTTTTGAACCCTTCCCTCTTTTTCTCCTTTTAGACCTGGCTGAGCTGACCAAACGGGTGGAGACGCTGCGCGGCGAGGTGGACAGGATTCTACGCAGCGACCACGACATGAACGACCTTTACATCGCCAGAAGGGCGGTGGAAGGCGGCCACGAGCTGCCGCCCCAGCCGAAAGAGGAGTTAGAGCGGGCGGCCAGGGAGGATGCAGCAGCCATCGCCTCCTCGACAGCTGCACAAAATTCGATGCCACCGCAATCCATGGCCGCAGCGGTGGCCAATGCAGCAGCAGCAAAGGCGGCGGCGGAAGGTCAGGGTCGCTCTTTGCAGCGCTCGACGACGATGGAGACACTGCCGGAGTCGAGTCGGCGGGCGATGAAGAAGAGCAGGTCGGCACTGGCTGCGGTTCACGCTATGCGAGCTGGAAAGGCGTGGCGGATGCTGGCAGGTTCTGTTGACAAAGGGCTGGCGGATAGCGGAGAAGATGGGAGCGAAGCTGCTGAGAAGCTGGAAGCATCTCTCCCGTCGACAATGGCCCTCTCACCCTTTATTGATCCAGTACGAAAGAAATCTTCATTTCGTGCTGGCTTGCTTTCTTTTTGACTATTTTTGGCGGAGTAATGCTGTTGTCACTTGCTCATATTTTCTCTTCTCTTTTCATCTTGCAGCACGATATCGAGGCGGCAGAAGACCTGCTGGAGGCGGCTTTCTTGAACCTGGACGAGATTCTGCGGCGGCTGACGCTGATGGCAGAAAAGATCGCTTCGGACGAGCTGCTGCTGCGCATCGCCATGGACTCCCGGCGCAACGAGATCGTGGCGCTGGAGCTGTGGGTGTCCAACTGGAGCATGGGCTTCGGATTCGGTAAGAAGGCAAATCGATTCAGCACTTAATCTGTCTGTTTTCTTTTATTGTTTTTTTTGTTTCGAAGCATGAAAACGCACAGTAAGCCCCCCTCGGCATCCTATTATTAAATTAAAATGAATTAATATTATTAATTAATTTACTTTCTATTTTTTCCCTCCATATTCTTAAAATGCAGTGGCCATGATTTCTGGCATTTTCGGCATGAACCTCATTCAGGCGGAGTGGGTGGGCGGATCTTCTGCTTTCTTTTGGTGGGTCATCGGGCTGTCCATCCTGGGGCTGCTGCTGCTGCCCGTCTCCGTGATCTTCTACATGCGGAAGAGGAGGCTCATGCTGACGTTCGAAGCAGCGCTGTAGAGAGGGCGAAAAGAAGAGGGGCTGGCAGAGGGGGCGGGCCGTTGATTGTACCTTTTTAGAAATTGACTGACTTCAATTTATACCTGGCATGCATGTATTTAATACTTTTGATTTATTCTCGATTCGCCAGGACTTCTACGGCTGCAAAGAAGCAGCCATTCAAGATTCTAATGCATTTTGTAATGCATTTACAAACCAGTATTGCACATTCGATGTTTTTCTTTTTCTTGATTTGAGCATTCACTTGTTTCGGGCAACAATGTACCTTCAATTCTTTCTTTTTTCTTTATTTCTTTCTACTTCACCCGCTGGACGCCCCCAGTCGGTCCAGCACAACATTCAGGTCCACGCTGCGCCCCTGGCTGATGAGCTCCTGCAACACCGCCCTCACCTGGTCCCGGCTGAATCCCATCACAGCCACGTCATCAATCACCTTTTCAAGCGGAACTGACGCCGTGCGAGGGGGCTGCCCCGCGTCGGCCGGCTGACCGGTGCCGCCGCCTCGAGAAGGGGGGGCGGAGAACCCTCCTGGCCCGGCCCTCTGCGGCGGCTGAGGGTAGTGCTGCGGGGGCAGCCGAGGGTAGGCGCTGCCGCCGACGGGACTGCTGCTGGCGTAGCTGGAGAGAGGAGGAGGGGGGGGGCCAGGAGGGGGAGGACCACCCAGCTGAGCGACGCCGTGAGGAGGGGGCGGCGGCATTTGCGGGTTAGAGTGAGGAGGAGGGAAGTGCGGCGGCGGCGGCCCGTGAGGCGGCTGCCGCGGCGCAGGTGGTCCATACATATGAAGAGACGGCGGCGGAGGGGGCATGGGCATGCCAGATGGCGCGGGCGGGCCGTAAGGGTGCGGGTGAGGGGGGTGCATAGGCGCCGGAGGAGCGCCGAGGGGCGGTCCAGGTGGCGGCTGCATTTGAGGAGACATTTGAGGCGGAGGGGGCGCGGTGGCGTACGGCGCCGGAGAAGAGCCGCTGCGCTGGGCGTCTACCACAGTGGGAGGCCGCTGCTGCTGCTGCTCGGGAGAGGGCATGGCGTAGGAGGCATGCGGTTGCTGTGGCGCTGCCGTCGGCGGCGGTGGGGGAGGAACAGCAGGCATGGGGGGTGGAGCAGTAGGAGCTGGAGGCGGGGGCGGAGGAGGGGGGGGGTGCAGGTGCAGGCTCTGCAATCTGCTGCTTTTCTGCCGCCGCTGCGGCGGCAGCTGCAGCTGGGGCGGACTGCGCAGATTCTGCGGCAGCGGCGGGCGCCTCAGCAGGTGCTGCTGCAGCTGTTTCCGCTGCCTCAGTGGCGAGCGGCCCCGCTGAAGAGGAAGACGACAGCTTGGCCAGCTCAGCGGTGGCCTGCACCAGCTCCGCCCTGTCCCGCATGATCTGCACGTTGCGCTGCACCTCACGGAGCGCCTTGTCTGCTGCAGTGGCCCGCTCCCTAGCGGCATCTTCGCGCACCGAAGAGACCTCCTGGATGTCTGCCACCACCTGCTGAATCTGTTCCGTGCGGTTCTCCAGGGCGGTCAGGCGCCTGCGTTTGTTGTACAGGGAGATAGATTCAGCAGCAAAATTAAGGAGAGTGATCTCGACCAAAAGAATTTCAAAAAGTTATAAAGCTGCTTAAATGCTCTTCGACCACACCTCAAGATCTCCTCCAGGGTGCCGCCGAAGCTCTCAGCGAGGGTTTTCACCGCGACCTTGGCCGCTGCAGCAGCTGCAACTTCTAGATCTTTAACGACGTCCTTGCGCTGCACAAACAAATACAAACGTGCATCAGAACCATGCACCCAGTGTCTCAAGTCGATCCAAAGTAGTAGAAACCGAACTGGCTCACCATGGGCGTGCCAGGCATCGAAGTGGCTTTCGCAGGGTTTCGAGAGCCATCCAGGGAGCTGCTCAGCAGCACGGCGTCCTCGGCGAACGCTGCAGACGATCCAGCGTCCTCCCTGCTTTTGCTTGGCGCCAGGTCCGCAAACAAGTCTTGTGTTGCCATGCTTTTATCAAATTTTGTTTCTGATCTGGCTTGTGTTTTTATGAGACAAGGCCAGCAGATTCAAGATTTCGCAGCAAAATTTATTAATTGTTTTTTAGTTTTTGGCGAAGCGGGAGAGAAAATGGCGAAGCGGGAGAGAATTTTTTTAAACGCGTCTGTCGAAGTGGACGGACTCCCCCGCAAAATCTCCCCCCCCCCCGCAAAATTAGACCGAAAGGTAACACCTTGTACCCAAGTGCATCTATATGGGGGCAGGGACGCGGCTGGAGCTCAGGGAGGTGGCCGGACGAGCACTTTTCATCAATCCGCAAACCGAACCAGCGCCAGTTCTCACCGCCTTTCATTCTCACTAGCAATGAAGGCAATGATGGCACAAAATACCCTCAACACAACACAATTTCATCCCATCGCAGACGTCGCTGAGCAAGACCGTTATGCTTGCTTGCTTTCTCCATCAAAGCCACCAACCGCAAAGTTCGGCATTTCACTCCATGCACCTCGCACACCTCAACAGGCCATCTTCCTACCCACAGCTTCGCCCAAGAGGAAGTGCCTAAAACATTTTTACAGAGGATAGCATAAATAATTAACACGTTTAACAATATTTCCCACTCGTAAAGAAGTAGTCAAGAAGAGGAGTCAGTCGTGCGCTAGGCAGCAGCACTCTCCAATCAGGGAGGGCGTTGCATGGTCAACGACATGTCACAAAAGACAAAAAGAAAAAGTTGAAGATTTTAGAGAACGTGGGTTGGGAAAACTTAATGGAAGGTAAACATTAATTGATTAATAGGTAAGTTTCTTTTCGTAGGTGGTTTGGCCAGTATATCACGTAATGGACTGGGTCAACGGTAAAAAAGGGTCACACGGAAAATACTCCGGGCATATCTCTTAGAGCGCCACGGCCAAGAGCGCAGGCAGCAGCACTGCCACAGCCGAAAAGCTGAGCTCGATGGCTGAGCTGGCTGGCGGAGGCGGCGATGCAGCGAACAGCGGCGTGGGAGAAGACGCGGGGAGGACGGGAGAGGAGATGGGGACCGGAACTGGTGAAGGCGGTGGCGCTCCAGCGGGGGCAACCGGTGCCACAGTGAAAATTTTATCGGTGGTGCACTGCTCGAAAACCAAGGCTGCGGTGGACTTTTTTGCTTCGATATCGTCAAGATCCGCCACTCCTGCGGTCCAGCACGTCTCTCCCAGAGCCAACATGGTGTTTTTGCACCCCAAGGCGCATTTTTTTCCGATCGCCAGCGGCACGTCGCAGGCTGTCGGATTTGTGCCCACAGAATTGAACAGCTCGACATTGATGGCCTCAGTCAGGTCGGTGCACTCCATAGGGAACTTGGCCACCAGGTCTACGATGTATGCAGTCTTGTCGAGCGCTGCAAAGCGATGTTGAAAGGGAAAAGCGGTGAGAGTTCCAGCCAATAGAAATTGTGTAGTAGAAGGAGGAGGTCTTCACTGGCAGGCGTTTTCTACGCGTATTTCTCACCAGGAGCCTGTCCAGGGCCGGCTGCAGGGGGAGGGGAAGGCGCAGGGGACTCGTTCTGTCCCACTGGCAAGATGTACGCGCCGTTGCGCGACACAGCCAGGCGGGTTCCGTTGACGCACTCGCACGCAAAGAAGTCGTATGTCTTGTTGGTTGGTGCGAAGAAGGTGGGGCCCAGGAAAATGGCCTCTGCAGGAGAGAGATTATAGGCGTTGGTTGCATCTGCAGACACACATTTCTGACAGATCTTTGCTGTCAAGACTTACTGGACACTTTGTCCGCACCCCCGCAGATCCGACCAAAGTAGCATCCTTCAACGGCAGGCGCAGGTCCACCCGCGGGGGCCTGACCTTGCGCCATCCCAATGAAAAATGCAGCTGTTGCTGCGACGAGAAAAAGTCGGACCATCATGCAACCAGGCCCTAAAGCTTCTGATTTGTGCAAAGGATGCAAAGACGCCTGTTTTAGAACCTATAGGCCGTATATAGGCGTCAACACTTTCAACGCGCACGCGGCTTTCCCAACGGCAAAAAAGACGAGTCGTTTTTACCCAGGTGCGGCTACTTCTGCTGCGGGGAGGCTGTGTCATGCCCGTCCGACTGCTTTACCTGTCTGACACCACACCGCGTTACATTGTATTCGAGTACGTCATGCAATTAACCGTCTTTGTGAATTCCCAGGGCCATACCGCCACCGCCGCCTTTGCAATCTCCCAAGGGCACTCTCCCAAGGGCAGATCGAATGTCAGAGTTTCTGGCCAGGCGTTGGAGCTTACTGTGTTAGGGTAGTGTAGTCGGGCGAGGGTGATTAAGTAACCGTCTTTGCTGCCTCCCGGCGACGACGTGGCGGCGCCTGATGCTTTCTCGCTCCCCTCCCCCAACCACCTCCCCCAAAGGTCGCTGAAACGCAATTCTTCAACTTGGTGGCGCCGCCGGGCCTTCGCTGCTCCTAATGCCGTGCGGCAGCGTGTTTGCTGCCCGTGGCAGGCGGCTCTTCAGTCGGCGGCACCACCCGGCCAGCGCCCTCCTCGATCAAGCGCGCCAGCGCCAGAGAAAATAAGGACATGGCGATAGGGCCGCCAAGCACGATGGCTGTGAAATGCCAGGCTTTCGGAGGTGTAGTCATGTTTTTGCAGGTGGCGGTAATTTGGAAAGTATTGGGCTTGAATGGATTCGGTGCTGGTGTGTCCAAGGTAGCGCAGATGAAGTCAGATGACGTGCTGAAGGAGTAGTAGGCTGGGCGAAGCAGTTGCGAGCTGCTGTGAAAGCGGCAAAGAGAAAAATTATTTGGTCGGCGGCGAAAACCCAATTTTGGGAAATCGCTGAGGGTGCTGCGCTAGTGGTTGGATTAAATTGGGGTGATCAATGAATACCAGCAATAATAACTGCAAAAAAACGAATGCAAAATTGCTAGTTTTTCAAGAAACCCTTCGTTACTTCGGCCATGCAGCGTCTTCTCTCCTCGGACTGCTGTTCTCGTTTTTAATTTTTAAAATTATTTGAGCGAATTGGCTCGCCGTGGCCCTCCCATCCGGCCTCCAGAGACCATTCATGAAGTTTTGAGCCAAGAAAAACGCCAAGAAAAACTCTCCCGGATTTTTTTTTCCGGCCTATTTTTCATTTCGGCGATAGTTTAATCCAAAGCCGCGAGCAAGCGTCAACTCGTAGTAGGAAGCTATGAGCAAGCACCGCAAGCTCCAGCAGGAGGTGGAGGCGTGCCTCAAGAGGATCAAGGAGCAGGCAGATGACTGGGAGGAGCTGTGGGGGAAGATGGGGGAGACGAGGGAGGAAAGCACCCAGCGCGAAAAGTTCATCGAGTTCCTGAAGCGCGACCTGAAGAAGCTGCAGCGCCTGAGGGAGCAGGTGCGCGGGTGGTTGGCCGACTCTTCGGTCACCAAGGGCCAGGACGAGCCGCTGCTGGAGGCCCGCGCTCGGGTGGAGCGCCTCATGGCAAGTTCTTCCATAAATAAATATATAAAACAGTCCCAGAACATCAATTTTGCCACAATTTTCCGACTCTTTGTTGCCGTGACATTCATTCTATCCTACCTCTCCTTCAAAATCCGGCTTTAATTCAGGAGCGGTTCAAGGACCTGGAGCGCGACAACAAGATGAAGGCATTCAGCCGGGCCGGCCTGCAGCGCGACGACATTGACCCAGCGGTGCAGGCAAAATGTCGCTGTGCTGAGTGGCTCAGCGACGTGGTGGTGCGGCTGGAGACGCAGATCGAGCAGCTGGAGGCGGAACTGGAGGAGATCGGCGGCGGCGGCAAGGGCAAAGGGAAGGGCGGCGCTGCTTCCGGGCGGGCGGCGGACCTGAGAGCCAAGATCGAGCGGCACCAGGAGTATGTGGCAAAGGTGATTGAATTATGCTGTTCTAAAGCTGAAATGTTTTGCGGATATTTTGCATTTTCGTGCATTTTGGTGTTGTTTTTATTGCCAGGGAGCGTTTTCTTTGAATCAGTCTGCATGGAGCAGCAGCAATGGCCATTCTTCCCTTTTTTTCTAACCAAAATATAAAAGATTGTACAATATGCAATAATATGTGTCATTATGCCCCACCGCGCTTTCGTTTTTGAAGATTCCGGCCTCGCAATTTATTTTGTTACCCAACGTTCCATTTCACTTCCATTTAGGTCGAGCGCACGCGGCGGCTGCTGGAGAACGAGGAGGTGACGCCGGAGGAGGTGGAGAGTGCGCTGCACGACTCGCTGGAGTACTTCATCGAGGCCAACGATGAAGACAATTTTATAGAAGACGAAGGCATGTGGGAGATGCTGCCGCAGCTGGAGGAGGTGGATGAAGGCGTGGGAAAGATTACGGTGCACCACAAGAAGGAGGCCGCAACGAAGGAAGCCGCAGCTGCGGCTGAAGCGGAAGCGGCCGCAGCGGCGGAAAACTCGGCAGGAGAAGAAACGATCTTCGCCAAGGAGGACGGCAAGGGCAGCAAGGGATACCTCGCGGCAGCTGCCACTCCCAGCGACTCCGCATCTCTCCCTCCTACGGCTGCACCTGCTGGGCCGAAACTTTCTTTTGGTGGTACTGCTGTCCCGCCTCCGGGGGCGACTAAATGTCCCCCCGCTGTCGGTGCCCCTGCCGCAGAGCTCTCCAAGGGCCCCACCCCCGACCTCATCAAGTCCGTTTCTGCCGGCTCCGCTGCCACCAGGCTGCAAGAAGCGGAGGTGACACTCGCCGCCGAAGGCCCTACAGAAGCGCCAGCGCCGCTCCCTTCTGCTGCTACTCCTCCTCTACCTGCCTGGGGACTTGCGCGGGAGTCGTCTATCGCCCGACTGCATCAAATGCAGCAAAAACAGCAGGAAAAAGCTGAAGACGAGACCCACACCCCCGCCTCTGCAGCTCCTTCCTCCGCTGCTGCTCCGCCCGCAGGCAAAGAACCCTCCCCGCCTCTGGCGCCCTCGCCTCCTCTCAGCGCCACCCCGCTCTCCGCTGCCAGCATCACCCCCCCGCAGCAGGCGCAGCAGCGGGCAGCACCTGTCCCCGAAGACAGCAGCGAAACTGTCGTGCCTGCGCCCTCCCCCCTCGAGCTCCGCCCCCCCTGGACCGCTGTGGCCTCGCGTAGCGTCGCGTCTGGCAGCATTTCAGCTGGCAGCGTGTCCACTGCAGCAGTCTCGACTCCCGCTGCTGCAGCTCTTGCAGGTGCTGCGGTGACGGCATCTGAGAGCGCGTCTTCCGTGCAGCCCGAGGGGTGGAGCCCCTTTGCTGCCCAGTCCCGCAGGTGAGCAGCAAATCTTTTTGTTCGACATAACGAATTTCGTGTTTATTCGCTGCCCGTGTCATCGTTCTATCATCGTATTTTCTTCCCTGAACGCAAACCTACGATTTTTCATTTCATTAATGAGCAACAGGGTCTTCACGCCTGATGGCGGCAGCAGCAGCGTTGAAGACATCACGCCCTCCCCAGAAACCCTCCCCACCCTCTCCGCTCCCCCCATTCCCGCTTCGCCGTTCAAGCCCCTGGGCGCGGAGTGGTTCATAGGGCAATGGGCGGAGGATCTGGAGGCCCAGGCGGGAGCCGGCACCGACGAAATTGCTGCTGGCGGCAGCACCCCGCCCGCGTGGCAGGCGCACCTGGTGGAAATGAGCTCTGATTTCCGCCCCATTATAGGTATGGTATACACACCACCATCCCGCTTTTCTCTGCATTTTGCTGAATTTCTTTCAAAATATCAAGCCATTGGACCCGCGATGTCGTTTTTTCCCCTTTTTTCTTTTGCAGGCGACGACATCTGGCAGACGGACTCCAGCCAGGCCCCCAACCGCACCTGCGCCTGGCATCCTATCCACCCTGCTGCCACCCCTCTCTCCTACCCGAACAACGTTCACCCCACGCTGCTGCATCAGCGCTCATACCAAGAAGCCCTCCCCCAGGACGCGCTTTTCTTCGCATTTTATTTCATGCCGGGCACGCGGCAGCAGCTGTTTGCCGCAGCGGCGTTGAAGGCCCAGGGCTGGCGCTTCCACACCCAGGTCAGCGCCACATTCGTTCTTCTGGTTACTGCTTTCTTTCTCTGGAGAACAATGGCAAAACTCCACATTTTGCGTTTCTTGAGCTCGTCTGCGCGCATTTTTATAATTTTCCATTTTCATTGTTTTCCTTCCCGCTGCAGCTGCGTGCCTGGTTTGCGCGCACGGGGCAGCCCGCCAACGCCACCGATGCCTATGAGGAGGGATCCATGGCGTTCTTCGACCCAGGGCTGCGGTTTGAGAACGGAAGGGTGGGCGGATGGACCGCAGGGACCACTCCTGCTAACTTCCGGTTTGACTACACGCTGCTGGAGAACGAGAACCTTAGTGCGCCCAGCGGCTGAAGACGTGCGTTCAACTGAAAGGGAGGAAGGCATAGGGAGGCATGAATTCTGGTTTGCGATGATTTTTCAGCAGTAATACCCTACGCAGCGTTTTAAGAGCATGCATATACGTATATATATACACGCTTTCTTTGTAATTAAATCGAAATACTAATGGAAGTAGACTCAATTAAATAACAAAAAAGACAACATGGATAGCTTCATAGTGCCCCCCAGTAACGTTTTTTTTCATATGCCCGCCAAGCACCGAGGATATTAAGTCTCCAATCTTATTTTTCAACAAAAATAAAAATTGAAGAGACAACAGGGGGAGGACGCCCTATAGTATATAATGTTTTTTCATATAATGTGTATTTAATTTACTGTCATCGTTCGTTCATTCACTGGCGCTGTCCCCGTCAGCTCCAGAGCCTTCGCCCGCCTCCAGCGCCTCCTGCCTCGCGGCCGCAGCCGCCGCAGTCACCGCCGCCGCAAGACGCCTCCTGCGCCTCCGCTTCGCTGCCTCTGCCGCCCACTGCCACCCCAGCTGCTTGGCCTGCAGCAGCGACAGCGAGATTCGAATCCTCGCCGGCCCTGCAATCCTCACAGATCGCGCCGGGGTCAATCTTTCTTCCAAAGATACCGCCACGGTGGGCGCGCGCCCCATGTCCAGCTCTACCAGCCTCCCAGCGTCAATGCCTGCTCTCACCACCGTCCACCCTTCCCTCGCTCTCCTTTCCAGCCGCTCCTTCATCTCTGCAGCGTGGGATTCTTCGCCCAGGGCGTACACCGCGGTGCCTCCAACCACAACAAAGAACCCGAGGGCTTGCAGCCAGGAGTGAAGGGTCCAGGGCTCCCCTAGGGTGGGAAGATTGGTGGCGTCTCGGGTGCCGTAGAAGAGGGAGAGGTTGATGGCCCACACCAGCACAGTGCGCACGGTTTCAGCCACAGTCCCTGCGAAAGAAAATAAAGCTTGGGTGCAATAGTAGAATGCTATTATTTCGGTGTGAACTAAATAAAAAAGTTTGACGCTGCCGGAAAGAAGCACGCGGTGGGCTGCTAATTTGAAAAAGAAAATTGCAATGAAGGTAGTTTTGAGTTCAAAGGAAGGTGGGGCAGCGGGAAACAATAAAAACCGTGTCAACCAAGGGTATCAATTCAACAGTCCGTCCGTATTAAAACTCAATTGAAAGAGCGCCCAGCCCGTCAGTCACTAGCATCCCGCCAATATTATATGCAGCCATCAGCGCTAGGTACGACCCTGCAGCCCCCGCCAGCGTCCTCGAGTCGCGCAGCATCGCCAACGACTCCCAACTGTCTTCCCGCAGGCCGTTGCCCTCCGTACCAAACCGCGAAACCTGCAGTAGCGGCAACACCACTCCCACCACTAAAAAGCTGCCGAAAAGGCCCTCGTAGCCCACCACGTCGATGGCCGGCACCCGAATCTCCGCGGTTGACATGAGAAAATCCTCCGACACGATTTGTCCTGCCTGTACTGCCTCTGCGATGGTCACTAGCGCCATACCGAGCAGCGCTTCGGAGGCGCCGGCGGAGGCGGAAAAAAGGCCGTTTTCGTCCTTTCCAGTGTCGTTGGCGGATTGCACGCCGGCGTAGCCGACGATGGCGAGGCCCAGGGTGAGCAGCGCTAGGCCCCACAGGTTTTCGCTGTTCATGCGGCGGTGCAGGATGACTGTGGCAGAGGAAAGAAAAAAGAAAGAGGTAGAACGAAGAAAGATATTGGACAAATTAAACAGTTGTATTATACTCTTTACAGGCATTAAAACTAATCCGAAAACAAACCATGTAAAATAGACCAATTAAAAAAAAAAAAAAAACTAAAAAAAAAAAAACTTGCCTCTGGACAGGAAGGCCGTGAAGAGGATTTCGGTGCCCCGAACCATCTGGTAGAGCGAGGTGGGGATGAAGAGCAGCCCCACGGAGAGCAGCGCCGACGCCGCCAGGTCGAAGAGAGTGGGCCAAATGACGTTGCCGTAAGATTTTCTCCACTCCGATACTGATTTTTGGACGCTCTGCAGCGACCAGCCGGATGCCTCTGACACAGGCACGGATGACGCCGCCGAAGTCCTCGCCAATAACGGGCGTCTTTCTTCATTTCTTTCTTCCCCATCGGAATTGTGGCCACCGTCATCGTAGGCTTCGTCGTTCTGGCCTTGCAGCGGGGCGTCCGCGTCGCTCTCGGAGGTTACCGGCGATGCGATGTTGCGGTTGAAGACTAGTCGGTGGAGCCAGGCGCACGGGAGGCAGGATGCCATTCCAAGAAACATCAGCAAAGTGCAGAACCAAGGCTTCCGAAAACCTAGCGCGTACAGAGCCTTGCCCAACACAGCTGCAGCACTTCCGCTGAAGAGCAGGAGCGAAAAAGCCCCCTTTTGCATCGGATTTTGAGCCATGATCGAAAATTATAAAAAATATTTCATTCAGCAATCGTCCAGATCAGCTGGATGCAGGTATTCGGCGTGTATTTTCATTACTTAAATTAGAATTCAAATAAACGATGCACAGCAGAGGCATACGAAACATACGAAACGAAATTCTCTCATTTTCGACAAGCTATATTCTTGCTGATTTTCACCTATTTATGACTTTGAAAAAATTATGATAAATTGCTTATGGTCAAGCGTGGGCTGAATCCAGTCACGGAATCACCAGAGCCTGAAATAAGATTTATAAGAAATTCAATAATTGGTTTCTGCTGTACAGCTCTTTTTGTGCTTGAAATGCGCTTTGATCAAAATGCCGCATCCTCAAATTACAGCAGGTGCCATCCTGAGACGCCAAAATCGACATGGGAAGAAGCCATTGCCAGCGCCCCTCCCCCCCCCCAAAAAACTGCGTTCTGCTGGCCTGTTTGCGATTTATGTTTCTATTAAATAACGCATTGCAACGATTAAACGCATATATAACGATTCATTCTCCAATTCAGTTCACGGCTCCTTGTTGGAATCCTCCGCTGCCGTTCCCAGAGTCGCTCACCCTCTCCGCAGCAGCGTCCGCCGGCTTCTGCGCCACCCACGTGGCGCAATCGTACGCCTGGTGCATCATTGACCGGTCGTTGCTCAGGTACCTGCACCTCACCCCCGTTTCTTTCTTAACGATCACAAACCCGATGCGCTGTGCTATGCGCAGCATATCGGCTAAAGAAAGCTCGATCGACATTTCTTCCGCGCTCAGGTACGTGTGCGCATCCGCCCAGTGCCACTGCAGGGGTCCCACATTAGCCCACCACCCCCCTGGCTTCAGCGCCTTCCAGATTGTTTCTAAATACTCGATGACGTTGTGAGCGGTGTCGATGAAAAAACAAGTCGCCACCGCGTCAAAGTACCCTTCGTACTCCTCAGTGTTGAAAACCTCCACAAACTCTCCAGCTGCCATGCCTAGGAGGCCGGGGGCGCTGGCGCTCTGCAGGATTTCCGCAGGCGAGGTATCAGGGATGAAGGATGGGCGCAACTGGTCTGCGTCCGCCAGCTGGTTGCTGCAGCTGTGCACCCAGGGAAACACCGTGAACTGCAGGGGGAAGACCAGAAATAATAATTAATCAAGAAATAAATTCAAACTACATTGAACATTTCCGCAAAAACTGTGCAATTTTGATTGTTCGCGTGCTTATAATAACAGCGCACCTGTTCGGAGCGCTCCATGGCGTTCAAAACGAACGCGGAGGTGAGCAGCATGAAGTAGCTGTGCTCATTGCCAAGGGCCTCAAACCCCATCCCAGCGAAATCAACGCACAGCCTGGCCAAGCCGCACCCAGGGACCAGCACCTTCGGCGGCTCCGCTTCTCCCGCAGCAAACGCGCGCAGCGGGGCCGCCAGCAGCGCCCCCAGCTCACTACAAAGAAAGCCGTAACTTTCTTCTCTCTCCGATTGTCCCTGGGACGACCAATCGCGCGCCAAGTTCTTGAGGACGTACCGCACCTTGTCGGCATCGCCTGGATGCACCTGCGGGCCGTGCTGCGCCGCCCATGCTTCGCCCGCTGCGGCGGCAAAGCACAGCGGCTCTGGGGCGCCGCCCTCGCTAAGCCAGCACAGCATGGATTTGATGAAGATGTGATTCTGGTAGATGGCGTGCCGGGCGGCGGCGGCTTTGGCTGGGAGGTGCGGCAGCAGCTCTTTGTGCGCCGGCGACAGCCTGAAAATATCAGGAGAGAAATTATATATTTTTAATAATATGTGTGCATTCTACTCAATAGTATGAGCACACCCCTATTCGTTAATTCCTACGTCAAAATCAGAAATGCGAGTAAGAGAGTCGGGAGAAATTGTCCGTTCACTACCTGCCGTAGTTAAACTCCCACCGCCGAACCTCCCACTCTGCGTCCGTCTGGTACTTTCGGAAGGCATGCACAATCTTTCCCAGCGCCTCCAGCTCATCATCGAGGCCCAATTTTGCCGGCTGAGCGACACCGGCAGTCTGGGTGCTATCCATCATTCGACGCACAAATTAATCGACCGGTCTGTATATATGTTTTCCACGGCTACCTTGATTTCGAAGGGACTACACCAAGCAGGCTTGCTACCTTAAACACGGAAATTAATCAACAAAGATTTGAAAATCAACAAAATCGATGAATTTTACAGCTCCAATGGCTGCTGTATTCATCCGCAGACGTGTTGATAATATGCTGCTATTTCTATTTCTGGGTTTTGCGAAGAGGTTGGGTGCTGGTGGAAGTTCTCCCACAAAAGCGCTGGCGCCCAAAACCATTGACTTAATATTTGAGGGCCTGCCACTGGGAACAATCGAAGGGAGGGATGATCGGCGTACTCCTTGTGAGATTGCCATCCTATAGCAGGTAACGACCTGGAAGCCAGTCCAGCAATTCTGCCGCAGCGCCCAAAGTGAGCTACCCAATCGCGCTAGACGACAGCCCGCTGCGAGCCACGCTGGCCCGCACAGAGCAGGAGCAGCGAGATCGGAGTGACACAGCTCTGGAACACCCCTTAAAGGGCAGCGCTTACACACAAGGCTTACACACAGAAGACAGACTGATGTGCGTCAACGAGAACTGCTCAGCTCAGGGAGGTTTGCCAACCACTCTTAAAACAAAAAATTGGGGATATTTCTTTTTTTAAATGGAAGTGGAAAAATATGCATTTGCCGCAATAACGGGGCTGCCCAATAATAAAACTTGATAGTAAAAGGGGGCTGCTATACTTATTTCCTCCGCCTTAGAATCAAATAAGCAGCAGCGCTGGCAACTGCTGCCCCGCCAACGATGTACATCATCGCAGTCTTGTCCGTCCAGATACGACCCCAGCCCGCCGCAGCTTCCCGCTCCTCTTCAGCATCGCTTTCTTCCAAGATTTCGTCCTCCAGCACCTTCTCTGCAGCTTCCCACAGCGGTTCCAAAATGAACTCCTTGAACATCCCCACCAGCGTGCTCTCATTTTGAATCACACCTGCGCGCAGCAAAAGATCGACATTTTTTCTTCTTATGGCGTCATCTCACCAACACCCCCCCCCATAGGCATTCCCCCTTAATTTCGCTGCAAAATATTCCCGATATCTCTCTCACCTTCCCAGGAATTGCTAGAGCAGCGGTCAGCGGTGCAGTAGTTGGCCAGCTGCAGACCCAGCACCTGAATATTTTCCCGCTTGGGCATTCCGTCATTACCAAGCTCGCTGCAGTGCACAAATAGCCGCCCCGTGGCTTCCTGCAGCGAGCAACGCAGCATAAAGATGGAAAGCGCGCCGTCACGGCGGTAAGGAAGGATCCACTCGAGTTCATGCTGCCTCCAAAGAGCAGGCGGGGAAAAGTCCTTAATGGGGATGCCCTTGCCGTCGCTGCCGTCGGTGCCGTTTATACCGAAGAACCCTGCTTGGACCATCAAGCCTGCGAGGACATTTAGAACGTCATTAGGGTCATGCAGCCACAGCGGCGCCGGTGGGATATTAAAGAGATCATGTTTGGCTCAAAGGAGCTGACAACTCACAGTGCATGCTCAGCACCACGGCGTCGGCTGCGCTTTTGTCTTTTATCCCTAGGGCTTTGGGGCTCTTCATGGCCTTCACCAGGAGATCGTCAAGGTCAAGGGTTGCCATTGTTGTCAATGTGATTGCCAATATTTTAATGGAGGTTGGGCGTCACACTTTACAAATGGTGATCTGCGTTAAATCAGATTTTTGATATTTATTTCTAGCGAAGATGGCGCAGAATTCTTGTAAATGCATACTTTTGATTCGAGAAGAAAATTTAAAAGCTCCTTGTCCCCAGCAAGTCTTAAATCATAGAAGAATAAGCGCATAATATAAACAATTGTGTGACTGTCCTGTAAACGCTGCAAGAGGAGGCGCCCAACTCGCTTCATAAACATAATGTCAAATAATGATGATCTTCAGGTAACTCAAAATTTCTCTCAAACGCACCTATCCAGCATCCAATCTGCATCATTAACGCTCAAAATACCCATCCAACTCGCCCTCTCCCCCATCCTCCCCCATTTTGCCAAACAAAACAGGACCTTCCGCTGCCAGTGCTCTTCCGTCGAGCTGAAGCAGCCTTCCAGAAGCTGCAGGCCTCCCCTGGAGCCCCCGCAGAGCAGCGTCGCCTCGTAGACGACTGCATTGCCTATCTGACCCACGCAGCCGCGCTGGTTGGCTCTCTAGGAGTGTTTTCTGCGAATGAAGACAAAGACGATTTGGCTACCGGCGACATTAAATACTTTTTGATCCCGCATTGGCGCGCCGAAGTGCTGGCGCAAGCGGCCTCCTCCTCCCCCGCCGACCGCCTGTCCGCTCTGAAGTCGGCGCTGGCTTTCCAGCAAGCTTTCTTGCTGCGAGTTCAGCAGTACGCGCTGCTGAGCGATGCTGCTGCTGGCTGCGTGGAAGCCGCGTTGCAGGGCGGGAAAATGGACGCGACCTCGCTGCGACAGCTCAAGATCGAGCGGTTCAAGCTCGAACGCAGCGTAAAATCGCGGCTTGAAGCCCTGCAGAAGCGTCTTGGGGGCGCCTCTGGTAACCGCTCAAATTTAAGCGGCAGGAGGGGAGACGGTAGCGATGGAGACAGCGATGGTGATGACGAGGCAGCGGAGCGGGAGGCCGCGGTGCTGCGCGTGGAGGCGGCCGCTTTGCGAGCCTCGGAGACCCTCGCCTCGCTGCAGCAGGAGCTTGAGGTGTTGAAACACGCAGCAGCGATGACGGAGCAGGAGCGGGCGGCGGTGCAGTCGCAGCCCCCGCCCCAGGAGCTCATCGAGGAGCTGCGGCGGGCGGCAGGGTCTCTGCGGCTGGGCGGGGAAGCGTCGGCAGCAGCACACCGGGAAGCGCTCCGACAGGGGGTATTCAAGCCCAGCCACATACTGCCTACGATGACAGTGGAGCAGCAGGGGCGGATTGAGGTGGCGCAGATGATGGAGCGGCAGCGGGCGGAGGCGGCGGGAAAGGCGGCAGCGGCGGCGGCGAAGCTTGAGATGAGTAGGGAGGCAGAAGAGGAGGAGGAGCTGCAGCGGCAGAGGGCAAAGGACGATTGGAACGATGATAACCCCAGGGGGTGGGGAAACAGCAAGCTGCGACCTTGCGGCTGAGAGATATTGAAAGCTGTCGTGAGTAGATTACGTCGGTGAAATTTTGCTCATTTTGTAATTATGATTATTGCTGAGGTGGTTGGATTCTTACAGCCACAGTTTAAATTTTGAAAAAATAGAATAATTGCAGGTGCGAATGATAAACGACTTGGTAACTGTTGGGGGTCGCTGCAGAGGGGAAGAAAAATTTGCAACGAAAAGCAACCAACAGTGTAAAGTAGAAATGCAGAGGTGGTGCTGTGACCCATCAACAGTATAGTTGGAAAGCGGGAGCAAAGAGAAAAGAAGAAGAAAAACGTCAGAGTAAGGGGTTTCTCAGATAGAATCAGATGGTCAGAAGCATTAACAAAAAAAAATTGAGTAGTTAAAAAAAAAAACGTTTTAAACTACTGTACTGTATGAGGTAGCGGATCTGCAACTGTACGTATGCGTGTGATATCTGTAAGATAAATAAAAGGGTGTGAGACGTACTGCCTGACCCCCGTGAAGAAAGAAAAGGCAATCGCCGTCCACGAAGAAGAAAGGGGGAGGAACTTGAAAAGGCAAATACGAAGAAAATGATGACAGAGAGGAAAGCACAGAAGAAAAACAAAAGGCTAGCAGCGAACATTAACATAAACAGAGGCAGAAAAAACAAAGCAAGAGCCTATTGTATTGATGACTAAGGGGCAAAATAGAGAAACAAAGGGTCACTTTATTATCATTTCTGCGGATGGGAGTCTCAAGGAAAAAGAGGGGGGGGAATGTCCCGTTAAACAATTTTACACCGTCGCAGGCGGAGGAGCTCGGCAGCAGCACAGCTCCTTCAGCGCTGGCCCCACCGTCAGGAAAACAGTGCGCAGCGCCAGCGCCACGCGCACGCTGATGAAGATCAAGAAGCCCACGGCCTGCAGCGCCAGCATGGCGATGCCCATGCCCGTCTTCTCGTCCGCCGTCCAGCTGTCTTTGGCGATCAGCACGACGCCGCAGGCGAAAGTTGCCATGTCGCAAACGGAGGCCACCACCTCTGCAGCCAGCTCCACGCGCAGGCGGTAGGGCCGGCATACACGCAGATAAATCACGTGCATGAGCGCCACTAGCACCAGTGCGAGCACCTGCGCCAGGCTGTTAACGCCTCCAGGGGCATTGATGACCACGGCGAATAAAACCATCTTGGTGACCGCAAAAACGATGCCAAAGGTCTGGAGGGCCTGCATCGCGCCTTCTGCGCCGCCGTTGGTGGCTGACAGCAGCACGCCAGCGCCCACAACCTCCTCTTGGCGCTCCGCTTCCGCGATGGTGACGGCGGTGGGGTTGAAGCGCGACTCCACCCGCAGAACCTGCGGCCCGTGCGCGTCCTCGAAGAAGCACCCGTACCGCTTCACCAGCGCTCCGTCCGCCTTGCCGCGCCCCATCCAGGCGGGCTCCTCGCGGGACTCGGCGATGGCAGCTGCGTCCCGTGCAGGGAAGCCAAACAGCGGGCGCAGCAGCCAGCGGTAGGCGTGATCCCAAACAGCATCCAGAACTCCCATCACCCCGGCCTTGCGGCGCTGCTCCAGGCCTCTGGTGGCCGGTGTTTGGCCGTCGGAGGTGACTCGGCAGTGAGACAGCGCCGGCTCCAAGGAACTCTCCAGCGAGCGGTCTAGGAGGGCTGTGCAGCCGGCGGCGGGGGAGCTTGAGCTCGAGCCCGAGGCGGCAGTTGCAGGTGGGGAGTACTGCATGCGCAGCGACAGAGGGTTATCGAAAGTCTGCGCCTGCGGGCTGCCGCTGCTGCTGACCTGGAAGGCCGACACGATGTCTGCATTGGAGGGGCCAGGCTGGTTCCTCGCGGGGGTGGCGGGCGCGCCCCCCAGCTGCTCCTCAAGCTCGGAGTAGGCGTCTCTGGTGGTCACGACGATGTAAAGCGCCCGTCGCTGCTCCACGCTGTGCCGCAGCAGATACAGCACCAGAAACACCGAAGCCGCCGCCAGGAACCCAAAGGGTAGCACCACCGCGAACAGAACGCCCACTGTGAGCGCCCCAGCGGAGTCTGAGCGCAGCAGAGCAGCGCCGGCAGCAGCTATCATGGGGAGCGTCATCATAAAGACCAGCAGCTCAAGCCGTGGGAGGTGCAGCATCTTGGGCACAGTCTTGGACGTCCAGCGCAGCAGGCCCAGCACGAGCAGGTGCAGCAGCAGCACCCCCACGATGAGAATTGCCGACCAGAAGAGGACGCTCCACAGCGCCCGCAGCCGCCGCGCGTCAGCGTCGGGATCGTCGGCCACGGCCTGCATGGTGCGGATGCGGGACAGCGCGGACGCACCCACGGCGGCGCCGTCCTGCTGCGCCTGCGTGGCGTTGTGGCCGGCGGAGTTTTCTGCCTCCACGGTGACCACCACGTAGCTGAAGCCGGAGCTGGAGAGGGCCTGGAGGGGGTCAGTCACCAGAAGACGCCGCCCAGGGACCTCGGCCTCCTCGGTGGAAGAGGATGACGAGGACTCTTCTGCTGCCAGCTCAACGGGTTCGCTTCCGGTGGCAGGAAGGGTGTCGCCTGGCACTGAATCCTCGACGACGGGCTCGGAGCCGCTGGCGGGTTCTACTTTGGCAGGCTCCTCAGGCAGTACCAGCGGATCTGCGGCAGAATCTTCCACTTCAACCTCAGGAACGATTTCCTTTGGTGCATCCTCTCCTGGCGTGGCGGTATCGTCCACCCGCGATGCGGCGTCCTCCGCCGCCTTGGCCGCGTCCTTAGCTGTCTTGGCGGCCTCATTTTCTGCGTCTGCTGCCGCGTCCTTAGCTGCCGTGGAGGCCTCATTTTCTGCGTCTGCTGCCGCGTCCTTAGCTGCCTTGGCCGCCTCGTTTTCTGCGTCTGCTGCCACGTCCTTAGCTGCCTTGGCCGCCTCGTTTTCTGCGTCTGCTGCCACGTCCTTAGCTGCCTTGGCCGCCTCGTTTTCTGCGTCTGCTGCCGCGTCCTTAGCTGCCTTGGCTGCCTCGTTTTCTGCGTCTGCTGCCGCGTCCTTAGCTGCCTTGGTCGCCTCATTTTCTGCGTCTGCTGCCGCGTCCTCTGCTGCTGTAGATCCATCGTCAGCAGGCGTTATCTCTAGTGCAGCTTTGTTAGCGTCCTTCAACGCGTCTTCCTCCTTTTTGAGCGCGTCCTGCTGCTCTTGCAGCGCTGCTTGGTCTGCCGCAGGCAGTTTTTTTTCTTCCTTGAGAGCGTCTTCCTGCGCCTTGAGTGCGTCTTCAGCCGCTTTCATAGCCTCTTTCTCTTCCTTGGTGAGGCCAGATGAAGACGTTTCGGGTGAAGGAGAGGGGACGCTGGGCAGCTCGATCTCAGGCGAGTCGGTCTCCTCCCCGCTCTGCACGTCCGTGGGCGGCAGCTCGGTCTCAGGCAGCTCCACTTCTGGCACCTCTGGCTCATCAGGTTCAGGCGCCTCCACTTCAGGTTGCTCAGTTTCGGGCTGCTCCGTCTCTGGCGCCTCAACTTCAGGCGCCTCAACCTCCGGTGGCTCAACCTCTGGTGATTCCACTTCCGGGGCCTCAACCTCCGGTGCTTCAACCTCTGGCAGCTCCACCTCCGGCATTTCGCCTTCCTTGCCGCTCTGCACATCAGTCGGCGTCCCGGGCACCGGCGTTTCAGTCCCTGGCTGCGCTGGCGCAGAGGGGGTGCTGGGACTGCTGTCGTCCACTCCCGGCAGCTCAATCTCTGGCGCTTCGCCCTCGCTGCCGCTCTGCACGTCGGTGGGCGGTGACTCAGCCTCGTCGCCGCCTGGCTGCTGCGGGGTGGTGGGTTCCTCCCCAGGCACGCCGCCGGTGCCGCCGCCGCCCTGAGTGGGAGTTTTCTCCTCCACTATCCCAGGGTTTGACACCCCGGTAGGAGTCTCCTGCGGGGCCCCACTGTTGTCGCTGCTGCTGCTGCCGTCTGTGCTAGTGACGACCTCTGCCCCTGCATCGGTAATTGGGACGTCCACCACGACGCCGTTTTCACCGCCCACTGGCTGCTGCTGCTGCTGCTGCTGCTCCAGGGACGCCCCAGTGCCGGGAACGGCGAGCGCTGCTTGCTGCCGAATGGGATCCAGCGAGTGGTCATCCTGGTTGGCGATGACCTGAGGTGCGCCAGGCGGCAAAACAACGCCCATGGGTGGGTCGAAAGGGGTGTACACCACGCCGTTATTGTCCACCAAGTCCTCGATGGGAAGGGGCTTCACCGTCACCGGGTGTTTGCCGCCAGCGCCCACCTCAGGCGCGTCAGGCGTGGTGGGAGGGGCGGAGATCTCGACCGGTACCGTAGGAAAGCGGTTGGCAGGATCAGCCAGCTCCGCGGCCGCCGCCTGCTCCTGGGCGGAGGGGGCTGCGCTGAGCGGCCCAACAGCCGGCTGCAGCTGAATCCAGGACACGCTTTCGGCTGCGGAGCGGTAGTTGGCTGGCATGTTGGTGATGGGCAGCTTGCCGCTCATGGCGAAGGTCTGGGCGAAGCCTGCTGCGTTGATGGCACCGACGCCCACAACGCCTGCAAATATTAATAGAAAAAGGGGTGAAAAGAGGTGAGAGAGAAGATCACTAACCGTAATAACGCAAGCTTTTAATTTGTAATTATGGCTAATTTAATTATGTTGTTAGCTAAAGCAGAATTGAACAATAAAAAGAAGAAAACTGTACTCACCAGCAGGCGACAGGGCAGCGGCGCTCAGAGACAGGGCCAGCGATCCAGCCACGCCCCAGCCGGCCACCTTTCCGAAAGTCTCACCCCCCGTGGCAGGCGGCACGTAGGAGACTGCCACGCTCGCAGCAGTGTTCACCGCACCGCTATCTGCTGCTTTTGCCACGCCAGAGTCCACCGACAGCCTGATTTCTCCAGGCAGCGAGACGTTGTGGGTGAAGGCCAGCACCCACATTTTTCCGGCGTCTTTGCTGTACGCAATGTCTACCCGGTTAGCGCCTTCAATGTTGAACAGCTGCAGGAAAAGAAGGGAAAAACGCAGGCGGGGAATGTCTTGAATGAGAATTAAAAGAGGGGAGCAGTTGACACGATAGGCGGGCGTGATATTCACAAAATGACGGTATTTAATGTGTGCGCTACTCACAGCCAGAGGATTTTTGTTCTGCAGGCTCCGGCCAAAGTCCAACGTGAAGAGCGGGGTGGGGTTGGTGGAGACTCCCTCATCACCGCACTCGATTGAGACCTGCAGCGTTTAATTATTCAGATATGACAGTGAGGAATAGGTGTATTAAAGGCCCGATTTTGGCTTAAAGCCCGATCTTGGCAAAATTTGTTCAGAACAATTTTGAACACTCACCGAGAAGGGAGTTGGTACGGAATCAGCAGAGGCAAGAGCACGGCGTCTCTGCCCTGCATTTGCACCCCCATTCCACGCCTGAGGAGCCACCCTCCCGGCTGTACCCGCGAAATGGCATGCCAGTAGCACGGCAAGAACCAGTGCTCGCACTGTCCTCCGCGCCTCTCTGGCCATTACCGCTGGGTTGTCGTAGTCTATATATATAATTTATTGGCTCAGTTACCAGTCGATCGCGTCCATATGTTCACCAATCGGCTTGTCGCTGTTTTTCTCTGAGTACAAAAGTGTTCGATCACAAAAATATTGGTCCAGCCGGTCCATGCTGGTCAGCGGCTCCTGGTTTCATGTTCTTTAATGGAAATTAAGACTTCTATGCTGTGCAAATAGGGGGCGCAAGCCGCTTGCGTGTTTCAGGCCTACGGCCTGCACTACATGACATTCTTGAAGAAAGTATTTTGAAATTTGAGGCTTGTTCGGCCTCCCTGGCTGGTTTCAGCTGGTACATCGCATGGCAACCACTCGTATATGCGATTCTGCCGGTTGTGGAAGAGCGCAACCTCGTCTTTCGAAGGATTTTTAAACCGAGCTGAGTGGTTGTGATGATAAATTATTTTGTTCCTTTTATTTGTAAAACGCAAAATTGTCTTAATACAGCGCACAATGGCCACACGAGAGCTGCTTTTTGATGAGAGCGGCCATATGCATTTGAGAGCTGTTCAGATGCGCGCCGAGGAAATAAAGCGAACGCTGGACAATCTTTTACAGACCTTGCAATATGCGCCTGCTTCGTTGCAATGGTGCGCCGCGAATGCTGAACTGTTGACTATTCTAAAGGAGAAAAATGTGATCGAAACTTTTTTTTCTTCTCTCTCTCCTTCTCCCTCTGGGGCGCAGGTCTGACGCGCTGGATCGATTCGCGGTGCTCAATGTTCAAATGCAGCACCTGGCCGCGCAGCTACGCCCCCTTCTGCACCACTACCAGGTCCACCCTCGCAGCGTCAATCAAACCAACGCCCCCACTCTCCCCATCATGCTGGCCACCAGGCTGCTGCCTGAGCAGGAGGCGGAGCGGGAGACGGTGCTCGGGGCAGCAGACGGGCCGCCGCAGGACGCACAAGCCTGCGTTGCCGCCACCGCCGCCCTAAACTCTCTAGTTGATGTTTTGACAAGCTGTGGAGGGCCTCTAGACCCAAAAGGGCCTGCGAGAACTAAGTTGGCGGGAGCAGCTCGCGCCGCCGCCGCAGAAACAGGCGCCAAACCACCCCCGCAAGCAACAGCAGGAGCTACCAGCAGGGGGGACCACGCTCGCTTGCTACTAGCGGCTGCCAGTTATGGGGCAGGTTTATGAGTACAAGTGTGTAAAAGATTGCTTATTTTCGTGCAGTCAGTGAGTGTACATGTGAGGCGAACAGCAACACCAAACCAGACAGAACAAAGCCGATTCGTTGCAAAAAGATTTTAGCGTTGGATAAAAAAATGAGGGGACTGCGCAACAAACCACGCCCCTAAGAATGGGTGATGATAAAGGGGCAGTACGTAGATTCTTTCGTTGATGTCCTTTTCTGGTTTCTTCCAGAAAAAGGCAAAACAATTCTAGCCCTAAAATAAAATAAAAAAATAACTCTCCGCTCCTCTCGCCCCCACGAAAAAATCATAAAAGCCATACGTAAATGCTCAGAAAGAAGGGCTGCTTTGGATTGTTTACTCAGTTCCCACGGGGTAGGCGGTTCCAGCAACGTCTTTGCCGTGATCGTGCCGCTTGTGCAGCGTGATGAACGAGTCGTGCGGGTAAATCGTGGGCAGGTACTTCCAGTCGTCGCTCTTGGCGGTGCGGCGCCTGCTCCAGTCGCAGGAGGTCGACAGCAGCGCCAAGTAGCACACCAGCTGGTTCACCGCGTACTCCTTTCCCACGCAGTAGTGGGGCCCAGCGCCAAAGACGAGGTAGTTTCGGGCGTGGACGATGTCCTCCTTGCGGGAGGGACCGAAGCGGTCGGGGTCGAAAGACTCGGGGTTGGAGAAGCCCTGCATGCACGCGGCGTTGACCTGCAAAAAATTATAGGGAAGAACATTTTTAACGACACATTCTTTCTGTACACAGTATCCAAAACAACTCAAAAAAGCGTGAATTTCGAGAGGGTTTGATGCTACAAGAGAGTACTAGTAATGCGTCAAACGTACCGAGGGGAACACCAGGGTGCCGGCGGGTGCCACGTAATCGTCCGTCACCGGGTATGGCGAATAGGTCATCTGCGGTACCATCGGCGCCGGCGCCCTGTACCGCAGAATCTCCTTCACCACCTGCCGCGTGTACGGCATCGCGCCGATCGTCTCCCCGTCCAGCGTCTTCCCCAGGTCACCCCCCCGCACCGCGTACTGCTCTGCCCGCACTCTCGCCAAAACGTCGGGGCGGTCGGCCATGAGAGCGGTGGTCCACACCAGCGAGGCGGTGGAAGCGTCCTGGGAGGCGAACAGGAAGAGGATGAGCGCGTCCGCCATTTTCCAGTCGGTGGTGTGCGAGGGGGGCTGCTCCCCCGCCGCCTCCGCCTCGGAGATCTCTTCCAGGCAGCGGCGCACCCAGAAGTCCGCCAGGCAGCGCGGCTCGCCGCCAGCTTGGATGTACGCGCGCGCTCGCGCCACGCACTTCATCAGCACCTCCATCACGAAGATGCGGCCCTTGCGGCCGCGCCACACGGCAGTGCCAGGGACGCACAGCGGGAAGGCCAGGAAGGCGTCGGTCATGGCGGAGTAGGCCTCGGAGAATTTGGCGCGCTCCACGGGGTCGTCCAGGTAGGGCCCCACGAACACCTCCTGCGAGGTTGTCTGGTTCATGATTCGAATGCTTTCACGGATTTCAAACTCGGTGCCCTCTGTCTCCGCCAGCCAGGCATCCAGGGAGCGGCGGATGATGCCGTCCTGCAGCTGGATGTACACCGACAGCGCCTTGCGCGTGAACAGCGAGAGGAACGACTTTCGCAGGGCCTTGTGCTCGGCGCCGTGAGAAAACGCCATATTGTCCTTGCCCAGGATATTTTTGGCCGAGGGGTGCAGCACCATGAGCAGCTTCTGCGGGTCGTTGGTCGCCATCATCTCCCGCGATTTCTCGGCGTCGGTGACGAATAATATGTACTTGCCGAAGAGGGAGTTAAAGGAGACGCCAGAATCCCAAGCCCATTTGCGCTGCTGCTCCCAGAAGCCGTACGGGTCCTTGACCATCTGCACCAGCCCGCCAACGAAGGGGGTGACGGAGGGGGGCCCAGGGATGGGGCCTTTGCCGGAGAGGCGGCGGGAAGCCATTTTGAAACGGAACTGCTCATAGAGAGCGTAGGCGCCGGTGGCAGCGCCCACATACAGCAGCAGGGACCCCGCGCTGGCGTCGCCCAAGCCAAAGGACTGCAGGGTGAGATTAAAAAAACGTGAGGGGAGGGAATTTTGAAATCATGTGACCAGGTGTTTTCACCGCGGCTCTTGGTGCGGTGCATCGGGCCCAGGAAGAATGCAGCTTTGTTCACATATTCTGTGAAATGTGACAAACACGCATAAACATTTAATTTAGTGAAAACTAAGATTACCTGGCTGTCAAAGCTGGTGGAGTTCATCGTTTGGGGCTCGGCCGAGTATTGAATATTTATTCAGCTTCGCCAACGCCCCTGTTTCTACGTCGCAGGTGATTGATTAAAGCGTGAAACAGGTGCAGCTCCAGTGCTTCAAAGTCTGTTCACTGCCTCTGCACTCCTGTTATGCTGCTCCTGGGGTTCTTTGATACAAGTAGTAATTTTTAGAATGTCCCCAGAGACGTGCCCCCCCCCAAGCAAGCCAAAAAAATGCTGCGTGCACATCTACACAATTTAAATGGTCGCGAGCTGGCGGTGTTTGCTTTTGGGGGTTGCCGTTGGAAATTAAAACGGGTTTCTCCAAATTTACAGGTCGTCGGCGCCTTAACCACAGAGCCTTTACCTTCACGTTACGAATGAGGCTGAAATAGCCAGCATGGGCCGTTCAATTTTTATTTTTAAACGCATCAGAGCAGTACCAATAAAAAAGGGCTCCACCAGGCGCATGGCCAGTATCAAACAAAATGCAGATTATGCCCCCAGAGATATTAAATAAACGAATGTGCATTGCCGAAGAACACATTAAATCGTTTGAGAACGGGGAAATGAAACTGGTAAATTCACAGTTTGCAACGCCTCACTTAGTGCTCCAGCTCCATTTGCTGAGGGGTAGGATACCGTATATAAAGTTTTGCGTGGCAGTGTTGATCGACACCTTCCAGCCGCCGCGGACGTGCACTGCCTTGGTGCTGCCGCAGAAGGATACCTTGAAGACAAAGTCAAAGGGGAACTCGCCGAAGGGGTAGTTCCCTTGTTTGCGGTAGCAGGCCCCCGTGAGCGTTGCGACAGCATTTTGAGGGAACTTGCACGAAGCGGTAGAAGCGCCGTAAAACGGCGAAATGGCGACGCGCCTAGCGCGCTCAGCAAAGTCGCAAAACTTGAGGGGCTTGAAGGTATCGCGGAAATCAGACGTCCCGCAATCATAGCACTTGCCGCCTTTAACAAGCGCAGTGAAACTCCTTGAGTAGCCGGTCGACTGGACTCCAGGAAAGGCGCCGCAGTAGGCGCCCTTCCATGCCGCGCGCTTCACAGGCGCGTAGGTCTTGATGGGGGTTGAAGGGCACTTTGTCTGCTGGGTATTGCAAACGGAGGGGTTGGCAGCGCACACGCCGCAGGTGGAGCTGGCGCAGGAGACACACTTTTTCATGCTGTTCAAACCATACCCAGGCAAGCACTGCAGAGATGGAAGAATGGGAAATGAACATTGCGGGCTGCGTTTTTTTCCAATGAAGAGTAAAATAATATGAAGACGAGTGAGCGAGCGGCAAACATATTTTGGGGGGAGTGGGATTGAGAGGGGTCCCTTGCCTTTCTGCAGTTTTTGTTGTACTTCTCGCACGCTCCGCAGTTTTTATCGAGGCAACGAATGCACTCTCCAGGCTGTGCTGTGCCTAACCAATCAGTTGGCGTAATTGGCAAATGAATGAGGCCAAAACCATTGGTGCACTGCATAAAACACAGAGAGTGGTTATAACACAATCAATACCCCGCAAAACTAGCACAGACATCGCATAAATGGCGCGCTGTTTCGCCCGCAACATCATGATCAAACTCACCTTGGGCAGAGGCACGCAGTAGGCCACGCCAACCAGGGCCAACGCCAGCGTAAAATGAACAAGCAGAGTCATTTTAAAATAGTTCAAACGCAATAATAAGATACCAAGTGCTGTGCCATGCCGGCATAATGACCAAACGCGCTTTGATTTGTGGCCATATATTTTGATCCGGGGTCAAACGCAGTTTGTTTTACGTCAAGCTGTCGAAAGCACACGTCTGACTCTCAATGGTTCACTGTTGGGGGCTTGCTGCTACGAAAGCATGCTGTTGGCAACCCTTGCCAAGGGTTGGCAACGAATTCAAATGCTTGCCGTCGTCGCACCAATAAATACAGATCGTACCATAGGCTAGCCATTTAGCTAACTGGAAATAACAAGCTGGAGAACATGCCGAACATTCAGCTTTGAGAGAAAACCCCTCCGGTGTCCGACTCTAAAGTCGCGCAGTAGTCCACCAGTAGGCAACGTAGTCTTCTAGAGAAGACGGGGTGTTGAATTTTCGATCACTCTGGCCTAGCTTTGCGTGCTCTCCAGCTGTTGCGTGGTTGCGTGCTCTCCAGCTCTTGGTTGGTCAACTTCCCGACCGAGGGCAGGGAGGGGCGGTGTCTTTGGAGAGGCTATTTTCGCAGTTATGCCACTCCTGTTGGGTAAAGCAGCAGTAATGAGTATAATGAACAGGCATGTTAGACCCCCTGCAAGCTCCTCGCTGGGGAATTTCAGTTCAAAAGGCGCCGGCGCTCTCAACTATTTTAGTTTATTTTATCAGGCGCAATTTTTTATCTGCTGCCCCTGCAAATTAATTATTTATTCAAGCTTGACCGTCAAGCCGACCCCTGAGAGCCCTTCCCTTCGACAGGCGAGAAAAAGACGAGGGCTTTGAGCTAGCTAGGGCTTCAAGGGAAATATACGTCACAATTGGCACGTTTTTTGTTATGCACTGTTTATCGACATCAATTAGAATCGCCCGGACAGCCAAGAGCTTCTGGTTCATTGAAAAGTAATAACAAGAAATCCAATTTCAAAATTCCGTTTTTTTATTTTTAGTTCGGCTAGTTAGTCTTTATTTATATTCTATTCTCTCAAATCAATTGCATTTCATTAAGAGCTCTCCAATTTTGTGTTACTTTATTTTTATTGAAGTCGCCGTCGCCAGCCTCTCTTCATTTTTTTTAATTCCCTGCGGAGGCACGGCAGAACGCAACGATGTGGTCGCCCACGGTGCTGCTCGCATACCTCTGCGCCTGCACACTGCTGCTGTTTGGCGATCGCGGCGCAATTTCTTCCAACGCAATTTCTGGCAGTGGCAAACACAGCCTGCGCCACGACTTCCACCTCGACGTGGCCTCCTCTGGCTGGATATACGCCGCAGGGATGGTGAGGCCTTACCCTGATCTGTAACCCTCAAATTTCCTTTTTTTTAATGCTGGGCAACCCTGCGAGGAATACAAGCTGAAACGTTGACTGATTCTCCCTGTTTTCATCTTTCAGGTGGGGCTTACTCTATCTGCCCCCTTGGCCGCCCACTTTTCCATCCGTTTTAACGCCCTTCGCCTCGTCGGCTGCGGCGTCCTCATCGTTGCTCTAGCCAATGTGGGCACCGCCTTGTCGCCCTCCTTCCCCATCCTCCTCCTTAGCCGCGCCCTCACGGGCGTGGGGTGCGGCCCCTTCATGAGCCTCAGCCCTTCGCTGGTCAATGACTCAGCTCCCAGGGACAAACGCGGCCTGTACCTCGCTTTCTTTTTCATTTCGCTGCCGGTCGGGTTTGCCCTCGGCTTTGCCTGGTCCACGCTCATCGGCGAGAGCTACGGCTGGCGGTACGTGTTCATTGCGGAAGCCGCCGTCATGGCACCGCTGGCAGCATGGGCGCTGTTTGCCCGCAGCCCTAACGATATTGAGCGGGCAGCAGAGGCAGAAGCAGCGGCGCACAAAGGGTTCTGGAGTGACGTGCGGGAGTGCCTGAGCCACCCGGTGGTGGTGTTGGCACTGCTGGCGCGGGCGACGTTCATCGGAGGGCTGGGCGGCGTGAGCTTCTTCGGCAGCAAGGCCGCAAAGTCGATTCTCGACATCGACACGTCCGAGGCAGATTTGATCTTTGGCGCGGCCAACTGCTTCGCGGGGGCAGCCGGCACTCTGTTCGGCGGCATTGTGCTTGATAAACTGGGTCCCAGCGTGCGAAATGCGCTGTTTGTATGCATGGTATCCATTGGCTCCTCGGGCATAGCGCTGGCGTTAACTTTTGCTTTTACCGGCCAGGTCGCCACGTTTTTGCCCGGGTTCATCGCCGCGGAGTCCTTCATGTTCAGCACCGCGTCCCCAGCCACAGCAGTGTTTCTGTGGAGCCTGCCCTCGGCGTCCCTGCGCACCACCGCCGTGGCGCTGTCCGAGGTCACCAACCACGTCCTGGGGGACGTGCCACTGCCCCCTCTGCTGGGGTTACTGCAAAAGCATGTGAAGAACTGGCGGGTGACGATGTGCGCCTGTGCCGGGACGTTTGGCATGGCGGCGTTGATCTTCGGGCTGGCGAGGTGCGTGGTGGGGCGCTTGGAGGCAAAGGTGGATGACGTGGAGGAGCTGCTGATAGCGGAAAGCGATGGGGGGGTGGAGGACGGAGACAATGATGACGATGGGGCGCTTGAAGAGCCGCTGTTGAGTAACAATTAAATGAATTTGAAATATTCCTGTACAAATTTATATAATGTTTTATTATAGATAATTGTAAATTATCAAAGCCGACGCACAGCCTCTCTCAGCTGAGCCTGCAGGATCTCTTAGAAAGGACGGCGGAATTTGTAAAAGAAGAGAAGCGGTCGTGGCTTTAGAACTCGGTAGAGAGCCTCGAGGGGTCCCTGCCACCCACCCACACCCAGCAGCACATCTGGCAGACATAAAACGAAATGCAGGCAGAAAATAATGTATTGGAAACTATTTAGAACCTCATGCACACCACCCACAACGCAACAACATCAAATGTTTTTGGATTTTTAGAACTTTAAGACCTCTGTACTCTACTTATTAAAACAATTTCTTCAGGTATTGGACTGGTCAACCGCTTTCTTCCAATGAAGGCAAAGTGCGCGGAGCAAGAGATTTTAGGAAGGAAGGGAAGGGGGGGAGAGCACCTGCGATGCGTTTTTCGACATCAATTAAATCTCCCATCGTCGCAAACATCGCCTGCCAAGGGTCCCAGTCGCTGCTCCTGTATTGCTTCTAGGCAAGTCAAGTGAAACCTTTGTTGTTTTCCGCTTTTTGTGATCGTAAACAGTAGTAGTAGTCTGCAGCACCTTGGAGACCCAGCGATAATGCAATTGTTCTGCGCTTCATTTAATCCTCACATTTTCAGCAGATCTTGTTGGAGGTGCGACACTCTCACATTTGATCCCCTTTTTGCTCATTTTGCTCAGCCTCAACACACTCGTCACCATGGATCTCAACTCTCTGATGGGCAAGGCCAAGAGCTACGCCTCTGTAAGTTTTTTTTCCAGTTTTTTTTCCCAAAATAAAAACACTGCCTGTTTTCTTCACAGGCAGTCGGGGCATTAATTCTCACCCGTCTGCCTCATTTCATGATGCAGGAGAACCCCGACGCTGTGAACAGCGCGATTGAGAAGGCTGCCTCTTCTGCTGGAGCAACTGCGGTACGAACGAGTCTCAACCGTTGTAATTATTTTCCACTGAAAATTGAACATACCTGGCAAACTGACTTGACGTAAAAATGGATGCTCTCTGCAGGACCAGGCGGGTATGGCCAAGAGTTTTGTCGCCAGTCAGCTTGGCATCGGCGGTGCCCCCGCTGCCGTTGCGGCCCCTGCCCCGGAAGACGCAGTCGAGGCCCCTGTCGAGACCCCCGACGAGGTCGCCACCGAGATTCCCGCCGAGTAAATTTGTGGCCTTTCGCCAATCCTTCAATGCTATTAAATGCTTCTTTTCTTCTTTACCACCTACGTGGCGGCGAGCCAGATTCAACTCTGATGACAACATTCTTTTTCTCCCCTCTAAATTTATCGGCTGATCGCTCATTCTCGGTGTAAAATATAAAGAGTTTTGAAACACAGCAGAGCCTGCGAAAGAGAAGCAGCTCGTTCTTCGAAATTTCAATTCGGGGCCCCCACAATCAAATAAGAGGCGTACCCTTCGCGTTTCATCCTTTTTTTTTATAGCATCTCAGTCACATTCGTTTCTGCACACGCGCCGAAACGCTAGCATGGCATCGTTTCGCCTGGCTACCCTGCAAAGACATCTCACAGCCGAAACGCTTCCTGGCGAAGAACGCTCCAACCCGGAATGTAACTCCACATCCACAGCCCAAGACGCCATTCGGTGCGCCCGCATTCCCCCTCTTTTGCCCGCATTTAATTGCTAAATCTTTGATCTTGTCCGCATCTCCTCTCGTTTTTTTCCGCATTCTCCGTCGCATCACACCAGAAAAGTACAACTTTTACACATCACGCATCTGCCTCACGCCCACTCTCTCTCACTCTTCCCTCGTTTCAAATTTCAAATCTCTGCAGCCCGGCTCCGGGGGGCGGCCCTGGCGTGCTCTCCTGCGTGGACTCCCGCACGGGCAAGCGCTACGAGCTGCCCATCTCCGAGCACGGCACTCTGATGGGCGTCGACCTCAAGCAAGTCACCGCGGGGGGCGACGGCGTGGGACTGAGAGTCTACGACAATGGCTACGTCAACACCACTGCCTGCAAATCCTCGATCTCCTACATCGACGGCGACAAGGGGGTGCTGCGGTACCGCGGGTACCCCATCGAGCAGCTGGCGGAGCGCTCCTCCTTCCTAGAAGTCTCTTACTTGGTGTTATACGGGCATCTGCCTGGGGCGGCGCAGCTGCAGCGATGGGAGGAGGCCGTCATGCGCCACTCCGCGCTGCCGGTGGCGGTGGAAGAGGTGCTGAACGCCTTGCCGCACGACAGCCACCCCATGGGCATCATTCTCACGGGGCTGGCGGCTCTTTCCACCTGCCACCCCGAGCAGAATCCCGCTTTGGCGGGGCAGCACATCTACAAGTCGAAAGAGGTGCAGGACAAGCAGATCGTGCGGCTTATAGGAAAAATTCCCACCCTGGCGGCGTTTGCCTACCACCGCGCCTCCGGTCGCAAGCCTTCGCCTCCCAACCAGAAACTGGGCTACGCTGAAAACTTTCTGTACATGCTGGACGCGGCGGCGCGGCCCGGGTACCGCCCCAACCCGCGCCTGGCGCGCGCGCTGGACGTGCTGTTCCTGCTGCATGCAGAGCACGAGCTGAACTGCTCCACCTCTGCCGCCCGGCATCTGGCCAGCTCTGGCGTGGACGTGTACACGGTGGTGCAGGGGGCTGTGGGGGCGCTGTACGGGCCGCTGCACGGCGGGGCGAACGAAGCCGTGCTGCGCATGCTGCAGCGCATCGGCTCGCGCGACAACGTGCCTGCCTTCCTGGAGGCAGTGAAGGCCAGAAAGGTATTAATTTTTTTTTTATATATATAATAAAATATATAATGATTAATGCTTGAAGGGGTGCTGCTGTTTTTATTGATAGCGATAGTGATGACGATTTATTGGTTGTTTTGATCACAATGTATTGTATTGCATTGCCTGCTTGTTGTACAGGAGATCATGTTTGGATTTGGCCACCGCGTGTACAAGAACTACGACCCTCGGGCAAAGGTGATCCGCCAGGTGGCCGAGGAGGTGTTTGACATCACGGGGAGGGACCCACTGATTGACGTGGCGATGGAGCTGGAGAAGGTGGCTCGGTCGGACGAGTACTTCATCAAGAGGCGAGTCGATAAATAAAAAAGCTGAATCTTTAGGCTCTTTGGTTTGAGGAACTGCATTTATTTTTCTCTTTTAAACTTGGGATTGTTAATTCTCAATATTTTTCAATATTCGCGTCAACTTCTGACTTCATTCGTCCCGCTTTAGCCATCAAATATCTTCTCATGTTTCCACCCCCCGCCCCCGCGCTTTTGTCCCCCTTTCCTCCTTTCTAACACGTACCACTTCCCCACGCCCCTCAGGAAGCTCTACCCCAACGTCGACTTCTACTCCGGCCTGGTGTACCGCGCCATGGGCTTCCCCCCGCAGTTCTTCACTGTCCTCTTTGCTGTGCCCCGAGTCACCGGCTACCTCGCGCACTGGCGGGAAGCGCTGGCAGACCCTGACACCAAGATCATACGCCCGCAGCAAGACTACTGCGGGGAGTGGCTGCGCAGCTACCAGCCACTGGAGGCGCGGCCGGCGGAGGGTCCGGTCGACAGCGATGACCTGGGCCCAGTGCCGCCCTCCGCGGCCTACACGCGGCGCGTGTCAGGATCCAACTGGCAGTGAAAAGAAATTAAAGTTTAGGAAGAAAGAAATGTCAGCAAATCTCATCCAAAATAAATAATGATTTTGTGTGTGTGTGTTTACCCCCCTGAAATTTTGCACCACCCCTAGAATGTATGCATGCCCCTTATGCCCTTTGCTTGGATACAGACCTTTCAGCCCCATTTTTCAGCATTTAGTCCATTTATTCTTTTCACAAGAGTCTCGTTTTTATTCCTTCAGTCGAGAAGAAGCGACGACGGACAGCAGCGAATTTTATTGAATGATTTTACATATAATTGCAGCGCTTTAAAACCAGCTTGCATTAATTCTTGCCATTCAGGCTGTAATACAATTGAAACACACAAAACAAAATCACTTCATTCTCTCCCAGTCAAATTTCATACTAAAAATTCACATTATCCTCGTTCTCCTGCTTTAAAAAATGGCTGAATGCGTTTTTGTTAATAGTAGTTTGCGACCTTGCGGCGGTGCACGGCGGTGCGCTTGTCTGGAGCTGCCACCTGGCCTTCAGTGACCTCTGCATATACGACCCAGTGGTCCGCTGTCTCCATGCGACTCACGACCTTGCACTCAACGTAGGCGATGGCCCCAGACAGCGCAGGGCTGCCGTTGGCCGCGGGGAACCACTCCACGTCCTCGAACCGGTCGGCGCCGGCGGGGAAGCGCTGCAGAAAGTGTTTCATGAGGGGGGAGTACTCGCCCTCGCCCAGGCAGTTGAGCACGAAGCCGTCGCCAACCTGCATCAGCGACTCGATGGCGCGGTCCTTGGCCTGTAGTGAAAGAGAAGAGCCAGGGAGGAAATGAAATTAGAAAGAAGACAGTTGGAGAGCGGCAGGGGCAAGATAAGTTAGGAAAGAAGCAGAAGTGTTTCATATTTGAAATCATAAATAAATCTAGTTATGTGAGATAAAACGAGGGAAAAAATAATAAATTTAGGGGGGTGCATAAAAGTAACAAAAAAATACGCAAAGTCTTAAAAACTACTACCACCCACCACTGCGATTGAGATGCCGAGGGGCTCAAACGAGGCCTGCGCCACCCAAGAAGCCACCATGGCACCCTTTGCGCCCTCGGGGTGCGCCGCCGTCACGATGTACAGCCCCCCCGACACGCGCGCCAGCGCCTTGGCGACGTCTGGCGACATCGCCGCTTTCTTCTTGGCGATGGCGTCCTTCTGGGTCAGCGCCTGCGCCAAGTCGGTGCCACTCTCCTCAAACAGCTGGTACGTGGCCTCGCACGGCGACGCCTTCACCCGCAGCGGCTCCCCCAGCAGCTCAACTCCAGTAGAAACAAAAGTCTGAAGCAGTGAGTCCACCGGCTCATCCCGCCCACCGTAGCTCTCCGCGATCAGCACGCGCTGCTTCCCCGGCTTCACCGCAGACAGCAGCGTGGCCAGCGACGCCGCAGCCTCGGGTGAGTTATCAGGGGGAGCCATCAAAACCACACCTTTTGAGCGCCCCAAAATTTCGACTAATTCTTGCTGGTCTGTGGAGAGTAGGTCCACCATCTCGGTGGCAACCTCCGCCTTGGTAATGCCCTTGGCCAGGGTCTGGCTCAGGCGGTCGCTGAAGCCGTAGTCCGAGGAATACAGCACGGCGACCGATGCGGTGGCGGTGCTGGCAGCGCTGGCCCACGTGCGATACTTGTCGACGAGCTCGGCGACGTTGTAACGCAGCAGGGGGCCGTGTCCGTTGGCGATGGTGGAGTAGGGGAGGTCTTTGACTTTTCGGAGGGCGGTGGTGACTGATTTGGCATTAGGGTGCATGAGGCATTGGTAGTAAAAGCGGTAGTGGGGCTCCAGAGGGGTGAGGTCGCTGTCGTAGGGATCCTGCAGCGTTATTTTCAGGGAGGAAATTAAAAATAAATTGAGGAAAATGGTAGGCACGATGAACTGATTGAAGGGCATCGAAACTGATGCAAATACGTATGTGGGGGTGCAAACGAAGAAGAAGAATGATTGAATTCTGAACCAAGTTTGAGATTGTGATTGAAATTATTGCGCATTATGAAATGTGCACTATATGAAAAAACTATATACAAATTTTTATAAAACGATACTCTTCCCGTACCTCACTGCAGTAATGCATGCCAAACGCGTCGCAGGTGTACATCACATTGGTAGCGTGGTCGAAAGAGAACTGCGAGTCCGGCCAGTGCAGGTTGGGGGCCATGATGAACTCCAGGACGTGGCCACCGCCCAGATCGATCTTATCGCCGCCTTTAACGACTTGGGACTTGAAAGGGACGTGGATGAGGTTTTGCAAGAAGGAAATGGCCACCTGCACAGTTGAAGGGTTTAAAACAGTCAGTTGTATGAAACCGAGTCGAAAACGCCTGTCTTAAAAAGAAATTTTAAAATTCTCGCCTTGGAGGCCACCACCACGGCGCCGGGGTGCTCCTGGCACACGCCATTTACCAGGCCGCTGTGGTCTGGCTCGGTGTGCGAGACGATGATGTAATCGATGGAGCGGCCGACCGCCGCCAACTCGGCCTTTAAGGTGGCCATATACTTGCCGCGGAACTTCTCGTGGGAGGCGTCCACCAGGGCGGTCTTGTCGGCGCCGAAGATGAGGTAGCTGTTGTATGTGGTGCCGTTTTGAAGGCTGCAGAAGAAGAAAACCCCGAAAAATTGCAATATAATGAGGTAAATCGGGTGTATTTGCATGAACATTGCATGGGAAGGATCAGAAAAAGGAGGGGGCTTGCGCACCCGAACTCGATGTCGAAACGGTCGCGGTCCCAGTCCAGGCAGCGAATGGTGATGGTATCTTCAGCAACGGGGGCCACAATGACCTGCAGCCGCTTGTCTCCTTGCCACATCTCCAGCCCGTAGTCCTTGATTTGGGGGGGAGACTCATTCGCAGCTGCGGCAGCGACGCGGGAGGGGGTGGCGCTCTGCTTTGACAGCAGGCGAGGGCGAGAGGTGAGGTGGCGGCGAGAAAGCTGGCAAGGGATGGCAGGGACAGGGGTTCGCCTGGAGGGCTGCGACAGGCCCGCTCCATTGTGAATGCTCAGCTGGCTGAGCAGCATCCTGGTTGGTGAGAGGCTGTGGTCACTGTTGAAGTCCAAATCTAACTTTTTATTATTATTCTACTATTGAACAGTGAACACGCCAACACGACACTGAAGGGACCTTTACAATGAAAAATGCGGAATTTAGTTCAAATAATGAATGTTTTTTGGCCAAAGTGCTCCCTATAGGATAGCTATCCAAATTTTGTTTCGAAAATCTCGACCTGACGAGCCATAACGAAACACATTTCAATTCTTTTTATTTTGTTATAACACAACGTGCACCATCAACGTCCTTAGGGTGCCACACTGCTCCTTGGCTCTTTGATGGAGAGCTGAATCTTTTGTCGAAATGACTTTCGGAGGAATCGCCACCGTGCGTGGGTGTTCACCCATCGGCAGGGCCAACATGACCACTTTGCAGCCATCGGTGATCGCCCCAGGGCGCTCCCTCCGCGCCAGCTGTCTCCCAACCTCTCTCCGCTATGCCCCTTGCAGCGGCAGTTGCGCCCGGCAGCTGCTGTCCCGCCCACTGCTGCAGAGGTCGAGGGTACCACAGCGCTGCCGCCCTTCCAAGTCCCCTATTCGAGCTGCTGTTGGTACGCCAATGCAGGCCCCTGTCCCGCCCCCTGAAGTGCTGTACCCTGTTCGCAAAGAGGTCCTTGCTGTGACCCCTAACATCACGTTACTGCGGGCTTCCTGCTCCGCTCGCCTGCCCGAGAGTGAGTTCACATTTTATTATTAATACCAAATTACAGCTTCAACCGCGTTTCTTTTTCATTCATATTGCAAAAGAAAACTATGTTATAACTACATGGGCTTGGGAACCATGCTGTAACCATATGTTTGTTTACCATTCAAATAAAATCACCATTATAAAAATTTAAACTAAGATTTTTTTGTTATTATTTTCCAGTCCAATTTGGGCAGCGCCTGGGCACAACCACCAACATCTACCTCATCAACGGCACTGGGGGAGCGCCAGAGGTCCTCTTGGACGTGCCCAGCAAGGCGTACGACCTCGACCTGCCCGCTTGGCTTAAAGAAATTGACGCGCTGCGCACGCTGCGGTACCTCGTCATTACGCGCCTTAACCCGGAACGCCTGCGCCCGCTGAAGGCGCTGCTGGCGGTGGCTCCCGCGGGGCTGAAGCTCCTGGCTTCCAACCCCGCGGTGCAGCTGCTCAAAGAGTCTGCAGCAAAAGACGAAGAGCTGGCAGCCCTCGTGAGTTTTTTTTTGTTTTTTTGTTTTTTTTTTCGAAAACGTTCAGCAAAACGTTTTAGATGTATAATCGATCGCCATTCAACTGCCATTATGTATTAAAACAAACAAACAATCAATATAAATATTAAGCCTCCTCGAAACATTCTACTTTGCCGTGTTTTCTCCACGGGGCCTCATCCATCGTTTCTTCTTGGCCGCTCCTCCCCTGCCCGTTTGCTAACTCTTTCTCTCCCGCACCAACTATGTACCTCTATAGATGGAAAAGGTCGCCCTCGAGACGGCTTCCCGCGCCGCCACCCTCACCCTTTCTTCTGGCGCTGTGCTGCGCTTTATCCCTGTGCCCACGCCCCGATGGCCCGACCTCTGCGCCGCCTATCTCCCCCAGGACGAAGCCCTCTTCTCCTCCAGCTTCTTCGCCGCCCACGTGGCCCTCCCAGAGGGCGCTGGCGCCTTCGACGCCGGCGGGTGGGAGGCCTTTGGCGACCCATGGCGTTACTACTACGACTGCATGCTGGCGCCCGCAGCCAAGCAAGCCGCAGTGGCGCTGGAGCGGCTGAACCTGAACACGGGGGACGCCGCGGCGGCGTGGGGGCCCCTGGCAGGCGTGCTGCGCGTGCTGGGGACCACGCTGGGCATCGGGGAAGCACCGCCACCGGCAGACGCCCTTTCCGTGCGCATCCTGTGCCCGATTCACGGCCCGGTGGTGCGCTCCTCCCTGACGGAGCTCACGCGGCGGTACACGGCGTGGACCGCAGAGCAGCTGGAGGCAGCGAGCGCTGCATCGGTGGCGGTGCTGTACGCGTCGGCGTACGGCAACACCGCGGCGCTGGCGCAGGCCATCTCGCGGGGGATCACGAAGGCGGGGGTGGGCGTCACCACGCTGAATTTGGAGGTGGTGGGGCCAGAGGAGGTTGAAAAGGTGCTGGAAAACTCCGCTGGATTTGTCATCGGCAGCCCCACGCTGGGGGGGCACATGCCCACGCAAGTTCAGACCGCGCTGGGGTCGATTCTGCTGTCTGGGGACGCCAAAGGGCTGCCCTGTGGCGTGTTTGGCAGCTTTGGGTGGTCGGGCGAGGCGGTGGATAAGATGGAGGGGAGACTGAAAGACGCAGGCTTCCAGTTTGCGTTCCCCGCCATTCGCTGCAAGTTCAAGCCCACCGAATCCACGCTCCAGGTGAACTGCAGCTTTGTTTTTTTTTTATTATCTGAATATTTTCTATAAACATGTTTTTTTTTTTTTTTTTGTATTCTTGGAACAGTCGCTCATTTTTCGTTTTTTTTCCATTCCATGTATAGGTCTGCGAGGAGAGTGGGACCGACCTGGCGCAGGTCATCCAGCGCAACCTGCGGCGGCGCGAGCGGGTGGCAGCCGCCAAGCTCTCCGCCGCTGAGTCCGCCCCTTCCAGCGCCCTCGCCGTGGGCCGCGTGGTGGGCTCGCTGTGCGTGCTCACAGCCAAAGAGGGCGACGCCCAGTCCGCCATGCTGGCTTCCTGGGTCTCTCAAGCCTCCTTTGACCCCCCTGGGCTGACGGTGGCGGTTAAGAAAGATCGGGCAGTTGAGGGGCTGCTCCCCATCGGCGCGCGCTTCGTGCTAAACGTGCTGGCGGAGGGCAAGGACCGCCCTGTGATGAAGGCGCTGCTGAAGCAGTTTGCGCCCGGGGAGGATCGCTTTGCAGGCCTCAATGCCTCGCCATCAGAAGCTTCAGGGGCGATGATTTTGAAGGACGCGGCGTCGTACCTGGAGTGCAGCGTGGCGCAGCGCATGGACGCGGGCGACCACTGGATTGTATACGCCACCGTGCAGGAAGGGAAGGTGCTGGACGAAAGCGCGCAGAGCGCTGTCCACACAAGAAAGATCGGCACGACGTACTAATGCGAGGGAGTTAGTCAGATAATGATGAGAATGGAGAGGACAGTGATACATATTTTTTTGGTGAAGAGAGAGCATTGAAAGGGGAAAAACGGCGTTGCCTAGTTTTGATTATTAAAGCAGCATTTTTTTTGTAACAGCTAAATAATTCAATAAAAGAGAAAGGATGGGGGGAGTGTTAAGCAAAAAATCAGGGGCTGTCTACCTAGTAGTAATAAAATTCGAAAGCCACCTCTGTAGCGCATGGCCGAGAGTTGTGACCGACCAGGCCAGCTCTTCTCCCATTGCACCCCTCTTCATCGCTTGTACCTCTCGGTGTCATCGCGGCCAACAAGAAACATGCTTGGGCGCTCGTCTGGAAGACTGCGAAAATCACAGCGGCACCGCCCTTGGCCCTGCGCAAGAGGTCCTGCGAGAGTGAATGCAGCATTCTTAGATGAGCGCATGATTCAAAAAAATAGTATAAATCAAAAGATGCTCGTATTTACCTGAAAGCAAGGCCATTTTCAATGATTTGCAGCTGGAGCCACCGACCGTCTTCTGTTACTGCGTGCGATTCAAAGTTTCCCAGCGCTTCAGCCCGTTTCTTCATGGCACAATAATCAATATTTTCTTTGCCGTACTCAATCACGTCCGCCTTGCGGCTGAACGCAACGATATGGGGAGTACCGCCGCTGCCAGCGACGCAACTGCTGGCATTTTGCGTGGTCCCTCTGTCGCCGCTGGTCATGTTGGAATGCCACGATGCGTAAACTACTCTGGGCAGCTCATACCACGGTTAAAAGAGGGGCTCCAAAAAGTAAATGACTTGAAAAATAAAAAATAAAAGGGTGACTTGCAACGCCATTACGCAGTGCCAAACAACTCGACAAACACGCACAGAGGCGAATAAAACACAAAACAGCCGTTTTTAGATGGTCGGTTTGATTTCCGTATCAAGTTTTAACTAAAATTTAAAAAGATCCTAACTCTTGCTCTCTTTATAGGTAATTTCAAGTTGCTTTCGAAAGTACGCAAAACCCCGATCTTTTAACGCTCTAAGACTGTGAAAAAGCGCAAACCGGTTTCAAATTCCATCTTCATATCGGTTTTTTTCGATTTTTGCGAGAATTTTAGTTAGAAGTTTATTTCCTAGAGTTCTTTAGACAACCAGTTCATACTCTTCACAATGGTCACAACTCGGGGGGGAAAGCGCGAGCAGCCCCCTCAAGCATCGTCAGGGTCCGCTGCCGCTGTCGCCGCCGCCGCCCCGCCAAGAAGAAGAAGATCGATATCGGCCAGCCTGCCGGCGGTGCAGACCCCGCAGCTGCCGCCGAGGAGAGAATCGTCATTGAAATGAGCCGTGTTTCGTTTTTGGATCCTCCGTGTCAGCAATTGCCTTCATGGCCGCTCTTTTCGACTGGTTTAACTTTCACCACATCGAGCAACACGAGCAGACGGCGTGGAACAAGGTGCTCCTGCATTTTCTGTGGAGCGCTGGCGATTTTGCGCCGCTCAAGTACGGAGTGCTCCCACTGGCGAGCTTCGGCAATTTGAACGTCCTGAGCGGAAAGAGCAGGCACTGCCGCTGGACACGACTGTGGTGCACCTCGGGTTCATATACGTCAGCGAAAAAATGCAGGCGTTTCAGCTAGCGGGGCTGTGGCATCCAGATTTCACCTGCAGGGACGCAGCTTTAGAAAATTGCACTGGCGGCGCAGGTGGTGCTGAACCCGACAAATATCTCCAAAACATGAGGAGAAACAACCGATTGTTTGCCTTGGCTGAGGTTGTGGGTGTGGTTTTAATCTGCCTGGTTGGGTGGCAGATTCAGGCAGCTGTGGCCACGTCTCAGAGGAGAAGAGCGGTGCTAGCAGCACTGCTGCTGCCACCTTTCACGCGCCTTGAAAGAAGCAGCACGTTTTCGATAGAACTTCTGGGCTATAATATGCTGGATGTTTTTTGCTGTTGCATGAAACTCGAAACAAAATGTGTAATTCTCATGCTTCCGTAAAGAAGGGGTGGCTCTTAAGCCCCGCATACCTCTCATGCTGCAGCGCGGCTTTCGCCACCCGCGCGTCCTCGTGAATTCTTTCCGCCAGCGCCTCCAGAGAAGGAAAGTTTGCCTCGGGCCGAATGAACGCACAGCACAGTAGCCGGATTGGCTCCCCATAGAACGAAGCGTCGCCAAAATCATGCAACAGCCAAGGCTCGCATGTCTTTTCCTTGTTCTGAAACACCGGGTTCCACCTGCACCATGCATGGCCACCAAAGTTTAGCCAAGTTGTTATAAATTAAAGTGTCTAATATTTTCTTAACAAAATACAAATAAATACACGAATTGTTCATTTTTTCATATTGATCTCAACGCACCCGACGCTCATCACCATGGGGTACACTCCCTGCTCCTCCCCTGCTTCATTCTTTCCTATTGTAGCCCACCCAAGGTAGATCCCAGTGACCGCTTCAGCCAGCGCCCCTCTCAGCGAAGCAGCGTCCAGATTGGCTGTGGGGATGCCCAGCTGCCTGCTGCCACGGCCAAAGCCCTTGACCACAGTGCCAGCGATGAGCCACACGGGGTCTACTGGGACTGTGCTCATGACGTAATCAGCAAAGGGAGGCAGGCCGTGTACCTGTGACATTTGATACATGGATATATTATGATCTCGAGTGTGATGAAGCTAAACAAGGTGTTAAATTAGCAGCAAGCATAATTGGCGAGTCAAACAATCCAATTTCAACGAGTAAAGCGACAAATGGAGATAGATATTAAAATGAAGAGGGGCAGTAAAATATTGACCAATGTAAAATACGCTTACCTCCGGGCGGAAGGCTAGCAGCGACGGCAGCTGTTCTACCACACCCGAGGCAGCTCCGGCCACAGGCTCAGGGTAGGACTGTGGCATGTTGTGAAGGGACGGCACACAAACTACTCGCATTCCCGCAGCAGCAGCAGCCTCCACCCCACATGGCGCGTCCTCAATCACTAAGCACTGTGAGGGCAGCACCCCTAGCGCTGCTGCCACCCGAATGAAGCAGTCAGGCGCTGGCTTTCCCCTGCCGCTGGCGCCGAGTTCATCACCACAGCAGACATACTCAAACGCGGTTTGCAGCTCGGGTTTGGAGGAGACTTTGCGGCCTAGGGTGGCGCGGGAGGTGCTCGTGGCCAGCGCCAGCCGCACGCCGCTGGATTTTAAGTGGGCTATCAGGCGGGAAGCGCCAGGAAGAAACCCAGCTTCATGCCTAAGAAAAGAAAGAAAGAAAGAAAGAATATGAGGCATAAAAATAAAGAGGTCATTTACTTGATGCAAATTGTTCAAAGATCTGTCTTCACGTCTGCGGTTTGTTTAGTTAATTAATAGCAAACGCAAGGCACCGCTAATGGGAGCAGATGACGTACCAACGGTCGGTTAAGACGGCTTCTGACTGGCGGAACAGCTCTTCCGCGGATTGTGGAATGGCGAGAAGGTCGGCCACGGCCTGCCAGGCGTCCAGAGGGCGGCGGCCGATGCTGGCAGCGATTGCTTCGTCGGTGAGATCTTTGCCGTAGGACTGCACGACGGCGCGAGCCACGGAGAGCACCAGCGTCTCAGTTTGAATTAATGTGCCGTCGAGATCGAAGATGACGAGGGAAATGGGCGGGGGCGTTGTCATTTGAGGTGTCCGATTTCGAAAATTTAGAATTCGATCAGAACAGAAAAAAAAGCAGGCGAGATTGCCGAGATGAGGTGGAGAAGTGGGTTCATTGATATTACGGAATAAATGAGAAGGAAAAAAACACTGGCTTTATTTTTGGGCGACGCCGGCTGGCTGTTGACACTGGCTTGAGCAAGAAAAACCATATTTTGCGGCATAAACCGCCAAAGAGCAGCAAGACCAGCGCGCTGGACCTGCAAAACGCAAGTTAAGCTGCTCGAGGAGGACTCCGCCGGCTGTGCTTGCACTGCCCGCGTCGCCGCCACCTTCACCCACAGATTTTTATTCAGCCATATTATTATATTTATATATAAATAATTATGAATTTTTTCCCTTTTCTTTTTTAAAAGATAAACGGAGATCACTGCTTCTACTGGCGTCCAGCAACAGCTACAGCGCCGCCTGGCTCCGCCGCCTCTCCTTGAAAAGGCGTCCTGCTGCTCAGCCGCCACAGCAGCACCGCCTGCCTATCCTTGACCCCCATCCCCACCAAGCTCTTCTCCAGGCACCCTTCCAGCGACCGCATCTCGCCCCTCATCCCAGGAAACGACGCGATTGCGTGTTCCTCGGGGTTGAGCTTCAGAGCAGCACAGCACGCTTTCTTCAAGTCGGAAAATGAGCATAACGCAACTTAGGCACCACAACCCTGACTATGCTGCGCTCTTCTATCGCCACCCCGTGCCACTGATTGACATCGCACTCCAGGCGGTTTGCAGGCCCCACAGCGATGTAATTCCGCGCAATTTCTTTCTTCGTGCCGCGCCAACCTTTTAACAGCTTCCAGGTCGTTTCATGCAGCACCACACCACAAAGTATTTCTTTTCAACAAGGCCAGGCCGCATCGGGGCGGTCGCCTCCAGCTCTTTGGGGCTCAAATCCCCGGGCGCAGCAGACGCAGCAGGGTCTAGGAGCTCGGGGCTATCAATACGCCCCGGCCGGGAATAATTAGAGCATTTTTTTTTCCAGCTTGCTCTGGTGCGGGTCATAAGAGAAGCCGGTGTAAGAGCACCACGCGGTGAACCCGCGAGTGCCTATCAGAGAAATACGCTCGCCCGCTTGGCGGGGGCGCTCGTGCTCCAGAATTCGGTGCTGGCCACGGCGAGGGCCTCCTGTTGTGCTGCCGTCTCGGGAATTTCAATCATTTGTTAGGATCAAGCTTGCCTCTCTGCTGTGTGGCCTTTGTTGCCGTCTCTGTGCGGAGTCTAAACACTCAAATTTGTATTTTTTTCATATGTCCAATATTGTATTTGTATTTTGTATGCGCCGACAATCGTAATTGTCTCCTCGACTTATTTATATTCCCTTCCGCCCACAAAGTATTGTCTTCCAATATACGAAACTGTGGATCCTGCCTTATGGTGACGGGCGTTGCACAGCGACTTGCGGGTCTCTTGGGAGAACTCACTGTAGCAGGCTTAAAGTTTGCAGGTTTTAGAAAAGACGGCAAGTTTTGCACTTGCTTCAAAATCAGCAGGGCTGGCTCCGTGAACCAATGCACAAAACCTGTTGCCTTGAATTTATAAATGTTTAATAATAAACAAGCTTGACATAAAAATTGATTCAGCAGGCGCAAAGTTTAATATGTACAAACCAACTTCTGCAGCTCTTTCTTTCCAAAATAAATAAATACCCGCCAACTAACTTAAACTAACTCCTCCCAGGCCCCAGCCTTGACATTCGCGAAGCGGGCTTGGGAGGAGCCACCTCCTCATCTAGCTCCACCTCCTCTCCCTGCTCCTCGCCCTCCCCACGGCTCCCCAGAAACCCGCTCAGTTTCTTCAGGTAGGCGCTCAGAATGCGCGGCCGCCGCTTGCTGCCGCTGGCGCCCGCAGAAGGGGGCGGCGGGCGGGCTAGCATCTGCAGCAGAGACTGCGGCGCGCAGGGGTTGGGATCGTCTCCATACGAAGCAGCGATCAGGCCTTCTTGCGGATCATCTTCATAGTCGCCAGCTGCTACTCCCATCACCAGTTGCAGCTTCCTGGCAGCTGCCTCTGCCACTGCAGCGACATTCGCAGACACGCTGTGACCCATCACCTGCTCCTGCGGTGCAACCTTCGGGGAAGGAGGGGAGAACGCGGCAGCAGCTGTTTCTGCACTGCTGCCCTTGTGCTCCTCCCTTGCGGTATATGCTCCTACCACAGGGCTGCCCGGCGCTACTGGCGGCTCTCCCATGGTGGTGTTAACCTCCACGAGGCATGGAGAGCCGGGCACGGACCTCGTTCTTGCCACCGTTCCCGTTGCCCCCTGCGTGCATTGCGGTAGCGCGCCCTTGATCCAAGGGTGGTCCAACAGCTGTTCAGCGGTGGGACGCAGCTTGGGGTCCTTTTGCAGCGCCAGTTTAATGAAATCACGAGCCAGGGGAGAAATGTGGTTGGGAATGGCAGGCTCGGTTTTAAGAATGCGAGTGTAGGTCGCTGCCTTGGTTTCTGCCTCGAAAGGAGGACCCCCCACCAGCAGCTCGTACGCCAGGATGCCGGTGCACCAGATGTCGGCAGGAAGACCATAGTTGCCGGCAGGCGGCAAAGAAGCGGGGCCTCTGCCCGTGGGAGAGCCCAGTGGAGAGGGGTCCACGGGCTTGGGGCTGGCGGGGGAGTTTGGCGCGTTACGAAACAGTGGGGGCGCCGGATCGGCGAGGCCCGTCTGCGGCAGCATCGCAATCTGCGGCAAGAAAGACAAACAACCGAGGGTTATTAAAGGAAAAAATTCGACTTCTTCTGATTTAAACACGTTGATTTAAGACATCTAAACTGCTACTGTACCTCTGGGGGCATGTAGTCCAGGGTCCCCACCCTGGACATTGGTTTTTCTCTGACGGTGTCAATGGCCAGCCCAAAGTCTGCCACCTTTACCTCGCCCAGGGCAGACAGCAGGATGTTCTCGGGCTTGATGTCGCGGTGCAGGATGCCGCGCGAGTGCAAGTGGCATATGGCGGTGAGGAAGGGGGCAATCACGTTTTTTACGACGTGCGCCTCCAGCATGTAACCGCCATGCCGCGCCAGCTCCGCGTATAAATCACCTGGGAAAGCATTCAAGTATTATAATTGCATTTATAGCATCAAAATTTCCAAGAGTAAGTATATTAGAGGGCATGCCCCCCATCCCCTTTGAACTCACCGCCGTTGGCAAATTCCTGCACCAGATAGATGCCTTCGGCGTCCTCAAAGGCGGCATACAGCTTGATCGCGTTGTGATGCGTCATCGATGCGTGGATCTCGATCTCCCTGGCCACTTGCTTCACGTTCAGATGGTTGAGTTTCTCTCTGTGATACATCTTCAGCGCAAGTGGCAGGCCAGAGATGGTGCAGGTGGCATGAACCACGGTGCTCAGAGCGCCTTCTCCCAGCACCCGCTGCACCTTGAGGTCCTGGATCGACCTGAAACCCGCCGGAAAAGAAAAAGAAAGTATCTGAATGCTCCGAGGAAAAAACGCTGAGTTAGCTGCTTTGCTCACCATCCTCTGGAGCCTCGCTTGAGCTCAGACGGGCACAGCGCTGTTTCCACGATGGTGCGAGCAGGCCCGCCAGGCCTTGGAGCCAGTAGCGACTTTGAAGGCGAGCGTGCCGCCGCAGTGAAACTGGCCCCGCTGGCCGCGGAGCTCGCTCCCGTTGGCTCGCCCATTGTTTATTTCAAGGTATTTGATTGAAATTAAAATAACTGGCTGCGGAAATACAAGTAGAATGCCGCGGCCATCGCCAGTTTTCCCTCAATGTATGTATGTATGTATGTAATGAATGGTTTTTTGTTTGAAGGGCCGCACACGATCGAGGCTGCCCCGATCGTCTAATTAAGGGTCCACAGGTCATCGATATCGAGTAAATAGAGCCTATAAATACAACAATCCTTGTTCGAGGCCCGTCGATGCTCCGATGAGGTCAGTGTCCGAGGCTTCGACAGCTCAGCACATTTTAAACGTGTCGCTCTATTCTTGACCAGAAAAAATAATAATAGAGGAGAAAAGAAGAATTGGTATTTAATTACGGCGGTTTTCCTCCATCACCACGCGCCAGAACACCTGCATTCTTCACCCACATAATTTATTTCACACCAAATTTTAGTTTGCACCACCCACCACAAAATGGCCCTGCTGGCGCCTTTGAGCGGCGTCTTTCAGGGTGGATCCATTTCCCACCGCCCCTTCTCCTCCTCCTCCGCCCCCTCCTCCTCTCCTTTTCCGCCCAGCAGCAGCAATAGGCCGTTGCGCCTCAACGCCAGGCCCTCCGCCACGCTGGCTGAGCCCCCGCTCCCTTCTTCCACCACCACACCTCCACCGGCAACCCCCCCCGCTTCCTGGCCCTCGGCTGCCGCTCTCAGCGGCGCTTTCAACGCCACAGAGCCTCAGCAGCAAGCAGACCTGCCGCTGCCTGTCTCGGGGGTTATTCCGTGCTGGCTGGCGGGCTCCTACATCCGCAACGGCCCTGGTTCGTACGACAACGGCACAGCCGAAGGCATGGTGCACATGTTTGATGGCTACGCCCTTTTGCTAAAACTTGAAATTGACGGCAGCAAGAGCTCGGTGGCTGCCTCCCACCGGTACGTTGAATCCGACGCGTACAAGGCGTTCCGCGACGGTGGCAGAATGAAGTGGCGGGAGTTTGCGACCCCGGTGCCGACTGAGGGAGTTTTGGCCAAAGTAGGCGACTTGGCTGCCATGGCGTTGGGCAGCATAGGCATTGGACAGGGGGTGACTGACAACGCCTCCGTAAACGTCTTATCTCAGGCAAGTGTTGCATTTCAACATGCTGCATTATTATTTCAATCCAAATTCCACGCCTGCTTATTTCCCACCCGAAATAGACGGGTTTTTTGTTTTTACTGACTTCAATGGATAGGTAATGAATATTCGCCAACTGATGTACGCTCGCTGATTTTTTGCAGGGCGGCAGAGTGTGGGCGGCCACCGAGACAGTTGCCGGCACGATTGAATTTGATCCCGCCACGCTGCGCACGCTGGGCCGCACGCGCTACGCTGACTCCCTCTACGGCGACCTCACCACTGCCCACCCCATGCTCTTGCCCAACGGCGACCTCGTAAATCTCCTCTCAGCGCCCGGAATTGGATTCACAGTGTACCGCCAACGCTGTCCCACCGTCGATACAAACGCAGTTCAAACTGAAGAAATTCGGCCCACCCGCGAGCGTATCGCTACCGTGCCTCACCTGCGCCCGCTGTCCCCTGCTTGGATCCACGATTTCCCTGGATCTATCAATAACATCGTTATTCCCGAAACGCCTCTATTTTTCAACCTGGGGGCGCTGATGCTGGGCAAACCCACGCCCCACATCTTCCTGGACTGGGCCCCGCAGGAGGGCACCCGCATGCACGTCGTGAGCCTGCAAGACGGGGCTGTTAGGACGTTCACTGTGCCACCATTTTTTGTGTTTCATTGGGCGAACGCCTTTGAGAGCGAGGATGGGAGGTACTTGTACCTGGATGCGGCGGTGTACGACGACCCTGAGATCGTCAACCACCTGGAACTGAAGAATGTGAGCAGTAGTTTTTTTTGTTTTTTTAAATGTTATCAGGGGAAGGAAGGGTCTGAATTGCTTTCGTTTGTCCCTTCTTTTCTTTTATTGCCTTTGCCATAATGGGTGGTGCATTTTAATGCGCTTTGACGCTATTTCCTTGCATTTTAATCAAACTTCTGATTAATTTCTCGTCGTTTCACCTTCCTCGCTCCTTCAGGTGCGCAATGCGCAGGGCGAGGCTGCAGGCCCCACCCTCCCCCGCAGCACCCTCCGCCGCATGACCATCGACCTGCACGCCCCCTCAGGCTCCCCAGTAGCCTCCAGCTGGCAGCCCCTCATCGCCGACGACACCACATATGGCTCTTTCATCGAGTTTCCCACCTGCAACCCCCAATACAAGGGCAGAGACTACTCCTACCTGTGGGGGACCTGCGCGGTGCGCCCCACTAACGTCAACAACGCCCTGGCCAAGTTTTCGCTGAAAGAAAGGAGCTCCAAGGTGTGGCATGAGCCGGGAGGCATCGTGGGCGAACCGACGTTCGTCCCGCGGCCTGGAGCGACCGCAGCCGACGATGGGGTGGTGATTTCGGTGATAACGCAGGCGGACGGGAAAGCGGCGCTGCTGGGACTGGACGGGCAGAGCCACAGCGAGGTTTTCAGAGCGGTGCTGCCTCACAGCGTGACCAACGGGTTTCACGCTGCCTGGCTGCCCAAACAGGCGTAAATTTTTGGTTCCTAACTAGGTGTATTTAATTTTTAAAGTTGTTTTATCTCTTTTATTTATTTTATGCGGTTTTGTAACGTAATATGTGCGTCCTGCAGCGCCAGCTACTTGAGAGCTGCCCATACGACAGAAAAAGAAAGAAAGGGCACTTCAGCCCACGTCTCCCAAGTTGTTTCAATCTGCCATAGTAAAACCTCCCAAGTTTCATTCTTTCCAGCAAATTTAATGATACTGGGCATTACGCTAGAGAGCCCTCGCTGCCTTTTGGGGCCCCGCAGGCGCCCTGCTGTCGCCAGAATATGCCTTGGATTAAACAGAATGAACTGCAGGGCGCTCAAAGCCCCTCGTATCGCCCTTAAAAAGTCCACGAACCGTGCAAACGCCAAGCCGTCTCAGCCTTCTATGCCTCCGAACTCTTCCCTTGAGCCCCTTGATGACACCACCCCCGCTGCCCGCTCCAATATTAAGCCAGGCAGACCTGCGCTGAAGCCCAGCCAACCCGCCACCACCACAACCCTGCCAAATCCCGATTTTGCCCCTAAACCTGTGCTGGAGCCGCCCACCTGGCCTTCTGCAGCTGCACGCCAGGCGCTCATCAACGGCGTCCCCGTCGACAGAGCTGAAGGACTGCACCTCCCTGTGCGCGGCACGCTGCCTCCCTGGCTGCACGGCACGTTGTTTCGCAACGGCCCGGGGGCGTTCCACGGCGCGCACGCTGTGTTCGACGGCCCGGCAATGATCGTTAAATTTGAGGTCAACGGCGGCGAGCAGCAGAGCGTGGTGGCCAGCCACCGCTTCCTCGAAACCACCTACCTCGCTGCAGCGCGTGCTGCGGGGGGCGCCACACGGTGGACCCTGGGTCAACTCCCCGGCGCTTCCAGAACCCCGCTGGGGCGGCTGCAGTACGCGCTTTCTTTGGGCGCCGGCGCGCTGGCACACGGCTTCCACCTCGGCGACAACGCCCTCGTCAGTGTTTACCCGTCAGGAGCGTCGCAGGAGCTCGTGGCCCACACCGAAACATTTAGCGGCACGTTCCGCATCGATCCAGCGACGCTGGCGACGCTGGGGAGGGTGGAATTCGGCAGAGGGGACGGCGTCACCGGCATGGGGTGCACTGCACACCCTTGCAACCTACCAAACGGCGATGTGCTCAATCTCGCTTCTGATTTTATGCCAGTGGGAAACTACGAGAAAAGGCTCCTCAATTTGGTGAGATCTCGTGTTTCTTAACGCATTTTTACCCCCCAAAAGGTATACATTTGCAGCTTTAATCCATCAAACTCATTTTCATGCAGCGCCCTCCCCGCCTGACGCTCTATCGCCACGCCGGCGGCAACTCCGGTCGCCGAGAGCCGCTGGCCTACATCCCTTACCTTCGCCCCTCTACCCCCACCTGGATCCACCAGATCGCAGTTTCCGAGCACTACGCCGTCGTCGTGCAAAACCCGTGCTTCTACGACATGCCGAAAATGATGTTTGGCGAAAATGGCGAATTTCTCGTGTTCAAGTGGCGCCCCGCTGCGGGCTCGCTGATCCACGTGGTGCCGCTGAACGCGCCAAGCGTGAAAGAACGCATGGCGTGCATGAAGAGCTTCCGCGCCCCTGCCTTTTTGGCCACTCATTGGGCCAATGCCTACGAGAGCTCCGATGGGCGGCACCTTCACCTGGACGGCTGCATTGCGGAGGACCCTGAAATTATGGCGCACTGGGGGCTAGAAAACGTTGCGCGCGGGCCCGCAGGTGGAAAGCAGATAGCAGCGGAGGCGCTGCGCCGGCTCACCATCGATTCGCACGCCCCCGAGGGTAAATTTTAAAATTTATGCTCGAAATGCAAATTTAAAACATTTAATCTGGTTTTTACTCCTTCAAACCCGTTTATAGACAACTAATGCCCTTGATCTCATGCAGGGACTGCGTTGGGGGCAGCTGGCTCTCCGCTGCTTCAGCTTCTGGTGCCCGACGCCGCCTGCGGCCACGCCTTTGACCTTCCAGCCATCAACCCCGCCGTCGCTGGGCGGCATCACCGCTTTGTATACGCCGCCTGCGCCCGCCGCCCCTCAAACTGCTGGAACGCCATTGCCAAGTGCGATGTACAGACCGGTGAGTTGATGTTGTTTTACTTGACGCTCATATGCTTTGATTGTGTGTCCAACCCTGAGTTAAGCCACGTTTTTTCTTTGCATGCGCATTTTTCGTCCTCGTAACTGAAAGTCCCTCTCTTTTTACCTTATTATTAGGAGAGGTGAGGATCTGGCACGAGCCTGGCGGCGCAGCCTGGGAGCCTGTTTTCTGCCCCCGGCCTGGCGCGACCGCAGAAGACGACGGGGTGGTGCTGAGCGTGGTCACCCAGGCAGACGGCAGAGCGGCGCTGCTGGTGCTGGACGGTCGAGAGTTCCCTAAAGAGCTGGCGCTGGCTGTGATGCCCTACGGCCTGCCCCAAGGCTTCCACGCCTGCTGGGTGGCGGAGGAGCTACACCGAGGAGGACAGCCGTCCTGATGCGCTTGATAAAATGCAGTTAAAGAATCGCTGCGTCATGAATTTTGTTGATTTTTTCTTCATAAGCTTTGATTGAGAGGAAGGGCGTTGATCTCATTACATCGGTTGGGAGATAACTCAATATCCCAGATTAAAAAACGGGGAGAAAAAACGCTATTTTTCACTGTTAACTACTACTAGCTCGGGGAGAAAATCCGCGAAAGAGAAGAGACTATTTTCATTTTATTGTCACTAATGAGGAAAATTCTGAAGTAGGTACTAGGGCAACACGGCGCTGACAGATAATAAAAAATAAAAAAGACAAAACTTCGCAGAATGAAATCGTTTGATGGACGGGTTGCGTTTTCAAAAGGGAGAAAAGAACAGGAGAAAGAAGGGGGAGAAGGACTCGTTCGTTGTGGGGCCACGGCGCTAAGCGCAGGCATCAATTTTCACACAGACTTGCGCGCTAAAAAAAAATGAAGACGAGTTAAAAAATAAAACACGGCCGGTTGCTAAGCTAAGGAGAAACGAAATCGCTCCCAAAGGAGGGAGGGTAGTGGGGTAAGAGAGGGAGGGAGGGCACAGCAGCAGTACTGCACGCCTCCTAAAAATAAAGAGAAAGGGGAAAATTTTTATTTTATTTGATAAACTTTTCTCTTCTCAAGCCGCTGAGAAGCCCAGATGATCTCCTCGCCGAGCTTTGGCGTTGAGCTCAGCGTAGACCTGCGCAAACACCTGCTGCCGCAGCGCCTCTTCCTCCTGCACCACGGTTGCGGTGGAATTGATGTTCCACTGCCGCGTAGCCTGCCCATCGGACGGCTGCAGTTTGTTGAGCGCCTCGGCGGAGTCCCGTGTAGCAGAGAACAGGCCGTTGGTGTTATGAGCTGCGGTGCCCTCCAGAGCGCGCCATTTCGCCTCCAGGGTGCCCGTGGCGTCCGTCAGGGTCTGGCGCAGGTGCTCAACTGCAGGCATGGTGACAGCGGAAAAAACTTGAAGAGGGGTCTGCTCGGGCTGCGTGCGCGCTGCGGGGGCGGGCGATGTGGTGGCGGAGGAAGGGGTGGACGCGCTGGCCTGCTGCACGGCCGCGGCAGCCAGGCGCAGCCTCTGCAAGGACTTGACGAGCATCTGCATATTATTTTAACAAAAGCGCGTTGAGGGTGAGTAAGGCGTGGAGAGTTAGTGAATAGCAAGCTGTCAGTTGGTTGGCTTACCTTGACGAGGTGAATTGCCTGCAGCACGAGCTTTGCAAAGCCTGAGCCAATCTGTCCAAATGAAAAGGAAGACTGCTCGCTTGCCGGGTTCGAAAGAGGCGCCGCTGCCGATGTAATGGTCATAGGCCTTGACGGCCTCCTGAGTTTGGGTGCGAGGCGCAGCGAGGGTGTGCCTGAGTGTGATCGCAGCGTGATTTTTTGGGGTTGAACGCAGGGGACGGCCAGCAGGTGCTGGGCCCTGGCGTTTGTGGTGAACATAGCTCGGAGCATTGTTTTGGTGCTTTGCAATTGAAAAATAAAAGAGATTTCTGGCAAGAGGCTGATGAAGTTCGAGAAAATTCGAGCTCGTTTAATTATTAAAGTATCAGCTATCTACGCGCAGAACAAGACGCGCGATAAATGCGCCGAAATTGAAATGTGCTGGAAAAAATTGAATGAGTCAATTATTGTTGCAGTCGATGTCGATTTGGCTACCCTTTCTTTTACTCAAAGTCAGTGGACCAGAATTTTCACAGGCCTGGCATGACAGGGAGCGCGGTTCAAGCGGTCGAACGTACCGATATTTCTGATTGCTGGGGCTGGACGTTGTGTGCTGAGAAAGAGAGGGCACCCATGAGGGCATGACCAACGCCGACCGCCATTTTTTTATGCGTGTGTCAGCTGCACAATTCGTCGTAAACAATGGCGAACTTTGTACAGTTTATGCAAGTGCCCCGCGTACAGCAGCTCTTCCTCCTCCCATTAGCTCCAGAGAGTTTGCTAAGCGTGAGCGGCTATGGAAGACTTGCAATTGAAAGCATGCTGCTGCTGCTGCTTTTTAAGCTGGTACTGCCCAAGCGACGCTGGGGGGCATGCCAATTCGTGAATGCTGCCCATGAAGCAAAGGGGTAGCAAGAAAATGGAAAAGGGAGGAAGGAAGGAAGGCGGAAGGGGGGAAATGGAGGAGGAAAGGAGAGGCTTAAATGTCGCCTTTTCTGAAACTGCAATATCGTTTAAAAATTCGCGTTTTATATATAGAGAAAAAAAGGAGGCACCGCTCGTCAAGCGCTCCTTAAGCGCTCCTTTATAATAAACTCCAAAATCTACCTAGATTTTAGATTTTCGCGTGGAACCTAGAATCATTCAGATAAAATATCCACCGCGTCAATAATATAATATATATAGCCCGCAGTAAGGGCCGCCGAAAAGCCAAAATGGCGTCAGAATCCCCCGCTGCCCCTCGCCCCCCCTCCGCCCTCTCCTACAAGCAGCTCGCGCGCACCTTCTACCACCATTACCTCGGCCTGGCCGCGCTCGCCGTGATGGTCATCATCAGCGAGGGTCTGGTCCCCTACCGCCACGTCCTGTACAGCACAACTGACGAAGAAATGTGGAAATACTCCCGCCCGCTGCGAACGAATACCGTGCCCTCCTGGGCGGTGCCCACCGTCGCCGTGACCGCCCCGCTCACCGCCATCGGCGGCGCGCTCCTCACCGGCCGCATCTCACTGCTAGAAGCGCACCACGCCGCCACTGCATCGCTGTCTGCAGTCATGTTCACAGGGTTCACAACCAACTTCGTGAAGGTGAACGTGGGGCGTTTCAGACCCCACTTCGTCGCGCGGTGCTGGCCGAACGGGGGGAAGCCGCATTTTGAGCCCGACGGCCGGCCGCAGTGCGATGACAGTGCCATCAATCCCTTGGAAGGCATGAAGAGCTTCCCCAGCGGGCACACATCGTGGAGCACCTCCGGGCTGGGGTTCCTTTCGTTCTGGCTCATGGGGAAGCTGCGGTGCTTTGCTGGCGGGGGCGGCAGTGGCTCTGGCGTGTCCAGCGGGGATGGCCCGCACAGGCTCGCGGTGGCGCTGCTGCCGCTGGGCGGGTCCATGTGGATCGGTGCCTCCCGGCTGCAAGACTACTGGTGAGTTTAAGCACTACTGTCCATGCTCTTTTTTCAAGCGTTTTTTTGGGGGGGGGGGGGGGGGGCGGGCTTTTGTTGTCCATCAATTTCTCCTAGATTTTGGCATACAGTTCAATTCTTTCCCTCCCACTTTTCAAAACACCTGCAACTTCTTCTAAGCCTCAGAATTATTACGCAATGCTCCTGCAGGCACCACGTGGAGGACGTCTGTGTTGGATTTGCTCTCGGCTTGACCCTGGCATTTTTATTCTACAGAACGGTGTACTGCAGCCTCATGGGCCCCCAGGCGGGCTGCCTCATAGCCGCCGCACCCTCCGTGGGCGGCGCCAGCTGGGTGGGCGGCAACGGGGCAGCCTCAAAGCATGGCGGGGGGTGGCACCACCACGACAGCTTCGCAGAAGAAGTATGAAAATTCTCGGGTGTTGAGTTTGAATTAACTCTCATGAAGCGCCCCGTGGGAGGTTGCAGAACGTTAGAAATATGCAGGAAGGAGAGCACATCCGTTAAATTTTTTTGCCCTATTTGTTTACATATGATTATTTGGACACCCAAAAAGTGACAACACTGTTTCTTTCTTTTTTATTCAAACGTTAAACAAAGAGGAACATGCACACTACTCAATTTCTGCCACTTATTTCTTCTTTGGGTTTTTTCGTTTCTGACGCCGAGATCTCCTCTCATTCTTTGCGGGAGAAGGCAGAGAAAGCACCCAGACCTCCTGCGACGAACACCCCCAGGGAGATTTTCAGCAGCAGGGGCGCGTTTTCCAGCCCAGTGCCGGGCTCGATAATGCCGAGGTGCGCCAGAGGCGACTGCCCGCCCCATGCGAGCTCCAGCAGGCAGGCACCAGCGAAAACTGCGCAAAAAGAAAGAGAAACGAATATTTCACCATTAAAATTCTGAAATAAGAAGGTTTTATTTGAGTAAGTACTGGAAATAAACTTTAAAAATCGCCTTTTTGGGGGGGGGGGGGGGGGGCAGGGGACATGTGCCATTTCACTCACTCATCATGGCCAGGCGGCCCAGGATGACCTCGTTCCTGGCCATAGTCTTCTCAGTGCCCTTCCCCGTGAGGGATTTGTTGTAGGTGGGAGTGTTGGCGGCTCGCAGGCTGCCAAACAGCAGCCAGGTGCCGGCAGCCACAGCTCCGAGTTGCACCCACCCGTAGGGCAGCGAGGTCTCGTAAGACACCTGATGTAGGGGTCCCAGCCCGGTCAGAATCTCTGCAGTAAATGATAGAGAGGGAGAAAGAAAGAAAAAACTGAATATTGGAATTAAAATATCTTCTAAAGCCCAAGACAAAAAGGCGCTAAAAAAGGACAGCTGTTATGATTTATCTTTTCTACCTCCAACCCAGGCGGCAGCGACGCCCAGCATCGCAATGCGGCCCACAACACGCTCCCGGCGACCAGCAATCGGCGGGATCGCCCTGGGGCTGGGGAGGTTGTCGCGGGAGTCTTTTTCGTCGATGGCCTGCACGCAGAGGGCGCCGCGCCGGAGGGTGGGGCGAGAGCGTGCAGCAGGGAGGCGGAAAATGGCGGCAGAGCCAGGTTTGCCTGCCACCAATGAAAGGCTTTGGACGGACAGCATGGCGGATCTTTCTTCTCGCTTAAACAGTTATTGTGAATGTGAATCGAAATAATAAAAAAAGCAAAGAGGAAATTGAGTACCTCGCTCTCTCGAGAGAGCGAGCTCGCTTCTCATTGGCTTCCATCTCAGTTTTTCGGTCCGGATTACGGGAGCTTAGCTTGTTTTTACAATTATCCAAACTCAGATCCATTTTTGGCACTACTGGCTACATATGAAAGAGCATGGATGTTGTTAAATTGCGAGAGAAAACTCCGGGATGCGCAAAATGTGTGCATTTCAACAATGCTGGGTGCTCCTTACCTACTCAAGAAACATTAGATGCTGTCGTTTCGTATCTAAATAACGAAGCGCTCTATGGAGGGAAAGTGAAGAACTTCGACACTGCTTTTAAATTAGAATATATATTCTGATGATGGCCGCTGGTGTAATAAAACATTAATAAGTGCAGTGTTATTGATAAAATGATTTAATGATACTCAAGTTTCAACCTTTTCTCACTTGGTGACCCCCTATCAAAGGTATTTCTTTTCACACATTTCACATTTTTTTTCCTGTCCTGCTTCCTCAAACGTCCTGCAGATACGAAACTTTGGACGCAGCCGCTGCCGCACTGCAGCTGCCATACGACGCTCTCGCCTCGCTGCTCAACTGCCAGCCGGAAGAAATCGCCATCGTCACCAGCGCCACCGAGGCTTGGCAGCAAGTGGTGTACGGTCTCGCAACGACATGGCGCCCCGGCGACCGCCTGCTCACTTCTCTTTGCGAGTATGGTTCCAACTACATTGCCTACCTGCACCTCCAAAAGCGCACGGGCGTGAAAATAGAAGTCATTCCTGAGACGCCGGAGGGCGACCTCTGCGCTGACGCGTTGCAAGCGATGCTGGCTGCCGGCCACGTCGTTTTGGTGTCGTTGAACCACGTCCCAACCTCCTCAGGCCGGGTTTACGACGTCGGCATGGTGGGGAGGTTGACCAGGGAGCATGGAGTGCTGTTTATGTTGGACGCCTGTCAGTCTGTGGGGCAGCTGCCCATTGACGTTCAGCGCATTGGATGTGACTTTCTTTCTGGCACAGGAAGAAAGTATTTGAGAGCTCCCAGAGGCTCAGGCAAGTTTGTATTCGTGGCTTTAGGCGTGCAGTGCTTTGAAATTGTAGTATTTTTCGAGCTTATAACAACAACAACGCTAAAATGTTTTTTATTGTGCAGGGTTTCTCTATTGCAAGCGGGCGCTGGGCTCGTTGGAGCCAGCCACGCTAGACAATACGGGCGCTTGGTGGAGCGCAACAGACAGGTACGACAAGCTGCAGAAGCCATCAATTTTGTTCTCCTCCGTTCGGTTTTTTTCAAAAGTGCCTACAAAGCGATGCTGAATTGGTTTTGTTGAAAGGGGGAGGGGGGGGGGGGCGCAAATAATTAATTAATTAATTTTTTTTTTTACTATTGGTCAATCCTTCTAATACTTCTTCTTCTTCTTCTAATATCTTCACCATACATGTATGTATAGGTACGAACTGCGCCCCGACGCTCGGCGCTTTGAGCGCTATGAGATGAGCTTTGCTGCCAAAGTGGGTCTCGGTGTGGCAGTGCAACGCTGCATCGAAATCGGCATAGAAGCCATCTGGGACCGCATAGCAGCCCTGGCCGACTCCCTGCGCGCCCATCTGTCGCAGCTTCCAGGCGTTCAAGTTCACGACAAAGGGGCGGCGCTGTGTGGCATTGTTTCTTTTACCGTTGATGGGAAAACCGCTGATGAGGTCAGTACAGTGCTGCACGCCAAAGGGATTAACACTTCTGTGTCGCGAGTGCCCTCCAGCAGGCTGGATTTTGAGGCGAGAGGGCTGGAGGCGGTCGTTCGCGCGTCTGTGCATTATTATAACACCGAATTGGAAATTGATATGCTAGCGGATGCTCTGAATGAATTTGTTTGCATGAATGTGCGATAAATTTACACACTTGTAAAGGAAAAATAGCCAGATTAATAGCTTGAAAGATAAAAATAAAAATGGATTGTGCGAATTAAAAAGAAACACGGGAAAGTGAAAAAGTTTACAGTTTAGAGTTGCCGCCATGCATAGCAAAATGGCTAAATGGCGGCTTTATTTAACAGGGTGCACCTACTAACCGGGCATTGTAAAGTATTAGCTGCTAGTGAGCAGTTAATATAAGCAAATCGAGAAATTGTATAATAGTAATAAAAACTCTGTGAAAAGTTTGTACTAGAAGCAATAATAATTTATTATTAGGAAGTAAAAATGGCTTGGTTTAGCCATGGTATAGCTAGCTATGTGAGTATTCCATTGCCATTTCTGGCCTGGCTTTTGTAAATTTAATAAAAGCCGTCGTCTTTGGGCGACGTGTAGTGCATCCAAAAGCTAAAATTAAAAGCCTGAGTGTAGAAGAAAAAAAAGCGAATGCTGTAAGTCTGATGTGATTAGCCAGCAAAATCTAAGGCTCTTTTGTAAATGTGTGCGCCTCTCACCTTTGCTTCAACCATGCAGCGCAGCTCCTCACAGACCGAAAACGGTACTTCGTGTGGTGACGCCCTGAACAGCAGCGCACAGACGTCTGCCAAGCTGAGCTCGCTGCGCTGCGGGGATGTGGCAGCTGACGATTCGTTGGAAGCCTTGCTCTGGGCTTCGTCCAGGCCGCTGTCCTCTCCTCCAGAGGTTGTAGAGGCAGCGTCAAAATCCCTCTCTTCATACTCCAGCACAGGCCCAATTTGCTGCGCCTGGGAGTGGGCGTAATCATACCAGTTGCCGCCATCGGTCAGCAGCTGGTTCCATCGCTCGTTCATTTGGATACAGACCCCCTCTTGGGTGGGCACATTTATGATCGAACTGAACTTGGAGAAGTGGCGAGGCTGCAAGCAGGGGCCGCACAGATGACGATTAGAATTGATTTTCAGGCGATATAAAGGGCATGTAAAGGGGAATTAGCGAGCGAAAGATGGCCCGACGCACAGGCAAATTTGAAAGCCCCGGAGAGATACGACAGAAACAATGGCATTCGCATACTACGCGTTCGCTCTCAATATCTCACATACCTGGTTGAATAAATTAGATCCAAGCGCGTCTTGCCCTTGAGATGGCTGGCCCCGAGTCTCACTCGTCATATTTCAATCTTCTGATCCAAGCCGACACTTTCACTAAAAATTCCCTTGTTTTCAGAAGTTGAATGAATATCAAGGAGAATACAAACAAGATATTAATAATAACAAGTGTACCTCGATTTATTCCGTTTTTTTTCGACGTGCCCCTGAAAACTCGTCTCCCGTTAGAAAACAAAACATAAAAAAAAGAAAAGAACTTGATTTTCGCGCCCTATCGTTTTTCTCCTCCAATTTCTGGCACTCGCCACATTCTCCCCCCTTTCGAAATTGTTGGCTCCTTCGACTATTTTGGACACAATACTAACGCTGACAACACAAACTTCGCGGAATTTGCAGGTAAGCAGAATTTGACATCTTCATTGATTTGCTTATGATACTCTTCGAAGGAGCAACAATTGTTCGGACACCACCATTTAAGTAGATTAAGGTTACAAATCATGGGTTCCCCAGGATTTTTCCGCGGGTGCTTCTCGGGAGTAGTGAAAAAGTTTCACAGACAGTTAACTCAATTGCCAATTGAATTGGTAGTCAACGTTGGCAAAAATGGTGTTGAGAAGCATTCCTGAAGGAGTAAGTATGCCAACAGCTTCATTTTTCAAAGGAAGGGGCCCTGTTGCCCATCGATTTATGTGCCAGCTGTAAGCGTCTTGCGCCGTGCTGGCCCATCCCACATCGAAGTCTCACCCAGCATTGCCACCGGGCATTGGTTTCAGGTTTCAGGTTTCAGGTTTTACATATGGTTTGACGTCTACTACCGAGGTTACCCCTAGAGAGAACCGCAAGGCGACGACAGTCTTTATTGATGACAGTCATTATTCTTTAGACCAATGCTTACATCTTTCCAATATTTGTAAGCTAGTGTAGCAAGTTTTTTTGTATATTGTCAAAGGCTCGCTGATGAACAACCGACATTTCCCCCTAAAACCATCAGCAATTATTATTCAATCGAGCAGAGGGAGCGGGGCATCGTGCAGCAACTTCCATTTGCAACTTCCATCACATCGCATAAACCAGCAATCAAAATAGTGTTAATTCAATACAAGGTAAGTAATTGTAAAAAAAGAGGCGGAAAAAAATTCAAAATTCAACTATTTCAATAAATAAAAAAAATGACAAATATGTCGGCAATGGACCCCAAAGAATTACAGCAATAAAAATTAAACTGAACACAGTAATACAATATTAAACATTAAATACGTATATACACATACAGCACCCATGCTGCCCTTCTTAATTATCTCTTGCCGGCCAGAAAACCAGAAAACCCAAGTCCTGCGGTGGGAGGGTGGGAGAATGAAGCGTAGGTCAGCGCATTACAAAGATAAATGTGTAGACAATACAAGGGCTTACGTGTCTGGCCAGCATGTCTTGAACCTCGATTCGCACGTTGGTCGGCAGGTCCTCCGGCACAGCCCTAAACAGCATTTCACAAATGTCGTCTAGTTCGGTCCTGGGCCGCTGCAGCTGCAACGGAGATGGCGCAGCCAGCACTGCGGAGGTGCATGCTGTAGCAGCAGCTGGCGAGTCTTGATGTTGCTCTGCCTCCATACCCGCCCAGTTCTGCCGCTGATGTTCTGGGGTCAGCACGTCTGGCAACTCCATGCTGACAAGCGGAGACAGGCGGTTGTATGTTTTCGCTGGCCTGGGGGTTGCCTGGCTTGGAGCGGCGGTCGTTGCCGTGTCGCAATGCTCAGGGCCGTCGCACTTTGAGCCATCGCAGGAAGTCATTTCGCTTGGGAGGGACGGCGGGGAGCTGCTGTTCCCCTCCCAACTGCATGAAGAGGCAGGTGGGTGGAAATAGCAGGCCGTAGGAGGGAGGAAGCTGTTAATTCTGTGCGTAGATTGCTGCTGGTTGTTGATAATCTCAGAGTCGGCCGTGGGTTTGTCAGCGCAGGGCTGTTTGTGGCATCGAGCCCTGCGTGGCGACGCCACCATAGCTATGGATGATCGGTGGGGCAATCTCATTCCCAAAGCCTCTTCGATTTCCTGCCCAGTACGGCGGAGGAAGCGAGACCAGGATGATTTCTCTTCAAGCCTGCATAGAGAGATGGGTGGCGCGTCTTTATCAATACTATTGCCAACATGCACTGTATAAATGGAAATGCGACCGTTAACCAGCGTATTTTCCCAGTTTTTCAAATCACGGAGAAAAAAATTGAAAAGAAGCAAAGCGCGGCGACCCATTTCCCGCTTTAAGTTTATCCATTCTTACCTGGGTCGGCTCTATTTGTATCCAGAATGGGCCCTCTTCATTCAATTTAATTTCATTTCATTTAATCGCATCTGGTTGAACACCATATTTTCAAGAGACATCGATAGGGTCTTATGCATGCTAGTGTAAGGCGAACTCTATGCCAATATAATATAAAACTATAAAATAGCGTACTATTATTTACAGGGGTCAGCAAGGAGGCCAACTCTTGCTCTTGCTCGTAGTGTCTGGCGCTGACGTCATAGGAAAATCGTGTTTTTTCGAATTTTTCAAAAGCAAGGCAGCAACCCCCACATCGAAAATGGGTTACACAATCTGGCTCTGTCTTCTCTGCATGGAATTTCTATTCGAAACCTAAACAGAGATCTCAAGTAGGTAGAAAGCTATGTCACAAAAGAAAGAAAGGGTGGGGGGCAAAGAAAGGTTTTCACAGAAAAATAAATAAAAAAATGAAGCAAATGCGCTCGATCTCTCCGCAATTAAGCGCCGTAATACACCGGGCTCCAGCAGCTGTGCACCATGTTTGGCAGCGGCTGCCGCAGCGTCAGCACCGCCACAGGCCCCTGCGCGAGATTTCCCGCGTCAAGGATGACCACTTTCGATTTCATCTTCTCTGAGTCCAGGAGCTGCGTGACGATCCAGCCCGAGTCTTCCGCTTCTCCGCTCCTCGGCACAAATTTCGGCTCCAGAGCGAAGCTGCAGGGCCCTGGGCGCCACACATCCGCCTCTCGTCGTCGCTCCATGTCCACTTTGATCAACGCAATCTGAGGGTCTTCGAAAATTGAGTGATAGCCAAAGACGTAGCGATGGCGGCGGGAAAAGGCGTTGGGCGCCACTGCGGGCATTTCCAGGTAGCCATCGAACGCCGTGAGCACTTTCTGTAACAATGAAAGAGAAAAAAAAAGAGGGGAAGATAGGCGGTAAGAAGGAATTTATTACCCCCCAAAATGATGCTGACTGAGAAAAAACGAGTGGGGTTGCTATTGCTTGAACTCGCCAGAACGTCAGTTTCGAGGTCAATGTCCACGCGGCGGAGGCGCGACGCAAAGGCGGCATCGGGATCCACGTTCTGCGCCGCGGTGGCTTCTTGCCCCACCGCTGGCAGCGACGGATAATGAATCGAATCCACCACCACCCGCCCAGCTTCCTCGTACGCGTTGGCGTGGTGAAACACAAAAGAAGACGGCGCCGTGAAGACGCGAACGGTGCGACTAATAAAGCTGGGGGAATTTTCTTCGCCAGCCTTTGGTCGGGGAACCAAGTGCACCATGGTGGGCTTTCCTGCTACCCACCGCACGCAGGAGGCAGCGGGGGCCTGGCCAGAAATGTAGGGCACATTATCCACCGTCACGGGGTTCTGCAAAAGGGAATCCAGCTCTTTTTAAACATAAATCAAACTAGTTTTGGCGCAAAGAGCGAAAGTCTCCCTTGGGAGACCGTGCGGCGGCAGGATGGGTCTGGGTATTTACAGGAACGAAACGGAGAAATGCAAAACGTGCCTGGAAAATTACGTAGTAGTTTTCTGTCATGGCAAAATCGTGGAGAAACGCAAACCCAGGGATAGAGTACTGCGTCGTGACCACCGGACGTGTGTCCCCTTCGTCCAGCTCCCAAAACGTGATGTCGGTAACGAAAGGAGGGCTGGTGGGCGTAGAAGGCAGCACAGGGCGCACCCTGTAACCAAACGTCACCAACCTACCAGTCACGGGGCAAACGTGAGGGTGCGCGGTCATCGCGTCGCCACCCGCCGCCAGCATTTCAGGGGGCAGCGCACCTTCCAACGCTGGGTTTGCCATTGTCTGGGCAGCGCCCACAATCTTGCCAAATGTGGCGTTGTTCGAGGCGGAACCGAGGTCAAAGGGCATGCCAGTCTGGAGCAGCCCATCAAGGAGCTCTAGGCCTATTGTTTTGAGGGTGAAGGGGTCAAGACGGTACGGCTGGCCCGCCTCAAAAAGAGTGAGGAGGCGGTCCCCAAAGGTGATGACGTTGGTGTTGGAGGTGTTTTTGACGTGCAGGTCCAGGATGTTGGCGAGGGCGCCACCGGCGCGCTGCGTGGCAAAGGTGCCTCGGAAGAGCACCTCCTCTGCAGCAGCTTCGGCAATAAACCTGCATTGCTATTAATATTATTCGTGAAAAAAAAATTGCAAATTAAAGAATTTACTACCTCTTCACTCACTCTGGCGTCTGGACAAAGCGGGAGCGGAAAAAGGCTCGGCCGTCTTTAAACGCGAGGCTGGCGATGAGGCCATCCCCATCCAGCGGGTGCCCAATGCGGTTGCCTCCCAGCGTGAACTTGCCAGGCCCGTTGCGAAACAGCGTGCCCTCCAGTTCGGCGGGAATTTCGCCTTCGATGCACTCCACAAAGTAGCCATCGGCGCACTCTTCCACGTCGAAAAATCCTTTGTCCCACTCTGTCAGGAACTTGTGGTAGCGGGTGTTGGTCTGTCGAACCAACACGGGGGGACATGTCTTGTCCCCGTGCCAATCTTTGACACGGGGAGCTTCTCTGGTGGAACTGGAATTGTCGGTGGTTTTGTCAGCGACCGACGGCGGTGCTGATGCTGCAAAACGAGGACGTGCAGCCGCGCGGCGAGGCTTGGGGCGCTGTCCAAAATGCGGTTCAACTGAGCGCTGTGGGCGTGAGAGAAGGCTGCGGTCTTGGATTGGAAAAAGGACCATTCTGTGTACGAAGAATTGTAAAGGATGCGTGTGTGCGTCTCCCTTACTCTTTGCCCAGCGCCATTGCAATTATTGGGTGCGAATTAAATGCGGTCGCTGGAGTAAAATAAGCCTTTGTGTGGATGAGGGCAGCAGACCAAATTTCAAAATTTCGAGAGGAAAGCGATTCAGTAAAATAAAGCCCTTTGTGGCATGCATGCAAATTAAATAAATATTAAAAATACTAATAACGTCAATCAAGAGGCCATCTCTTGTATAAATAAATAATTGAACTCTAAATTGTTTTAAAACCATATTAAATAGCAAACAAAATGAAGCTTTCGCCGTCTGAAATCGCGAAATTAACGAATAATCAAGACATCGGAGCCGTGGAAAAGCTGAATGTCACCGACAAGAGCATCGATTCAGTGAGTGGGAAGTCAAATGCAGTCACAACTCGCTTGTTCATGTCGCCAATACGAGAAAACCCATTTGCAGGTCGTCGGCTTGGACGCATGCAAGTCTCTTTGGCGCCTGGACATCAGCAAGAACGCCCTCACGTCGCTGGACGCCATCGCCGGCTGTCCCTCTCTTCGCTGGCTGTCCCTCTCTAAAAACCAAGCCACCTCCCTGGACGCCCTCAAAGATCTTACATACCTTGAGGTCCTCAATGCCTCGCACAACCAGCTGCAAGGCAAAGTTTCGGTGGGTCGGCTGAAAGCGTTGAAGGCGTTGATTCTGAACGACAACGCAGGCGTCACTGCGGTAGGCGGACTGGACCGGCTCACGCAGCTGGACACCCTGGTGCTGTCCCACAACGCGGTGGAGGCGCTGGGCGGGTGGCTGTCAGGGGCAGTAACTTTAAGAAAGCTTTCAATAAGCCATAACCCGTTGGGCCCCTCGCTGGGTGCCGCGCTGAAGCCGCTGCGCGCGCTGCAGGAGCTCCGCGTCAACCACTGCGGGCTGGAGGATCTGCCGGCGGAGCTGGTGGCCAATTCGCGGCTGAGAATTCTGGATGCAGGCGGCAATATGATCAACAGCTGGGAGGCGGTGGCAGTGCTGCGAGACCTCAGCTTGCGGCAATTGAGCCTGAAGGGGTGTCCGCTGGCGGACAGGAAGGACTACCGCGAGAAAATCCTCGAGATGATGCCTCGGCTGGAAGTGTTGGACAACCAAAGAATGATTCCGGGTAAAAGGAAAGGAAGAGAGCCGCCGCCGGCGTGGACTCCCGCGGGTGTGGTAGTGGAGGCAGCAGCGATGGAGGAAGAAGCGGCGCCGCTGTCGACTGGGGGGGAGGAGAAAACGACTGTGGGGGAGGAGAAAAAGAAAGTCCCCAAAAGGAGGAAAGGTGAAGGCGCTGCTGGTGGTGGCGGTGGAGATGTTTGCGGTGGAGATGGGGAAAGAAAGAAAGAAAAGGAGGAGGTAGCAGAGCTGGTGGAGGCGCCCGCGGCCAAGAAATTGAAGACTGAGAAGAAAGCAGCAGAGCCGGTGGCGGCAGGGCGGGAGGAGAAAGTTATGGCTCACAAAAAGGCGGCCGCTGCAGCTGAAGACGCGCCTCAGGTGGCAGCATCAAAGGCGAAGAAGAGGAAGCAGGTGAAGGAAGCAGCGGCGCTAGCGGAAGGGAACGAAGCAGACGATGATGGGGCGTTGGATCCTGCGACTTTCTTTCACTCAAAAATCAATGTTTCTTCCCGTGGAGGAGGCAGCGCCCAGGCCCCCAGGCTGGAACCCAAGACCACGGGGGTCGTCAAGGTGTCGACAGTGGCAGGCGGCGGGCAGAAGAAGAAAAAGGAGAAGGCGGTGAAGTTAGGGGAAAAAAGCGGCGGTGGCTTGAAAGAAGGGAAGGCGGTGCGAGGGAAGGCCGCGCTGCAGGCGCTGCTGACTGAGGGAGGAGAGGATGTGAAGGGCGGGCTGCCTGCGCTGTCTGGGTGGGACTGAGCAGCTGCAGTGGTGCTCGAACAAATAATCAGAGGTCCGTTTCGACTGTGTTTGAGACCGCAAAACTAGATGAGTTGAACGCTGGGTGATGTTGATGTAATGCAAGGCAAGAAGATCATGTAGAAAGTACATTATTACTTGGAAAATCGCCCTGATCCACCGCTGGGAGCGGCTGCTAATGGAGTTTGATGCGGAACACGAGCTGGCTGACGTGATGGAAATCATGAACGGAGAGGAGATAGAGTGAAGAGAGGATTCGTTTTTTGTTTATGACTGTGGCAGAGATTGCCCTGATGTTCTCGAGGGCCGGAGAGCGAATAAATGCAGAGCAATATTATTATATTATCTAGCACTGCATTTTGTAATTTACATCTATTTTTACAAGCAAGATACGTGTCACATCGGCATTGGACAGAAAAAGGGCCGTGTACGTTACTGATGCATGTGAAATGCACCGAGGAAAAAGCATGGCTCGTGCAAACTACAAAACAGCAAGGTATTGGTACAGAAATTGAGACAAGGGCTTTACGCACAACGGGCACGGCTTAATACGAAGACTGTGAAGAAAGAAGGCTACAAAGAAGAGAGCTTGGGTAAACAAAGAAACAAGTGCAAGCGGCACAATCTTATCGAAACATGAAATATAAGACATGGAATGAATTTCAAGCAAAGAAAATGATGTATATTTCTATTCGTAAGGTATACACACGACAATTCGCCATCGTGGCGCGTACAGTACTTTAATATACACGGTACGCAAAAGAATTAAAAAAATGAAAAGAAACCAGGCAATCAAAGGCTCAGCAGACGCATGGACTGACACGAACATAATTAAAAAAATAGGGGAAAAGAGCTATTTATCAAGGTCGAGGAAAAAGAATCGAAGTAAAATTTTTATCATCGGTGTCCTCTAAAACCTGCACAGGATAGAGCTTGAGAACCCCCCCACGAAAATTTAGATCCATCTATACATTCGCATTCATCGATCCTGCCTAATAGTCGGGCAGGTTTTCAGTCTCTCCCTGCTGCGAGGAAACGCCGTTGCCGATTTCTGCCTCAGGTGAGCGAACGTACCCTAGGTCAACCCACTGCTGGCGCAGCTTGCGGAACATGACCTGCGGCAGGTCTGAGCGCACGCTGAACTCCTGGGCCAGCAGCTCCGGGCGCAATGTCTCCACCATGAGCTTATCCTCGCCGAGAATCTTCATCATGGCGCTTCGCGCCCAGCCGTCCCAGGCAGCTGCGTTGAACGCGCCGGTGCGGTCCCACTCCAAGTTGCGCACCAGTGCAAACCGGTTGATGCTCTTGTTCGCGGAGATGGGCACCTGCAAAATAGAAAGAAAGAAAACGAAAGGCTTATTAAAGGATGAAAATTTTCACGGGAAAAAAACAGGAAATCAGGCAAAAGAAGGGGGGGCAGTAATAACAAAACTTACGGTGTTTACAAAGGTGGTGAAAGACAGCCCGTTGCCAAGGGTGAAGGAGATTGCCGAGGTTGACGGCAGAAACGCCCGGGCAGTGACCTCCACCGCCGGCACCTTGGTCCACTCCCACAGCACCGACGCAGGCTTGTTCTGCAGCGTGAACGTGGCGGTGACGGAGTGGGCGTCCGCCGTGCACCGCATGTCACGAATCTCTGGGCTCTCCTGGTTGCCGAAGCTGTCACCGTGGAGGTAATGAATGTGCGACATGTCGATGGCGTTCTCAAACACCGGGAAATGCCCAGTTTCGAACTCAATTTCGCCGTAGACCGGCTTCCACGAAGGGTCTGACAGCTCAGGAACGGAGGTTGAAGGAATGGGCGGGCGGGCGTCGGCAGGGAGGCTCTGAGGGCCGTACCAGAGCCACACGAAGCCGTCGCGCTCCTGCACGTCGTGGGTGGGCACCATGGGGCGGCGGGGGAGGCCGGCCTTGGCGCCCTCGGCGGGAACGTCGCGCAGGCGGCCCTCCCCGTCAAGTGCCCAGCCTGCGGAGGGGGGAAATGAGTGCAAAAAAAATATAAAAAAATATATATAAAAAAACAGTTGATATCAACGTCGCAAACACAATATTTGCCGAGATTTTCATTTCAACAGGGTTGAGCTGGTTCTGTTCACACGAATTTAATGGATTCCTTCCCTGGGGCTTCTCAATCGAGCTTAAGAACCCTCGGGTTGTACTGCCTCGGGTTACACTGGGCATGTGAAAAAAGATAAACGCACCGTGGTAGGGGCACACCACGCAGGAGTGGCCGCCCTCTTCCTTCAGCCACCCCGAGGACAGCGGCGCGCCGCGGTGGGGGCACGCGTCGTCCAGCCCCCGCACCTCCCCAGTCACAGAGTCGCGAAACAGCACCACCCGGCGGCTCAGAATGTCGACGCCCAGCGGGGCGTCCGGCTTCAGTGCCTGCGACAGCGCAGCGGCGTACCAGAAGCCGTGCAGGTAGGCGCGGCGGTCGGCGAGCTCCTTGCGCCGCCGGGACAGCGTCTCCAGGGTCGAGGGGTCGAACTGACCCGGGCGCAGGCCTTTCTTTTGGCGGAGTCGGCCCAACCGACGGGGAGGCGGTGCAGTGGCGCCAGGGTAGGGGGAAGGGGGGAGGGTCTGCGGTGCTTTCTTTGTATGGGGCCTGGAGGGCGGGGCCAAAGTAGCGGATGCCAGGGGAGCAGCGGGGTTGGCGGTGGCGGTAGAAAAATCAGACATATCTGCGGGTTTGGGGGCTGGGGAAGGGGGGAACGCCTCGGTTAGGCCTTTGTAGAGGGCCAGGCGCAAGGGAAGCATGCGCTTGGGCAGGGTAACGAGGTTTTTGAGGGCTTGGCGGGCGCCCTGAGCATCGTCTCGGTAGAGCTCCAGAACGCCCTTAATGGCGACGACGTCGATGATGTAGAAGGTGGCCCAGCAGGCGATGGCGGCGGCGTGGTCTGCCAGGAAGAGCGGGGGCGCGAACTGGCCCCAGAGGCCCAGGGCGGCTTCCACGGCAACGTGAGAAGCTTCGAGGACGGCGCCGCTGGAGATGCCGAGAACGAAGGCGCGCACAAAGGGCTCGAGGTAGGCATCAGGCACAGCCTCCTGTACCACGCAAGTTGAAGCAGTTTTCAAACTTATTGAGCCAACAAAAATTCAGTCTCAAAAGGCAAGGGTCTCTTGGTTCTTGTTTTTCTAAAACACGACGAGCTTAATCATCCTCGGAGTATATACTGGGCATGTGAAAAATAATGTCAAAAATAATTCGCACCTCAGTCGCGAGGGAAGCCGGGCTTTCGTTCTTCAGGGCGTGTGCACGCTGGGGAAGATGCCTGGTGATTATTTTGACATGCTGGGGCAGTTTGACGCACAGGGGCCGGGGCCGGTGCAGTTTGAACATCCTGATTTGACAGAAACAAAATAGCATGCGTCGCAGGTCAATGCCCGGGGAGGAGAAATTAAAATTACATATATACTGTTCCAATGCTTATTTTGAGCAGAAAATGGGGTGTTTGGTGCACAAAAATTGCTGGTTTTCGTTCGGTCAGACGTTTTCTTCCTGCATTTCTTCGAGTGGAGCTCGATCATTGCGGGCAGTATTTTGCTTGTTGGATGCATAAAAATACATGCTACATCGATCCGGATGCCCGTGAGTTGACGGCCAGGCGCTCGAAATAACATTCAAATTCAAATTTCATTCGACAGAAAATCACCCCAAATTTTGCCTCATTTGAGATTACTTGCCATCCCACAATCCACGTTTGATTATTTTAGAAATTTCTAAAATTTCTAAAGCATCAGCTGCGGGGTTGAAATGAACAAGTTGCTCCTGCTGCTGGCGGCAGCGGTCCTCCGGCGTTATTGGCTCCTCCAGCCTCTTCCCAGCAGACTGGCGACCCAAGATGCCGTATTTCCGAAGCCTCCGACGATAGCGTACGAGAACACAGCCAATACCACGCTGCAAAGCGCCACGAAACTCTTTGAAGGCCGCTTCTTCGGTGTAGGCGAGTTTCTGGCTCGCCTCAAAAAAAAAAAAAATCCTTACAATCATAGTTCTTTTGACCATTACTTTCAAAAAAAAAATGATCTTTCCTTAAATTTTCTCTCTCGCACGATTCCTCCCCCACACTCTAGAGTCGGTTGCCGTGGACGCCAAAACCAACACCATGCACATGCTGGACCGCTACGGCAACTACTACACCGCACCAGTGCCCCCCAAAGGCTCCACCACCTGCCCCGAGCTCACCCCAGCAGGCTACGTCGGCCCAGGCCGGCCTCTAGGCTACCATCTCATCGGCGGCGATAAACTCATCATTTGCGACTCCCTCAAGGGGCTCACAGCCCTGGACCTCGCCTCCGGGCAGCTCACCATTTTGGCGAATCGCGCTAGCGTGGACTCCCCCATTGCGCCTGGCTCGCCCATTAGCTACGCCAACGATCTTGACATTTCAGCCGACAGTGGCGCTATTTACTTTACCGACGCCACTGCCATCCCCCCAGCGCTCAATAGGGCCGGATTCTATGACACCATGATGTCGTACCTGTGAGTAATGTCTTTCACGCCCTTTTCTGCCAAGCATTCATTCATTCCATTGCTCTTTCGTCTTTTCCACCTCATTCTAACCCAAGCACGCCGCTTTTCTGTGCTGCAGCCTCACCGCCATGCAGGGCGGCGCCACGGGGCGGGTGTTGGTGCACCGCCCTGCTAAGAAAACTACCCATGTGCTGGCTGCTGGGCTGTGGTTTCCCAACGGAGTGGCGCTGGCAGCAGACGAGTCCTTTCTAGTCGTAGCAGAGACCTGCTCGCAGCGGCTGATAAAGGTATGGTTGAAGGGTCCAAGCGTGGGAACCACAGAGGTGCTGCTGGACGGCCTGCCTGGCTATCCTGACGGCGTCACTCGGGCCGCGGACGGCACTTTTTGGGTGGCGATCATCATCAAAGATCTGCCGCTGCTGCGTGCGGTGGGGGCGGGAGGAAAGTACGCGCGCTGGGCGGTGTCGTGGATCCTGCAGGTGGTGAGTCCGCCCATGAAAAAGTGGGGCATGGTGGTGAGGGTGAGCGAGGAAGGAGAGGTGCTGGAGATTTTGACGGATCCTACAGGGGTGAGAGTTTCGGGGGTGAGCGGGGTGGCGGAAGCCGAAGGAAGGCTGTATATGGGGCATTTGTCGGGAGATTATGTCAGTTTCATTGATTTGTGAGTGCTAATATAATAATGAACAACGGGTATTGAAAATTGGGTTGGCAGCACACACACACACACACACACACACACACAGTTTTATTTCTTTTCAGCAATAGATGGCGAGCATTTGATTCGGCAGTTTTGTTTTTCAGCTTTTTTCCCCTATTGTGTGAAGACGCCCCGCCCCGCCCTTTCTTCTCGATCGAGTTTTTTCCATTCTTAGTTTTCCTATTTTTACTAAAATTGTGAAAGGAATAAAAACAAACGCCATCACCACTACCAGCAAGAAAGAAAAGAAGCCATTACATTACATCACCAAACAAATTATAAACGCCAGCAGCCAAAGTTCCGCCATGATTACACCACCTTCTTCAAAGCGATCTCCAAGGAGCATGCTCTCCCAGCGCCACCACGGACCCCTGCATGTCCGCGCCCAGCGTAATTCGCGACGCCAGCCGCGAGTGGGTGTCTATCGACCCATTTGATGCCAGCTCAGATAGCCACCGCACGTCATCTCCCTCGGGCGCAGGCAGCTTGGTGAGCAGCTCGTTGGGGACCTTGACGTGGGAGTCCACGCTGCCGCTGCCCTCCGGGCTATACGCCACAACTGCATTTGTTGAAAATGAAAATGAAATAGATTTTAGAGATGATAAATTCTTTAAAAAATCGCACAGTGAATAGTTTTTTCAGATGCAATAAACTGGATAATGTTTGGCTTTCGAACAGTATTCTACAGCTAGAATGCTTTAATATAAAGTTTTAATTATAAAATTTCTCACCATCGTCGCCCAAGGTGTCGGTGTGCTCCTTCAAAAGGTCAGCAAGACTCTGACCCATCAAGCCGCGCAGCGCATGCCTCTTTCCCGCTTTATCGATCACAGTGACGTTGACGCTGCACATGGAAAACACACTGGAGGTGAGAAGCGGAGAGGTGAGGGCGGACAGAAGGAGGGTTCTTCTCACATTTTGTCGAACACTGAGGGAGCTGATCCGGCTGCGCGCGCCCATGACGGGATGTCTCTCCCTGTGATCAATCCGCAGCGCGAGACCAGCGCTCGCAGAGTTGAGGCCCGAGACATGAAAATGATATTGAGAAAATTAACTGCAACCCTGGTCGCTGGCAGCTTCACTTGTGAGAAATCAATGCGTGATGGATGCGCTTTGATTTTTTTTGTCTGCAAGCATGCCAAAATTTGGCATTTTTTGCTATGAAAAAGAAAGAGTTTTTCCGAGTCGTTTAGAGAGCTCGTGAGCAATTTCAAAGCCAATTGTTTATAAAGTACTCTCGGCAACGCTGATCCAGGCCTGCAGGAGTCACGACGCTGAGCACGAGCGTCCACCGTCTTGCTCAACGATGGCCGAAAGGAGACACTATGCCAGCGACGACGATGGAAGCGGGAGCGAGGTTTTTGAAGACGCAAACGACCTCACGGACAGCGTGAGTCGCGCAGCCTGGGCCCACCGCACCCTCAAACCAACTTTTTTTGTCTGAACCACCACCGCTTCCTCTCTATAAAACATTGCAGGAGAGCACCCTTTCCTCCGACGGCGAGGAGGAGGAGCAGCCAGAGAGTCTGGAAACCGGCAGAGCAGGAAGGGGTGCGGAGGAAGCAGAGGTCCCTGCAGAGCAGGGATTGGCAGAGGCAGTCCAAAGCATCTTTCTAGAACAAGGAAGCGAACAGGCAGCAGAGGAGAAGGAAAAGGCACTTTTACAAACGCACCGCTCCTCCACTCACGAAGCACAACAGAAATGCCTTGCGGCCAGGATGGACGATCCACCGCTGGAGGAGGAAGCAGAAGCGGCGCCGAGAAAGGTGGACACCAGCTGGGCGGCAGTGGAGGACGACAGCGACAACAAGGCAGCTCTGGCAACGGAAGAAGCCAGCGAGGAGGGAAAAGAGGCAGAAGGAGGGGCAGGGAACGGCGCAGGGGCCCCCAAATCGCAGGTATACGAAGCGGAGAAGCGTCCTGAGGGTCCTGAGCCGTTTTGGCAGCAGGGAGACGGCGGGAGAGGCTCCTGGAGGGAGCGAGGCGTCAGCGGCAATGGCGGCAGAGGGTTTTATGGCGGCAGAGGGCGCAGCCCGTACCCTGGGCGAGGGCGATGGGACAGCCTCCCAGCTGGCGGGCGAGGAGGCCCCGTGGCAGCGTACCCTGGCCCTCAAAGAGTGAGGAACAACAACCACTTTTCCCCCTTTTTTATTTACAATGGACCTAATTATGATTCTGAACTTGCAGCAGCCCTGCCCCGCAGCAGCAGCGCGAGGCCGCGGTCCCGTGCCCTTCAACATCCCCAGCGGGCGCGGCGGCAGGGGAAGGACATTCCAGCAGCAGCAGCAGTACAATTCAACGCCGCCTTCTTCGTACGGCAGCGGCCACTCCTCCATTGCTGGCGTGCATCAGCGCTACCCGCCCGCCCACCGCGGCACACCCCCTGCGACATCATCTGGGTTCGTGATCCCCCCTCCTCGCGCTGCTGCTGCGGCTGCGGCTGCTTCGCATGCTACGCTTGCGGACGACGACGCCCCGCCCCCAGGATTCGAAAATTTGCGAGAGGACGACGCGCCGCCGCCCGGTTTCGAAGACGAAGCGCCCCCTGGGTTCGAGCACGTGATACCCCAGCAGAAACCCAGCGGATTTTACACCCCAGGCGGCAGGCGAGGCGGCGGCAGGTTTGCGGGGCGGCGGGGTGGGCGAGAAGGGAGAAAAGCGGCTGCTCCCAGGGAAATGGCAATGCATGCCCCTGCTTTGCTGCCACCTGGTTTCAGGCCACCAGAGCCGCTGCAGCCTCCCATTCCGCCAATGGGGGCAGATCAGTCGGCGGCGGCCCTGTGGCAGATTGCGCTAGGCGGGTTGCCCGCTGCGGGGGGTACCGTGCCCCCTGCGCCCAGGTTCTTCCCGCCGCCGAAACCGTAGAAATGTGAGAAAAAACTAAAATTTGGGCGTTTCTGGCGTTTTCGCCCCCTTGGGCTGTTGGCAACGGCGCGATGGGGCGGGGTTCGCTGGGGCTGGCGCCGCAGTCGTGGTTTGTTGGTTGTAATGTGTGTAAGAGGAGCCCAGAATGATTGGAAGCAAGAAAAAGGCGAGATGACAACAAACAAGATATCTCACAAGCTGGAAAATCTTCTGAAAAAAAGATTTCAATCTCCACCACGCGAATTTTGCCACACACAGCTTTTCATTTTCAATTTCATTCAATATTGTGGTGTTTTTGTGATCAGTATCCACGTGACTCGCACGCCCACGGAGGCGGAGTAGGCCTTGACGCTTTGGAGTAATCCCAACACATATGCAGCCAGAAAACAGCCTTCACCTCCCTCAAGCTCCATCCACTTTGTGACCAAGAGCCAGAACAGCCAATATGGACTCGCTGCCGTCGACCAGCGCGCCGTTTGGCGTCGCTGGGCTGCAGTCCACGCAGAAGCCCGGGCTCTCAGCCGCAGACGTCCACGTCCTGCTGGTGGACGACGAGCGGCTGAGCCGCACCGTGGTATCCAACCTCCTGCGGCGATGCGACTACAAAGGTGAGAGCGCTGCCCTAAAAATTGTCATCCCACCTCTCATCCACACAAAGTTCGCTCACCCCCCATCCCCGCTTCCGTCTCCACAATTGCAGTCACCACCGCCGATAATGGGGCTGAAGCCATGGAACTGCTGCGCTCGCACGCCCCCGGCACCTTCAATTTGGTACTCACAGATGTCTGCATGCCTGAGGTCAACGGCATCCAGCTGCTGCAGTACGTCAAGCAGGAGGAGAACCTGCGCTCGGTGCCCGTCATCATGATGTCCTCCATCGAGCAGGGCGATACGGTGTACGAATGCGTGTCCTCGGGCGCTGAGGAGTACCTCGTCAAGCCGGTGACCCGCAGAGAAGTCCAGCACATGTGAGCAATACGACTCAAACCTGCTTTCCCTGCATTTTGGAACATATTAAATTTCGGATTTTTTTTATTTTGGATATTTTGAGATCTTGGAAATATTGCTTTTTTTGGTGATATCGGCAAGGGATTGACAAGAATCTTGGGTTTTTCCTACATTTGTAGGTGGCAGCACGTGCTGCGGAAGCGCAGCGCCCTGGCTACGGTCCCGCAGACCATCTCTGGGGAGCTGGAGCAGCCTGAGGGCGGCGCAGGCGCAGCAGCGTGTGCGGCAACCACCACCACCACCACCACTGCTGAACCCCCGCTGCCCGACATGCAGGCTGCAGGGCGTTTCTTGCGGCTCATGCGGGCGGCTCGAGAGCGCGAGGCCGCAGAGGTGCAGCAGCAGCTGCAGGAGCTCGACGAGGACCTCGCAATGGTGATAAAAGCCAGCGGAAGCGACGGCGTCAGCGACGGCGTCAGCGAGGCGCCTCGGGCTGCCAAGCGGCAGCGCACAGACGGCGCCGCCAGCAGCGGGGAGGCATCCTCCAGCGATACGGCAGCGTGGCGCGCGGTGGCCGCCCGCCTGGACGCCCTGGAGCCGCTGTACTTCGAGCGGCGACGGCAGAATTCGAGCTTTGAGCTGCCCCCGCTGGATTCGCTCGCAAAAGACCTCAACGTGCTCGCCAGAGGCAGCGCGCTGGTGCCGTGCGCCACGCTGCGCGCGGGGGACACCGCGTGCCCCCAGGAAATGGTGTGTTGCGCCGATTTCGACGCTGACGACCGCCATTTTGCCACCGTCTCCGTTTCCCGCTCCATCAAGGTGTTTGACTTCTCCGCGGTGCTGGCGTCGCCTGGGGCGCTGCACGTGCCGGTGTGGCGTGCCACGACCCGCTCCAAGCTCTCTTCCGTGTCTTGGAACACCTACGTCCGGTCACAGCTGCTTACCTCCGACTACGACGGCCTCATTCAGCTGTGGGACGCGTCGGTGGGGCCCACCGCGGAGGCCGCGTCCTTTGAAGAGCACTCCCGGCGGGTGTGGTCTGTGGACTTTTCGCGCGCGGACCCCTTGCGCTTCGTGTCGGGCTCCGACGATGGCACCGTGCGCCTGTGGAGCGTCAACCAGGAGCGCTCTGCCGCGGTCATGCGCGCTCCTGCCAACGTCTGCAGCGTGCAATTCTCCCCCACCTCCCCCCACCTCGTTGCCGCGGGCTGCGCCAACCACAAGGTCTACCTGTACGACCTGCGCCGGCCGGACATTCCGGCTGCCGCCATCGCCGGCCCCCGCCGCGCCGTGTCGTACGTGCGCTTCATGGGGCCGCACTCCCTGGTGGCGGCGTCTACCGACTCGGCCGTGCGGGTGTGGAGCGTGGAGGAGGCGCTGGCAGCAGGCGCCAGCGACGCCGCAGGCGCCGGCGTGGCGCCGCCCCCCCCGCTGCACCTTCACCGGCCACCGCAACGAGCGCAACTTTGTGGGGCTGTCTGCCACGGATGACGGCTACATCGCCACCGGCAGCGAAGACAACTCGGTGCATGCGTACTACCACACGCTGCCGTTTGCCGTGGCATCGCACGGCATGGGCGACGGCAGCGCCAAAAAGAGCGACAAGGGGCCTGCTGCGGCCAACGCCAGCAGCCAGCGCGCGTTCGTGAGCTCCGTGTGCTGGGCCAGGGCGGGGCGGCACTGCCTGGCGGCCAACAGCCAAGGCGTGCTGAGCGTGCTGCGGTTGCAGTGAGTAATGGCCCGTGTGGTTGCGATACCACTACGCTACTACCGAGTATGATTAAGTATGATTTATGTGTTCAAGCTGGCAAAATGCTGTGTGTATTACCCACCCTCGTACCAAACTTTTTCCCGACATACCCTTCTCCCGTTTTCTCTCACTGATGTGTCTGAAAATGACGATGATGACGATGACACTCCAAACGAATGATGCCCTGCGGGATGCTGAGCAATTTCTCTTTCTCACCATATTTCCACACACCCCACCCGAGATGATCAACCAATGACGACTCCAATTTTTTTTATATTTTCTGATGATTCTTATTCTTCTTCTTCTTCATCATTCTTCTTCAATGATTCTTGTGTCTTTCTGCGACACCCACTCCCCCCCTCTCTCTCTTCACGTTCCTGTTTTTCATGCCCGTGTGTTTCTTTTTTCTACGGTTTCTCTGTTTTCTGTCTATCACAGAGAGGGGTTACAGTGCCGCGACCTCCCCTTGCGCTGCGTTTCCAGTTTGGCTGTCTGTGCGCCCGAGGGAGTGCCGCATTTCCTACCAATGATTGATCCACTTTTGATTTCTCCAGCATCAGCAGTCATTTTTTCTCTTCCGATTTTTTTTCTCTCCTTCTTTCTCTGTGGGGGCACTCCGAACGCGGGGTGTGCCTTGATTGAGGAAAAGAGTGACAGTCTAAAAAAATAACAACTACGGTGACGGCTCTTTTTAAAAAATCTGAACTTTTCTCTCTCCTCTTTTCACCACCTACTTTGTAAACTAGTTTTGAGTTATCATTACAGCGAGTTTGTGTGTGTGACAAAGCACCCAGCATTGAGTGGGTTGGATGGATTTATGAGGAGGCACTGCCTGGCAAGCGTTAGCAATGGTAGAGCACAGCACCGCGCCGTCAACAAGCAAGCAAGACCCGAATATAATACCCCTAACCCAGCAAGTTCTTAACGTCAGGCCAGAAACTATGGTATTCGATCTGCCCTCGGGGGAGGGCGGGGTGGATGCAGCAGGCAGAGCACAGTTAAACAGTAATGTAGGTGCACAGTTCCTTACTCAAAGGTTTCCCTCGTCCAATATTCGTTTTGAAAGAAAACTGAGCCAACTCGATTTCATCTCCCGCTCTCCATCTCCCAGCTTGATAAAAATTTCAAGGTGAGCAACGTGTTTATTCACCAGGGGTGCTGGAGGCCTGATTTGCCGCAGTGTACGGCCCCTGCTGCTGCTGCTGCTGCTGCTGCTGCTGCTGCTGCTGCTGCTGCTGCTGCTGCTGCTGCTGCTCCTGCTGCTTATTCCGGGCTGTTCCTCTGCTGCATTATTCAAAAATTGGGGGGAGGGCCGCTTAAAAAAAATGTTTTTTTTCAAGTCTTTGATAATTCTTCCGCACTCTGTAGGCGTTCATCGCAGACTACAGCATTTAAAAAGAGAGAGGTAAGCCCCGGTTGAAGCGGCATGGGGCTGCTGCCTCTTTGCTGCATAAAAAAAGTGAAGGGCCCCTTCCAGTCTAGATTACGAAGATGAAGAAATTTTACAATATGGTGATTTATTTAATATATTATGCTTGCACATGCGGTGGTTCGCGCTCCCTACTAGTTAGCTCATTGTAGCTGCCAGTGCGTAAACTTTGGTTGTTTACTGCACTGCGACGTCGGATGCTTCACTTCCCCGTGGTATCGTAGTCTCTATCGGACGGGTACAAATGGCGGGTGCCACATTTCCAGTGAGCACACCGGGTAGTACACCATAAACCCTTAAGCCAGGGGTTGAGTGACCGCTGTAGATGGGAGGGGTGCTGGGCGGGCCAGCATTGCCCAAGCGCGAACCCCAAACCGGACGGGCCGTTTGCCGTCCGGAGAGTCCTGCTTTCCCCAAATTTTTTTTTCCTCTTTCTTTTATTCATGTCGGTCGCGCCGGTGGGGGACTCAGGAAGACAGGGGCCAGAGTCTTACATTGTGGGCGACGGTGCGGTATCGGCGTAATGCTGTATCCGTACGCCCCCAGTACCTGAGGTTGATCCCACGGATGGAAGGGGGTACTCCGCCTTACTGTGGCGGGGTGAGTGGCACGTCGGCTTGCACCAACCTTGGTAGTAGACGTTACAACCATATGTAAAACCTCCAAACCTCCAAACCTCCTCCATGAAAAAAATTCAAATTATAACCGCCTGTCCTGACCTACGCAGATTCTTTCCGCCTTGGCTTAAACATGGCGTCTGCTGAAGAGCAGGCCTCCAGGGCCCGGGCACTAGCGGAGGTCAGTGTCCCTTTTCCCGCCGCCATGCTCTTCGCTTTCTTCCCTTTTTCGCTTCATCCTTGTGCTAGACCGTTTGACCCTTGCAATTTATCTTGCAGACCCCCTTCCAGCCGGCATCTGCACCGCGGGACGCCGGCGAGAGGCAACCAGGTGCATACATGCTCTTTGAAAAATATGATCAGTTTTTCGTCCACTTGCTCTTTATTTTACCTCGCCGCGCTCGACCTCACAATCCAGGTTGTGATGACCGCGTCTCAGCTAACGCCAGCGGCAGTAGCGCGGCCACTTGGGCAGCGGCAGCAGCGGCGGTGGCGGAGGCAAAGGCGGTGGCAACCGCGCACGGGGACGGCGAGAAGACGCTTGTTGCGGGTGCCAAAGATCAAGAGCATCGCGGTGTGTGGCACTTTACCCCTTGCCTTTCAAAAAATAATAAACCCTTTAACTTTTCCCGCTGCCGCTTTGGTTAATAATAACTCAGTGCGTGTTTACTGAATTATTTGTACTACTATTGCAGATCCCGCTGACCTTTCTCTGGCCGAGCTCCGAATCAAATACCCCCAGTATTATGTTCGGAGGAGGGCGCTCAATGCTGTGAGAATCAGCACCTCGGCGGTGAAAGATGAGCTGCGCAAAGGTGACGACCTCTACATCAAGTTCGCCCCGCTTTTGAAATCTACAATAGCCTGTGAGTTTCCGGAGCTGGGCAAAGCCGTGTTGCGCATGCTGGCGGAGCAGGTCCTTTGTGGCGGATGCGAAGCAGAAGCAGAGGGGGTGCGCAGTGTCATTTTGCGCAAGGATGCGGCGCTGTCTAGTCTCATCGACCGAACAGAAGCATTTCTGGACCACAGCGAGGGAAGATACGCGCGCATGAAGAAGGCGCGGCTGGAGTTGGAGGCGCAGATTGGTGCCGTCATTAGCGCAATCGCTGCCAAGGGAACCCAGCTGTGCTTTAGCCGCGGCGGCGGCGACAACGAGGGCTCCGCAGCGCAGCCGCAGCCGCCGCCGCAGCAGCAGCAGCAACAGCAGCAGGGGCCGTACACTGCAGCAAACCAGGCCTCCAGCACCCCTGGCGCGCCGCTTCTAGACCTGCTTCCCCCGCGTCACCGTGTTAAATTCGTCCGCCTCTCGGCGACGTACGCCGCCCTTCTGTGCGATATCGCAACAATGGAGGACCTGCAGCCCAACCAGCAATTTGCGCGCCAGCTTCTGCAGTTCAAATCCCTCGCGGAGCTCATGAAGGGCTGCATGCAAGGTATTTTCCAGCTCCAGGATTGGCTGCGTGCCGCCATGAAATATGCACTCGAGAATGGTGCCGGACTGGACGATGTGCAGCACCTGCGCATTGAGGTGGAGCAGAGGATGGAGCAGGACCTGCAGCTGACAATCGATTTCATTGAGTACTCTGGCATCTACTTGGAGTGCCCCGGAGGCGAAGACCCAGCGAACGTGGAAGCGCAGGCGCCTGCGAATTATACCTGGGTGGCGCCTGCAACTTTCGCCGAAGCGCGAGAGCACCTCCACCTGGCGAAGAGCGCAGTCGCGTCGCCGCGGTACCCTGCCCACGAAGGTCACCAATCTGCGTCTTCCCTCGCAGGTGTGGAGAGGCCCGTCGCTGTCCCCGTCTCTCTGGCAGCCAAAAGGGCGCCTGGTGAGGGGGCGCAGCCGCCCCACGCCATTGCCCGCAGCTCCAACGGGCTGAAACGCACGGCTGAGCACGATGGTGTGGGTGAGGGGCCGGCGGAGAAGCGTTTTGCGGCAGTGCAAACTTGTAATGCACCCGCTGGCGGAGGGTCTGCTGGGCAGGCAGCGCAGGGCCCCGCGAAGAAACCTCGCAGGCATTCTAATAAGGCAGAGAAGGCCGGTGGCAGACAACCCCGCCCTAGGAAAGCGCCTGCCGCAGCTGGTGAAGCGGCGGTGCACTGGAAGCGCAGTGGCAGCACTAGCAGCGAGCCCTCTGATCCCTCACCCCCAGCGCCTCGCGCCGCTCCCTCTAAACCTAACCCCGCCCGGCGGCGGTGGTTCAGTCGAGCAGGTGGAGACGTCAGCGCCCTCCGCTGCGCATTCCAGCGCACGGGGTTATGTAGAGCAAGGTGCAGCTGGGGGTGCGCGTGTCCCAGCGGCGCAAGACTCTTTGGCCAGCAAGGAAATGCGTCGGGTGAACAAGCTCTACAAGGCTGCCTCTCCGCCCCCGGCAACGGCAACCCCTGCCATACCTGACGACGGCATGGACTTCCAGGAGCAGCAGTCTTCGCCCCCGGCTGATTTAGACGACGCTGACGATGAAGATGAGGATGAAGGTGAAGAAGAGTGTGAGTTGTGCATTTTCATGTCTCGAAAGACCGCACCGCTGTACTACATCTGAAATACATCTGATGAGAATTTTCTTTTCAATTCATTCACTCTATGTCATGGTTCGAGCACGCATCTAATTTAGTTACTATATTTTGAAAATCACAGAGTCCACTTCAAAAATTTGCCTCTTTTGCAGTGCGCCTGACCCCCGCTCGGGAACAGGCTATCGATGCCGAGGCCGCCTGCCTCGTGGCCGCCATCGACCACTTTCACCAGACCTCCGGGCTCCAGCGCTGCCTGCCACCATTTATTGAAACTCGTATTCAATACAACGCGGCGTTCAAGTCGATGATGTGGCTTCGCAATCATCACGGCTTGACGTCGAAGCAGGTGGCGGCGCACCTGAGCGTTCATACAGTTCAGGACGCCAAGCGTGCTGCCGGGCTGTTTGGGGGGGGCCACCTGAAGAAGGGGGACCGGTTAGGCGCTCAATACCGGAGGGCTGGAAAGGTGACGGACGCAGAGCACCAAGCCGCCCACGCCGAGTATAAAAGGTGGTTTGCCCTTTGTTTGTTGAGGAGGGGCTTGGCAGCCCCTCCTCAACCCGTTCCGCGTCGGAAAGGGCAAACCACCTTTTATACTCGGCGTGGGCGGCTTGGTGCTCTGCGTCCGTCACCTTTCCAGCCCTCCGGTATTGAGCGCCTAACCGGTCCCCCTTCTTCAGGTGGCCCCCCCCAAACAGCCCGGCAGCACGCTTGGCGTCCTGAACTGTATGAACGCTCAGGTGCGCCGCCACCTGCTTCGACGTCAAGCCGTGATGATTGCGAAGCCACATCATCGACTTGAACGCCGCGTTGTATTGAATACGAGTTTCAATAAATGGTGGCAGGCAGCGCTGGAGCCCGGAGGTCTGGTGAAAGTGGTCGATGGCGGCCACGAGGCAGGCGGCCTCGGCATCGATAGCCTGTTCCCGAGCGGGGGTCAGGCGCACTGCAAAAGAGGCAAATTTTTGAAGTGGACTCTGTGATTTTCAAAATATAGTAACTAAATTAGATGCGTGCTCGAACCATGACATAGAGTGAATGAATTGAAAAGAAAATTCTCATCAGATGTATTTCAGATGTAGTACAGCGGTGCGGTCTTTCGAGACATGAAAATGCACAACTCACACTCTTCTTCACCTTCATCCTCATCTTCATCGTCAGCGTCGTCTAAATCAGCCGGGGGCGAAGACTGCTGCTCCTGGAAGTCCATGCCGTCGTCAGGTATGGCAGGGGTTGCCGTTGCCGGGGGCGGAGAGGCAGCCTTGTAGCGCTTGCCCACTTGGCGCATTTCCATTTCCTCGCCGGCGTCCCGCGGTGCAGATGCCGGCTGGAAGGGGGTCTGCAAGATTAATTGCAAAGGTTAAACGGTCTAGCACAAGGATGAAGCGAACAAGGGAAGAAAGCGAAGAGCATGGCGGCGGGAAAAGGAGCACTCACCTCCGCTAGTGCCCGGGCCCTGAAGGCCTGCTCTTCAGCAGACGCCATGGTTCGTCCAAGGCGAAAATAATCTGCGTAGGTCGAGAGGCACGAGATAGGCGGTTATAATTTAGAATTTCCCCCTTCACTTTTATTATGCAGCAAAGAGGCAGCAGACCCATGCCGCTTCAACCGGGGCTTACCTCTCTCTTTTAATGCTGCAGTCCGCGACAAATACCTGCAGAGGGCGGCAGCATCAAAGACTTTTGAAAAAGGACTCTTTTAAAAGCAGCCCTCCCCCCAATTTTTCAAAGCATGCAGCAGAGGGACAGCCCGGAATAAACACGTTGCTCACCTTGAAAAAATTATAAATCTGGGAGATCAATCTGGGAGAGCGGGAGATGAAATCGAGTCGGCTCAATTTTCTTTCAAGGTTAGTCTTCTCCGAAATTCACAAGGGAGCTGGAGCGCCGGTGTTTGTTGCAATTTGAACAATTAAATCGCATCTTGCACTGCGCTCGCGCTCAGGGTCGCAGGCCAGGCGCTGGCCAGCCATGACGGCCTCATCTTTCAGCACTATTCTGGCGCCAGAAGACCATGCTGACGAAGCCACGGGCTTCAATTTACAGGCATGACAATGTATGAAACCAACCCTGCACCCCTCACCCACCCCCAGCCAAGCGCGCCGCAGACCATCAGACCGCCAGCTCCCCGCTTGTGCGGCCCAGCCACCATCATCCTACTCTTTCTTGCTGCATGTACACTATCTATATGTTTACTGGTCACTGCTGCATGCCTGGCTATCAAACCAGTCCGTAAATGGTGTAATGATTACAAAACTATTGAATTTTCGACTGTCAGCCAAAAATCACACCCCTCACACCCACCGACACACAATCAGAGAGCTAAACTATGTGCAGAGACGTAACCAAAAGGTGCGCAGCAAAATAAATGCAAAAAATGGGTCTGATAGCGAAAACACGAGGCCACCGCTGGAATGGCTTGCTGTACTTCCTAAAGACCCTGCCTGCCGCCGAGACAATGCCCTTGGGCAGCCCCACAACTAGGCCCCCCTCATCATATGCCATAGCTGGCCCACGGCGTAATGCTCCACTCTCACCAACATTTGCCGCAATTGTGCGACGGTGGGATGGGCCCGGGAATTTCCAAATACGGCGGAACGGCCTCAAATAACTTCAGCGATGCGGGAATTGCGCCCAGAGTTAAAAAATGTGCGAATTATAATTAAAAAAAGTCAAACCAAACAACGCAAAATCCTCCGTTGTTTTGTACTCACCACGGTGCTGACCCAGGAAGATGCATTGACGGCTGCATCGCTGCCGTCGTCCCGCGCCTGCGCCTGTGTCGGTGCTGCCGACAGCACTCGGGACTTAAACCTCGGGCCAGGCTCGCTTTCGCCGCCGCCGCCGCCGCCGCCTCCTCAAGGCCACACCCGAGAAGAGGTGGGCAGCGCCACTCGGGAGGCTGCATCTGAGGCGGTCTGCAAAGTGCGCGCGCGCGCGCCAGTAGCAGGCCCCCCTTGTTGGAGCCGGCACCGTCATTTCTCTGCTGCACCCCTTCATCCTCACCTAGAAGGGCGCCACCTGACGGGTACCACTAGCCATGCCTCTGAGAGAGACTCCAGTCCGCCGAGTCCGCCGAGTGCGCCGCAGCTGCGGCGCTGTTTGAGGTCGCAGAGGAGGGGGAGAAGGAGCGACGTCTTTGAGAAATGTCAGGACAAGGGAAATTCAGTGCCGCCTGTTTGAATTATGTAAAACGTGCCAAGGGTGTGAACGGCGCATTAATCTGCAATGAGCGATGTATGAATTTTATGTGCGGTTGCGCGGGCCGATAATGTCCCACAGGTTTCAGGTTTCAGGTTTTGCATATTGGTGTAACGTCTACTACCGAAGTTGGTACCGTGGGTTGGAGACGTTACCTTCGCGAGGTTTGCAGGTTTGGAGGTTTACAGGTTTGCAGGTTTTGGTTAAATTGTTTAGTTTCAAACTAAGTTTGCAGGTTTGCAGGTTTACAGGTTTGCAGGTTTTGGTTCGCCCCTATAGAGAACCGCAAGTCGACGTGCCACAAACCTCGCCACAGTAAGGCTGAGCCCCCCTTCCATCCGCCGGATCAACCTCACAAAAAAAAAAACTTTACATCGAAGATGGAGATTGGTTTGGCAAGCTGTGATATTTTTTTTGGTTTTTCCTCGATAATCAAAAACTGGAAGCGTCTAGTGCATGCATCTAAACCAAATTCACCCCTCGTAGCCACCGGAATCGCCGTGTGACATACGGGGAAGAAAGTGCACAAAAATTTCGGCGATCGAAAAACCGCCCCAAATAACCTTGCTAGCTACATCCTTGCAGCCTGAAAGTTCCCAAGGTGCCAAAAAAAACCTGCGAAGCGATCGCTCTACCCCTGAGCTACAACCCCAGATCCCAAGGTGCCAAAAAAAGCCTGCGAAGCGATCGCTCTACCCCTGAGCTACAACCCCAGATGCATCCGGCTGTATTCTTGGAGTTGGAAGGAATCGAACCCTCGGCCTATCGCACAACCGAAAAACCACGTATGCACGCGAAAACACCTGCATACGCCGTCTGCATACGGCATAACCTGAAATTGCAAAAGAACACTTCGTTCAAACCGATTCCACGGCCCTCCCAGCAAACGTTTAAACTCATTTGAGCTCTCTGCACACGTCTACAGACATCAGGGATCCAGCTGGAAAAAAACGGACAGCAAATGATGCTGTGACGGGCGTTGAAATTAATTTTTTGTTCCACCTCCGAAACAAAAACTATGTTGGGGCTCGCATTTTTAGCATGCACGGCGCCTATTTCCCTGCAAAGGACTGTTCTGTCGAACCTCTCTTCTCTGAGCTTTAAAACCCATATTTTCGCCCTCGCCATCAAATGCGATACCCGCTGGAGACGTAGCCAGCGAGGGCTTGGGACAATGGGCCGCTCTGCGGATCGCCAGAGCTTCCTCAAGGCTCGGGGATACCCTGTCTGGCTCTTGCGTTGCGGCTTCCTAAAATTCACCTCTCAAGAGCTTCAATACAAATGAATTTTTGGCGCGAGGAGGTTTGAGGTTTGAGGTTTTACAGATGGTTTGACGTCTACTACCGAGGTTACCCCTATAGAGAACCGCAAGTCGACTTGCCACAAACCCCGCCACAGTAAGGCAGAGCCCCCCTTCCATCCGCCGGATCAACCTCAGTTCTGGGCTTTGGCCCCTGCCCCCGAGTCCCCGACGGCGCGACCGACACAGGAAAACAGGTGCAGAGCAGCAAAATACATGCACAAAACAGGCACGGTAGGGACTCTGACAATTTTAGGAGGGATAATGTTAAGACTTGTGCCGCGCAGCGGCACTTCTAGGCGTTTCTGGCCAGCGAGGAGATGGAGAAGGGCGAGCTGGCGACGCGGGCTGCCGCGGAGGTGACAGCAGCGGCGGCGGCGGCGGTTGGGTTGCCGGTGGCGGAGCCAAGGGCGGCGTGGCCACCGTGCTGGGCGGCAGAGGCGCGCGCAATGCTAAGGGAGTTCGGCGTGATGCGCGCCAATGGCTCCCTCCATGACGACGCGTCAGGACTGCTGCGCACCAATGCCGAGGGGAAATGGCTGGCAGCACTGACGGGGTCGGCAAGTTTGCAGCTTAGCACTTATCTCGACACCTGGTACCCTACACCGCTCTCCGCGGAGGACTACGTGCCCCACCGCCACCTGCAGAGTGCGGAAGGGACGGTATTGCAGGCACTCTTGCCGAGAGCGGACAGAGCAGCGCTGTCGCGTTTCCGGCTAGGAGTGCAATGGATCCGAGTCCCAAGGGTGGGGGAGAGTGGAGTCTGGCACCCACCAGCCGTGTGCCCCCTGTGCGCGCAGCCAGGCCCGCACCACGAATCGCACATCTTGCGCACCTGCTCCGCGCTGCATCAAGAGCGGGCGCAGGCGGCCACAGCGTTGGCAGCGGCGCCAACGACTAGGAGCCTGCTGGAAATGGCGGAGGCAGACCTCACCCAGGTGGCAGCCCTGGTGCGGGCGCACCTGGAGGGCGTACAGGCGGCGAATAAAGAGAGCACAAGGAGCGAGAGAGAGTCAAGATTACGAAGATGAAGAAATTTTACAATATGGTGATTTATTTAATATATTATGCTTGCACATGCGGTGGTTCGCGCTCCCTACTAGTTAGCTCATTGTAGCTGCCAGTGCGTAAACTTTGGTTGTTTACTGCACTGCGACGTCGGATGCTTCACTTCCCCGTGGTATCGTAGTCTCTATCGGACGGGTACAAATGGCGGGTGCCACATTTCCAGTGAGCACACCGGGTAGTACACCATAAACCCTTAAGCCAGGGGTTGAGTGACCGCTGTAGATGGGAGGGGTGCTGGGCGGGCCAGCATTGCCCAAGCGCGAACCCCAAACCGGACGGGCCGTTTGCCGTCCGGAGAGTCCTGCTTTCCCCAAATTTTTTTTTCCTCTTTCTTTTATTCATGTCGGTCGCGCCGGTGGGGGACTCAGGAAGACAGGGGCCAGAGTCTTACATTGTGGGCGACGGTGCGGTATCGGCGTAATGCTGTATCCGTACGCCCCCAGTACCTGAGGTTGATCCCACGGATGGAAGGGGGTACTCCGCCTTACTGTGGCGGGGTGAGTGGCACGTCGGCTTGCACCAACCTTGGTAGTAGACGTTACAACCATATGTAAAACCTCCAAACCTCCAAACCTCCAAAAGGGGGGCCGTACCGTCCATCCCTTAGTCCATCCTGAGAATAAAAAGCAAATTTGACCAGGGTAAGGGCCGTTTTGAATTCACACTCCCTTTATGGCAACGTCCCTTTCTTGCTATGCCCTTTCTTGCTATGCCCCAATAGATGCCATGATCCCTGCTGTTTCCCCAGTTGTTTAAAGCTGATCAGTTAGTTTGTAAGCATGATCTCTTCAACTGTAATGTATGTATGTATTTTTTCACTTTCTCAATATACCACGAGGAACACTGCCCAAGCGGAGGACGCATAGTAGGTGCCGGTGCCTACCCATGTGCCATCGTCCCTGACCTATCGAGTATACCACAATCAAAGAACCCGAGTCTTATCATGTGGGCAAAGTATAAAGAGTTAAAAATATATAATTGGTCCAGAAATTTACACCCCCCGGTGTTTTTAGAAGAAAAAGGAAGGAAATGTATGTATGTATGTATGTATGTATGTATGTATGTATGTATGTATGTATGTATGTATGTATGTATGTATGTATGTATGTATGTATGTATGTATGTATGTATGTATGTATGTATACCTATATATATAGACCAAAGTTCGCTTTCCTCAAATTCGGGCCTCTTTTCGCACGCACTGAGCTCGTTATTATTAAATAAGTTCGCCGAGGAAAGGGAAACCAAGCGGCTCGCCATGCAACGGTACCGGGCTACAAAAAGCTGGCGTACATTTTTCTTTTCTTATACTTTTCCATGCAAGGCCGATGCGGTTTCACCCCCGCCGGGTTTCCCTCCTTTCCGATCTCCCTCAAAGCATCCAAATTAACATTGCTTTGCAGCGAGCCGTATGCCAAGCAGGATCCTATTTTGTTCTGGAAATAATTGTATTAGAACATAAGTGGTTTGGGGGTCTCTGCAGCCGCTGCACCCAGCACCTTTTCTATCGAGTTTATATCCATTTTTTAACAACTACTTGAATAATTTTGCCGGCAAAAAACACGGGCATGCCGAGTTTTGTCTGTCAGCTCACAGAATTGAATTTTCCCTTTATTTGAAAAACACTCATCTTTGTTTTCAGAAGCACAGCACACTTTCAAGACAATTAAGGCGCGATTTTTGACAGAGTGTGCGCGCAAGAAATCAAAGAAATCCAGCTATGCGCTTCATTGGCTTTCAGGCGTGCTTTATGTGCTGGGGCTGTCGTCGCCGCCTCAGTCGCCACAAAGCGTGCCTGCCCCTAAGTCCACGCATTCGAGCGCATAACCTGTGGCGTGTACCACGACGATGATGGCCAGGTGGACAAAGCGGATGGCCGAAGCCAGAAGAGAGCACGCCGGGATGACGCTGAATGTGGCGACAATGACCAGCCACCCGAGAGCGAAGCTCAGGAGGGGCGTGGTGAGATGGCGAGAGCAGAGGTACCAGTGGCTCCGGCTTCGGCTGCGACGACGGTAGGCGCAGCAGCCTGGGCTCAGCAACGACGGCAATGGCGGTGGAAGGCACTCTCAGCTCAGGAGGAAGGGGGGTGGTGGCAGGGGTAGAGGCGCCCCTGAGCGAACAGTCCCGATGAGAATCATGGCTGCCAGGCGCACCAGTTTCTGCGTTAAAAACAGCGAGAAAATATTTTAAACAGACTAGAACTCCAGATGCTGTGCAGTTGGCAGCGACACAGACGGCTGCCTTCAGGCAGGTCGCAGCGCCCAATACCCGATGTGTGGGTAGCTGCCTTCAAAGCATAGGGTGGGAGCCAAGAATTTATTTATTTATTTGTATTATTTATTTTGATTTTGAAGAGAACTGATCTGAAATAAATTATTAAAAGGGCCCACCTGCCCGTCAATCGCTTTAATCAGAAGCCGTATAATAATACCATGTCGCAATATTTGTACGTGTTTTTATTTAGCACGAAAAATTGGCGGGAGGATGCAGACCCCCAATAAAAACTCCTCCGACACCTTCATCTCTTTGTAGCTGGGATTCAAGTAATTGCACCAAAAAATCTTCAGCCGTGATGTCTGCTTGCACCAGGCCTGCTGGCGCTGAGATTACACCTCAAAGTATGTTTGGCACCTGTAGATCGCTGCCTCGCACCGTGCGCGCCTCCGCTGCGGCCCACAACTCCTCCCCATCAAACCCACTAGGGGTCCACGCCCTGGTGTTCTCTGGAGCCTGGGACAGAGCAGCTGCTGAAGTTGCAATCTCGGGCGCCGCAAGGAACAGTTACTCCCTCATAGAAGGTGTGTCTCTCTCTTTCATTAAATTGCTGCATGGTACTACTTCTCATCCAACCACCCTCACATCACACCCGCTCGTTCTTCTCCCACCATTAAATAATAATTTTAACCATGCAGTCCCGCTGCTTGAACCCGAGAGCGTGGACGGTGCCATGACTAAAAGCCTCTTATTAGACCACGGCATCGCCGCGTCGGCCTCCCTGGGGCTCCGGCTGGACGCGGACGTCAGCAGCGCCGACCCAGAGTGCGCTGCAGCGGGGGAGGCCTTGCTGAGAACTGCCCTTCACACTGCCCATTCTTTTGGCGCCCACTACCTGTGCGGCCCGATTTACTCCGCCATCGCCAAGTATCCAGGCAAGAGCCCCAATTCCCTGCACTTTAATATAATTTTCAACCATTCACTTTGGTTTAAAGCTCTTTTCTTTTTTACCGTGCAGGTCCGCCAACTTTAGAGGGCCGCAGCAACGCTGTGGCGGCTCTGCGCCGCATCGCAGCCGAGGCAGAGGATCTGGGGGTCGTGCTGTGTGCGGAGGTGATCAACCGGTACGAGAGCAACCTGCTAAACACCACAGCGCAGGCTATGGAATTTTTGAGTGACGTCGGCCACGAAAACCTGAAAATTCACCTGGATACCTTCCACATGAACATTGAGGTACCGATTTTATTATTAATGCCAATGCCGGCTAGTTTCTGGTGTTTATTTCGTCTTCAGTTAGTCCGAAACTTGTTATGTTGCAAATTTCCTTATTTCCTTTAATAATTGCAGGAACCGTCGATGGCTGCAGCCGTCACAACAGCCGGCGACAGCTTGGCCTATGTCCATATTGGCGAATCCCACCGCGGCTACCTCGGCAGCGGCTCCGTTGACTTCACCGGGCTGTTTCGGGCGCTGGCTGCAGCGGAATATTCTGGGCCAATAACTTTCGAGTCTTTCAGCTCGCGGGTGGTGAGCCCCCGGCTGAGCGCTGACCTGTGCGTGTGGAGGAACCTGTGGGAGGACTCTGATGACCTGGCGACGGTGGCGAGGGAGTTTATGGAGAGGGAGATTGTCGCGGCACATCGGCATCAAGTATTGGCCACCATGAGCACGTAAATTGCGCTCTAGATAATTAATAGTGCAGGATATGAATTGTTTTATTTTATGCATGTTCTTAATGATTTTCAAAAAGAAAGGTATATTTTTTGTGATTCACAGCGTCAAGCACAATGCGCAAGCATTTTTCCCCCTCTACTAAGTGGGACGGTGCATGCACTTAAAAGCATGGCCCGCTCTGCTGGCGCTCTCCCTTTCGGCATGAAAATTCCTTGAGAATTGAAGACTCGCACTGGTGTCAGGCTGGCGAGGCCGTAGTAGCAACTATTTATTGCAACAAGTAGCCAAGCTTTACAAAATAAGCACGATAAGTACTATCCTTGCCGTGAATTTGCACATTTTTGCATTAATTCGCCGCCAATCATTAACCGTTTGTTTTTCTTTTCTTATTACAATTTCAATATATTTTTTTCCATTCAATTATTACTTCTGCTTGCACTTAAGTGCCAGTCTGCTATGGGGCCTTTGTTGCCTTTTTGTGCGGACTTAAAACCCTTGTAATGTATGTATGTAACCGCCCTTGCATCTCTGCTGCCTCCGCCTCCTCATGGCGAAATTAGCAGCGCCCAGACAACGTTAACGCCATAAATTAAATTCAAATTAGCCGCTTGCAAACGTAGAAAACTTCGAATTCTTCCTCGAATTCTATCCCGCCACATCTCCACATCGGCTGCGAGTTATTCTGCTATCTATCAGCGTACAACCATCTCTAAGTACTGTATATCGAAAGCCCACCCCGTTCACTCACCGGTAACTCTCCCCCACCCCCGCCCGACCCTGAAATTAAACCCTTCCTGCGAATGTTCCTCCCAATCGTCTACTATCTATGAGAGATGAAAGCCTCATTCCTTACAGGGGTTGCATGGCACCAATGTGGCTCGTTCAACACTGCCCAAAGATGTTGATGCGGTATAATAGTGATTGGGGAAAAAGCAGAGTACTATTAAAACAAACCGAATAGAAAGGGGAGTAATATATTTACGTAATAGTATTTACGCGGTAGCTGCACTGGCGAGCCTAAAACAGTAATTCTCAAAAGCAATGAAACATATGGGATATAAAGCACACATTAGAATGGGAAACGAAAAAAAAACTACACGCTCTCAGTTTGCTTTGAAGACCTAAGCCAACGGAAGGAGGGGAAAACTCGGCGAAAGAACAAGTATCAACACGCTATAAAACTCACTAAAACTCATCAATTGTTGTACCTGCCTTTTGGCGTCGCCTTTCCTGATAATACCAACTCCCAGTGCAACTCTTCCTGCTCCTCCACGTCCAGGTCTTGGTCGGGCTCAAAGCGGAGGCCCTGGCTGCTGAGGTCGTCGTCCGAGTCGAAAGGCTCGCTCCTGCCGCGGCCCAGCCGCCTGTCTCGCAACAGTCTGCGTGGGGAGGAGCTCGCCGCATCGGCGGGCTGCTTCCCCAGCGACGCCAGGCGCTGCTCTGAGAAGGGAGGCAGCCAGGCGCTGTCCTCAACATCCAGCCCGCGTGCCAACGTGAGCGTCGCTCTTCCCAGCCAGCTCAGCGGCTCCTGCACCATGCATGAACATATTACGATTAATTGTCGGGGTGGGGGCGAGATTGGGAGAGGTGGAGACGGTGGGATGCACCCTTCGCGTCATTGATCACTCGTGAAACATGAACCCGCCGCGAACCCAGCCACGCAGCTCACCTCTGATGCGGCTTCGCCATTGCTCTCTGTTCGGGACCACCGCAGCGTGTACACGAGTGCGATTACGGCGAAAAGCAGCGTGCGAGACACTGCGGGGGGCATGAATACCTTGGCTCTTGGCTTGTCAGCCATCACCAGACGCTTTTTTTTACCTTCTATCAATGGAAACAGATGTATTTGGCCTTCAGCGGCCCGGAAATGCCACTCATTGCTCCCCGACACTTTTTGAAGGAAACGTTGACTCCTTTCTATTTTACCAGCAAATCAGGGGTCGGATGGGTTCGAATTTCAAATACCTATGTGGCGCCCACACAAACCAGTAGCTTCAAGCTTACACATTCCGTTCACAGCAACAGCCTAGGGTTAAAAACATATGCAGTCCCCCCCCAAAATAGAAGAATTTATAAACTAAAAACAAGCCCTGCCCAGCATTTCTCTTTTTCCATTCAAAGCCCAGGCAGCGGGTTGGCGCGAGCCTTGATGCACCGCGCCATGGTCTTGCTGGCGCGGCTGATGGCGTCCGTCTGGTAGAACTGCGCCACCGAGGTGGCCAGCGCCTCCTTAGACACCGGCGCCTTTTTCGCCCGCGCCTCCACCGCCTTGACGTACTCCCCATTCAGCCACAGCGGCGGCTCCACGGCGCCCTTGTTCGCCAGGTGGGGAGCCACCTCCGCCAGCCGCTCCCGCACGCCCTCCAGCGTGTCGTACGGCAGCGCCGCCCCTGCCACCTCGCTCAACGCTCGCAGCACCTTCCAGTCGTCCCGAGCCTCCGCCACGGGGGCCACCGCCGCGCGGGTGGACTGCGTCCGCCCCTCTGTGTTCACAAACACCCCAGACTTCTCGGTGTAGGCCGCGCCTGGGAGAATAACATCGGCTCTAGCAGCGCCGCGATCACCGTGGTGCCCCTGGTAGATTACGAACGCGTCCGCAGGGACGTCAGCCTCAGAGTAGTCGTCCGCTCCCAGGAGGAAGACAACCTTGGGAGCGGGGGCGTTGGGCGCGCGCGCGCGCGCTGAGGGCAGGAAGCCGATGTCCAGCGCCGCCACTCGGCTTGCAGCGTCGTGCAGCACGTTAAAGCCGTTCCACGCGGCCTCGGGCTTCACCACGCCGGTCTTGTCGACGAGCTTATGCACGCGGGCCAGCACCGCGTCACGGTCACCCCGTTTCAGCACACCCGCCCCCACGATGACCATGGGACGCTGAGCACCCTTCAGCCGCTTGTGCCACTCCGCAGAGGCCTTGGCCAGCGCGTCCAGCGCGTCTGCGCCCTCGCCGAGGTGGTCGTACGGGTAGGTCAGATCCTCGGGTGCGCCAATCACGGCCACAGGGGTGCCTGCAATCACCGCCGTGCGCAGGCGTGCGTTCAGCACCGGCGCCTCCACCCGAGGGTTGGTTCCCACCAGCAGGATGGCGTCCGCCTCGTCCACGCCCTTGAGCGAGGAGTTGAACAGGTAGGAGGACCGCGCATCGGCGTCCAGATCCGCGAATCCGGCCTCGTGGCGGAGGTCACTGCCGCCCAGGCGGTTCACCAGATCCTTCAACGCCACCATCGACTCAGCGTCCGCCAGCTTGCCCGCAATCGCGCGAATCTCGTTGCCCTTCACCCCCGTCAGCGCTTTGGCGGCGGCGCCCAGAGCTTCCGCCCACCCCGCCGGGGCCAGCCCGCCGGCGGCAGCCGACCGCACCATCGGCGCAGTCAGCCGCTGGTACCGCAGCCCGTCGTACTGGAACCGCGTTTTGTCGGAGATCCACTCCTGGTTGACGTCCTCGTTCAGGCGGGGCAGGATGCGGAGCACCTCCAGCCCTCGCGCGTCCACTCTGATGTTGGACCCCACGGCATCGCTGGTGTCGATGCTCTCGGTGGTGCGCAGCTCCCAGTTGCGATAGGTAAACGCCGCGGGCTTTGAGGTGAGCGCCCCCACGGGGCACAGGTCGATGACGTTGCCGGACAGCTCTGATGTAAGCATCTTTTCCACGTACGTTCCGATCTCAGAGTCCCGTCCCCGCCCCGTCACTCCCAGGTCTTCGACCCCGGCGACCTCTTTGGCGAACCGCACGCAGCGGGTGCAGTGGATGCACCGCGTCATCACGGTTTTGACCAAGGGGCCCAGGTTCTTGTCGTGCACAGCGCGCTTGACCTCGGTGAAGCGCCCCCGGTCGGATCCGAAGCTCATGGCCTGGTCCTGCAGGTCGCACTCCCCGCCCTGGTCGCAGATGGGGCAGTCCAGGGGGTGGTTGACCAGCAGGAACTCCATCACGCCCTCCCGCGCCTTCTTCACCAGAGGGGTGTCGGTCTTGATGACCATGCCGGGGTTGGCGGGCATCGCGCACGACGCCACCGGCTTGGGGCTCTTCTCCACCTGCTCGCTCGGGAGGGGTGGGAGAACGGGTGTGAGCAGGAATAAATATTTGGGATAGGAGAAGAAGAAAAAAAAAAAGTGTTTGTGATAACCCAAGCGAGCGCACCTCCACGAGGCACATGCGGCAGTTTCCGGCAATCGAGAGGCGCTGGTGGTAGCAAAACCTGCGCGAAATGAGAAGGATAAAGTGAGAAGGGAAATAAAAAAATAATTTGCATTTTTTTAGTCAAGCTGTATTAACCCAGAATTCAGTGGGATCTCCTGGCTGCGAGGAAGATTTCCAGATCGACACCCCTCGTCCAGCAGCGCTTGCACAGGGCAAGGGTGTTCCCGGGCTACTAACCTTGGCACATCCACGCCTGCTGCCTCGCAGGCTTGCAGCACATTCGATCCCTTGGCCACTTTGACGGGCGATCCGTTGATGGTGACCTCAATCATGTCCTCAGGGGCCGCTGCGGCTGCCATCCAGCGCTGGGCTTGCAAAGAACATTGTGATTGCTCGGTAAGCGGCTTGAGCCGCTGCAGAGCCCGAAGGCGCTGCATGATTTCGAAGCTGACAAACGTAAAAGGGGGGGAATTAATGTTCAAACCGAACCGAGTAAACAATATTTCTGCGAAATTTCATTTGCTTTCCATTTTCGACCCAAAAATGTTCTCAATTTCGTCCAGCCCTCTGCGTTCATTACGACCTCTGTTCAATCAAACTCTCACGCCCGTAGCTTCCGCCGTCCACATACTTTACATCAACGCCCAGCGCAGCTCACAGTTTTAATATCGATCAAATCAAGGCAAGTAAGGGTCAGCATCACCAGTGGTTCCCACAGCAGGATTGATGCTCTCAATCACCTGCATCGTGGGCGGCAGGTCGGTGTTCACCACCTTGAAGTTTTTTCGCTCCTCTCGCGTCGCCGCGTCCCGCTGTATCCTGTCATTGATCGCCGACAACACCCGCAGCGCCACCGCCGCCACCGGCGCCCCAAAATCCGCAGTGGCAGGGTCCTCCCCCTCCAACGACACCATAATGTCCGACTGCGCGTACTTCCCCTGTCGCTCCTCCAGCAGCTGCGTCAATCGGCCCAGGGTCTGCTGGTACGCTGTGTCAAAATCAACCACCACTTCCCGCCCTTTGCCACTTGTCCCGCTCTCTTCCGCGCCTGTCTGGTTCAACAGCGGCCGGTTCTCGGTGCCCTCCCGCGCCAGCCGCCGCGCCAGCAGCGCGGGAGGGCCGTTGAGCCACACGGAGACGCCGGCAGACATGTGCCCCCAGTTTTGAGATCGGATGGGAGCGCCGCCGCCGGTGGAAATAATGCAATTTTTGAAAGGGGACAGCTCCTGCAGGACCTGGGTTTCGATGGCGCGGAAGTCCTCCTCCCCGTCCTCCGCGAAAATCTCGGGAATGGACTTGCCTGCCAGCTGCTCAATGAGACCGTCTGTGTCAAAAAAACAGTACCCCAGGGCTTGGCTCACCAGCTTGCCCACTGTGGACTTGCCGCTGCCCATCATCCCCACCAGGAAGATGCTGGTGCCCTGCAGACCCTCCACCGCCTCTGCCGCTGCCTCCTGAGGGAAGAAAAAAAATGACAACGGAGCGAAAAATGTTAATTTCGAGGGCTTCAAGGGTGAGCAAAATGCTGAGAGGGAGGGTAAAAGAAAATGAGACGTGGTTGACTGCCATGAACGTCCAGAACAATGAAACAGCTGCTCAATTCTCGCCTCAATTTGCTGCGTGAGTGCGGCATACTGCTTGTTCTCTTCTTCGAATTTCTCGCCAGAAGCCACGCGGGCGACATGGAGGGCAGCGCGCTTGGGCACGGGCGCCACGCGAGCTACCCCAGCGAGGCGCTGCCGAGGGAGGGCTGCTGCCACGCGAGGCAAGGTCCGCATGTGGGACATGCCCGCCACCGGCACGGGACGGTGCATCTGCTGGATCTGAGCCATGGTAATTGCGGGTCGAGCGCAATATCAGGAATAAGTACGGTGTGCAATGCGCTGCACAGCCTTCAATCGCCGCTTTAGAGGAGCCGCAAAAAGTAAAAATAATAGCAGCTGAAGGTGTCGCCCGGCAGTGTGCGGCCTGTTCACGCTGACGAAAATATGATAAATTTAACGATTAAAAGTCGGACATGATCGACGTACTTTGCCAACAGCTTGTCTCGACTTGCTCCCTCACTCACCACAAAAATTCAAAGTTTTTGTCCACTTTGGCACATCAAAAATATTCAAACACTCAAAAGGAAGAGCCTTCTCTGCGCTGTAGCTCGCCCAACCACCACGGCATGGATTTCCGAGATCGCAACCTCTTGTTGGCTGCATCTGCCGGAGCTGCCGCAGTGCTGCTCACCCAGAGAGCCATAAAACTAGCGTGCAATCTCTGGGCGCCGTCAACAGCGCCAGATCACCCCTCTCCAACTCCCACTTCAACCACCTCGCTCTGGCACCCTGCGCCCCATCCTTCGTGGTCCCCTCCCCAGCCCCAGCCCCCTCCCTTTGACCCCTCGGAAGGCTACCACAGCGTGGACCCCACCGCCACTCCTGCCGCTGTCATGTACCCTCTCGTAATATCTTCTGTAGTGCCTCGTCCCATCGCCTTTATTTCCACCTCAGGCTCTGACGGCAGCCGCAACCTGGCCCCCTACTCCTACTTCAACGTCGTGGGCCACTCTCCGCCCACCGTGGCCATCGGGTTCTGCGCCACGGGGCTGCGCGCCCACGGAAAGAAAGACTCGCTGTTGAATATTTTAGAGTCTGGGGAATTTGTGGTGAACATCATCAGCGAGTGGTTTATCGAGGCGGCAAACCACTGCTGCGGGAACTTCTCGTACGGGGAGAGCGAGTGGGAGCTGTCGGGGCTCCATGCAGTCCCTGGGATTATTGTGAAGGCTCCTCGAGTTGCTGAGTCAGCAGTGCAACTAGAGTGCGTGTTAAGACACACGTACGAGGCGAAAAACGCGGCAGGAGAGGTGGGGTCGACGGTGGTCATCGGCGAAGTGGTGATGTGGCACGTGGCCAAGGGCGTGGCAGGTAGGAAAGGAGAAAATCTACAAAATGCATGGGAATTTTTTTTTCATATGCCCAATAAGCACCGAGGATAATTAAGCTCAGTCACAAAATGCATGCGAATGGTGGCTTTCATGTAGCTGCTTTTTGTTTTTCTTAACAAGAACTAAATATGCGCATCTTTTCTTCATTTTTGCATTGCGACAGGCAAGTCTCCCAGCGGAAAGTTGGTTGTGGACGTTGAAAAATTAAAACCAATGTCAAGGCTCGGAGGCAACTCCTACGGCAGGACAGCTGGGCTGTTTGACCTCCCCCGGCCCGACAGATAGAGAGAAAGTAGAGAGAGCAATGAATGCTAGGACCATGAACTACCAGAAGAACTATAAATTCCTTTTATACGGGGCCTCAGTTGCCCTTTTGTGCGGACTTTAAACCCTGTAATGTATGTATGTATGTTATGTTTTTTTTTCCCGTATGCTCAGTGTACCCCAAGGATATCTATTATGAAATATCAATAAAAACATCTCCACGTCATTCTTTCGTTTCTCAAGTCTCAATTTACATTCTTTTTGTGTCACTTTTTTTTGTACACGGGCGGTTCATACTGTAAAGAAAGACTCGTCAAAATACGAGTGCGCCGGTTTTTTATTCAGGCTGCTGCAGCGGCGGAGTGGGCGGCGGCGGCGTACCCCCAACCGTGCTCGGCGTAAGCTGCAGCACAGACGTTGAGGTAGGGACGTCGGCAGCGGCGGCAGCAGCTACCGCCGCGCCTGCTTGAAGTGCCGCTGCAGCGTCTCCGGTTGCATTGGCTGCAGCCACCCACTCCGGCCCCACCGGCAGCCCCAAACGCCTGGCTTCTCGCACCGCCTCCGCTGCGCGTCCTCGCCGCAGCAGCAGGCTGCAGGCGGCCGCGTGGTCGCCCAGCCGCCGCCACATCGCCAGTGCCAACTCCCAGCGGGCCTCAGCAGGCACAGCATGCGCAGCAGCCCCCCTCTCCAGCCGCGCCGCCAGCTCCGCGGAATCCAGCAGCGGGGCGTGGCTCTCCAGCAGCTGGGAGACGAGGAACGCCTGTCCAGCGGCGCAATAAGCGCTGAGATACAAGTTTGCTACTTCCGCTTCCAAGGTTATTTTCGAGGCGTGGCAGGAGGCTACGAGCTCCGCCAGAGCTGCTTGGAGGTACCTGACGCTCGCAGCATCTGCGGTGGGGGTAGATCCAGCAGCGGCGACGGCAGCAAACGAGGGGGGAGATGCTGCAGGCGGTGGCGGTGACATGGCAGGAGTGGAAGAAAGAAGCGGTGACATGGCAGGAGTGGAAGAAAGAAGCGGTGACATGGCAGGAGTGGAAGAAAGAAGCGGGGACAGCACGCTCAGCGCAACTTCTTTAGGAATAGAGGCGGCTGCAGAGGCGGCGGCGGCTTTGCCGAGCAGTTTATTGTCAGCCGCTGCAGCGGCGGCGGCGGCAGCGGTGACTGCATCAAACGCCGCTCTCAGCTGCGCCGGAGGCGCGCGCGCGGTGATCAGCCGCCGCAGCATGCTGAGGGTGACGTGGCGGGGGTCTTCACGCGGCGCAGACCCCTCTGCGCGCCGCCGCCTCTGCAAGGAAGAAAGCGCGGCTGCCACGTCATCGCTGGCCTCCACCAGCGCCATCAAATCCATCCGCAGCCGCAACAGCCGCCCGGAGCTGGGATCCAACGCCAGATCGGGATGATACAGCGCCAAATTCTGTTGCGGCTCCTCCTTCATCTCCTCACTGCCCCGCATTGCTTCCCGCTCTTCTAATTCCGCTGCTGCCGCTCTTCCCGGCTCGTTATTGGGCGGCTCCTCCTCCACGAACCCGCGGTGAGCGCGCTCAGCAGCATCCCCATGGTTATGACCATGTTCGCCGTCCAGCAGGTCCCCGTGCGCAACCCCTAGAGGCGCTGCCCGGCAGAGCGGCTTTAATACTTGAGTGGGCCGGCCTTGAGAGTTAGGCCCAGCCCTCACATCAGCAGGGTCCACAGCGGAGGTGGTGCCGGTAGCTAGGTGATGAATAATTATGACGTCATCCACTACAGACAGCTCCACGGGGCCGCGTTCAGGCAGGGGACACTCGCCGTGCAGTGCTGTGGCATCGCGGTACACCCTATACACTTTGAGTGTACCGCCTGAGGAGGGAGTGGCGTCAGAGTCATCGTGCACGGCGATCAGCACGCGGCGGTATACCAGCAGCGTCCACACCTGCGCCCAGTGTATTAATTAATTAATGCAAGTTTTAGCGTTGAAGTTGTTGGACGTTTGAAAGCAACATTAATTCTGCTCCATTTTTTTGCGGTTTAAACTGCACTAGAACTCGTGTTTACGGATAACCTAGTATAAAGCTTGTTTCACCTGAGCTGGGGTTATTTGCAGCCAGGGCGCAGCGCGCGAAGCAGACGCCTTCATCGGCGACCCCCACGGCGGCGTGAGGTCCAGCAGCTGCAGCCTCAGCACCCCGGAGCGAGAAAACTGAAAGGGTTGCAGTTTGGCGCCTGCAGAGCCGCACCCCACTACCAGAATGCGGGTGGAATGCGACCAAGAAAACCACTGGACGTAGGAAAGGCGCTGAAAGGCTGTGGGGCGCAGACCCTGGCCGCTGGTCTGCAGGGAGAAGAGCTCGATGCCCTCGGAGGTGACCATGACGAACTCTGCGTCAGGGGCGTCGGTCCAGAAAAAGCCATGCAGCTCAGCGTCTCGTTTTCTGCAGGAGAGAAAATACAGCACACACGAGGAATTAGTTCACTTTTCTACAGCTGCTCGATGTTTAAGTGAACTTCCGCAGATTCGGCTGTATTAGAAGCATCGAGTGTTGGAGAGAGGAAACGCTCAGAAGATCTGAATTTTCATTGCGAACCACAGATAACTTACTGCGGCACCTCCACAAACATGTTGCCCGCCGCATGATCCATGATCTCCACCTGCGTGCGCGACCGCTGCAACGCGGTGAGCGTCCCATCCAGCGAAGACAGCACTGCCGTCACCGGCGGGCCCTCGCTGGCCAGAAAAGCCCTCGCCGTAGCGCTGCCCAAGCTCTCCAAGCTGCTCACTTGGCTCTCCTCGCTCAGCGCGCGGCGGTGGTACACTGCGGGGGTCAGCTGCGGCGGCGAAGACGCCGCAAACAGCGGCGAAAGCAGCTGGCTGACCATTGATCCTGCGCTCGTGAGCCTAGGGGTCTGGAGAGGGGGAGGATGGTCCTGTTCTGCCCCTGAAGCGGTGCGCTCGATGGTGCGGGGGGTAGGGATGGCTACGGCGGTCACCATGCGGCCTTCCACGATGTGCAGGAGCCCGGCGCCTTCATCGTAAAAAATTCGCTGGCCGCCGCCAGGATGGGGCACGTACAACACGCCTGTGTCCTCCAAAACCACGAACGGGGATGCTGGGTGGCAAGGAGGCGTTTCTCGCGCCGCCATATCGAGTTTATTTGTGTAAGAAGCTGAATTTATTGCGGTAAGAAGCGGCGTTTTTATTTCTCGATTTAAGATTCCAGAAGGTGCCGAATATCGGCCAGAAGCTCGGCTTTGAGGTGGTCTGGGACGCGGGACCTGCCCTGTTCACCAACCTCTGACACCAGGCCCTCGTGGGTAAGATCTACGGGGCTGCAGCGGGCGGCTTGGTCTGCAAGAATAAAATACGACGACGGGGTGATTTTTGTTATACTGGCAGCATTAAATATACAATTTTGAGCTCTCAAATGGATAGAGGATAGAATTAATAGAGTACTGAAGGCGAAAGAGAATAAATTAGAGCCTCAGGCGCACCTCTGCAAAGCTGTCGAAGATCGTCGGTCCAACCAGACTGCTCCAGCTTCTCCTTGGCCAGCTTCTTGAGTTTGCTGCGCTCGCCGCTGAGAAAGGCCTGTGCGTCACAAAGGGTTGCGGGTGAGATAGGCGCAATGGAGCGCCGCAAACTAAGATCACTCGATTTTCTCGGCATCTACCTTGACCTCGACTGTTTGCTCAATGGTCAGCACCTCTGCGCCGTCCTCGCCAGATTTGCTCATCATGCGGTTGCGCTCATTATGTTATATTTTAAACAAACAGTCGTCAATAGATCCGCAGAACTGCACCTAGGCCTATTTTTTTCTTCAAAGGGGAAGGCTTTAAGTGCCGCTAATTGGGGCATCTTCTGGCTTCAAAAAAATAATTTATATATTTGTGGGACGATGCTGATGCGATTGAGAACTTATAAATAACAAAATAGGTATTATTTTTTGAATCATTTTTTGCAAGACATATAAGAAATTTAGCCCCTTCAGCTGGTGTCCATTTCTCAATTGACCGTCATTTTACCATCTAAAACGAGATTTAATCGCGCACCGAACAGTGGGGTGTAGAGATGGGCTCGAAAGAACATCTCGACTCCACTGGCAAACACAGACATGGCCATCGCCCTCGTTCTCACGCGCTATCCGTGATTTTCATCCTGGGAGTATGCCTAGGAGTCGTCCTGGCAGAGAAATGGTACCTGCGGCATCAAATTTCGCCAACATCGGAGGCAGCGCTGGCGGCACTGCGAGCAAGAAAGGCAGCGGCAGCGTCTAACCGCAGGTGGTTCTGGTTCGGCGCCGGCAGCGACAGCAGCAGCAACAGCATCAGTGGGGGCGCCGCGGCGTTGGCGGCGGCAGAAGGGGAGCCTTCTTTTGTGACGGGCGCCGCACCAAGGAATGAACTGGAGAGGGTGCTACAGAACGTGGCTCCTGATGGGGAGGTGATGATCGTGATCAGCAACTTCCACCTCATCGAGTCGCAGTCACTGGAGATTTGGCTCAAGGTGAGAAGAGAGAGAGAGGGGGCCGGAATTATTTGAATACTTGGGCTTCGAGGAGAGTTTTTAAATTATTGTGACTCATGCAGGCTGCGAAGCGCATTCGCCACAAGAACTGGATGGTGGTGGCCATCGACAAGCAGCTACGAGACTACTGCAGAAAGCGTCACATCAACGTTTTCTACCGCCCTGTCAACGTGAGAAAAAAAAGCATTACTCAAGTTTAATTGCGCTATTTTGCTTTGCATGCGCAAGTCATGGAAGGCCCCACACGACGCCGCACCTCTCGACGTATTAGTCATTCGCATTCCTCCTTTCTTTTCTTCATTTCTTCCTTCCTCGCAGATTCCCAAGTCGCAGGCTGACGGCGGCGACAACCACGCCATCTCTGCCATGAAGTACGAAATCCTGGAGGACTTTCTGTCCCTGGGGTGGAATGTACTGCTGTCTGACGTGGACATCGTGACTGTATTGGATCCGTTTGACCACTTGTACCGCGATTCTGACGTGGAAGGAATGTCGGACGGTTTTGATGACCCCACAAACTACGGAGAAATCTACGGCGTGACGGATGAGTCTATGGGGTGGTCCAAGTACGCGCAAGGCGTGCGCCACATGGTGCTGAACTCCGGTTTGTTTTACCTAAAGGCAAATTCCCGCACGATGGACCTTGTCCGCCGCATTGCCTCGCGATTGAGGAAGCAAAAGGCGTGGGACCAGAGCGTGTTCAATGAGGAGATCTTCTTCTTGAGCCACGGCAAGTACAAGAGCCCGCAGGTGACGGTGCGGGTGATGCTGCGAGAAAAATTTATGAACTCTAAGTACCTGTTCAAGATCGCTCGAGACGTAACCACGCCGCAAAAACCTGTGATGGTGCACATGAACTACCACCCCGATAAAACGGAGCGAATGCGGGCGGTGTATGCGCATTATATCGAGGGTGACAAAGAGGCGCTGAAGCCGTTCCCTGGGGGGTCAGAGCCGGGCAGCTGATGGGACTATTGCCACTGAACAATAACCACTGAACTATAACTCATTATTCAGCGTAATCAATTTCCGTTTTTATGCGTTTATTTTTCAACCATCTTATTATTATTTTTTCAACGTATTTATTTAAATTTGAGGAGGAAACGAAAGATTACAAGGAGGAGGAGGATTATGTGCACGCAGGTAGAATGGAGATATAACAACGCAGAAGGGAGAAAAAGTTCCTCTATGATAATAATGCATTTTGCACGAGAAAAAACAGAATTTGGTTCATGAAGTAAAATTTTCATACAAGAACACCGCTTTACACCGTGAATGCCACCGCCTGCTTGTTCATACGATGGCGCCCATGGGGCTCCTCCCACCACGGGTCGCACCCCCCAGGGATGATGGCGTAAGCATTGAGCTTGGGGTGGCTCGTGAAGTAGTGGGTCTTGATGTGCTGAATGTTGACGCTTTCTTTAATCCCCGGGGTCGAGTACAAGTCTTGCACGTACTCACGCAGCGCAGGGAACCTGCACACGCAGAACCGATCGATAAAGATTAAAAAATATAATATCCGACGCCAAAGTACCCTTTCTAATATTGCAGCATACGGCGCGCTTTGCTCACTCTCGAATGGCCTTGTGGTCGGTCTTGAAGTATACCACGTAGACGGGGTCGAAGCGGATGAGGGTGACGAACAGACGGATGTCTGCCTCAGTGATGATGTCGCCGGCCAGGAAGCGGCGCTTGGAGAGGATGGCCTCGACGCGCTCCAGGGCGGCGAAGAGCTCCTCAAACGCGGCGTCATACGCGGCTGCAGGGAAATAACGTTGGCGTTCGAAAGCGAGTGAATAGGAGAGGAGAGTGCGTGATGGGAAATTTAATAAAATGTTAATTAGGCAATGCATATGCACGATTGCACGCTATATTTTATTAACAATAAGCTTCAAGTTCTAGTGTTGATGGTATGGAGCTTTCAAAAAAGCAAGAAAGCAAAAAAAAAAGGCAAGTATCAACGTCATCATTATTTTACTCACCCTGGCTGGTGGCGAATCCGCACTTGTAGACCCCGTTGTTAATGCTGTGGTATACCCACTTGTTCACGGAGTCGATCTCTTCCCGCAGCGCCTCCGGGTAGAGGTCCAGCGAGGGGTTGGCGGCAAAGTCGTTGAAGGCGGAGTTGAGCATGCGAAGGATCTCAGAAGACTCGTTGTTGACCACCGTCTTCTCCTTCTTGTCCCACAGAATGGGCACGGTGTACTTGCCGTTGGTGTCCCCAGCCAGATCGTACCTGAAAACAGTTTTTAAAGCGAGCGTGAGAAGGGTGATAATCTTGACGGCGGTGGTAAAGGGGAAGACATTATTTTAAGCAATTGTGTTGTTAGTAGAGCATCGATGTGCTGCTGTTTTGGGGTTGAGATTTGATGTTTTCTTTCTTCCCAACTCACAGGTCGCGCACAAACTTGGCGTGGTTGATCGGGTCGGGAATGCACCTGAAGAAGAAAGTAGCGACGAAGAAAGAAACTTGAGCAAGCCAACGACCAAATGCGTGCATGTAATTTGTCTGTTTCCCCGGCATCAAACTTAAATTTGAAAGAATCTCACCCATCGTGGCCGAAGCTGCCATGGCCTTCAGGATTGGAAACGGGGGCATCCCCGGGGGTGGTGAACGCCCAGCCTACAAAATAAACAAATATTTGTAAAAACAAAAGGGAGAAAACCCGTTGACATATAGCATTAAAGGGTTTTTTTTATTGAAACCGCAAAGTCCCCCCCCAATTCTCAATTTATACTTATTCATACTTACCTTGGTGGCCGTCGTTGGGGTCGTCCAGCCGGGTCTTCTGCCAGGTGGGGTGGGTCACCGACAGGCCGATAGCATCCTGCAGGCCCTTCATGTTGAGCACAGCGACGCAGCGGCTAGATTCGAATAGAAAAGGAAAGTAGACTCAAAATATTTTTACCAGATATAATTATGGGATATTAATGTACACAAATAGCTTCTTACCTGGCCCAGGGGCACGCCAGGCTGACGTAGAGGTGGTAGCGACCGGCTGGAGGAGAGGAACCAGGAAGAGAAAAGACGTAAAATGCAAGGGAAAATATTTAAAAAAACTAGTTTTGCTATAAAAACTTGCCTTCCGGCTCAAACCGGCCCCCCGTTTCAATAAAATTGCGGAAGCTGGCGTCTTTGCGGACGAAAGCGCCGGTGGAGGAGACTTCAGCGAGCGCAGTGCGGACCGCAGGGGTGCCGCTGGTGGGAGCGGCAGTGGCCATCGTTACGAGAGAGCGGCTGTGTCGTGGGGTGAGAAACGGGGTTGAGGATCTGGAAGGGGGCAGGTTGAGCTTGGAAGCGCCTCGACAGGCTGGGAATTTGTGCTGTAAAGGCAGGTTTCGTGCTGAGATGGACAGCAGCGACTTGATCATTCAGCAAAAAACAAAAGTAAGCGCTGCGCTGCTGCAGTAAATTGTATATAATTCATATACTTGTAAGAATTCGAGCGTGTGGCATTATGAGCAGTGGGATCACCAAATTTTGCAAAACTATTTTCTTCCAGACCATCGAAAAAAATGAAAAAATGGCGCTGAGTCTAGCATGGCTATTTTTGCCGTGTTCTGGCTGTTTTCGTGGTGAAGCAATTTAAAAAATTGTAAAATTGCCACTCCCCAGTCGGCTAGATCGGCAGACGCTAATGAAATGAAATAACATCTTTTGAGGCGAAATAACTCACAGCGAGCTAAAAATGAACCTCAGCAACGGGCTTCCCACCGTAAATGGAATGCCCGCCATCAACATGGAGAGCCTTGACAATTTGGACTTAAGTGGGATTCTTGCTGCAAACGAAGAGTGAGTTCCTGGCTGATCACCATGGCTTGTTCAAGCTCCTGTGCACCTCACATACATATACTTGCAATCCCCTCCAGGCTGCACAGCGTGGACGATTTTTTCAGCAGCTATGTTGCCGAACTCACGCAGAGAAGCAAGCGTGCTGGAGCCGAACGTGAGCGCTTCTACCCCTCACCCATTGCCACTCTCTTTCTGCTTTCACACTTGACAGCTCCCTCGCAGCCGCTCCCCCCAGCGGCTCTCCTCTCCACTGAACATCCCTCCAATGCTGTCGATTTGAATTGTTTTCCCCCACTCACACAAGTTGTTTTCATTCTCTTTCGCGTGTGCAGTGTCCATTGACCCCGCTACCAAGCAGGCGAAGGTCGCAACCAGCTTCAGCGGCGCCTTCCAGCAGTTTCCAGCGCTCGGCCCCCGCCCCACAGGGCCAGCGCAGCCCTCGCCCTTCCTCGGAGGCATGGGGACCAGCCTGCCGGCAGGCATCAGCCCGGCAATGCTGCAGCAGGCGGGCCTGGCAACCATGCAGCCTCAACAAGCTGCGGCGTATCAAGCAAATCTCGCCGCTTTGGCGGGAATTAGGCCGCCAGGAATGGGCGGTGGAGCAGCGAGGGCTGTTTTGATCCCTACTGTTTCTCGGCCCAGCTCGGAAGACAACCACGGCAGCCCTGCTAGCACCGAGGAGGGCGGCGCCAAGCCGAGGGGCGGCCGCGGCGGAAAGAGCGCCAGGCAGCAGCAGGCCAACAAGATTGCGCAGCAGCGGTGAGGAGATGCATGCATATATTGATCATTATGCACTACACGAGAAAAAAAATGACGTTTTTCTGCAAAACTGTACAATAGATAAAACTAAACCCTCCTCCTTTTCCGATTGTTTCTCGTATTATCTTCTCTTATAGTCTCTCATTACTTAGTATTATCTTCTCTTATAGTCTCTCATTCTCATATTATATTCTCTTATCATGTTATTATGTTTTCTAGGTACCGCGAGCGCAAGAAGCAAAAGTTCTCCGACATGGAACAGACGGTGGAGGCGCTGCGGCTGGAGCTGGCGCAGCTGCAGACTGTGGCGGCGCGCAACCAGATCCTGGAGGGCATGAACGACGAGCTGCAGCGAGCGTTGATCGATCGGGAGAGGGAAGTCGAGCGTCTAAAAGTCGAGCTTGACACTCACGCTGACGCCTCTCTGGGCGGGGGCGTCGGCCCCTCGGAGGCCAGTGAAGGCGTCACGGGGGCGGTGCGCCCGTCTGGCGGCAGCGAAGGGGCGGCAGGCACTGCGTCAGCTGCGGCGACTGGGGGGTTCAACGGGGAGCGGGCGAGTGTGCCGTGCGACCTGCTGCCTCGCGACCTGAGCGGCATCGATTTTAAGTCGGGCTTTGCGGACCAGATCGAGCTGTTGCGGCAGTACATAACGAAACACAGCTTAGACGATGCTGACCCGTTGGGCACCTCGGTGCCCCCTGAAATTGTGATGGAGCTGGCACAGATCGTGGGCACGTCCTGCCAGCTATGCCAGGCGGCCATCCGCGCGGAGGGCGCCCGCGTTTTGGAGCTCATTGCAGGCGACCCTTCACAGATGTCTTCGGCAGAGCACCCGGCGCAGGACCGCTTCGTGGCGGCGCTGGAGGCCATGCACCTGACGCCCTCGCAGGAGGAGCAGCTCATCCTGCTGCGCAACAGCCACCTGGAGAAGATGCGCGAGATCTACGCGGAGCGGCAGGCGCTTAACCTGGAGGCAATGGCGCAGATGCTGCCGCACCACTCGCGCAACCCTGCGGAGGACAACACTCTGGAGGGACGCATGGAGAACATCGCGCAGTACGGGTACCTGCCCATGGCAAAAAGCAATGCGGCGCTGGCGTCGGTGCTGGATGCCATTAAAGGTGAACATACCCTCCGATGAAGAGCCACACCAACAGTACTTGCGTCAAGGATTATTAAGATTTTAATGAGAAAATAGTTTCATTTTAAAGGTGTTTCTTGGGGGTGTTTGCTTCCCCCCAAAAAATGACCAAGCATTCTGAAAGTTCCGTTCCATTTCACGCCTTCAACTGCAGACAATCTCCGCCGCGAGCAGCGCAGCGCCATGGACATCAACTGCGCCACGGTGTCCATGGTACTCACCCCCTTGCAGGCAGCCCGCTACATGGTGAATCTCTACCCCCAACACTGCGATGCTCTAGCGCTGTCGAACGTGCTGGCGTCACGGCGGGGGGAGGCGGCAGCGGCAGCCGCCAGAAGCGCAGCGGGTGAGAGGGGTGGCTGCGCAGGCGGCACCAGCTCTGGTGTGGCTGGGGCCCCTATGCCATGCTGCCAACGATGAAATGAAATAATAAAATCAACGGGGCTGTTATGAGAGAGAGATTCGCTTGGTTTTCTGCTTCCACCCTGCTTATTCGGCGTTGTTTTTACTTTATTCTTTGACCATAGCTTAGCTTTTCCGTTCATCTTCCTTTTTCCGTTCCCTTCGGTACTTTCCGTTTCCTTGAAGACAGCGAGGGCGAGTCGTTCTTATTTTTGTCCAAGCACAAGGCCGCCGCTCTGTATTTCTCCACGTATCTTGATTTTTTCCTCTGCGTTCCTTTTTGGGCCCCTCCAAAACTGGCGTACTATACAGCCCTGCCCAGGGTGTGCCTTTGGGAGGCCGGTTATTGGCTATCTAATATTTCTTTTCCTCCTTTCTTTCTTGAAACTCGGAAAATTTGTACGTCCTCTCTCTCCATGCTTTTTTAATCCCGAAATCAAGCCAGAGAGACTCCCCCCTCTTGTTTTTTTCTTAACCATCCACTGAGGCGATTATGTAACTCAATTTTCCCTTTCCGCATGGTGTGCCTTGTGTTTCGCTTTCCACAATCCCCCTCTCCTCTCTGTGGGGGGCTAATTATGCCTAATGTCTCTTCCTTGCTCCTGCTCCACACCCGCACACAACAAAATGCATTGATGGTACTATCACACGTTCATTATGGCGTCTCGTGCCTACTCTGTTTGCTGACCTTTTCTTTTTACCCTTGCCGCCTTCGGTTTCCCTGCCCACTGAACTCTCGAACAAACAACAATGCTCCATGGTGATGATGATGTTGATAACGAATATGCCTGGTCAGTCACCCAGCTGGCTAAACACCCATTCAAGACTCCAGCTGACAGCGAGTCCTGGCGCTCTCTCTGCTAATTCCACAAACAAACGAAATATATTTCAGGTGTTACATACGTCATAGGCTGAGGTAGACTTTGAAATAGGGGTGGTAGATTATGAAATACACACTTCTTCGCTCTCATGCGTTCACTCAAAATATAGAACAGAAGAAGGTGAGGGGAATAAAAGCAAACATAAGAAAAAGCTCAAGGGGGGGAGTTTACAAATACACATTGCTCATTTTTTTATATCAGGCAACGAAGGATTTATCACTCTATCACGTGCATATGGAAGGGGCATCAACACACTCACACATATTGCATTTTAGTGCACATCGTATTTTCTTTCTTCTCTCGCTGCTCCCTCTCAACCCACCGCGTTGGGCGGCAGCGGCAGCACCCATCCGCGCGCCCTGCACTCCTCCACCAGCCTCGCCAGCTCAGGGATCACCCGCAGCGTGCCGCTGTCCCCCACCAGCACCAGCTTTGCCTTGGCCCGCGTAATAGCGACGTTCAGCCGCCGCAGGTCCTTCAGCAATTTCCCTGGGTCGCGCTCCGCGTTGGACCGCACTAACGATACAAATACCGCGTCCTTGTCGCGCCCCTGCGCCTTGTCCACGGTCCAGCACTCCACGCCCGCCAGCGCCGCCTCTGCGCGCGTCAGGCCTTCAAGAACCGCCACCTGCCGACGGTACGGCGACAGCAGGCCCAGCCCGTCCGCAGGCAGCCCCGCCCGCACCGCCGCGCGCGTCATTTCCAGCACAACCTCTGCCTCGCCAGGATTCGTCACTGCCTCACCTGCCACCACCTCTCCAAGGCCAGAAGCTGCGGTGTCCAGAAATACAACGTGGCGGGAGGGATCCAGCGCGGCGTTGATCCACGCTTTGGTGCTGAAGCTGCTGGTCATGCTGGGGGCGGGGCGCCACCTGGGGAGTGCCAGGGAGGAGCGGGCGATCCGGCTGCATCCGCAGCGGAGCTGACCGGCGTACGTCAACAGGTTGGGCAGCACCTGGATGGCCTCCGCCATGCGGTACTGCACGGGGAGGGACACCACCGCGGCGGGGTGGGCCTTCATCAGCCGCTCAAACAGCGGCTCCGACAGCCCGCCTTCCTCTGCCGCTTTGCTAGTGACAAGGGGTGGCAGCTGGTGGGGGTCGCCCACCAGCACGAACTTGGGAGCGCGCAGCAGGGCCCCCAGAGTCGCAGGCAGCGTGATTTGCCCCGCTTCGTCCACTATGCACACGTCAAACGCCACGCGACGAATCAACGCGTCGGTGGCCCCCAGCGCGGAAACACCCCACACCCGCACGCTGTCCGCAAGATCCGCCAGCTGTTGCGTGGTCTTGGAGCCGTGACGCTCGCCCCCGGGGGTGTACGGCAGCAGATCCGGGTGAAGACGGCCCTCCCGTCCAACCCTCACAAAAGGCACGTCTCCCGCCTTCGCCAGCTTCAGCAGCACGTTGTCCACGGCAGAGTTGGTGTAGGACGTCAGCAGGACGCGCTTCCCGGCCGCAGCGAGCGCCCGCACCATGGCCACCACTGCAGTTGTTTTACCGGCACCTGGCATGCCCAGAACCAGCGTGTAGTCGGCTGAGCCCACCGCGCTGTGCACAGCCCGCGCCTGCTCCACGTTCAGCTTCAGTGCGGACACCTCCGCGGCCACGGCAGCCGCTGCAGCCGGCTCCAGCTCCGCCGGGGGCGGGCGGGGGGGGTCCAGCTCAACTATTAGCCGCCGCAGCCGACCCGCGGGGGAGGCTGCGGGGTCCACCTCCGGGTCGTCGCACCCGCGCGCAAACAGCGCGTACAGGAAGCCCCGCATGCGCGGCACGGTGGTCGTGATGTCCTCTTTGTCCACCCGCCACCGCAGCAAAGGGTCGCAAAACGGCGGCCCTGCAGGCTGCTGCTGGAGCTGGAGCTGCCCCGCGCCTTCCAGCGCAGCATTGTTTGCCAGATTCACTACCCGAGCAGGGCCAGCAGCACCAACAGGACCAGGACCGACGCTGCTGCTGGCGCCAGCAGGAAACAGCAACCCCCGGCGCAGAGCCTTGGCCACGTGCACCACCAGCCCCGCCGCGGAGGCGCTGTACAGATGCGCCCTCGCAACCCCCGCGTGCTGCCCGTCCACCCCCAGCATCAGCATCTCTCCGGGGGGGAATGCCGCCGCCGCCTCCTCCGCGCCCTCGCACCCCTCAGCCTTGGAGAAGGTGTACAGCCACCCCCCGGCCTCGTGGGGGGCAACTGCAGTAATAGTGAGCCCCGCCACGCAGCGCCCAGTGGCTTCCCGTTCGTCTCCAGTCATCACCCACGCCTCGGCTTTGCTGCTCTCCCTCGACGCTCTTTCCTCCAGGTCCAGCAGCCCCGTCCAGTGCGCCAAAAATGCACGGTCGCCGGGCGTCAGGTGCGCCGTCTCCCCGCGGTAGGCGGCCGCCAGCTCCTCGCGGCTCCGCCCTGCCATGAGCCCCTCCAGAAACTGCTCCTCTGTGCCCCCCTGCAGCCCCGCGTGCGTCAGCATGCACTCCCGCCGCGCATAGCACCACTTGCACTTGGATTTCATCGCCGCCAGGGGGGGCAGCTCCCGTCGGGAGAGGGCGGCAGCCAGTCGGTTGCGCGCCGCCATCACGGCGTTCAGTTGGCTCTCCTGGCGGGCCACCAGCTTGGGGTGCTTGGCCTCTGACTTGTGGATGAGGACCCCCCACCGCAGGGGGTGGCCGTACCGCGCCTCCATGAGCAGCAGGTACAGCAGAACCTGCAATAAATGAACAATAACGAAGAGATTATTGTTTATTACTAATCAATGTTTTGTGCGGTGAAAATGTATATAAAAAAATAGCCTAAGTACACAAGCGTCTTCTCTTACCTGCGCCTTGTCGTCTGGCTTGTCTTTGCCGGTTTTGAGCTCCAGCGGAGCCACCGCCCGCTCTTCGCCCTGGGGCCCCCCGGCCAGCACCACCTCGACGCTGGCGTCCACGTAGCCCTTGAGACCGTACTTGGGCGCCGCAATGTACTCCTCGATGTCCATTACCTGCAGCGAAATTGATAGACACAAGTGTAAATTAGTTGTAAAAATGATGCCCAAAATGCTTATGCTGCATTTTATTATTGCGATAAAGCATCTATAAGTACAAGCAATGCACAATACTTCGAATACATACCTGTGGGATGGCCAGCCGGCGCGTCACCTCCCGCCCAGAGCCGTCTAAATCGATGACGGTACCGGCCGACGCAATTGCGCTCTCCCCGGGCTGCGGCCGCACAAATCGGTTCATAAACGCCAGCGTGGACGGCACCGACTCTTTCAGATACGTGAACGCGTCGTCCTCAGTCATCCCTGAGTCCAGCAGCTCCAAAGGCCGAGCGGTGGCGATGTCCCGCGCCGACGCCTCCAGCCGCACCCGCGTGCGCTCGCGCGGCGCCCAGGGCAGCGCGGCTTGGAAGAGGGAGTGGTAGATGTTTCCCCTGGTGCATTTATCGCTGGTGCCGAGGGGGCCGTCGGGGATTGAGGCGATGCGCTCAGAGAGGTACCCAATGCGCGTGCAATGAGTGGCGCCTGCGGAAGCGAGAAGAGGGGAAAGTGTACGCGTTTAGATAAGGTCAAACGGTTGAGAGAGAAAAATAAATAATTAGGATGGAAAGGACAGCTTTGAAAGTAGAAAAAGAATGCAAACATAGACACAAGAGGAGGGAGGCACCGCACAGAACGTCGTCGAATGGAACGTAACAGTATGACTCTCCTACAATGCGGGTGCCACCCAGCAGGATGTCGGGGAAGTGCACCAGCAGGCCGGGGAGGTTGCCCCCCAGCGCGCAGTGGTAGTGCCCCTGAAACTCATCGATCCGGGGCACCACCAAGTTGACGGCATCGCCCACTCGAAAATCGGCATCGTCCCAAGGGGAGCGCAGGTGGGAGATGACGGTGGTGTTCTGCAGCAAACATAAACCAGCATAACAAATGGAGGGTTGGAAAAAAATGGGTAGAATGCCGTAATTCGAGAAAAAAGCATGTAAAATGTTTGGTGTAATTTGGTCGGTGTATTATTTCGATTGGAGGGGCGTGTTGCTCACCAGAAAGGGGTTGTGGAGCTGGAGCTGGGTCTCCGGGCCTTGGGGCCCCTGGCAGTTGGCCCACACCGCCTGAATCTGGTAGTGAACCATCGCCCGGTCGCCCACCACACGCCGCGCCTGCTGAGGCTGCTGCTGCTGCCCCTGTTTTGCCTGCTGCGGCGCATCATTACCAGGACCTGCACCAACCGCTGCAGCTGCTGCAGTTGCCCCCCCCCACTGCTTTTCTTTCTCTTTGTTGGCCAAAAAGCCCGCCTCCAACGCCTCCAGCGCCCCCATGTCGAAGCCGCCGTCGCCGTCGCCATCGTCAAACTCCCCCCAGTCCACTCCAGCCGGAGGAACAGCACCACCACCAGCAGCGGCGTGGTTGGCTTGAATCGCCGCCTGCGCCAGGCGCTGGGGGTCGTGGGACTGCGAGGGGGGGGCGTTGGGGTCGTAGGGGGAAGGCGGAGGGGCTTGCAGCGGCTGCGGAGGCGGCGCATCCACTAGCATCGGCTCCCCGACAGCGGCAGCTCCCGTGTCTGCAGGGCTGATCGGCTGGGTAGGCGGAGGAGGGTCCCCCGCTGAGCCAGTAGTTGCGCTCTCCCATGCATTGATCGCTCTCGCAAGGGGGATGCCCACCGCAGCTTGAAAACCACCGCCGCCGCCGCCATTTTTGGCTCCTGCCCCTGCAGCGCGGGGAGGCCCCGCGTTCCCACCACCACCACCACCACCACCACCACCACCACCACCACCACCAGCACCGGAATTTGCCGCTGGATTTTGCTGTTGCTGTTGCTGTTGCTGTTGTTGTTGCTGCTGCTGCTGGGGTGCTGCCGTGTGAAAGCCGCTCCTGCCTGCCCCAGGCGGCCCCACCACGCCGGCAGCTTCCCCTGCTGCGCCTGAGCCTTCCTCCATGATGACAGGCATAGCAGCCACAGCAGCAGCACCCCCTGCTCCTTCCCCTCCCTCCATGTCCCCGCCGCCCTCTGCAGCCGCTGTGGTGTGCAGAATGGACTCCAGCACGGCGTCCAGCTGCGCCGTGTGCCTGCGCTTCTTGGAGGAGGTCGCAGGCCCGCCGCCGGGGCGCTTGGCGCCGCCGCCGCCGCGGCTGGGCGGCAGCACAATGCCGCCCATGCCAAGCGGCCCTGAGAACCGCCTGCCGCGGTTTTGGTTCTCAAACCGCGTGAACCCAGGCAGCCTCCGGGGCCCTGTGGCAGGGGTGTGCAGCGCGCGGGCCTCGCAGGGGCTGTCGCGAAGGTTCCCGCCTCCCGCTGCCGCCGCCCCAAAGCCTCCAGCGAGCGGTGCTGCGAGGATTTCGTCCAAGTCTCGGTCGGAAAACTCGCTGCTGCCACCGGCCAAGGGCCGGGCAACTGCCGCTTGGCCTGCTGCCTGCATGAGGCGGTGTTTACTGGCGGAAGTCTGGTGTTGAGGCAAGGTTGCAATGGGACCGCCGCCAGGGGATGGCAGCTGGTCTGGGAACGCTGCAGCGGGGTCCACCCACTCCACCTGACTGAGATTAATGCAGTCGGGTTCCGCGTCAGCGGCAGCGGGCTCAGGCAGCAGCTCCAAGGCGCCTGCCTTTCCTGGAGCGGAGCGGTGAAAGTTGCGAGCAGCTGCAGCTGCCGGCGCCGCTGCACCGGCGGTGTCGACGCGGTGCACAGGGGCCTCCCCGGCGACGTTTTCTCGGTCGGGGCGCTACACAAACACCAAAAAGTGGGCGAAATTAGTGATCGAGTTTGGAAACGTTGGTGAACAAGGGGAGTTTCGCGGCGTTTTGCAAGCTCACCTGGCCCGCGATGTTGCGCGAATCAAAATAATGTCGAATGCCGGGGCCCGCCGGCCCTGGCTTTTGCACCACCTTCTGCAAAAAAATGGAATGAAACGGGCGGTGGTTGGTGACTCCGGGGCGGGTTGGGGAGTGCACAACGCATAAAATATATATGCAGAACTCGCTTTCCCCATGATCAGGCGTCTGGAGGCGTTTCTCAGGCCGAGCCCAAAATTTAAACGGTGCTCGAACGATACGTTTTACGGTGTGTGTGTGCGCTGAAACCTAGGCATTGTGCTGGGTTTCTATAACGTGAGGGAGTAAACAAATGTTTGCGCTGTGCACTCGAACGTTTAAAGGAAGTTTGAGAGCCGTGCTGCGCTTCACCACAGCAGGCCAAAAGCGGCGACGGATTAAATCGCTGTTCTGCTCTCTCGCAAGGCCAATTCCGACTTTTATTACTGACAAATTCAATCAAGCATTTCGTCCGCCGCCTCCCTTGGTCGGCACGCGAGTTGCACATTTTTTTTATCTAGCCAGCCGAAAAAATAAAGACGAGGATGGCGGCATTGACAAGCACATTTGCGGCCAGGCAGCAGAATATCGCGTTCAAAACGAATGTTGCGGATGCCTCTTCCCTGAGGGCCACGGTACGCTTCGCCCCACCCATATGTTTGCCGCATCTTCACAGACCAACTCCACCAATCGCTGCCGCTGGATTTTCTGGCCTTTCAATCAACGCCTAAACCCCCGGATTTCCGACGTGCAGGCCCCTAGGGCGCAGCCTCTCACCGTGCGCACCCCACTTGTGGTGGAAGACCGAGTGGCAGTAAGTTTTTAATTCCAATTTCGAGCACCTAATGAGTGCATCCCACAGCTACAGACCGCTCTCCTTCACTCCCGATCACCTAGATCTCATCGCACCCCTCCTCTCCCCCCTTCCTTCCCCAGATTCGCTTCACCCGCATGGGCCGCAAGAAGCTCCCGTTCTACCGCATCATCGCCATTGACTCCCGCAAGAGGCGCGACGGCCCGCCGCTGGAGTACCTCGGCTGGTACGACCCGCTGAAGAAGGAGGCCAACCTGAACGCCCCTGCCATCAAGAAGTGGCTGTCGGTGGGCGCCCAGCCCTCTGAGACTGTGCAGTCGCTGCTGAAGAAGGCCATGGTGGTGGAGTAAGACCACGCAGCGGGAAATATGTATAAAGGAAATATGTCAAAGATTTTTTTTCTATAAATACTTTTTAAATTAGGTAGACAACTGTGCGACACTTTGTAACATGGGCAGCGCTTCTTTCCATTTGACCAGGCGTTTTGAACGGCAAAGACAGCTGGGAGGGGGGTGGAGGGGGGCGTTGCGTAAATATAGGGAGCTGGAGCGTCCCATAATCGATTTTTCATTGAAGAATTCCACCGAAAAGAGAGCCAGAAGCTTCTTCATCACAAAAAACCAACTGAACTTTGACCCCCCCCAAATTCCTCGATTTTAAGCGTTCGAAAGCCATGATTGACGAAGACCTTATTTTTTCGTCTCCTCGGGTTGTGGGGCGGCAAGACTCGTGGAGGGGCACCCCCTTAGAGCCTGTCCCGGAGGTCTCAGAGACAGCGGCCGAAACTCAAACCTTAGAAGACTCGATTGCTGCTGCTATAAAAGAGGTCAAGGATGAGGTATTTGAGGTTGAAAAGGAGCCGGGGAGCGCCCCCGTGGGTGAAGCTGAGCCCACAGAGGCTCCCGTAGAGAGCAGCGCTGCCGCCACTGCTGTGGCGGTGGTTGAGAAAACGGCGGCTCCAGTTGAGCCTGCGCCAGTAGCTGTGACAGAAGGACGGGAGGCGCAAGAAAAGGCGGTAGGAGAGGAGAACACATCTGTGGAATGCCATCAAGAGGGCAGTCCGGCAGCCGGTTCAGCTGCAGCCGCTGCTGCTGCTATTGCTGCTGCTGTCCCCGCACCAGCGCCGCCTGCACCCGAGCCTCAGCTGCAAGAGAAGGCTGTTGATTCCCCGCGCAGTTCCATGATTGGGCAGCCAGCGAGGTCTTCTCTTTTCAGCGCCGACGCCACCCCTCGCTCCCCGCTGCCACCGGGCGCTGCCGCAGCCAGAATGGAGCTGGAGGACGCCATCAAGCGCATCGAAGCCCACGTCAAGGCAAGCGTGGATATATATTCCACCATTACCTCCTAAAATGGATTTTTACGCTAAAATAAACTCCATTTCAAACGATTTTTTGTTGCAGATTGAACAGGCAGCGCGGCGGGCGGCGGAGGACGCCCTGGCCCAGGCTCTGCAGCGCTCTGCCTCCCTTTCGGAGCCTCACTCCACCGCTGCGCCCATGCTCCCAGGCCTGCCGCTCACCCAAGCAGAAGGCCTCCGCAGTGAGCTCCACCGGGCGCTAACAGAGCTGGCGCACACGCAGAACGCAGTCCATGCTGCCTCTGCGCTGGTCACCCGCGTACTGGGGCAGTTGGCGCTGCACCAAGCTGCCTCCGGGGCAGGGCAGCAGCAGCAGCAGACGCCAGCGGCGCCTTCAGTAGCAGCTTCGCCCCGAATCAAAGCCGTGCAGGAAGAGAAAACACCGCTTCCCAGCGGTCAATTCCTCCCCCTGGCAGACGCTGCGGACAATGTTGCTAATAGAGAAGGCGTGTCGTGGGATTCCAGGCGGCAAAAGCTGTCACTGCAGCGCCTGCCCCATGCGGCCTCTCTGCCAGCAGTGAGGACAAAGATGCCATCAGCGCCCTCTTCACCAAGTGCGATTACGCGGAGAGCATCGTACAAATCGAGTTTAGGGCGTGGGAGAGAGGGGGAAGGGCTGCAGCAGACTCCCTCGGGCGCAGCAGCGGCGGCGGCAAAGGGGGCGTTTGATACCACGCCAGACCGCTTCGCTACTCGAAAATCGGATGCCTTCATAAGCACTTACCGCGCGGCGCAGTGGGAGAAGGACAGAAAGTAGGAGACGCCGAGCATTATTTTTTCCCTTTCTTTACATTTCCCCCCTTCTTTTTAACAATTCAGATTTTGCGGTTTCACGTTTTGCGCATCAGTGCTCAGAAAGAATCCATTCTTTCCTAGCCGCTTCAAGGAATATTAATCAAAATTTACTGTCGAATCATCAGCGCTCGCTTCGCCCGTTCGTACGCCCAAAATCCCAGCGCGTACTGCGGGGGCCTGCTTCAGCACCATCATCCCCACCCCTCCGAACAGCCCTTCCATCCCTTCTTTCGCCACAGTCCCCACCAACGCCGCCGCAATGCTGCCGTAAGGCAACCCCAGCCACCATTCTCCGTCTCGCCACCTCCAGGAGAAACGTTGCCACCGCAGACGCCACCCCCGCCGCTGCATCAAACAGCACAGCTGCGGAAGGTTGCACATGCTCCTCCCCCATAGCTTCCTTATAGCATTGGCCCAGGGCTTCGTACGCTCCGAGCCGTGTCGATGTGTACGGCATAATACCCAAAATGGAAGCGTCTATACCCTGAAACAGCCCTCCCAGCCCATCTGTCCTTATGATTTGGGTAAAACACGCGGCGGGGGTGGCTCCAGTGAGCACCGCTCGCGTTCTGAGGGTTTCTTGTGACATTTTTTTTAATTTTTGTATGCTCAGTAATATGGGGAGTAAACATCCCAGCAAAGAACTTTAATTAGCTATTTGCATGGCTCTCCTACCTGCAATCCCGCCTGCAATGAAGCGGCGAACGCATAGCGACACGGTGAGCAAAAAATCGCCCACAGGCTCGAAACGCGCTGGTTTTTCTGGGTGATCGAGCTCAAAGTGCCATCGCTGTTTGCTGGATGCGAGAGCGATGCCTGCAGGCTCCGCAAATGGGCGTACAGTAGGAATATTCAGCTGGCTGACTTGGAAATTTTTTCAACCCCTTGTGCTCGCCTGACGGGCTGCTCGCGGGGCCAGGCTGGGGCCTGCAATGCGTGGTGCCATTATACATTGTGTGAAGAATCGCATGCAAAAAGCGTGCTGAGGAGTGGGGGAAAGTCTCTCAGCATGAAGGGTGGCTGAGAAAAAAATTCCACCACGGTGTTGAACGCACCGTGAGCTTCCCAGTTGTATTTTTTTAAATTTAAATAATTTAGCAAATGGAGGACAATGAAGAACTCACAGATGCGGCGCTGGCGAGCCAAGTGGACTTTTCATTTTTAGATTTTAATACCCAGCAAGACAGTGCCGCTTTTGCCGATTTCCCCGAGGAGCCTGAAGAGCAGGTGGGTTATTGTCGCTGCTCGCATGCTGTTCACAGCTCCAGCCAACCTTTGATTTCGAACTTTGCAGCCGAAATTTCAAAGTTGCTGGAGGCGTTCTAGATTAGTATTAACTCGTTTGCTGCATATAAACACCCTGCACACCATCAATTCACCACCCTTGGCTCACTCCCCATTTTTTTACCTTGCCAAATTCAGGCCACCGAGCGCCAAGATGCGGCCATCAGCGGGCTGGAGGGCGCCTTCCGCGACCTGGACTTTGTCGACCCGCTGCTGCCCACCGAGGGCATCGACGACGAGTACCCGGCGGAGCGCCCGGAGTGGGCCTGCGCCTACTGCGGCATCCACAACCCCGCCTCGGTCGTGAAATGCCTCTCCACGGGAAAATGGTTCTGCAACGGCCGCACGCTGAGCTCCGCCTCCTGTATCATCACCCACCTCGTCAAGGGCAAGTTCCGTGAGGTGTCCCTCCACAAAATGAGCCCTCTGGGCGAGACTGTGCTGGAGTGCTTTGCCACCGGCTCCCGCAACGTTTTCGCGCTGGGGTACGTCCCCCTGCGCGACGAAAACACGGTGGTGCTGCTGTGTCGTGACACGCTTGCTTCCGCGGCCGCCATCAAGGACTTAAACCTGGACATGTCGCAGTGGCAGCCGCTGGTTTCAGATCGAGCGTTTGTCGATTGGCTGGTGCGCCACCCCTCCCCCGAGGAGACCGCGCGCTCCATGCTGCTGTCCTTGGACGAAGTGGCCCGCCTGGAGGAGCTGTGGCGTTCTGGCAAGACCCAGGCCACGGTAGACGATCTCACCGCCGCCCCCGCCCAGGAAGAAGCGCCGCTGCCGGTGGCGCTGCACTACGACGACGCCGCGGCGTACGACGGCGTTTTTGGCGCGCTGGTGCACTTGGAAGCGGACTACGACCGCGTTACGAAAGAAAGTCAAGGGCGGGACAACGTGGCGGTGACGTGGACGGTGGGGCTGAATAAGCGCCAAGTGGCGCGCTTTTTCTTCCCCAAAGACTCCACCGACCTGCGCCTGATGGTGGGCGACGAGCTGCGGCTGCGGCACCCCTGTCCCGGCATCGTAGGCTCCCCGGCATGGCAAGGCGTCGGCGTTGTGACCCGGCTGGATGAAGCGTCTGAAGAGGTGGCGGTGGAGTTCCGCGGGGGCGGGGGCGGGGGGAAAGGCGCCAAGGGGTACGCCGCGCGGTCCAAAGCGGCCAAGCTGCTGCAGGAGCCGTCGTCCAGTGGGCCGCCGCCCATCAGCACCGCCACAGGCTACAGTGTGGAGTATGTGTGGCGGGGGACCAGCTACGAGCGCATGTCGCGCGCGCTGCGTGCGTTCTCCACCGACGACACCTCCCTCTCAGGCTATTTGTACCATAAAATCCTGGGACAAGACGCCCCCGAGACGGCCATCAAGTCTACCCTCCCCAAGAAGCTGTCCGCCCCTGGGCTGCCCGACCTCAACCACTCCCAGCTGGAGGCGGTACAGCGCGTGCTTACGTCACCTCTGTCTTTGATCCAGGGTCCTCCTGGTACTGGAAAGACGGTGACGTCGGCTACTATCGTGTACCACCTGGCGAGGGCGGGACAGGGGCAGGTGCTGGTGGTGGCGCCCTCCAACATCGCGGTGGACCACCTGGCGGAGCGGATCTCCCTCACAGGGCTGCGCGTGGTGCGCCTGCAGGCGAAAAATCGGGAGGAGGTCGCCGGGGCGGTGGAGGCTCTCACGCTGCAGTACCAGGTTCGCCAGCTGGACGTTCCCGACGCCGCGGAGCTGCGCAAGCTGCAGCAACTGCGGGAGGAGGCGGGGGAGCTGTCGGCGGGGGATGAGCGAAAGTTTCGCAGCCTGCTGCGCTCGCTGGAGCGGGAGGTGCTGCACGCGGCGGACGTGGTGTGCGCGACGTGCGTGGGCGCGGGCGACCCCCGCCTCACCAAGTTTCGGTTCAGGCGGGTGCTGATCGACGAAGCCACGCAGGCGGTGGAGCCCGAGGCGCTCATTCCGCTGGTCATGGGCTGCAAGCAGGCAAGTTTATACGCGTTGGAATGTTGATTACTATGTATAAAAGTAGTGTGTTATTGAATACGCATTTGTCGGTGCATTTTTATTTAAATAGTACTCTCAAGTACCTAAGGAATGATTTTGCTTTTGAAGAGTTTTTGAGTGTTGATTTCTTTCTTTCTTTCGTGTTGATTTCTCTGACTTTTTTTCAGCGTCGCGTATTCACTTTATGTCTCCTGTTATTATACGCATTGCAGGCTGTGCTGGTGGGCGACCACTGCCAGCTGGGCCCCGTTATTCTCAACAAGAAGGCGGCAAAGGCGGGGCTGTGCCAGTCGCTGTTCGAGCGGCTCATGCTGCTGGGGGTACGCCCCATCCGCCTCGCGGTGCAGGTAAGGAACTAAAAACTCAATGCCATCGATCAATTTCAGGGCTTTATTGTTTTTCTTATTCATCCCCCCCCCCCCGCAAGTGAGTACCCCATTTTGCCACTAAAAATATATCTCTTAACCAAACTATATTTACTCCTCTGTGCAGTACCGCATGCATCCCCTGCTGTCTTCCTTCCCCTCCAACACCTTTTATGAGGGCGCCCTGCAAAATGGCGTCTCCGCTGCTGAGCGAGCCGCCCCAGAGGTCGCCTTCCCCTGGCCGCAGCCCGATCGCCCCCTCATGTTCTGGGCGCAGCTCGGCGCCGAAGAAATCTCCGCCTCTGGCACCTCTTACCTCAACCGCACTGAGGCCGCAGCGGTGGAAAAAGTCGTCACCTCGCTGCTCCGCTGCGGCGTGCTGCCCGCACAGATCGGCATCATCACGCCTTACGAGGGCCAGCGCGCGCACGTGGTGGCAGTAATGGCGCGCAACGGCCCGCTCCGCCAGGTCCTCTACTCCGAAATTCAAGTGGCATCGGTAGACTCGTTCCAGGGTCGGGAGAAGGACTACATCATCCTGTCTTGCGTGCGTTCCAACGAGCACCAGGGCATTGGCTTCCTGTCCGACCCTCGCCGCCTGAACGTGGCGCTCACGCGTGCCCGGTACGGCCTGGTGGTGGTGGGCAACCCTCGGGTGCTGAGCCGGCAGCCGGTGTGGTCGGCGCTGCTGGCGCACTTCAAGGAGGACGAGGCGATGGTGGAGGGGCCGCTGACGAACCTGAAGGGCAGCATGGTGCAGCTGGGGCGGCCCAAGAGGTCGTTTGACCCGGGGCTGTTTGGATTGGGCTCGGCGCTTAGCAGCAGGTTCAGGCCGGTGCAGCGGGCCGGAGAGCGGCACGAGACCGCGGGCTCGGCCAGCATCGTCCGTGAAGACGGTAAGGCTACACAATCTACCTAAATTTTAAATGATTTCCCTCTTTTTGCTCTTTTTTATTCAAAATTTGAAGCTGCGAACGATTTTATTTGATATTTAATTTTTAATTTTTGATATTTGATTGTGCTCTTGCATGAATTGAATTGATTGGCTTGAATTCATACGACTGTTTTGTCGTTTTTTTTAAATGCAGGGTACTACCGTGAGCTGCCCACCACCGACCACCCCTTTTCGATCCCTGACCCCTCTGGCCTACCAGGCCCCGCTCGCGGCGCCCGCATGGCTCGCGGCCCCCCCCCCGCCCGCGCCCCCCTCACCCAGGGCAGCATGGCCACGCAGCTGGGCTACCCTTCGTCTCAGAACACTCAGGCGGGGTTCAGCCAGAGCGGCTTTGGGCTGAGCCAAGAATCCACAATGGGGGCGCTGGGGTAGTAGACGATGCTGAAGGAAGAAAGAAGTTTCAGAATAGTATGCGAAGAAATGGTGAACCGAGAAGGAGAGAGGCGTGTGTGTGTGCGTTGTTTCCGTACAAATCACATACGCTGGTGCCTTTTGGGGGCGGAAAATTGGTGGTTGGAGGCTGTGGTGCGATGCAACGAATGGCAGCGAGGTGTGCTGTGTGCTGCTTCAAGGGACGCCCAGCAGGAGGGAGCAGAGCGAATTTGCAGCGAAAGTTTGTTTGTTTTTTGCTGTGAAAGCCGAAATGTGGCGAGGAAGCGGCAGGCGGAGAAAAAAAGTCGATTTTCAGCTCTTTTTAATGAGAGGGCGGTGCTTGAGAGACGTGGGCGATCAAGGGTGATGAAAAATGTAGTAAATAGTGTGATAACGTGTATTCGTGGGCGCTTATTCCCATTGCTTTGCAATGCTTGCGTTTGTCGAAACATTGGCCTGGCAATTTGACAATGAAGAAGGATTTATCTATCACAGCTAGGTATGCGGGCTCTATAATGAGGATACAATGATTTTGAGAGGGGGGGAGTTGCCTGAAAACGCTGGGACACCCCTCTGCATTAGGACAAATTCAAATCGAGGAAACGACGAAAAGTGGACCAAATTTGAAGCACATATTGAATATTTTCATTCGATTGCACATATTGAATACTTTCATTCGATTGAGAGCAACATTATTTCCCCGTCCACCAATTCTCCTCAATGGCCGTCTTCTTTATCAACATCAACTGCGGTTTGCTGGGAAAATATTTTCCCGTGCCGCCAATACTACTTTCCCACTGGCTAGTATCGATTTACAGCTCTAACAAATGGAAAGGGGAAGAGAAATGCATAGCAGGGGGAAACAAAAGGCATTTTCATTTAACGAGAGAGGATTCCTTCGTGTTCAAATTTCTGAAGGCAAAAACAAAACAAGCAAAGTCGAAAAGCTTATATATATATATATATATGAGGGGGTATTTTCATTCGCAAATAATTCGATAGAATGACAGCCTCAAGCTGTTACCCTCGTCAAGGCCATCAGGCAATAAAAAAAAGTAAGCAGCGGGAAATTCATTATGAAAAAAACGAATTATTATTATTTCAAGTATGCAGTATCCTATATATAATAGGTTAGGTATCCACCGCAGTTTGGACGGTTCTAGTAGAATTTTATCTCAATTTTCGGTGTATCGTGGTTCAGACGTACACGTCGTGCTCTCCCTTGTTCACTTTTTCCAGCTTGCGCCGCGTCAGCCGCTGGGCGCCCTCGGACAGCCCAGAATTGATCTCGCGCTCAATGACCCGCTTGCCCAGCTCCTTCTCTTCCTCGGTGCCGTAATCGTTGAGGTACTCCTGCGCCAAACAACACTAGTTTGTTGCGTCAGTTCGGGGGAACCCTTAAGAGACGATGAAGCTCTTTTGCTGGTAAAACTGAATGCATTTTTTCAAATGTGTATACAGTAGACGACATTATGCAATCTATTTTTTTCATATCTAATATAGGAAAATCTAATACTCTAGCGCCGTTGAGTACGCAAGGAATGTTCTCGCTTGCCTGAAGCGTGAGCAGCGAATTGGGGTGGCAGAAGTTGTGGATGTTGCCTGCCTTGGCGATCTTCATAAAGTGCTCTCCGGTGCGGCCCTTACGGTAGCAGGCAGTGCACCAGCTCGGCACGTAGCCTTCCTTCATGAGATCGACGACAATCTCGTTCACAGGGCGGTGGTCGGCCTGTAAACCCCAATAACAGAAGGATGATGAAAAGAAGAAAAAAGATGTATTCGTCATCATCAACAGCAAAATTGGACGCAAAAAATCCACATTTGCTCAATTGCTTTCAAAACGGAAAACGGAAAACTGAAAAATAGCTTACCAGCGTGAACTGGCCATTCAGGTCAGCCAGCACCGCCTCGGACTCTTTGGAGGTGTCGCGGTGGTAGGCCCCCACGTCGGTGCGCGAGCCAGCCGACACCTGGCTCATTCCCAGTTGCAGCAGCTCCCTCCTCATCTCGGGGCTTTCGCGGGTGGACAGAATCATGCCAGTGTAGGGCTGCGCAGAGGTGAAGCGAAGGGAAAACATAAGACCGTATTAATAAAAAAATCAGGTTTCTCTCCCACAAATTCAACTACACCTACCACCGCAATGCGCAGCACCGCCACCAGCTTCTTGAAATCCGCGTCATTCACGGGGTAGGGCGGGCTCAGCGACACGTCGCTGCCTTCAGCCGGGCGCATGCGGGGTACCGAGATCGTGTGCGGCCCAGCGTTGTATTCTTTTTCAAGGTGGTTTGCGTGCATCAGGGTGGCCAGAACCTCGTAACGGTAGTCGTACAGCCCGTACAGCACCCCCAGCCCCACGTCATCCAGCCCAGCACGCATGGCGCGGTCAAACGTCAGAACCCGGTTGTTGTAATCGCTCTTGGGCCCTGCCATGTGCATGAACTTAAAGGTGGGCCTGCACAACGTATAATTTAAAAAAAATGCCATTTTTGTGTTTTAATGCGCCGAATTCTTCATAAAAGCCACTAGATAAACTTGAAAAATATTAAATAAAAATGCAAAATCTGCTCACCTGTGGTAGGTCTCTTGGAACAAAGTGTAGGTGCCGATCTTGTCGGTGGCTTTCAGCCGGCGCATGTCGGAGAGGGAGAGGGAGGGGATCTCGACGTTGACGCGGCGGATGTTGCCGCACGGCTCAGTCTTCACCGAAGAAATGACCTCGATGGCCTCCAGGAAGCGGTCAAAGGTGTAGCGGGGGTGTTCACCCGTCAGCACCAACAGCCGCCGGTGGCTGCACGCACAAAAACAGCAAAGAAAACTCTCATTTAATATATATTTGAAGGACATGAAAACAGTGAAAATTGGAGGAAATGGTAAAGAAAAGTGCCTACCCTTGCTGCTCCAGCGCGGCAACTTCTTCGCGCAGGGCCTCGTCGGTCAGCGACGAGCGTTCGATGGCTTTGTTGGGGGCGCGATAGGCGCAGTAGCGGCAGTTGTTAACGCAGTAATTGGCGAGGTAAAGGGGGGCGAACAGCACGATGCGGTTGCCATAGATGCGCTGCTTGATGGCGAAGGCGGTGTCGAAGATCTCGCTCATGATGGCCTCGTTGGAAGAGTCGACGTTGATCAAGGTAGCGGCTTCCTCGTAGGTGAGGCCTTGCACGTACTCCGACGGGCCTGTGGACGCGCGGATGGTAAAGGGTTTGAGATAAAGATAGTATTGAGGGGTTGGTTGAATAAATAAATGTTTCTCACGAGGAGAAAGAACATTGATTTGAAGGAAACAACATGATTGCACAAAAATGCGAGCTGTGTTTCGGTGACTCGCCTGGCTCTGCGTTTTTGAGGAAACTGCGGTCTCGGGCGGCTGCGAGGATCGCCCGTATGCGGCCAATGTCCTTCGCTGCCTCCTTCGTGGCTTCCAGATGCGTGGTAATAGCGGCATCGTCAATGATCTCGTCAACATTTTTGTATTCTGCGGGCTCCCGCTCAACGCTCCACTTGATGCCTCGCAACTGGCCCTGAGCAGCACAAACAGCAGCTGCGATGCCGGTGCTGGCAACCCCTTGAAAGCGAGGGACCCCCACCCTCAGGAGGGTCTTTGACAGATGTCTTAGCATAATGCAGTGTATTTTTAATAGAATACGCTAGAGAACAATGCAAATTCATTATATGTTCATATCGTCCAGAAGTGAGGCCGCGTGTCAAAAATTCATCACCAGAGCAAACCAGCTCCCGTATTCAGCGTTATTGCATCAAGATAATATACCAAAGGCAACTGAGATTGCGATGTGCATTATAAAGCGCTGATTGTTTACGGTCCGGCAGGCAATCCATTAATTTTTTCATACAAACTTGAATACAACAAAACCCCGATGTTTCGCCCACTCGCCGAGTCGCTCATCCGAGCTAAAGGCTTTGGGTGCACCGCCAGCATCACCACCTCTTCGGCCGCTGCCAGGTGACTCAAATTCCTTTATCCACTCATTTTTTACACCAATTTTCCAAACCCTCCCCTACTCGCTTCTTTACACCCCTCTTTTCCCTCCATTTACCCCGCACAGCCTGGCTGCCGTTGAGAAGCTGGTGGCAGAAATGAAGGGCAAGCGGACGATGCCTTGGGAGGTGTCTCTCTCCGAGGACGAGGCCGCAGCCGCGCTGTCCGCCTTCTGGGGTACAAAAATCGCGCCTGGCGACGTCCTCGACCTGGAGATCGACCAAATGGAGGCCCTGCTGCAGGCCACCACGCTGGGGTCAGGGAGCAAAGCATTAGACGATGCCCTTTTCGCTCATGCAGAGTCCGTTTCCCGGCGGTTTTTCGGCAAAGAAGTCTACTTCCGCGGCATCGTGGAGTTCTCAAACGTGTGCGAGAACGACTGCGGGTACTGCGGTATTGCCAAGCACGTGAAGCGGCGGCGGTACACGATGCCTGTACCGGAAGTCGTACAGGTTGCAGAGTGGGCGCTGAAGCACAAAATGGGGACGCTCATGCTGCAGTCGGGCGAGCTCAACACCCCCCAGCGCAACGCCTACATCGAAGAAATGGTGAGAGCGGTGAGAGAAAAGACAGTGGCGGTGGACAAGGCGGCAAAGGTGGCGGAGGGGCAGGAGGTGGGGGAGGATGAAGACCTGGGGCTGTGCGTGGCGCTGTCGGTGGGGGAGCTGCCCGTTGAACAGTACAACCGTTTCAAGTGAGTAGTTTAATGTTATTTATTTTTGAACGCGTCGGCATTTTCCCCCTCCTTTGCAACGAGGCAAAATTACACGTTAAAATAATATTTACCTTCATCCATTATACCCCGTATAAAATTCATTGATTACTTGAACCAATTCGGATTTTTCCTTGTATAATTAATAAAATACAGGGAAGCTGGCGCTGCTCGCTACCTCCTGCGCATCGAGACCTCCAACCCCGACCTCTACGCCACCCTCCACCCTCCACACCAGTCCTGGGACAACCGAGTCAAAGCTCTGGCAGACCTGAAGGCGGCAGGCTTCATGATCGGCACCGGCGTCATGGTGGGCCTACCCGGCCAAACGCTGCGAGATCTGGCGGGAGACATCCGGTTTTTCCGCGACATGGGCGCAGACATGATCGGCATGGGGCCCTACATTCAGGAGGTAAATAAAAAGTACAGTGCTTTCTTTCTTTTTAATTTCTGTCCCTTTGTTCCCCGGCATTTCAGCAAATTAATTTAATCGCCAATTTAATTCCAAGTGGGCTTCACCCACCCAAAACTATTTAATTAAGTGCTGCACCTGCCAATTAACATTTTTTTATAATAAATCACGTGTTTTGAATGCAGGCGGGCACTCCCGTGGCCTCCATGTGGGACCAGCAGTTTGCCGCCGTCGACAAGAAGCAGCACATGGCGGCCATGGTCACGCTGACCACGCGCATGAATGCGCTGGCGCGGGTGACCCTGGGCAACGTCAACATCGCCGCCACCACCGCCCTGCAGGCGCTAGACCCCGTGGGCCGCGAAATTGCGCTGCGGCGGGGCGCCAACGTGCTGATGCCGATCCTGACGCCCACAAAGTACAGAGAGCACTACACGCTGTACGAGGGCAAGCCCTGCATCAACGACACAGCAGAGGAGTGTCAGAAGTGCCTGAACGCGAGGCTGTCTATGGTGGGTAAGCGCCTTAAAGCGGGTGTGTGGGGGGACCCGCCTTCCTTCAGGGACCGGCTGCACCCGGTTCGGGTGGCGGCGGGCGTGAAGAATAGGGGGTATCGCACCACCGCCGCTGTTTGCGGCCCTCACAAGCCCGCAGCAACACCTGCGTGCGATACATGCGGCGCTGCCGCCCCTGCCGCAGCCCCCGCCTGCCCCGTGCCCACAGGCCCGGCGTTCACCGCCGCCGCCAAGGCCAACGGACCCGCGATCTTTGCGACGGGAGGGGGAGCGGCAAAGGGGTCGGATACTCCCAGAACCAACGTCGGCATTTTTGGCCGAATGAACGCGGGGAAGAGCAGCTTGATGAACTGCATCACCCGCAGCGAGTTCTCCATTGTGGATGCCACCCCTGGGACCACCGCCGACACCAAGGTGGCGCTGATGGAGCTGCATGCGGCGGGGCCGGTGAAGCTATTCGACACTGCTGGAGTTGACGAGGAGGGGGTGCTGGGCGAGAAGAAGCGGCGCAAAGTGCTGGCCACGCTGAAGGAGTGCGACGTGGCGGTGGTGGTGGTCAACATGCCGCAGCTGGCGGCAGCTGCCACCGCCGGCAGCGACGTATCGGAAATTTTGCACTGGGAGAAGCTGCTTGTGGAGAAGGCCAAGGCGGCGGGAGCCACCCCCGTGCTGGTGTTCAATGCCGCATCGGGAGCCAATGAAATGGACAGGACCGCGCTGCAGGAGGCGGCAGCGGCAGCGGTGGATCCCGAGGGTGTTGCCCTGCGACACGCGGCTGTTTTGGCAGATCCAGCCGCCACGGAGGAGCTTTCTACCTTCCTGGAGGGGGTGGCGGCGGACGCGGGCGCGGCGCACACCGTTCCGTGCCTTCCTGATCAGTTTCTCAGCGAGGACGCCGTCGTTTTCTTGAACATTCCCATGGATGCTGAGACCCCCTCCATGCGGCTGCTGCGCCCGCAGGCGCTGGTGCAGGAGGAAGCCATCCGCAGCTTCGCTACCACCGTCGCGTACCGCATGAACCTGGACGCAGCGCGCAGCGGCGACCCTGTCCGCGTTGCAGCGGAGCGCCGGCGCTTCTTGCGCGCGCTCCGGCCCGTGCTAGACCACCCGGGGCCCGCCATTATTGTTACCGACTCTCAAGCAGTCGATATACTCCACCCCTGGACCCTGGACGAGCGCACTGGCGAGCCGCTGCTGCCGTTCACCACCTTTTCCATCGCGATGATTCACCGCCAGACACGCGGCGCGCTCCCCACCTTCGCGGCGGGCATCGAGGCGTTCCGGGCGCTGCAGCCGGGGGATAAGGTGCTGGTGGCGGAGGCGTGCAACCACAACCGCATCACTGAGCTGTGCAACGACATAGGCATGGTGCAGATCCCCAATAAACTCAGGGCATCAGTGGGCGGCAGGGAGCTCATGATCGAGCACGCCTTTGGGCGGGAGTTTCCCGAGATTGACGAGGCGGATGGGGAGGGGCTGAAGCGGTTCAAGCTGGCGGTGCACTGCGGCGGGTGCATGGTGGACTCTCAGAAGATGAGGGCCCGAGTTTCAGACTTGGAGGAAGCGGGCGTGCCGGTGACTAATTATGGTCTGCTGCTGGCGTACGCGCACTCCCCTGCCGCGATGAAGCGCGCGCTGGAGCCGTGGGGGGTCGAGAGCCACCACTAGATAGAGATAACGATGTATTGATAATGGAAATTGATGCTAATATTTGAATGTTTTATTTCCCGTAAAGTATGTTTTTGTCTTTTTATTGAAATAATGGCTGCTCTTAGCTGCAGCGACACTACAATGAACGTGTTTCACTCTCTCTTTTCATTCTAATTCAGAGATTGAATCCCTTCATCATTATGATATAGATAACAATCCAATAATCAAATTTGAGCGGCGGTGATTTCTCTTTCCGATGAGGGAAACCGAATGAAAACTCGCTGAATGAATCTCTAGCGATTGAATATTTGCTCCTTTTTTCTTCTTTTTGTTGTGCTTGTTAATTTGGCTGCTTGAGTGAGTTTGATTGATTCAAATTTTGGAACTCGGAGCATTTAACAAAAAAATGCTCTCTAAAAGACTGAAATTTTGAAGGGAAAAAAGTAAAATAAGCGCAGCCCATTGCGTGAGCAAGAGCTCTTGGCAGTTTTTCCTGCGCACAATCAAGTCTTTTTTTTAACACCACCGGTGGTGGCGGAGAGTTTATGTTCTCTCTAGGGGCAACGGTTCCAGTTTGCCCGGGGTTCCCCCTTCTGTAACAAGCAGTGAAGAATTAATACTGCCATGTTTATGTTGACGCGAAAAAAAATTGCCTCCGCAAGGGGAATGCCTTCTCCGTTCTGTCTGTCCGGATCTTTTGTCACCTGTCACCAAATTTTCAAACATGTTTTTTGACACCCTGCAATCTTGGCGACGCCGTACACGCTTTTTTGTTTTTGTTTTTGTTTTTTTAAGATAATCATAATTGCATTACGTACCCATAATTTCAGATCTGGTTTCGCTGACCGAGATCACATGGTTTTTTAAATTAATGTTCATGAGCGTTCTTGGAATAATAAATTGAAACCGCGTTCATTTCATGAATATTTTCGCCAACTTCACAAGCCCCAAAGCTTGTACGCCCCCGAACTGCTCTGCATTGCGCGCACCAGGCTCACCAGACCCAAGCACAGATCACCCGACGATTTCTGCCAGAATGTGGCCAGGCTGGCTGCCTTCCTTCGGCCTGGGACGCTCCTCGACATCAGCAACCATCCAAGCTACCTCCCAGACCGCCTCTACCACCCTTTCCCCACCTCCAGCAAACTTAGAAAGCAACTTTGAAAATTCACCGCCGCCCAAGCGCCACCTTTTCATCCTCGTCAACGGCCTCTTCGGCTCTCGCTACAACTGGGCGGTCATCTCTGGCCTACTGAGGGAGCAGCTCCCTCCCTCTGCGCACGTCCATGTCTCCACTGCCAATCAATTCAAAAAAACATACGAGGGCATCGACGTCTGCGGGTAATAAATAATTATCTATAAGGGCTTTTCTTTTCCTTCTTTCTTTTCGAACAAAGCACTTACTTACATACGAGATTTTCCAGCATATTTGCTTTCATTTTTCTTTGCTGCCAACACAGCTATCGACACTGCTCATATAATTCTCGTTTAAAAAAAACACATTTAAATCTACCTCTCGCTTCATTCCCACCCCCCCCTTCAGGCGCCGCCTGGCCGATGAAATCCGCTCCATCACAGCCGCCCACCCTTCGCTCACCCACCTCAGCGTGGTGGGTCACTCCATGGGGGGGCTCATCTCCCGCTTCGCCGTGGCCACCCTGTTTGACCCTTCGACTAAAACCGTGGCAGGCCTCAAACCCTCCCATTTCGTCACATTAGCCACCCCTCACCTGGGCTGCCAAGTCGACCCTGGTCCTGCGCAGGTGCCCCTCATTTCGTGGTCGTCGAAACTGCCAGGTACGGGGGGAATAAATAACTGCATGCCTACCTGTATACATCTAGACACGTCTATATATGTGTGTATGCGAACTAATTTTATTGGTTGGTTAATTAATTAACAATTCTGCTGGTTTATTGGTTACCTGATTTACTCCATGCGTTCTGCTCGCACCTCTCGTGCCCAGTCTGCTATGGGCCTTAGTCGGTCTCTATTCTAAACACATATTATTAAACCTCTATAATGTATCTATATGTTTTATGCAGGAGGCAATGCCATCACCAGTTCGGTCTCCGGCCCCTTTGCTTCTTATGCCTTCGGTCGCACCGGAGCACAGTTCTTCCTGCTGGACCGGGACGACGGCGGGGCGACCCCCCCGCTGCTGTCCCGCCTCTCGCGCGACTGCCCGGAGGAAGGATTACCTTTCTTTTCGGCACTGAAAGCCTTCGAAACTAGGACGGTGTACGCAAACCGCTCAGGTGACCACCTGGTGGGGTGGGCCAACTCCAGCTTACGCCGGCTTGACCAGCTGCCGCAGATCGAGGTTGCGGCGGGGACAGGGGTGGTGCGGGAGGACCCGCTGGCGTGGGCGTGGGCGCCCGAAGAAAGAAAATTAGTTGTGGAAGAAAGCGCGAATGCGGGGGTCTTGGACCCCGGGCATGGCCACCTGGTGGGCGCAGCGGATATCCTGGAGGCCACGACCGCTGACGACCTGGTGCGCCGCGAGTTGATTGACGTTAGGAGGAGCGGGGAGGCCGGCGAGGGGTCAGGGGAGGTAGAAAGAGTGAAAAAAGAAGAAGAAAGTGTGGGGGGTGGGGTGGATGGTGGGGCAACGACAATACCGGAGATGGTGGAGGCGTCGTTGGGGTCGTTGCAGCGGCTGGCGTGGCGGAGAGTTGACGTATGTTTTGGCGGCGGCCCGCTGCCGCTGTTAGCCCATCAGCACGTCCAGGTCCAACGCAAGTGGGTAAACTTTGCAGGCATCGCCGCCGTGAAGCACCTGGCGCTGCAGGTGGCGGCGATGGAGGAGCTGAGGGTGCGAAAAACCGAGGCAGCCAGAGTAGATAAATATTAATCTTTGGCAAAAAAAAAGTTGTAGTTCTTGAACGAATCCTTTCTGATTTTGTGACTGTGTTGTTTCACGGTTTGTTACATTGCACGCGCCATTAGCGCTGTAACATAATTTCTGCTCTACGGAGAGGAGGCCGGCCACGGCTTCCTCAGCAAAACCCTGGAAGAAAGAGAGAGAGAGAAAGGAAAACACGACAAAGAAGAGCGAACAAAGGAAGAAAATAGAAGAAAGGCTCTATAAAAAAAGGCGCTGCTGTGGAAAGCAGCAACCCCGCCTACAAATAATCTAAGAAGGAGGAAGCCAAAAAAACCCATCGTTTCCAGATTTTTTCTCGGTTTCTCTACAAACTGGCTACGCGTTTTTGCTCTACTTGGGCGGGGCTTGGGTGGGGGCCGGTTCCTCGTCCAGGTTGCGGCAGTAGGGCCCTCGAGGTGTCCCCATAAGGGTCTGGTTCTCCATGCCTGGAGGGTTTGCCACCCACTTGGTGCCCACCACCGCGCCCGCAGGCTCCGCCTTGAGGCGGTGCTGCGACCCCGGCTTCGGCACGCCGCCCTTCTTGAGGGTGTCCACAATGGAGACGACGTCGGTGGGCGTCAAATCCTCGTAGTAGGTGTAGGAGAAGCCTTCTACGCCCTTGGTGTAGTCGGCGATGGCCACCATAGGGGCGTTGACGCACGCACCCATGCACTCCATCTCTCCCAGAGTGAACATTCCGTCGGGGGTGGTCTGCCCATAGTCGACCCCCAGATGCTCCTTCAGCGCCTTGTAGATGCCCTTGGCACCCTGTGCGATATAGAATACAACGAAGGGTTAGATTCCCGTCATTTTAATGTAAATTTCGATACAAAAACCAGGGGGAAATGGGGAATCTTCGCTCCCGACTGTTTGATCTTAATGTGGACTTAAAGCATACAAAAAAGCCCAAAATTAGAGGTTAGCTAACTGAATGGCGGCGCTGTTGCGAAGTTAACTGACCTGCAGCATGCACGGCGTGGTGCCGCACACCATGACGTGATACTTTCCCATTTTAGAGCGGTTGAACATGGTGTAAAAGGTGGCAACCTCGTACACCCGAATCTCAGCCATATCTAGTATCTTCGCCACCCGGTTCATGGCCGCCAGTGACAGCCACCCTTCGTTCTGCTGCTGCGCCAGGTCCAGCAGCGGAATGACGGCCGACTGTTTCCAGTTGTCTGGGTAGCGCGCAATGATCTCCTCGACGCGCTTGTAGTTGGCGGCGGTGAAGTCGAACTCAGTGTTCCAGTTGTTGTGCGACTCGGGGCGGTGCTGCAGGTGCAAAAAAGAGGGAAAATGAGCAGGGGGGTGATGCACCGGTGACGCTCGATAGAATTATTGTGTGCAGAGTGAGGAGAGGATTTGAAGAGATAAGGATGACGTACCACGTTGAAGATGTCGTGGCTGTTTGTTGCGAACCAGCGTTGGGCCGCTGCTGCTACCGCGGGGGCCTGGAGCAGGAGATGAAGGAGAGGGCGGGGGGGACGTGAGAAATTGAAAGAAGGAAAAAGAGGATAGAGTTAAGGTGCGATGTGCTTGCCTGTACTGCGGCTGATGTGCTGGCGGTTCCGGTCTGCTGGGCCAGCCAGGTGGCGCCGTAGCGAGCCAAGCTGCCAGCTGCACGTCTCATCTTTTTAACCGGGCTAATTTGGAATTCAACAAAGTGTGGGAGTTTATGGAGCGCGTTGCAGTCTTCAGAATTTTAACTCCAGCCGAGGGCGGGTCCAGCCGCACAGAAGGGATGAAACCCGACCGAAAATGAGCTGCGTGAATGATTGAGAAACCTGGTCGGCAGATGCGAGACCGCCGCGTGCCTCTGTTAAATAAACGGTGTTTTGGAATGGTTTGAATAAAAATCGATCGCTGAGGAGCTTGGGTTTTCGCTTGACATGAAATTTTATGAAGTGGAGAAGAAAACTCCACCAAAAAGCTTGCTGAGCCTTCGCATTGTGTTTATTAGAATATACGTACGTAGTGAGATCTCGCGTCTGAAGAGTAGCGCGTCCTCAATTTATTTTCGCTCATTTATCATTCCTTTATTTTCACTCAGCCGAAACCAACGCCTCTCGCGTGTATTGTCTGTCGCAACGCGGATGAGCGTATCAAGCTAGAGACATGTCCGTTGCGCTCCACTCTCCTTACCACGGCAACAAGCGACTCTTGGAGGAGAGCGAGGAGCAGGAGGCACAGGGAGACGCCCGCGTGCCGTTCACCGAGTATAACAACCCTCAAAAGCGAGTGAGGCACGTCGTCAGCCCCTCTGGGCGCTGCGGCAGTGGGCAGCGCCACGCCCTCCCAGCCTACTCCATAGGCGCATCTACTCATACAGCCCTGCGAGCGCTCTTCCCTCTCATGACCGACAAGGTAGGCGATATTCCCTTTTTAAATTCACCCCCAGAGCGCGCGGCCGGCCCCGTTTCATCCCTCAACCCCTTTTTCTAATCGATCCCATGGTTTTTTTACCTCTCTTCCACAGGCCATCGCTGACGCGCTTGCCGAGTTCGGGGACAACATCGATGCGGCAATCAAGCACCTCAACGAGCTGCAGCTCTCTGCGCCAGGCACCTCCAAGCAGCACGCAGTCGCAGAGCAGCAGCGCCTTGGCATCCTAGGCCCCGCTGAAGCCTCCACAGCAGCAGCAGAGCCCGGCTCCGCCCCCTCCTCCGGCCACTCCACCCCGCCGCAGCACCCGGAGCACGCCGCAGCAGCCCCAGCACGCACAGCAGAGCAATGGATCGACGCTTTGGTACAGGAAATGTCAGCGGCAGTTAACGTTGATGACGCAAAGCGCCGCGCCGCGGAGGTGCTGCGCGCATTCGAGCAGGTGTTGCTGCAGCATTCGGCGCAGCAGGGGGCGGACACAGCTCGCGAAAACGCGCTGCTCAAGCGTGCAGTAGCTATTCAGAACGGGCGGCTGCACGAGCTGGCGGCAAAAGAGGCGGAGCTGGAGTCGTTGCGGGGGGGCATGGAGGCGGCGCGTCAGCGCATTCAGGCGTTGGAGGTGCAGAACTACTCGCTGCAGGTGCACCTGAAACGGGCAACAGAGGTGCAGCACAGTGCGCTGTCACCTAAAAATCCAGACGTCTTTTGAAAAGAAAGAAAAAATAGGAGGATTGTTTTGAAGAGCAACATTCCTTATTATCTGCTCCACCCACGCCACCCTCAATGCCCATCGTTACCGTGTTTTGACATGATTTTTCTTCCCTCGATAAGAGCCTGCTCTCTTTTGGCCGATAATTACTGCTTCTTTTTTATAGTTTTCCCCTTCAAAAACCCTTCAATAACAAAAACTGGGTTTCTTTTATACTTGCTGTGTGCCCCTTGTATTTTTATCAAAATAATTACGATGCTACCGGTAGTCAATACCTCGTTCTTTCGATTATTCTTCAAGCACATATCTCTTTCTACTTATGTTTTTTTTTTTTTTTGTAAAAGTAGACATTAATTACTTGCAACGAATACCAATGGGATACCGGCGGCACGCAAAGTTTCAATTAAAATATGAAAAAAGTTTCAATAAAAATGATTGAACGATAGTAACAATTACGTACAGCCAGGCCATTTCACAGGATATGGAAGGGTGCCTCATCTATTGTCAACAGCTGGCAAATTTCGCATTATGCCCTCGCCGTGATCGAAGCATTATTTCATCATTTTCGTGGTGGAAATTTGTCCTGCCAAATGCTACTCATATTGCAAAGGAATAAAGTTGATTCTTTGTCACAGAATACAATCGGCTAATTACGATGCCTAGAGGCCAAGGTCGTCTTGATGTACGGCACTCCAATGTTGCAGAAATCGAAAATTGCTGCAGGTGATGATGATGCTCAAAGTATTGCAACTCCTGAGAGCTATCTAAGCAGCAGAAACCGCAGCACAACAGTATAATCATATCAGCAAAGTTTCCAGCCTTTCAACATTTTTTTCACCAGTATTTTTTTGCAATATTTCCCGGCAGGTCGCCGGCCAACATTAGAGTGGGGGCCACCAACGACCCGCTGGCTCGCGCCAGGTCCTACGAACAGCACGGCGTGAACGGCAGGTTCTTCGCTGGCACGTTTGTCTACGTGCAGGCCAGAAACGCCAGGCAGGCGGAAAATCGCTTGCTCGCTATTTCAAAGCAATTCGGCAGAGGACAGCTCAACAAACAGTGGGTGTCCAACTACCAAGACGTCCCAGGCTATGTCTACGTCATTATGGCCCGTAGGCCAGGCGGGCAGGGCCAGCAGGTAACATATAAAAGAAAGAAAAATGAGGGTTCCAACATTAAAAATCAGAGTATTGCTCCTCACCACATCCTCCGTTATTGTTTGTTCTGCAGGAGTGCTGCACAATTTCATGAAGGACTTTTCATTTGTGATCGATCAGATTGTATTTGCTTGTCTGCAGGCAGTACATTGCACTCGTGATGGCGATTACGAGCAAGAATGTGGCTGTATGCGCTTCCAACCTTTTTCAATTGAAATTGTCTCTAGGTTTTTAATTAATTCTCTTCTATAGTGATTTCTCTCTGTAAATTAATATTTTGTGAAACGCGTATGTACATTCATTCATGACCGGGAAATCAACCACTGCTGCTTTTCAGCGCCGCAGCCCTCTCCTCCACCTGACCCAGCATCTCCTGCAGCTCAGCATACGCAGCGTGCGCTTCAAACCGCTCCCCAGCCTGCTTAGTCACCCCCCGCAGCAGCATCCTTGCTTGCGACAGCTCTCTCAGGCCCCCAGCCTTCACGTACGCCGTGCTCAGGTCCAGGCACGCCGCAGCGTATGACTCGAACGCCGCTTCGTCTGCCTGCCACCTGCCGCCCTGAAGCGCTCTCACCCGCTTCATCAAACACTCTGCGGCAGCGTCGGTCTCGCCCAGCGCCGCGTAGTACCTCGCGTACTGCCCCCAGAACGCGCTGTCCCCGCCCACCGTGCCCGCTATCTGCTTCATCAGGTTTCCCACCCCCTTGATCAAAGCCGCCGCCTCTGCCGCCTTGGCAGCGGCATCAATCTCCTCGGAATCAAATGCAGGTGCTGACGGCGCTGGAGCGCTTGTCTCCAGCGCCATATCCCCTAGTACGGCCGCTATCTCCGCCGCCTCGGCGTCCTCTGCCGCATTGTCACCGTTTGTACTGCTTGTACTGCTTTCTTCTTCTGTTTCGGCAGCGGCGGGGTTGGGCTGAAAGGGCGCTGAGCTTGCTGCAGCGCCCTGTGAGACCCGCTCCACGTGGTCGACTATGGAAGAAAGGAGGCCCAGCTGCAATTTTTGACCCTCGGTGAGGGCCACCACGTGGCTCACCGCCCTCACCGCAGTTTGCCACTCTCCTTGCCTGCAAGCAAAAAAATATTACGAAGAAAAAGGAGGAGTGAGATTGGCAGGAATTTGAGTATTGCCTATCAGTACCACGTTAGTATAATGTATAACGAGTGAATTCAATTGATTTTAATAAAATAATAAATTAACTAATAATCAATTAAGCAAAATAGAAAAGCGTCGGGAGGAGGAAAAAAACGTGTTTGCTCCTCTCACCTGGCAGCCACGCCTGCGTAGTTGTCCCAGGTGTGCCAGCTGTCGCGCTTGTGCTTCACCGCCTCCGTCAAGGCCGCAAACGCCTCTGGCCACCGCTCCAGCCGCATGTGCACCGCTGCCAGATTGTTCCAGGTGTCGCCTCTCTCTGGATCCATCTGGGCTGCCCGGGTCAAAGCCCTCAGCGCCCCCTGGTGGTCTTCCACCTTGATGTAGCACCATCCCAGGTGGAACCACCCCTCCGCGTGCAGCGGGTTCAGCGCCAGCGCCTCCTCCCACCGGGCGGCGGCGGCGGCAAAGCGCTCGCCGCGGACGGCGTTGCGCGCGAGCGACCGCGCCGCGCGCGCGCTGCGGCGGCCGGAGCGCTCCCAGGCTTCGGTGTAGTGCGCGTCTTCCAGGGTCAAATCGCCCAAAGCGCACCACAGGCGGGGGTCATCAGGCGCCGCCTCCAACCGCCGCCGAACCAACGCTTCAGCCGCGACTTTCTTGTCCAACAGCCGGTAGCACACAATGAGGTTGTCCCACAGCTCCAGAGACTCAAACAGAGGCAGCGCGGCGCCCACCAGGCCCAGCGCAACGAAGGCCTCGCCCAGCTCTTTTCGGATGGACACCCTCGGGGGAAACCACACAGAAAAAGCGCACTTCAGCCGCTCGCAGGCGGTAAGGGAGGCGCGCTCCGCGTCGAGGGCGTTTACCAGGCCCTCCAGCTCCAAAAGCGCGCGCTCGCGGGTGCGGGAGCGCTGCCTCTCAGAGCGAGTGACCTGCAACCGCGCGGCCGCCCTCACCAAGAACGCGCTGCGGGGCTGCTGCAGCACCGCGTCGGCATGGGCCAACACCTCCCACGGCTGCAGCCCATCGGCAGACGAACCCTTCTTGGCGTGGACCCCTAACGCCAGCACAGCGGCCTGCTGCAGCGGGGACAACGGTGGCAGCGTGCCAGCGGCGGCATTCAAACCCTCCTGCGCCAGCTGCGGCCGCCGCAGCACGTCGGTGTCGCCTTCCAGCCCTTTGGCGTCCTCCGTGGCGCCAGAGCCCTCCGCCAGCGCGGCATCCAGGGTCCCACCGTCAACGCCGCTCATTTTCAAATGTTCGCCAGCTGTCGCAGCGGGGGGCGAATCCAGCGTGACCTCCAAGATCAGCTGCGCGTGCGCGTCCTGCTGGTGCGCCGTGCGCACCCCCAGCGCGCCAGAGAGCTGCGCGTGCACGCCCAGCACTGCCAATGCTCGGTCCGTGCACGCCTTGGCTTCAGCCACGCAGCCGTAGACAGTTTCCATGAGCGCCGCCTCCAGCAGCGCCGCGCCCGCCAGCCCCCGCCGCAGCGCGTCCATTTCCCCCAGAGGCACCGGCGGCGCGAAGGCAGCCAGCACTTGAGACGTCAGCCCCGCCAGCCGCTCTTTCAAGGCCGCAGAACGCGCTGCCAAGGCACGCTGCTGCTGCACCGCCGTGCGCATGCCCCACCACGCCCACGCGGGGGGAGGCGTGCCGTACATCGGGGTCTGCAGTACCATTTTGGGCAGTACAAGGTACTGCGGCAGCCGCACTAATCCTGCAAGGTCTTCTCCGTTCTCCGCCAGCTGGGAGCACGCCCACCGGTTTTCAGGGCTCTGGGAGTCTCGCCCGAATGCGGATTCAGTCGCAGCAGGCACAGCATCGCAGGCAAGGAAAGGCGGTTCCATCAAAATTAAATCAAAGGGGCTCTCTGGGACGGGAAGGAAGGGCCCAGTGAGGTTGGCTTGGGTGAACACGTACAGCGCCGCCACCGCTGCGAGAATTAGAGTTCGGCCAGCCTCCGACTTGAGGCCATCGGCGTCGATTAAAATTTTCGCGGCTGTCGCTTGCAGCAGCTCGAACCAGTCCGCGGCACTCTCTGGAGGGTCGGAGGACGGGATTATGGAGGCCAGGGCGAGCTTGAGCGCTGCTAGGTAGTCGCCCTGCTGCAGCAAAGCCAGGCCGGCAGCAGAGGGAACGGCAGCGGGAGATGGGCCGGCGGTGGGTGAGGGGAGGGACAGAGAGGTCAGCAGCAGCTGCAAATTGAAGGTATCCAAGTCCATGTTGTACAAGTTGGGAGGCTTGCGGCGAAAAGGACGCCGCTTCTTTTGAAGCTTGAAATTTATTGCATTTGGCGAAAGATAAAAATAAATAGAAGCTGAAACATTGGGCTGGTGAATGATCAAAGATTCATTTGATTTTTCACAAATTTAATTATAAGAATTATAAGAATCAATAGTGATTGTGGGGGGCGATGGCCGTCCATCACTCGAAAATAATGAAGGAAGATTTCCCGCCCAAAAACGTTCTCCTTGAAAACGCGTCTGCCTTCGTGTCGCCCTTTCGTATTGTTTTTATTTTTTTATTTTGCAGCCGTACCTCGTTACAAGCTCTTTCGGCGAGGCACACGCCAGGCTCAATTGTAAATCTCCATTAATCTTTTCTCTTGTTGGACAACTTTGATCCCACACAGCCTTCTGTTAAACACGGCCTGTCATGGGCCAACAGGACAATCCATATGGATATCCCCCAGCACCTGAAGGTAAAAACACATATAAATGTCTCATAAAATTCGTTTACGCCAATCCAACCACCGCGTTTGCAATCCCACCTCCTCCCCTCAATCTCACCCCCTTTATTTTCGGAATAGGGTACCCTGGCCCTCCCCCGCAAGCTGGGCCGTATTACACCCCTCCGCCCGCTGGGTACCCCTCAGCTGCTGGACCCCCTCCTGGCGCACAGTACGTGAACTACCCTCCCCCAATGGGCATCGGTGGCATGCCTCCCGCCATGCCCCCTCGCCCGGGGGCTAACTACGGCGGAGCTTACCAGCAGGCCGGCCAACCCGCCCCTGGCGGGTACGCCCAACAGCCCAAGCCTCAGGGTGCGCATGTCGACGTTGAGGCGCAGCAGGCGGCGAGCTACGCCAATGCGTTTGCACAGCAGAAGATCCGCTCCGCGTTCGTTCGCAAAGTGTTCTGCCTGGTGATGCTGGAGCTGGCGGTGACGATTGGCACCGCTGCTGCCTTCATTTTCGTGGTGCCTCTCAACGAGTACGTGGCGGGGGTCAAGGTGTGCACCACCAGTAGGACCACTGGGGAGGAGAGCTGCAGCCGGCTGGTGCCAGAAGGCCAGTGGGTGTTTTTTACTTCTTGGGTGCTGGTGAGTATTTTATTTTTAGCAATACGGTTACAGTTATACTTATTTATTGTGGTTTTAAGCTGCAAATATTTATGCATTGCGTGATTTCTGCATGTATTGACGTATCTGAATTGATTTTTTGAGGCGAAATGGGTTACAATAACTTCTTCGTAAATATAAAATGAATCCCTTCCGTTCCTCCTCATTCTTCGGGTTCTCTTCAAAACCCTTTCCTGCAGACCATCGTCATGCTCATCGCCTTCATGTGCTCCAATACCCTGCGCCGCAAGCACCCCTGGAACCTGCTCTCCATGGCTGTTTTCACAGCTGTCCTGTCTGTCCAGGTCGGCTGCATCTGCGCTTGGTGGTCTCTCGACGTGGTACTCATCGCTGTCGCCGTCACCGGCGCCGCCGTGCTAGGCCTCACCCTGGCCGCCGTCTTCCTCCCATGGGACATAACCAAGCGCGGCAACGTGCTGGCGATGGCAGGCATCGTCGTCTTTTTCATCGCCATCGTCACCATGTTTGTGGGCATCTTCTACGTGAACAAGTGGTGGTACCTGGCGCTCAGCGTGGTGTTTGCGCTGCTGTTCTCGGCCTACCTGGTGTACGACATCCAGGTGAGAGAAAGAAAGAAAGAAAGAAAGAAATAGAACCTTGAAAATTTCTGGCCAAGCGTTGAAGAGTGTTTTTTAATAATAAATCTCTGCATTGTCATCTTGACATTTCCAATGCGCAAATATCCATTAATACCGCTGTTCTATGCTTCTAAAACGTATATTTTCTTTCATCTATTGCAGATGGTGATGGGCGGCAAGTCCTTTGCAGCGTCTCCCGACGAGTACGTCTTCGCCTCGGTCCAAATCTACCTGGACATTGTCATGCTCTTCTTACAGCTGCTCTCCATCATCGGCATCGCCAAAAGCTGAGATCTTGAATAGTAGATCACTGAGAATTTTTGGTGACCCTTGGGGACTGTTTTTTTCTTTTTTCCTTTTCTTGGAGCATCCGGTGGGCCCTTTCTGCAACGCAAAGAGCTGTCTGCGGTTTCCTGCCACCATCAGCTGTCTCCCCTTCAGATTTCTTGCCTTGCCTTGTCTTTCTTCTTTTGATATTTAAATAATCGTCGGAATGTTTACCCCCATGCGCATGATGCCGTCAAATTTCTTCTTTTGTGCATGTTTATAAAATCATCATAAGGAAGCATTCCTCAGATTCGTACACGTGCATGAAAATCAATTTTAAATTAGGTATCTCACATTTGTAAAGTAAAATGCTTCTTAACGATGCAATCTGCATCTGCCGTGAACCAACTGAACTGGAAAGAAATGGAATGTGCGTGTTTAGCAGCTCGTCATTTTTCCTACGGCGAGCAACGGCAGCAATTCAAGATATATACATACACACATACATTACAGGGTTTAAAGTCCGCACAAAAGGGCAAATATATACAATGCGCTGAAGATTCCAGCTCTTTCCCTTTCCGCATCGCTTAGCGCCCGATGGATGGATAAAATCAAACTTGAATTGTGTATAGATTACAAGGGCAATTGACAAATCAGGCAAACGCTGAACAAAACATTGCATGCAAGGCGTTGACGGGCAGAGAGGGAGCTTTGTCGAGCTTCCGAAAACTTTTCCTAAAGTTATCGGTTTATCGGAGTTTATAGGCAGGCGTTGGTTGCGTTTCTTTCATTCAAAAACCCCGAGTTGGTGTTTCATTCGCGGGGCTTGCTGGTCTCTTTGACGATGCGCTCCTCAACGCCTATCACCTCGGCGGTGACGGGCAGCGGACGCTCAACTCCGGTGGCGCGCGTCTCAACCACGAACTCGCGCTCCATAGGCGTGTGTTCCTTTACGTACTCCTGATCATTTGCATAGTAATACAAAAAGATTAAGCAGCACTTTGGTGTCAAAATGAAGCGAACTAGGGCATAGGGCACTAGAAAAACTAAAAGAAAGAAAAAATGTTTTTTTCCCGGGAATTTCTAGCACTCGCCTTGCGCTCGATGATGACCGGGCGGTCCTCGATCTTGGTGAAGGTCTCGCGACCGTACACCTCCGGGGCGGTTTCTCCAACGGCGTGCGTGTGGGCGGTGGTGGTGGTCTGCACAAAGGCGGGAGAGGTGCCGGTGGCGTAAGCTCCCTCTGGAGCAGTGCCGGTGTGCATGGTGGTGCCAGAGATGGTGCTGTATCCGGCGGAAGCGGGCCCTACCATGGTGCCGTAGCCAGCGGCGCCTTCAGCGGTGACCTGCATGGAAAAAATGAGACAAATATAAAGCAGCGTTAATTTAATGGCTTTAATTAATTTTAGGCGAATGTTTATCTGAAGAGTAGAAAGTATTAAACTAGAAAATTTGCCCTTACCCAGCCCTGCGGCTGGGTGGTTTCCATGCGGCCCTCGGCCGTCTCAGAGGTGCGTCCGTGCGCCAGCATGTCCTAGACAAAATGAACGAAAAGGCGAGTTTGCGAGAGGGGCGAAAAGCGATGTAATATATTTATGATATGGCTGATGAGATAAGTGCATGCTTAAATGCCTAAATACTGCTATGATCGAGAGCCGGCAGCAAAAAATGTGAGCAAATGACAGCAAATTACTTGACAAATTAAAAAAAATGGGCGAGAAATTCGGCACGGGCAATGCATGCAGCATAATAGGCAATCGTTGCGATAAAGATGGTCTAAGGCCCTCTCGGAGGTGTTCTTTAAAGTCCAAAGCTGTTCTCTCACCTTGATTTTTTTTTCCATGACGCCAACAAGATGGGAAGGCTCGGCAAACAAGAGATTTTGATGCAGGGGTTTATAACAGAAACAATAACAGAAAAGCTCTCAAAACGTCTCGTAGTCGATCAGGAAGCTGAAGAGAAACTGTCCTCGGGGTTCTGCTACGGGCCTTTAGTTGCCCTTTTGTGCGGGATTTAAACCCTGTAATGTATGTATGTGTATGCATGTAGCTCAAAATGCCGCCAAAGTCGTCTGGTGCTGAAAAAATCACCCCGCGGTGCGTTTGCTGCGGGGAAACAGGAGGTGAGGCCGGCAAGCTGCGGGTGTGCTCTGGGTGCAACGGCAGGCTGTTTTGTGGGGAAAAGTGCTAGCTAATAATTTGGCCGGCGCACCGGTGGCTGTGCAAGCAGGAGCAGAAGGAAAAGAAAAAAGAAGAAGAAAGCTGAGACTGCCAAGAGAAGAGCTTTGAAGGAGGCAGAAACCTTGAAACCTTGAAACCTTGAAACCTTGATTGAATGAGATTTGCATTCCCATGCTTGATTTAAAAATGGGATTTGCTTTCCCGTGCCGACTTAAAAAAAATGTAACTGAAGCAGCGAGCATTTTTTTGCATGGGCGGCATTTTTAGGGAGACGAGTGCTGCTCGAAATCAACTCCGAAGACATTCCTGAGCCATCAATACCTCCAACTTTAATGCAATCTATTTACACAAACGAGTTTTAACAAGCTACATATACTCTATGCATATGATCATTTCTTATATTCATGTCGGTCGCGCCGTGGGGGACTCAGGAAGGCAGGGGCCAGAGTCTTACATTGTGGGCGACGGTGCGGTATCGGCGTAATGCTGTATCCGTACGCCCCCCGTACCTGAGGTTGATCCCACGGATGGAAGGGGGTACCCCGCCTTACTGTGGCGGGGTGAGTGGCACGTCGCCTTGCAGGTCTCTATAGGAGCGCCTTCTGTAGGAAATCGTAAAACCATATTTAAAACCTTGAAACCTTGAAAGCATATTATTTCGGTGAAAATTTACGCTGAAATGGCAAAACAAAGGTTTCGCTGGAAACTTATATTTCTATTCTCAGCCCCAATGCAGCTGATTAATTCGTTAAAACCTCCCATTCTTTCACTCGCAGGGCTTACTGGGCTGTGCTTGCACCACAATGCGTTCCTCCACTCCCAGCACCCTCGCTGGTCTTCTGGAGGGGGGTCTTGACGCCGGCAGCACGGGTCTCCTGAACAAACTCCTTCTCTACGGGGCGGTGCTCTTTCAGGCGTTCCTGCAGAAGGGAGAAAATAAGAAGGGAAAACTTTTTTGTGAGTAAGTAGCGTCACGCATAAGCACGGGGTCTATTTAGCAATGGTGGTTTGCGCAGCAGGGAGAACTTGCCTTCTGCTCGATCACCACGGGGCGATCTTCCACCTTGGTGAAGGTCTCGTGGCCGCTGCAGGGAGGGAGGGAGGGAGGGAGGGAGGGAGGGAGGGAGGGAGGGAGGGAGGGAGGGAGGGAGGGAGGGAGGGAGGGAGGGAGGAAGAAAGAAAATTGCATTAGAAAACCCGAAGGTCGAACAACTATACGTTTTTCTACATCAAATATATTTGCAAAACACGCACCAGGTGGCAGCCTCTCCCGCCTCGGCCATGGTGGTGGCGGTGGTGGTGGTGGTGTAGGTGACCATGCCCTCAGTGCCGCCCTGCGTTCCGCGGAACTCGGCGTAGGAAGGCTGGTCGCCAACGACGCCATAGCCAGCCATGCCAATGGTGGTGGCCTGCAGAAGAAGAAGAGAAAGTTTGTTGGTATAGCGAGCATTAAAATTTGCAGCATTAAAGAAAGGGGAATTCTATACCGCAGGCACGCCAGCGGCGGCGGTTCCTTGCCTGCGCTCGCCCTTCTTGGAGCCAGGGGCGAGCATTTCCTGCGAGGGGAGGGAAGGGGGACATATAAAGAAGCATGTCTGGAAAAAAATAGAGTAGAAAAAAAAATAGAACATATGTTTCGCAATGTACCCACTTAATGGCCACCCTACCTTGATCTTCTCCATTGCAAGACTTTAAGAAAAGGAGGAAAAAAGTTAAAACGAAAAGTTGCTGCGAGAGTTTTCCGTGATTTTTTTTGTGGGAAAACGTTTTTGACAGGTGAAGGGCAGCTGCATGGGTTTATGGGTTTATGGGTTTATGGGTTTATGGGTTTATGGGTTTATGGGTTTATGGGTTTACATATCGTTGTAACGTCTACTACCGAAGGCGCTCTTATAGAGACCTGCAAGGCGACGTGCCACTCAACCCGCCACAGTAAGGCGGAGTACCCCCTTCCACCGGTGGGATCGACCCCAGGTACTGTGGACGTACGGATACTGCCACTGCGCCGGCGACCGCACCGTCGCCCACAATATAAGACTCTGGCCCCTGCCTTCCTGAGTCCCCCACCGGCGCGACCGACATAAATAAAATAAAATAAAAAATGGGGGGAAAGCAGGACTCTCCGGACGGCAAACGGCCCGTCCGGTTTGGGGTTCGCGCTTGGGCAATGCTGGCCCGCCCAGCACCCCTCCCATCTGCAGCGGTCACTCAACCCCGGGCTAAAGGGTTTGTGGTGTACTACCCGGTGTGCTCACTGGAAATGTGGCACCCGCCATTTGTACCCGTCCGATAGAGACTACGATACCACAGGGAAGTGATGCATCCGACGTCGCAGTGCAGTAAACAACCAAAGTTTACGCACTGGCAGCTCCAATGAGCTAGCTAGTAGGGAGCGCGAACCACCGCATGTGCAAGCATAATTAAATTAAATCACCTTGCAAGCTCCGAAGCAGGTTGCTTCTTTCATTAAAGCCAGCCATGACGCTGGCGAGTACGAGAAGCTGCGTGGTTGGATATAAGCTTTTCTTTTCTTTTCCTTTGTTATTCTTTTCTCTTTTTCTTTTAGCGGTTGGTTTTTCTTTGGTCTTTCTTTATTCTCATTTTCATTCATCAATTTATTATTATTATTTCTGCTTGCACTTCGGTGCCAGTCTGCTATGTTGCCTTAGCTGCTTCTTTGTGCGGACTTTAAACCTGTAATGTATGTATGTATGTACCATAATTATCTTGTAAAATTTCTTCATTTCATAATCTTGACTCTCTCTCTCTCCTCGTCCTCTCCTGCGCTGCCGCCTGCACGCCCTCCAAATGCGCCCGCACCAGGGCCGCCACCTGGGTGAGGTCTGTCTCCGCCAGCTCCAGCAGGCTCCTCGTCGTTGGCGCCGCCGCCAGCGCTGCGGCCGCGGGCGCCCGCTCTTGGTGCAGCGCGGAGCAGGTGCGCAGGGCGTGCTCGTCGTGGGCCAGGCCTTGCTGTGCGCACAGGGGGCACAGGGTGATGAGGAGCCATTTTTAACAGCGTTGTAAAGGAATCTTGACAGATATTCCTACAAAGCTGTTATGTATATTACTTTCAAAAAAATGCAACATGAAAACACCCAAAAATCAAATGGTAACCGCCACCGCCAATGCATCGTTTTTCTCATGTCGCCTATTTATAGCGCTCTGTTTAATCCGACGCCTGGTTGCGTACTCTCTAGGCCAACCGAAACAGCTCAAATTGCGCCGCCCTCATACGCTCCGAAATTGCATTTACAATAATAACCTGCTCATTAATTAGCGAACTGGTAGATAAATAAAACAAATATTAACAATTTCAATCATAATAAGGTTCAAGAGAGGATAAATCATGCCGCGGGTCAGCGCCATGATTAGGAGCGTCAATCCCCCTTTCGTAGACAGCCGAACTGCCAGGCGGCAAGCAGCGCAGGGCAGCCTCCCACACATGGTTTGACACAAAACACCCAGTTAGTCTAAGATGAGACACGTGCGGAAGAATCGCAGTGCCCAAAAATCGCATGCAGCTGCCTCGCAGGCGAAGTTGTCCAAGCTCAAAGACTTTCAAACCTGGCAGCACCTGGTGCGCATTGGTTGGGGGCGTGTTCCATGGCGCGTAGTCCTTATAGCTGCAAAAGCCTTCGAACTCCCTTGAAAAAATCGCTTTCAGGGTATGCAAAGAGGGAAAGTCAGTGGAAAAAATCCCAGACATCGCCCTATCAGCGGCAAATCCAGCCTGCCAATGCCCCTGGCCGCAGTGAATGTCCTCCATCTCCAAAACTTGCAACACGGGCAGCTCAACGGTACTGAATGCTCTGACGCACTTCTCGCTTGCGTTTTTTAGCTTCAGCTCCACGAGGGCTGGTGCTGCCGCAAGAATTTTTTGAAGTTGAACTGGCTTCAGATTCATTTTAACAAGCTCCAGACAGGTAACGGATGCGAAAGAGGTAAAGGTGTTGGTTTCAACGGCCCCAATCTCGTGTATTTCCAAAAAGGGAGTCAGGTTTAAGATCAACGTTTTGAGATTTTGCCAATTTCCGGCGCGTGCGAGGGCCTCAGGAACACCTCTCTCGCATATGTAGTCGCCAACGACCTCCAACTTTTCCAAATGAAGCAACTCGACCTCTGCTAAAACAAGGGCTTCGGCAACGGTGCTGACGCAATTAAGAGCGAGGTTCCGAAGATCGGGAAATGACCCCGGCAGCGCACACGAAATATTTGGTTTCACCAGAGAATTTGAGCCGAAAGAAAGCCTCGTCAAGGGCCAGGCTGCGTTTTTAAACGACTGAATTGCTGCTGCCGAGTGGTCAACCTCGTCGCCCTGGCCTTGGTTCTCAATAAGTTTTATCCCGTCCAAGGATATTTCGCTCTCGTCTGTCCCAGTTGGGAAATTTGTCCAGACAAGGAGGAAAACAGCTTTCAGCTCAGGCCACTGCCCCCGAGACAAAACTTCAAGGAGGCTCTCTCGCAATCCAATCGACAAGTGCTGCAAGCGCGGCAACGGCAGGTTCACAAAGAGCTCAAGCTCGTCCAGCGAACCAGAATGCGAAAATCCAACTTTCTCCAGCTTCGGCAAAATAAGTTTCCACCGACAGAGCGTGTCAACATGGTTACAGCTTAATTTCGAGGAAATGCCGACTGTGGTGATATTCTGATCAACAGCAGATTTAAAAGAACGGGACACCGCCCGCAATGCCCTCTTGTCTTCGCATTTTTCTAAGATTTGTTTTGAATGTTTGACAATAATGTGAATGATTTCATCCAAAGAGGGCGGTCGATTGACCATCATTATGCAAAGACAAAGAGTAAAAACGTCAATATTTTAATTCCTTCTGTTTGTGGCAATTATTTAGCATTTTGTTGCTGTTGTTGGGTGGTTCGGCCCCCTTTTTCGAAAACCCCGGGTTTGGGAAAAGATTCAAAAGCATTACAGCTGTTGGCAGCTGCAGAACCGTCGCTCTCACAGCAGCCAGGCAAACTGCCTTGCCAGCAACATGCCAACCAGCAGAACGTGGTTTTCTTGTCAATCTGAAATGCCCGTCAAACGTCGCCATCTCAGTCCATGCAGCATGGAAGCAAAAATTCATGTTTTAGCCGCTAGTTAAAAAAATGTGAAAAAATGAAACGTGCAAGAGCAATCCCTTTTCTATTCATAGACAAACACGTTTTTTCCTTCATCATTCCTTTGCAAGTTGCTATCGTCCCATTCCCCGGGTATAACCGCCCAATACAGCTCAGTGCAACCGCTTCCAAGTAGCATTCAGCCCCTCCCGGATCCCCCCAAAATTTTCTTCGGTTTTGTGGTTGTTGTAAACCACTTTTCCTTCCAATTCGCGAATCCGCCGCAGCATCTCCGCCTCCCTCTGTTCTCGCTCGTGAAGCGCCCGCTTTATAGCCTGCTCATCCAGCTTCAGAGCCTTCCTGTCTCGCTTCTCCTCGTCCAAGCGCGCTAAAATCGGCCCCAAAAGCGCCGCTACCTTCTCCTCCACCATTTGGTCCAATGCCGACACCAAAACTTTTCCAGCCTGGTGCTGTGGGTTCGCGCCGCCCACTGCCGCCACCAAAGACGGTCCCGATGCCTCCTCCAGCTGCTGCAGCGCCACGGCGGCTGCAGGGGATTCGCAAGGTGTGTGAGGGCGCTTCTTTTGCTGACGCGGCAAACCTCCGGCCGCTGGAGTCATGGCACCTCCCACGCCGACATCCATAGCATGCCTTCCCGTTTTTCCTGCATTTAGTACCTCTCGCTCTTTGATGAGCTCATGGGTGTGGCCCTCTTCGTCTGAAGACACCTCCTCGTCTCCCTCACTTTCCACTTCGTAATCGGCATCGTTGTCATCATCATCAGAAGAAGAGGAGTTTTTGAGGGCAGGAGCGTTGCCAGTGTCCCCGGAAAGCTTCGCCAAGCAGGACTTTCTGTTGGGCCGCGAGCGCCACTTGATGTCGGCGGGAAACTTGATACCAGCCAGCTCTGCTGCCTGCAAAAAGGATACATGGACAAATAGAATTGGAATTGTAAGCGGATGAAAAGGTTGGAATGCTATTTTGCAATGTGGAGTGATGAGCTAATTCACTTTTGCAACGGCAGCTATTCGCACAACAATTGCTTGCTTTTCCCGTTGAAAATACAGCAAAACGCTCCCGTAAATAATTTAATACCAATTTTAAAACAGGACAGTAATTTTAAATAGAAACTGGCCTTGAAAAACACTTTTTTGAATGAAGCGGTTTTCGGCGGTGTCGGTGGCAGCTCTCCTTCTTCAACCTGCCAAACAAGGAGAAAGTTGGTAGGGCCGCAACGCTCCCAGTGTCGGGCGTTTTGCATCGTAGCATGCATCAGCCTCTCCCAGTCGCCCCGAGGCATGAATTTATTGAAGAGGCGATAAGCTTCACGGTAGTATTTGGCCCACACCTCGCGCTGCACGTCCACACCACATTGGCCACCCCCGCCATGTCAGCCTCCAACGCCAGCTTGAGGCTTGGGCCGAAGCGACAAAACGACCACCGAGCTCCCCAACAATTTGGCGGTCTTGGAAGGCCTGCCACAGCTCCTCCTGTAAAAATGGAGACCGGGGAAGAGAATGAGGAGATGAAGATGTTCTGCGTTTTATATTCATGTAAGGGGAGCTGCGTTTTGAGCGGTAATTCTGGCAGCATTTGCACGAAAGCTTATATTATTATTCGACCGCTCACCATTTCGGTATTGTTGTTCTTCATGATCTTGGCGGCTCAATGTTGCAGTGCAAGTTATGGGCAATTCGATGAGCTAAAGGGAGTAGCTTTTCGCTTGCAAGACGCTCTGCGATTAATATTTGATCAAATTTTGTTGACCAGAAAGTTTTTGCACAGCGTGCTCTCGTTCTCTTCACCCGCACCCCACAATATAAAGAACAGTTGCTATTAACAGTTATCAAGAAGCTGCAACCGCCCGGTCGGTATTTGAGCGAAATATAGCACACAGCAAAAATTTGGGCGCAGGTTTGACCGGTTTTGAAGTCAAAACCGTAGTCCTAACAACTCAAAAACAACAAACGACCATTTTTAGACATCCCGTTCCAGTGTGTTGATTTGTTTGTTTCACCGTGCCTAAATTGAAAGCTTTGGCAGCGGCAACGACTTACAGCCCTCCACCACGTACCAGACGGCAACGCTTCTCTCAAGTTGAATTGCTTGGCATACCACGCAATCTCAACGCGCCGTGCAGCGTGGATGCGACAGCCCCTCCGCATGCACTCTCTGACCAACTTCTGAGCTCTATTCTTAAACTAATAACAACATGAAACAAACATTTTTACCGTCTCACTGTGCTTCCCCATTAACCGCCCACAGTTTAGCCTTGCGGCTGCTCCAGGAGCTGAATAAGCTTAGTGAGATCGTCCTGAATTGCCGCAAACTTTTTTTCGACGGCTTCACTTTCTTTGTCGTTGCCCGCCACTTTGCCCTCCAACTCGCGCACCCGCAGCAGCACCTCCTTCTCCACCCGCTCCCGCGCTTGCACCCCCCGCTCCAGTGCCTCGAGACGCGCAGCAACCGACCTCGATTGCGCCGCCAGTTGGCCGAGCACATCGGCCAACGCGCTCCCCGCCTGCTGCGCCTGAGCAGGGCTCACGCCGGCCCCCGCCCCCGCCGGCGTTCTCGCTGCCCCCGCCAGCTGCTGCAGCGCTGCGGCGGCGGCTACGGGAACGCCATAAGTGCGGGCGCGCTTCTTTTGCCTCCCGTGGAGCGGCAAATCTGCTCCTGCTGCTTTTTCTCCGCCGATGATGTCCACTTCTTCTTCGCCTTCCAGCCCCTCAATTTGATCCTTGACGTGCGTAGGGTGGCCACCGTCGTATGAAGCTGCCCATCCCTCCTCTTCTCCTTCTCCTTCTCCTTCTCCTTCTCCTTCTCCTTCTCCTTCTCCTTCTCCTTCTCCTTCTCCTTCTCCTTCTCCTTCTCCTTCTCCTTCTCCTTCTCCTTCTCCTTCTCCTTCTCCTTCTCCTTCTCCTTCTCCTTCTCCTTCTCCTTCTCCTTCTCCTTCTCCTTCTCCTTCTCCTTCTCCTTCTCCTTCTCCTTCTCCTTCTCCTTCTCCTTCTCCTTCTCCTTCTCCTTCTTCTTCTTCGGAAGAGGAAGAATCGTCGTCAGATGATGACTCGTCAAAGCCTCCAAGCAGCTGCATGATGGCCTGCTGCTTGTTGGGCTGCTTGCGCCACTTGATTCCTGCAGGAAAATCGAAGCCTGCCAGCTCTGCCGCCTGCACAATAATTTGTAGAAAACGTCGTCGGCACAGTGGCATTTGGAGGCAAAAATCATGCCATGAAAATACTGGAACGTGCGGGATTTTAATTGGAAGCATTGGTATGGCAACAATGTGCAGTATATTGGTATTGCCCCTCCAGTGCAACAATGGCAGAAAGAGTTATGTAAACGCCCCTTTGAGCAGAGCAGTGAAATTACGATAGAACTGACCCGGCGGTACGCTTGCTGAAATGACTTGGTCTTGGGCGGTCTGGGCTTGCCTTCCTCAGCCCGCCAGGTGAGGTGAAAGTCACTCTTGCCGAAACGCTCCCACCGCCCGGCGCGGTGCATCGCGGTCTGCACCAGCTTCTCCCACTCACAGTGCGGCAGGTGAGTTTTGAAGAGGCGGTAGCCCTCACTGTAAAATTTCGTCCACACCTCGTCCTGCAAGCCCACAAATCGGTCGGCATGGTGCTCGTTCCGGTCCTTGAAGGCCTGCCACAGCTCCTCCTGGAAGGAATGGCGAGGGGGGTATGATTAGCTAACGAATGTGAAGGAATCACATGATGAAATGCGTTACGAGAGGTTGACGGACAGCATTTGTGAGAATTGTTTTTTCCGATTCCACCTCACCTTTTCGATAGTGTTGTTCATCATGCTCTTGGCAGGCGCAATATTGCAGTGCAAGTGTGGAAAATCTGATGAGCTGAATAAATGGCTCTTTCGCTTGCACGACGCTCCAGCAATCAAAATGGGTATTAATTGACCGAGCAAGTTTGTGCACAGCGCTCGCTGCTCGGGTTCCCGTCAGCCGCACACCGCAATGTCAATTCGAGGAGAAAATTAAGAAATTTAATTATGCGAGGCTGCACGCCTCCTGGTTCAAAATAGCACAAAACTCTATGGGGCGCAGGGCTCAACTTTGACCGAGTTTTATTCTAAACCTTACAGGCATTAAGACCGTAGTACATCCGTATACAGCCATCAACTCCATCAATTTACCAAATTCGCGCAGCAAACCCCATCTAATCTTCTCCATCTTCCGATCTCCTCCCTACCGCCGCAGCCACGGGCGCCCAGACGCACCAACACAGCAGTTCCTCCCCAAATTAACTGCATTCTATCAATTACCACCGCAGAAGCCCCAGTGATTCTCCAACTGCCAATATTAATATTGGCAGTTGAAGGTGGCGGGGAGCAATATTGCTTCCCGCCACCTTCTGCCGCTGCCATCAGTGCCCAGCCGCGCCAGCAGCAGCTCCCCCCCCACCCCCCGCACCCGCCCTCTCACCCTGCTGCTCCAGCCGTGCCAGCGCTGTGTCAACGTCTACCCTCGCTTTCTTCATCGCCTCCTGAATCTCATCGATGACTTCTCGAGACTTTCCTCCCAGCGCCGCCCCCAAGGTACCCGCGAGCTCCCCCAACCGCATCTCCAGCGTCGCCTCCATGTTCTCCAGATAAATCTGCATCCGGTCCTGCACAATAATTTACGAAAACGTGGATTAAAAAAATTTACAAAAAATATGTCAAGTTTGGCAAGATTCTTAGCGAGTAGCATAGATTTATTTATTTCTCAGCGGTTTTTCTCTAAATACGAGCATTGCTGGATACAGACCTGCAGGCGCTTCTCAAATCCACCCATAATGGCCTCCATTCGCGCCTGCACCGCTTCATCGATGGCTGCCTCTACGCTGGCCAGCAGCTGAGCCTGCAGCGGTGCAAACGAGCTCTCAACCAGCGTTGAAATGCCCTGCGCCATGGCTTGCACCCCTTGCAGCGGGAGAGGTGTGCTCCCGATCCCCGTATCCCCCGCCCCTGCCCCTCTTTTCACCAGCGGCTGTCGGGCCATAGCAGCGGCGCCAGCAGCCCCGCGTGCAGCCTTGGCTCCAGTAAGGGCGCGGTCAGCGACCCCACGAGCGCGCTTCGCAGGCGTAGCAGGCACGGGATCGCTCTTTGTGTGCGCAGCTCGCGTGGCCCGCCCTTTCACCGCCTCCGCCTCCGCCTTCATTTCCTCCATCTCTCCATCTGTAGCGTCCCCTTCGTCGCTGCTTTCTTCGTCGGAAGTGGGCGACTCCCGCTTGGTTGCGCGCTTCTTTCGTGACGTTATTCGCCACACGCCCTCTGGTATCAAAATTCCTAGCAGCTGTGCAGCATGGAGAAGGGCGGCTTGAGCGGTGATGGTCTTTACAGGCTCTTTTTCGCCGTCTTCCAGGGCCCAGGTAAGGCGGTACTTGGTGGGAGCGGGCTGCACGCCCCATGGGCCGCCCTTGCGCAGTATAGCCTGCGTTAAAAAGCCAAGAGGAAGAAAACGCGTGATTGGGGGCAAAATAATGAATTCAAATTTGACTCCAAGAGAAAGAATCAATAGTTTGCAGCACTAAAGTAATTGCTACCTCTACGATGCGCTGCCAGTCTTCCGTCGGCAAGGAGTGGCTGAAGCGGTTGAAGGCCTCTCGGAAAAAAAGCTCCTGTACTATTAATTATTTTAAGCTCGATAATGAATACAAAAAGGCTGCATTTCGTGTCCTCGAAGCTCATGCGGCGGGGACTCCAGCAATGTGAGTTTGAGCAAGGGAGGCCCCCTCTCACCCTCCGCAAGCATTATTTGTATGATTAAATTAATCCGTGTTAATCTGCGTACCGTAACAGAGCCCTGGTCGCCTTTGAACATGCTGGGGAACTCGGTTTGAAATCGAGTTCTAAAGCTTTTCCATGCAATTTCTAAAGACCCCATTCGTCCTTCCAGCTTGACTGTAGTGCATTAAATATATTTAAAGATTTGTTTGAAGTGCCCACGGCCTTATTCATTGTTGCGAAACTCGTCCAAAGCTATAAAATATTTCTTCCTCGCAAAAAAACCTTTCTCCGCCTTTTTTCTTTGAAAATATGCATTTCCGGGTTCCCTTGCGGCTTTTGTAAGAATTGAAAGTGTATAGATACCAATAGATATCAATTTACGACACAATGCAGCGTCTGAAAACAGTGTCGAAGTTTTTGCCGCCGAGTCATCCCTCAGGAAAACATGGCTTGTTTTTTCTCCTTTGTTTGTTTTAAATATTCTTAAATATATATAGTAAGTCAGTAGGAGTACGCAAGGATGGCGCGATGCTGCAAATATCTCTAATTTTGGATATGCATTTAAAATATATGATAAATCAAATTTTTAAGATTAAATATTATTCCTTCGCCACGCTTTTCTCGCAGTGCAAGCGTACCAATCGCCTACAAAGAAGCCTAAACTCGCCGACGACGAAATGGAATACGCGGAAGAAGAAGCGCACTTGCGCCACGCCGACGAGCCTGAAGCTCGCGAACAAATCAAGGCGGATCTTCAACACCACTTCGTGAGCGGTGGACAGCAAATGGAGGACGACCTGGACGTGGTCAAACACAGCACAGACGCCAGCGCAGGCCCCCGCGAGCTGGACCCTGCGACATCGCAACTGGCGTACGAACTTGAGGAAATGGCGGCCAGGCACCCAGGGGACGTCAATGAAGAGGGATTTGTGAGGGGGGTAGCAGGACTAGAGTTTGCGTATGCAGAAGAAGAGGGGGACGCGGAATAATAACAATGCTGAAAAAAAACGACAAAATGCGTTTTTTTAAATATATGCGATGCATTAAACCAACCAGCGTCTACAGAGAATTTTAAAAGAAATTAAAAAAAGTGTTGTCAGGTTTGCAGCTGTGCCCGGGGTACAACGTGTTGGTGAGGTTTCCTTCGAGAATAAACCTGTAATTACGTGCATGTACGTACTGGTTATATATACCGCCGTTGTTGGAGGAAAATTGTGCATCAATCAGTAAAAAAGTACTTCAGTAAATTAACTGAATGCATAAGCTTCCAGGTGCATTCCTTCTCCAAGTCCTTCAACCTCCTCGCATACAAGCATACACAGCCATCGCTGCCACTGCCGCCACCACCACCACCACCGCCTTGCGCGACCTGGCCGCCAGCTTGTAATGTGGAGTGCCAGCGGAAGGATTGGGGCGAAGGAGGGCGGCATAAAGAGGCATGCAAAGCGCTCGCTGCGGAGGCGGCTGCTGCTTCTGCTGGGGAGACCAGGTTGGAGAGCTCTGAGCAATCATGTGGGCGACTGTATTATTCTCTTTTGTCGAAATGTGAACTATTACACAAGAATGAGAAAACGAGGTGAAAAATAAAATAAACAGGAACACGGAAGGAAAAAAAACAGGGAAGGGGACCCTTGAAGACGAAATCATGCGAAAGCTACAGTCAACGCCAGCTTCGCAGCCACTTTAAGCGGAGGCCACGCAATCCTCAGGCACAGGAAGGGTGAGCGGCCTCAGCACGAGTCTCCAGGGACGCAATCGCCAAAAGGGGGTATAAAACTGTTGGGATAATCGCCATGCTGCTGCTACTTTGCTCTCGAGAGTAGAAAAGAGAGAAAAGTGCGGGAAAAAAGGAAAGAAGAAGAAAAATAAACTAAAAGAGAGGAGAGGAGAGAAAGAAAGTTATTATTAGTACTTGAAAGGTCAAGAAAATGGAATTTCATTCAGCAGCCCATGATCCAAAGCAGTCAAATCATGAATTAACACAAAGGGGGAAGGGGTGCGCATAAAGTTATAAATCAAGAGGCCATGGCGCGCAGTTCTGCCGCCACGGTCCTGAAATCAGGCCGTGCCTCAGGCTGCTGCGCCCAGCAACGACGCATCAAGCCAATGTATGCGTCGAAGCCTGCTGGGATGCCGTGCACTTGGCAGAACAGGAGTTCGGTGGGCAGCGGCAGCGCCGGTCGTCGGCCGCGCTGCACGTCGCCCACAATGGACCACACGTTGGTGTTTGTCCAGGGCAGCTGCCACGTCAGCAGCTCCCACATCACCACTCCAAAGCTGTACACATCTGCTGCTGTGGTGGGCCGCTCGCCGGCGAGCACCTCAGGGCTCAGCCAGCGCGGGTTTTGGGAGTTGACAGAGGCTGTGGATGAGTTGCGAGTGGCTTCTCCGACCAGCCTGCTCAGCCCCCGTTCCGCCACTTTCACGGTGCCGTCCTTGGCGATCAGCAGATTCTTGGTGTTCACGTCGCGGTGCAGCACCGCGGGGGACCGTGCGTGCATGTGCTGCAGGCCCGCCGCTGCCTCCGCTGCAATGGTCACCAGGCGCTTCCATTCCAGCATCTGTGCGACCTCTCCCTCGGTCAGCGCACGCTCCAGCAGGTCGAACACCGACCCTTGTGAGCAGTACTCAGTTGCCAGGCAGGGAGGGGTCAGGCAGAAGCCTTGAAGTTTCACGACGTTGGGGTGGTTTAACGAGGCCATAACTCCCACCTCCTCCACCAGCCGGTCCTGGGGAATGACCGCTAGCGCCGCGGAGCTCGACTCCTGCAGCCCCGCGGCGGCGTCCACGCCCAGCGCCTTGATGTCCACCAGCAGCTTCAGCGCCACCGGCGACTGGTGCAGCTCTCCCAGGAACACTTTACCGAAGGACCCCAGACCCAGGGGGGAGATGATGCGGGCGTCGGCCCACGAGAATTCCATCGAGGCCACGTGGGCGGGCATGCGGCTGGATTTGAGGCGCCTGAGCGCCCGAGGCGTCTGCTGCGTCTGCGACTCGATCCACTCCATCACCGGGTCCCCCGTTTTTTGCATGCTGGCCAGGTGGGACAGCCGCAGGGAGCCTTCGATGAGATTGGGGGAGCGGGTGGGGGAAGAAGGGGTGGCCACGAGTGAGCGCCGGGCGCGAGAAGGCGTTCCCGACGAGCCGACGCTGTTTTTCGAGGGGGAGGCGTTCAAGGAAGCCGGCCTGGCCCTGGCTGGGGAGGTCTCGGTGGATCCGGTGCCCAGGGAAGAGCCGTCAGGGCGGGTGGGGACTGAAATTCCGCTCTCGAGATCAACGCCCTTGAGGGTGCTCTTGGGGGAGCCTTCCGAGCTGGTTTTCTTGAGGGAGCCGCTGCTGCTCTCCTCCAGCACCGCGATGTTGACACTCTTCAGCTGCGAGGGGTCTGCCCCGCCGCCGTTGCGCTTGCTGTTGCGCCGCTTCACCGCGAAGATTCCGCCGCCCACGACGAGGCCTGCAAAACAGAATGGTACAATTAGGCACGGCGTGAGTTGTGTGACTTGACTGGCTATGAATAAAGAAGGGGGGTGAGGAAGAAAATTACCAAAAGAATTATTACCAAAAGAAAACAAAATTGCTCTGTAGTTTCCGTTTAATTTGAAACTCACCAAGCAGAGCAGCACCGCCCACCGCAATGCCGACAATCGCTCCAGTGCTCAAGCTGTCGCTACCGCCGTCAGAATCAGCCGCAGGGTCGGCAGCAGCGCCCACAGTTTTGCTGGGGGTGGTGGCCGGAGTTACTGTAGGGGTCGTCGTTTCGGGCGTGGTGGTAGGCACCATTGCAGGCATGCCGTTGGCGCCGGCTGCTACGCCTCCAGGCCCGCACCCCAGCCACTCCGCCATCCGGTCTTTAGGCACCGGGTTCTGCATCCATTGGATGAGCTGGTGGTTGGTCACAAAGTAGGCGTCCTTGTAGGTGGAGGTCACGTACTGCATGAAGGCCCGCGTGGCGTCCAACTGCACAGCATTTAAAGGGGAAATGGGAAGAAATTGGGAGTCAGCGTCAATATTCATCAACAATGACAACGTAGTTTACCAAGCTTCAGAGCAGAATAATGGGTACGTTTTTGAGCGCAGAGATAAAAAAGTGGTTGAATAATGCATGTTTGAATGCATGGAAAGAAAGACAGGTCAACGCAATATCAGCAGCAGCAGGATAAACCACTTAAGTATCGCTAAACAACTAAAAACCCGCACGTTTTTGGTCTGGTTGAGCCAGGGGGAGTGAATGAGGATGGGCACGGGGGCTTTGTTGCTGTTGTACGAGAGCTCAAAGAAGTACTTGAGCAGCTCCGTGGTGTCGCACACCCCGTTCTCCCCAGTACACGGGTCCATCGTATAGGCTGGCGTCGGGTAGTTATCGTTCTGCAGCACCCACACGGGGACCTCCCACAGGCCGGGGTAGGTCTCGTTCGCCTGGCACACGTTGCCCGCGATCCAGGCGCAGTCTTGCGGGATGCCGGCATCCATGGAGTACGGCCACAGCCGCTCCCGCCCTGAGGGAGAACTGGGCATGGGCCAGTGCTCGTTGATGGAGGAGTCGTAGAGGAAGCCGTTGGCCTTGAGCGCGCGGCGGTACGCAGGGTTGTGCACGAGATACGGGCTGCGGAAGCCTACCACATGGTCCTTTGGGATGCTGCAGTTGGACACCAGCCAGTCGCGCACAGCCACGATGTCCTTCTCCGTGGACCCCAGGCCGCCGATGAACGGCCTCCCGGGGGCGTCCGGCATGGCCATGTGGCTCCAAGTGTGGGTGGCGATTTCAGAGCCAGCGGCGTGAGCCTCCTGCACGTCCTTGCAGGCGGTGGCCTGATACATCGTGAAGAAAGTGGCGGGGAGGGGGCAGCCGTTGGGGTTGGTGAGCCCCGCGACCGTGCGGTTGATGAGCCCCACGGAGAGGGGGCCAGTCTGTTGGAAAGGAATTCAGGGGCGGTGAGGGGGCGACGATAGGAAGAATTGGAAAAATATAATTTTAATGGGGGGATAGCGAATTGGAAGGGGTTCTAATGCGTCGGAAATTAAAGGGAGGTTGACGCACCGTGTCATCGTGAGTGAAGAGTAAGAATTGGGGCATTTGGTCAACCGGCAGCGGCGGCTGGGTGGCTGCGCACCGGCATGCAGGCGGCACGCAGGTAGCGGGGCATGTATAGGTCGTTGGGAGGGCTGCAAAGAGGGTAAGAGATGGGCGTTAGAGCAACAATTAAACGTGGGAGTCAGCACAGATGACTGGCAGTATGAACCAAGATACGAGAAAGAGAAAACGAGGGAAACACGCGATGGTGTGCTATTAAGGCATAGAACCAGATGAATGAGAAGGTCGCTTTTGGGTATGGAAGAGACAACGCGCTGGAAAAAAAATAGATCGAATTGTTGGGTGGCAAACACCAACAGCGCAAAAGACGCCGCATTTGCGTGCAGAAATAGAAGAGAACCAAATTATGACCATTAATTGCTACCAACATCAACAAAAACGTCAAAGTTGCACCGGCTCCTGTAGATGCAATCTATGGAGGCAAGACTCTCTACGGACCTGCTGCTGTGGCGAGGCAACCCAGAAGTACCGCCAAGGTATACGTCCATCTCAAGGTATCCATCCTGCGAAAGCCCGGCTCCGCAGACTTGGGTGGTGGATAGCGCGAGGACTTCCTGTGCGAGCAAAAATTACTACTAAACGCAGCGCCCGCAAAACATCCCTGGACCCACTAAATAAATATACGCGTTGAAAAGGGCAGGAATTGCTGAAACCGCGGAAAGCGCAAAAAAATGGCACAGCAAAGCGGGTAGAAAGATTTTCCCACTGTTGTGCCCCATTGCAGCACACCTTCCACCCCGACACAACCCAGAATACGCGAAGTAGCGCGGCTCCCCTGCCGCGCTGCGACCTGGGGGCCATGCAAACAGGTTCCAAGCCCCCGCGCGCTTGGTGCAAAGGCAGAGCAAAAAGCGGCGGTACGTAAAATTTGGTAATGCAGGACTGCTGCAAGCATGAATCAGGCGGCGTTGGAGCAGCGCCGAGATAAAGCAGGAAGACGCACACTTGCAGCTGCAACTTTGGGCGCTTTTGGGGGCATTCTTGGATGGTAGCCATCGCCGCCGCTGTCGCCGCCCTCTCAGGTAGTAGAAGCAAAAGAGGGATGGTACAGCAAATGGATTTGGTGCCAGAGCAACGTGATTTGTGGAGAAAATGGGCGTTGGAAGTAGTATCTATGGGCGCGTGCAGCCGAGTAGCCTAATAGCTCGATGTCTTCATCCTTGCACCGCCTGGCGCTGCCAAAAATGCCTGTAGGTGCTAGACCGCAATGAAGATTGAGGCTCGGCCTGCAGCAGGCTATCTCCGGCCCTGATGATGCATAAAGCCATTTTTCATTCGGGAAGTGGTTCTTCGTTCGGCGAGAGACCGGCCAAAACAACGTGCTGAGCGTGACAAGCTTCTCTCTTCCTGTGAGTTCTCTCCTCATGCTCACACGCCTTTGTTTATAACCCAAAACCCCCCATTCTAATTTAAAACCGGAGAGAGAAGATATCTGGAGTCCGTCCAAGGCGCAATGCAGTCGGTTTTGGTTCCCAGATCTTCGATCGCCGCAGGCGTGCGGCGATTGGCACCCTTAATGGCCATTAGGCCCTTCCAACGTTCACTCCAGATGCGCATCATCACAACAAACGCGAGCACCGGCGAGCCTGAGCCTTCCTCCATCACCACGTCCTCTACCGCCAAGCCCATCACTACCGAATCCGCGCAGGAGCTTCTGAACGAACTTATCGACCCTTCTCAGTTTGGCAAGCGGGGTGAGGGCTGGTTCTTGGGCCAGGGGGTCATTCTCCTGCTCTTAGCCTTCCCCCCGGCCGGAATTCGCCAAATTGTGGACGTCGCAGGTTGGAGCCTCGTCGCTTCTGGCCTTGCCTTGATTGTCATAGGTAGGGAACGGACGTGGAAAGGGGATTTTTTTTGTAATGGGTGTATCTCCCAACCCCTTTCAAAGTTTTTTCTAAACAAATCTACACATCTACGATTATTTTCCATTAGGGTCCAACTCTCTGGGCACAAATCTCACGCCGATGCCCAAGCCTCGCGACGACCACTCCCTCATCACCGACGGCGCCTACCAGCTGTGCCGCCACCCGATGTACGGCGGAATCCTGCTGGGCGCCGCCGGCCTGGCGCTGGCCTCCGGGGACGAAGCTCGGGTTGCGCTGACGGCGCTTCTCTTTTGGGTATTGGACAAGAAGGCAGCGTACGAGGAAGACATGCTGGAAGAGCGGTACCCCGGGGAATATGCAGTGTACAAATCAAAGACGAAAAAGTTCATTCCCTGGCTGTATTGAGTTTTTGAGAATAATTCCCAGAGCAGATCTGCCGCTGCATATTCGAGTCGATTGGTGGTGGTGGTGGTGTGTGTGTGTGTGAGGGGGGCGGGGGGGGGGGGGGGGGGGTATACATAAATGAATTCTAGGAATTTCATATAAATGCTGCTTTGTTGTGTTGGCAAGCCGAAAGACGTGAAAACAGCATTTGGTGTTGGCAGCGCCGGAAGGGGTCAATAGCTTGAAACCTCTCAAGAGCTTGCAGGAGGTGAGGCGTGTGACCGTTTTGCGATCTGGACCGTCTTACGATCTTATTCTCCAGCACAGAATTCAAAGCCATGTGCTTCGTGTGCCGTGCCAGCTCAACTCCAACAGGCACTTTTGACGTCAAATTAAATTTTAATTCTCTCAAATAACCTGTGCCCTAACCTGTGCCCAAAAGGACGCTTAGCTTGCCCAAAGGTCTCTAGATTATTCGACAAGGATTTTATGTTTCCCTAAAACAAGCTTTGTGTGTTTTGGGAGCCTGCAGGCATTCAAAATAGAGCCTAAAATATAGAAACATGAGCCACACACCAGGAGGCTCCACAATCAGGTAGGCATAAGTGGGTCTGATATTTTGCAAAAAAGTTAATCGCAAAAACAAATTCTAAAACACACTAAACGGGGTGCCAAAAATTCATTTAAATACAGCTGCAACTTGTCACTTTTTTCTCTAACGCATGCCAACCAATTTTCTGACAACTATTTTGTTTGTTCCCCCGCTACTACTGTCACTTCTTCTCCCTCCCCTAAAACATTTTTTCTTCACTACTCCCTCTTAACAGGCCTCTTAGCACACCCCGCGGGCTGTGGGCAGAGCTCACTGATGCCTCTCAGTTCGGCAACCGAGGTGAAGGCTTTGTCGCCATCCAATTCGCCCTCATGCTCCTTCTCTTCTTCCCTCCCTCTGCCAAATTCGCCGGCGCCGTGCTCATCCTGGCGGGCCTTTCCCTCGTCGTCACGGGCTGCCTCCACCTGGGCGAAAACTTAACTCCTCTCCCTCGCCCCCGGCCTCAGCACTCGCTGGTAACGACCGGCGCCTACTCGCTGTGCCGCCACCCGCTGTACGGCGCGGGGCTGCTGATCGGCTTTGGAATGGCGCTGTACACCGAGGATAAGATTCGGCTGATTGTGACGCTGCTGCTGGCGGTGCTGTTTGATAGGAAGGCCTCGTACGAAGAAAGCATGCTCATCGAGAGGTGAGCGGGATTTTTATGATAACCATATTTGAAAGAGTCGTCCTATTCTCTATAAAGGGGGGAGGGTAGCTTGCTATAAATGAAGCCCATCGGGACCCCTGTCCAGCAAGAACTAGAATGCAACAAAGGAAACCCACCCCAACTCCCCTCAAACACCCAAACCCACCCCCACTCTCCACCCTACATAGTAGATGTAGATGTGGGGTCTACAACCATTGTGCTGCTGTTGTCCTTCCTCGCTTTCTTCACAACTACTTTTCTTATTTTCCTCCTTGCAGGTACGGGGAACAGTACCAAAACTATAGGAAGAGCGGGGTCAAGAAGCTGCTCCCCTTCTTCTATTGAAAGCAAACCCGACCGGGGCTTCTTCTATTGAATAGCGCGCGAACAATGGCAGCAGCAGGTCGCACGCAGGCATACGAAGCGAAAAGGCTAGATTTTGGACCCCTGCTTGCGATTTGATAGATTTCTTTAGCTTTAATAGAGTGACACGGACTAGTTGACTGACATTACCTCCAGATCTTTTGATTTGACTCAATTTCATTTGTTGTAAAACATAATGTCATAAACGCGTTTCAGCAGCGGCATCGAGCAGGAATGGTCAGGATGCAAGGCTCAGCACAGAGCAATTGAAACACAAGCAATTTAAATAAAATAAGAGTATGCTGATGTCCATGACCAAATTTTCTTTCTTTAAAAAAAGCGATAATAATTTGCTGATTTTCGGATTTTACTTTCATTTTCATTTCCTTGGAACCTTTCATTTTCAAATATTTGACCCATACGAATCGTTTTGTAGCAAAGTTGTGCCCAAGCCTGAGACCTTATATATAATTGTCTGCTCTCGCGGCTGAATTGGCTTTCCCTCCCTCAAGCTTTTCAGCTCTCTTCACATCGTCATGAAGCTCCCCGCTGTGAGGCTGCCCACTACCCAAGGCCGCGTGCCGAGGCAGTCTTACGACACCCACAATGAAAAAATTAACAACGCTGCCATTGCTAGCATTAAGCGCTTTGCAGACGCTTCTCCCGACGAGGTGACGCGCAGGCTGGGGCAGCTCGGCATGGAGTGGGACATGGAGCGCACGCTGGAGATGAACGCAGCGTTTGCTGCAACGACTGGTAAATTAATAAACGTCAATATTTCATGCTGAAACGAGACACTAAAGGTTCTGGGTCTTCTTGCAGGCCTGATTCTGGGCCTTCTGGTAGACACCCGCTGGTTCCTGCTGACCGCCACCGTGCTGAGCTTCTTGGCGTAAGCATTTCTTTCTCTCTTTCGCCTTTTTTCCCCCTTAGACGGCATATTATTTTACTCTTATTCAGTGCTCACCCCCATTTTTCAAACGGAATGCAGTCAGCACGCCATCCAGGGCTACTGCCCTCCCATGTTCTGGTTCAGGTACGTTTTTGCAGGCCTTCTTCTGTTTGTATTATAAACATTTCAACTGCCTTCATTCGACCTTATTTCAGGGCCTACGGCTGGCGCACCTCTGGGGAGATCGAGGACGAGGCCACCGCGCTGCGCATGCTGCACGGTCGCTCCCTCCCCTCCATCAAAACCGCCGACAAGTCCCGGCTGCTCGCCGAAATGATGCAGCGCAAGCGCGACACCGGGCGGTTCATCGGGGAGTCACCCGAGAAGGAGGCGACTGTCGCCGAGCAGAGCTCGGTCGCCGAGGAGTAGAGTGAGATTGGTTGTCGCTGTTGAGCGCTTCAAAGCCCGCTGATTTCAGCATTCATGAACACCTTCTTCTGTGCTACAAGTTTATGAAAAATAGAGATGCCAACTCCTGGGCGTCAATTTCGCCCCGTGCTGTCTCTTGTTTGAATGGTTCTTTCATTTTAGTTTTTTCAACCATATGGCAGTCTCTGCTTATAGTCTCTCTCTCTCTCTCGTTTGAGCCCAAGACCGCTTGCATTGCATGCAAATGATAATTACAAATGCGAAAAAAACGAATATACGAACAAACAGAACATAAAATGCACGGATAACGCGCGAAGCAACTCCCAAAGCGGGTACAACAAAACATCACACTAGGGGCACGGGAGGATACTAATTGCGTACTAATAAATTCCATAATATTGAAATTTAGTTTAGAGCATATATTCAGATCGCTGCATTACTTTTCTCAATACTTCGGCAACCTGTCGCAACTATTCACGACGTCCTCGATGTTCCCCTATCTCCAAAAACCCCTTTTGTAAAACCTCCGCACCCCACGCCTCTCATTTATCCTATCTTTATCGCCGCAAACCCGTTGCCGCCCCGCCGCCGCCGTTGGCATGCGGCTGGCGCAGCTCCAGCAGCGCCTGCTTCAGAAACGCTTTCAGCACTTTGGGCTCAGACGCCGTGATGTGGCCCACCAGCTGGTCTCTTGCTGCCTGCGGCCATCCCAGCTTCGGCAGCGTTACGTTGCACAGATGACTGAGGTAGGCGTCCCCGCCCAGCCTGTACACCGCCTTCAACTGCGCCGACACCTCGGTAAGCAGCGAAATGGCGGCGGCGTCGCGAACGTCGATGCCACACCCCGGGCTAGCTAAGCCCTCGATCAAAACCTCACAGCCAAATTTCTGCAGCACAAACTCCTCAAGGCCGGGGAGGCGGGGCCCGGGAACGGCGATGGGAGGGGTGGGGGTGCGGGGAGACACAGAAGCCCCAGCTGCAACCGCAGCAGCAGCGGCATCGGTGGTAGTATGTGTTTTTCCTCCGCTGCTGCTGCCGTCTTGGTTGCGGTCCGCCAGCCAGTCCGCTGCGAGCCTGCCGATGGTGGACACGCACGTTTTGCGCACGGTGGGGTCCACGTGAGTCCCAGCGCCCTGCACGAGATCGTTCAGTGCAGTAGGCAGGGCACCGCCGGCGGCGCCCAGCACTGTTTGGCTCAGCCCCGCGCTGGCGATTGCAGCGAGGAAGGCGTAATAGGCGCGCTGCAGCTCCGCGCGCTCGCGCAGGTCTTCCGTGCTGCCGGCAGGGGCGGGCCCGGAAATGCGGGCGGCTGCTGGAGAGGAGGCCAGCGCCGGCATGGCTGCAGCGCCCGACCAGTCCCACTCAGGGGTTAAGAGAGTGTGCACCTAGCGATAGAATAAAAAAGAATTTTTTTATTAGATTGAGATGAAATCAGTTCCAGCATGAGAAAAAAATTAATTACTACTAATGACTGGTTTGATGTTTTATTTTACTCGCCTTGGCCACGTTTTCTGGGAGGGTGGCGCCCACGAGGGCGGGCAGCTGGTCGCTGTCGTGCATCTTCACGGTGACCTGGCTCAGCAGGCCCAGCACGTCGGCAGCGTCCGCAGCGTCGGCGCCTGACGCCTGCAACAAGATCGAGGGCAATGGAATATAGCGGAACTTTAATTTGGAAACTCCCAGGGGCAGTGAAAATAGAATGAAATGGAATAAATTGTATGTTAGCAAACTATCCAAGGCAATACAATTCATGTCTTGCCTGCAGCGCCCACAGCACGGGCGGCAGCTGAGGGATGATTCCAGGGCCCAGGCACTCCACCAGCCTGTGCACGTAAGCCATAAACTTGCTCCGCAGCGGCTTGTGCCCCGGGAACCGCCGCAGCGCATCCAGCGCCGGCGCCAGCGGCTGCGCCAATAGCGCCGCAATGGAGGGCCGTCCCTCGCACAATTTGAGCCCAAACCCCTTCGACACGCGATTAAGCGCGTCCAAGGCTTGTTGCAGAAGCTGCGGGGCGGCCAGCGAGGCTTCGGCGGCGGCGTTGGCCTGCAGCTGCGCTATGAGTGGGCTGAGCACCCCCCACAGCTGCTCCGCCTGCTCCTCCTCACCAACGGTGCCCAGCCCCACCAGCAGGCCCACAGCTTCGAAGGCGTAGAGCCGGTCATCGGCCGCTGACGTTCCGGTGCCGAGGGCGCCCTTCATAGCGGAAGCGCCCGCCGCCTTGGCTGGGCCTTCAAACGCGGATGCGATGGGGGTGGAGGCGATGGCCGCGAGGTGGGGTTGCAAGCTACGCAACAGCTCCGTAGCGGCTGGCTGCAGCTGCTGCCGCAGCGTTTTTACGACCCGGCAGAGCAGGTAAGCGGCCCGAGGGGGGACGCCTGGAGAGGCATGGCCCAGCCCTGTGGGGCCTAGGAACAGCGACACCGCGCGTTGCAACAGCGGCCCACCCCTCTGTGCCACAACTTTGACGTACCTGGAAGCGTCGAAACAAACAAGTACATAAAAAATGTTGGAAATAAAATTATCTTATTTTCGCCTTCTCTGCGATTCCTTTAGCATCAAAACCCCAAATTTTGACCCCTAAAGGCAGAAATTTGCGAATTTCAATAAAACAGCTAAAATACATTAAAAACAGCTCTCACCTGGAGCAAGTTTCCATCAGGGCAAGGGCCACCAGGCGGTGCCTCGCTGCCGGCACCTCTGCTCCCACCACCCCCTCAGCCAGCGCCGCCAGGGCGCCGGTGCCAGGCCGTAGCGCCTCCTCAGGCGCGCCCTCTCCCAGCTGAAACAGCAAACTCAGCGCTAGCTCCACGTCTTGCCATGGCGCGTCCGAACGAGGCAACGATGCTTCCAATCGCCGCCTCACCGCAGAATACGCCTGCGTCGGCGCGAGCTTCGCGTTGTTGCGGAAGAGGGTGAAGAGCTCCTGTCGGCGCTCCGCCACGGCGGCTTCTTCCTCCGCTGCCGCCACTTTCTCACCAGAGGAGGCGGGGGCCACGGCAAAGGCCATAGAGTCGTCAGAAAAGCGCGCGCAGATAGCTGCAGCCTCCAGAATGCCGGGGAGCTGCGCGGCGGCGTCGGGTGACACCACCCCGCCCGCTCTTTTCTGCACCATTCGCACTCTAGCGATGTACGATAGCAAGAAAGAAACTATGGGCAATATAATCTCGTCATTCCCGGTACGTAACGCCGTCACAACCGCCGGAAACAGCGCCTCCAACAGCGCTGCGGCTGCTGCGCACGCTGCGCTGGCTTCCGCCCCCGCTTCTTCCCCAACTTCTAAACCAACGGCCGCCAGGCTCAGCACGCTGTTTTCCACCTTTTTCCACGATTCCAGCACCTCTGTGGCTAGCACCGCTAGTAGCTTGGAGTATCTGGCAGCGAGTTCTGGGTCATCGGCGGCTCCTGGCAGCCCCCCGGCCCATTGCGCGCAAACCGGAACTACCCCTAGCGTTTGAATGAGGGTGAGCTTGGGAATGGCCTCCATGCGCTTGCTGATGATCTCAGTGAGCACCCCTGCAGCTGCTGACCTGGGCGCCTCTTGGTCAGAGTTTAGCACCTGGGGAAAAATAAGATTTTTGTTTAAAAAAAAAGGACGGTGCAAAAAAATAAAATAGTCACTTTGTATTTTCAGCACCATTTCAGCACCATTTCAGCACTATTTCAGTACAATTTGGGACTGGAAATGAAGCCCTTTTATAATAAAAATGAAAGGAATAAAATTGGAGGGGGAAAAGCACAAAGAAACAGACAGTTTCCTCACCTCGAAGAGAAGCGGCGTGAAGCGGTCGTTTGCCACCAGGGCGATGTCTATCCAGTGCACGTACCGCTGCGCCGCCTCCAGCACCGCCGCCGCCAGCTCTGGAGCGCTCTCCCGGTACGCCGCCACCAGCTGTCCCCAGGCTTCAGCCACATCCCCCAGCGCCCGTTCCCTCATTGAATCCTTGAAATACATGCTCTGCCGCGCTTCGTCCGCCGACCTAGGGACCTCCAGGCTCACGATATCTTCGTCCACGGACACCAGCACCCGGCAGAACAGGTCCACCGCGTCCACGCCTTGGCTCAGCACGCCTAGCAGGTCTTGGAAAAAGGTCGGCCAAGCCTCGGGGTACTCTTGTGCTGCTATGGCCACCACCGCCTGCGCAATTTTGTTGCGGAGGAAGGCGGGGAGGCCAGTGGAGGGGGCGGCACCCAGCGCAACGAGCGCGCGCTTTATTTGGGCGCGGGAGAGCGGGGGAAGGGCGATGTAAGTCGGGCTGCGAATGATGGAGTGCAGGGTTTGTAGGCACCAGAATTTGACCTCTGCGTAGCCGCTGGACTCCAGGCGCGACAGACAGAGCTGCCAGGAGTCCGGGGAGGCGATGACCTGTGCCAGCATGGCCCTGGCCTGCGCTTGCAGCTCGGGAGACACGCCGCCGGTCTGATCAAAGGTGAACAGCACCGCTTTCTCGAAGTCGTCGCTCATGGTGGGCAAAACGGAACCTTCTGCTGCTGCACCGTCGAAACGGCAAGGGGGGGCGGGGAATCAGGCGATCACGAGTTTGAAAATTTGAGAAAAAATGCTGAGATGAAGGATGTTCGTACCCCCACCTCACGACGACAGGGTTTTGTGGGATCGGTTATAAGCACAGTGGTTGTGGCTACAACATCGTATGGATATGTGATAAAAAAGGACCCCTCTGGTCGCTTCTTTCGATGGTGGGTGATGGGATATTTCAAATCAACCAGCTTGTTTAGCTTTTAAAAGTGCTTCCGACTCATTATGTAGTTGTAAAGATGTGATTGACACTTATTACACTTCGATACATGATCGATTTTAATCTTTCTGCATGGACGGCAATATTAATGCCTAGATTTTCTTCTGCCAGGCCACAGTCTCAACAGCCAGACGAGACGACCTCTTCTCCTCACGCCCTTCTCCTTAAGGATCCATCACCCTCTTGGCGCTGTCGCTCGCGCCACCGCCCCCTTGGCACCGCCCTCCCACAGCCCATGCCGTCGCAGCTCTTCCTCCGTCTCCGCTGCCACCCGCTTTGCCATCTCAGCGTTCTGTTGCGCCACCAGTCGCACCCCTTCGTACACCTCCCCCTCCCCCTCCCGCACCAGTTGCATTCCATCGAATTCCCCACACTCCCGCCTCCCGTCGCTCCACACTAAAATCCCCTTTCCACACGGTCGGCCGTTGTGCATGCCGTCAAACCGCACCCTATGTCTGATTGCAGGCTGCCCTTCAGAAGTGGCAGGCTGGGGGAAAGTGTAGGCCCCTGGTCCCCACATGACACCATCTTTAAAGAAACCATGAAAAGTTTCGCCGCGAGGGGTCAGAACGACGCCGTAACCATTGTGCAGCCCGTCCTGGAAGACCCCAATGTAGACCACAGAGGCGGAGGAGCCGGAGGACAGCAGGACGCCGGGGCCGTGGCGTCTGCCGCCATCCATCTGGCCAAAAAAGAGCTCGCTGCCGCGCTGATGCGAGCCCCACACTGGCCGATCGGCAGCAAATCTTGTTGTGGGGTCCATCTCGTAGGTGGAGAACTTTTGGCGGAAGGCTGTGAGGGAATTGCATCCGAAAAATTCAAACATTTCTGCAGGCAGGACAGAAATTTGAAATTTTATTTGGGGGGCTTGGCGCGGCAAGCATCAAGCAGAAATATACGTACTTGTGAGGTTGGCGCGTTTCGCAATAGGCGCCGTGGGCTCTACATCAAACACAAACCCCGCATCTACTGCAAGATGCTGCGCTTCAGCGAGCGTCAGGGCCAGCGGACCCTTGCCTGAGTCTCTCCAGCTCACAGTCATACCTTTATAAAAACTGTTCTAAAGATAGAAACGAGGCATTATGAGATGCCAATCCAGTCAACGCCCCCGCGCGAAAAAATCAAAATGCGTAGTCACAAGCGTTGTGTAATGTGGGTGATGCTCATCCCCCCGGGCAGAAAGAGGTAAAACCAAAATCAGCATTAGTATACGGGGAAATTCTCAAGTAGTGGGTGCGTACTAGAAAAAAAAGCGCATTTGTTCCTAAAATCGATAAAGGACGCGTTTGTTCCTCAATAACTCGAATATAAATTTGACGATTTCGCGGCGACGCTGTGGAAAAAATATGGGAAAGATGCGCATCATAATTGCATTCCTGCTGCTGAATGGTGAGTTGGCTGTTCCTCCAGCTTTTGTGTGTTGTGCTCGCATCCTGCTCACCATGTGTCTCTCTTAAAAAAATGCAGCAGCGGCGCTATCCCACGGGCAGAAAGTTGTCCCCACGCTCGCAAAAATCCCATTCAAGCTGCCAGATTGGGGTTTTGCGGGGTACAATGCCGGGCTGTCGTCTCCCGCCGCCCCTTCAAATTTCTTCGACGTGACCACCTACGGAGCCAAAAACGACAGCTCTGAAGACGCTGCTGGCGCCATTCAGCGCGCCATCGACGACGCAGCAGCCGCCAATGGCGGCACCGTCTTCCTCCCTGCTGGCACCTATCGCTTAGAGATGCCGATAAACATCACGACCAGCAGAGTGGTGTTGAAGGGAGCGGGGATGACGAAAACCACGGTGTATATCCCTCACAGCCTAAACGACGCCTTCCCCTGGAATCCACTTCTGGATCCATCCAAATCGTCCTATTACTCATGGAACAACGCATTTATCAAAATCACCGGTGAGCGTATTCGGGCTCTTTATGATTGGTAATAGAAACGCATGGTTGAGGATCGTTTGGTTTTTTCTTGGGGTACAGCAAAATAACAATAAGAGTCTGGAACCAGCGCTGGTAAAAAACATTCCTTCTTTTCCGTCCATTACTTTTCATTACTTTCCTTACAGGATAAAGCTAACTACTGACACTAACACTGCACAATCTTATGTTTGGCTGCGTGCAGGCAAGAGCCAGACCTCCACTTTCAGAACAAAAGTGGCCACAATCGTGGCAAAGGCGGAGCGGAAAGAGCGCTCGGTGACCATCGATACCAATTCAACTACAATAATGCCAGGCGACTGGATCTGGCTGTTCCAAAGCGACCCACTCCCACCCTCAAATCTCACAGGCAGCCTGGTGAACACCATGTACGGCGGCCCTAAATATTTGCCATCGTGTGGCGCAAACTGCAGCAGCTGGCTGTACGGAAAACGCGACCTCGTACGCTGGGCGTCGCGCGTGGCCGCAGTCAATGGCAGCACCGTGACGTTTGAGCGCGAGCTGCCTATTGCAGTGAAGCCCGAGTGGTCGCCTGAGCTCCACGTTTTCCCCGAAACGAGGGTCCCTCGCGACTGCGGCGTGGAAGATTTGAGAATTCTGTTCGAGTTTGAAGCTGCGGCGCCCCACCACGAGGAGCGTGGGTTCAACGGCATCGAGCTGGACGCTGTTTTCAACGGCTGGGTGCGCAACGTGCGAATCGTCAACGCTGATACGGGCGTCTTCGTGCGGGAGAGCCACTTTGTTAGCGTGACGGGCGTCGATATGACGACATCTGCCGACCGGGGGGTGTCGCACATTGGCATAGCCGTCGTGTTGTCAGCCGACGTGAGGGTTCACAAATTCAATATCAAACAAAAGATGCAGGTGCGAGGGTTTATGGGGGGCTATTCTGCTGGCATCATTTTCTTTTCTTGTATCTTTGAAATTTTTGTGGTTTCCTGGTTTCTTCACCTCGGTATATTTTTCGTCATTCTAAACGTATTTTCTTCTGTTTCCTTCTTCAGCATGCAACGTCGGTCTCTGGCGCTTTTATGACCGTCTTTGAGGACGGCAGGGGCACGGACATGCGCCTTGACGCGCACCGAAGGGTGCCGTACGGCATTTTGTACTCCAACATTGACGTGGGCGTTGGAACTAACGCTTTTGTCTTTGGAGGGGTTGAAGGCCGCGGATGGCCCACAGGTAACTAACTGCTAAATAAATAATTAGAAAAAATACTCATTTATAGTTCACATGTCTTGCCCTTGCCACTGCAATGCTAATATTCAATGTTTTTCCGTTGCAAATGCAGGCTCCTTCACCATTTACTGGAACGTCCGGAACAAAAACCGGACGCCTCTGACAATTAGAGCCCTGACCTACGAGGGCAAATGCAGCTATGCTGTCGGCAGAATCGCCTACATCGGCAATTTCCAGCCCATCAAGCGCTGCCCAGGCCACTTTATCGAATATTTCAACGGAACCAGGCCTTCTTCAAACCTGTTCGGATACCAACTATTTATGAGGGTGCTTGCCCCCCTCAATACCACCGTTCCAGTCAACTCCACCCAAAGCTCATCGTCATGACGGTTAGTTTCGTGGCTTTGCCTTTCCATGCAGTGCTCCCATCCCCTCGCATTGTACTGCTTTCTTTTCATTTATCTGTCCTTGTTTCTTTGCGGAATATCTGATCTTTGATTTATACTCTTATGGCATACCATATGGTATCGTTTTGCTTTATATATCCTTTTGGTTGCTGCTCCCCCCGTGGTCAGTACGGCCGTTATTTTTAATTTTTTTCATATGCATAATTTTATTTATCGAAGTTAATTGATGGCAATAAGTTATTATCCTTGGAATTATCAACTTATTATTATTTGTTTATGGAAGCTCGCTGTAATATTGCGATGAACAGGAAGGATGGCGGTGGGAAACCAAAACCAAAACCAAGTATTCAAGCGGCTGGGATTGTCTGCAGGCATCCAGCAGCTCTGGAAACAGATAAACCCCAATTCATATTGATAATTAGGTGCTAAAATTGAGATATGATCTGTAGGGAGAGTACAGTCAGCAATGTACATGTAAATGTGTATATCGTATATAATCTATTTCCGACACAGCAAGGAACCCGTTCTGCCCAATTTTTTTTGCAATAACGAAATAAAAAAATGCAATCTTTTGTTACCAGCTCTGATCGAAAACGCGCAAGCTCCCAGAAGTATGAAATCCAAGGTTGAGCACTTGACCGTGTGCGCCTTGTTGCTGTGCGGTGAGTTGCTGCCATTTCACTACTTAATTTGTCAGATACCACGAGAGTGCTTGCATTTGCTTCTTCTTTGTGATAAAAAAATCAAGTCGCGTGGCTTCTTATATGGTGCTTTCTCCTCTTAAAACCGATATTGGCAACAGTAATAGGCGTCCACGCTCAAGGCAGCATTGCCAGCATTCCGTGGTCGCTCCCCAACTGGAGCTATGCCGGCTACAAAGCTGGAGGGCCCTCTCCTAAGGCCCCCTCCAAAATCTTCGACGTAACGAAGTATGGCGCCAAGAACGACGGAAAAACCGATGCTTCTGGAGCCATTCAGGCAGCTGTTAACGCTGCCGCCGCTGCCAAAGGCGGCACCGTCTTTCTACCTGCTGGCACCTTCATGGTGAGAAACCAGGTGACGATAACGACCAGCAGGGTTGTCCTGAAAGGAGCAGGGAAAACGAAGACCGTCATTTACATTCCTCGGAGCCTCCACGATGTGTACCCTTCTAAGACGCTGATTGTGGATAACGTCAGCATCTACTGCTGGCACAACGCCTTTATCCGCATTAGAGGTGAGTTAAAACCTTTAGAATCCATATGCTTTAGAATATCTGAAAACCAGCATAGGTAGTTCGATAATATTGAAGATGCTGGGAGACGCTTACTTTATAAATAGTTTTCTCAAATTCTCGTACGCCTGGCAGGCACCTACCATCGCGCTGGAAGCGCCACAAAGGTGGCCACTGTGACCCAGGCCGCTGCACAGGGTCTGCGCTCCGTCAAAGTCAATAGCGCCACAAAAATCAAGCCTGGAGCGTGGGTGTGGCTGTTTGAGAGCGACCCTCTTCCTCCGTCTCCTCTCGCAGGCAGCCTGGTAGCCACCCTGTACGGCGGCCCCCCGATCCCTTCCTCTTGCGGGAAAAAGTGCTTTGCGGACCTCTATGGCGACAAAAACCTCGTTCGTTGGGCTTCACGAGTGACGGCAATCAACGGCAACGTTGTTACGTTTGAGCGCAAGCTGCCAATTGCGGTTAAGCCCGAGTGGAAGGTAGGAATGTATTGCATTTGCAAGTATCCATGCTCAATAATAATGCAGGATTTCCTTTTTTATTACTAATACTTAGTACTAATACTTAGTACGATAGCATACGATCATAAATTAATCGTAATATGGCATGCAGGCCGAGCTGCACATCTTTCCCGAATCGATGGTCCCGCAGCACAGTGGCATTGAAGATCTGAGCATCAAGTTTGTTTTCTCCAAAGCCGAACCCCACCATGCAGAGCTGGGAAGGAACGGCAAGTGAATTAACCACCGGTGGTGAACAACTTATTGATCAGCGGCGGCAGGATGGGTCTAGGAATTTACAGCTTAATCATTCGGCAACGTTGTTGTTTTACGATGACAATTTCTTCTTTTCTTTGAAGGAATCGAGGTGGAAAACGCGTTCAACGCGTGGATTAGAAACGTGGAGGTGGTGAACAGCGTGAGTCGGCGGCGCCTCCTGCAAACCAAAAGAAAATCTAAACACCAAATTGCTTCATGCTACCTCGGGGCGACTCTGATATTTATTTATTTATTGCACTGCAGGACAATGCTGTGTCTGTGAGAAACTGCCACTTTGTCACTGTTACGGGCGTGGACACCTCCACCACCGGCGATCGCTCCTCTGCCAAGCGAGTCGACAACGGCCACATCGGGATCAGCGTACAAAGCTCCGCCGACGTCCGGGTAACGAAATTCAACATCAAGGCCAGAGTCTCGCACTGCCTGAGCACGGCGCAGAGCTTCCTCACTGTGTTTGAAAATGGCAAGGGCGGAGATTTGTCCATGGACTCGCACAGGCGCGCCCCTTACGGCACGCTCTTCAGCAACATAGGGGTGGGCATAGGCAAATCCGTGTTCAAGTATGGAGGCGGCCAGGGTAGAACAACTGGCTTTCCGTTTGGGGCGTATTCAACGTGGTGGAATATTTATAGGACAAACGGAGATGACATTCGCGTGAAGAACGATACCTTCATGGGGCGGTGCACGTATGCGTCCCCAAAGTCTGCTTTTGTTGGAGATTTTGAGCCCGGAAAGTACTGTGCTGGAAATTATGTGGACAGGGTAGCGACGCCGCAGCCGGCGAATATTTATGCCTACCAGGTGGCCGCAAGGTTTGGGGGGGTGAAGTGATAGTGCAAATAACGTGGTTTGGAATAATATATTGCTCGATATTACGCGTAATTTATTAATAACGAAATCCTGTCCCCTCCCGTTGGGCGTTTTGAGGGTTCTTGTCTCCGCTGGGGAGAGTGGAGGGCGGGCCACCTCCGTATGGCCTGCAGCTGCAGGAGCTTATGGCCGGCGCCCTCCGTTCTTGATGCCACAGCGACCTGATGCGGTCTAGTCAAAATCAAGTTGTGATTTGCCAAAAGAAAAAACAAATCTTCTGCTGGTGTCAAATATTTCGCCGCCTCGTAACCATTGTTTAATTAAATTAATTAAACGATATCAATTAAATTTTATTTCGACCTGCGAAAAATCATGCAAAAAAGCTACAACTAACGCTCGATGTTGACACGACTGTTCCCTGCGGGCCTTGCTTCTGTGCGCGCGTATGCCGCACCAGCACTGGTCTTGGATGAAGCAGTGCAGCCAGACGTAGGCCGCCGTCACTTCCCTGCTGCAGCTCCCTCTTGGGCGGACGCCTCTCTCACGCTCCCCTCCTTAAAAGCTCTGCTGGTCGACGCCGCTGGAACGCTGCTTTCCCCTTCCGAACCAGCTGCAGAGGTACTTCTTAAACCAAGAAAACATCCATTACCACTTTTTCACTGCCCCGACCGTTCTACTCATTGCCGTTTAATCATTTGGCTGCCTCATTCAGGTCTACTTGCGGTACGCCAGGAAGTACGGCGTGCGGCTATCAGAGCAGGAAGTGCTGCACCGCTTTCGAAAAGCATACAACACGCCATGGGGAAATTCGACCGTTCGCTACGTCGGGGACGCTCGCCCCTTCTGGCACCACATAGTAGCCGAATCCACAGGGTACGCTACATTTATAACTAAACCACCGTTTCCACGCATGAATTTGGCATGATTTGTTGCCAGAATATGGGTATAAACATGACAAATTTCCGACAATTTTATTTATAAGCTTTCGCCGCGGGTGCCCGTCGAGAATAGTTAAATATATATTTTTGCAAATTTTGTGCGTTTCAGGTGCGACAGCGAGGTGCTCTCCGAGGAGCTCTACCAGTACTACGCCCGCGGGGAGGCCTGGTTCGTCTCCCCCGGCGCCATCGACGCTCTGCGGCGCATCAAACACGTCCACCATATGAAAACCGCCGTTGTCTCAAATTTTGACACCAGACTGCGCAAAATCATGCTGGAGCTGGGGCTGTCGGACCTCTTTGACGTGGTGGTGGTTTCCGCGGAAGTGGGGGTGGAAAAACCCAACCCTAGGCTGTTTGAGGCAGCTTGCGAAGCGTTGGGCGTGCCGCCGAATGAGGCAGTACATGTAGGGGATGACAGAAGGAATGACGTATACGGGGCGCGGGACGCAGGGTGCTTTGCGTGGCTATGGGGGGCGGACGTTCACAATTTTAGCGAGGTTGAAAGACGCCTTGAAACCGGAAATCTTTACGAAGACTTTTAAAGAATGCCTCTCATTGCTCTTGAATTAATTTGTTTTTTCGAGTCCGCTCGATAGTTTCTAGGCTTATAACGAGCTGGCATTTTGCGTACTTCTTCAGGTGTTATTTTCTTCCATTCTTTCTCTCAACCGGTTCTGACAAAGCGCTCGTTGTTTCTCCTCTCTCTTCTCTGGTTTTTTTTCTGTTTTAAATACAGGGCGGTGGGTAGGAGTTGCGCTGTCTGATTACCCCTTTCTTACGATTTTGAACCTTTCATGCATTACAGTTTTCAAATGATTTTTTGAAAGAGCGAGTTTTCATCGACGCCTTCTGGCTCTAAATGGCGTTTCTCTCGTTTTTAACGTACGATCTCCCATTCCTCCCTCTCTTTTGCCTGCATTTCTTTCCCTCTGCTATTCGGTTCATTCGAGTTCCCTTTGCGGCTCAAACGCATTTTTTAAGGCTCTTTCTCAAAGCAACCAAACTCGTGTTAAACACAAGAAAAAGACGGGCTAATAAATATATATATATACATGCATCTGAGGGGGGAAGGGCTGATGCAGATGTACCATATTGAGCATTAATACTACACCACTATTGCTCCCTCCCTTATCTCTCCTCCAGCCGGTTTCTACCTTTCTAGCATTACATCTGCCGCCAATAATTTGAATTATAAAAAGAACGGAAGGAAGTATGCGCAACACCACATATTGGGAAAATGAAAGAAAAAAATCAGGGGAGGAAATAAAGGCATTAACTAAGCTTGAAATTGGAGCAAGACAGGAACGGTAATCTCTCAGGCCGATTTTCTTCGCTCTTGATTTACTAACTTATTTATTGCACTCGGTTTTTATTCGCGCTCTTTCAACCGCCGTATCCCTCGCCACCGCAGCCGCGCCCCCATCCACTGCAGCAGCGGCTGGCTCCCAGTCTCAGTGTGCACTAACGAGCCACCGCCCTGCCGCCGCCGCTGCCCTCCCTCCGTATTTCGCTCCCACGGCAGCTGCCGGGGGCCGCACCGCTGCATCATCCATGCGTCCATGTCGTCTATAGGCACTGGCGACCCCATCCACTCTATCAGTTGCGACATTGTGACAAAATAAACGCCGGGGCGCTCCAAGGCGAATTCGATGAACTGCACCGCCTCCCGCACCCGGGTCTGCGCGCAGAAAAGGAAGGGCGATGAGCAACGAAGGACGATGAGAAACGAAGGGCGCAGAAAATTCATAAAAATCTCTCTTAATTCAGCATTAGTATATCTCCCTAAAAGAAAGTAAATCAAGGGATACTTGAGACGCTAACGCTTGCTACTCTCACTTCGTTGAACCAGAACAGGTGCACGAAGATCGGCAGCGGAGCACGGTTGCCACCGTAAGCGGCCTCAAAGTTCTCTTTGAGCACCTCAAACACCGATTGGGAGGGCTTGCTGCCGTAGACGTGCCCCGGATCCATCCAAAACGTGGCCTCGTCATGCTAAGAGAGAGAGAAAAAAAATAAAAAGAACGAGTCAGTTGCTAAGAAAAACAGAGTGCAAGGTCGTGGGAAGAGAAAAGGAGGGCAATAGCAATCAATCTCACCTGCAAAGACCACACTGGCACTTCCCACAGCCCAGGGTAGCTCTCGTCGCGCCGGCACTGTGCCGCCTTCCTGCTGGTGTAGCAATTCTGCGCAATTTTGGAGCAGGGGTGCAGGAATTTAATTGATTGACGTCATATCATTCATATTTCAAAAGTGAATAAACCAAATCCAAGCTACTTCTGGGCAATACATATCAATGATCAATATCGCCATTCTTTTCTACATTACCTGGGGGATGCCGTGGTCCATGCTGTACGGCCACAGCCTGGCCCACTCGTCCTCTGTCCTGATGCTGATGGAGGCGTCGTACTTGAAGTGCGCCTCGTGCAGCATCTGCATTTGGATACGAAAAAAAGCGACATGAATAATAACCGAATGCGCTTTCAAAAGGGCTGTTTTTCAAACCTCTTGGCCGATATTGATAAAATAAAGCGCCAGAGAAACTAAACTAAATTTATACGCAAATCGAGGACTGTGCTGCAACCCCCACCCCCCAAATAATTTTTAATTTTTTTTCAGTGTCCCTGCACTCACCTTTCTGCTGTTGGGTCCGTGGACGAGATGGGGAGCCCTGAACCCGGTCAGAGTCTCCCCAGGGATGCCGCACTGCTCCCTCAGCACCCTCCTGCTGCCTATAATCTCCGCTGCGGTCTGCGATATCGTCAGCTCTGAATACAACTTAACGTGGTTTTTTGTATGGCAGGCGATCTCGTCACCCGCCGACCACCGCTGCCGCACCGCCGCGCAGTCGTTACCCTCGTCGGGGCTGGTCACGACGAACCAGGTAGCGGGCAACCGACAGCCGCTGCCCTTGTGAATTCTGCCGTCGATGAGCGACCCAATGTTGCCCATTGTCTGCTCATTAACCTGCAATGCATAGGCGTATGAGGAAGAGGATGAAACCCCGGCTCTGGAGCCACTTTTTGAGCGAAAATTCGGGCGGAGAAAGCCCAATTTTTAATAAAAGGAAGGCTTACGGCGTCATCGTGGGTCAAAAGTATGAACTGAGGGATTTTTTCGAGTGGGAGGCGGCCAGGGTGGGCGAATCGTGCGCAGCGGCACGCAGGCGGCAGGCAGTTGTCGCGGGTGCAGCTGTACCAGTCAGGGAGCTCGGCTGGAAGGAGAGAGAAAAACCGGGTGGCGGGGAGGGGGTTGAGAATGATTAAGTAGGAATAGGGCTGTTAGAGGAGTGATTTTCTTTCAGAAGAGTGATTTAGAACCACTCACGTTTTGCAAGGGTGTATGGAAGAATAAAGGCTGCCCAGACGATGAACAGCAAAGAGATTGTCATAATTCATTCTCGGTCCGACGCCAGAGCACTATGAAATGGCAATCTAGGTGCCGCTGCTGATACAACTGTGCGAATCCTAAATCTTAGATTGAAAACTGATGTCTGACCAGGTCTATAGCCGCATTTTTATGAATCGAAAATTCAAATCGAAGTGTCAAATATCACGCGCTCATCGTGCTAAATTAAGATTAGGGAGCATGCATTTGTTATTTATATTGGATGAAGAAAGATAAACTCGCTAAATGCACCTTCACCCCAACTAATCTTTCAATTAAAGAAGCTCAAGAGACCAAGTTGCCTCTCCTCTCCATTACGCTAGTTTTTCGTTACAAGCAGTGCATTTTCGGGTGCTGTGATATCCTTGATGGGCAGAAAAGAGACCAAAGAAAGAAAGAGAATGGAAGAAGGAGTAGCAGTAAAAGAAAAAAACACTGCCACTCTGTCAGTCGGTGTTTAATTCATCATGCATTTTTCAAGGTCAGACCAGCAAGCCAGCTAGCTATCGCTATTCCAACTAGCTACTGCTGCTGTTCAAAGTCAAGGGTAAATCAAGTAAAAAGGGTAAAGGGTAAAACACGTGTTTGATTTCCTTCCGTCATTTTCTTCACCAGTTCCCATACTGTCCTCCACCGCCTCCATAGTTCTGCGGCGGCGCATGTTGCTGCTGCTGAGGCGGGACGCCGTAGCCGCCGCCGTAGCCACCCTGCTGCTGGGGCGGACCGCCGTAGCCTCCCTGCTGCTGCTGGTTTTGATTCCATCCTCCGCCGCCACCACCACCCTGGTTGTTCCAACCTCCGGCCTGCGGGGGCGCCTGGGCCTGGCCGTAGCCCCCTCCTCCTCCTCCCTGCTGGGGAGCCCAGCCGCCGCCGGCGGCAGCGGGGCCAGCGGGGGCACCGTAGCCGCCGGCAGCAGGGCCTGCTGCCGCTGGGGCGGCAGTGTAGCCTGCAGAAGAATAAGAAGTGATTGTGAATAAATAGTCAATGGAAGAAGAAAAAAACAGAAAAGGGGGAGCAGAAATGCATTCGTAATAAATTCTAACAAGCTGCAAAGAAGTAAACTTAATAATAACTTGCCTGCCGCGGGGTAGGCCGGCTCGCCGCGGTCCAGCCGCGCGATGGCGTCCAGGGTCCACTTGGTTTCGGTCGCGTAATCCAGGGGGTCCACCCGTACCACACTGTACCGCAGTTTTGTCTCATCGTTGTACGTGTCCTCGCTGATCTTCATCTTCAGCAGAAACATGCGGAAGTTCACGCTGTCCATGGTGGCGCTGAACCGGGGGTCCTGCGCCTCGGACAGCGCCTTCAGCTCCCCCGCCTGCATGCCCACAATCTCCGGCGCTGCCTCATTAAAGGCGGTGACCCACTGCATGTCGGTGTGGTCCTCCAGCTGCACCGACAGGATGAAGCGGTGGTCCGGCGCGGGCGCCGAAGCGTTGCAGCGCTCGCAGTACCACGACTTCCCGTCCCCAGTCTGGTCAGTCATTTTTTTGTTGCACGGCTTGCCGTTGTAGTGCAGCGGGCATGCGGGGTAAGAGAAGTTCTCGTTGCGGATGTAGGCCACGTGCACCGCGGTCTGGATCCACGCGGGCTGGCCCCCCATCCCCAGCCCCTCGTCTTTGATCTGAGAGAGGCAAACGCGGCGGTCAGAGCGGCCTCCGGCGCGGGCAGAGGTCAGCGACTGGGCTTGCTGCAGAGGGAGGGAGGGTGAGAGAAGGGAGGTGAGTGAAATGCGGGAGACAAAATTGAAAGGCAGAAGGGGGGTAATTACGTTGCGGTGCAGAAAAATGTGAAGAGATAGAAACATACAGCAAGAAAGGAGCACAAGAGAAATGTGGCAAATGCAAAGAATATAATAGCGGTATTTGAATCCAAATATAAGGCCTTAAATATTCATGCATGGTAAGGGAAAAATAACAAAAATAAAACTCAAAACATCGCAGGAGACCCCCCCCCCTTTTCCAAACTTGCCTGCCCTGCGCCGCCGCTATCGTACCAGCTCCGCAGCTGGCCCGCCTCGGGGGGGTCCACCGGGTCCACCACCACCGTGGAAGACGACACAGTGGACAGCGTTTTGCCGTTGTAGTCCCCCACCCGGGCCGCCTTCACCGCAATAACTGGGTGGCGCCCGACAGAGACCTCCTGCGCGATGCGGGCGCCGGGGTCGGCGGCGTAGCCACCCCACAGGGTGAGCTCGATGCTGCGGCCGGAGGCGTCGCGGATGTTGATGCCGCGCTTTGCCACCTGGGGGAGAATTTTGAACGGCGGAAGGTCTTGAGGGGGCATAAAAAGCAGAAAAAGGTCTAAAATCCACGCAAATCGTGCCAGCATGATGCTGAACAATGGATTTTATGCACACGGCGAAAATAATTAAGAGAAAACGCATAAAAACAGCTTCCACAAATAGACCGCCGCCGTCTCTCATTCCCTCGAACAATCTGCCAGTTTTTCTGGTTACCTGCGTGCCGTCCTTGCGGGTGATGTCGATGGGCTCCGCCGCGCTCTCCACGATGGCGATCACGTCCACCACCACCCCCGCCGGCGTGTCTTCGATCCGGCTGAGCGGCGTGAAGCTGAAGTGGATGCGCGGGATCGCGGCTTCGTCAGCCACAGGCGTCAGCAGGCTGCCATTCTCGAGGTGGATCTCAAACTGGTGGCGGGTTTGGTTGAAGTTGCCGCGTTTGTTGCGCAGCGAGGCCTTTGTGAGGGTGTAGACTGTGCCCACCTCCACCTGGTCGAAATAGCGGTCGCACTGCAAAAAGAAAGGGCAGAGAAAAAGAAAGGAAGGGAGATCAGTTGAATGGGTAAAAAAAATTACTGGAAGGAGATAAATGAATGAACCATCATGCATGTGGGGATTGAAAAGCACTGTGATGAGAAGCTAGAAAAAAATATCGAGATGCATTAAAAGACAACCATCGCTGCTTCTTAGATGAAAGCCCTCCTCCCTCGCTCACCATCTCGTTCCACCCCACCACGCGGATCTCACCGCCGTCCTGGTCCAGAAAGTCAAAGCTGAAAAACTTTCCTTCTCCGCGTGCGTTGGCGTACCGCCGAATGTCGCTCTTCTGGGTGACGCGCGCTTTCACGGTCCAGCGGTTCTGGTAGGAGTTGAGCGCGTTGATGGGCATCAGGTTGGGCGGCGCCTCATTGCGGGCGATAGCGCCGCCGGCAGCGGGACGGTACTGAGCAGGAGGGGCGACGTTGTAAGGGGGAGGCGCGCCGTACCTACACACACATCAATGCACAATAAGAAAGTAAGACCCGCTAAATGAAGACGAAATAAAATAATCAGCAAAAAAAGTCGATATTTGTTGAGATAATGGGTAGCTCACGGATTGGGAGGGGGCGGGGCGTTGCCGTAGGCGGCGGCCTGCGGGGGCGGCGCACCGTAGGCCTGCTGCGGCGGGGGAGCGCCGTACGCCTGCGGCTGCTGAGGAGGAGCTCCGTAGGCACCGCCGCCGTAAGGCTGCTGCTGCATGGGCGGGGGTGCGCCGTAGGCGCCGCCTGCGGGGGGAGGCGCAGGCGCACCGTGCGCGGGCGGAGGCCCGTTGTTGGCGGGTCCGTCTCCGAACTGCAGGGCCCTGGCCAAGTTTCCAGAATTCTGTGGGTCAAAAAGCGCTGGCGGGTTCAGCGGCTGGTTAACTGAGACGCTGCCGCCGTTGATGTTGATGGTGACAGGGTTGCCGATCTTGGGCACGTCTTGCGCTACGATGATCATGGCCAGCACGATGATAACGTTTTTGTTGCCGGCGTTGTTTTGTATGCTCTCGGAAATGTCTACGACCGTGCCCTCCTTGACCTCGCCCCCCGACGCGAGGCTTGAGATCTGGGTGGCAAGCATGCAGCTGGTGGCCTGCACGCCGTCGCTGGCGAGCACCTTGTAGCGAGCTGCTTGGCCAGTCTTCGCCTCCACTTTTTTCACAGCTGCAAAAAAAATGGTTGTGGGAGCGGGGTAAGAGGGCGGCTGAATAAAAAGTAAAATGATAGGTTGATTACCGAGAATTTGGACTCGCAGGGGGCCGGGAGGAGGGCCGGCAATGAGATGGCCCACTGCTCCGGGCGTGAGCAGCATCGTTGCGGGGTTTCGGCCGGTGAACAAACGAGGAAATGAACTAGGACCGATGTTTGAGTACGAAAGTGGGGAGGGCGTGTGTTGTAACGGCTTGATCAAACAACTAAATTTCGAGTTAAATTCATTAAGTTTGCAGCAGTTGCGAACGGCGCTAGAGGAGCTACCGCTGAACCCGTTTACACAATTTGTTTACGCTTTACGCAATATATCAATGCAGGAGAGCCTGAGCGGCATTATTTTTTTGTTTTTCGATCGCTCATGCGGGCCATGCTTTGAAATTTGGACTCTCGTCCGTTGCTGGTGAAATGGCGAGCTTGACGGCTGCACGGGCGAGTGGGCCACGAGGCTTCAGCCGCATGAATACATGGCCTTGTGCAAAAATTCGAGGAGGGAAATTGGTTCTGCCGCTGCCTGTCGGACAGCAGGGCGGTGAATTTTGGACGCTCTCATTTGGCGCCAATCATCAACGTCCCAGCGTGCAGTCGCCCTATTGACTCCATTTAGAGCCTCAGGCGGTCTCATCCCTGCAGATAAGATCCCAGGACGTAAGAGAAAATGAAATCTGAAATGAAGCGGGAAAGGCTTTTTCTTTCCCGTGTCCCAAGGGTTACAGCGCTGCATGATTCAATCTGAATGAACGGAAAGGTTTGGAGAGCCTTCACAAACATCGGCAGTGTGCTAGATAGTATGGTCGTGGGCATAAATTGTACTACTCTGAATATGGTGCAGCTTCAAAAGCTGGCGTGGTGGGTTGGGTATGATGACCGAGCATAGAAGCAGCAGCCACATGTCAGTTCGGGTTTATCAGAAGGACAGTCATTGACTGAGTCAACACAAAATTCACAAATTCAAACACATGGGCTCCTTCGATTTGGCCAGCATTCCTGGCGTCTCCAGCACCGATTCTATCGCAATTTAGTGTATATCTAAGCGTTTTGAGCCATTCTCTCTCTTGGGAAGCTGCCAAAGAGGAAAAATAAATAATAATTAATCAACCAATGAATCAAGAATCACAAGTGTTCTCGCGTTAAGTGAATGGCGCGTTTGCAGCTGATCAACCGCGCATATACACCTAAAGTCACCCCTCCAACCTCCCCCTCCCTGCCCCGCCACCGTCTCCCCCGCCACCGCCGCTTCACGACTCCACGTAAACCGCCGCCGCCAATGGCAGCAACGGGGAGTTCAGATGGAGGAGGAGGAGAGGACGCTGTGGTGATGTTTGAGTCGCGCGCTGCCAGCCTGCTGGAGAGTCTGGATGACTCCGACATATGGATTTTTGGCTTTGGCTCTTTGGTGCACACACCAGGGTTCGAGTACACAGAGCGAGTGGCTGGGTTTATTAAAGGCTGGAAGAGGGTGTGGTGGCAGGGGTCAACGGACCACAGAGGCACCCCGGAGGCGCCAGGCCGGACGGTCACCCTGACGCGGGATGCAGAGAGCATCACGGTAAGAAATTTGCTTTTTTATTCTGGGAATGCACTATATATTATAATTTGGGTTTTACTATTTATTTTCCAAACCAAATGTCTCCTGCCTTTATTCAACCTCGATTTTCACTATGCACGAAACTTTTGTGCCCCCAAAACTATGAATTTTAGTGGTACAACACCGCAATTAGGTCGGTTTCTTTCTCTAACTAAACCTTTCCTCCCCTTCTCCGTTTTTCTGCTGCAGTGGGGGGCGGCGTTTCGACTCGCCGGCACCCCCGCAGAGCAGCGGCAGACGCTGTCCTACCTGGAGTGGCGAGAAAAGCAGTACGATCTCCGAGAAAAAGTCAGCGTATTTGCCAGCCATCACAGCGACGCAGAGCCCGCGGTGCGGGGCGCGCTGTGCTACATCGCCACCAACTGCAGCACCGCCAACCCCAACTTCCTCGGGCCCGCCCCGTTGGAGGCTATAGCGGCTCAAATTGCCATTTCGCGAGGCCCCAGCGGCCATAATTTTGAGTACTTGTTTAAACTAGCAGACGCAATGCGGGCCATCCCTGCGCACGATGAGGAGCTGTTTGACCTGGAGCGGCACGTGCGGGAGAAGTTGAGGGCGTCAGGGGTGGCGCTAGAGAGCTTGGAAGGCGGAGAAGAGGAAGAGGGCGGCGGCAGGAGCAAGGCGGACCCACCTCACTCTTCAAAATCCTTCATTATTTAGTTCTTTTAATATTCGTTTCTTTTTTTGAAGTGTGATTTCAACGCCTGCTGCAAAAGCACGCCTTGCATAGGTACTCGAGGCCAAAATCATCTCGGCTGAGGAAGATAAGGCCCCTGCCATTTGTTCATGCATCTTTATATGGATGCACCGTCGTTGTCGCCCAGAAGCAGCAGCAGCAGGCAGCACCCCGTAAGGGGAATGGGCTACAATAGACTTATCCGACTTATCCGGGGTCTATTGGCCATATTCTTATGGCTACAGGAGGCATACGCTGGGGATACGACCCTCTAGCCCATGCCATAACTCCGCGTGGTTGGCTATTGGTGAAGTTGCTACGCTTTTTGAGGACTCTGAAATGGAAATGCTGTTACATCGAAAACGGGAAGGAGATAAAGAAAGACATCCAGTTTGATTTATTAATTTTATTTCAATTCGGGGACAACATTTGAGCTGACAATTATTTGAATGCCGTTCCCGGCGATAGGAAAGGATATATTGAAAGGAAGATGGGGAAAGAGTACCCAAAATGCAAAATTGAATTGGAAAAAAATGATTAATAATGGCCAGTAGTGACGCAGCCCACAGCACAGCACAGTCCTTTGTCAATGAAAGGCAACGGCGCTGTATAAAATTAACCAAAGAGTATTCAGTGGGAAAACTTTAATTTTCAATATATCTCGAAATAAATATAAACATTATTAGAGGACCCAAATCGCAATATGCATGAATGGAAGAAATAAGATAGAATTTATTGCCAAACAGCTAAGAGAAGAGTGTGGTGTGTTTGAACGAAGGCCCGGTGCTACCGGGAATTATTATAGCCCCTAAAAGGCCAAGATAATCGTAATTTTAGTCTTTTCCTTCATATTTTGGTGCCGCTGGGGGTCTGGGGCTTGAAGACGATGTTGTCTTTGATGCCCTTGACCTCCACACCATTTAAAAAGACGTGCGTCTTGCAGTGAAGGTTGGAGGTCAAGACAGCGCCTGAGCTCAAGGCAACAGTCTGCTGGAAGGCAACATCCTTGTGGCCTGCAATAAAGAGGACGAGAAAGAGAGGCATGTCTCAGAAAATGCGTTGGATTGGAAAGATAGCGTACTGCTGGCGGTTGCGGTTAGAAAGGCTCTCACCTTTGGCAGTGAATGTCACGGACTTGACGGGGGCGTCAAATGTGACCTCCAGAGCGGGGTCGCAGCGTGCCTCCAGGCCAACCATGGCAGAGTCGCCGGCCTTGTCTCCGGAAACGGTGACCTTCTTGGCGACCGACCAGGTGTAGGCAGAGATAAGCTGGACACCAGACCCTTCGGGGCCGGGGGGGAGGATGACGGCCTCGGGAGAGAGCTTGATGACTTTAACGGCTGCGACGGCTTGGCCCAGTAGCGCCGCAATAATAAGGAGGACAACGGAGGCAAAAGACTTCATGGTTGCGTATGTCTGCAGCAAGGGGAAGGCAATAGTGGGTGTTTTGTCAACATCAGCTGTGTTTTGTCAACATCTAAGGGTCGCTTCGTAACTAACGAAGGTGGGCATAATCAACAGGAGTGGTACACATGTCTTACCAGGTGCTTGGTGGAGTGAGAAAGGCGCTATACAGATTTAAATCAAATAAATAATGAAGGCTGAAGAGCGGGGGAGTGGATTCAACGCAGCCGGGAGACATCACGAGAAGCAAGAAAAGAAAAAAAGACTAGTGACGCGGTCAGAAAGGACCATCGGGACGCGGCCCCCTACAGAAGGTGGAAAGCAATGATCTCCTTTTCCTCCGTTGTGTACGCATTAAAGATAGGAGGGAGTTTGTAATTGAGGGGCACCCCGATGCACAGTCGTATCGGAGTTTGCGGCGGCCGTGATGGTCAGATCATTGCTTCCAAGGCTGCCATGGCACAGCATGCATTTATAGTACTTGCTCAATTGACAAAAATAAATGCCGACTCTTTCAAGCCGCCAACCTCAACATTTGCTGTTTCCGGATGATGTGTTCATCTTCGTTTGTGCGCTAAAGCTTTTTTTTTCTTTCTCAACTTGCTAATGAAAAGGAATTATTCTAAAGTAAAGTAGAGAGGTCTTAAAATCTTAAAATCTTAAAATATATTCTGTTGTTGTGGTGTGCTGCTTGAGGTTTTAAATAGTTGCCCTGGCCGGGCCTGATATAAGTATTGTCTCCCTCTCCCCCCGTCCCAATGCACTCGACTTGTTTAAGAATTTACCTGAGATAAAAAAGTGGAGAGGATGGCGAAGGAGGTTTTACTAAACGTCTGTAGTAAAAAACACCTGTTTCCACCCCAAAGCAGCCCGGCCAAAAAACTATGCTGCAAATCTGCCACCCAGCGAGTCAAAAGCCGCCACGGCTGGATGGTTGAGTGACTGCTGTTTTAATGTGTGTTTACATCAGCACAGCTGCAAGTTCATCTTAAAAAACGCAGAAAGCAGAGGAAAAAGCCATGAAGTGTATCATATATTGCCAATTTTGAGTGCCCTTCTTTGCCTCAAAGCAACATCTATTTTTTAAAACTTTTTCTCAAAGGTTTTATAATCTACCACCTGCTGCCACCGCCGCCGCCACGGGGAGGACGCTCATCGCGATCCCCCCTGGTCGCAGGAGGACGGTAGCCACCCTCACGTGCAGGTGCGCGCTCACTCTCACCCTCCCTCGGCCGCTCACGCTCCTCCTCCCGCCGGCCCCAGCCACCGCCAGCCGCAGGGGGCGCCCTGTCACGGTCGTCATCCCTGCCGCCACCGCCCCTGCTGGGCCGCCACGCGCCGCCCTCACGGGGACGCTCCTCCCGGTCACCACGGTCATCCCGACGATCTGACGACTCACGCTCGCGATCCTCACGACCAGCAGCAGGCGCGGGCGCGGGCGCGCCGCCACCTCCGCGGCCGCGGAGGTGGGGAGGCACGTAGCCGCTGCCGCCAAAGCCGCCTGCGGTCGCGGCGGGGGCAGCGCGGGCTGCCGGCGCTGGCGCGGCGGCAGCGGCCGCCTCTGGCGGCGCCGCGCCGCGGCCCTCCCTCTCTGCGCGCGCTTTGGCCTCCACCTCTGCCTCCCTCTGGCGTTGGCGCTCTGCGATCTCGTCCAGCTTGCGCTGGCGCTCTGTCGCCTCGCGCGCGCGCTTCTCCTCCTCCTCCTGTCGCCGCTCTTCCTCCTCCGCCCGCCGCCGCTCCTCCAGCTCCACCCGGCAGCGCCGCACGTACTCCCGCTTGCGCGCAATATCTCGCTCCTCACGCTTGGCCTCCCGCGCCTCCTCACGCGCCCGCTCCTTCTCCCGGCGGATCGCCTCAAACTCAGCGGCCCGACGCTCATGCACTGCCGCAGCAAAGCCAGAAGCATCCTCCACCAGCCTGGCAACCCGAGCCTTGAGCGCGGTGTCCCGCTCCCACGCCGCCTTGTGGGCAATCTTGGCCGCCTCCTGATCGCGCGCCCACGCGGCCTCCTCGTCTGCCAGCCGCGCCACGGCCTCCTGCTCGCGCAGGGACACCTCCTCCTCGCGCTTGGCCCGCTCCAGGTGGTCCATCTGCTTGGCCAGCTTGGCGAGTTTCCGACGCAGCTCCGCAGCCTTGGTGTCCTCCTCCCGCTGCATCTCCGCCTTCAGCGCCACCATGTCGAGGACCTCGCCCTCCGACACCTTCTTCCCGCGCGCCGCCAGCTCCGCGCGAATGCGGGACTGCTCCTCCTCCTCCATCTCTTTACGAATGCGCTCCTCCTCACGACGCACCCTCTCAGCGGCTTGGCGACGCTCCTCAGCCTCCCGCGCGATGGCCTCGGCCGCGGCGCGCTGCGCTTCCACCTCCAGCTCCCGCTCCAACAGCAGCCGCTCCGCCTCCTCCTTCTTCCGCTCAATAACAATCTTCCTGGCCAACGCCCGCTTGTTGTCCTCGTCCGCGGTCTCCAGGGCGCGGCGCACGGCGGCAGTGCGGCGTGCCTCGCGCGCGGCGGCCACCTCCTGCGGCGCCACCATCAGCATGGCCTTTGCCAGGCGCTTGGCGGCAGTGGCAACGTGGGCCTTCACGCGGTCGCTCTCCAGCTCTTGCCGGCCAAAGTGCACGGTGCCGTTGCGATGGTCGAAGCGCGCCTGCAAGAAGCCGTGGCGGACGGCCTCCACGATGAGGGCCTCGGATTGACCGGAGGTCCAACCGAAGGGGGCCAGCTCTGACAGCGACTCCACCTGAAAAGAGAGGGGGAAAAGTGACAGGCAGTAAGCATTCTGATATTGGGTTGTGTGAATGAAATAGAGAGGGGAGAAATTGAAGGATTCTGGTGTACATTGTGTAGAAAATACGAAGGCATACAGGGTTTAGGGTTTCATCAAGGAATGGTGAAAAAGACGTGGAAATTATAAGAAAATGCACAGTTTAAACGCACCTTCATGACGGAGTAGACCTCCGACAGCTGCCGCACGGTGCGAACCAGCGCCACCTGCTGCAAAAAGGGCGCGTACACGTCCAGGGCGGTGGAGGCGTGCGCCGCCGTGGCGGTGGCGCCCAGCCCCTCGCCCAGCGGCGTCAGCCCCTCCAGCAGCGGTGCCAGCGCCTTGCACAGCTGCAGCGGGTTGAAGTCCCCCTCCAGCGCGCTGTAGATGGCCTTCACCTCGGGCGGCACCAGCTGCAGCAGTCCCCGCCGCTCGATGTCCGCCAGCAGCTCCGCGCGGGACAGCAGCGCCCCACCGTCGCGGCGCGAGCTGCTGAACCCCAGGATGGTGGCCATCTTGGAGGCGCGCTCCTGCTCCAGCTCCCGCGCCTCCTCCCCTCGGCCGCCGATTCCTGCCGTGGTGGCGTAGGGCGGCACACTCAGCGCGGACAGCACCACGTTGGAGGCCATGGCGGCGACGTCGCCGGCGGTGAGCCCCTTGTTGTACGATCGGGAGAAGGTGAAAAGGCGGTACCATGCGTACGCGTTGTACAGCTTTGCCTCGCTGCGGGTGAAGATCTGGGTGAGGCGGGCGTAGTAGGTGGCCATGAGGGAGGGCTTTGGGGCCTTGATGCCCTTGGGCGCCATGGCAATGAGGCCCTGGATGTCCTCAACACTGCGGAAGGCTTCAGCCCACAGCTCCAGCTCGCAGGCGGTCTTCAGCTGCCCGAACCGCATCTCCACGTACAGCTCCCACGTCACAGGCACCTGATATTCGTTGAAAAGAGCGGGAAAATGGGTTAACTCTGATATTTTTGGTGAAATTTGCACAACTTTTTTTATATTGGAATGCTCGGAAGAAAGGGAGAGATTAAAAAAGCAAACTCACGGTGAGATCGGTGCGGTCGCGGCCCGCCTGGTCACGGTACTTGATGAGGGTGGCGAGGTGGTTGCGCAGGATGTCGCAGAGGCGGCGGAACTCGGTGGTGCGCTTGTACGCCAGGCAGAAGGCAAACGCCCGGCCGGCGGCAGCGGCGTACAGCGCCTCGAGCCGGGAATTGTTGCGCAGCACGTCCAGCACGTTGCGGTGCGTCTCCCACAGGAACTTGAACCACGGGGTCACCACCTCGCGGTCGGTACGGTCGGAAGACTTTTCGCCGCTGACGTAGGATAAAACCATCTCCTCAGGGGAAGCCTCAGCCTCCAGGTCACCCATCTCCTCGAGGCGGGCCTGGGCCTCGGTGCGGGCGGCCTCGGCGCGGGTGGAGGCGGCCTCCACGAGGTACTTGATGACCTCCTCCAGGGAGCCAACATTGATCTGCTGACAGGTGTTGCGGTAGTTGATCAGGGCGTCCTTCACCTTGCGCCCCTGCTTCATGTCCACCGCCAGGTCAACGTACTTGTACATGACCTAAATTGATTGTCGAATGGAAGGGAAAAAAAGAGAAATATAAGGATTGGACAATGTTTGAAAGGTGTGAAAATGGAGAGGACTGGCGGATGATTTGGGTACTTCAAATGCCCAAGGGCGCATAAAATTCGCTGTTCTGACCTGCTCCAGGGCCTGAGTCCAGTTGCGTTGGTAGCGTTTGTTCGTGATGGTGTCATGCAGGGTCTGGAGGGCGTTGTTCTTCTGCCCAACCTGCATTTGTTGAAATTTGAGGATACGGAGAGTCAATTTGGGGGGGGTGTAGGGGAAATGAAACGCGAAAACAACCGATCTGCTTAAACATTGCAAAATTTTCAGACGGCGCAGGGCTATTTAAATTCCCTGGAGCGTTCGCACTGGCGAGCGCGGATCCCAAGTGCTTTAACACGTACCCCGATCAATTCATCGGCTCTCTTCAGCGCGTTCTCCGGCTTCAGAGCCATGCCGCCTCCACGGTGGAAGCGGCTCATTGTGGAAAAAGCTCACTGGAGCTGTCCCAACAAAAAAACAAGGGGATGGAAACGTTGTTTAAAATAATGGTTGTGCACCCTGAAGGCTTCCCGACTTCGGCAACCAAAACAAAAAAAGTTTTTGCGCCCTCTTGCCGGAATCAAAAGACTTTTACAGCACTTTGAAGGCCATTGCCAGCTCAGTAATCAGTAAATATCGATCATACGTACCTGCGGAACCCATGCGGGGGCCCACATTTCGATATCCAGCCCCTCATTCATCTTGATTCAGAATCAACATTTTCAACACTAAGCTGTGTCACCCGAAACCATGTCGTAACACTTCCTCATGGCCCATGTTTACCATGCCGACCGCATGCGAGCACTGCATTTGTCTCCCGCCCTTCATTTTCAGCCCCACCGCCACCGCCGACGCTCCCGCTGTTTTGCTGCAAAACCCGCCTTCAATGACGCTGCAACCCAGCAGCTCCCACTGCCGCCACCCCCACCGCCATCCCTAACCACCCCGTTGGTCGACGCCATCGCCCAGCGCGGCAACAGAACCCACGAAGCTTCTTTCCATGTTCCCGGCCACAAACGAGGTAGCAACCCCCCTCCAGCGCTCACGCGTTTGGCACTCTCCCCCGCCATGCGTTTTGACCTCACCGAGCTGGAAGGCCTGGACAATCTGGCAGCGCCAGAGGGGCCCATCGCTGCCGCCCAGGCTCTGGCAGCGCAAGCCTGGGGCGCAGAGGCCTCGTTTTTTCTCGTCAACGGCACCTCCGTCGGCATCCACGCTGCCGTCATGGCGCTGTGCTCGTCGGGGTCTCCCAACAGCGCGCTGGTTCTCGCCAGAAACGCGCATCAATCGGCGTTCAATGCTGCCGCCTTGGCAGGGTGCGCAGTGGAGTACGCAGCGGCCGTTCAAGCCTACGGCCTGGCTCATCACGTTACCCCCGAAGCGCTGGATGCCGCGTTTCGCCGCGCCAAGGCGCGAGGATTGAGCCCTGCAGCGGCGCTCGTTGTCTCTCCGACATATTTTGGGGTCGTCAGCGATGTAGCGGGGCTGGTGGCAGTGTGTCGCCGCCACGGCGCGATGTTGATCGTGGACGAGGCCCACGGCGCGCACCTGCGCTTCGTTTCCACCGGAGTCGCGCAAAAATGGCTGCCAGACATAATTTCAACCTCCGTCGGCAGCGGCCATCAAGCAGGAGGAAGTTTTTTGTCGCCTTCAGACGCCCTGCAAGGCGGCGCCGACGTGGTAATCCAGTCCACACACAAGCAGCTGGGGGCGCTGACGCAGGGGGCCATGCTGCACCTCGGCCAGGCAGCGGCGGGCGGAAAGGTTGCTCGCACGCTGCGCACGCTGCAGACCTCCTCGCCTAGCTACCTCATCATGGCGTCGCTAGACGCCGCCAGGGCGCAGGCGCAAGACCCGCAGGCGGTGGCGACGCCCCACGCCGCGGCGGTTCACATTCATACCTGGTTTGCTGCTGCTCAAAAAGCAACCACCAGTTGCAATACTGGCAGTAGTGCAAGCAGTCTGAACGTGAGGCTCCTGGGACAGGAAATGCTGCTGCCTGGAATCGAGACTTGCAGTACCACAGCAGCACGTGCTGCGCCTGCTGGGATAGACCCATGGCGCTTCACTGTGATCCTCGAAGGCCTTCCTGCAGGCGTCACGGGGTGGGACGCTGCAGCTGCGCTGGAGCGGGAGCGTGGGGTCGTGGCGGAGCTTGCCACCCGGGACGCGATGGTATTTGCGGTGGGGATGGGCACCACCGCAGCGCACGCGGCGCAGCTCACTGCGGGGCTCGAATGGCTCACAGCCCACCACGCTGGGTGGGCAGCTGAGCTGGCAGCAGCAGTGGAAGCTACCAGCAAACATTTTAAAGAGAAGGAAACGGAAGAAAACGGGGGTTTGGTGGGTTCGGTATTAGAAAGCGCAGCGTTCAATAGTGCCGACGGCTGTTCCTGGCCTGAAGCTGTGTTGTCCCCGCGCCAGGCGCTAGCCGCGCCAGCTGAAGCCGTACCTTGGGAGGCCGCTGTGGGGCGGGTGAGCGCGGAGCTGCTGAGTCCGTATCCCCCTGGGGTGCCAGCTGTGTGCCCCGGCGAGCAGCTGGCGGCGGCGGTAATTGAAAGGTTGAGAGCGGTGCTCGCTGCGGGAGGAAAAGTTGTGGGAGCTGAAGATGAGACGCTGCAGACGCTGCGGGTTGCGATTCTTTCTGAGGAGGAGTGATTTAATTGCAGGTTCTTTCTGACGCCAAATTTTAATTTATTAATGTATTTCGATGCCAATTATTTACAGCAAGGAGAGGGAAACTGCACGCTTCTTCCCCTAGAAGATGTTTTGGTGATTATAGATGGGTAAAGAAGAAAAAAAAGCAAGAGATGGAAATGCTGGGAGCAGTGGGTTTCCTGTGTGCATGCGTTTTGTTTATACCGCAAATCGTCTACTCCTAAAAATACAGCCGAATCTAACTGCCTAAATAACTAAACGTATAGAGCGAACTGTCGAGCTGTCCCCACTTCTTCCTCGTCCCATGTCGTTTGGGAGAAATATCACGAAGAAAGAAAAATGTCAAAGAGGTCGTGAGAAGAATTAAGGGAAACGTGGGAGAAGAAGGGAAGGGGTAAACAGCCAACAAATGGGAGGGAAAAGGTGCCTAATGGGGCGGAAAGACATATGTATAAAAAAAGGAAGGGAGCGAAACAAGAAGAAATTGAGAATTTAGGACGCACAGAGCAAAGAAAAGCGGTCTATTTTCACAAAGCAGGCAGGGTGCTACCATATTTCAAAGCGGCCGCTGGAGAGGAAAGGAAAGAATTGGGGTAAAAGATTCTAAGTTATGCAGTATTATTATTTTTTTCGAACAGTAAGTAGACGATGGTATGCAGTAAGTAGACGATGATATCCCTAAGAAGAAAAACAGCTAGAGAGCTTCAAAACCCGTACTCGAATTAGAGGGACCCTGTCGCATATGCTGCTTTACTGTACTTTATTTTCGAAGGAAAAGGCCCTGCCAGGGAAAAGGAAAAATTGACAGCTGCGGAAAATTCCAAGGCTGGTTGGTTTGCCATGTCCTCACAGCCGCCGGAGGCTCTTTTTCCTGTCTACACCTGCGGGGCGCCCTGCCAGCTTGTGCTTCGCCTGCGTCGCCCCGCCACCAGGCTTTCCATCAGCGCCTGACTCAGCGTTAAGAGCGTTGGCGCCGCCGGTGGCAGTCAAAATGGTGGGCTTCCTGGCGTGGATCTCGGTCAGGAGGCGCGCCTTTTTGGCAAAGTCGGCAAAGGACTCGAGCAGCAGCTTGCCGGCCTCTTCGTTGAGCGCCGACTCAGGATTGGGTTCGATCAAAAGGCAGCGAATGACCGTGAGGATGTGCCGCAGCCCCACATCGGGTGTCCAGTCGCGCTTGAGCACATTGACGCAAATCTCGCCCTCGGAGGAGACGTTGGGGTGGAACAGCTTGGTGAGGAAGTAGCCTGCAGCGAAGCGAGCGGTAGAGAAGGAAAAAACAGGTTAGTTTGGAGAAAAGAGAGGAGAGAAACAGGAGGGATGGTCTTTTATGGTCTTTTCAATAGGTGGGGGATATAGGCCGAGTTTATTGAACACAGCATTGAGGAAACAAGCGGCTGTTGCGAAAGTATTTACCTTTGGGAGGTGCATATGGGTAATCGCTGCCCAGCACCAGCTTCATGCGAAACACGCCGCCCTCGTACGGCGTGCCTGAAGGGCCCTCATACTCGGCTTGAATATCGGCGATGTTGCTCTCGCTCATAAACACCTGGAGAGGGACAAACCGACATTTAGGGGAACGATCTAGGTGTCGGGTTAAAAAAGGCAGCCGGATGGGCAAGCGATGTGCTCTTACCTTGACACCGTCGATCTCTTCCTGCTGCAAGCTCCGCAGCTCCTTCATTAGCTTGGCGACCACGCCAGGTCGCAATGAATCGCACATTTTGCAGTTGGTCTCTCGTTCGGCTCTTGGAACGTTTCCTATGGATCCCGCTGCTCGTCAGATGCTCTCGGCACTGCACCCTGTCTAACAACAGGAAATCAACAAGGGAGAGCGAAAAATGTGCTCTAGATTATTTAACGATTAAATCTCTGCGCGTGAGAGCAGTGGGTGGCGCAAGGGGGGGTGGGGAGTTGTGTTGGCTGTATCACAATAAAAGAATGCAGTATCACTTCTGGGTGTGTGTGGCATTTTTTTCTCTGCCCTTGTCAGAATATTTTCGGAAGAAAATGTCTCTCGGCTTTTTATCTGGCTAACTTTGCCCGGTGGCTTTGCAAATAAAAGCTTTTCATTAAATCTAAACACCCCCATCTCTACGGGCGCAACCTGGACTTTGCGGAAGGGGCGTTCTTCTCACGATGGCGATGATGTTTGCTGGGGCTCTGGAGGGGCGGTGCATGCCGCTCCCGAATAAAATTTGTGGTGCCAGGCCTAGCAAGGCTGTTCAGGCCCGTGCCCCGCAGCGGCTCGCCCCGGCGTGCTCATACAACAGCAGCGACAGGGAGTCCCTCCTTATCACTGCCTCGCAGCCACTCCTGGCGCCTAGGTATGTCATCGAAATGCGTGGATAGCATACAAACTTTGAACCTTGATAGCGGAGGGTGCCCCAATCTCCCACTCCACCACAACTCACACCCAAAATTCATCTCTTCTTTTGGTGTTCACAGGACACAGGACATGGCGGGAGACCCCTTCGGCCTGCTCCTCCGCCAGCGCATCATCTTCTTGGGCGGCGAGGTAATAAACTAAAACAACTTCATGTCTGTCCTGGTTGGAGAACATCTCACCGCCTCTAATAATGATACTCTCTGGTGTTGCTGCAGGTCAACGACTTTGCCGCCGACGCCCTCGTGTCCCAGCTGCTGCTCCTCGACGCCTCTGACCCCACCAAGGACATCAAGTTCTTCATCAACTCGCCAGGAGGGTCCGTCACCGCAGGGATGGGCATCTACGACGCAATGATGATGTGCAGGGCAGACATCCAGGTGGGTTTTTAGTTATAGCAGATGAAATTTACAAAGTGTGAATTTTGAGTTGCGGGGCTGCTTTATGTTTTGGGGGGGGGGGGGGGGGAGACAACACGAGGAGGAGATTTGTCTTCGAATTGGCCCCCTGCTCTTTCCCTTGCCCGCTTTCTCTTGCCCCCACATTAAATTTTACCCAACCTACCCTACCTTCTCGCAGACGTACTGCTTCGGCCTGGCTGCCTCCATGGGCGCCTTTTTGCTGGGCGCTGGTGCCAAGGGCAAGCGCTACTCAATGCCTAACTCCCGCATCATGATCCATCAGCCGCTGGGAGGGGCCTCCGGCGCTGCTGTGGACATTGAGATCCAGGCCAAGGAGATCATGTACCACAAGGCCAACCTCAATCGCATCATGAGCGAGTGAGTTGCAGCAGGAATTCAACTTCACTTATTTCTATTCCGTTATTATTATATTAGGGGGCGTAATGGTAGCAGGGAACCACTTCAACCTACGCTTTCCGCTACTCTCATCTGTCTTAAATCTCAAAAAGCCTCTATTTCCTTCGAAATAATAAATGAAAACCTCGCTGATTTTCTCACGCTCTGCTCCCCTTTTTCCCGTTTTTTCTTCAGGTACACCGGGCAGCCCATCGACAGGATCGAGGAGGATACCGACCGCGACCGCTACATGTCCCCCCTGGAGGCCAAGTCCTACGGCATCATCGACCACATCGTAGGAGGAGAGGAGGCGGTGTTCAAGGTCACTGGGTCAACTCGCGAGTTCCCCAAGACCAAGGAGCAGTACGTGTCGTGGGGAGACGAGGACATGGTGGACGGCAGCAGGAGCAGCCGATTCATGAAGCCGCTGGAGCCATACACCGAGAAAGTGAGCGGACAGTAAGAAAGAAAGAAGAAAGGGCGCAGGAAAGAAAGAATGGTAGTAATACATGTATTAGATGGCATTGTTGCTCTTTCTTCAAAATTTGGCCCTTTGCTAGTTCTCTCCAAAGAACGCTCTGCTTTTAAAATTAGAATTAAAGCATTGCAGTACAGTATTTGGTGTTGGTGTAACTAAGCTTGGTGATGAGGCAGACGCCGTGGTGGTGTGGAAAGAAGAGGCAGCAGAGCTCAGTGATCTGATAGTATAATTCTTGAACTAGGCGGGCATGCTTTGCTTGAAATTATTGCTGCCACAAAAATCAGCAACGTGGAGCGCTGCGAAGCCATTTAAATTATAAAAAAAATCACGAAGCCCAGCTTCTGGGCGGCGTACGCCCTTTGGAACAACATTGGGCGAAGCCCCATGGAACAGTTTCTGATAAAATGCCTCAATAAAAAGAAAATGCAAAAGCAGCGATCTTTTTTTCATGCTTTACTCGATCAAAATCTAGAGGATATGTCGGCACGCAAGCACCTTTAGTGGGCATTTAAATGCTGACAAGAGTTGGAGCGCTTACAGCTGTGCTGTCCTCCCCCCCCTTTTTCCCATCAGCTTGCTTTGGTAGGCGGGTATGTGTGATGCGAAGACGCATTCATGTGACAACTGTATTAAACGCGCAAAAGAAGCGTGCAAAAAGCTGCTGCAACACCAGGGCTAGCAAAGTGGGCGGCGGGCGGACGAGGTAATGAAATAGCCACCAGGGGCTCTTTTCCGCCGGATGCAACCAGCTAGGTCCGAATGAATCTGTTTGGCATTCGATATGTAATACAAATGCTAATGACCAGTCTCATGAAAAGGGGGAATCTCGTTGCATCTCACATATGGAAATCGGGAGAACCGATTGGCTGTCGCGGCTGGTTGCATGCAGAAACAATCAACTAAATGATCGAATGTCAGCGGCAAAGCCAAAAAGTAGCCTGATTTTCGTAAAACTTTCCTCTCTTTCAATTTGCGAACCAGCGGCGGCGATCATCGTTCTTATAGCAACACCTCTGATGACGATTGTAACCGTTTGAAAAGTTCCAAATTTGCATCAATTCAGCGCCTTCCTGCCCTGCGAGCTTGTGTGTCGCCGCAGAGGATTGATTAATTTCAAGAGAAGCATATAAAAATAAACCATTAATGGGTTTCGGTGACCGTGGTGGTGGCCGTGGTGGTCAGTATATTGCTTCTAAGGCGGCCATGGCCCAGCATGCATTTATAATACTTGCTCAATTCACCAAAAAAAATGCCGAATCTTTTTAAGCCGCCCACCTCATTTTTTTGCTATTTCCTGACGTGTTCATCTTCATTTCGTGCGAAACAGGTGGCCGTGGATTTGGTGGGCGAGGCGGAGGCCGCGGAGGTGCGTTGCAAATTTTTCAGCAGGAATCCCGCCGTCTGGGAGTAGTTTGGGGGTGAATCCATTTCCTCCCCCCCCATAACCTATTCATTTACTAGCGCACTCTAACGCGCCCTCGTTCTCCTCTCTTGCTGTACTCTCAGATGGTGGCGGCCGTGGGTTCGGCGGCCGGGGCGGTGGCCGCGGTGCCGGCGGCGGTCGTGGATTCGGCGGAGGCCGGGGCGGCGGTCGCGGCGGTGGGCGGGGCGCCCCGATGCGCGGCGGCCGTGGTGGAGGTCGCGGCGGCGGCCGTGGCGGCATGAAGGGCGGCTCCAAGACGATTGTGGAGGCGCACCGCCACGCCGGAATCTTTGTGGCCCGCGGCAAGGAGGACGCCCTGGTGACCAAGAACATGGCCCCAGGTCAGTTGCAAATCATATTATTCAGGTCTGGAACCCCTCGCTTTGGGTGTTGGGGTGCTAACTTGATTTTTTTTTTTTTTTTCCGTAGGAGAGTCGGTGTACGGTGAAAAGCGAGTGTCAATTGAGAACCCTGGCGTAGACGGAGCCACGGAGAAGACGGAGTACCGAATCTGGAACCCTTTCCGCAGCAAGCTCGCGGCGGCCGTCCTGGCCGGCGTGGACCAGATTTACATCAAGCCCGGCGCCAAAGTGCTCTACCTGGGCGCCGCCTCTGGCACCTCCGTCTCCCACGTCTCCGATATCGTGGGCCCCGAAGGCACCGTCTACGCGGTCGAGTTCTCCCACCGCTCCGGCCGCGACCTGGTCAACATGGCCAAGAAAAGGCCCAACGTGGTGCCCATCATTGAGGACGCCCGCCACCCCCAAAAGTACCGCATGCTGGTGCCCATGGTGGACGTGGTGTTTGCGGACGTGGCGCAGCCCGACCAGGCGCGCATTGTGGGCCTCAACTCGCAGTACTTTTTGAAAAACGGCGGCAACTTTGTCATCTCAATCAAGGCATCGTGCATTGATTCCACGGCGCCGCCCGAGGCCGTGTTCGCGCGCGAGGTGAAGAAGATGCAGGAGCAGCAGCTCAAGCCCAAGGAGCAGGTTCGTATGGGGTTTGTTTCGCAGAAATTTTGAAAGTAGAAATGTATAGTAAAATTTGGCCTGAGTGACGAGAATATTTTCGTCCAATTAGACTCCGCGGGAGCGGCAGTGCGGGGGGGAGAGGAACACATGGGTGTCCCACCCCCGCACGCGCCTGCGGAGAATGAGGGTTCTTCCATGACTCTGACAGGCTTAATTTGGCTTTATGAAAATATCGACGGGGGTATAGACATCCATCGTTCTATTCTGAACCCCAGTTATTATAATTTTCCTCCCTGCGCAGGTGACTCTGGAGCCCTACGAGCGTGACCACGCGGTGGTGTGCGGCGTCTTCAGGCCCCCGCCCAAGGCATGAAGCAGCGGAGCCGAGCCGCCCATTTGATGCCCCTTTAGATGGTTGTTGAAGGGCGCTTTGTTTGCTGTGCCTGTTGCGGGAGAAAAGAGAGTGTGTGTGTGTGTGTGAGAGAGAGAGCAGCTGTGGTGAGCGACGCCTCCATTCTTGCGCGAGAAGCGTGCTGGGAGGAGTGGCATTTTTTTGCAGCAGTTCTGAGCGAGTTTTTGCCCTAGTAGAGTTTCTATTACTTTGTATGCCTATTGACGTTTTGTGAGCGCTCCAGGGGGGGTCCTACCCAGCTGAGGAGGAAAGCAGCAGCAACAACAACTAATTCATTTCTCCTCCCATCAGCGAGCTGGCGGGCCAATCAATTCCTCCCCCCCTTTGACTGTTTTTCTTTTTCTTTCTTTCCGTGGTGAACCTGAACACCTTTGGTCGTCTCGGCAGAGACGCGCGCTTTGTAAACTCCAACTTTGACACATGGATTAGCAACACAAAGGGTGGCGGGATACAGCAGAAGCGCCGAGTAGGAAAGTTGCGAGTTGGAGGGACGCTACTAGAAGTCTTATCAAAGAGAGGATCAAACATCTTGGATTGGCATCTTTCAATCTAGGAAGAAAGGTTAAATATACGCAAGTTTTGGGACGGCAGCGCTGTCAATTTACGCAGTGACGTTGAAAGATTGCATTGAATGAAAAATATTGGTAATAGATATTTCCCTAAACCCAATAAGCAGGCACCAAGTTGAGCAGCTGCGTTGGCAATTAAACAACTGTGCAGGGAAGCTGGCAACATTTCATGGATTAATAACTTGAAAAAATAAGTGAAAAAAATTAAGGCGGCGGAGGAAGAAGTGGTGGACAAAAATGAAAAAGGGATTTGCGAAGCTGATATTTATTGTTGAAGTTGAAGCTATTTATGAGTCGACTGCTCAAGCAGAAGGTTGCGAGTTCAGCGCAGCAATGGCCCTGCATTTACAAAAGACGGGAGTTTGATAAAAACACCGCAACAGCTCAATTAACGCAGTATAGTTCGTTCGCTTACCTGATTTCGGTAAACACCTCCGTGAAGTCGGGCCTGCTCGCGGGTTCCTGCGCCCAGCAGCTTTCAATGAGCTTCACGTAGCGCTCATAGGCAGGACCAGGCAGAGAAACCTCCTCGGGTGCAGGAATCTCCAGCCGCTTGCCCGTCAAGAGCTGGTTCACGATCTGCCAGGGGTTGGTGCTGCCCCACGGCATCTGCAGCGTGCACAGCTCCCACAGAACGACGCCCATGGCAAAGACGTCAGAGGCGGTGCTGCTCTTCACGCCCGTGAATAGCTCAGGCGCCAACCACCTGAATATCAAGATATTTATAAACTATAAATGAGGCGCTGTTGCAAATATTCTGCGCTACCGCTCGTTATATGCACGGCGACAGCAAAAATTTATTATTCTTGGAACTCGCCTGGGGTTCATTGCTGCCACGGAGGAGTTGCGGGAGGTGTCGTCCAGGATCTTGCTGAGGTTGAAGTCGCTGAAGTTCAGAGGACAGGGTAAGTTGGTTAGTCGGTGCCTTGTAAAATATTTGCAGCTCATTTTTTTGGTTTAATTACCTAAGCTTGCAGATGTTATTGCTGGTCACTAGCAGATTTCCACTCTTCATATCGCCGTGTACGATGCCTTTGCTGCCGAGGTATGCCAGCCCAGAGGCAGCATCAAGGGCCTGTGGGGAAAATGAAATGATGCCATAAATGAGGAGGCTGAAGTGCAGTGCGTGATTAATTAACGGGTGGCGCTACAAGCATGGATCTTACTAAGTTCAGGCGCAATTCCCAGGGCAGGTCGTTTTTCTTCTTTGCCGCCTCGAGGACGTCGCTGAGCGAGCCCTTCTCGCACAGCTCAGTGATGATGGCAGGGGGCAGAGAGCAGACGCCGATAAACTTTACAACATTGGGGTGCGACATGCTGGACATGATTTTGACCTCCTGCAGTGATAGAAAAAGGAGCAATAATAATGGGACACACAATTATAAACAAGCGCTCAAACAAAACACAAACACACTGAACAGTAGTCGTGCTCTATCTGTTGTCTATATGAACTAACCTGGTTAAGCTTCTTAATGATGGGGGCAGAAGCGGTAAAGACGGCGTTTCCATCAAGCGGGTCATTAGCGCGCCCTCCAGTGGTCTCCATCAATACTTTCACAGCCACATGATTGCCGTTGTACGTGGCGCTGTATACCCGGCCGAAGGAGCCCTCTCCAATAGGCTCCCCCATCTTCAGGGCCGTGAAGTCAATTTCGCACATGCCCAGAGCGGTGTTGCGCGGGTGGCTCTTCACCTGCTCCTCCAGCCAAGACATGAAGGGGTCGGATTGAGGCATGGTAGGTGGCAGGCCCAAGCCGAGAGAGGGGGACTGTCGAGGGGGCGAGTGTTTAACGCGAAGGGAAGCATCTTCAAGATCGTTTGAAGAGCCAGACGGCGCAAACACGGCATTGGAAGTCATAGGAGGGTCGATGCTCCTGTTGGCGACGATGACGGGCGGAGCTTCTTCGTGAGCGCTGGCAGCGTTGCGCTTGCGCTTCTTCATCCAGACAGCCAGCCCGGCACCCACAGCGGCTGCAAACCAAATAAAACACGTACAAATCAAAGCTTATAAAATAACGATTAACTGACTCGATTTTACTATAATAATAATAAATCTATTTTTCTCACCTAAACAGGCCACGCCACCCACCACTCCACCAACAATGGCGCCAACGTTGGGGGAAGAAGAACTGGGCGCTGGCTCAGGCGATAATCTGACGCTATCCAAAACCCAACCGGTGTTGGCCGCTTTCAGCTTTTGCGGCAGCTGTCCGCCATCCATTGCTGCTTTGATAATATTTGCCGTCGCCTGGGGATCAGTGCTGTAAATCCTGGTCGACACGCTGAGACCTTCCGACGGTGGGTTTGATTGAAACAGAACCCGTTTTGACAGCAGCTGGCGTCTGCGCAACTGCACGCCTCCCACGGAAATGGTCACCCAGTCGGCTGGCACCCCAGCCAAGCCAGAAATCACTTTGCCAAACAGAGCGGCGTCAAAATCTGCAGCAGAAGGCCCGATAAGGATTATATAGACGTCGAAAAATGTAGAGGGGCGGCCAGAAGGAGGTGGAGAGGCGGGAGAGGGCGATGTAGGAGTTGGAGAAGGGGTAGGAGGGGTGGGAGAGGGCAATGTAGGAGTGGGAGTGGGAGTGGGAGTGGGAGTGGGAGTGGGAGTGGGAGTGGGAGTGGGAGTGGGAGTGGGAGTGGGAGTGGGAGTGGGAGTGGGAGTGGGAGTGGGAGTGGGAGGGTCAGGCAAGGGTTCCGGGGACGGAGGAACCTGCGCATGGTTTTAAGACTTCAAGGTTTGACGATTGATCAAAGATTATTATAGTGAACATGGTGGCAATTACGACATTGAAAACCTCAAAATTTTGGGGGCTTACATTGATGCAGCTATCACAACCATCACTGCAATAATATTCAGTATAGTCGCAAACCACTGGCTCTGAAGGGACAGGAGGGTCGACCTCGCATGTTCCCTACAACGAAGAGAATGCCACGAGAGGGTCGAAAAATCAACAATCGGTATTTTTAAACAAAGGGAATGCGTGCTAGAAAATGAATCGTCTTACCAGGTTCGCACATGTCAGAGTAAATGTATCTTCGTCACCACCAGTGAGACAAACCTTCGCCGCTCGATTCTGCAGGTTAAAAAAGCAGCATATAGTAACAAACCTCAAGATGGTACTTGATTGTATAAGTTTGCCAATATCAATTTATAACATTTGCCAATCTCGGGAATACATGAATTTGCTGTTGTCTGCTAGCCTAGCCTTTTCTGAGAAACCAAATTAAATAAATATACTACGACTCACCCCTGAGGGCCACGAGTAGCCGTAGCAATCTTCGGTCACAACTGCAGTGTATGTCCAAGGGTATTCTAAGCAAGCGAATCCAGAGGATATGCTGCCAGTGCAGAAACTTGAACACAACGTTAAAGACGCCGACTGCCCTGGGCCCAGTGTAAATGTGTCGCCTACGCCGTCTCCTAACATTTCCACAGTCACATCTACGGTGCAATCGTTTATCACTGTCGCCGTTGCACCAAACAAAGCGTGAGCCACAGGAAGCTGGAGTCCCACCAGCAAGGCTGCTGAGAAAATGAAAACGTACGAAGACAGCATCGGAGTAGATTGGGCATATGAAGACAGCATCACAGCTTGTAGGACGGCCAAGGAGCCCTGGAAAACTAGCTTTAATGGATATTTCGGTCGAATAGTCTAATGCGCGTGTATGATACACCGATGATATTTGTATTTGCACTCTATGTATGTATTATGCCCGGATGGAGTGAATCCTTTCCACAAATCAGCCTTCACACACGTAAAAAGCCGAAATTTAATCAAGAAAAGCTTTTATCAGCGAGCTGGGGGAGTGGGCGATGCACCACCACAAATCGCTGGCGCCATTTTCACGAGAAATTTACGGCGCAGACTCAGCACGTTGGCGATCGCTTACGGCTGATTTGATTGAAGCATTGCGTGCTGATGTCTCCTTATTTTCAAATCAGGAGACTAGAATGTTGTATTACAAACCCCATTGTTCAAGAAATTCGTTGTAGTGGGCAAAATAATGAAAAAGAGGTGAGGCTTTCCTGTTTAAAACGACGTCAGCATTAAATATATTAATTATTTTGGGCGCTCAAGGAGGAGCTGGCGCATCAACGCAGCAATAGCCCTGTGTGTGTGTGTAAAAGAAGAGACCAATTTTTTTCCCTCAGAACAGCGCCCATCGGCAGGTCAATTAACGCAATTAACACAGTATAGTTCGTTCGCTTACCTGATTTCGGTAAACACCTCCGTGAAGTCGGGCCTGCTCGCGGGTTCCTGCGCCCAGCAGCTTTCAATGAGCTTCACGTAGCGCTCATAGGCAGGACCAGGCAGGGAAACCTCCTCGGGTGCAGGAATCTCCAGCCGCTTGCCCGTCAAGAGCTGGTTCACGATCTGCCAGGGGTTGGTGCTGCCCCACGGCATCTGCAGCGTGCACAGCTCCCACAGAACGACGCCCATGGCAAAGACGTCAGAGGCGGTGCTGCTCTTCACGCCCGTGAATAGCTCAGGCGCCAACCACCTGAATATCAAGATATTTATAAACTATAAATGAGGCGCTGTTGCAAATATTCTGCGCTACCGCTCGTTATATGCACGGCGACAGCAAAAACATAATATTTTTGGAACTCGCCTGGGGTTCATTGCTGCCACGGAGGAGTTGCGGGAGGAGTCGTCCAGGATCTTGCTGAGGTTGAAGTCGCTGAAGTTCAGAGGACAGGGTAAGTTGGTTAGTCGGTGCCTTGTAAAATATTTGCAGCTCATTTTTTTGGTTTAATTACCTAAGCTTGCAGATGTTATTGCTGGTCACTAGCAGATTTCCACTCTTCATATCGCCGTGTACGATGCCTTTGCTGCCGAGGTATGCCAGCCCGTTTCATTGGCTTGAATCAAAGCCCTTTAAGAAAGAAGCTGGCGCCTGCGCGCTGAGTTGCCGACTGTGACGACGACCCAGTCAGCTGGCAGCCCAGCCACTTCAGAAATTACTTTTCCAAATAAAGAAGAATCAAAGTCTGTTGATGAAGAGCCCAAGAGGATAACGAACACATCGAAAAATGTGGAGGGGCGCTCAGAAGGAGATGGAGGGGCGGAAGAGGACGGTGAAGTGGGAGTAGGGGTGGGGGTGGGAGTAGGGGAAGGGGAGGGGGAGGGGAGAGGGGAATGGCTGGGAAGGGGAGGGTCTGGTATCTGCAGAGCAAATATTTCTCAATAGTGAGGAAACTTGGCAATGCATGAATCACATCTGAAATTTACAAAGGGCGACTAAGGCCCCGTAGCAGACTGATTAGAATGAATGAAGTAATGTTGATAACGCATGCGTATCTAAACTGTCACGTACGTTAATGCAGTAGTCGCATTCAGAAGCTGAGCAGCCCTCCACCTGGTAGTCGCAATTGACTGGCAGGGGCGGAGCACATGATCCCTGCCCTGCGTTGGTGAAATTAAGTGCAGTGCGAGATGAGAATAAGCAGCTACTGAAATACAAGAATTAGAACTTGCTGAGGGGTATTGGAGGTTTGGAGGTTTTATTGCGGAGTTGAATATATTAAAAATGTTCTCAGGTCGATCAAGTACATACCAAATTCTCGCATCTGAGGGTCGCCGTATCTATTACTCCGCCTATATCCCAAACACAGATCGTTACCGTCCGCTTCTGCATAAAGATTGGCGTCTTGTCAAATGCAGCAAGTTGAGCGACAGGTTCTCTGGGAATTCACAAGTTGAGCGACAGGTTGCAAATCTGCTTATACATAAAGAATGCAGTTTGCTGTTTGTAAACTTACGTTCGTCTGCCACCCATAATCGTAGCATGACTCTTTAACCTCCGCCGATGGCTCCCATTCATGGTCTCTGCAAGCACCAAACCAGCCGGTACATCCTCCACAAATAGTTTCAGTCACCGATTGTCCAGGAGCTGCTGAATAAGTTCTGCCGTTGATCGAAATCGAAACTTCTTCGCTGCATTGGTTGTCAACTCTTCCCTCTACGCCCCACGCAGCGTGAGCCCCAGGCAGCCCAAGCAGAAGGGCAGAGAAAATGAAAATGGAACGAGAGGGGGGAAGCATCGCAGCTCTTGAAGGGCGGCCAGGGAACCCTAATAAACGGCCAATAATGCGTACTGGGGCTGACTGAGAGCCGTTGCAAGTGTGTGATGAATGTGATACTCCGATGCTATTTATTTTGAAGATCAGTACGTGTATTATGCCCGGATGAGGTGAATCGCTTCCATAAATCAGCCTTTAAAGAGACATAAAGGCGGAATCTTAAAATAAGAGGCGATTGCCAGCACGCTGGAGGAGTGGGTCGCCGTCGATGCTGCACCACAAGTCCGCTCGCTGTTTCTTTTTCTTTTCACGTAAAATTTGCAGGAGGCTGATGATCACCTTACCTTGATTCGGTGAGCATTGCGTGCTAGTATTTACATTTCTAGAGGCTGCTATAGCGCTATAATGACGGTTTACGACCCCATTGCCACAAATGCCTTCGCTATGTACCCTCAATCAAGGCCAGCATTTTCCTTCCATTTTCTCGCTGACACACCAAAGACTGGCTTCGCAGATGTCCCTCGTCAGCGAAGCCATGAATAGCAGCGCGCAAAATTGTTACGAAAAACAGCAATGCGCCCGCCGCCACTCTTCATGCATTTGCCATCCTCGCCAGCCTCTGATGCTCAACGATAATTACGGTATAGTCGCAGACGTTGTTTCCATGCAAATTTACAACACGTTGGCGAAACTTCCAGTGCGCCAAAAAAAATAGTTACAAAAAGGAGAGCGCATCGATGCCCGAAGTTTCAACAAAATTTCCCAGAAGATTCGATTTCATCACCATGCAGCATTATTTCGCCTTTTTTTCAGCGTGCGCCTACTGAAAACACGCCACTACACTTCTCCGCTGCCTCCAACCCGCAATTTTCACGCTTCAATCCGCATTCCTCCGCTCAAGCCTCGCGCTGCCAAGCAGCAGAGCTGACTCAGTCTCGCTGCGTCTGCTGCAGGATGCGCAGGATGTAGAGGAAGAGGTTGATTATGTCCAGGTAGAGCGACACGCTGCCCCAGATGTAGTCATCAAGGTCCATGCGCGTGGCCAGAAGATTGACGTCAAAAACCTGGAAGAAAGAAAAAAAGAAAGGAATTTTTTTGGGGAAGGGGGGTAAGAGAGTCAGAATAAGGGGTTTAAAGCTTCAGTTTTATCCTTGCATTAAAGCTACTATTATTGATAGCACGCGTAATGACAAATCAACGCCAAAGTTCTTCCTTAAATAATGCAGATTTCCCTATTACGTTCTCGTGAAAAACAACTCACGATGTAGCCGCAGAAGATGAGCGCGCCCAGCAGGCTGTACACCATTTGTCCCAGGGGTCCTGGGTGGAAGAAAATCTGAACAAAGCCCCACAGAATGAGCGCCCACAGCGCTGAGAACAGCATCGGGCCCAGCCACGTGAACTCCACGCCGCGCTTGGTGGCGTAGAAGGTGTAGGCGGTCAGGCCTGTGACCACGCCGGCTGTGATGAAGACCGCCTGCGCCACGATGACGGGCGCAAAGAAAGTGCAGGTGAGGCCTACCGTGACGCTGAACGCGAGGGTCTGCAGTTCCAAAAAAATTGCGGGAAGTTTAGTTCAGATGTTTCTGTAGATGTGAGAACAGGGCAAAAAAAGAAAAAGCAGAGCTGAGAGGTAAAAATAAGGTTTTGGCAGAAGGAATAAAAGGGATTGTGGTCTTACCCAGGCGCCGAGGAGGGCCAGATTGAGGGGGTGCCGGTCTTTGTAGATGTACCTGAGTGCAGTAGTCGCAGAAGAAGGTGTTTTTGTTTCAGTGGCAGTGGCGGAGGGGGGGGGGGGGGGGGGGGGGCACTATAAAAAGAGTAACGGCTGCTTGCCGACAACCCCATTATACGACCAGTAACTCACAGGGGAATGAGGCCGAGGATGCTGACGAGCATGAGGGTGATTTGCAGGGCCACGGAGGAGGCCAGCATTTTTTGGGCGCCGGGGTTTGCGATGAGCAGAATGCTGACTGCTGCGGTCAGCAGGAGCTGCACGCTGACAATTCCAAAGACCTTGCGGATGAACCCCAGCCGCAACATGTTGTCCGTGGGAGAAATCCCAGGATACAAGCCTGATTCCACATCTTGATACCCATCTTTGTTGCCCGCGAAGAACGGTAAGTTGACTGCGCTCATGCTAAACTGTTTCTGCGTCTTGTTTGTATTTTTTCATGAGTTGCACACGCGGTTTTTCCGGTTTTTGTGTGTCGCTCTTTTTTCACTTTCCAATCATTGAAAATTGAAATGAATTTTTCGATGCAAAATTGACAGCTCAAGCGGCTTTCCCTCCGCCTGGTCGTTACTTCAATAACAATAGAACTGCTGGGTTTTTTTAAAAGCCACCCGCCATCTTACCAGGTTAGCCAGCTGCTTTCTCATTCTTCCTGCCTGAGATTTTGATCGCATGGCCAACTTCTCAACAGCCCCCTCCACCGCTCTGCTCCTGCTTAAAAAATGCCATGCCGCTTCATAATTTACTGCAGGCACCAGATCCCTCGCTGCACCTGACCTCCGGCAAGATGTCTGCTTCTCAAGACGAAAACATCGACGCCGCGATGGCTGAGCTGGTGAGCCCCTTTGCCCCTCCTTTTTGCTCAAAAAAATCATGTATGATGCTAACCACGAGTTCCATAGCGCCCTGCTTCCCGCCAGCCTTCTCATTCTTTCCATTCCACCTGAGCGCAGGAGGCTCTGCAGGCTATCGAAGGCATGGTGGAAGACCTCTGCCCGGTAAGGATTTTTTTTTTAATATTATATAGCATGTAAATATTTTTTGGGAGACACAGGAGCTTTAGAAACCATTTTTCGAGTGCTCTATTATTAATGACCCTTCCCCGCTGACCCGTCGCTCCACTTCATCCCCTGCAGGATACCGAGATACCCGGGGAAGTCCTCTATGCCGCTGATGACATGGAGGTAAGAATTTTAATGCATTAAGTTAGCTGTCATCCCCGCTGCCAAGGAATTTCCTTAAACTTGTGAAAAATGTGCAAACAATTCTCGCTGTTTCCCCACCGAAATATTTTGCAGAAAGAGGCTCAAGAGCAGGCGGAAGCCCCCGCGGCTGCCGACGCCCCCGCTGCCGAGAAGCAGGCCTCGCCCAATGAGGACACCCCTCAGGCGCCTGTTCCTGCACACGAGGCGCCTTCTGCTGATGAGCCCGCGGAGGAGGCTGCCGAAGAGGATGCCGTCGTGTCCGCCCCCAAGCCCAAGCTGAAGAAGCCCAACTTCTCCCTTCCCAAGGTGAGCTTGAAACCTTTTAACAATATTTCTCCAGCCCTCAACAATCAGTTTTCAATGTCTTAAAATTCAATTATAATCTTTTTATATCTGTGAAGCCAGCCGCTACGGCCAAGCCTTCCTCCACCACTTCCAGCGGCTCCCTCCCCACTAAGAAGGCAAAGTTTGCACTGCCGCTCGTCGTTGCCAAGGACACCGCTGCCGACCCCACCACTGAGATCGCCGGCAAGGCCACCCCCACCCCCTCCAAGAAGACCCCCGCCAAGCTCAAGGCCCCCACCGCGGCTGTCAGAACGCCTGCTGCCCCCAAGAAGCCGACCGTTGCTGCCAAGAAGCCGGCCAAGGCTGCTGCAGACGCTGAGGAGGACGCCGCCGAGGATGAAGCTGGCAAACTGGCTATCAAGCGGCCCAAGTCTACCTTCATGTTCTACTCGGCCGGAACCCGCGCCACCATCAAGGGCAAGTTTATAATTACATGTACTGGTATTATTTTTATATTGAAAGCTACCAGTTCTGCTCTTTACTGCAATTCGCTCTGCTTTCTTGATCTTAAACTTTCCAGCCCTCTGTTTCCCCCTCGTCTTGCAGCCGAGAACCCCGAGCTCACCTTCGGCGCGATTGCCAAGGCCATCAGCGCCAACTGGGCGGCGCTGTCCGAGGCGGAGAAGGCCCCCTGGCAGGCGCAGGCCGATGCAGACAAGGCGCGCTACCAGGCGGAGGTGGCTGCGGCCGGCGGGGAGGAAATGGTCAAGGCGGCCAGGAAGCAGTCCAAGGACAAGAAGGGGGAGAAGGCCGAGAAAGGCGAAAAGAGCGCTACTGTCAAGAGCGCCTTCCAGGTGAGCTTGACCCACCCACAGTTTTTGCCTTTAACTGTTCTGCAATGTTTCTGTTGCTGCTTACATTAGTTGCGCGCTTTCTTCGTATTTTCCTTTCTTTTTGCAGCTGTTCAGCGACGAGAAGCGCCCCAAGCTGAAGAAGAAGGACCCCAAGGCCGGTGCCAAGGAGCTGAACAAGCTGTTGTCCGAGGCTTGGAAGGAGGCGCCCGACAGCGAGAAAGAGTTCTTCATCGCCATGAACAAGCAGCTCAAGGAGGAGGCCGCTGCAGCCGCCGCCCAGCTGGGTGACGATGAAGACGCATCTGGCCCTTCCGCTGCTGCTGCCAAGAAGAAGAAGCGCGCCAGGCCGGTCACTGCCGCTCCCGCTGCAGCAAAGCCCCACGCTGGCGGCTTTAAGCGCCCCAAGACCGACGAAGACGACGCTGAGCAGAAGAAAGAGGGCCCCGCTGAAGGCTCCGACAGCGAGGACCCCGTCCAGGTCGAAGAGATGGACGAGGACGCCATTGACCGCATCGTGAGTTAAATTTTCTTTCTTTCATTTATTTGCTATTAAAATTTTCTTTTCCTTATTAAGAACTCTCATTTGTAATATTATTTTGATGCTAGCGTACTACGCGACTTCTTGCATTTCCTCTCGCAGAACGTCGACTGGGTGGCCCACCCCGCCGAGGCGATCATCTCCCGCACCGACTCCACCTACGTCGTGGCCCGCAAGGGGATGCCCTTGCACCAGTACGGCGAGGTCTCCATCGCGGCGGCCAACGCGCAGCGCATGGGCTGCAGCGGCACTTTCACTTCTGCCGCTGCTGCTGACTGCCCTCTGTCGGTCCAGCATCTGGACGACTACGACGCCTTCCTCAAGGGCTTTAAGTTGGACGTGTTCAACAACCAGGACGGCAGGGAGCTCGACTTGGAGCACCTGCGCGAGGGAAGGTGCGAATGAAGAGAGAGAAAACGTTATCTTCTTCAAAGTTGTGCTTTCTGAACTTTCTCTCTGAACTTTCTATTATAATTCATTTTATTCATTCTACCCCATCCTCGTGCAGCCTGCTGGAGGCCTGTGCGTTCCTGGGCGAGATGCGCGCCAAGGGCGGCGAGCTGGCGGCCCCCAACCGCAAGGAGGAGGACATGTGGATGCGGGTGCCCACGATGGCCACCTGCCGCGTGGTGCAGCGCATGCTGCAGCTGGAGCGCAAGCGCGCGGACGAGTGGAAGGCCAAGGCGCAGCGGCTGATGGCCAAGTATGAGCCAAGTGCTGCTGCTGCTGGCAAGGCTATGGAAGTGGAGGATGAGAACGCCACCATGGCTGAGACTTAAACGTGTCCATATACGTTTAACTATGCACTGATTTGACTTCCTCATGTGACAATTATTACAACAAACAAAGTATATTGGGCATTTGAAAAAACAGACTGCTGCATATTAATCTCTTTCACATCGTGTTCTTGCCTGCACGTCATTCTTTTTAGTAGCACCACAATTAAGCCGAGAGAAACAAACAAACATGAGGATGGTGAACATACAAAAAAAATGAAAAAATAGTATAATTTCTTATGCCCAATATACTCCGAGGATAATTAAGCTCGCCCTATTTCTAAACAAAAATAGGATTTAAGAGTCCCCAGGGGGAGACATAATGCGTGGCAGCATATTGCTTCTCCTCCTCAACCCTTGCTCCACTCATTTAAAGAATTGATTGCAGCTTGTTTACTCCAGCATGTCTGCCATTTCGTTGTAAAACGCAGCAAAGTCGCGGTCGTGGTCCTGCATGGCTTGCCTCAGAATGCCCTCGTGGGCAGCAGGCGCCAGGGTGGCCACGGCGTCGTGGCCGATGGCAGCATGCTCAGCCTCACCCTCAGCGTGCACCTGAAGGAAGCAATTGAAATATTACCCGCGTTAGTAAAAAGAAAATGCAAAGCATTACTCGGCAATCCAGTACAGCCTAAGGATGATACAACCAGTCTGTCAACCCTAACCCCAGATACGAGCCGTAATCAGTATAATGTAGTTCAATCATAAACCCCATTCGAGAAAAAACCCCGCGAATTTCTCACCTCCAGGAAGACCCACTCAGTGAGCGGTCGCCCCGCCGGCGCCAGCACCCTCTCGTTCAGCGCCCGGAACGAATCCAACATCCACGTCTTCTCATAGTCCGCAAGGTACTCGATGGCCAGATTGTAGCCCATCGCGTAGGACGCAGCCTCGATGGGGTCGGCAGGAGCCGGCCCAGTCAGATCCCGCATCATTTGGGCAAACAGGGCAGCGGCAGCGTGGGGCTGGGGGTTGACGTCGAGCACGGCCTCAAGGGGCTCCTTCATGAGGTCGGCGTAGAAGATGGAGAAGAGCTCGCGGTGGGTGAGGGCCTGGGGCTCGTTGTTGTGCATGCCGTACTCGCCTATAGAAAAGCGGGATTTAATGGGGAGGGGGTGAGGTGAGGGGAAGAAGGGCAAGGGAATACACGTCGGAGGGGTTGATGAGCTCCAGAATCCAAATCTATGACTAAATGGAGACTTTTTACTTTTTAAAATTTTTAAGGCCATCTTAAGGCGCAGAGGACCCCTTCCTCCCTTCCATTTTAACTACTGCTGTCACATGAAAAAACAAACACAGGCCCCCACAGAGTACCCTAAACCCCCACAATTTTACTGTTACCACTAACTACACATTGAACTTGCCTGCCAGCGGCTGGATGAGTTTCTTCAGCGCCATGTCCCGTCGCACGTAGTCGGTGCGTCCGATGGTGGACTGCACGCGCAGCAGGGCAGCGGTGAAGGCGGGGTTGAACGACTCCAGGTTATAGGCCAGCTCAGCCATCACGGGGCGCAGCTTGGCGTCCCAGACGGAAGGGTCCAGGGCAGCGAGGTTGACGTTGAAGCGGCGCAGGGCGGCGATGGACGTACCATTGTCCAGCTCCGACTGTAGAAAGGGAAAGAGGAGGGGTTTATGCGCGTTTTGGTGTAATTTGCAGGGAATTTGGGAGGGTTAAAAGGTAGCCAGGCGGTGGAAAACATGATGGGGCTTGGTCTTTTCTTCTTCAAGAACACCGCAATACAGCATTGAAAATGATGAATATGTACCTCAAGGGTGCGGATGGTCTCGCGGGAGATGAGATTGGGGAGCGGGGCCTGGCTGACATCTGCATGCAAAAACCGATCTCAAGGTGAACAAATTGCCAGGAACTGGCCACGCAGACGTGAATTCAGTATATAAATGAGCTTGATGGGCGTATTTTCGATCAGAACTGACCCTTCTGGCCGTGATGGGGAGCGGTGAGAGGAGCGGCAATTGCACGGACCTTGACAACAGCCTGCACACATTTCGGGAAACGCGCATTATCATTCCGACCTCGGGATCACACCTAGAAGTATCGATTAACGGGCGCAGTTCTCACCCTGGCGCGAGGAGCCTTATGATGAACATTAATGGATTTAATGGGCGCAGTGCGTGCAAAGGCTGGTGCCAGCTGCATCGTTGTCATCGAAGTCGCCATTGTGAAGATTTGTTTTAATTAGTTGCAGTCGATTGCTCTTAAATTTAGGTTTTTGTGGGGCTCTGCAAGTAGAAAGTGAAAGCTGCTGTTGACTGCTTCTCTCTTCGTTGTTTGACATCATAATTGAGCGCTTTGTCGCCCTATGAGGCCTGAAGCCGCTATACTTTTGGATGAGAAGGCCAGCGACTCCCATTTTCACTTCATATTTACGAGTTGCATCCCACACAAGACAGACATACATTCAACAAGAATGAAGCAAGCCCGAGCTTTCTCTGTCAATTATTTTAGCCGATGGGATTCTATAGAAGCTGCTCGGTTTAAATTCATCAATAATTTAACTCTGCAATATTTTAATTTTATTCAATGATTTAAAATGTTATCTTCGCCGCTGTTTTCTTTATCGATTTAATTAATGCGAGTGGGCTTCAAACGCACGAGCATGCTTGATTTTCAATGTGGCCCTTATAATCTGAGGGGTTTTAGTATGTAGGGGGATGACTGTTTGTTACCGCTGCCCTGAAGCGCTCTCAAGCGGTGTGCGCAGGAGTTGATATGTATTCAAACAAAGAAGAATTAATGATGGTGACAGAATGCTCTAAGAGTCGGAATGTGCCGTGATTGGGGGGTCTTTAAGCCATCATTTCGTCCCCCTTGACCTCTAAACACACGCCTCTCTCGGCGGCATTTTAGCCTTCACTCCCTCTATTGCCAACATTTAATTCTTTATATCTTTCGCATCCATTCTCCGCGGAGGCTGAGGTCAAATTGACCGAGAGTTGCACCTCCCGTTGTTCAATTTGATCGCTTCCAAGTCATGACCCCTTGAAAATCGAGTGACACGTATTTCAGCACTTCAGCCCATGAATATCTGGGCAGCAGTGGGGCGTTTGGCCCTCGCAATCCAGCTTTGCGGTGAGTGGCCAATTCATTCTGGGTGCTCCTGTGCCTCCACTACCCTTCTGTGCCACCCTTTTATTTTTTTCGCCCCTTCCTTTCGCAGCTCTTTGCGTTCGGTGCAGCGGATATGCACCAATCCCTGGGCCAAGGTGGGGGTTCCCCGACTGGAGCTTTGCTGGGTGAGAGAGAAGGGGGGAAATGAACCGTTCGGGCCGCGAAAAGCATTTCTTTGTTTTGGCTCGCTATTAATTCTCCAAATGGCATACCAAATAAACCCAATTTACCCCCTTTTATTTTTTTTCAGGTATGCCGCCAATGAGTACCGATTTCGCCGGCATCCGTCCAATTTTGACGTCACTTCTTACGGAGCGGTGGGAGACGGCATGACAGACTGCACTGCCGCCATCAAGCAGGCCATTGCAGAGGCGTCTGCGAATGGTGGAGGCAGTGTGTATATTCCCGCTGGGCGATTCCTCGTCACCGACAGAATAAGAATCACCACCAGCAACATTACGTTGAGAGGTGCTGGCAAGGGCAAGACAACCATCTACATTCCCAAGTCCTTGACCGACATCGACGTCCAACCAAGTAAGCATTGAAAATACTCAACATAAAGCCGTGTTCGAAGAATGGAAATATGTGCTCAGTTTACACACTTCTCTATAAAAGGAATCAAACATCTCCTCTTCGCCATGTGCAGAGATGCTGACTCCCATCCAGACCGCCTACTCCTGGGACGACGCCTTCATTCAAATCGCTGGACCCTACTCAGGGACCGCCAATAGTGAATCCCGCCTCGCTAAAATCACGAGGTCTAAAAAGCGAGGTTTCGGTGAAGTTTTTGTGGAGGACGCCGCCAAGTTGTACGTGGGCCAGTGGGTGCGCATTTTTATGAGCGACCCTGCTTCTGGGCCGCACCACGGGACGCTGGCCAACGCGCTGTACGGCAACCTGGTGAAGAACTCCACCTGCGGTGAAAGCTGCATCACCGGGCTGTACGGGAACAAGGACCTGGCGCGGTGGATGACCCGCATCACGAAGATCCAGGGTCGATTCGTCACTTTTCAGCGAAAACTGCCGATAGACGTGAAACCAGAGTGGGCCCCTGAGATCCATGCCGTGCTCGACTCCACACCCCAGCACTGCAGCATCTCCGACCTGCGCATCGAGTTTGCGCTGGCGCCCAAGGCCGTCCACCTGATGGAGCCGGGGTACAACGGCGTGATGGTGGCAAACGCAGTCAACTCGTACGTCAGCAATGTGGCGGTGGCCAACAGCGACAACGGCGTGATCACGCGGTTCTCGCACCACGTGACGGTGACAGGGGTGGACATCACCGTCACCGGTGGCGGGCGCACCGCTGTGGCTGGCAGTTTCCAGGGGGTGAGCTATTAATTAACACTGTATTTTGCTGCGTGTAGTAATTTTTTGTTCCTGCTTTATTAGAAACTATATATAACAACTATACATACATTCACTTCCTAACTTTATTCCTTCCTTAAATACAATAAAATTTGGCTGCAGCACATTGGCATTGGACAGTACAACAGCGCCGACGTTGAGGTCACAAAGTTCAACCTCATGGTGAAAATGACGCACGACGTCTCCGTCAGAGGGTCATTCATGAGCGTGATTCACAATGGCAGAGGTCGGTTATATTGCCCATTTACTTGCTCCCCGCTCTTTTCCTTCACTTTGAGCGCTCATAGCCGAGTAAAACCACTTTTTCTTTTTTCTGGCAAGCAGGAGTGGATTTGAATCTAGACAGCCATCGCGGCGGCCCCTTCAGTAACCTGTACTCCTACATTTTCATCGGCAAGGGCAGCAGGCCGTTCTCTACCGGCGGCAGCCCAAAGAACGGATTTTCTGCCGGCGCCTATACGACGTTTTGGAACCTACGCAGAAACTCCGGTAAAATCAAGATTCCCTGGGGAACAGGCTCCGGCAAGTGCACATATGGCGCGTTACTGGCGTTTATGGGACGGTTTGAAGGCACGGTGTGCAGCGACTACTGGTTCAAGTACACGCTGTGGCCGCAGCCTTCAAACTTGTTCGTCGAGCAGCTGAAGCGGCGCATGCCTGGAGGCATATCCCATGATAGATAATTACACGTGTCACTTTTACCTTTTTTCTCACAACCCCCTTTTTCAACACTTTTAACCCTAAAGAAATGAGTTGTTGAGTCACCGTACCGTGGTTTTCTCAGTTTCCAGTTACTACTTTCCTTCTTTTTTATTGCTATACAATGAATTGCTCGTGGTTATTTCTCTCATAAATTCTTTTCCCATCTTTGTTTTGTTAAAACTTGCGTTTGTGGGACGTGGTTCGTTGGTTGTCGCGTCTGACGCCTCCTGCTCTCTTTTTCTAGCTCAACCTGAAACTTGGGTTTACTTATTCAGTTGTCCGCAATACATTTGAGAATTAATTGATGCCAATCATATCGTTTGTACCCCCTTTTCTCTTTCCTCTTCTTCAACTTGCCTACCCATCAAGGCGGAAATATCCAAAGGAACTTCTTATATTCCCTTTTCCTGCGCACTTTTTCCATTACAGATACCATGGTATCATCCCTTGCAAATTAAAAAGAAAAAAGCACCACCACTTCACGCCTAGCAGTCTTTCATAAGCAGACAGCAAATCTGCATTTTAGAGTTTCGGGCTCCCGGGGAAAAAACGTTGCTGGAAAAATCTTGTCAAAACTGGACCCCGTGTTTGAGGCTGGGCGGCTGAACCGCCCGATCACCCCGTGCGTAGGATCAAATGCACCCCTGAATCGGAGAAAATAGGCTCGCTGAGCTGCCCAACCTCCAGAGCATACGTTGCACTACAAAAGAAAGAAAAAATGGGGGGAATAAGAAAAAAACATCGCGTACTCTTGTCTTCCTTCAACAAGAGCGTGTTGAACGGTACAAAAACAACAGAACATGTACGTTGCTCCTACTCACTCCTCAAATGCCTTCTGCATCTGCCCCGGGCCAAACCAACCCAGGTCGCCGCCGCTCTTGGCCGACCCGCAGTGCGATTCTTTCGCCGCCAACGCCGCAAACTCGGCCTGGCCGCTCACCAGTTGCTCCCTGAAGGCCTCAATCTTAGCGAGCGCCTCCTCGCGGGTGCGCGTGACGGTGCCCTCCAGCCAGCTGGATGGTCTGCGGCTGCCGCGGTGCTTCACGAGAAGGTGGGACGCCCTTACTTGGGGAGGCTTTGCGTGCTGCAGCTACAGGAACGGATATAGAAACGGTTTTATTGAGTGATCTACGAAAATTTTAAATATTTAATTCAATTTTGAGTGCATGAGGCGATCTACGTACATCGGATGGTTGTGAGTCTGACATGATTAAAATTGTGTGCGTGGGTGGTTTAAAGCGGTGCTTAAGCTTGAATATGTTGTTCAATCACAAAATTGGCTTTTGGCAGTTTTGTAAAACAAACCCGAGAGCAAGGAACTGGTATAGAAAAAGTTCAAATATATAAAAAAATATGTAATAAAATATAGGTCGAACTCGAAAAAAGAATTCCCCCAGCAAGGAAAGTTCTAGTATTTTACGGCGAGGTGAACGAGGTCGTGTCCCACGACGAAGATTTGATTTGATTGAGTAGTTTGATCTATGCCTGTTAGTTATCATTTTGATTTGGAAGGGAAGGCGGTAGGGTGTTTTTTGAACGCTATAGGCTGTAAAAGAGAGAGAAGGAAAGTTCTACATCGAAAAACTGGGTCGAAGCGCGTGAACCCAAATGGAGAGTTCATTGCAGGGCTATTTGCACGGCAATCCGAGTGCCCGCAAATCATAACTTTTATTACTTCTATCAATTGCTGTCAACATTCTTGCCAGCCCACTGCACTAGTTTGCCTGCCGTGGTTTTAGTTGACTTCTCACGTGCATCCCTGCCCTGCAATTCCCACAGCCCCGCCTACCGCGCGCGCCTACTGCAAATAGCAAATAAAGGTGAGCAACAAGCTTTAGCGGGGGCACGGTGCGGCGGAGATGCCGGCCAGGCCATTTTCTGATATCGCACATTTTGGAGAATGACGATTCAGAAGTTGCCACATAAGGACGAACTGTGCACGCGGCCGCCTAATTTGAGCTGGTTGCATGTGCACAAACCCATCGCTGACTCAAACTGGGTCGGGTTGATTGCGCAGAACAAAATGATGCTGCTTGACATCCCCAACGTTGAAACTCCTACCGCCTCCGCGGCAAGCGACAAGGGCAACACACTTGCCATCAAGTCCCCTCTGTGAGTGCTCTGCCCCATCCTCGTGCGGTTCTGATCTCACCGAATATCAAAAGTTTCACCATTCATTTATTTTGACTGACAAAGATCGGCAACAACCTACGCAGGGCTAACGGCGATACGGCCTCTATGCTGGGCCTCTCTGGCGGACGCAACAAGGTCGAGGAGGAGGTTTCCACCCAAACCGCCCTGCTCTTGCACCCCCAGCCCCTCACCGTCTCGCCCACCGACGCTCTTGCCCCCTCCTCAACTGCCAACGCCACCACCGCAGCCCCGGCCTGGCTGGCGGGCCTGGTGAAGGCAGACCTCTTCACCCCCTGCCTCCACCACCCCTCCACCGACAAGGTCACCAACAACACCAACTTCTTCTGCTTTGACTGCACCCCCACCGCCGGGCACGGCATGTGCAAGCTCTGCCTACCCGCACACCCCTCCCGCTGCGGCAGCGGCGGCCACCGCATGTTCCAGATCCGGCGCTACATGCACCAGAACGTGGTGCACGCCGAGGACCTGCACCTCCACTATGACATCTCTGGCGTCCAGCACTACTGCATAAACGCCCGTCGCGCGGTACTCATCCGCCGCAAGGCCTCCTCCGGCTCCACCTTCACCAACCGCTGCCGCGGGTGCTGCGTGCCCCTCAACGACGACTGCGCCTACTGCAGCCTCGAGTGCAAGGTGGAGGCCGACTTTGGAACCGAGCCCCCCACCCCGTGGGCCCCACCGCCCGCTGCAGCAGGCGCAGCAGGCACCCGCAGCACTCCCTCCAAGCGCCACCACGCCGCGTCCTCCGCCGCGCTGCGCGTGGCCACCGCCGACTACTCGGAGGGACGGTTCTCTGGCAGGGCAGCCGCCGTCAGTGACGCCGGCTGCTGCTCCGAGACCTCCCGCGCCAATCGCAGGAAGGTGGCCCACCCCGTGCGCAGCCCCGTGCTGTGAGCGCGTTCTCCTTGCCCCTGGTCGAGTCGAGCCCTTGAAGAACCATTCTGTTTGTGATGTTCACGAACGAATAATGGGTTTAATGGGTTTATGAAAATACAAATATGAAAATACAAATAAAGACTCATACATACATACATACATACATTACAGGGTTGTGATGAATGAGATGCAAAGCAATATTCATTTTCTTATGTTAGATAGATTGTTTTATTCCCTTTCCCGCTCCTCTTTCTTTTACTCTTGGCTGCATGTATAGCCTCCCCCCCGTGTCCTTTCCTCTCCTCCATCTCCCCTTTTGTGACACGATGATGTCTTCCATTTTACTAATTTGTGCTAGTACTAGAGTCCCCGTTTGTCACTTGTTCGTTGACCCCATTCACGGCGCTTTGCTCTTTGCCTCTAACTTTATGACTAGATTTCCCAAACCCATCTCGCCGCCGCACGGTCTCCCAAGGACATTCCCCAAGGGCAGATCGAATGCCAGAGTTTCTGGCCTGGCGTTAGAACTTGCTGAGTTAGGGTAGTATATTCGGGTGAGGGTGACTAGATTTGCCTTTCCCCGCCTGGGTTTAATGGGTTTAAATATCCTTCACTGTGTGTTTGTTATATATTATTTCATATTCCATGCCTTTGAATGTATTGTTCCATTCATTTCGAAGACGGAACTGGCGCCGAATTTCTGTTTTATTTCTTCTTTTCTTTCTCAATTTCTTGACATGTTCCTTTCTTTTTGGGGGGGTTTGCCGACAAATTTTCTCATCATTTCTGGAGATTTCTTATCCCCCTTTCGTCAGCAATGACCCTGCGCGGTCGTTACGCCCTTCCCTCTTTAGCCTGAACCTGAGCCCCACAATTTTTGGCGCAAGCAGGGTGGTTTTTGTACTCCTACTACTACGCACCGACCAACCATTTATGTATTGACATTTTTTTCAAGATTTTTTCTCTTTATTGACATTCTCGTTTAACAAATGAAAAACAGACAAAAATAATTTATAAATGCAGTCATGCTGCAGATAAAAAACAAAAATAAAAAGGCCCAAACATTGACCTGGCCAATCGAAAAGATAAGAAACAAACAGAGCAGAAAAAAAGAATAAGGGAGGGATGAAAATGAAAGTGCCACGTACAAAAAGAATGCGCGGATTCAGTTCTTTAGATGCAAAGCTCGGCAGCTAGCTGTTTAACGATGCTGGTTGCGAGCAAAACGCCCTCCGCCGCCACCGCGCCCGCCTCCTCCTCGGCCGCCGAAACCGCCGCCCCCACGGCCACCACCGCGGCCACCGAATCCGCCGCCGCCGCCGCCGCGTCCTCCATACCCACCACCTCCGCCACGGCCGCCGAAGCCACCGCCGTAGCCGCCGCCGAACCCGCCACCTCCCGCCTCCGCCGGCCGTTCCTTAATGGCCGGCAACGTGGTGGGAACGATGACTTTATGGCCGGTGCTGCCGTCGGACTCTCCGCACTTTGTAATGAACAGCTCCTTCAGCTTGTGGGGCACGTCAAACACTGCGCCCTTGCCGTCGGTTGTCATCGTCATTCTTTTCACCTCGTTCACGGTGTTCTCGTCGTCGATGCGGCGGCGTAGGAACCCGAACACAAAGCCCGGGCGGTCCACCGCGCTGGAGCTCACAAACTGCAGCGTCACGAAGTCTTCGTGGGCGGTAAGCAGCGAGCGAGGCCGCATCTCGGTGTGGCCCGTCAGCCGCGCCAATGCCGCCGCCAAGACGTCCTCCGGCGGGGCGGAGCCGCTCGCCAGCATCTTGCGCGCCGCGTCGCGGAAAAATTCTATCGCTGAGTCCTCCACAGCGCCCACCGCCTCCACGGCACGCTCGGCAGCGACCCGCGCCATGTCGGCGGGCTGGGGGGCGCCGATGCGCTCGAACTGCACGCCCGCCTTGTTCTGGATGTAGGGGATGAGGCCTTCCTTCTTGCGGTCCACCAGCGTGATGGAAATGCCGGTGGAGCCAGCGCGCCCGGTGCGGCCAGAGCGGTGGATATACCTGAAAGAGAAAGAGAGGAAGAGGGGGAGGGTGGTTGGTAGGAATCATTGTAAAATTTAGCATAAAACTGGAGAAAATTTTCAGAAAATGGAGGGAAAAAAGAATCTTATAATAAAAACAGACTTCTGCTTACGTTTCGGGGTCCTTGGGGGGCTCAGTCTGGATGACCAGCTCCACTTCTTTGATGTCCAGCCCTCGAGCCGCCACGTCAGTCGCCACCAGCACCGCAAACTTGCCGCCGCGGAACCCAGCCAGGGTCGCCTCGCGCTGACCCTGGGCAATGTCCCCGTGCAGCGCGCGCGCGCCCATGCCCTCCTGCAGCGCCGCCGCCAGCTCGTTGGCGTCGTTCTTTGTGTCTGTGAATACGATGGTGCGCCCGCACACGCCGTAGCACTTGACCAGCTCCGGTATCAACGCCGCGCGCTGGCTCCAGTGGCAGGGCAGTAGCATGTGCTGCACGGAGGTGCTGGCCTTCATTTTCTGGTCGCCCACTAAATCCACCGTCGTGAACCCAGCCTTGCAGAACCGCCGTGTGATGTCCTGCACCCACTTGGGCAGCGTCGCGGAGAACAGCAGCGTCTGCACGTGCGTCAGGTCCACCCCCGCCGTCAAAATCTTCTCTACGTCATCCACGAAGCCCATGTTAAGCATCTCATCGCACTCATCCAGCACGCGGAACTTCAGGTCCTTCATCTTCAGCGTGCCGCGCTCCAGGTGGTCTTTCACCCGGCCAGGCGTGCCGATCACCACGTCCACGCCCCGCCGCAGCGCCCCTTCCTGCGGGGCGTAGGCGGTCCCGCCGTACAGGCAAACGGTGGCCAGATCGGCAGCTTTGGCGAAGAACTCGAAATCGGCGGCCACCTGCTTGGCCAGCTCGCGGGTGGGGGCCAGCACCACCACCGCGGGCCCACGGCCGTGGGGGCGGCGGCCGGGGGGCGCATCCCGTGCCAGGCGCTCCACAATGGGCAGCACGAAGGCCAGGGTCTTGCCCTGCCCGGTGCGGGCGCGGCCCACGAGGTCAGACCCGCCCAGCAGCGGGGTGAGGCACTGCGCTTGGATGGGAAACAGCGCCTCGATGCCCTTTGCCCTCAGCAGCGACTTGATGGGCGCAGACAGCTCGAAATTGTCCAGGGCCATGGGGTCAGCAGGCGGCGCAGCAGGCACAGCAGGCGCAACAGGGGCGGCGACCTCCTCGTCCATGGGGGAGGGCACGGCGGTGTCGTCGGAGGCGGTGGCGGTGGCCGGCGCTGCGTTTTCTTCTTCGCCGTCGGAGTCGGAGCCTGAGGAGGCGTCCGACTCGGAATCGGAGGAAGAGAGGTCTGAGGACATGGCTTCTGCTTCCTTCTTGGCCTTCTTGGAGCGCTTCTTATCCTCTGCGGAGTGGTGGGGGGGAGGGGAGATCGATGTTACAACAAGGAGCGGTGGAATTACAAAATTTAGGATTATTGCTCATTGCTCATTAATTGAGGGTGTATGTGCCGTTTTTTTGTTTTTTTTATGCGTTCAGTTCAGGAAATGCGGGTGTACGGTGAGACAAGAAGGCGGCACAGCAGTAGTCATGCTTTCCCCTTCTTAGGGGTTTTGCCCTTTTTTTTTTCCGATTTCTTTCTCTTCTTCTTTTTACCTTGACCCTTTCTGTCTGGCTTGTCGTCTGCAGGATGGGGGCGTGAGGAGGAGTGGGTTGAGTATTTTGTGCTAGAGAAAAGAGAACAAAACCAACTGCATATATTTTTATTTTACTCACCTCCTGCGCCGGCGGGCCTCTTCTTGGGCTTCTTGAGGACGGGCGCCCCGATGGCCCTGAGCTTCTCAAGGATGACCTCTTTTTCTGCACGCGAGGGACACAGGGGGCAAGGGTGTGAGGAGAAGGCTGCGAGTTTCATTTTGCTTGAAATCTGCAAAATTGCAACTCAAAACATGCAACAAAAGTGGTCATTACCTTGCTCAGCCGCAGCCAACTTTTCGGGGTTCGCCTTGAGTTTGTTTTTATCGTAAACATTGATCTTTTTGAGCTTCTTTTTTAGCTTACTGGCCTCGGCAACCCGCGCCGCCTTCGCCTGCTCGGCTGGAGAGAGCTCTTTAGCCTTCTTTGTCTTCTTGCCCATGATGTAAAATTATCAGAATTAATGAAAATATAACCAGCGAGGGGCGGAGAGCGTTTATTTTGGGTGCTACCGCTGCTGGCTGCTTGGCGGCGTTCGGCTCTGCGCGCCGAAAAAAAAGCCGCGAGTAAAAGCCGGTTTTTTTGTGCTAGATAGGACTTTTTTTGGCCAATTTAAAAGTTGGATATATTTAGCGACTATAAGTGGACATTGCAATAGCGCCTCATCACCCTGCGGAGAACATACTTTTGGGCATCGAAGAGCAAACTTTGTTGTAGAGTCGAATTGTGGGGAGCTATGATGCAGGGTCAGCGCGTGTTCACGCCCTGTTCAACCAGTGGCAGGGTGGCATGCGCCCCTGCCCGCACATTATACCCATTCTCTCTCCTTCGCAGCGGTGGCACCCCCCACCGTCACTCCCTCAATTCCATCGCCCCACGCGTCGCCAGCCCCTCGCACCTCGACATCCCCGTGCCTGAGATTGACCACGACGAGGAATCTGCCTTTTGCGGCATGGAAGGTAAACCCTTTTTCCACTCGACTTCAATAACAAAACACCGCTCTCTAAAACAAGGGACATAACCCTTCTTCTCTTCTCTTTCTTTCTTTCTTTCTTTCTTTCTTCAGGCCACGTGATGAGCCGCCCGGAGGTGGCGGGCCCAGAGGCCGCCGGCCGGCGGTACCACATCCACACGTTTGGCTGCCAGATGAATTTAGCCGACTCTGAGCGCATGGCTGGCGTCCTAGAAAACTTGGGCTACTCCTGCGCTGAAGACCCCTCCGACGCGGAGGTGCTCATCTACAACACCTGCTCCATCCGGGAGAAGGCGGAGCTGAAGCTGTACAGCGCGCTGGGGCGGCAGGCCAAGCGCAAGCGGCAGCACATGGGCGACCTGAAAATCGTGGTGGCGGGGTGCGTGGCGGCGCAGGAGGGGGAGGCGCTGCTGCGGCGGGTGCCGGAGCTGGACCTGGTGATGGGGCCGCACCACGCCAACCGCCTGGGAGAGCTGCTGGACCGAGTGGACCAGGGGGCACAGGTGAGGGGGGGGGGAATACAACGAAAAGAAGCTGTGTTGTTATCATCTCGTTATTCTGCCTTTTGGAGTAAAAAATCTCTTCAAAATTGAGCCTGAAATAGCAATTAAACCTTCGCATTCTTATCGGAGGGTGCTTTTCTACCAAAATTTACTCTGCTTTCACCCAAAACGTCTCTTGCAGGTCGTCGCCACCGACCACGTGGACATATCTGAGGACATCACCGTGGCCCGCCGCGACTCCGACATCACGGCCTGGGTCAACGTCATCTACGGGTGCAACGAAAAGTGCACCTACTGCATCGTGCCCTTCACCCGCGGCGCAGAGCAGAGCCGTAAGCCGGAGGACATCCGCAGGGAAATGTTGGCTCTGGGAGAGGCAGGGCAAGTTTTTAAGAGCATTATTTACTAGTATATTGACCACTCCTCATCGTTAGGAGTTGAATCGCAGTTCGTTCTCAATTTGACCTCCGTCATTTCTTTCAAAATCGTCATTCTGCTTTTTTAAACTGAACCCTGTAGCTTTGAATTTGGCCCAAATTAAACCCAAATTATCCCGAATTTTCGCAGGTACAAGGAGGTCACCCTTCTGGGTCAAAACATTGACGCCTACGGCCGCGACCTCCCTGGATTCGCCGCCGACGGCTCCGGCCGCCGCGCCAACACCTTCACCGACCTGCTGCGCTCTGTGCACGAAGTGCCGGGCATCGACCGCATCCGCTTCGCCACCTCCCACCCGCGCTACTTCACGGAGCGCCTCATCAAGGCCTGCGCCGACCTGCCCAAGCTGTGCGAATTTTTTCACATCCCGTTTCAGTCCGGCGATAACGACATTCTGAGGGAAATGGCGCGCGGGTACACCCACGAGCGGTACCGCGAGATCATTCACTCCATTCGGCGCCACATGCCGGACGCTTCGGTGTCTGGAGACGCCATTGTGGGTTTTCCTGGAGAGACGGAGGAGCAGTTTGAGCGGACAGTGGCACTGGTCAGAGTGAGTAGGAATGAATCAATGATTAGGGGATGATGCAACAGTATGCTTTGCAATCGCTGTTTTTCCTTTTTTTTGAACAGCTTTGGTCGGTTAATTTTGAGATTTTTCTCTCTCATTCCACCAAAAAAATTGAGCGTCTCTCCCCCTCACACCCAATTTGTTTTGCTCCCCTTTTTTTCTCTCTACTGCAGGAGGTCGGGTTCGACCGGGTCAACACTGCGGCGTACTCCCCGCGGCCCGGCACCCCTGCAGCGGTGCGTGAAGACCAAGTGGCAGATCTCATTAAATCCGACCGCCTCAATCGCCTGAATGCGGTGGTCAACACCGTGGCAGAAGAGCGCGCCCAGCGGTTTGCGGGGCGGGCGCTGGAGGTGCTGGTGGAGGGGCCCAACCCGCGCGACCCAGAGCAGGCAATGGGCCGCACTCAGCACAACAAAGTGACTTTCTTCAACGGAGACGGGACTGCGCTGAAAGGGAAGCTGGTGATGGTGAAGATTGAAGGGGTGCGGGCGTACACGCTGTACGGCACCATGGTTGCATGATATCGCACAGTGTTGCTTTTTCCTGTTCCTGCATTGTTTTTTTTGTTTGTGAAACTTATTTGTATCGAAGGGAAATTATTTGGAGAGTTTGTTGAGTGGGCTTGAGAACATTTTGGAGAGAGGACTTGCTCAGGGAGAATGGGAGATACTTAAGCGCATATGTTGTGGGCATTGCGGCATTACGAAAACGATTGCGGCATCTGGGCAGAGGCGGAATTGGCATCGCCACCTGTTACGGCAAAAATACGTCCACGCTTGCCGCATCTGCTCCGGATTCGCGTCTGTGTACAATGCGAGGTATCAGAATCATACTGGAAAAGCTGTTACAGGTCTTACGCAAAAAGCAGCATTCCAATACTTTAATTGTGTATTGAGTAGAAAGTAGAAAGAAGAAAAGAGAGGAAGAAGAGGGGTCAAGGAATGCATGCAAGAATAAGAAGAAAGGAAAAGGGGCCAAAGCAGGTAGATGACAAAAAGAAGAAACAAGCAGGAAGGCAAAGGAAATGAAGGCGGGTGGTTCTCGGTAAACGCTAAAACTGACGAGAAAAATGAAGATAGGGTATTATTGTGAGCTAAGCCAAGATAATTTAATTATTTACTGCTAAGCAAATGGGGGTACACAAGGCGGCCAGGAAAAAAGAAGATAATTTCTAAAAGAGAGGACTTAAAACCCTGCAATTCATATGTATGTAAAGAGGTATTCATACGTATGTACAAGAGGTATAAAAAAGACTTTGGTTTAATAACAAAAAAAAGAGAAAGACGGATGAAAACGGGGTGCTACTGGGGGACAGCAATTGGCTGCGCTTTATTCAAAGGCGTGCTTTATTTATAACGGTCATGGAGGATCGATATGCATTGAATCGACTCGAGCGGAAAGTAGAAAGAAATTTTCGAAGAAAAAGAAAGGAACCATGCTGGCTCCATGGCTACATGCTGATAATTATATCTTTAATATACACTTGGAAGGAAGACACCGCTTCAAAAGTCAAAGCCATTGAGCTGCAAGAAAGACTAAAGTACGACGTAAGAGAATAATATATGACATTAAGCCATTTTAAAGCAATATAAACACGAGAAATTCTTGTTAAACGCTACTTACTTGGGAAGTAAAGCCGCCTCCGGTCACGGGAGGCATCAGGGCATTGGCCGCCGCAGCGGCCGCCATAGCGGCAGAGGCGGCGGCTGTCGCCGCCGGCTGCTGGTGCTGGTGCTGCTGCTTCACGGGGTTGGCGCCCCCAAAGCTCAGCCCCAGCGACCCAAACCCATCCCCAGGCTGTACCGGCGCAAAGGCGCTGGTATACATCGACAGGGGCTGCTGCTGGTGCTGCTGGTGCTGGTGCTGCTGGTGCTGCTGGTGCTGCTCCTGGGACGGCATTTGGAGCTGGCCTTGGCTGATCTGGTTCAGCTGGTTCGCAGCTTGCTGGCCGTTGCCCATGCTGAGGTTCAGGTTGGATTCCAAGGCGGAGCCCAGCATCTGCCCGCCCTGCACCCCCCGCACCTGGTTCAGCAGGTTGGCCACCACCTCAGCGGGGTTGACGCCGCGGTCCTGCAGCGCCTTGCGCAGGGCAGCGGACTCGGCAGCCAGCGCCGCCGCCTCGTTGGCCTTTTGGTTGAGGCGGTCGCGCATGAGGGTGACTTGGCCTGCCAGCATGCGGCGGTGCTGGGTGACAGTGTTGTTGTGGGCGAGGAGACGTGCACTTTGCTGGGTCAGCATGGCGCACTTGCTCTGAAGCTCCTCGATGAGTTCCTGGAAGAGAGAATTGGTGTTTATCGATTAATAATATATAATCCCCGTAAATTTTGAGCATAAGAAGAAGGCATTCAAGAAGAAAGAAAGAGCGGCGGAAAGAATTGTGAAAAATGCTGAAACAAAAATAAAAAACTGACCTGGCGGCGGGCGCGAACCCTGCGAGCCGACTCTCGATTGGCGATGCGGCGCTTCAGCCGGCGGCGTTCCTCCTCGTTGGTCACCCCAGACAGCCCATCGCCGCCCCCGCCTCTGCCACCAGCGCCAGGGCTCCTAGGACTCCCAGGGAGCGGCGTGGGGGTGCCCTCCTCATCGTCCTCCGTCCTTTCTTCCTTATCCTCCTTGTATTCCTCCTCCTCCTCCTGGCCCTCCTGCACCGTGGCCCGCTCCTGGCGGTGCCGCTGCCGCAGCTCGTACGCGCGGCTGCCCTCTCCGCCATGGACACCTTCTCCCACCTTCTCGCCAGTATCCGAGGGGGCCACCACCTCGCCAGTATCCGAGGGGGGCACCACCTCTCCAGAACCCAAGCCTTTGCGGTTGGAAGCGTCCCGGCCAGCGCTGTCAATGCTCATTAAAGCCTGCGCCACAGGCTCACCCTGGGGGCCCAGCAGGCCGGAAATTGAACCGGAGAACGGAAGGCCGCTGCCGAAGGGCTGAGGCGCCAGCGTGGGGTGGGTTGCGGCGCGAGGGGAGGGGGGAACTGAACGGGGAGTGGAGCCGCCCGGCCGGGGACTGGCAGGAGCAGCGCGGAAGGTCGTGACGGTGCGTCCACCGCTGCTGGTGAGGGTGTTGGTGTTGTTGGTGGGGGGTGGGGGAGGGGTGGCGGAGGTGGGACGGTGAGGATGGGAGAAGACGCCACTGCCTGAGATGATGGTAGCGAGAGAAGGAGGGATGGAGGGCCCAGAGAGGTTGAATGCTGGCCAGGCGTAGGCTTCCGCGCTTTCAATGCCTGCGGGAGGGGGGGGAGCGAAATGAGGAGGTTGAGATAGAGCTAACTGACAGTTCAATTAGATAGTTTCTTCGCTGACGCTCACCGGCAGTTGGGTGGCGACCTGCGGTGCCCTCGAACGGGGACCTTGGAAGGCCCACGAAGCGGCCGTCGGGTGTCATTAGGTGGCGGCGAAGATCGGCAAGGCGAGGGAGTTTGAATTTCGCGTTTCGGGAAAGATCTAATTGTTTCAATATGTCAGAACAGCAATGCCTGGGGGGATGTGTTCGCTCGGCAGAGAACCGGAAATATTATAGAATTAATTAAACAATGCATGGGAGAAACGGAGGTTTTGAGAAAATATTGTAGTGGTACTTTATAGTGTCCTTCTGAAATTTTGTTTTTTTGGGGTTCACTTCTTATATAGAACACTTTTTACACCATATACTGCGATAAAAATTCCTTGTTGATTGCGAAAGAACAGAGACAAAAAGCAGTGGGGAGAGGGTATAACACGATGGCTAAGTGTCTCTCTCACATATCCTGCCTCTGACTCAGTCCGACCCCAAAAGGCGACGTGCGAAATATGACAAAATTAATTTAAAAAGGGGATGGTCCTTCAGACTGAAAAAGTAGAACGCGATTGGGCGATCTCCACAGCCACAGCCGCGACCTCCACCGCCGCCGCCATCACACAGCCTGCACCTTCCCTCACTCCAGCAGCTGCACGCTCACAAAGCGCAGAGTTCCCCCAGGCTGCCAAGAAGCCGTAGCTGTCCATCTACAGGCCGGGAGGCGAGCTAAACCGTAGCACAGGCCCTCCTCCGCTTATAAAAAACGAGAGATCTCTAGGCCATCGGCCGTCAACAACCACATTGCTGTTTTCACCCACCCAATCACCCCCCCCCAAATCGCTCTCTCTCCACTGCATACGCTTCGTTCACCTCCTCTGGCAGCCTCTGTGCCCCTCCCAGCGGCACCCGCCACCGCAGCGTGAAGGGGTCGTCTTTTCCTCTCCTGCTCATGATCGCCACCGAGTTGACATTGAATTCAATGGGCTCCCACCCGCGCGCAAGCTCACGCTGCGCCTCCTCAGCCGCAGCAGCGTTGTGCCACTGCCCCACCGATAAATGCGGGGTGTAAGCGGTGATTTTGCGCTTAGGGTCGCTGGAAAGATCGTCGCAGTCGGGGAAGGATGATAGTAGGGCGTGGTGAAGGGTTTGCAGGGCGCTAGAAGGCGAAGTGGAATCAGCAGCAACCTGAAAATATTCTTCTTGCGTTTCTTCGGGATTCAGCCACACTGTGGCCGAGTGGACGTGTCTAAAATATCTAAAATCTCTCAGCGATATCTGCAGCAGTTTTATTTTAAAACGGCATTACAATTAACGGGGCTGTGGGATAAGGATTGAAAGAATGAGCTCAAAAGACTTGCCTGGAAGGGTTTCACAGCCTGCAGCACCTCAGCAGCCCTGGCAGCGCTCTCCTCAAAAGTGTTGCCGTCTTCGGAATAAAATGGGTAAAGCAGGTTGATGTGAGGCATCCAGCGGACGTACGATTTGTCGTTGACTGAGCGGATCGCTTGGATGGCTGGCCAGTAGCTGACTGGCGGGACCACGCAAACAGCTGAGCGATGCACCTTCATTGTATAATTTTAAATCTTTTCGAAACCAAATTGGCCAGCAAGGCCCATGGAGCTTAACAAAGATGGAAGGAGTACAAATAGTTTGCACTACTCAAAAATTGAAAAAAAAATGTCGAATTTTGAAATATATGATGGTTTTTCTTTCACCGACTGTAGACCCCAACTTGGGGCCCAAGTGGGCCAACTGCAGCGTGGGAGAGCAGAGTTGATGGGTGCTGCGCAATTTTAAGCTTGTGGCCTACTTCCTTAAGTCGGCCTCCAGCCCGGATGGGCATAATGATTTAAGATACATGCCTGCTCCATTTCCACCGCTGAAGAAAATTATTATTATTAAGTGATGATCGAATTTTAAAATATTTACATGCATACATATGCCACGTAGAGGGTGGAACGATGTTAGCCGCCCTGAGAGAACAGCAGGGGGTGGCGCTGCTCACTATACGGATCACGAATCCTCTCGCTACACCTCGGCTGCTGCTCACATCCAAACTGATCTGTCGCATAAAGCACTAGAACTATTGGGAATCCAGGTACGATTGCTTGAGAAATCCCGTCATCCTGTTTGAAAATTGCAAATATCACATTCGATCACTTGTCTTTGGGTGCAGGCTGGAGAGACCCCGCTGGTTCTTGACCTCGGCTGCGGCTCCGGACTGAGCGGCAGGGTCCTTACAGCTCGGGGCCTGCAATGGATTGGCTCCGACATCAGCTTGCCGATGCTTAATCTTGCCGCCAGTTTTTTTTGGGGAGGGGGGGGGGGGGACCACAGCCACCGTCTGCCAAGGCCGCGTCGCTGCAGCGGACATGACCCACTCGATGCCCCTGCGGAGCTTAGCAATTGATTACGTGATCAGTATTTCGGCAGTACAGTGGGTCTGCGTGGCTCCTCACCCTTCTGCAGCGGCCACAACATTATTTTCTGAATTGTGGCGGTGCCTCAGGCCTGGTGGCAGAGCCGCCCTCCAAGTGTACCTAGAAAGCAAGTTTATAGTTTTCGTTTTTAATTCATCCAAAAAATTGCGCGTCTTTCTTCTTCCAACCTCCAAACCTCCAAACCTCCAAACCTCCAAACCTCCAAACCTCCAAACCCCCAAACCTCCAAACCTCCAAAACCTCCAAAACCTTTACCCATTAAACCCATTAAACCCATCTTTCGAAAATAAACTTTCGTTTCAAATTTCAAAATATGCATATGCTACATATTTTCATACTGCCCGAAAGAACTAAAATGCTAATGCCAACACACGCGTCTCATGCCCTTTTATCTTGCGCCTGCAGACGACGCACAAAGAGAGCTTCTATTGGGTGCCGCCCTGCACGCAGGATTCCACGCTGGCTACTTTTTAGACTTCCCTCACTCCACTCCCGCCAAGAAATTCTACATTTTGCTGTATAAAAGCCCTGGAGGGCCGCAGCTGCTGTCCTCCCCATGCTGTGCATTGGCATGGCCTGCGACAGCCTGCTGCACACAGCGATGGATTGACCTTTGGCAGGAAAATTGCCCCCAATCGCTGGATATTAGCTCGCTTACTGTTTCAAAGGAGGAAAGAACAGCTGGGGACGCGAATGACATTGCCCCCCCTGGTGCTTCCACGATGGAGAACTCGAAAGAGCGGCTGTGGCGGGAGCATGCGGCGCTGGCGAAGCGCTTGCTGCGCCTGTTGAGACGAGCAGCTGGCGGGGGCCCCTCGCCGACTTTCTTGGGTGGCATGGAAAGTTTGGAGGCCTCTATTACAGCAGTTGAAGCAGCAGCAGTGCAGAGGCAGCTGATGCCGTGTGGAAGCCCGGTTTTGGTGCACCTTTGGCTGCCAGAAGGAGACGAAACAGCGGCAGCGATGGATCAAGGAACACGAGCTTATAATTTGGCTAGCAAAGGGAACGGGAACGCCAAAACCAGCAGACAGCGACGCTTAGTGGAGCTCATATTGGGTCTGGGCAGCGCAGAGCCAACAGATGCATTGAGCACTGAAGAAAGAAAGTCTTCTTTGACTTATTCAGAGCGCGAGGTGCCTGCTATCAATGAATCGACGGCGACGTGGAGAGAATCGTTGAGCAGCGAGGCGATTGCAGTAGCGGCGGCGGCGCATGGATCCAGCTTCTTTTCGCTGGAAAGTCTACCTGGAGAGGAAGGAAGAATGGCGGAAAATGAAGGGTGTGCGCCGGTGGCAATTTTGCGCGCCCAGAAGCTGCCTCCTGTGCTGGTGCTGTGCTCCCACTACGCCTCGATAACTGGAAATTGTATCGAGAATAGCAATGCGCCATTAGAGGGCTTGGGTTGGCGACAGCAGGACAAGGACTGTTCGAAAATTGCCGCTTTGTGCGCTGCGCAAAACGCAGCCGTGCTGGGTGTGGACGCGGTGCTGGGGCGCCAAGGACTGAGCTGTGCATGGATTGTGTACGTGCCAGGTCTGGTGGACTCTGACAGGGCAGCTTTAAGCGTCGCATGGCGAAGCTGAACGTAGTTCCGCCAACTTATTTAGTAATTGGATTTTAAAATAACTATAATATAATGTTTGCATTCAAGTTTAATTCCATATTTAATATGCAATACATGATAAAGGCCCGCGGAAAGAGAAGAAAAGAAGAGGCTAAAAAAAAATGTAATATTGAAAAAATCCAAGGACATTTTTGCTGTCCATTTTTTTATTATCAAGGTCATATCGGTTACAGAATACAAGTTTTGAAAAGGACCGCTTCACATCTTGGTTTCCCAAAGAGGCTTGTCGTTGCCCTCCTTTAAGAAAGGCAGGTCGACCTCATCAGCAGCACCGTAAAAGTTTTCCTGCGAAAACAAACAAAACAAGGAATTGAGAAAATAGAGCTCAGAAAAATTAATAAATTCAAAGGACCCGGAAAGAGCTGCGTGCAAGGGGTTTTCTTTTCAATTTTCAGAGAGACGAAAAAAAATGCAACGAAGAAAAAATTATATCAAACCCACCAAATCATAGTACTCCCGCTGGTCGGCAGTCATCACGTGCACAACGACGTCGCCGTAATCAAGCAGCTCCCACGCGGAGTTGCCCGAAGCAGGCGAAGCAGGCCGCCTGTCAAACGACTCCAGTGCTTCCTTTTCCACTTTGCCGAGGATGGCATTCAGCTGCGGCCGAGAAAAGACGGTGGCCATCACCATGTACCGCGTCCAGTATCTGTAAAGAGAAAAAAGAGCTTTTCATTAGGAATACACAGTACTAATGGGACAAAATTGTTTTTACCGCTTAAAAAAAAATGGTCTGCAAAAAAACCCGTAAATACTCACACCAAAGGCGCAACATGCAGGGCAAGCACGTCTTCTCCCTTGGTTTCCCAGCAAACGCGCGCAATTGCCACCGCCAGGGCCCTAGAATCAGCGTCGTCAGCAGGGACTTCATAAGATGTGGAGGGCTGGGCGAGAGGGCCGTCAACCGCCGCTTCCTCCAGGTCCAGCTCGTCGTCGGTTTTAGCTGCCAGGCAGAAGGGGGCCCGCTGCGAGACGCGATGCGTGAAGCTAGCAAGATGAGGCCGAGCAGCACCCTGCAAATGTGTGGAAAAAAGGGGCGTGAATTAAAATTTTCTATATTTGCCATTATTAATTTGACAAGCACACACCATTTGAGCGGGTTGAGCACAAAATTTCCCTCTTTTATCACTCGGTGCAACAAAAACATTGGGAGTTCTTGTTCGCCCAGCCAAAGCCATCTTCATTGCTGCTTTGCAGTTGAAAGGAATAAAAATCAATGTTTGAATATACCAGTTTAGAACTAAACGCAATATTTAAAGCGCCGCCAAGGTTTCTTCAATGACTGGCCACTGATCTGAATGTGTTCTTCACCAAGCCTGAGCTGCTCGCTGCTCCTCAGCAGGAGGTTTCGGCTGATTCACTGACAAGCTAATGCCGGTCCCGACTGCATGACCAAGGCATTCAAGGCTGCGCATGGCAGAAAATAAGCTTACAAAGACACAGTGGTACAGCGGTCGGAGAACGCTGCCATTACAGCCAAAATACTTGACGCAGCTTGGAAGAATGACAGCCAGCAACAGCCCAATTTTGATCCTGGGCGCACGATCGGCTGCAGGTGCAGCACCCCCGATTTGAATGGTCGAGAAGGAAAAACATTGAGCAGCTGGCGGGATTGAAACAACTTGGAGCTGTTTGAAGGGCGTTGGCGACAACTTTTTGTGGGGCGTCTCTTTGGCAAAACAAACTGTTTGGCAGGGAATGGCAGCGTGTTGCAGCAGCATGCACGCGAGCGCCCCCTCCCCCCCCCTAATTTATTTATTCTGGAAGAGATCGCTTTTTGCTTTATTCATTGTCGTTTTTATCCCGTGAGGAGAGAGATGGAGCATCGGCAGATCGGATTTGGGAATTCTTCAATTCAGAGTTTTGGCTTTGTTTCTTCACATCCTTTTCTTTTTCTTCTTTAATTTTAGAGGGTGTAGTGTTGTAACAAATTTCGAGAAAGGGGGGGGAAGGGATCACATTAATGAAAAAAACTTCATTTTGCATGGTCTGCTGTGGCTGGCCCAGCAGTTTTCAACCGGGCAACTCTACATCAGCTCAACCTTGGTAGGCAGCTTGGTAAATAGGACTTTGGCCACAGAGATCAAGAGCGTGGACGGTAGCTCCAGCAGCAATGCGATGTGCAACAGCAGAAACGTGGCTCCCCATGCAGCGGTATGCAGCATATTGTTTACCGTCGGGACATTCAGATTAGCCCAGCGGCGATGAGAAGCTTGAACACGTTTTTTCAGCCATCACGATTAGCACAATGAATGAAAGTGAACAAGGACGCATTATGACCTCAGTGGTCCCTCTAATATCAATCCAGCACAAGGCGATCGCTGCATTTCCAGCCTCAGCCGCAAAGGGACGAGCTGTGCAACCCTGGATTTGTGCTGCCATAGCAGCATCGATGTCTGCTGTCCCAGCTGCAGCCAGCAGCGTCTTCACCAGCTGCAAATCACTCGATAGCACCACCACCTGTTTGAAGTGCCTTCAATTCCTCCGCTGCACTGCCCGCAGGATGAATCGCTGCCAGGATTTGGATTTGAGAGGCAATGTTTGAGATTTCAAGGTTGTTTTGCCATTCGAAACTCTCGTGGGAAAAGGGAATTGAGATTAAAAACAATTCAAAAACTGTACAGTCAATTCCTATGCGCAGTGTTCGGGCGTTCTGTATCAGACGAGAATTGTAGATTTTTTATAATACACAATTAATGGGTTTTCTGTATATTTTAGGGTGGCCCCTTGCATTTTGCTCTCCTGTCTTCAGCCCGTCAATCTTTCGGGGGATATTTGCATTGTTCGCCATTGATTATTTTGTCCGAAATCATCGCTTGTCGCGACGGCAGAGCGTGTGCTGGGTTTGTTTCAAGTCTCTGATTTTTGTGGGGGGATTTGCCGTTGTTCACAGCTTTCTCAGCCGCGCGCCTGAAGGCCATTCCACCAAAATCTCGCACTCCTCAGCTCATCACCCTCCTCGAAAAAACTCACGGGCGCCATGGCCCGCCAAGCGAGCTCCCGGTTTTTGTCAGCGAGATCACTAGGTGAGCTTTTACACCCCCCATTCAAGCCCCATTTCACCCCACCTTCACCTCGCCGTCCCTCCCTTCCCTCCTCTGTCCAGCCACACTCCTCAGCGAAGGCCCCTCCGCGTTTGGGCCCCTCTCCTCTCGTGCCTTCCACGCCACCGCTGGTGCCTCTTCCATCGCCCCAGCAGCCGCTGCAGTGGCCCCGCCCGTGCCGACGTTCACCATCGATGAGCCCCCGGCACCTCACTCCAACCTCACCCCTCGGCAGGTTGTGGAAATGCTGGACCGTCACATTGTGGGGCAGCCAGGGGCGAAGAAGGCGGTGGCAAACGCCCTGCGCAACCGCTGGCGCCGCCACAGGGTGCCCTCCCCGCTGCGCGAGGAGATTGTGCCCAAGAACATCCTCATGATTGGGCCCACGGGGTGCGGAAAGACTGAGATTGCGCGCAGGCTGGCCAAGCTGGCTGACGCGCCCTTTGTCAAGGTGAATTTCAGTCGAATTTCAAATGTTCACATTGTTTTTACCTGAATAGCACAAGAATAGCACAATTCTGCTGCATTTTTCCTAATAATTTTTAAACGTACTTCAAATTTCTCAATAAATATTCAAATATTACGCAGGTTGAGGCCACCAAGTTCACGGAGGTGGGCTTCCATGGCCGCGACGTCGACCAGATCATTCGAGATCTCGTGGATAATGCCATTGTCATGGTGCGGCAGCGGCTGCGGCGGCAGCACGCGGCAGCGATCGACCAAGCCGTGGAAAACAAATTGGTTTCCGCTCTGGTGGGGGAGCACGCCAGCGCCGAGACGCGGGCCTCCTTCAGGCAGCTGTACCGCGAGGGGGAGCTGGAGGATCGGGAAGTAGAGATTGAGGTGCCGCCGGCGAGCGCAGGGGGCCGGATGGTGCCGCTGGGGGGCGACTCCTCCATGCAGGAGGTGGTCATCAGCATGAACCGCATGTTCAGAGGTGCGTTTTGGTGTAATTTTGAGTTGTAACCCCTTTTTTGGGTCCCCCTCGTTAGTCAGAAATTAAAAAAAGCGTCCATGTTTATCCCTTGGTTGTATCTTATTCTGCTGCTGCGGTCTGTCGTTCTTTTCCTGCAGGCGGCAAGGGCGGCGGCGAGACGCGGCGCAAGATGAAGATCAGCGAGGCGCGGCCCATCGTGGAAGAAAGCGAGGCGGAGCGATTTGTCAATGGCGAGTCCATCACACGCGAAGCTGTGGCGGCCGCGGAGGCCGACGGCATCGTCTTCATCGACGAGATCGACAAGATCGTGACCTCTTCGGACGTGCGGTACGGGGCGGATGCTTCCTCTGAGGGGGTGCAGCGGGATTTGTTGCCTATCATAGAGGGATCGACGGTAAGCACCAAGCACGGCAACGTGAACACGGACCACATTCTGTTCATCTGCTCGGGCGCGTTCCACTCCTCCAAGCCCTCGGACATGCTGGCGGAGCTGCAGGTAAGAACTCGGCTTTTTAGTAAGGTTCTTAGTGTGTGTTTTTCGCCGGCTGCTTTGCTCTTGTATATTATATTAGGGGCTTGAGTTCGCTCCATCAAACTATCAATAAGTGCCGCAAGCTCTTTATTTTCACGCGTATATATATATATATCGAAACTGCAATAAATTAACGCTCATGCTGACTACTCTTCCGCCTTTGTCTCTCGCTCATTTCTTTCCTCCCCAATTTTTTCCTCCCTGCAGGGCCGCCTCCCGGTGCGCGTGGAGCTCAAGGGCCTCACCCAGGAGGACTTTTACAAGATCCTCACCGAGCCAGAGAGCAATATGATCAAACAGCAGCAGGCGCTGCTGGCCACCGAGAACGTGGAGCTGCTGTTCACCGACATGGCGATCAAAGAGATCTCGCGGGTGGCGGAGGAGGTCAACACCGCAGTAGACAACATCGGCGCGCGGCGGCTGCACACCATCCTGGAGCGCATTCTGGAGGACATTTCTTACGAGGCGCCTGACGAGTTCAGGGAGGAGGGGAAGCCGCTGACAAAGGTGATTGATAAAGAGGACGTGGTGAAAAAGATCGAAGACTTGTTGAAGAAGCAGGACCTGTCGAAGTACGTGCTGTGATTTGTGATACAAACAATACAATACAATACCGTACATACTGAATGAATATGGTTGACAAATTGTCAAGTGAGGCGTGGGTTTGAGGGGGTATTTCCTTTTCTTGCTTTTTTTATCTCGGTGCGGCTGCTTGTGTATTCCAAATGACAACCGTCTTCTCCTGCCAACGCAACACGTTTCTGGTTTCGTGCGTCATGCTTTCCATTTGTATGTTGAGTTTTCTTCTCCCTTTTTGCACATATAAAGACGTGGACACGTACGGTATCGTGGTATCGCAGTAACCCATTCCTCTGTAATAATGATATTCGGATAATCGAGGTTATAATAATATTCATAATTGACTCGATCGGACAGGCGCCTCTAGTGAATAAAGACAGAGGCCTCGCAATGCTCTCAGTCACAAGTACTCCAAATCAAGCACAGGGTTTCATATCTGAAATAAAAACGTGAAAATAACAAAAAGTAGAAGAACAAGTGCCGTACTAATTTTTTCATATGCCCAATGTACTCGAGGAAAATTAATCTCGTCTTGTTTTCGGACTATGAACTGAAACTTGTTGGAATTAAAAATTCAATTATTGTGTACTTCTTCACATCTCGACGTCCACAGCAGGCTCCATATCGCGCAGCTCCTGCATGACCTCCGAAAAGGTGGGCCTCTCGGCGGGCTCCTGCGCCCAGCAGCGCTGCATCAGCGCCATGTAGCGCCCAAGCAGCGGCCAGCTTCCTGGGTTGTTTGGGCCTGGCAGCTCGTTAGGGGAAGGAATGGCGAGGCGACCGCCCGCCACAACACTTGAAACAATGTTCCACGGGTTGGTTGTGCCCCAGGGCAGCGCCCAGGTAAGCAACTCCCACCTGCATTGCCACCGTTCAACAAATAAATATAAGCGCTCGGGGTACACTGGGCATGTGGAAAAAAGCGCGAAGGGTATTCATGGCAGTTACAACATGTCAAATGCAAAGATGAGGATATCAAGATGCATGATGAGGTTGTAAACACTGCCCATCTACTCACATGATGACGCCGAATGCGAAAACATCGCTCGCTGCCGATGCCGGACTGCCCTTCAACACCTCGGGAGCGAGCCATCTGCAGAGAAAGTAATGTAATATAATAATATAGTATACCATATCATATTATATTATATTATAATTTAATTTAATCATATGTATCGAGCAGGAAGAGAACAGCGTGAAAAGAAAAGTAGTTGAATAACAAAAATTGCTTACCGCGGGTTCATCGCCTGCAGGCTTGTGGACCGCGTCGTGTCCTCCAGCACTTTGCTCAAACCGAAATCGGCGCATTTCGCCTGCATTTGAAAGAGCCAATTATTCAGCCTCTAGCTTTGCATGAAAAATAATAGATTGAGAAAAGTATTTACCTTCCACGCCCCCGTAATCAGAACATTCGCGCTCTTTAGGTCCCTGTGGAGGACGGCAGGCGTGCGGGAGTGCAGGTACAGCATGCCCCGTGCGCAGTCTGCAGCAAACTTCATGCGACGAGTCCAATCCAGCTCTGCACAGCGCTCGGGCGAGTTTTTGGCTGCTTGGATCACGGCGATCAGGCTGCCACGCACGCAGTACTCTGTGACAACTGCAGCAGGCTGCATGGTCACTCCCAGGAATTGCACGATATTGGGGTGGTGCAGCTGAGACATCAGCGAGGCTTCCTGCAAAAAAATAAAAAATAAATAAAGTGAAGATGACGACCAGATATTGTCAATTGCATCTTGAAAGGAGGAAACAAAAAAGTGTTTAATACTTGCCTGCGCCAGCCGCTGCATGCTGGGGTCGCCGGCGGAAATCAGTGCCGACTGAGCGGCGTTTCCATCGGCGCTGCCGCCCAAGTCCATGAGGATTTTCACCGCCACCTGCGTCTGGTTCCAGTTTCCCCGATACACTCGGCCAAAGGATCCCTCTCCGATTGGCTGCTCAAGAATCAGATCATCAAAGCGCAGCTCCCACGCCGCCAGGGACCCCCGAGAAGACTGGGACTGCAGCGTTGTGGTGGATTTGATGTACTGCAGCAGTGGGTCAATTGAGCCAGCAGTGGCACCGCTCATCACAAAGGGGGAGGTCGGGGAGGTGGAGGAAAGGTGCTGCCTGAGGCTCGACTCGCTGCCGGATCTCTGTGAATTCAGGGGGTGGGCGTTGACGTCCCTGGCCACCGCTGTGCCCCCCGCCAGCGCTGCTCCCCGGAAACCGGCAGCGGGGTTCAACGAATTGCCATTGGGCGGAGAGGTCGCGTACATGTAGCCGCTCTCGTTTATAGGCTCTATAACAACAAGAGGCGCCTGCGGTGGAAGCGCCTGAACGTTTGAGGGCGTAGATTCCAACCTCCATGCAGTGTTTGGCGTGTCAGGGGCTGCGTTGTTGCGGCCCTTCCTGCGGTAGAACACGATGCCAGCAACGATGGCAGCCACCACAGCCACGCCGCCCACTGCAGCGCCGATGATGAGGCCCATATTTGAAGAGCTGCTGCCTTCTTCTCCGACGGGAGACTATGAAGTAGGGGAAGAAAGAAATGGAAAGTCAGTTGACAAGTTGTTGCTGCTTTTTCAGGCTAAGAAAATCGCACCGGGGGAGTGGGAGTGACTGGATTGACAGGAGGACTGGGCGTCGCTGGATCGACAGGGGGGCTGGGCGTCGGGTCAATCGGCAACTCGTAGTACGGCCGAACGTAGGACATGCACTCGTCAGGAACTTTAACCGCGGCTGGCCTTGACTCTGCTGAAGTTGACGGCAAGGATAGAATGCCAAAATGGCAGATTGGATCTTCTAAATCCGGCGGGCAGTCAACCGGCTCGTACGGCGCCGCGGGAGTCAGGCAAACGACCACATTTATGAGTCTTCTGGTGTCTGCATCGCACTCCAGTGTTATCGCCTTTCCGACTTTTTCCGACATTTTTGAGCGAAAAAGGCCGGCGTCGATGGAGGGGGGCTTCCACTGGTTTTCAGCCAAGACTCTGTTGGGGTTAAACTGTGTGTACAGGTTTTGAAAGGTGCGGAAAAAATTGCCGATGGTGAGCCCCGTGCAATGGCCGCCTCCTCTCCACGTACTTTGCCACAGGATGCCATTGCTCGTTCCTAGAGGAGCGTTCGTGTCTTCGTACGTGCAGTTCAGCTGGCGCTGCACGTCCAAAGGTACGTCAGCCATGAAAGCAGAGTCCGTCATCAAGGGCGGGGCAGTAGGACAGTCCGAGGGAGGTGTTGGTTGAAGCTGGGACATCGTAAAAGCATCACTGCGACAATTTCGGCAAGGTTTGGAGGCATGAGTGATGAGCACACGTATACGAGATATGTAAATCCGAGAGAAGGAAAACGTGGAGGCAGAATTTGATAATTTTTGCTCACATCGGTGCTTGTGCACATTCCGATGCTGCAGGAGGGGCACAGCTGCTTGGATTCCAGTCCCTGCATACAGAGAGCGATGCGTTAAGCGCGCCAATCATCGCAACATACGATCGAGTAATAAAAATCTGCACTTACATGCGAAGTTTTACACCGGTTATTCCAGCCACCGTCGTGGCTTGCCCCATCCACATACACGCTATAACCAAAATCGTAAGCGGCATAGCGTAAATCGTCAGAAAAGTGCTGCTGGACAAAGCCCTTGGTTGAAAATACACGCTTTACGAAATTAGTGATTGCGAACCACAAAGTCCTTAAATTATGAGAACTAGACTGATAAAATGCCCGCACGTCTGGGACGGCTTTTAATCGTGAAATGAGGTAGACGGCGCTAAAATTAAAGAAAGATAAAACAAATGACGAAATGACGGCATGCTTTGAAATTTCTGCGGCCCAGATTTCGCTATAGGGGCAATTTATTGCCCCTTCAGTCATCCCCCTTGGGGTCTTTGCTTTGTTTTGTTTCGCATGTGTCATACGCACGCAAGCCTAGATCTCGGACAAAATTCTTACGGGCAAAACACTAGAGCACTAGGGGCTGCCTGGATGTCCTAGAAAAATCAGCAATGGCTGTCCCTGGGATATGTAAAAATATTGCACTCCGCTGCTCACATGAACTTTGATGTCTCTTACCTTCTTTGCGTTACACCTCTTTGGCGGATTATCATTGCAAATGCATCACTTGTGAAAGGAGCAGTTTGAATAATATCGCCGCTGCCACTGTCGTCCTGCCCCGCCCACCTGTTTTTCGGGATTTCTAGCCTCGCCGTAATATTATGAGTTAGAGGATGCTTTGTTATCGATTCCTAAACGCAATCTTGTCATTTTTGGAAGCCAGCTGGGAAATTTTCAAAATATCAAGTCTCATTTTTACGTCCTCCTGCGAGCTACCCCTACTGTAATTTATTTTTCATAAAATTCCATCTGTTTAAGATCAACACAGTGCCCATCACACTCATTTTGCCTCGTTTATGACAACAATGAGATCATCAAAATTGCTTTTGCGGGTCGCAGCGCTATCAATCGGCGACTCCACGTCGGCGCTGCGACATGCATCAACCACTTGCGCCACCCAGTTCACCTCCCTAGCCTCTTTCCACCCCAAATCGCCGATTTCTGCAGCTCACCCGTCCGCCGCCACTTTCAGCCAATTCAGGCGCTGCTCCTACTCCACCGCCGCCCCCCAGCAGCCAGCGCGGGACCCCCAGGATTGGACCAAGCACGTGCTATACCGCGGCAAAGGCATCAAGATTTTCCGCATGCTGGTGCGCTTCAAAGTCTTTCAGCTGGCAGGAGTTGCTGCAGTGGTCCCCATCACGACTGCGGTTGTCCAAGGCACCTCCGTGCCGCTCTTCCAAGCGGTGCTCGCAACGGCACTGCTGGTGGGCAGCGGTGCGGCCTCCACCGCCCTTTGGTATTACTCAAGGTACGGACTGCCCTCTTCATCTATAATTATTATTTTTTGCTTTCCTCCTTCAATATGGCTTTTTTTCCGTTTCGCATGCTGTCCATACGTTTTGTGACAGAAAAACGCAAAAGAGTCGCCTTTTTGCCTCATTATTAACCCAAAGACACTCGATTTTAACGTACTCCTATAATTTCATTGTGCAGGCGATACGTTGGCGAGCTTGCACTACTAATTCCACCAGGAATGAAACCCGACATCGCTGCTCTGCTCGCCTGTCAACAAGGAACGCAGCCAGGCGCCGCCGCCGCCCCAAAGGCCCGATTCAGCGTGCTAGACTTTTGGGCGAACAGGGAAGACGTTGACGTCAATTTGAGCGACGTTGTGCCTCCCCTAGGGGGCTTACCGCCCGCATCGGCGACTGTGCTGGCGTCTGAGCCCTTTTTGCCTGTGACGGTGGCTGGAGACCGGCAGTACATCATGTCGCTGCGGTACGGTGAGGTGGTGGACGGGAAACTGCTCCGGGTGCTGCTGGAGGGGCGCATGGAGGGCGGCGACACAGCAGCTGCCGACGGAAGAGAATGATTTTGAATTTCATTTTGTTTGTAAAATAACTCTTGCTGGAAGAAAGCACCTTGCAATTACACCCTTCCCGAGGGGAAAGGTCTTCGTGATTGTGTCCATTTTCTTAAGTAATGTTAGTTTACATGTATTAAATCATCGTACATGGTTGTTACGTCTTGGCAGGAAAAGCAGTTCAGAGTAAAAAGCGCAGTAGGTGGTAATACAAACAATTTTCACTGCCGGGCACCGAGGGGAAAAGATTAAATCGAAGAAAACCTGTTCCTCAGAAAAATAATCACACAAAATCGTGTCATAAAAGCACTCCATTATCCATATTTTCTTTAATCCCCGGAAAAGCGATCCACTCCGCCACGGATGCCAGTACCAGAGCAGTCTCTGCACGACATCTCCGTTTTACCCCGGCACAGCCAGCAAGGTCCGTGCTGCATGAACATCCAGCGCGCCTCCACCAGCCCGTTGTTCACTTTGATCACCCCTTCTTTTTGGAATATTTTTTCCGCCATGTCCTCGGAATTAGCACCGCTGCCGTTGCACTGATGGCATACCAGCAAGCCCCGCCCATCGCAGCAGGGGCACATCGATTCCACCGGCATGATGGGCCCCAGACCCGCTGCGGCCTTGCGTTTGCGCACCAGGAACGCCAGCTGCTCGCTGGAGAACGAGGCCTGCTCCTCAGCGCTTAGGAATGTTTCGTCGGAGATTACGAGACTCTGCTGGACGGAGGAGGGAGCGTCCGCTAGCTTGGTGGCCTTCATGCGCTGCACACAGTGGGGAGCTCGATGGTTACTTTCAAAGTTTTGTGGTAGAATGTTTTTTGGGTGTGTTCGTGAATATTTTTAAGAATAGCAGCGGCGGAGGTTAGAGAAAGTAGAGAAAATGCGTGGGAGCGTACTTGAAGGAGGCTGTCCATCTTGACGCGGCTCTGGGAGCGTGGCTTGGGGCCCAGGCCTCCAGGCAGCTGAGCTGAACACAGCGGACGGCACTGCTGCATCACTACAACGAAGCAATGCCGGCGATTTAATATTTGTTATGTATCGCAACTGGCAGTATGGGTAGAATGAAGTAACCCAGAGGTTGTGTAGGCCTTAGATGAGAGAAAATCTGGCGTGTTAGGTTTGCCACAAAGATGTTGTGTTGGGTGAGTTTCAGGTGGGATCGCGAGCTGGGCGTCCGTCTGTAGACAATCGCGCGGTAATGGAAGTATTTTTTTTAATTGGCAGGGGCAATGTGGGTGTGTGGGAGGCAGAGGCGGAGCTGGCATGGACAAGACTTCTGGACGGCCCGCCCTCTCAAAAATTGATTGATCATTACTTTATTTTTTTGAAAGCTGCTAACATAATTTTTGTAATACCAAATAATAACCACCATGGCGAGCAAAGTGGCGTCTGCGCTCGCCAAGCCCTCGACGGCCGAATATGTTATTGCAAAGGTGGACGACCTGGTGGGGTGGGCGCGCAAGGGCAGCATCTGGCCCATGACCTTCGGGTTGGCGTGCTGTGCGGTGGAAATGATGCACACAGGTAAGGCTTTGGCGCACACCCCAACCTGAAATTTATTATTATTTTGTTTTTATTCTCTGCCTCCTCGCGGGAGTTTATCGTGTTCTCGGTCTGCCCACACAAAGCATTTATCTCACCCCACCCTCCCTCCCCCCGCGCCTTCAGGTGCCGCACGCTACGACTTCGATCGATTCGGCATCATCTTCCGGCCCTCCCCGCGGCAGTCGGACGTCATGATCGTCGCGGGCACGCTCACCAACAAGATGGCCCCCGCGCTGCGAAAGGTTTACGACCAGATGCCCGAGCCCCGGTGGGTTGTGTCCATGGGCAGCTGTGCCAACGGCGGCGGGTACTACCACTACAGCTACTCAGTGGTGCGGGGGTGCGACCGCATCGTACCCGTCGACATCTACGTCCCCGGCTGCCCCCCCACCGCAGAAGCGCTGCTGTACGGCATGCTGCAGTTGCAAAGGAAGATCACGCGGACCAAGAAGACAATGGTGTGGTACCAGAAATAAAGCAAAGTTATTTTCTGGCTGTGTACGGTGCTTCAGAGAGCGCGTTTCGAGGCGTGTGTTGTTTCCCGCTGGAATGACGAATTCTCGAAAGAAGGCGTCATCAATGTGTCAATATTGCTGCTCTTTGCCATGCTTGAGACACGCTTGTTCCATTTTAAAATTTCAAATCCCAACTACCCTACCTTATCTGCTGTTTCTTTTTCTAATCGCACCACCAATCAATCCTGTTTGCTCCCTTTTTTTTTGAAATATATTTTCTGTTTGCTGCTGCGCATTTCCCCTTTTAGAGTAGGTTGTAACATACCCCTAGCACAAGTGAAAAACTTATATGTTGCATACAACAATTCCAAGAGGGAACAGCAACGCTCACTATTACAAATGGTTTTGCAGCATGCTGCCGTCAATTGATAAAAAATAAATCTCCGCTTCACAGCTGCTCTCACCGCTCCGCCTTTCATACGGCCTGCTCCAGCGCCTTTTGCGTGGCGATCTCCAGGTCTTGCCCCGTCACATCCCCCCCAGGATTGGACTCCATTCTGGAAAACAGCTCGCTCATCATTATCATCAGCTCTCGTGGGGTGTGCAGCTTGCTCAGCGAGCTGGACAGGTCCTCAGACTTGACCGCGGTGAAGAGATCCGCGAAGCAGGAGGGGCGCTTGGCGTGCGCGGCCGCCACCACGGCGTCTGCTGCCGCAGATGACTGAATGAGCCCAGCGCTGCTGTCGTCGCCCAATGCCGCTGCTGCCTGCGAGAAGAAAAGTAAGGAGAAGGGAGGGTTATGAATTATGAAAAGGTTATGAATTGTGTGTAATAAAGAAACAGGGTGTTTCAAAAATAACGCGAGAGGAAGAGAAAGTAAAAACAAGGGCCTAAATTCATATATATATTTTTAGAACTAATTGTTGAAAACTTGGATGAAGAGGAAATATTACAATTTTTGATGTAGTACGAGTGCTAGCAAAACCCAAAATATAAACACTGCCCACCTGCCGCTGTGCTGCCAGCTGCGCCGCCAGGAACCGCCGCTCCGCCAGCTCCTCCAGCTGGTGCCTGCTCCACGTCAGGTCCCGCACGTGGTGCCGGTCAAATCGCGCCTCTTTCAGCGTGCGGTCGGTGTTCAGATCCAGAGCCAGCCGGCTGTCTGGAAAGAAAATATGGACCCGCCCAAAATTGAGCAAATCGTTGCGGCAGGCCTCGCGGGCGAACGCCTTCATGGCTGAGGGGAACGTCACCGGGTCCAGCAGCGTCACCTCATCGAAACAGTCCCCAAAAATGGCCAGAGACTCGAACCCCAGCAGCAGGAGAAGGCTGGACAGGCGCTCCAACTTTTGGTGAGCAGAAACGCCCAGCGTGAGGGAGCGAATGACGTCTGCGGTGTCGGAGGGGGCGAAGGTGGCGTCCAGGAGGGCAGCGATCTCGCCCAGAGGGCGGGGGGCCACTACGCGAATGGGGGACTGCACCGCTGCTGCCCGCTCCATAGAACGCCGCCTGCGGGAGCGCGCCAGCGCCCAGGCGGCGGCAGACCCCGCAACTGCAGCCACCGCGAGCGTGAGCTTCGGGTGGGCGGTCAAAAACGGCGCTGCGTCGTCGACTTCATCAATGAATCGCTCTTTAGCAGTGGTGAGGCTCCCCGCCAGGCTGGGGCTCAGCGACAGCAGGATCTTGCCGCCGGCGATGTGCCCCGCGAGAATCGCGGCGCCGCCCGCGATGGCGGACGGCGGGAACCGCGGCTTGAGCAGCGCTCTGCGCAGCGCACGCAGCGTGCCAGAGTCGCAGTCAGCGTAAAGGTGGGCCAGCAGCAGCAGCTGACGGGCGGCGCGGGGGTCGGCGGCGGCGCGGCGCACCATGTCTGCGCCCTCCACGCTGGACGGGTCGCTCATCTCCAAGGCCAGCTGGGTGGCCACGAAGCTGGCGATGCAGTCTGTGCGAGAATAAAAAGATTAGGTTTTTAAACAAAATTCGTATTTTTTCAAGGCGAACTAACATATAGTTCATGACGAAAAAAGACTCGTTGACAACAAATTCGTGGAGCTCTGAGAGTGGAAAAGGGTTGGAAACAGGAGGAGGAGAACGATGAATTCAAAAAAGTATGCAACTGCAACGAATGAATAAAATAACTAGTACAACGCAATACAACTACTGTTTTACCACTTCTTACCCACAAAGTCGGCCGTCGACCACGCGTCCGAAAACGCAGAGTCCCAGTTGCTGTCATTGGCGCCAATAGCCTCCTGAAAGGCCCTCAACCTGGCGGTGAGGTGCCCCGGCTGCGACAAATCGGCGATGAAATGCCCCCTGGAGCGGCCGGAGAGGCGGGCGGCGGCGATGGACTCGGTGTAGGCGCGCTGCATCATGAGCCGGATGGTGGTTTTGCCGGAGCCGCGCTTGCCAAAAAAGACGTAGGTTGTGGGGGAGGGGGAGAAGTCTCGCAGGTCGGAGGGGATGAAGAGGGAAACGTCGTCCAGGGCCCCCGTTTTCTCAGCTGTGCGGTCGCGGTAGCTGCAGGGGGAGAGGGCAGTGAGGGGGTGGAAGTGTTATTGCTTCAGAGATGGAGAAAAAAATGGGACTGTAGGGTGATAGAGGAGCATCACAGGTACAGCCATCTAGCGAGCTCTTCCTTGGTCGGGAAAAGACCCTAGGAGCAGCAGAAGCGCAAAGAAGAAACAACGGCATTGCCCTGTAGTGCTATGCACCCGTTGAATAAATATACACTGGTGTGGTGAGAAACAGGCGATAGGCACAAGAACAGGCTGACCACCGCTCTTTCTGCAATATACGAAACTTACGGGTTGTGGGCCAGGCCAAATTGGCGCAGCAGATCGGTGTGAGGGCGGGCTTGCGCCATTTTTTGTTGCGGTGCTTTGTTTCGGTGTAAGTCGAGGCCGAAGAATGGTTGGATTGAAACAGAGAGGTGGGGAATGCGAAAAACTGTTGGCTCGCCAAGGAGGAGATGAGTAAATTAGAACCAGATGAGATGGAGAAAAAGGGAGAAAACCCTGGCGGGGCGGGATATACAGTGGTTGGGCTATTGAGGTAGGTCCCAATTGTGGCAACAAAGAAGAAGAAAAAAATGGAGAACAGCTCTCTCTCACCAGCAGCCCAAAAAAAGGCGCGTAATAAGAGTTGCCCGAGAAAAACGGAATTTTGGCTTCCTGCGGCTCAGCTTCTGCTCTCAAAGCTGTCCACATCTCAACTATAGTCATACAGCTCTTTCGGAAGAGGAGCAGGGCCATTTTGTCCTCCTTAGTCTTTTCAGATTCTCAGTGGCGAATGAGTCGCTCGGAGATCCTTGACGACGTAGTGGTGGTGGTGGAACCTGCCAGCAGAATGCGACGAAATGGGAACGCTGAGCGCAGAGTGAGTTACATTCCCAAAAAATATTTCAATACTCGAGGATCACACCACACGTTCTTCCTCCCCTTCTGACCCCCTCCAAACCCCACTGTCCTCGTAGGCCGCCACGCCATCCGGCAGCCGCGAGCGCGCGCGACCAGCGGCAGCGACAGCACAGGCGGGACAACAGCAGCAGCAGCAGGAAGTGGAGGTCGTAGATTTGACATCAGACTCGCCTGGAGACGTGGAAATCGTGTCCAGTTCGGTGCGGCGAGCATCATACAGGGGCGTCAAGCGGCCGCGGGCGGCGCTGTCGCCGGCGAAAGCGGCTCTGCGGACTGCGGCAATTCAGCAGAGGGAGCCACAAGCCCCCGAGCCGCAGAGCCCAAGGGGGCCCAAGTGTGGCATTTGCCTGGAGTCTATGGGAGGAAACACGGGGCGGGCAATGAGCGCGGGAAACTGCGGGTAAGTGGCCTTCATTTTGGAAACGGCGGCGAGAATATAATTCTGATTTTTTATGGCGGTTTTCCTTTTCGCAGACACGTGTACTGCCGAGACTGTTTGACGGTGGCGGTGCGCGACACGAAGAAGTGCCCCACGTGCAGGAAAACGCTGCAGGTGCGGCAGCTGCACCCTGTGTACATCAGCTTTGAGTGAACGGTGGCGTGTGTGATGGCTGATAAATTCCATCTACTTCAGTTGCTGATACGTGCGACCTCCCAAAGCCCGTGCATGTATAATCCCTTTGCCTGCTGCTTCCTAGTATTTTTTTGATCCCCCCCCCCCGTTAGTGCTGCTTTTATTAGGAAGAAAACCTAGGTAGAATCGCCTGCTTCTTGCGCGGGCGCCTGTATCCTCCTCCTCTCCACGTACTTTATCACTGCTTCCCCAATTAAAATTCTCTGTGTACTTGTAACAGAAACAGAATTTGTCTCAACGCCTCGAAGTATTATTTTGAATAGGAGTTTACAGGGTGGCCATTATGCTGTCATCGTAGTTGATTATTCAAATGCCCAGCTTGGTGCGGCGCCAGTGGCGGCGCTTGGCATTGTACCTGCAGAGAGAGAAAGAAAAAAATAGGGATCAACGTCATGTCGGTAATGTTGTGAACTATGGAGCGGCGATTTAAAAATAAGGTGTGAAACGGACCTGATGGTGTTGTTTGTCCTGAAGCGGATCCAGGGGGGAATAGGCCTGCGCAAAAAAACAACCAGCAACCCAGTGAACAACAGAAGCAAAACGGCGTCAATCGAAACCACCCCCAAAAAATTGATGACCCCAGACCGGCGAAAAAGCTTCATTTGCCGCCGTGGAAGAAGGGAGAGCTGCAATAGATACTCCCCGCCGCGCCCTGCACCGTTCTGCCAGTGCGGCGCGTGCCCCTCCACACGGCGACCAAGACAACCCCAGCGGCACCTCCACCCTTTTCAAACTAATTCTCCTCTCCAAAACTCGCCTGTTCTGCTTGGCCTTCTTGGCCAGCTTCTTCTTGATGCGGAACTCCTTCTGCGACGGCTGCACAAACAAAAAAGAGGGGAGATTGAAAATGTGAGGCGAATTTTCCAAAGACTCTCAAAAGCCGCGCAGCGCTCAAAGCCGCGACACCGACGCAATGTTTATAAAATAACGAAGCGATTCCAGCCCCAGCCGGCCGGCTTTGGGCGCAGACGAAATAATTTATATTTGTGATGTGCTCGCCGGCGGCTGAAGCAGAACGCTGTTCAATTGCAAACGCACCATCGTGAACGCTCCTCCGCCTAATATATTGCCAAAGAGGAAGAGCTAGCAGCGGAGCGGCGAGAAAAAAGAGCGAAAATGCCAGGGACGAAGATTTGAAGCAGAAGCCAGCTGCTCATTCTGTTGCAAATTTCTCATTAATTTTATTTATAACGCAGTTTTAATGCCATAACGCTGCGATTTGGGTATTCAGGGCACGGAATCTCTCAAATTTTTTATTTCCATTTTGTTCTGCATCCCGACTGACCTGGCCTCCGCTTCGTCTCGGACTTATTTCAAATCTCTGAAGATTAAGACTGAATCTTTTATAAATTACCCGGTGTTTGCGGCCCTCATTCGACACATCTCGACAACAAGCAACACATATTCCACCGCTCTCTTCCGCCGCCCCTCAAACTCACCGTATGCTGGACACGAGGCGTGAACCCCGCATAGAGCCGTCGTTGCAAGGGACGTGGCCGCCATCAAGCGTCTTCTGCTGACCAAAGGCATGATCGAACGTGAAGAGGATGAGGGGCTCAACAACGTCCCCATGGCGGCAACTTTGGCCACGCTGAAGCCGTGTGCGTCAAGGCGGTGCCAGCGTGCAGCACGCTGCTATTCTTGCACCGCGCCTGTGTATCTTCTCGTTGTAATAATAATAATGCATTCGACACAATGACCGCTGCTGCAAGTTTCCGCCATGAAAGAGTCCCATGCAAGAGAAATTTTTTATCAATCCGGCATCTTAAGAGTTGTGGGTGTCTCACTTCATTTAGTTTCAGAATTTTGATCGGGGAAAGCTTGGTCTTTCTGTTTTAAAAGAAAATTGTAGTTGGCCAGCTGGCAGCATGTAGGCCTCAAAATCAGGTACACGCAGCCAGCTTTTAATATTAATTTCATATTTCTCGCAACGACATGCACAAACTGCACGTCAACCGGCCGTTTATTACTCCAGGCACGGCAGGCAGAAATTCGAAGCTACTAGATCACAACTAATCGAGAGATGGTTACTTTTCTCACACTGTACACCCTTATTCCTGCAGGCAAGACATCTGCAGTCGTCTCCTCTGCTCCCCTGAGACGGCTGCGCTCTTCTCCCACTGTGGTCAGAGCTGCAGGCGGTGAGAAAAACACCACCGCCAAAGAGCGCGAGCCGTGGGAGTTTGGCCGCTTTCTGCGCACCGTGCTCTTCTTCAACCCTCCCCCCACCCCCGCCCAAGTTGTGCGCACCATCGTGGAGCAGCCCCTCAAGTTTCTCAGCCCTCAAATGGAGACTAAAACCAGCACACTCGTCCCTCTCATAGGCGCGCCTTCCACCGCCGACTCTCCCGCCAACAACGTAACTCTGGTCGCTGGGGGCATAGAGCCCGGCAGTGTGGGCCTGGCTGTGGCAGCGCAGCTGCTGAAACAAGGCCGTAGCGTGCGAGCGCTGTTGCCCGACAGTTCAACTGTTTCTGCCGCTCAACACGCGTTAAAAGGCATGCCAGTGGCGCCTGGTGCGCGCCTGGAACTCGCGCCAGCGCCCTCAGCCCCTGAAACCGCCTCTGGGGTGCGGCAGGTTGTGTGGTGCGGGGCAGGAGAGGTCGGTGGCAACAACAAATTTGCGAAGAGCCTTCCGAACCTGCTGGCTGCCCTTCCCACAGACCCAGGCGCGGCTTTGTAAGTAAAGAAGAAGAAAAAACATGTTTTTTTTCCCTTCAAACTGTTGGCGCTGTTCCAAATTCTTCTCATTCCAACTCTTTTACATGGGTTTAATGGGTTTAATGGGTTTAACAGAAAGCTCACAATACTTTTTTCTTCTTTCTTCTTTCTTCTTTCTTTTCCTCAGGTACACACCAGACGGCGCATCCCCTGTCACGGAATGGGGCCCCGTGGACGACGTGGTCATGGGCGGCGCCAGCTCCAGCCGGTTTTCCATCCGCCAGGGCGCCGACGAGGGCGGCAGAGGGCCAGCGGGGATTTTCGCAGGGAGGGTCACCACCGCCAACAACGGCGGGTTTGCCTCGGTGCGCACCCGCACGCTGACCCCGCCCGCCGACTTCTCGGCGTACGACGGCCTGGAGCTGCGCGTGAAAGGTGACGGACAAAGGTAAACAAAAAAACTGACGAAAGTTTTTTTTCTTTTTTCTCACGAAGTTTTCTATATTTTGAACTGTTTTTGAACTGTTTTTTCATTAGGTACAAGTGCATTATTCGCACAGAGGCAGCTTGGGACGGCGTCGGCTACACCGCTTCCTTCGACACCCCAGCTGGCGGCGAATGGGCCACCATTCGCGTCCCCTTCTCATCATTCGCCCCCGTCTTCCGCGCCCGCACCATGCCGGGCGCCCCCGCGCTCAACCCCGCCAGCATCTGCGCAGTGCAGTTGATGCTGTCAAAGTTTGAATATGATGGCCGGCTTAACCCCTCCTTCAGGGAGGGCCAGTTTGAGCTTCCCTTGGGCCACATTCGGGCCTACTTAGCTGAGCCTTCGGTGCCCCGTCTCGTGGCAGTAGTGGCCACGGAAGAAAGCCAGAGCACAGCAGGCAGTGCCGATGTAGGAGGGGCTGCAAAACAAAGCGGCGTGCCGTGCGCTGTGGTGAGCGTGGGGACGCTGAAGTGTGATGGGGCGCCGGTGGGGGCAGCGGCGTTGAAGGTGGAGAAGGGTGGGGCAGGACGGGGCAGCGTGAGCACGGCGGATGTGGCAGAGCTGTGTGCGTCGTTGTTGCAGCAGCCGGGGGCGGCAGGAGCCACTTTTGGTGTGTCAAGCGGCGTATGAACGACCTAATTAATTTTCTCGATAAGAAATGGCGCATTATATTATTATCAAACGTTTTGAGGTTTCTTTCCATTCATTTTCCCCATTTCATTTTATTCCTTTCCTTCTTTTTGTGTTCTTTTCTGTTCTTTTCTGTTCTTTTCATATCAGAGAGGATGTTTTAAACCATTTTTATTGGTTTACTTTAATTAGAGGCGATTAGGCGAGATAAAGATAAAGAGCAGCAGTGAATGCGTCGTCGTCAAAAAGGGTCGGTCGGAAAACAAAGAAAAAAGTAAAGGGTAGTCAGTATGCTCTCAAAGTCACAGGTCAAGATAAGGCAGGCAGCAGTCTGAGGCGAGGGAAAGAAAGGCAAGGAAAAGAGGGTACAAAGAAGCACATTATCGACAGGGAAAATGCATTTTTCACCATCGATCGTTTAGACCAAAAAAAAAAAGCGGCGGGCTGAGGGAGAAGAACTGGGGAAAGAAGAAAGGCGAATGCCCCCACCCCAGGCTTAGCAAAGTTTAGTAGGACGCCACGCCTGCCACGGGGCCGCGGATTCGCCGCGCCAGCTGCATGTCCTTGGGCATGATGGTCACGCGCTTAGCGTGAATGGCACACAGGTTGCAGTCCTCCAAGAGATGCACGATAAAGTCCTCTGTGGCCTCCTGCAGCGCCAGCAGCCCCTCCGCGGTCCACCTGAACGGCTCGGGCGCCACATTGTTAGTGATTTCCCTTACCAGGCGGGCAAACGGCAGCTTGCGAATCAAAAGCTCCGTGCTGCGCTGGTATCGCCGGATCTCCCGCAGCGCCACAGTGCCTGGCCTGAACCTATGCGGTTTCCCTGCAGTGTCACGCCCGAAAAGAGTGATTTTGCAGCGCAAATCTTGAAAAAAATCAAGTCAATTTTTGAGAGGGACACGCAAAAACGTACGTGGCTTGGGGACGGGGGTCTGCGTTTTGAGAGGAGGCCCCTTTGGAATTTTACTGGATGACTTCTGCACCAGGAATTGAGGACACAGCGTGAAAAAATGTCAATTAGATTTTAAGACCCCCACCTCGCTCCTCCAACAGGCGTCCCCCACCGCGTCTGATGGCCCCAGTTTCTCACCGGGATTTTTTTGCTGCGAGCCATGGCGCCTGGCCCCTCCTCTCCAGCTGCTCAAGCGCGGATGCCACCAAAACAGATGTGTTCAAGCGTGCCCTGGGGTAATTCAGACCCGCGGTTGGCACCCGCCAGATGATCGATCGGCGACTGATTATTAAATTCAAATTGGGAAAACAGTCTCGCGGGGGCGTTTGCAATGATGGGTGTGAGAAGCCGAAGCTGGGGCAGTCGCTCTTTCTTCCCATTTTCCCGATCTCTGCCTGGCTGGATTTTCATTGCCTATTGCTACAGAACAGTTCAGAGGCGCCATCTACTGCATCGTAGGCTCCCTTCTTCAGGGCGGCGCCAGCCTCTAGTAAAGCCTGCCATGCCGCTCCAGCCTCAGTTTCGCCGCCATTTTTATCAACGCCTGCTGATAGCTCCATCGTCACCTCTTGAAAAATCGCAGATCTGCTCACTTCGATGTACCCCAAGCCATTAAACAGCTGGCGCGACGCCGCGTTTGCCTCCGCAATCTTGGCCCTAAATGTTGTAACATTCTGCAAAAATAAAAATGTGCCCTTTTCGAGTGAAGCAATATTGACCAGTTCAGGGTTTTGCGGCAATAACTAAAAAAAATCGATGATTTCATGGCATTCAACAGATAAACTCTCTAACTCCTTTTCTCACCAATTCGGTCGCTGCATAAATCATGAACAGCGTTAGAGCTTCTCGGGCAAGGCCCTTGCGTCTGCTGCGTGGTTCCGCCACCATGATCTCGATTTCAGCAACGTTCGGGTCATCGTGGTCATTAAAGAAGAGATTAACATCCCCAGCCATGCCTACAAATTAAATAAATTCAAAGCTAAGGAAAAAACATCCTGCTGCATGGAGCTCTCTCTTAATGCAACGCACCTCCTCTGTGGCTCCCAGTGCCTTCGGTATCGTCAAACTCTGGGTCCAGCAGGATAAAGGTGCACTCTGCGACACAGAAGCGAGGATTTCTCAGTGCCATGGCGGCGGCAGGCGGACCTTTATTTATCTAGGAGATAAATAACTTACTAGATTCGTCTTCCATCCATGACTGTTGCATCTCGTACTCTTCGTCCAGGGTGAGAGGCTCAGAGGCCGTAGCCTCCTGCAGAGCTGGGTCTTGCTGCTCAAAATCAAAAGATAAAAAAGAGAAGAGTTGCGGTTCAGGAGGAGGCATTTCGGCTCTGCAGCTGCCCTGATCATTTACATCCCCATCTCACCATCCATTCGTGGTATCGCTGCACGTGCTCTCGTCGATATGGTACCAGGATTACTCGATCACCGGAGAGAGTTAAATTGGAGTTGGCGCGCATCACTGCTGCTGCTGCTGCTGAATTAGAGAAATAGTTTGGTGCTTGCGATACGTGCAAAAAAGGCTATTTTTTCCTCGTTTGGATGGTCTTTTGCTGCTGCTACGCCTGCTCTCGAAGAAGTCGTTAAATTTTCCGTTTTGGGGCCATGTCAAACATCTAGCTATTTAATACCTCTTACATTGATCAAGAAGAAGTGGGTCTCACGCCGCGAAGTGCGTTTGCCCGTTGGTGCGACTGACCCCAACTACCTTTACATTTTACCCGAAAAAACACATCCACCACCCAACTCCGCCCCCACCCCATCGCTGCCGAATACGTTGCCATGGAGGTGGAAGAGGACGCGTTGTTGCCGGACTTTCAAGCAGACTGCGACCTGGGCCCTCCCCGCATGTCTCAAGAAGTGCACCCACAGTGAGTGAATTTCGCTGAGCTCTCCCGCCAAATAAATCACATTTATTACAACCAACCGCACCCCGCCGCAGGAACCTGGCGGATCTGTTCGCTGAGGACCCTGACTGTGCAGCCCAGCCCGAGGCCCCTAAGGTCCCTCGCTCCCTCGCCTTCGCGGGCGCCTCAGTCGCCGACGACCTCGAGCTGAAGAAGCTGCAGGTCTTCGTGCGCATCCGTCCGTCCGCCACCGACGGCGCCCCGCGCTGGGATTCAGAAAACTGCATCCACGCCAGCTCCGAGCACAGCCTCGCCATCGCGGCGCCTGAGACCTCAATGGCCTACCGCTCAGGCGATCGCGGTCAGACCTTTACCTTCTCTCAGGTGTTCGACGCAGAAACCACCCAGGAGGCGTATTTTGCCGCCACCGGCGCTCCCCTGGTGGAAGACTTATTACGTGACCCCAGGCACAATAGCGTGATGATGGCGTACGGGATTACCGCCGCAGGGAAGACCTACACCATCGAGGGCACGAAAACCGCGCCAGGGGTGCTCCCACGCGCGCTTTCAGCGCTGTTTGCTGGGTTGGCGGCACACACGGATGCTGCTCAATTGGCCGTGCAGGTGTCGTACTGCGAAATTTACAACGAGGCGGTGTTTGACCTGCTGGAGGACCCTGTGGGTGGGGGTGTGCCCGCTAAGCGCCCCGCGCTGCGCCTCATGGAGGACTCGAAAGGCCGAGTGACGGTGGCTGGGCTGTCTGAGGTAAGCAAAAAGCTGGCTTTATTATGTCATTTTATGTCATTTTATTTTTTTTATTTATACTTTATTATGTCATTTTTTCCTCTGGGAAGGAAATAAAGTACCTCGATTCCTTTAACCACACTTTAGAAGTTTTTTTTTGTTTTTTTTTAATGATTTTCTATGTTACTCGTGTTTTTCTTGCAGGTGGCAGTGGAGACTGCGGAGGAGGCGCTCGCGGTGCTGCGCCGCGGCGCCAAGCACCGCCAGCGCGCGGAAACTGGGTTGAACTACTCCTCCTCTCGCTCACACTCCATCTTCGGAGTGAATTTGGTGCGAAAGACGACGGCAGAATACGTAGAAGAGGAAAGCGAGCCGGAGCAGAAGGTGGAGCGCCTGGGGCGCCTGGCATTTGTGGACCTGGCTGGATCTGAGCGTGCTCAGCGCACAGGCAACGTCGGAATCAGGCTCAAGTAAGACAATTATCCATTTATTACAATAATAATAATAATAATATTGTGTCGATTATTTCAGCTTGTTTTACTGATAATAACACTCTTCATTTTGATGGTAGGGAGAGCGTGGCGATCAACTCATCGCTGATGACCCTGGGTCGCTGCCTGGAGGCGCTGCGGTGGAATCAGCAGCAGCAGTCGGTCGCACGCACCGGCGCCGCCACTGCCCCGCACCGTGTTGTGCCCTACCGAGAGAGCAAAGTGACGCACCTTTTCCGGGACGCGCTGCACGGCTATGGGCGCGTGGTTCTGTCTGTGAACGTGTCGCCTTGCGCCAAAGACTACGACGAGACCTCCCACGTGCTGCGGTACGCTGCGCTGGCGGCGCAAATCGGCACGCTGCAGCAGGCGCAGGCGCCCCGCCGCACCATCAAGGCCGTGTCTCCTGGCGCGATGCGCCGCGCCAAGCGGAAAGCGGCGGAGAAAGCGGCGAAAGCGGAGGTGGAGCGGGCCAAGAAGGCCAAAACTGACGCTGCGGCCGAGAAGGAAGATAACGAGGTTGCTGCCGCCGCTCTTGCTGCTTCGGAACTGCTGGCTGCTGCCCAAGCGGAGGAGAAGGAAGACATGGGTGAAATGGAAGAGGAAGATGACGAAGAGGAGGTGGTGTATGAGGTGATCGGGCGGGGCATGCTTTCTTCCGACAATATGCCTGCTGCGCCTGCTGAGCTGGACGACAGTGAGGCAGTTGACGCCACCCACGAATCTAGTCCCCTTCATCAGCAAGAGGGAGCTCTGTTTGAGGAGGAGCACGAAGGGGCTGGCAAGGCGGCGGCAGCAGCGGCGATGGAGGAGGAAGAGGAAGAGTTCGATGGCACTCCCTGCACGCCGCGCACGTATGAGGATGAGGATGGCGAGGGGGATGAGCAGGCGGATGCGGCCTACGCGGCGCTGCAGGAGCAGGTGCAGCAGCTCATCAAAGACCTGCAGGCAAGCTTTTTTCCTTCGGTGTTCAATTCATCGATTTTTATTGTATAGCCTTGTTTTGGAACTTAAATTAAGATATTCTTCTTTATTATTTTCTTTGTTGGACTCTTCCAAGGAACGCTCTCGTTAATGCCCTTGTTTCAAAATCCATTGCAGGCAGCAGAGGAGAGGGCGGTGCTGGTCGAAGCTGAAGTGCGCGAGGAGGTGGCTGCCGAGATGGCAGGCCTGCTGAAAGGCATGGAAGAGAGCTACCGCGAGCGTCTGGCCGCGGAAGTCGCAGCTGCCGAGGCTCGGGCGGCCGCCGGGCCGGCTAGCAAGCCGCAGCGCGGGGGCCGCAAAAGGCAGCAGCAGCAGCAACATCAAAAGGCCGCTGATGCTGTCGATATGTCTAGTTCGCAGGAAGAAGAAGAGCGGGCGGCGACGGCGGTGCAAGCTGCCTTGGCAGCAGCGGAAGCAGCCGCGACAGCGCTGAGAGAGGATTTGGAGCTGCAACGCGCAGAGGCGCGCTCCCTGCAGGAGCGTCTGGCGGCGGTGGAGGCCTCCGCCCGCGCCGACGCCGAGCGCGCGGCTGCAGAGCTGGAGAGCGAGCGGCACCGCGCAGCATCGCTGTCCGCCGCTTTGGCGGAGCTGCGGCGGCGCAGCGAGGAGGTGGTGGAGCACCGCGTGCGGGAGGAGGTCACCCAGATGGGCGCTAACGTGGCCATGGAGATCGAAATGGCGGAGCACCAGACCGATCGGCTGCGTAAAGATAACGCTTCACTGCGGGCGCAGCTGGGGGCGGCGATGGCGGCCCTGCACGGAGTTTCCAGCCCCTCGGGGGCGTCTCTGCTAGCGCGGGTGGCGGCGGCATGCCCCCCAGGGGAAGGCTGCGGCGCACAGGGCACCCCTCATGAGGTGGCGTTGGCCCGAGCTCGCCAAGGCGTGGCGATGGAGGAGCGCAACGAACGCGCGGTTTCTCCGATCGCTTTGGGCGGCAAACAGCAGCAGCACCGGGCGCCTGGCAGCTCTGGTCCAGCTGTTGCCAGGGCGCTGCCTTGCAGTGGTGGCAAGAGCGGCGGGTCTTCTCGCTCTCGCTCTGGCGGCAAAAAATCGCGGTTTGCGGAGGAGGCCCAGCAGACGCAGCAAGTGGCGAATGAAGAAGCGGTAAACATCGTTGGTGAGATGTGCTACGATGGGGACGACGACCAGCCCATGCAGCAGCAGGAGGAGCTCGAGGAGCCGCTGCTGATGGAAGAGGGAGAGAGGCAGTCTGCTGACATGGCTGCTGCTGTAAAGGAACCTGTGGCGAAAGCAAAATGCGTCAGCGATGGCAGGGCCCCGCCTTCTCCCCTCCTTCCTCCTTCCGTTTCGCCTCCACCGTCTGAGGCCGACGAAATGGTGGAGGCTGAGGCGGAAGCTGCTGCTGAGCTTGGTGCGGTAGAGGGAGAGGAAGGGCGCTCTCCGCTGCCTGCTGCTGCTGCTGCTGCTGCTGCTGTTTCCGAGCCTGAGGAGTCCCTGCTGGTGGAGTGGATGAAGGAAGAAGGAGCCGAGGAGGGGCGCAAGAAGGATCCTGCCGATGATTATCTGCCTGTAGAAGACGCGCTGGCGGCGGCAGCCGAGGAGGCGACGGCAGCGATGGAAGTTGACGGCAGCGGTGACGAAAGGAAAGGTGAGGCAGCGGTGCTGGAGGGAGGAGAAGCAGCAAAAGAGGAGCCAGAGCCAGAGCCGGAGCCCAAGGCCGGCAACAACAAGCGCCGGCACAGGGCCACCCGCAAAGGAACGGCGTCGAGGAAGAGAGGAAAGAACAGCGGCTGTGCCTCGGCAGCGGCAGTAGAGGCCACCATTCAGGAAGACTCTCTTCCTTCTGAGAATGAAGAGGAGGTGGAGGTGGCTGACGTCGAGAAGACGACGAAAGAGGCATCTCCTGAGGCTGCGCCTGTGCGTGGGCGGCATCAGCAGCGGCGGCGGTTGCGGGGCGGCCGACAGGCCAAGCAGGAAGGAGTCTCCGCTGAGGCTGAAGACAGCAAAGAGAAGGCGGCTATCGAGAAGCCGAAGGTGGAAGTGGTTTCCCCGGTTCACGAGAGCCACCCCCCTTCGACTGTGGCAGGAGCGGCGGCTCGCAGGCGGGGCGGTCGGCGCAGGGCTGCAGCGGTGGCTGCGACCGTGGCCCTGGCTGCCACCGCGGTGGAGTCCCCCGAAGACTCTGCCGCAACGGAGCCTGACTCGCCACCAGCTGAGTGGGAGACTGAGGCTGGTGCGGTGAAGGGCAGCCGACAGGCGAGGCGGCAGCTGCGGGGCGGGGGTGGCAAGTTGGCGGCCGCTGCGATGCGCGCTGCGGAGGAGGAGGAAGGAGAGAGGGAGGATCAGTGGGAGAGTGTTGCAGGAGAGGAGCAGCAGGAGGAGAAAAAAGAGGAGGCTAGCGGCGGTGAGGAGCAGCCGCAGCAGAGGAAGCCTGCTGGTGCCGCTGCTGGAAAAGGAGGCCGAAGGCGGCGGCTGCTGCAACCTTCCAAGCCGCTGAGCTCCCAGATGCGTTCTGCGCTGGGCGAACTGGCGGCAGGGGAGGCGCCTCCCGCGAGCATGGTCAAGGCTGCGAAGAAAGGTGGACAAGAGCTGGCGGCGGCCCTGGGGCTGACGTCGCCTGGGGCGGCCAGGATCCGCAGCCCCAGGCGCACCAGGAGGTAGGCGGTTGCTGATGTTGAGGAGACGGCCTGAGGGCCAGAGCGTCTGCTGGCTTGGAAAATTAAATCGATAGAACTAGAGGAAAGAGAGAGAGAGATTTGTTTTGTGCATCATTACACATTTATTTTACACTGAAAATTAGTCGAAGCAACACCGTGGTTATCACCAAAATTTGTAAAGAGCAGAACTTGTTATCATTTATTCATCTTTGCGGCGGCTCACAGAGGTCTGTGCCGCCTCGTGAAGCCTTCCAACGTTTAAAAAAATGCATGAAATCAACTTGAGATGGATGGTTTTCAACAAAATTGCCGCAATGGAGAAATAACCTTCGTTAACAATGCAGCTGCTAGATATTCATTTCTTTCTCTTTTAACTTTACTTTTATTCACTCCTGCCGCTCTTTGGCGTTGGAGGGCAGCCCCGCAGCGTCCCTAGCTGCCAGCCCGATGGCCCCCCAGTCCAGGTGGTTGCCGTACTTTGCTTTAGCGGTCAGCAGGTGTGACATCGCCTGGTCGGCAATAGGCAACGGGCAGGCCAGCTCTCTGGCCAGAGTTTGCATGTGGGCCACGTCCTTGATGCCCAGCTCCACCGTGAAGCCCCCTCCCTGCAAAGATGCAATGGACGAAACGAAGAGAGGTAAGAAAATGGAGAAACGTCTGAGAATTTTTCGAGCAAAACAAAGTAAGAGAAATGCTGAATTAATTAAGCAATGCAATGCTGTGAGCGGCTGCGCAGCACTTGAATGAGTACAATTGATATAAAATGACAGGGTATATATAGAGTCAATTAATTCAACGCAAATCCCAGATAGCCGCTTGAAAAGCTTGCCTCTGCAGCAAAATCGCCAGTGGCGATTCGTCTGGCGTATCCACTGGGAATGGGGGCGTTTCCGCTGATGTACTGCAGCAGACCCAGCACCTCCGACTGCGGCAGCTCTGCTTTAGCCCCCAGCGCCAGGCACTGCGAGGCGATCTCAATTTGGCCCGCGATGTAAGAGTTGCCTACCAGCTTCATTGCTGAGGCAGCGGCGGCATTCGCTCCCAGCTGGTGGACCTGCATTGGTTTTGAAATTATCACGAGTCTAGTTATTTTCGACAGTCGTATTAAGTTAAAAGAAAAAGAAAAATCCCATACCAAGTGACAGGCTTGAAGTATATTTAAAAAATCTCACTTACGCCATTCTGAGCAAACGTGGTGCCTGCGATGCCAGCCACTTCCCTTCTCGCTTCCTCTGAGCCACCTGCCAGATAAGCGAGGAGGCTGCCGGTGGCAGCGGCGGCAGGGCGGCCGAAGACGGGGCAGTGGCAGAACGTCACGCCGTGCTCAGCGGCGATGGCTGCGAGGTAGCGTGTGGTTGCGGGCAGAACGGTGCTGCAGTCGACGTATGTGCGAGGCGGGCCCTCTTTGTCGCGATCCTACAGCTAGCTAGAATAGTGAAATTCTGTGTATGATTATATAAGAGAGAATAATTAAATCTATATAGCGGTAATTTTCTTGAAGGCTAAATACCTGGAGATAATCGTGGAAAACCGCCTTCAGGGCATCGTCGTTAGCCAGGCAGGAGAATGTGAGGTGGCAGGCCGCTGCGAGCACCTGTGGGTGGGAGGCTGCAGCAGCGCCGGCATGAGCGGCGACAAATTCGTGGGTCTTTGATGCAGTGCGGTTGAAGACCAGGAGGGAGCCGCCAGAGTGATGGATGCTTTGGCACATCAGGGCGGCCATGGCTGTGCATAGAACATCGACAATATTTGAATTGGTTGCAAGACGACATGTTTTTCAATCGGAATTCGGAATTAAAAAATTAGCAAACTTACCGGAACCCATGCCTCCGAGACCAATCCATCCTACAGTTTTGCTGGTTGCCATGTTGATACTTGTTTTATAAATGGTGTTTCTAAGGGGAATAGAACTCCGATATAGTGATGATGTCAGCACCCAGCATTAATGGGTGGCATTACAGCACCCATTTAATGTATATATGTCTAGTATATTGAAATGGTGCACTCGGCTGGGCCGGATTTAGTTTAATGTAATGCGGTATAAAAATTTGCTATTTAATTTGAAAACCATCCTTCTCTGCCGATTATCAAACCCTAGTACTTCCCTAACCAACTAAGCACGCATCATTTCATTAACATATCCCGCTAATCAGACCTTCTCCTCTCATCCCTGCGCTGGGAGTTGCACCGCCGCTGCCGCCACTCCGGCTGCCGTCACCTCTTCATTCTTCTTCGTCGTCTTATTGATCCAGTCTTGCCTGACCGCTTCCAGCGCGCGCGTGACACCCTCGCTCTGCTTTTTGGATACACTGAGCATGCCTGCAAAAATAGCAAAATTTTAACTGTTAGCCACCATCGAATCAATTCAGAGCTAAAACATAAGTACGAGTGTAAAAATTAACCCTAAAACTCGCCTCCACCCTTGCCCTTGCATCCGCCCACCATGATAGAGTTCTTGCCGCCTTCGTGCCCAATAATGAACGAATTCTTCCCGCCGTCGCCACGGCCCACAAGAATGGAGTTCTTCCCTCCCTCCCCACGCCCCAGCACGATGGAATTCTTCCCACCCTCGCCGCGCCCCACCACGATGGATTTCTTGCCGGCGGTAGACATTCTGGCCCCACTCGGCAGCACAGCAAACGACCCAGAGTAGCCGGAATCCACAGACCCTCCGCCTCGCAAAATGCCCTTCGACAGCTTCTTCACCACCACCTTTGCGCTGAGGGTGTCCACACCCGGCAGGAACACCGCTGCCGCTGCTGCGATGGCCGACCGCTCGGAGCACTGCGGATCGGTGGCCTGGATGGCGCGAATGACGTGCTCCCGGGTGCAGTCGGCCTCGTTGCCGGACTCCTCGTAGATGGCCACCTCCAAGGAGCTGAAGAACTCGATGCGCTCCTGCAGAAACTGGTCCCGCAGGCACTCTGCAAACTCGCCCTGAAAATAAAAGGAAAAGGGGGAGTCATTATCAAGTAATTCCAAACAATGAATACTAAACATTTTAAGGATAATATATATTGATGCAATTTGTTTACCTGGTTGAACTCTCGGTCCTCCTCGAAGATTTTCTTCCACTCGGCGGTGGATCCAGGCTGGTCGGTCTCCAGCGCCTGCATGACCTCGTCGAACCGCGCAGAGGTCTTGCCGCCGGCCTCGCCCACCCTGAAGAAGGATTGCAGCGCGACGCGCAGCTCGTCCTGCGAGAAAAAGGATACGAAATAAGAGAAAAATTTGAAAGGGACAGATAGGATAGAAACATAGTTGTAAGTAAAGCAATAATAGCTGAAATAATTCTTCAAGTGATCTTACCTTGGCGATGATACCCGTGGCCTGGCCTTTGGCCTTGTCCAGCGCGTAGAACAGCTCCTCCATGTCGATCTGGAGCTTCCTCTGCGCTAGGTACACCTCCTCCCTGATCTCCCCCGTCAGAATCCTGAGGAACAGCTCGCAGTCGGCATCCCACTGGTACAGCCAAAGCCCGTACAGGAAGTTGTACCCCAGCTGCAAAAAAGAATTAATAGAAAACAAAGAAACTGGTTAAATTTTAATGATGTTGACAAAAGAAATGCATACATCAAATACAAATATTCCTACCTCGATGACGGCGGCCACGATGCCGACCTTCTTCTGCAGGTAGTTGGCGATGAAGTCGGTGAGCTCCCCCGCCCGTCCCGCCGACACCGCCGGGTCGTTCATGCGCTCGTTCCACAGCTCCTTCACCAGCTTCTCGGTGTCGCGCTTCGACATGTGCTTGTTGCGCACCTTGCCGGAGTGGCGGAACAGCTTGGGGACCTCGTTGCCCTGGCCCATGCCGATGAGCTGCTCCTTCCAAGTGTCCTCTCCCTGGCTGGCCAGCATCTCCAAGTACTGCTGCACCGCATTCTTCTTCTCCAGCGCCGCCTCCTCCTCGCGTCGCCTCCTGGCAGCTTCGCGCCGCCGCTCCGCTTCCCGGTGGGTGGCGAGCTCGTTGAGTAGGGTGGAGCACTCCGCTTGCATGCGCGCAGCGTGGGTCTCCAGCGCGCGGTAGCGCTGCGCAGTGCTGCCTTGTGCACGAGACAGTGCCTCCGCCAGCGCTGCGGGCGGCGCGCCAAGCAGGCGGCCAGCAAAGCAGGCGGTGAGGTCGGCATAGAGCGAGGGAACTGCAACCTCCTCCTCGTATTCAGAGGGCTCGTCCACCTCTATAGTAACCACAGCATGTCCTTTTCCGCCATCAGAGGGGACGCTCTCGCCAGCAGGGGGATCCTGCAGCGGCGGCGATTCGACGCCATCAGCAGCGGCAGCGGTGGAGGGCTCAGTAGGAATAATGACTGCTTCTGGCAATGCTGGAGCCTCCATGATAGCGGGAGCTGTCAGAAGAGCAGCAAGCTCAGCGACCGGCATGTCTTTAATCTCAAGCAGCGCTGCCAGCGCACATTCCACCTTGTCTTCCTCGCCCAGCAAAGCACGCAGCTCATAGTGCTCTGGGTGTGGCCGTGGGGTGCGCTGTCCCAGCAGCCCTTGGGCCTCCTCCAGCTCTGCAGCGGCGGATGCAGCCTTTGCGTGCGCCGCCAGCTCAGCCTCGGCAGCCTTGGCCGCTGCTGCTTCCACCGCCGCTGCACGCTGTGCCGCCGCGTCCAGCTCGCGCAGGGCTTCCTCCAGGTCGCGCCGTAGGCCCTCGTTCTCTTCTCGCAGCTCTGCAGTCGCCAGTTCGATAGCCTCGGAGGGGAAAACAGCAGCAAGCTCGCTAGCAGGCTCGGCGGCAGGCAGCTTGGGCGGGGGCTCTGAGAGAGAAGGAGGGTCAGCAGCTGCAGGAGAAACAATCACAGGGGCAGGCACCGCTGCAGAGGCGGCAGGAACGACGGCAGGTGCGACATCTGCTGGTGCAGGGCGAGGCGTGGGGGCGGGTGCTGCTTTTTTCACAGGCAAGGGATTTGCGACGCGCTCTACCACGCCGAAAACTTCAATCGTCGGTGTCGCAGTGACAGGAAGCGCCTCCAATTGCTTTTTCTGCTCATCTACCGCCGTTCCCAGCTCTTTCGCGCGCTCTTCTGCTCGCTCCGCCCGCTGCCTCGCTGCCGCGATTTCCGCGTGCAACGCCGCCTGCCGCTGCTTGTTGGTCTTGCTGGCTGTCTGCCATGCCTCTTTCAGCACGTCAGCGGCGATGTCGTCGCCTCCGCTGTTGCCTGACGAGAGGTGTTCAATGACGTAAGCGATTGCCTGCTCGTACGCCATCGGCGCAGGGGCCAGTTTGGTAGAAAGTTGGTTCATAAGCTTGTGGTGGGATGGGGTGGGGGCTGCAAGCTTGTTAGAGCGCTCCATTTCCATCTGCACCCCAAACCAACCACTGCACCTATTTAGTCGACGGCAAAAAATTATGAAACCGATAATATAATGAGTTCTTCTCACCTGCATCCACCGCTGCATCTGCATCATCTCCTTCCGCCGATTCTCTTTGGCTTGTCGCGCGCTGAAGGTCAGCTCAGGGCGGGCTTTGGCGGCGGGTTTGAGCAGCTCTTGCATCGTCTGGCGGGACAGCGAATCCTCCAACGGCGCTGGGACGGCCTCAGCCTCAGCTGCAGCGGGGTCTTCCTTCTCCGAAGGCTTAGGGGAAGAGAGTCTCGCGCGGCCGTTAAAGTGCGATGGCAGGGCCGTGCTGGAGGGGTTTGGAGGCAGGTGAAGCAGCGCCCCTGCCTGCCGCTGCTGTTGCAGGAGAAGCGCCCCCGGCGGGGTGGCGGCCTTCAGGGTGGGAGGCGTTGGCGGCGTCATGAAACCATCCTTTTTTAGCGGCCTAAACTAGATCATTTTGCGGCACAGGCGCGAATAGTTTCCCCACTTGTGTGTTGAATTAATTATTTTCTATCCTAAATCTCGGTACCGCTTGCTGCACCCATGTAAACTGAGCTTAAAAGTTCATGGATTTTATTTATACACTTTAAAATCAAGACTTTGGGCCGAAATAAGGTGGAGCTGTCCTCTGTTTCTAAAGGTCAACGTTTTGGACTGTCGGGTTGACCGAGTATTATTTCGGGCTGTACCTGGGGTTCTGGCGCAATTAAACAGCTTAAAATAGAAAGAAGTAGTACGGAGGGGCGCAGCCCCCTCCTCCCTTTGCCTCATGTGCCACACCACTTGCCTGCTGCTTCCCCTGCTCGCTCCGGCAGCACCCTACTGTTACTCTCTCTATAAATATAATTCTTATTCATAAAAGAATAGCAAGCAAAGCTTGACTCTCAAAGCAGATGTCAAAATTTCAAAATCAGTTCAAGAACAGGTTTGTGCCAGCCAAAACAAATTTTACCTGCAAAGGAATCTTTTTTGCTTCTGGACTTTTAATAAAATTGAAAAGGGAATCTTTTCAGAGTGACAGCTCACAACAGCAACAGTTATGGTCGATTTAGAAGTGAGGCACTGCCACCACCACCCTCTCCCCGTCAATGGAGATTGACAAACCACCCCTGCAACCCCCTTCATCTCGCTTCCTCCTGAGTGCAGGTTACATTTGCCACTTTGTCGTGGAAAGGCTGGGTGGCAATTTCCCTGGTCCTCATTGGCTTTATTTGCATGCTGCTCGAATTGACCTCACCTGACTTTATCATGCTGGGGGTACTGGCTGTCATGGTAATGGCTGTCCACCGTAATTTACTGCTATTATGAAGAAACCTCGCCCCATTGGAATTGCGCCGTGACTCGTTTTTCATCATTTCCTTCCGCAGGCGGCGTTCCAGATCATGCCCGTCAAATTGGCGATTTCTGGCTTCAGCTCCCCCGGCCTCTTGATAATTATCAGCGAGTTTAACGATCTTCCGGTGTCCCACCAACCTGTCAACCTAATACATTCACTTTTTTTGCCCATTTCCCCCGCAGTAATGTTTGTCGTCGCTGAAGGGTTGATTAACACAGGCGGCATTGACTGGGCCATAGGAAAGATGCTGGGCCGCCCCAAGCACACTTCCGTGGCTCTGGTGCGGATGATGGTGGTCACGATGTTATTGAGCTCCTGGGTCAACAACACGCCGTTAGGTACAGGCAGCCTTGCTTGCTTCTTCAGTTAATATGCTTCAATCGAAGTAAATAATACTTCCTTCTCTAAGTATGTATCACCAATTTAACCGCCGTGCAGTCTGCATTATGATGCCCATCGTCATCACTTGGGCCTCCAAATATCGCCTTGACGCCAAGCAGATCCTCATCCCGCTCTCCTACTCTGCCCTTCTGGGGGGCGTCAACACGCTCATCGGCACGACCACCAACGTGTTCATCGCCTCCGAGTTCAACGAGAAAGTCACCAAACTGGGGTCCATTTATTACGTCAATGGCACCGCTCCCATTTCGCTCTTCAGCACTTCTCCTTACGCCATTCCGGTGTGCGTATGGGGCGCCATTTACATGGTGCTGGCAGCACCGTTTTTGCTGCCCCACGAGAGCGTGCTGGGGGGCTACAACTCCATGTTTAGGCAGTTTAGGGACAAATCAGGCACAGCGGCTTCGGGTGAGAAGCAGCAGCAGCAGTTCTTCTCATTCCTTTTTCTTCCTTTTCAGTTCCTCAGAATATTTTTGACTTTTTTTGTAGGGATGGATGATTACTTCGTCGGCCTTGTTGTTTCTGATGCCTCTCCCATCGTAGACAAGACCGTAGAAGAAGCGGGCCTGGACCAGCTGGATGATTTGACCATCTGCAACGTTCGGCAAGAGATTTGCGTTGTTTCTGATCCTCTGCTCTGGCAATTTATTGAGTGCTTGGCTTATCTTTCTTAACAAGTGCAGGCGGCATGGCAGAATGTTCCATGTGGTGGGGCCTGATTTTGTACTGGAGGCGCGAGATGTGCTCTTTTTCTCAGGTAGCTACATTCTCACTGGCCCCAGAGCATATTTGCCCTAGACTTAGCCGTTGTCTGCTACATCTTGCTGTTTTACGACGTCCTTGACTTGACTTTTATATTTACAGGGTTTCTAGACAGAGTGACACTTCTGGCGGCTCGTCTCGGCTTACAGACGTTTGACGACGCGGTTGAAGCTGAATCTGAGATGGAGCTAGGACTCCCAGAATCGTTGATCCAAACAGCGGTGCCCACGTCGGTGAACCCTTCGCTGCAGCTCGTTCGTGCCGTGGTCAGCCCTGAGTCGCCAGTAGTGGGCCGCACCATTCGCGACCTTGACTTTCGGAGTTCGTTCAACGCTGCAGTGGTGGCCATCAAAAGAAACGGTCAAAACATTGAATGGGGCAGCTCACAGATCGGAGATGAGCAACTGCAGGTAATACCATTTTTACACGAATTCATATCATTACCTCCCTTTCCCCTGCTAATTTTTGCGCTGCGCTCCCCCCTTGAAAATTTCCAGGCAAACGACACGCTGCTCTTGAACGTGTCACACAGCTTCTGGACCAATGAAGCTGTGAAAGCTGCGTTCGCCGAGGTCTCAAAGGCCAGCTCAGTCAAGTCATCCACCGAGTTCCTCCTGGCCATGGTTGTTTACGGCAAAAGCGGCAGAATGCTGCTGGCAGGTCGGTTTTTAGCGCATCTTTTAGACATTAGCTCCACTTAGAATTCATTTTAACTAACAGAAATGTGCAATTTTGTATAAATACAAGTAGGCAAGAGCATTGCGGGAGCTGGTCTCCGCCAAATGCCCGGCGCCTTTCTCGTCGCGCTGCAGCGCCGGGGCACGACCTTTGACGCCATCCCCCCTTCTGAGAAACTTCTCGAGAACGATATTCTATGGTTTGCAGGTAGTTTTTTTCTTTTTAAGAATAATAAAGTGGGGTTTCCCCTTCCCACCCACGCACTCATGTTCTACCCCATTCTCTGTCTTCAGTTGGGCCCGAATCTATTCGAATCGTACGCAACATCCCCGGGCTGCGGCCTTTGAGCGAAGCGAAGACGCGCAAGCTGCAGGAGATGCGGACAGTGGATCGCCGCTTAGTGCAAGTTGTGGTCGCTCAAAACTCCCCCATCATCGGTGCGCGGATTTTTCATGCTTGCCCTCACCTCACCATCATTTTCTCTTTCTTTCCTTTCATGCTTACCTCTCCTCCTTTTCTTCCCATTATTTTTGCAGGACTTTCTCCCAAAGAAGTGAAGTTCAGGGAGAAATTCAATGCTGTGGTTGTGAGCATCGGGCGCCAAGGAGAAAGGATTCAAGCACCGCCTGGTGAGGTTGTGTTCAGGGCTGGCGACGTCCTGCTGCTGGACACTAGCTCTGGATTTTTCAACCGAGTCTTCGGCTCCCCGTATTTCCTGCTGGTCAACGAAATTCCAAAAAGCACCCCTCCCAAGTAAGCCCCCAATCATGCTTCAAGTTTATTCATTTACTAACCATGCGGAAATACTGTGAGAAATGTTTCGAATTAATGCGCAACCGCGTACGTTCCTCTCCTGTCTCCCTCGCGCAGTTTCATTCTCAGCATCACTGGGCTGGTGGCTATTGTTGCTGCGCTTGCTCTGTACGTCGCTGGAATTCTCAACATTGTCGTGGGCGCAGCGATGGCTGCGTTTGCCATGATTTTCACCCGATGCGTCAGCGTGGAGCAGGCAAGAAACGCCATCCACTGGGACGTCGTCCTGGTGGTGGCAGCAGCCCTCGGAGTCTCAACGGGGATGGAGGCCTCCGGCGCTTCAGCGGCAATAGCAAACGCGTTGATACACGGCGCAAGGAGCGCCGGCGGCCAGGCGTTCATTATTTCCGCCGTGTACTTGGCAGCTGCTGTGGTGGCACTGCTAGTCAACAGTTATGCGGGCGCTGCCATTGTTTTCCCCATTGCTGCAGCAGCGGCTGTCAAGGACGGCATCGACCCCGCCATCATGGCAAGTGGATTTTTTCCCTTTATTATTCCCCGTGAATTCCCCGTGAATTACACGTCATAATTTTGCCATATTTATGCTGAAAACACTCAATAAAGATTGGAATGTTGTTTCGCAGGCGTACGCTGTCATGCTCGGGTCTGCGGCAGTATTTTGCAGCAGCTTCGGGTACCAAACAAATTTGATCGTGCAAGGCGCTGGGGGATACAGGAGTATGGACTTTATCAAATTTGGGGGGCCCATGCAGGTATCCTTGTCACTGCACCTGTCAATTTATTCATGGGCGGGTGAAATATTGACAACTCCCTTTTATTGCGATGATCACCTGCAGATTTTCCTCGCAATAGTTTCAATAGCAGTGCTTCTTTTGCGCGATTACTGGTACATTGTGTGGATAGTCACTGGAGTGGCTGGGACCCTGGTGCTTCCTATCTTCGAAATTCTGCAGTTCGGCATGTGAGTTTTTTTTTTCATCCTGTTTTATCGTCAACAGGCAAACTTTTGCTCGTAAATGTGTGTGTGTGTGTGTGCTTGTGTTTTAGTTTCGCGTATTTGGCTGTAGGGTACGCCATTTCAAGGGAAGCTCTGCTGTCATGACATCAGCGAGCTCGGCTGGCATTGCACCCCGGCAGGAAGGAGACCAAGCCTTCCTTTGAAAAATTACCTGTTGATATTTTTTTTGTTTTGTTATAGCATAAAGACCCCGTAAAACCGCCCCATGGATGTAGTTGAAATTTGCTAATGGAGCGTTGCTCGACTTTCCAGCTTTTTTTCCTTCCATTATGCTATCTTTGATATTTAATCCCAGTTTCTATATACATGCATGCATACTTTCTTATTATACTTTTATAGATAAACTTGGTTGGACAACGGATATAACTTCTGTCCACTCCAATTATGAATGTAATTACCGGCCCACCACGTCGTTGAGCCAAAAAGCTGCTGCTTTCTGCATTGGAGAAGGGGATGAGCAGTTCTGCTGCGATCTCTACGAATGCGAATGCGAAACCCTTCCGAAACAGGTCTACTTCGAAATAGAGACACGTCCCTACAACAACAACCAAAAAAAAAACAAAAAAAAAACAAGGGGGATGACTGAAGGGGCAATAAATTGCCCCTGTGGAAAGGGGGGTGAAGTTTTAGCCGATCCCTGATGCTGGGGCAGGTGGAGGTGGAGGTGGGGGGGCGTGTGGAAGGCGAGAGCACCTGTGTCTTTGAGTGGATATTAGGCTGCTGTTGTAGTTGGCTGTGAGGACGTGGATTTTACGTACTGTGGAGGAAAATTCTGTGTGGTTAGGCCACAGTCTGTTAGCACAGTCTGTTAGTTCGGCAGGGCCTCGCTGACCACTAGTTCGTCTGTTGCGCTCTTTACACGAACCAGCGTGCGATGTTCGGCAATGGCGGAGCTGCAGGGCCCAACGCCATTGAATTTAACAACTTTTACCTAGGAAATATGGTGCAGCAAGTCGCCCAGCTGGCCGCTGCAGGCGGCGCAGCTTGGGGGCGTGGGGTCGGTGTGAACCTGCCGCCGCAGCAGGCGCAGCAGCAGCAGCAATTTGATGCCAACAATCCCAGGCCGGGTATGCGTTGCGTTGGGTATGGGGGGTTGGGTCACTGGGAGAGCGATTCGGTGTGTCCGCACCGGCAGGCGCTTCTGCAGCAGCAGCGGCAGCGGCGGCAGCAGATGCAGCAGGATTAGGAAGAACAGCAGCGGCGACGGCAGCAGTAGGGGGTTGTAGGAAGTAAAGAGTTCTGCATTATTATTTTTTATTTTTTTATTTTTGAATAGTAGCGGTGGTAACAATTATGTTTGGTAACAGTTATGTTTGTGTATGTTTCAGACTCAAGAGGAATTAAACAGGTAAGGCTCTCTCAACATTCTGCAGAAATGGCCAAGCGACAGCTCGCAAGGTACCAAAATGCCACGTCAATTGTGAAACGGTTGAGAAAGTTGTTGTGTATTGCCATACACCGACACTGTAGCCGGGCACTCCATTAATGCAGACGTCTGAAAAAATGCGCGTGAATTCTATATGACATACACTTTATTTTGATTAAAAATAAACGTAACGTTCTATTTCTGATTCGCCAACCGGGCAGGTGGGGATCACATCGAATTTTTCAAGTCGATGTTGGGTCAAAACATGGAACTGACGCCCTCTCTACAGAGCGCTGGACAAGAAGAAGGTCGTTTCCAGGTGAAATAAGGATACACGGCCCCCCGGGAAGGCTGCTCCTCAGTAATGCAATTTTCCCCCTTTCCCTCGCTATTTTTTACTCATCGGCGACTTTCAGTTGGTTTGTTCACTCGTTTCGTTAATGCCGGAGTATTAAATTCATTTAACCCTCACTCTTCGTTACGCAGGCCACCCAGCTCTTTGATGCTGGCAGCATTTCTGCTAGGCCGATTGCTCCCTATGACTCCCGGCAGCTGAAGCTACTGAACGAGTTCATCGATGAGTTCATCAATGAAAACGCGGCGCCCAGCCACGTGCAGCCTGTGGCCGAGCAGCAGGTGGCGCCTGCACCGCTGTTAGTGCAGCAGTTTACTTTCGATACTGTGCCAAAAGGTCGAGCTCGAGCCGAGAATTGGCCTCCTCTTCAAAATCGCTGCCTGTCCCTTCAAGTGCGCGTGAAGCTACACTCCACAGCGGCGGATTGCGAAAGAAGTGCATGCTGAAGGGGAGGGAGAGCGTGTCGCCTCCTGCCGCTGCCCCGTGCTCTGGGCTCTGCAGGCTTGGGCTGGCAGATGTATGCGCTTTGCTGTTCCGAGCAGAGCCCGAGCAGGTACCAGCGCCCGTGCTCGATGAAGTTCGCACTTTAATGGCTGCTCATGTGAGTAGACAAAATCGCATTTTTTCGCTCGATAATGTGTGTTTTTCTCCCTGCTTCAAATAAGATCTTTCCTTCATGCAGGATTTTGACCAGCTGATTTTCTTGGCATCTATGTGGAATTGCAATCCCAACTATTAATGCAGAGGACTGGGGATAGACACCCTCTGCCCAGTAGTCACTGATGTTTCCAGCTCATTTTCCCTCGCCCTGATTTTAATCATTACAAGAATTTCTTTTTCCTTTGCTGTTACCGCTCACTTCTTATTATATTGCTGTTGCTCATAAATTATTTTTTCGTTCTTTTGTCTTCATTATTACTTTCTTCAGGGCTGCAATATCATAAGCTCGTCTGTCTCCTCGGAATGCCGCTGAATATTCGCTCGTTTGACTTGATTATTTTCTTCAGCCCGAACATTTCCATGTTTTTAATATTAAGCTTGTATCAGTTCATGCTGGTAGAGAGCGCTTCTTAACGAATGTGACAATACCCTGCATGAAGGCAGCATGCCCCTATTAAATATGTTTTTGCCTCTTTTAAAGTCCTTCCTAGCGATTTTAAGACCATTTTTGCAGTATTAGTAGTAATAAAAGAAATAATGTGGCTCCTCGACCATGTAATTTCCAAGCATAAGCGTAATCGAGAAGGACGCTGCATGCCCTACCCCTGAAAGCTTCGCGCTGTCTCAGCTTGGCCGGATTAGTCTGCTGTGCTGAACCATCTAGCAGGAGCCGCAATGTTACATACAGGCGAGCTTAATTCTCCTCGGAGCATATCGGGTATATGAAAAAAATACAGGCTTAAGGTTGTTGTCACCTTGAGCCATGGTGCTTGCACACTCGTTTTGTTTTACATGGCTTGTTTATTACTATTACTATCCACGGAACAATAACTTTGAAGAAGAAGAAAAGAAGTTTTTGAAGGAAAAAAATAGAGTTTAGAGAGAGAAACAAAATTCCGTCGCTTGTGTCTTCCAAATGGGAAAATTTCAAACGAGAAGCAGAAGAAATGGGAGAAGGCGCTGCAGCTATTAGCCAATTAATCAATTATTACTCTGAACAGCCCTTGAAGATGGTACAAACAAATTGCTGAAGTTTAGGGCTCGTGGAAAAGATGAAAGTCTTGTGTGCAACGGTGAAAACAAAATCTCGAAATGGAAGAAAATTTGAAGAAAACGAGGGACAAACTACACTAGCAGCATACTAATCTAAGCTCGCTTTTAAGGATTTATCACAAAGCCCAGTCTGCAGCCCACACAGAGATCGAAACGTGCTGAGGTCCAAAAGGCGCTTTAATAAGTTCAAAACTCTCAGAAACGGTCGGCGCGAGGACTTTTGGGTACGATACGAACAAATAGTACTTCCTTCCGGGGTTCAAGCTGCCCACCCTGCCCTTGCACTTCAAACCAGCGCATGAGCGGACGCTCTTCATGGCATACTCTGACGGCGGCGGCGGGCAGAACTCGCAAAAGCCTGATTTGAGGTAATTTGTATACGCCTTGTACTGCTCCTCGTCAAGCAGGTTCACAGTAAGTTCTGATTCGCTGCGGCGGCGGCGGGTATTGTCAACAAACGGCTCCATGACTGCCACCTCCCAATATGCTCCTGTCATGTTGGACAGCTCGGGCGCTTCGAAGGATCTGAATTTATACGCGCCGTAGGTCGGGCCAAGCCAGGGGTAGAACGAAGAGCCAAAGAGGATGCGGTTGGCTTGAATCGCGAGCGACGAAACTTGATCGGAGCGCCCCAAGTAGCGGGGGCTGTCGGCGATCCAAAAGGGGTCATCGCCCCTGCCGTCTCTGCCGTTATATCTGCACACATTGGATGTTGTGGCCTCTACTGTGATTGTCATCCAATTCATCTGCAGCGTTTTGTTCCACTGCTTGGCAAGGGCAGCGTCCTGTAGAACAATAGAAGAGGGAAGCGGAGAGCAATTTAATCTTAGGAAAAAGCAGAAATCAGCAGAGAGAGTTGGTGTGCAGCATAAAGCTGCTTATATATTTGAATCATTCGGAAGCATGAAACCTTACCATCGTGAGGAAGTCGTAGGTCATGTACACAGTGGAGAAGCGCGGGTCTCCCACGTACTTTTCAGGCAGCGACAGTCGGGCCCTGCAGAAGTTGGGAGCGCCATTTCCGCCCATCACACAGTTTGAGGTCGGCAGCCCCGCCTTCACCAAAAAGTGATTAGAGGGGTTCATGTTGGCCACGGCATGCCAGGTATTGACCTTGGGCGGAATGCTGATTTTGAAAGAGATTTTGCAGTCGTCGGGGCCCAGTTTGAAGCCATCATAGGCAGAAGACCACGAAGGAATGCCTCGGCTGTGCACCAGCTCAGTCACGCGGACTCCGTCGGCCAGCTCCTCCCGCCACCTGCACGAGTTCTTGATGCCACCAAAAGTGGGGGTTTCCTCGCGCACGCTTTTCAAGCAAGACGCTTTTGTGGTGAGAAGCTGGCAGGCGGCGTTCTCTTCAGGAAACTCCGAAAACCCCCTGCAGATGCAGCACCCAACAGCGTAAAAAATTAGAAAACGAGGTATCGAGCGGGGAATGGGCAGCGCACAGATGTTGCCGCCTCACCTGCAAGAGGTCGTAGTGATCGAATCAGCCAACGAAAAGGCGCTGGCCAGCAACGCCAGCAGCAATAGTCTAAGTGGTCGTGGGCCCATTTGGGACCATTTCAAATGGGACTTTGTTTTCATTTTTTGAAGCCGTCCAACTTAACTTGTGTCTTTCGGCGATAGACACACATTTTCTCCCGTATTGAAAAGAAGCTGACACTTGGCTTCTAACGAGGCAAGAGGCGTCTTCTGCACCTGGAAAGGATGAGCTATTGATATATGAAGCTGTGAGACGTAAAAAAGACGAGAGAGAAAATGATACCAAAACCAAACCGAACTTCGAAGTGGTCAATGAAAAAATCAAGTAGACACTTTACGCAAAACTTCAAAACTTACAGCCACTCTCTATATAATTTAAAATAGTGGCATAAATATATATACATAGGTAAATACTGGGAGATCGCTTCTTTCATTGTCACCGAAAAAAATAATCGGTGATTTCAAAATTTCGATGAATCATCACAAAATTGAGGAACTTAATTGAATAACAAGCAAGAAAAGCTAATTTCTAGGCATTAACAGCCACAGAACAAGCCTCTCGTGACAATTTTTATGCCGTGCACCCACCATCTATTTATGTTTGTGCGTTTGTGCAGCTGCTAGAATTAAGCAGGGGAGCGCAAACGGGCATCGGGATGATATTTTTCTTACTCATATGGTGACATTGTTCATGGGAGAAAAGGTGGAGGAACGGCCTGAGCTCGCTCTTTTGTGAAAGGGAGAATTAGCATGCATGGACCATTTTCGCAACGCTGCGTATTCAAAAATCCTCCCCAGGGGCAATGAACAAATGGAGCAGAGCAAGTACGCAAGGGCAAGAGGGAGAGCCAACAAGATAACGCGCATGCACATTGAACGAAAGAGGGTTTGGGGTTTAATTTAATTTATAGCCTTTCAATTTTTCATCTCATCTATCATCTTCGGAACGCTAAACATTTTTATAAATTAAATTTCAAATTCACCAAACATCAGCCCAGCGCACATTGCGCTGCCTCCCTTCCACCACAATCCCACAACATTTGTGTGATCAACTTATATAAACCACATATAATGCAGCTTTCCGGAGCATTTTCTGGGCCTAGGCACTTCACCAAAGCTCGAGGTACGCCCCTCCTCTTTCTAGCATCTCCTTCAAGTTTTTTCTCTTACCGCTCCCTACCACCTCATACTTTTAACCTCTGCAGTGGGCCCCTCTCTGCGCGCCTCCCCCCGCTTCCTCACTGCCCCGTGCCACACGCGCTTCGTCGCCCGCTCCACCCCTCCCGCGGCCGAGGAGACCGCCCCTCTGCCGCCTCATAACGAAGGAGAAGAAGCTTCTGAGACTACTCCGCTCGCGGTAGTAGCCACAGACACCCCAGAACTGACTTTTGTGGAGCGCTCTGGCCTGGAGAAGGCCTTCATCGCCTTCCGTCTCATGTTTGCCCTCCCTTGGCGCCGTTTCAAGGATGCTTCTGCCCTGTCAATGGTCCTTTCTGGCTCCATTGCCGAGCAGCCGCAATCCCGCTTTTCTTCCACCCTCTCGCTGCCCACCATCTGCGAGGCCCTGACCAAGGCCGCCTATGACCCCCGCGTCGCTGGCCTGGTCGTTAAAATCGACCCTCTGAGCTGCGGGTGGGCCAAAATTATCGAAATTCGACGCCACATTGAACTCTTCAAGCAGTCTGGCAAGTGGACTGTGGCCTACCTGGAGCGCGCGGGGGAGAAGGAGTACTTCCTGGCGTCTGCATTTGGCGAGGTGTACGCCCCGCCCTGCGCGTCGCTGTCCCTGCGAGGCGTGTCGGTCGCCGGTAAGATTTTTCCCGCTTACCTTCACTCTTTCTCTACATGTTCCTCTGAGAAGCACTGATGAAACCCCTCCAATAAGCGCATGCCCCACGGCATACACTTCTCCCTTTTTCTAAACACTTTCTTCCTTACTAATACTTTTTGTTACCGTCGATTTATTTATTTTCCGTCAGGCTCCTTCCTGCGCGGCGTCCTCGACAAGGTGGGCGTGGAGCCCGAGCTGCGCCGCATCGGCAAGTACAAGAGCGCGGGCGACCAGCTGCTGCGCACTGACATGAGCGAAGCCCAGCGGGAGCAGCTCACCGTCCTCTTGGACGACATCTACGACGGTTTTGTCGACGGCATCGCCGCCGGGCGCGGTAAAACCCGTGAAGAAGCGGAAGCCCTGCTGGACAGTGGGTGCTACGAGATGGAGGGCTTCGCGGAGGGCGGGTGGGTGGATGGCCTTAAGTATGAAGACGAAATAAATGACTTGATTAAAGAACGGACCGGCGGGAAAGACGATGAGCTGCGGGTGGTGCCGTTGAAGCGGTACCGGAAGGTGGGACGCAGCGCGTTTGGTTTGGATGGTGGAGACAAGGTGATCGCGGTGGTGAGGACCTCTGGGGGCATCGTGGGCGGGTCTGGCGGCTCCGGTAACAGCATCACGTCGGGGGCGGTGATCGCGCAGCTGCGTGCGCTGAAGAAGAACAAGAAGGTCGCCGCAGTGGTGCTGCGCATCGACTCTCCTGGGGGCGACGCGCTCGCGAGTGACCTGATGTGGCGGGAGATTCAGAAGCTATCCGAGGAAAAGCCGGTGATAGCGAGCATGGCTGACGTGGCGGCGTCTGGAGGGTACTACATGGCCATGGCGGCACGGAAGATCGTGGCGGAGGCGCTCACCCTCACCGGCAGCATCGGCGTCATCACAGGAAAATTCAATTTTGTGAGTTTATTTTCGGAGGATTTTAGTTTACTTTTACATAGTTTTATTTTTGGGGGTAACCAGATAGACTCATTTTTCGCCGCTTTTTTTTTTTCTTTTGCAGGCGGAGCTGTACAAGAAAACTGGATTCGCCAAGGAGACCCTCTCCCGCGGCAAATTCGCGCAGATGCTCGTCGAGACACGCTCCTTCTCCGAGGATGAGGAGCGCCTCTTTGACGCCGCCGCCACGCACGCTTACGAGTCTTTTCGCAACAAAGCGGCGGCCTCCCGCGGAATGGAGGTGGAAGCGATGCAGGAGGTGGCTCAAGGCCGAGTGTGGAGCGGCAAGAGAGCGGCCACCGTGGGCCTGGTTGACGCCATCGGCGGCGTCGCCAAAGCCGTGGAGCTGGCCAAAGAAGCCGCTGGCATCGATGCTGAGGAGCAGGTGCGGTTGGTGGAGTTCTCTAGGGCGCCATCTTCGCCGCTGTCGCTGCTGTCAGGGCTGACCGGCGCTGCCAGCCCGCTGGAGGTGCTGGGCAAGGTGGGGATGATGTGTATGGCGTGGGCTAGCGGTGGGGAGGGCGCGATGACTCCTGCGGCGGCGGTGGGAACTCCCGCCTTGATGGCGGCGTTGACGGCAGCAGTGGCAGGCACTGCACTGGAGTCGGAGGTGGCGTTGATGCAGGGGCTGGCTGGGGGCGCTGCGATGGCGGCGCTGCCGGAACTTGCGGTTGATGGCGTGGCTTCCAGGGCGCTGTTGAAAGCCGGAGGAAGCAGCGGAGGCTTTTCTTACGCTTCCAGTGAGCTGTTCCCCGACTGCTGACCTTATTTCTTTGACTTTTTACTATCTTTTACCTTTTTGCGGCTTTAATGACTGATTTTATTTGATATGAATTCTTTGGGGAATGAGTTTTGATGGTGAAGATAATCCGACGACGAAAATGAATATTTCTTCTTTTGAGAACAGCAAACGCACATGTGTCATAAACCATTGTTGCCGCAGAAAATTTTAATCAAATGCAAGCTACCGTGACAATGCAAGCTGCCCTTGAGCGTTGGCCACGCGTGGCTATGCCTACCTGTCGGCGGTGCCCATGCCCACCCCCATCGCCAGCAACTGCGGGTTGCTCGGCGAAAACGCCACAAATGCCTCCGGAGACGCGCGTCTGCTGCTGCTGGAGGGGCCTTCCACGCCGCTGGGGCTGGGGGTGTCCCTGAAAAGGCGCAGCTGCAGGGCTCTGTCGCCAAGGCGCTGGCGCAGCAGGCGCATCGGGAGTCCGCGACGGCAGAGGAGACGGTACACTCGGGTTCCAGTCGACGTTTTTTTTGGCGTAGACGCCCGATATGACGTCCTTGTCGGCGGGCAGGAGCTTGTCGAGTACACTCATTTACTCTATCGGCGCTCTTCCTTTTGGCTCAACCAAAATTGCTATTTAAAAAGCAGTTTTCTCATAATTTTCACTCCCACTATGAGACGGTCGCAACGGCGGCCGAGGAGGCGGTACACTTGGGTTCCAGTCGATGTTTTTTTTGGCGTAGACGCCCGATATGACGTCCTTGTCGGCGGGCAGGAGCTTGTCGAGTACACTCATTTACTCTATCGGCGCTCTTCCTTTTGGCTCAACCAAAATTGCTATTTAAAAAGCAGTTTTCTCATAATTTTCACTCCCACTAAATCCCACACACAAAGTCCTGCTGCAGCGTGCAACGAGACGTGCAGGTCCCCAGCCAGACCTCGCAGCCCCGCCAAAGCAGCCGCCACAATGCACACGCTAGCTGAAGTCCGCCGCAGTGCAGTAGAATTTGTTCCTCCGCTGTCCTTTCTTTCTCCGGCTGCAAAGAAACACGCGTGCGCCCCAGCCGCCAGCATCAGCGCTCGATCCATTGTCAGCAAAGGGCAGGGATGGGTCCTGCCAGAAGCCGCCCAGCCGTAGAGCCACAGCGCAGCAGGCATAGCACACAGCGCATGGATCAGCGTCCAACTTTCTTCTCTTCTTTGGATAGAAACTGAAGAAGAGGAGGAGGCTATGCGCCAGAGCAGCAGCGGCAGCGCTGCCAAGGGAGGCATCGCGGGGTGGGCTGCTGTTGAAAGAAGAAGCAACAACACTGTTATTGCCGTCGCCGCCATTGGCGCATTTTTCCATCTTTTCCACGACGCGGCAACCACTTTCGTAGGTTTCCAGCTCTGAATGGATCTAATTAATGCTGCAATCGCAGCTAATACCCAGCTTAGCACGCCCAGCACGCTGCCAGCTGCACTTCCGATGACTACAACCTCTGCTGAAGACAAAGGAAGCCAAGGCAGTTGGCTACTGAGCGCAAGCCAAGGCCAGATAGATGCCGCAGGCAAGGCAAACGCCGGGAGAGCGAGAGAAAGGGCGCGGTAGGCGGGGCTGAGGTCTTCGTTGACTGAGCGCCGCATGCTCAGCGCGAGAGCGACCGGGATCAAAGCGTAGGCGTGGTAACGCAAGGTGTACGTCAGCCACGCGCCAACGTCCCAATTTAGCCTGGAATCAGTGCAGACAAATATTCAAGTAAATAATCAAATTCAAACTGTTTCTTTATATTATTCCAACGGCTGAAATTGTGTGAAAATGTAAGCTTTTGGTGGTTACCTGACAGCGTAGCTGCATCTGGGGTCTGAAACTAGCACTACGCATCTGTTGGCCACCGCAGGGTGCCACAATGACACCCCCTGGGCGCCACTCTTGACGGTATCACCAAGTCCCGATATCTCAGCACCTGCAGCATGCTCCGCAGTACGATCCATGGCCACCAGCACAGCCTCGTGCTCTGGCACATCATCTTCAGAACCTTTCATCCAGCACTGCTGCCGCTGCACAGTGGCCCGCCAAGGCAAAGCCGGACCAACGAGCAGCTGCAGCAATAATGCCAACGGGGCTGCTGCTGCTGCTGCTGTTACGCCATCACCAGGCATCCACCCTGGGATTTTGAGCTCTAGAACCATTGTGTGGCCTTGCGGAACGGTCACAGGCGGCTCAAAGGGCCAGGAAGGCGCCTTAACACTTACAAACGATGGCGGCAGCGAAGAAAAAGGAAGGCCGTCTGAGGAGGAGAGGAGCTGCGCCATGATCACGCCGGCAGCCCCAGCTTTATCTTGGGACTTTCGCAGAGAGTTAGGCTGCGCCTCGACCTCCAGCTGGATGCGTTGAAAGAAGCGAGGCCCAGTCCCAAAGGGAACGTGCAGCAGCCTGGTGGAGTTGCGCAGCCAGTCGACTCCAGCCATATTTTCATACCACGGACGCCTACAGAAGACGAGTAACACAAGATCAGCCTAGTATAAATTAGTAAAATTGGCCTAAATAGAAGGGTTTTTCATTCTCACTTGAACGGCGCAACCGATTGGAAGTCTTTGAGCAGTCCAGGCAAGGGCCTGGCCAACGGAGAAAGGTCCACAAGGGGAGAAGAGCCGTCTTCCATGCCTGCCCAGACCCTGAAATGCTCCTCAGGTGCCAGTCCGGCGAGGACAAGAAAGAAAGAACCGCTGGCGATGCCTCGCTCTGTGGCGCTCCATGACGCGCACAACCCCTGCCTTTCTTCCTCGCTCATTACGTGTGTAAACAAAGTTCCTTCTTGAGAAGCAGGCGCGCAGTCTGCAGACGCCGTAGGCTCAGCTGGCTGTCGATTCCCTGAGCGGAAGGAACTAAACGCTGTGCTATGCCGTTCCAAGGTAGAAAGCGCTTCTGCCGCGGTGCTGGGCAGCGCCAGCGCAGCTGCAGTGGTCAGCTGCCATGCAGCCGCCCAGGCGCGCGCCCCTGGGTCGTCTTCCCCGCGCGAAAAAGACGTCGCAGCATGCGCAGCGGCGGCATTCAAAATTGTGGGCACCGTCTGTCGCACCAGCTGGTTGCAAGAAACCAAGTTCTTGTGGGTGGCGGTGCACCACACTCCCGGCACGTCATCCATGTCCACTTGGATGGGAGCCACCAGCCCAGGAGAGCCAACCCCAGGGCGCCAGCGCCTGAAAGCGGCCCAAGAAGAAAGTGCCGGAATCATTAAATCGCCTGGGCCCGCCAAAACGTGGACAGTAGGAGGTAATGGTTGGGTAGAATGGAATTGCGATTCTGCTGGTCCCCTTTGTGGTCGTAAAAAGGAGGGAAGGTGCCTAGGGGCCCCGAGAGTCAGTACCAGGGGGACATTGCGAAGATCAAAGTTTGACCCCGGGAGAGCGAGCCGACGCAATGCTGACTCCATCACCAGTCCGCCCATGCTGTACCCTACAAGCACCACGGCAGTAGGGACCTGGGAGGGCTGCGAAGAGGCCAGGAGACGCACACAGGCAGCCACAAAGTTCGCCTGCTCCTCCTGAGACCAAAATGACATCAAAAGAAAGGTAAATTTTTAAATAAATATATAGCAATGATTTTCAATACGTAGAGTGGAAATTAAATTGAAAAGTAGGGAGAAACGGGAGCTCACCATGAGGTGGGGCTCAAATGCCGAGGGCTCAGCGTTGAAGTCGATTGCGTGCCACTGCAGCCAAAAATCCCAACCTTTCGAAGATTCCAGCCGCTTAATGGCTTCTCTGGACGCCTCTGACGCCATGGAGCGCATCTGTTGGGGGCTGCCCAGGTGGCCATGCACGAACAGCAGCGGCACAGTGCGGCGGGCCTTTAATGTGGCAATTCCTGCACGCAGGCAAGCAGAAAGAGGTCGGACTTGTTCTTAGAGTGTAAATAACGGTTTCGGCTGCGAAAAAGTGCCAAACTTTGTCGCATTAGCACACCTTGCTGTAAGCTGGGTGCTCGATCTTCATACGTGACCACTTTGTAGCGAGGGAATGCTGCTTTGAGCGCTGCAGGCAAGTCCACTGGTGCGTATCCCTCGTAAATGTACGTCGTGTCGCACACAGACGCCCGCTGAACCTCCTGCCAGGTAAAATGCAGAGTGTTCATCACAACAGCGAGCCCTGCCACCCACACCAGGGCTGCCCTGATCATTGTTAATGTCTAAAAGGGTCCCATATATGCATTTTGGCTTTAAATTGCTATCAACTTTTAAATTTGGACGTCTTGATAGTTTACCCTTCCAAAAAAAAAGACTCTCGAAATCCTCTCGTGCTGGTAGCCATTTCGAAAACCGTAAATGAATTTATCTTGAGTAAAAATGATTGCGCCCGCCCAGCGGAAAGAGGGCACGCATTTTTTTTTTCTCTATTATTAGATCGAATCTCTCGCCTCTCCTGCCACGGATTTCGGCAGCCACAGCCTTCAATTTCAACAACCTCGATATTTTTTCATTCTATTTTCGCAAGGGTGCGCCCCTAAAATTCAAACCAACGAGATGCCAGACAGCTCGTCGCCGGCAGCGGATAACCCCTCCCCCAAGCTGGCTGAGTCCTCTGGCGGTGGTGGCCTTGCTGTCCTGCTTTCGGAGGTATCGGAAGGCGCCAGCCAGCCGTTTGCCACCCCGTACGCCGTGTCTGAGAGCGAGGAAGGAGGGTCAACGGAGGAGGATGAATCGTGGCACGATTTCGACTTCGATTTCCGCGTTCACGATCTGTTCGAGCCCTCGCTGCGCAAAGAGGCGCTCACACTGCTGCGCCAGCGCCTGAGGGAGCACGCCAAGGCCCACATCACCCCCAAACGCATCCTTTTGCGAGGTAAGAGAGAAAATTTGTTTTTTTTACGCTAGTTTTTCTGTTAAAATAAATCTATTACACTCATCGCTCATCGAGCAACGAGATTTCTCTCTTCGCAGACAAAATGGCGTTCATGCTGGGCACGCTCAACCTGCTGGTGAGCGCCTATTGGCTGGGCGCTTCCCCGGGGACTTTCTACCACCTCTACACCGTGGAAGTAGTCTTTCTTCTGCTCATTCGCTGGATCTATTATCGTGTCAAGAGGTGGCACTACTACCTCTTCGACCTGTGCTACGCGGTGCAGATCCTGCTGCTGCTCAACGCATGGGCGTTCCCGGAGAGCATCGGCCTGGCCAAAGTGAACTTTGCGTTTGCGTTTGGGCCGCTGCTCTGGTCGATCCTCGCCTTTAGAAATTCGCTCGTCTACCACAGCCTGGTAAGCTTAATTTTTTCTTTGCTTTTCCTTGAAGATTCCCAGGTCCTCCGAGCCGCTGCTCGACCTCCCAGGGCCACTCCTTCGGTTAACTATATATAACTGAGTGCATTTTTCTTCACTTTATTTTTCAAGTCACTCATTGTTGCTCTCTTTTCAAAATTTTCAAAACTCAACGCAGGACAAAATTACTTCGCTCTTTCTGCATTTCTACCCAGCCTGCGTTGCCTGGGCCCACCGGTTCTACCCTCCACAGGCGCTGACTGCCTCCCTCGACGCCGACCCCGCTCGCAGCGCCCGTTGGGATTCTGCTTCAGCGTGGGAGCTTTGCCTCCTCCCAATGGGCCCCTACCTGCTGTGGGCAGTGCTGTACGGCCTGAAGATCTTCGTCATCAGCTCCGAAAAGATCAAACAGCGCCAGTACGAGACGCTGTTTGGCTACGTCACCACCCGTCGCGGCCTCTTTGCCGCCGTTGTGCTGCGCTTCCCGCAGCGGCTGCAGCCGTTCGCCTACATGGCGCTGCACATGGCCCTGACACTGGTGGTGATGTGCTTCAACGTGGTGTGGTGGTCCAACCAGTCAATGGCCCTGGGCTGCATCATCGCCGCTTTCTTAATCAGCGCATGGAACGGAGCTAGCTACTACTTTGACGTGTTTGTGCATCGATACTTGCAAGGGCTGGGCCTGGATCCCAAGCGGCATGGAACTGGCGGCGGGGGAAGTGGCAGCAGGGCGCCCACGCCAGCAGGACCCTCGGGGGCGTCCGCTGGTGAGAACGGAGCGGAAAAGGAACAGCCAAAGGGTACAAAAGGATGAGAGCAAGAGCGATTTTGTAGGTTTATTAATAATGCTCCGTGTACTCAATGCACTGCCCAAGGATATCATTGATAGTGTCATATGTCATGCCAGAATGATTTTTGAATGACTCAATCGTCGATATGCGTAAGTTCCCGATTTGTCTCACTTCCAGAATAAAATAACAAAGTGACAGCAGCGTGTGCCTGAATTTGATATTTGACAGCTCATTGTATAAGTAATTATCGTTTCTTACTGTAAAAAAGAATGATTATATAAAAAAGGGGAGAGAAGGGAATATTCAAAGTGGGAGGTCGTATTTTTCCATGCGTAATCGTGTTTTTTCTACCTGAGCTCCACGCCCAGATTCTCCGACACTTGTCTCCTGACCTCGTCCTGCAGCGCGTTGATTTCGTCGTCTGTGAGCGACCTCTCCATCGAGCGGTAGGCAATGCGGAAGCAGTTGGAGGTGCGCCCAGTCTTGGGGTGCGTGAAGTCATCGATCAGCTTCACCTCCTCAACCAAGTCGCCAGCCACGCCGCGCACCACCTGGAAAAAGAAGACAGGGTGAAGGGATGAGGAGGTGAGAATGCGAAAGAGTGAAAAAAATAACGAAGACGAGGGAAGTAATGTTTTTATCAGGAAAAGCGGGGCTTATTAAACAAGGAGGGCAAGAATAATGAAAAAAATAAGAGTAAGATATATCTCAGCTTTGGAAAACGGCCAAAAACAATTTTCAAATGGCTCAAAGCCCGGCAGTAGCGACAACAATAATTCCCGCAACATTTTCTCACCTCGCAGAGGTTGTTCTCTGTGAAAGAGTCGGAGAGCCAGAAGGCGACGTCCTTGTAGCACGGCGGGTACTTTGAGAAGGCCTTGAACTTCGTTTTGAGGTCTCCAGCACGGAACTGTTTCAAAAATCGCTGGTCTGCCGTCCAGAACAGCCTGATGTCGGGGATGTCGAACAAAACCATGGCCAGACGCTCCAGACCCAGGCCGAAGGCCCAAGCTTTATGGCCAGGGCGGCCATTTGCGTCCAAAATCGCCTGAGGAATTTAATTTCAATGAATAAAATACGAAGCGTGAAATTAAGCTAGCTTTTAATTTATCAACAGTGTTTAAGCGGCTCATATATGCATGGAATTAAAATGAAAACATAGAAAGCAATTCCGAAATTACAAAGAAAGAGTGATTTTTCTTTTACCTGTTCAGTGACTCCGCATCCCAGCACCTCCAGCCACTCCCCCTTGAAGAAAATTTCCAGCTCGAAAGAAGGCTCCGTGAAGGGAAAGTAGGCATCGATCCATCGCATCTCCACATCGCCAAACAGGTGCTGCGCCAGCCCCTCGAGCGCCTTTTTCAGCTCAGCCACGCAGTGAGCAGTGCCGTCAGAGGCGCCAGCAGTGGTCCACTCCTCCTCAGTGAACAACCGCAGCTGTATATTGCAAATATTAAAGGGATCAAGAAAAGGTTAGAGGCAAATAAGAAATGAGAAATATTCATATTATCGTATACAAAATAAATGGGGGTTAAAATTGGGCTATAAGAAAATTTCTCACCCCCTCCATTTGGTGGAAGACGGGGTAGTGCGTGGAGTCGATAGAGTCGCGGCGGTATACGTCTCCAGTCACCAGGAAGGCGGTCTGGCCATCGCGCAACAGCTCCGCCTGGTGGGCGCTGGTGTGGCACCGCAGCACTGAAAAAACAGCAAAATGATAGTATAAATACATTCAAATTATAGTTCAGTTCCGATTCATAAAAACAAAGCAGGAAAAAAGCTCTATCCCCACATAAATTCGGCCCCACAAAACTATCGACAAAACGAAAATTACTTAAATGAGCAAAATATAGGTAATTTCGCAGCTTTTTTACCTGTTGAGGAGTCAACGTAGTAGGTATCGTTCGACGAGCGCGATACGTGGTCGGGCGGCGTCAGGACGTCGTCGAAATTCGCTTTTGTGGAAACAATGGGCGGCAGGTTGTTGAAAGTGGTGAAGGTCCCGGGGTAGGTGGTGTTGAAGTAGGAGTAGATGGCGTCCATGATGATGCCGATGGGGTGGGAGGGCTGCTGGTGGAGGTTCACCCCGATTTTATCAAAGATGGCATCAGTGACGTTGTTGGCGGGATCAGAAGTGATGACATCTGTATTGTATTATATTGGGATGGGATGTATTAGACTTAGAAATCACGGCGTAGAGAGGGGGTAGAATTGGATTTATGTGCTGCTGTGGAGGTATGGATACCGGAAGAAAATAAATATATTTTGTTGTTCTTCTTCTTCTATTTTGGAATTAAAAAATGAGACAAATGATGGTGCGTCGTACCATCGCGAGTGACCTTGGGGGGAGCAGCGGCAGAGGCCACCGCGCGAGGGATCAGGGCGAAGGCGGGGCGGGCGGAGGGCGTCAGCTGGCGGAGGCCTGCAAAAAAATAATAATATTGAGTCAGAAATAGAGTGACGGGCTGAGTATAGATTTTGAGGCTGATATCTTGTGCAATCGTGCCTATTAGCTGCGTTGCGGTCCTGGGAGACAGGATGTTGGTGGTCAGCAATCGTTGGTGAGCTGCACATTGAAAAAAAAAAGTTGGAAATGCGCCGTAAATTTTGGGTCAAAAGTGACAAGTACAGTCTTCTAATTCAAATTAATGAATCTGATGGGCGCACCGAGGCGGACCACAGCCGACTGGCAGCGCTGAGCATTTGCGAGAAGGCTGTTCATTTTTGTCGCTGCGCTCGCTCCCGACCCTTCTTCCTTGTATGATGAATATATTTATTAAAAAAAGCGCGTGTTTAAACAGCGAGGGAGTGGGAAAATATGTGGATGAGTTTTTTCTTTTGGGAATTGTTTCGTTCCGATGAGCACAGGCTGCATTGTTTTATTAATAATACATACAAACTAGTATATAGAGCACTAGCTGAAAACAAGAAGGAGAGAGAGTTATCGTTCTCAAAAGTATTTTTATTTTGAGTTTTGCATCCAAGAAAAATGTTTAATTCCTCTGCATTTTTGCTCTTTCAACGGGCATCTAGACGAAGTATGGAGCCATTAATCGACAGCACATTCATCTTGAGTACTGTGCGACGCAGTCAGCCGGAACTGCTCACCAACGATTTGCTGCAGGCCTGCAAGGAAGGCGATCCGGAGCTCATTCATTTTCGCTGCACTCCAGCGCCGTAGCGACAATGCGCATGTGCAGATCCTCTCCAGCCCCGCCATGGTCAGGTGCAGCCACAGCAGCCCCGTCTGCATCCTCTCAGGGAATACTTTCCTGGGCAAGTGCCTCGTCCATGCTTTCTGGGCACTTTTTTAAACTATATTTGGCGTCTGAAATCCCTCAGGAGAAGTTCAAAGCAGGGAAGAAAACCGCGCTTTGCTAGCCTACAGATTTAATAGCGGCTGCCAGTCCATGCTTTTTATTACAACGTTAAGCTCCAAATGGGGCGTTTGGACGCAATTCGGAATGCAAAAGAAACTATTCAATAACCGTACATAATTTTTTTTTAAACCCATTCGTAGCTATCTGCTGCATTTTATCTTTCTTCTTGAAGAGCGCCCGCCCCATCTTCATCGTTTCACAACTCACCCCATCATCTTCCCGCAAAACTCCGCTGCCGTCGCCGCGTCGAGCCCCAGGTCGTGCGGCCGCGCCGCAAACTGCACCGCCGCGTGCGCCACAGCGCGATACTCCAACGGATTTTGCACACACGCCTTCACGAGCTGAGAATTCACCCCCTGCAGCGCGTCAAAAGCGGCCTTCCACAGGGTGTCCACCACCGGAACCCCCGTTTTTGAACCCTCCGCAAACTCCTCCGACAGGTCGTACGAAATTGAATAGGTGTCGTGGCGCGCTATGACGCCCAGCATATTGCCTTCCTTGACCCGCACTTCTGGCAGCCACTGCACCGCCTGCTGCCACGTGGGCCCCTTCTCTGCGTACGGGCTGGTGCTCAGCGTGGTTTCCTCATCCAAATGCAGCTCGAACCACATCGCCACGGCATTAAACACCCCTTCTGTGTCGATCTTGAAATCGAGGCGGGCCTCTTCCGGCCGCATGGAGCGCTCCACCTCGTAAAATTCGAAGGAAAACACCTCCAGGGGGGGAGCCAGGGGCGTCCAATCCTCTCTGCAGCGGGTGAGCTCCACGCCTTCATAGTCAGGCCGCCACCGCCACCGGTTGGCCTGCTCCACGCTCATCCCCGCTGCGGTGGACACCCGCATTTGAATAGGCTGCGCGTACACCACGGCGGACGCTGGCACCAGCGCCGCATCCATGGTCAACAATTTCGCTTTGGCAGCAGTGAGGCAGTGCAGCACGCCTTCGCCGATCAGTCCGCTGTCGAAAATCTCGAAAACGGCGAGGTTGGCGCGGTGAGGGAGCTCGGGAGGGGTGCCGTCGGGCTTCAGCACCGTGTCCATGCGTCGCACGTCCCTGTCAAGCACCAAAATTTTGCCAAGAAAGCCGTTCATCATGGTAACCTCCTCGGCGGCGTCACACATATGGGCGCTGATCTCAGCAGCAAAGCCTTCATCAGCCCCTGCCCGCGCCGCCATCATAGACAGCAGTCCCGTGCCTGCGCCTATGTCTAGCACTGAAAGATGGCTGCTGCCAAGAGCGTCGCGGCGGCGGGCGACGGCGGAGCGGATGGCCGTGTCATAGGCGGCGTTGCGTTGGTGGTCGGTCACCATATCGTAGTGCCAGCGAGGGGCCAGGGCGTGGTGAAGGCGGCAGGGTGGCGGGTGGGGAGTGAAGACGATTTGGCCCTTGTCCTGGCGCACGCGAAGCTGCAAATGGTAAAGAAAATAATCATTAAATTAATGGAGTTTCTTAGATGCTAAAAATGGATTTAATAAGAGAAAAAACAAGGTAGAAAAAATAAATAAATAAAAAATACCGTGATTACAGAGCCGGCTTCCACCTGGCGAGCATCCAAATACTGCACAGCCTGACCCCAGGACCTTCCAACAGCTGCAGAGGAAGGTTCCAGCGGCCACATGCCGCTGGAAATCGCTGCAGGAGGAGCCTCATCGTCGCCTCCCTCCGCCGCTGCAGTTGGCTCCATTTCCAGCTCGAACCAAAAGGCCACCGCATTCCACCTCCCAGAAGTGGTCACCTCCACCTCCACCTCAAAGTCTGCCTCCCAGGAACTCAGCTTCGCCCCTCCTTCCTCCTCTTTATTGCCACCGCCACTGCTTGATTTTTTTTGCACGGCAGCCACTCTGGCCTGCAGGTCGATGGCGTGCGCCAGAAAGGGGCGCGACAGCGGCTTGGGCGGGTCGCGGGCTAGGTCTACGCGTTCATCCCCGGGGAACCAGCGATAAGAATCCAACGGGGACAAATCAAATCCGCTGATTGGGCCTAAAGAAAGGTCTACCAGCATGGCGCGCACCCGCACCCGCGACGGCAGCACTACCGCTGTTGGGGTCAGCAGGTGCTCTGCGGCGTAGTCCACAGCAGGCAACAGGCCCATGCCAAGCACGCTGTGGTCGATCAAATCTGTTACCAACAGCTCAGCACGGGCAGGCAGCGCATCCTCCTCTCTCCCAACAGCAGCAGCAGCAGAAGCGGAAGCTTCAACCACCTCTATGTCTGCGGCTGAAGTTGGCTTATCCTCCTCGCTGTCAGCTACGCGCAATCCAAAAAGGCTTTTGGCCACGAGATGCACGCTGCTTGCTCCAGGCGCACTTTCATTCTCCCCCAGCACCTGCTTGGCCATGCGATACAGCATGCGGGAGCGCTCTACCGCGGTGACCCGCCCCGCCCCGGCCCGTGCAGCCAGCAGGCTCAGCACGCCCCCGCCAGAGCTGAGTGATAAAGTGTGGGCCCCTTTTTTGCCTTCCAGCGCCTTTTCCAGCCCCCCTTGGTAGGCGAGGAGACGATCCTGGTCTGCGAGGGTGCGCAGCGCGGCCTTGGGGTGCGCCAGATCTGCTAGGTTGGAGAGGAAACCCAGCAGGGTTGTGCGTTTTTGGTCCGAGAGAATGGCGTCGGTGCTTAAAGGCGTCAAGCGCAGGGAAGTTAGCCAGGTGGGACGCCTGAAAAGGAGAAATTGAGAACGGTTTATTCATATTTGAGCAATTTAGGTATTTGACTTCAGATATTTTCAAGTGCAAAGAAAAATAAATATTACGGGGGAAGAAAACAATCACTACTTGCAAGCTGAAATAAAGCAATAGCCAAACTATATTAAAATGAAAAGAAAATAAATCTCACCACTCCAGATCCTCTGGCTCCCAGTCTGGAGCTGTCATGCTCTGTTTGAACTGGTTGAGCATCGCCAACCGCTGGTCCTCCCTCCGCGCAGCCCGCAACTTCAGCAGCAGGCTGCGGCGCTCGGTGGCAGCGGCCGCCTGCCGCGCGGCGTCCGTCTGCGCCACCCGCTTCTGCGCCTCCCTTAATCGAGTGCTCAGTTCAGCGCTGTCAGGCTCCAACTCGATGCCTTTTTTTAAGGCTGCGACGGCTTTGGGCCACTGGTTGAGCGCTGCATAGGCGCAACCCAAACGATAGTAAGCTTTAGACCAGGAAGGAGCCAAGGCAATGGCTTTTTCTGCGTCCCACAGCGCTTGCTCGAAGAGGCCAGAGGCGAGGTAGGCAGCCGAGCGATTGGTGTACAGCGCGCGGTCGGTCTGGTCGCCGGCGATGGCCTGAGTGTACATTTGAATGGCCTCTGCGTGGTAATTAAAGAAGAGAAGCGAGAGGCATGTTTGGGGAAATTGTGATTGAAATTTACATGAAACATTTATTTAAAAAATCTGACCTGGATAACGCTTCCGATTGAATGCATCGTTACCAAGCTGCTTGGATCTCTCTATTGCGATGCGCAGCGTTTCAGGCTCTACATCTTTCAGAGATACGCCGAAATATTTCTCGATGTTGGCTGAAACCTCTTTGGACGCAGCAGTGCTGGCGCCCTGGCTGCGCTCGGCGCCTGGCATGGCAAACGATTTGTGGTTGGAGTAAAGTATCGCGAAAATCCGGATACATTTTGCTCTGCATTTCAGGTTTGACCAAAATTGGGCGCAAGTTTGAATGATAATTGACACGGGTTAACGAAAAATTTTGTATGGGCGCGACTTTGCTCTGGCAGATGTTCCCATATTTCGTAAATCAGAAAAAAAACATCCGACCAAGGAAGGCCCCGAGCGATGCTGGAAGCCGCCGCTTCTTCTGCGTTCCTCCCACTCCTCCAACCGCTGCACGCCATATCCTTGCCAAGTCTTGACCTTTGCCTGCTCCAAGCGCGGCCCCTTCTACCCCCGCGTCCACAGACCGAGCTGCGCCATCTCGAAGAAGGTTAACTCTTAAAAGATCTTGCCGTCACAGTCGGAAGGCTTGCGCATCTCCGCCTTCTCTACCTTGTGCCCAGCAAAGAAATAGAGGAGCAGCGCAAGGTAGCCTAACATATCTTCGATCGGCATGCCTCACTTTGGCCGAAGCGCTCCAGGCGGCAGCAGGGTCCTCCGGCGCCGGCCTCGAGGCCTCAGGAAAGCGGCCTTCCTTGGTCGGGATTGTTGACCGTCATTTGGCAGCGGCTGGCCGTAGCAATAGCAAATTGGCGTGAGCAGAATTGTCTCGACGGAGGAGATGCCGCAGATTATAGGGTCAGCAGTTCATTTGACATATCGATGGTAAATCATACGTGGGAGCGAGAAATTTACAGCACAAAAGCAAGGTATCATTGGGGGTTTAACAAACAAACAAAACTAAGATTGCAGTATAAACACGTCAACGGCACAAGAACGCCAAGAAAGTAAATAAAAAAATAAAAAAAACTGTTTTATCTTTATACACACAGTTTCTATCGTTGCATATTTGAATTGACGGCATGCATATCAAGCATATACGAACCTCACGGCATATAAAGATTTTTCTACCGCACACAACCTGATTATTTTCTTCCATTAGCAAACGGATACAGTGCATTTTCAACACCGTTCACATATTTATTTTCTTAGTTTATATCCGTGCATATTTGAATCGACGGCATGCACATCAAGCATATAAAGTACATCACCGCATATTCAAGGGTTCTAATACTTTACCGCATATACCCTGATACTCTTCTTCCGTTTACGGAAGCGCATTTGCGTAGGCCTCAACACTTATTTTTATTTATTTATTTCCTACGCGCACGGCTCTCACTAGCGTGCCAGTCTGCTATGGGGCCTTAGTTGCCCTTTTGTGCGGACTTAAAACCCCTGTAATGTATGTAATGTATGTATGTATATTCAAGAAATAAAATAAAAACCTACCTGTGGGATTCTGTCTGTGAGAAGACTGCTGCATTGTTGTATGATTACAAAGACGACACGAAAGAGCACAAGAAAAACACGGTTGGTTGAGTGAAACACAAATTGGTACAGCAGAACCAAAGACAATCATTGTGAGGGACAAAAACAGACAGCAGACAATATGTGTGTATGCGAAAAAACAGAGCGGTGCAGCCAGACATGGCCCCACCCTCAATTTCCTAAAATGAATAAGAATCAAGACGTAACATGTTGTTGGAAAGAAGAAAAAGACAGAGAGCGAAGATGGGAAAGGGAATTTAAAATGTACAGAGCAGGAAGATTGAGATCACGTTGCGTTGCGGTAGACAGTGCGTTTGTTGTTGGTATATGTCAAATCTTTTATGTTTTGCGCGTTATGTTTATGGTGTTCGTTCTTTTCATGAAAACATTCATCATCTCGTCAGCCACGACGAGCTCCCTGCTACGCCGCCCCTTGCAGGGCTGAGCTCCGTCTCAGACGCCGGCACCATGAACGCCGAGTGGTTACCCAGGAACTCCCCCCTTAAGTGCTCCCCCACCTCGAAAGAAAACGGCGAGGTAGAAAGCGGAGACTCGCCAAATAGCGTGGAAGAAGAAGGGGGCACTTCAGGCGCCACAGCCCGCCCAAATCCGATTGGAACGCTGCTGCCACGGGCGGCTCTGCTGTCATCAGCTTCAGGGAGCCCCATAGCGGCCAGGGCCTCCGCCTGAGGGTCCCCTCGGCTGTTGTTCGAAAAACTGGCCATCAGCTCGTCAGCAGCTGCAGCAGACACGCCAGGCACCCCTGCTCCCGCCAGCAGGCTCGGCAGCACGCTGGCAAGGGCTGCTTCGTTGTTCTGCAGCATGGAAGCAAAGCGAATGATGCAGGCGGTGCGCTCATCGGCAGAAGCCTGCGCCACCGCTGCCGCCTCGTGCCTCGCCGCGTCTTGCAGCACTGCAGCCAGCTCTTGCTGGTGCGCTAGCGACGCCACAACTCCCGTCATCCGCAGCCGCTGCACCTCGGCCCGCAGCGCCGCGATTTCCTCCTTGGCCGCGGCAGCGTCTTCCTGCCGCTGCATTTCGTGGGGAGGGGTGGAAACGGTGGAAGTGGAAGCTTCAGTGGCGGTGGCGGAGGTAGATGGCGGGTGAGAAGGGGCTGGAGATGCTCCAGCTGAGGAGGTGGCAGTGGTTGAAGGCGGCGGTGGCGATAACGATTTCGTGCTCGTCGCTCCTCCCTGCGCCGCCACGCTGGCCCAGGAAGCCCCGCCCTTGCGCGCGCTGGCAGCAGGAACCGACTGCACCACTTCTTCCCCGCCACTGCTGGCCCCAGACCGCAGCGCGAATGCCTGCTTCTGTTGAGGAGCCGGCGGGCGGGGCAGCAGCGGCGCACCGCTGCCGATGCCGGAAGGAAGCTGCCCAGAAGCTGCTGCTCCCATGGCAGGGCCGCGACGCAGCACAGAGCGTTCGCTACCGCTCTGCTTGCTGCCGTTTGTCTCCTGGGAGGAGGCCCCGCTAGAGGCGCTGGCAACTGAGCCGTTGGAAGCGCTCCTGCTGTGGTAGTGGTTGGCTGGCGTTGTCGTCGCTGCTGCTGTGAGTGCTGGGGGTGCACGGGCTGCTGTTATAGCGGGCTTAAACCCCTGCTTGAGAGGCTTGCTGCACACAGTGAGCCAGTCGGGGCTCATCGGGCGATTGATGTTGGCTCCCAGAGGCGGCGGCAAATCCGGAGTGACGGCAGCGGCAGTGGCGGCGGCAGATTTGCTGGTGTCTCTGGGTTCAGACAACAGCGCTGCGGCGGGAGGCGTGCTGAGGGGCAAAACCGCCGCCGGGGAAGCACGGCGAGCCTCCGCTTCAACGTTGCCACTGCCGCTGCTTTTGCTTTTGGTGGCCGCCTTGGATGACAATTGCTGCTGCTGCTGCGTCTCCTCCCTGATGCTGCTGCCCCCTCCTCCAGCCTTTTTCTTCTCCCGCGCAGCCTTCTTCTTGGCGCGCTTGCTGGCCTTGCTCGCCGCTTTCCTCTCCTCGTCTGCCATCAGCTCTGCCATCAGCGCCTCTTGCGCCGCCGCAGCCCTAACCTCCAGGTACTTCACGTGCTTTTCCAGCACCACCTTCACCTCTGCAGCTTCTGCGTAGTCAGTCGCGGTACGTCCGCGGCGATCCCGCTGCGCAACCGATGCCCCAGCCTCCAACAGCACCTGCAGCGCCTTGCTGGCGCCACAGCCCGCTGCCCACATCAGCGCCGTCCGCCCCAGCGCGTCCTGCAGCTCCATAGAGGCTCCGGCAGCGAGCAACAGCACGATGCCCTCTCGGGAGTCTGCCGCTGCAGCCAGCATGAGGGAGGACTGGCCATTGGGGGCCCAGGTATCGGGCACGGCGCCTCTCTGGGTCAGCAGCGTCATCGCTTCCAGGGCTTCTGGAGTAGAGCTCCCGGAGCAGGCAAGCAGGAGGGCGTTGAGGGCTTCTCCGCTGCCTTGCTTGGCGGCTGCGAGGTCGATGGGGGTATCGCCGGCGGCGTTGCGCACCAGGCAGGCCGACGGGTCTGCAGCTGCCAGCTGATAGCATATCATTGGCGAGGAAGCAACATGCAGGGCGGTATTGCCGCAGCCGTCTTGGAGGGACACCAGCCGAGCGGCATCGCTGCCTGATTTTTGGAGACACAAGTCCACGCTGTCGTCTTTTCCAGCTGCGGCCAGGATGTGCAAAGCCGTGCGTTCTGCAGGGGTGCCAGAAAAAAAGGATTAAAATTATACGATCGAGAAGAAGTTCAGGGAAACAAACAAAATCCAAACAAAGCAACCCCCATTTGTATGCCTCAAGGAACACCATTCGCTGACGATTCCTCGACAAAAGTTTGGGTTTGAGTTTTGAGAGAGATTTAGATGTGGTCAACGTTAACGCGTGTCCGCACCATGGCTATCCAGCTGGTTTGAGATGTCTGTGGTCGACGGTGATCTCTCTATTGCTTTTTCAAGTTCTTCCGTGCCCGCCGAGGGGCTCACAGCGCGAAGGACTTCTGAAGGGTTGGTCATGTTAGTATTTATCACGATGCACCCTTGCTCTGCTGCATCCGTTTGTGCTTTAATTACTGTAACTACGTGTCGAAAAATAAAAGATTAAGGAGAGAGAAGAGCTGATTATTAATTTGCGGGCATGAATTTGCTTTCTTCTCATTCAAAATTATGTGGGTACATCTTTTCTGAAGAAATAGCTGGTGGTGATGGTGAGCAGCACCACACTCCAAAAGCACGAAAGTAGAGAAGAAACGGGCTGCTGTGGGAAGATGAAAGCGAGCGCGGGTTTCACCGCACACAAACCGTATTTTCTTCCCCAGAAATCCTGCAAGCTCTCGTGGCATCGCTGCAAATCTTTGGGCAAAGACTCGGGGACCCGAGTGTCAGTCTTGACTCTGGACGCGCTAAATATTCGGAGGCATAAAAAATACTGGAAAATCAAGGAATTGATTGCCCAAGAATACTTGGAGATCATTTCCAGCCGCAAACCGTCCGCTGCGGCGCCAGATCCTTGCGGCAGCGAGAGACATGCATTCCGCTGCAAAGGCCAATTCGATCAGGGTTGGGCCTGACGCTGAGGGACACGCGCTGGGGGCTGCCGCATCCGCTGCAGTGCTGCATGCTTTACTCGCTGCCGCCAGCTCCCGTGGACGCGCTGATCAATCGGCCATGGTGAATGTTAGCCTGTCGCTGGAGCTCCTCGCTGAAATTCTCGGCGACCTTGCTGTATTTGAGAATTCTGTATTTCCAGCCCTCCACCAGCAGAATGCAGCAAAATTGCTGGATCTCGTCGACTTGGTGGCGCAACCAGACGAGACTATCCGAGAGTACCTGTCTCCGCTGCCGCAGTGGAGCATTCCACCCACTGGAGCCATCGCTGTGGACACGCTGGGCGCTGGCTGCGCTGCCGTGCTCTTTCCTGGGCTGTTCGCAGGCAAGGATGGGCGGGGAGCAGCACTCCACGGAAGCTGTGCGGGTCCTGCAGGACGGCGTGGTACTGCTGTGAGAATTGCCAGCGCTCAGATTGGCCGATTCACTAGCGGGCCTGCATGCTGCTGACAGCGGAGGCAACAGCAGCAGTAGAGGGCGGCAGCTAGCTGAGGAGTGTCGCTTTCCTCGTGTCTACTAGTAGTTGTCTATAAATTTGTTAGGGAAAAAAATATTTATTTCTGTTCCTCTTCGTGCAATCATTTCATGACACGACAGCAAAAAGGATTCCTCGTTTCAAAAAAAGCCGCACATATTGATGTTTCCCCGTACTCAATAAAAACCCAAAGCGCTGTTTGAATATATTTCACCTATGTAAACAATATAATCGTCCATGCAACTTTGCATTCCGCATGAAATGCGAATATAAATAATTATTGTCTATTTGCTGCCGCTGGCCGGTTTGTTAAAAAAATTTCCAAACTCCCGCCGCTGCTTCTCCGCCGCTGCCTTTGCTCTCTGCGCCATTCGCGCCACCTCCCTGTCCACCTCTCCAGCCGCCTCTGGATCCAGCTCCTTGGCGGTAGCAAAATCCTCTTTTGCCGCAGCGTAGTCCCCCAGGTGCGACTTCGCCATCGCCCGCCGGAAAAAAGCCTTAGCGTGGCGCTCTTCCTCCCTGAAACAAACTCAAAATATAATAAATAAAATTGCAGCTCCATTTGTTCGCAAAAAAAAAAAAAAAAAATTTAAGTTCATTCCCACTAAAAATTAAATTGACGCATAGCTACTTGAGAATAAAGCCAAGATAAAAATAAAATAAACGGTGCAATTTTAAACTGCCTGAAAAACTCACCCGATGGCTTTGTCGCAAAACTGAATGGCCTCGCCCCATTCCCCCTCCCGCTGCGCGCACGCCGCCAAATTGACGTAGCACGCCGTCTTGGCGGCGCTCCTGGCCACAATCTGCTCGTGCGTTTCCACTTCTATCGCCTGGTCCGCGCTTTTGATGCCTCTCAAGTACTTTGACCGAGCAAGGCGATACTTTCCAGCCTTGAACAGCGTATTGCCTTGCTCCCGCCACTTCACCGCCCGCGCCAGCTTGTCCTCCACCGTAAGCGTGGTCTGATTGGGCTCTGGGTCAAAGTCTACCAGCTCGATTTCAAATTCAATGTCGGCAGATGGGTCAGGAAGCACCGACTCTGGCGGGGCATCCTCCCGGCTCCCGTAGGCGTGGCTCCGCGCAGACCACACCAGCGCCACCTCGCCCCGCAGCATCAGCCGCAGCGCTGCCTCCACAGGCCCCGGCACGATGCCCATCCCTGTCTCAAACTCGATCGACCCCTGGCCATCGCTAGACCCAGGTAACGGCGCCCAAATACCGTCACCTTTGCCCCCGGCGGCGCGCACCCGCACCCGCGCCTCCACGCGCGTGTCTTCCAGCGGGCAGCCGGCTGGAAACTCCCCCTGCCCTTTTTGCAGCGTGCGTTTCGTGGCCAGGCCGTCTTGCGACAAGTCTCGCACTTGCAAAAAATCCACCAGGGTGACGGTTAACTCCACGTACCGCAGAGAAGGGAAGCAATCCATGCCCTCGGCCTCAGGAGGCGGCGGCACCACTGCTCCGCCGCTCGCCAACTCTGCTGGACACCAAACGACCGCCTGCTCCCCCCTGTGCATCGCCTGCACCGCCTCATCCAGCCCAGGGGGCAACGTCCCGTCCCCCAAGCTACACTGAATGTCCGTGGCCGTGAAATACAGCGCGCCTTGGCCCTGCTGGCCGATTGTGGACAGCCCTCTCGCTGCCACCTTCAGGGTGACCTCAAAGGGCGGTCTAGGGGTCTCCCAGCCCTCTCCCTCGATTATGGTGTGCAGTACTACCCCACCTTGGCCTGTGGTACTGCGCACGTGCTCAGCAGGCAGCCACCCCATCAGCTGAACGTCTACCGCCAATGGGTCTTCTCTGCGCAGCCCTGCGGGCGGCGTTTGAGTGCAATCCTTGTGCAGAAACCCAAAATCGGGTTTCAGCAGAAAATTGGCGCGCTCTTTCAACCGCATGCTTTCCACGCCGAGCTCCACGCCTCGCAGTGGTCGGGCGCCGCCCTTGCCCAGCAAAAACGGCCGGGGGTGGCCGGCACCGCCGCACTCAGTCCGCGTCGACTCCAAGATGTTTTCTTTGGGGTCTATCAGGCTGTAGTGCAGGAAAACGAGGTCTCCTGGGTTGGGAGTGGCGTGGCCCTCGCCTTGCTGAACGACGCCCTTCATCAGCCCGCCACGCTGCAGATTCGCCTCCTCCCTGCGGTTTTTACGATATGAATCTGGTGAGTTGGGTGCTTAGAAGAGAAGGACAAAAGAGCCCACGGAGGTTGTTTCTGACCTGCTCTCGGCGATGTTGGGGAGGTCTCTCTCGTCGCACTCTGGCTCCAGCTCTATAATCTCCCTGTCTAGCTGCTGCTGTTGTCTAAATTGCTTTAATATGCGCTCCAAGGCCGCCATCTTGGCTATATTCTTTTTATTTTTTATTTTGATCGGTTCAATGAAGAAAAAATTGCGATTTTTGTTGAATAGCGGCTTATGAATTTTATAAATAGACGAATAAAAAGTTTGTAAATTATCCAAAATGAAATTTTGTGCCTCATGAGGCGAGCATGAGCTAATTGAACTCTTGCCGTCCAGAATTTTGATTTGAATGCCTTTTTTCTGTTGCCAAATGGAGATTGTTTCCCCGTTCTCGTTGAATCTCAATATTAAACGGCCAAAGGCGGCAGGGAAGGAATCAATATTTGAGGCATTTTCATGTGGAAAAGAGCACCAAAGTATTTTTCCATGGCGGAAAAAAAGTTGTCAATTCTTGTAATAACAAACGCTGTCTCAGGACGTTTCTTCTCGTTGTTGGCATCTTTTTCTTTTATTCAAGCCAAGAATGGCTTCGTTGTGACTCAAACTAAATTAAAATTAAAATAATAATAAAATGCAAGTAAATTATTTTGCGGTTCCCACTCAAAAAATTGCAGTTCAACGATACATCCCGATATCCCTCTCATGACTCCACAAAGGTGATCCGAGTCAACTTTACTTCCTCGCTGGCCGCACGCTCAGCACTTTGATATCAAACAGCAACGTTCGGTTGAAGTCTTGCAGCGTCTCGTTGTCTAACACGAAATCCAGCGCCCTCTGGCCTCCCAGCTCCGCAGGCTGCGGCCCCACGCGATACTTGAAAATTCTGTCCCGGAAAAGCTCGGATGTGAAGCGCTGAGAGCGGTCTCGGGAGAAGGCAAGCGCTGGACGTTCACCAGGGACCTCAATTCGCCGCAGACCGCCAGCCTTCATGCTCGAAACCGCCTCCTCAAAGGCAGGAATAGCCTGCACGGTATTCTCCATTCGACTAAGTTATATTTAAAAATAAAAGGCGTAATATCTGTTAATTTTGTTTTCTTACCTCGCCGGCTCCAAGTACAAATTCATAAGGCTCGTCCCTGACGCTGGTATTGTCGATCCGCTTTCCTTGATACCCTTTTGTGTACCCCGCCCAGTGCACCACCACGGTGTCCCCAGGCTTGGGCGATTTGCCTTCTCCCACCTTGACGTCAAAATATTTCAAGCCAGAGGCGGTGGTAGAAAAATCGTCCGCGAACGCCGGGAGCTGCCCCACCTGGGTGCTGCAGAGGATCACCACCCCGGCCAACAGCGCACTGCGGCGAGGAATGGTGGGGGTAGTTGCGGGAGGTGGAGATTGCTCTTGCTTTGCGGCTCTGGTGATGATGGCGGTCCGAGTGCGAAAGATAGGGCGATGGGCCTGGCACGTGTTGCAGGGCGAGCAAGAAACTTTCATGGTTGAATTTTAGTGATGAGGAGAAGGGAATGAGGGAATGCGATATCAATATTTGATCAAAGTATTTTAAATAAAATATATAGCAGGTGTTTGTATCAAGCTATCAACAACAAAGCAATTTCCTCGCTATCTAAAATAAAATTAATTAGACTAGTGGCGAAATTCAATCAAATTGCATTGAGTGCATAACAACTCGGAACAGAATAAAACACCAGTTTTTATTGTTATTTTGATCTAAATCTATTCGTATATTAAATTCATCATCTCTTTCCTTTCTCTGCGATGTGAAACCTCTAAGAAAGCACATTGTTTCACGAGGGGAAAAAAAAGGTGCAGATCGAGATAATGGTCTCGAGAGTTCACAGCATCGATCCCTACAAGGTCTCCAGGATAGATTCGCTGGGTATGGACAACGATGCCGAGGCAAAACGCACACTGGAGCAGGTTGCCAAGCAATTGCAACCCATCTTGCGGCGCCGCAAGTTCACTGTCCCTCTGCTCGAGGAATTCTTCCCCAGGCAAAGCAATCTGCTGGCAAGTCGAAGTAATTTAAACTTAAATTATCTTCACGATTTCCGAACTTACCCAATTTCCCCCCCTTTAATTGCACAGGGGATGAACGTCGGCGGCGGGGAAGGCAGTACGATGAAGATCCTGCTGCGCCTGCGCCCTGCCTCCTCCCCAAAAACTTTCCTCCCCTACGAGTCCGTTTTAAGCACCATGCTGCACGAAATAACCCACAATGTGCACTCGCCCCATGCCGGACCATTTTATAAACTTCTCGATGAATTAAAGGCAGAGTGCGAAGAGCTGATGGCCAAAGGCGTCTCTGGGACTGGAGAAGGATTTGATGCGCCTGCTTCTGGCAAGGTGGGCGGTTGCTTTATGGGCAGAGAGCTGTCGGCGCACGATCGAAGGAACGCAGCGCTCAAAGCTGCGGAACAGAGAGCGCGCAAGCAGGTCATGTCCAATGGGCCCCAGCGATTAGGTGGTGACACCTCGTTGCGGGATCTGCCGCCGGCGCTGGCGGCGGCTGCGGCAGCAGAGCGCAGAGCTCGGGACAACAGGTGCGCCGCAATATTTTCCAATTTAACTGTGGATTTTAGTGAACACCGTTCTTTTTATGTTTAGGTGGTGTCCCACTGAATGGATGGGGGAGGAGCAGGAGACAGGGCATTCAATTCACGATGCACTGCAAGCTGTGCTGGATGGGCGTTTTATGCCAGGAAAGCATGACGCTGCTGGTGGGAGTAGCGGTGGAGGGAGCGGAAAACAGCAGCAACAAAAACAGCAACAGCAGCAGAGGGAGGAGGGGGGCAGCAGAAAGAGGGTAGGCGAGATGCAGCAGCAGGATGGCGTCAAGAAAAAAGGGGTTCCAGCTCCAGCTGCAGGCGCTGGGCCCTCCAGACCGCCGCAGAAAGACAGCAGCAAGGCAGGAGGAGGAGTCGATCTGTCTGAAGACGTCGTGGATTTGACTGCCGATGAAGATGCAATGCCGATTTCTTCTGTAGGAGCGGCGGCGGCGGTACAGCAGCCGGGCGAAAAAGCAGGGGGATCGTGGACGTGCCCAACCTGCACCTACCTCAACTCGAAAGCGATTGCATTGCAGTGCGAGGTGTGCCTGACGGTCAGACGCTGAATGAACTATGAATTAATAAAAAAATATACATAAATAAACGTAATCCCTTTCTTCATTACAGCCACTATATACGTTTTCCCTCTGTACATTCAAATCAAATTAAAGTACTTGTTAGAAATGCTAACCAAGCCTACTAATGAAATAAAGTAAAATCACATGCCCAGCTCGGAAAAGAAACCAATGGTTTCTTTCAAGCTGGCAATGAACGCATCCACGTCCCCTTTTGTGTTGTAAAAGTAGGGACTGGCGCGCACGGTGGCAGACACCCCCAACGCCCGGTGCACTGGCTGCGTGCACAGGTGGCCAGACCTCACCGCGACTCCGCTCTGATCCAGCAGCGTGGAAACGTCAGTAGGGTGCAGCCCCTCAACGTTGAACGTGCACAGCGCGGCGCGGCCTGTGGGCCCCGTGGGCGGGGGGCCATATATCTTCACCCTTTCCACCTCAGCGAGCCTATCGTACAGATACCCGCCCAGCTCTCTTTCGTACGCATGGATCTTGTCCATCCCCAAGGAAGAAAGGTAGTCGCAGGCGGCTCCCAGACCGATGGCCTCCGCAATGGCGGGGGTGCCGGCCTCAAACCGCGAGGGGGGCTCTGCGTAGGTGGAGTGATCGAGAAACACGTCTTGAATCATTTCGCCGCCGCCCATCCAAGGTGGCATAGACTGCAGCACCTCCCGCCGCCCCCACAGGAACCCAATGCCCGTGGGCCCGCACATTTTGTGGCCGGACGCCACGATCCAGTCTGCCCCCAGCGTGGAGACATTCACTGGCATGTTGGGCACCGACTGGCAGGCGTCCAACAACAGCTTGGCGCCCACGCTTCTGGCCAGCTCCAGCACCTCAGGGACCGGCAGCACACACCCCAGCGCGTTACTGACGTGCACCAGCGAAATGAGCTTTGTATTGGGGGTGACTAATTCGCGAAGGTGCGACATGTCCAGCTCCTGGGTCTCAGGGGTGAGCTCCACGAATTTCAGCGCGGCGCCGGTCTTGGCGGCCACCATCTGCCAGGGCACGATGTTGGAGTGATGCTCAGCCACGGACAGCACGATTTCGTCGCCTGGGCGCAGCGTGGTGAGCCCCCAGGTGTTGGCCACGAGATTCAACGCCTCGGTGGCTCCGCGCGTGAAAACGATCTCCTCGGGCGACGCAGCGCCGACAAACCGCGCCACCTTTTGGCGCGCCTCTTCGTAGGCGGTGGTGGCCTTGGCTGAGAGGGCGTGCACACCTCGGTGGACGTTTGAGTTATAAGAAGAATAGTAATCGTCCAAAGTCTCCAGAACCAGGCGAGGCTTCTGGGAGGTGGCGGCGTTGTCCAGGTACACCAGAGGCTTGCCGTGGACCTCCTGGTGCAGGATGGGAAAGTCTGAACGGACACGCTCGCCCAGAGAGAATGCCGCCGGTGCAGGAGCTTCTACGCTCTGCAGGGAAATTGAAGGGAGGTGAGAGGGGCGATGAATGGTGAGTTGGAGAGGTAACTGAAGGGATGAAGGATTGAAACTCACTGCTGCAGCGACTGTGGTGCGAAGTCTCCTACGGGATGCTGCAAATGTGGGGCGTAGCGCGATGGTATAAGAGGTGCTGGGCACGGGCATGTGGTGATCAGCCACAAAGGCTGGCCGAGCGAACATTTTGAAACAGATGAACAACTATAGCGTGTTTGGAACAGAAATGTAATTGCGAAAATGAAGATGTTCTCTTCGTATATTGCGCGTTGTGTTTGTATATATGTGCACTTTTTAAATTATATAAATTACATTGTGCTGAGGGGGAGGCGTGCTAGCTAATATGAGTGGGCAAAATTTTTTCCTTCCGAAATCGAAGTTCGACTAAATATGAGGTGCCGGAAATCGTCTTTGCGCACGCTGCCTGCTATTAATCATTAAACCGTTATTGTATATGCGTCTTTTGCCGCAAGCACACAAACCTGCGCCACTACTGTAGTATTTTAATCCAGGCCCAACTCTCGTTTTTTGAAATGTCAACTGCTGTGCAGCACAAGCAGCCAACCGAGGAGGACTGGAGGCATGGAGGAGCCCATCAAGGCACCATTAATGTGACGGAGAAGGTGGGTTCTTTTCTTCTCTGATGATTTTTTAATTTATTTATTATTCTGCCGCCTGCATCCGCACCAAAACCTCAACGCTGCGCAATCCATACAGGAGCTGGAGGAGAAGGAGAAAAAGCTGAGAGAGTGGGTGCTCCTTTCTTTTGCTCACGTCATATCACACATTCTATTTTCGATCATTCCGACCCGCTTAGCATTGGAAGAATGGTTTTTTAGAATGGGTTTAGATACGAGTACATGTAATAGATTTATATCTTTTCTAAATCAATCGCTCCCTACTTTTTCTTCTCTTGCAGGAGCATACAACGAAACTATGGGAGGATCCGCGACGTTGAAAAGGAGCTGTCAGAGCTGCAGCTGCAGCTGCGCATGAATGTGGGCCCCAAAAAGTCTGCTCTGGAGATGATGCGCAAGAAAATCGAAGAGCAAAACTCACGCGTGGCAGCGGCTCGCAGCGTGAACACCGCAGCTCAAGAAGCGGCGAAAAAGGCAAGAGAAATTCTGGACGCGGAGGAAAGAGTGAAATTGCAGCTGTGCCAGGAACTCAATCTCCTTGTGCAGGCGAGCGCTCGGAGCCAACTAGACACGCTGGAGCAGCTGACCGAGCGGCTGGAGACGCTGAATTCAGGCTTGATGATTGCGGACCATGAATCGAAGGCGTCGGAGCTGCAGCAAACAGTGGAGTCGCTGCGAGGGGCGATTTTAGCCAATGGCAGCGGCAGCAGCGACAATGACACCTCCGTCGCAGCAGCCACTGCCCCAAAAACGCCTTCTAACGAAAATTTAGAGGCGGAGGCAGCGAGGAGCAGGCACGTGCAGCTGAAACCAGGGCGCCAGCGTGCAGCAAAGGCATCAGCAATTGGAGCGGCGGCCGCAGCCCCTCGTCCTTTGCAGACGGCGCCGCCAGCTGCGAGGGAGGCGAGAGACTCTCGCGGAGCCTTCCGCGGATTTGAATAGATGCCATTCATTATTAATGGAATTCATTTCTCAATCAATAAATAATCTCGGTGCGTCAGTAACTCATATTCTAATGGAGCCTGTAATATTCATTCCTGAGGAGCATGTATGTTGCAAGGGAACGCAATAGTTACAAGTCAAATCAGTTTGCAGGGAAGCCAAAGAAAAGAAGCAGCGCATTGCTCTATACCCCCCCCTCCTTTTTCACGCATTATTATTCCCTGCTGCTGCCGGGTCCTGCCCCACTCCGCTCCAAACCTCTGCAGCCCTCAGGTAGTATGTCCCCGTCACTCGGCTGGACGAGGACGTCATGCGGCCCAGCTCTGCTGCTTTCTCCGCCCGCCACCGCTCCAGCTCAGATTCGTTGCGCCCCTTCACCCGCTCGTACTCCGCTTCCGCCGCGTCCAGCGCAGCATCAAGCGACGCGATCTCATTGCGCAGAGAATCTGCTTTTCGAGCTTTGGAGACATCGACTTCCGCAGTCGCCAGCGCCCCTCGCTTCTTCGCAATGTCGTCCTGAATGCTCTGCACCGTCAGCAGCGCCGCCTCCCGTTCCTGCAGCGCGTCGGTCACCGCGGGCGCCATCGCGAGCTCCGTGTGCAGCGGCTCCAGAGCCATCACGCTCTCCGCAGCTGCCGACCTCGCCAGCCTGCTGGTGCGCACGGCCGCCATGCCCACGCGGCGAGAGTCAGCAGCCAGCGCACGTGCAGCAGACCCAATCTCTGTGTACTGCCCACATTTGGATCCCTCCTCATCTTCATACTTTCCAAGCCGAATCAGCGCCAGGCCCAGGTCGCCGGTGGCCGCCCCACACTTTTCAAACTCCCGCAGCATCTTTTCAGCGTGGCGCGACGCCCGCGCCAGCGTCTCCCCGTACGACTCCACCCCGGCCTTGGCCTGCCGCAACGCCACCTCGCTCTCTGGCAGGTTTGTCGGTGGCTGGTACTCCTGCCGCATGCGCTCCCCCATCTCTTTCAGCCATCGCAGCATGTCGTTGGTGTTCTTAGGGTTCTTGGCGGCGTCAGTGGTGGTGGGCACGGCGGACTGCGAGCCGATGAGCTGACCTGGCAGGCGGGCCATGCCCTCGACGAAGCTGCCGCGAAGGGGGAGCAGCTGCTGCCAGTGGAAGGAGGACTTTAGGGAGCCCTCAGCGGTGAGGAACACCCGCAGCTCCTCGCTGTGCCCCACCACGGGGTGCTGCACCAGGCGACGGAGGTAGCGCTCTAGTTCCGCCCTGCCACGTTGGGAGGGAGGGAGGGAGAGAGGGAGGGAGGGAGGAAAGAAACGGGATAATAAGTAATTAATACAGAAAAGAAGAAAATTCAAATATAAAATTAATAAATTGCCAGGATGAGATTACAAAGCTTCAGCATGTGTGTGTGTATATATATATATATATATTTTTTTTTTACCTGCGCTGCTCCACAAACTCGTTGTCAGACTTCCCTGTGGCTGCGCTCTCAAGCGCGCCTTTATCTGGGCGAGGGAAGATGAAGTACCCTCGCTGGGTCTCAGCCAGCAAGTCTGCCAGCGCCACAAAGTCGTTGAATCTCCGGCGAACCTCTGCGCGGGGCCAGGCGTCAATACTGGCGCCGTTGGTGGGCGCAGAGGTCACCAGATACTCGTAGTGGGAGTTGGTGAAACCAGGCAACAGCCTGGAGTCCTGAAAAGCAATGAAGAAACACACAAATTAGAAATTAGACAGCCGAAGTTGAAAAGGACTGGCAACGAAAGCTCTACTCTTACTGTAACGCGCTTCACAGGGTCTGAAACGACGATGCGGACGTGAGCTGCAGGCCGGGTTGAGGATGAAGCGGAAGAAGGTCCAGCAGCTGCTGCCGCAGATGCACCAGCCCCATTGTCTCCAGCAGCGTTAATTTCTGATTCCGGGGACCCTGGACGGGCAATGGCCGCGTCAGAGTGCTCAAGGTCCACGTTCTCTAAGCTGTCTGATAGCGGGCCGAAGTGGCCTGTTGTTGCTGCAGCAGAGGAAGAGGCCAGCGGGTCCGAAGCAGCAGCATGTTCAAGGCTCTTTTGGAGCTGATCGACGGGGTCGTCGTCTAGGGATATTTCTTCGTTGATATCGTCCTGCGGGCATGTTTTTATCGGGTTGAAAGTGGGTCAGATCACGAAGGAAAAAAGGAAGGGATTCAAAAAAATGGCGTGGGTCTGCTGGTCACCTCCAAAGATACAGCCCCAAAACTCCGTAGGGGGTCGTTCACGTCAGCCATTGTCAGTTGTGCGTCGCTCTTGTCGAAATTAAAATTAATTATAAATCCAGCGCGTGCTCCATTTCCTTCCTGTCCTGTCTGGCAAGCAGCGCAACGCAGTTAAAGCTTAAAATGATAATTTTTTGGAGCCTCGATACATGCTTTTTTTCGGCACAAGGGCCTGGCCTTCTATTTCTCTATTTCTATCAAAAACCTATTTTATCCACCCCTGTTCGTGTTCTGATTGTTTATTTTTTTTGTTCAAAAAAACATTGGTGAAACTCTGCAAATGAGCTGCACGCTGGGATCAGCCCTGCTGGGCTCTCAAACAAAGTCCTTCACATCTCGAACAGCTGCGTTCAGGCCATTCCAGCGGGCAGTTGTCGGCGGCAGACGCACAGTGCCATGCAGAGCGGAGGAAAAGGCCGTGGAATCGTCATCGCCCGCAGGTACGGCACTCTTTTTGTAAGGTTGGTTGTTCCCTTCCCCGACAGTCCTTGCTGAATTGGCTGCTGCGCTCCACCCTACGCAGAGTCCACCGCCGGGAAGCCTACACCCCAGATGGACCTCGATAAGGAGGTATCCAGGCTGGCAAGGAACGCAGCCACCACATTTGCGCCTCGGGCGTCTGGAGCCACTCAAAACCCAGCCTATAAAGGTGAGAAAAACACTGCCCATCTTCAACTCTGTTATTCAACTAAATTCAGTGGTATTTTGCCTGCAGGGAGCGTGCTGTACAAAGTTTTCGAGGTCCAGGCATGGCTGGCGCTAGTGGTGGGCGGGCTGCTGTCCTTCAACGTGCTCTTCCCCTCCGACCAGCCAGATATCGCTCGGCTACTGGGCATGTGGTCCATCTGGATGTTCACCGTGCCCTCCCTGCGGGCGCGCGAATGCACAGCGGCGGAGAAAGACGCTTTGAATTTGCTCTTCCTGGCCATCCCCCTGCTCAACGTGGGGCTGCCTTTCGTGTGGAAGAGCTTCCCCTTCATCTTTTCTGCGGACTGTGTGATGCTGGCGGGCGTTTACGCATGGAAAGGGCTGCTGCCGGGGATGACAGCTGAGGAGAAGACCGAATAAAATGTTTGCTTGCATTAATTAATTTCACAACTGAGTTTTCTAACATAAAAAAACTCACAATATAGAAAACTGCGTCTTCTACATTAAAAACTCGCAAAATAGGAAACTGCGTTTTCTACAAATAGAAAACTCACACAGATGACATCTGAGATGTGGAAACTGAGTTTTCCACATCTGAGAAACTAATGTAGAAAACTGCATAAAACTTAAAATCCAGCAAAAGGGGCTGTCGCATTCCACTCAGCCAAATCATCGTATATTGCCATGCAGCACAGCGAGAGGGCAACGTCTGCTCCAGGGGCCACCGTCAATATGAATGAAAAATCCTGCATGAAAGCCTGCAGAGCTGAGACGACGTTGGGTCCGTACTGGGCCATCGCAAACTGGTATCTGTTTTCTAGTGTGATTTTTCCGGGCGTCTGCAGTGCCGAAAACTCTATTTTATTTAGTTCATAGGTTGGAAACATTGCAACAGTGGCCTTTTGATCCCTGCTGGGCACGCAGCCCAGCAATCCAAATTTCGCCATGCCTGGAACGCACTTGGTCTGCGCCAGTTGCCTCCCGTCTGGCATCGATATTGCCCATTTGCCGAGAGAAATTGGATTTTTCGACATCACGGCAACCACATTTCCCTGCATAAATTGATAATTGTGTGGAGTTTATCAACGAATGACTGGAAATTGGAGGCTTCAAGGCTGTCTCTAAACAGGAGATTGCTCAAGGGGAGGGTGCGCGAGAAGCAAGCAAGCTGGGAAAGTTGCATGGCGGCCTTGTCCCCCAAGGGACAAGGCCGGGACCCCAAATATAAAAAATTCCAAGTATACTCACAGTCAGGCAGTCAATCAGGGTTCTCTTCATGCTGAAGACCCCTTTGCACTCTATTCTGCAGTAGTTATTGTTAAAAAGTAGTAGGAGTAAATAAGAGGAAAGAAAGTGGTAAAGAAAGGAATTGATGGGAATTTGGCCCAGGCTGCCCTCTCTATCTGAAGAAATTGTTTTAATAAGTAGAGTAGAGAGATCTTAAAGTTCTAAAAATCTTAAAATATTTGATGTTGTTGCGTTTCTAAATAGTTTTGCCCTCTACTGCCATCGAAGTCAATCTCACATGAACCGGTCGTTCCCTTGCATGTCTACCACATTCCAGACTCCTGTTGACATTCCGGTCTCGATCCTTCTCATGTACAGCGTCAGTGGTTGAGTGGCAACGTAGCCAGCACCAAACAGCTTTGGGAATCCATTAGGGGGTGCTTTGAACTCGTTGCTCTCAGATGCAGCTCTAGCAGCACCAGAGGTACGAGCAGCGGGCTGCATGTTGTAGTTGGGTTTCAGAAGAGGTAAAAAGAGATTCAAAAAAAATCATAGAAATGTGTTCTGCGCCTTCCACACTCGCAAGTATTTTATTCGAATATATGAACTGGTATCAATTATATAAAATCAGTAAGCAGCAGCGAGACTACGCCATTTATGAGGACCATGGCAAGAATCAGTCCTTTTACTTACGAAGGACTGTCAATGATAAGTTATCATAGTAAATTCTTCCACGGACCCCCCTGAACGGCCTGAGTGACGCTGTCTTTCCCTGAAAAACCCTGTGGTCATTTTTGTCGTCTCCCCCACGGACCCCTCGTTGTTCGGTTTTGTTTTCGGATGCTGCGCACTCTTGGGAACCTGCAGCAGCCGCTGCTGGCCTTGGCGGAGCATGGGCTGACCAGGTGGAAGCCAGGCCCCAAGCCTTCGACGCCGGCACAGCCATTTGAGCCGATTCCTGCAACGTCCAAAGAGGAACTGAACCGCATCTTGGATGCTTTGAACGGCCGCGCTCAGGCTTGGGCTGATACCAGCCCTGCGGAGCGTGCATCATTGCTCAGGGGATGCATTGAGGCCACGCTCGAGGCAAGTGCCCGTACTTTTTCAGTTTTCCGTCTTTTTCTTGTGCAGAAATTAAACATACGATTCATTTTCTAACTAACGCAGGCGGCCGACGAGGCGGCCGCTGCAGCGACAGGCTACAAGGGCTCTTCTGGCTGTGGCATTGGCGAAGAACTGTGAGCCTCCCTCCGTTAATTTTATTAAGCTTTAGAAGTTAACCCGTTTACTTAACCCCTTATAAAGTCACTTTAAAGGTGTTTACTTCCTTTATTTATCGTGCTTCCAGGCTCGCCATCGCTCCCATCGTCTCTAGCCTGCGCGAGTACACTGAGACCTTGGAAGCGCTGGCAAAAGGAGCTCCGCCTCGCCCCCTGCGCCTCTTCCGCCGCCCAGAGAACGACCAGTGGGTGGCAGAAGTCTTTCCCTATGGCCTGCAGACGCTGCTGTTCAGCGGGTTCTACGGGGAGCTGTGGCTGACGCCCGGCTGCGAGCCTACTCAGGCTCGCTGCTACAGAGAGGCCTCAGCGTGCCCCCCTGGCGTGGGACTGGTGCTGGGCGCAGGGAATCAGACCCCTGTGGTTGCGCTGGACATTCTCCACCTGCTGATCAGCGCCAATCAGGTGGTATGCTGGTAAGAAAGCGCGGTATTGTTTTAATTCTAAGTTTCAGCGTCTTTTTCCTATGCGCTTGCACAAATAATTGATTTGTGTTGTCCCCCATCAAAGGGAAAACTAACCTTGTTTTTTATATATTTCTCCCTTGTCACGACAGCAAAATGAACCCAGTCAATGAGGTTGTGGGGCCGTACCTCCGCCGCTTTCTTCAGCCGCTGGTGGACTCTGGATTCGTTGAGTTCATCTACGGAGCTGGCAAAGAGGGCGCCGCCGCCTGCAACCACCCCCTCATCTCCTCTGTCCACCTCACAGGTAATCAATTACCGACGAGCATATTTCTTTTTTCCAACGTCGGATTTTAATTGAATAATTATATCAAGTCTAGATCATTTATTTATTCCCTCCGTTCAATTTACATGGTGCAGGCAGCGCAGCGACTTACGACGCCATCGTGTGGCAAGGCCGCGCCAAGAAGGGCACCCCGCCCTTCAAAAAGCCCGTTGGTGCGGAGCTGGGCTGCGTCACGCCCTACATCATCGTCCCTGGCAAATTTTCCGAATCTGACTTGGAGTACTACGCAGACGCGGTGGTGTCAGCCATGAGCACAAACGCCGGGCACAACTGCCTCAAGGCGGAGATTGTGGTTACGGACGCTGGGTGGCCGCAACGGGAGGCGTTCCTGGCGGCGCTCAGGCAGAAGCTGGAGGAGACGCCAGCCAGGGTGGCGTTCTACCCTGGCAGCGGGCGCAAAGCGGCAGCGTTCAAGCGCATGTTCCCTGATGCCGAGGAGTTTGGCGCTGCCTCGCAGCTGGACCCGAAAAGTGGGGAGCTGGTGGGCGTGGCGGCTGCAGGAGAGGGAGTGGATGACGGTGATGTTGCCCCGGACATCCGGCGGCTGCCATGGTTGCTGAAAGCGGGGTTGTCCCCTGACGAAGCAGCCACCGTGACTGAAAACTGGTGCGGGGTGTTGCAGGAGGTGGCGATCCCTGACTGCGGCGGGGATGCAGCCAAATTCATGCCGGCTGCGGTGCAGTTTGCGAACGAGCGGTGCTGGGGGACGCTGTCTTGCGTGGTCATCGCCCATCCGAAAGTGCAAAAGGCGCACAAAGCGGAGTTTGATCAGGCCATTGCCAATCTGCGCTACGGCAGTATCTGCATCAATCTGCCAGGTGAGAAGAGCTAAAGCTGCTACTTTATAATTTTGCAACTATGCATTATATTTTTTTGAATTATGAAAAACACAAGCTCATACTTTCTCGCTTTTTCTCTGCTTTTCATGACAGGGGTCGTGGGCTTTGGCGTTACTGCGCTGGCGTGGGGCGGCTTTCCCGGCGACTCCACCCCTGTGGACGTGGGCAGCGGAGACTGCAAGGTTCACAACACCATGCTGTTCGACCACGTGCAGAAGAGCGTGCTGCGGGGGCCTTGGCGCATGCACCCCAAGCCTTTCTTTTTCACATCGCACCGCAACCAGGAGAACACGGCCAGGGCCACGATGAAATTCATGGCCAACCCCAGGCTGGCCACGATGTCGCCGTTGGCCAGCGAAGCAGTTTGGGGCTAAAAATCCGACAGATTTTTTTGCTTTTTAAAAGTTTTTCTTTTCTTTTAATGATTAAATTTTGGACGAATACTTGGAGAATAAAACTGTGCATGCATGAATAAAACATAGTAGAATAAATCGAAATCTGAAAGAAATGAACGACCCCCCCCCCCCCCTTCTCATGCCCAGTGCAACGATACAACATAAAAATTTGATTATAATACCTTACTTTGACTGCTCCTTTGTAAATGTACATTTACCAGCTCATGAAAATGCAATACGCAATGCGTAACACAATGCGTAAGGCAGTGCTCATTTTGCCTAGCTTGCCCACATCAGGCAGGAGGACGCGGCCCTTCAAATTGGGCGAATGCAAGGAGAAAGATACGGCCAAAACCCAGTACTGTGCGGCACGGCTTTATAATTCTTGAATGGAAATCCTATTTGCTGCCTTGCATCGGTTTCCTACTAGCTCTAAATAATCCAATTCAATTCATTTGATTTTAAATTAAAAAAATAAACACCTTGTATGATTCTCTTTTGAAAATAAAAATAGACCTTCTATTTCATTATAAAAACATGCCTAGTTCAGCCTCGGCTACATATTTATTTCATATGCCGGCTACATATGAATTTAAACCACTTTCTTTCTCTCTACTTGCCCATGACCAGGGTGAGCTCGCCATCGCACACCAGGTCCTCCCCAACGTACGCTTTGGCCTCCATTTTGCAGATTCCAAACCGCTTGTTGAATTTAGTCACCTCCACGCGCATCATCAGCACGTCTCCAGGGACCACAGGCTTGCGCCACCTCACTTTATCCACGCCGCCGAAGAAGAAGTTGTTCTGCTGTTTTGCGTCAGCAGGGTCGATCATCACAATGCCGCCGAGCTGCGCCATGGCCTCAACCTTAACATCGAGCAAAAAATACGAATGGTAAGGCAAGAAAGCGGTCTTGATTTAAAAATTTTGAGGGAAGAGGATGAGTTTTATTGCAAAAATATAATAATAAGATTTTCACCTACCTGAAGAACTCCAGGCATGATGGCGCGCGTGGGGAAATGGCCGGGGAAGAAATTATCATTCACGGTCACACACTTGTACCCCACTGCGTACTTGCCATACTCCCACTCAACAACGCGGTCCACCAAAAGGAAGGGATACCTGAGATGAAACAGCAGGAATGGAGGGGAATTGAAATCAGCGGGACGGTGACGGGTCGGCAAAAATAAGCAAGAGCTGTACGAAGGAACACTGCGTGCATTCGCAATCTCGCAATTCGGATGAATTTTCCCATCACATTGCCTCCACCGGAAAATGTGCGTGCCCACCTGTGCGGCAGGATATCCATGATCTCCTGAATGTCCTTGGTTGCCTTCATGTTGGGGCCAGACTTCTCAATGCAGGGGGCAGCATCTGCCTCAGCCTTCACACGCACAGCCATCTTGCGGCCTGCGGGCACGACACGGCACCCAGCGAAGGAGGCCTTCACCACCGGCTGGCTGCGCACAGTGGTTCCGCTCAAGGATGAGCATGATGACAGCATCGCGGCCTGCATTGTGCTAATTAATGTATAACAACTATTCAACTATAATAATTACAACGCTGAATCTGATCGATACAAAAAGTCTCGTTTTCGCCGAAAACTCGGGCGATGAACTGTTTTGCGTGGCTCCGAGATCGAGATTAATTTTTAATTTGACAAATATCGACGTTTCAACGTGAACAAAGGCCTCAATTGATCGATCACCTCTGCTTTGCTTACCTTGATTGATCACCTTCAGATCTGCACAATTTGCACTCCCAGCACTTTGGCAAAAGGAATAGCGATGCCTCAACTATGATAATAACCCGTCCGGAATTTGGAGGCAAAATGGCATTTAATGAAACCCAGAACTTGAAGAAATTAATTTTTGTCGCTGTCGGTGCAAAAGCAGCCCCTAAGCTGGAGCTCGGCGCTGTAGTGAAAACAGTATTTATGTTATCACAAGATCCGATGGATCGATCGCTGCATCCGCTCCATGGCAGGAAGAGGTCTTGGCTCAGGGAACCTTGCGTACTCATCAATTTTCCACCCAAACAGTGAGCTGCCTGCGTAAGAGCTCAACTAAAAGTTGAGAAATGAGAGACCTTCATTGCATGACTCTGCAGCATTTTGATCAACATACCCTGCCAGGCATAGGGACTGCTTGCTTCGGTGGAGACTAAATGACGGGCGGCATCATTGGCAAAGCTCTCATTTGAATCATATTGCGCGTAGCCTGAAAATTTGACCCAGCCAACTACTTGACCCATTCCATTCCCTGCCTTGGTTCTGGCGCCCAGACTAGCCAGGCCTTCGCCGGTCCCCGTCGTCGCCACCAGCAAAATTGGGCAGCCAATGAGCTCTGAAGAAAGAGCATACTGACGCACCTCGATGGTCTTTATGCCATCAAGAATTTTTGTACACCAATGCAGCTAGAGAAAGGGACATCAAGTTAAAAGTGCACAGATGATTCAAGGTTTGTAAAAAAGCCACAGCTAGAGACCCCTACCTTGCACTCCAGAGCGTAATTGGCAATTTCAGAACCAGGAATATCCATAGAAGAAGTTATCAAAAGCAAAATAAGTGGCGAGGCTAATTCGGCGAAATTATATCCGCCCGTACGATTGGCCGCCCACGCGTGTAATTATTTTCAATACGGTTTTTTTCCACTTGAAGAGGACCAGCCGGTCTAAAGAGGGAACACACCAGCGGCAGAGCACTTGTAGAGCCTCTTGGATCTAATTTTAATCGTTGCTCCATATTCTTCGATTTAGAGCAACATGGGCTGTGGCTCTTCCAAGCCCGCTGTGGCGGAAGATGTGAAGTATCAATCGGTGGGTTGTCTTTCCTTTTGTCACGAAGGATGCGATGAATCTTTATTTCACCTCTTTGTTTCCCTCCCTGCCGCAGTCTGCCAAGCCAGCCAAGTCAAACGATCCTGCCTCGAGCGCGGTGCTGGGCAAGGGTTTGACGGTGAGCTTGCGTGGGGGCCGCCAGTGGGACCTTGTAGTGAAGTGCTGGGGGAGGAGAAAAAAAATCGAGTTTTCATTCTCTCCTCCCTCTTCTTTCCCTCACTTCTTTCCCCCCAAATTCAACTTATTCCGTTCCCCTCTCTCCCCAGGATGTGTCATCCGACTACCGCCTGGGCAAGGTGCTGGGCCGCGGCCAGTTTGGCACTACCCGTCTGTGCGAGGACAAGAAGGAGGGCAAGATGTTCGCCTGCAAGTCCATCGCCAAGCGAAAGCTGGTGTGCGCTGAGGACATTGAGGACGTGCAGCGCGAGGTGCAGATCATGCACCACCTCAAGGGCCACCCCAACGTCACCTTCCTCCGGGGCACCTTCGAGGACCGCCAGAACGTGCACCTCATCATGGATCTGTGCGCCGGTGGTGAGCTTTTTGACGCCATCGTCAAGCGTAAGAATTACTCCGAGAAGGATGCCGCTGAGCTGATTCGCACCATCGTTTCCGTCGTGGCGCACTGCCACCACATGGGTATCATTCACCGCGACCTCAAGCCCGAAAACTTCTTGCTGGAGAAGGACGACGACGGCGCGCGCATTCTGTGCGCTGATTTCGGCCTCTCCGTGTTCTTCACCCCCGGCCAGCAGTTCAACGAGGTGAGCGAGTGGGGCAGCAGAATTTATTTTATTTAATGCTGCATGCAGCAGTTGTTCTCCCACGCCAATTCAATTAATTTTCAAGGATTATTTACACATTCTTCCCCGTACTATTCTTCTCCTCAGGTTGTCGGTTCCGCCAACTACGTGGCTCCCGAGGTGCTGAAGAAGCGGTACGGCCCCGAGGCCGACATCTGGTCGTGCGGCGTCATCCTCTACATCCTCCTCTCCGGGGTGCCCCCCTTCTGGGGCGAGACCGAGGCCCAGATCTTCGAGTCCATCCTCCGCGGCGAGCTCGACTTTGAGAGCGACCCGTGGCCCGAAATCTCCGATGCCGCCAAGGACTGCGTGCGGAAAATGCTTGAGCGCAACCCCTCGCGCCGCGCCACCGCCGAGGAGATCTTGAAACACCCCTGGATGAAGGAGCACGGCGTTGCTTCCGACAAGCCCATGGCCAACGCCATCCTCACCCGCCTGCACGACTTTGCCGGCATGCACAAGCTGAAGAAGGAGGCGATGAAGATAATCGCCTCCAGCATGCCCGCCGACGAGATCGCGGGTCTGCGCCAGATCTTCAAGGCGATTGACGCCGACGGCAGCGGCACCATCACCGCCCAGGAGCTGCACGAGTCGCTCACCAAGCAGGGGTCGTCGCTGAAGCCCGAGGATGTCAAGTCGCTGCTGGCGCTGATTGACGTGGACGCCAACGGCACGATCGAGTACGAGGAGTTCTTGGCGGCGACGCTGAGCCAGCAGCAGATGGAGAAGGAGGATGCGCTGCGGGCGGCATTCAAGCGTTTCGACGCCAACGGCGACGGCATCATCTCGCGCGAGGAGCTGCGCGCCGCCATTGCCGACGACGCAATGAATGTGGATGAGGCGGAGCTGGAGAGCATCCTGGCGGAGGTGGACAAGGACGGCAATGGCGAGATCGACTATGAGGAGTTCTGCACCATGTTGATGAAGCAGGCGGAGCCGGCCGTCGTCGAGGTGGTCGTCAAGAACCGCGGGACGCTGAACCCCTACAAAGCTGCCAAAACTCTCGAGGTCTGAAGGCTTTTTGAAACAATAAGATCAAGACCATTTTTGATTCCAAACAGGGATTTTCCCTTTTCCTTTCCTTCTTCCCCTTTTTTTCTTTACGTATTTTCTGACCCTGTCCTTTCCCTGGCTTCGTGTTGTTTATCGCGGCGGGCTTCAACTCCAACTTGAAAAACAGAAAAGTTAAATTAACTTAAATGGCTCCTTTTGTTATTTTCGCGTTTGTTAATGGATTTGTCAGCCCTCTTTTTTTGGCCTGCCTCGCTTTTCCAAAAATGTAAACAATATTAACTTATTATTATTGGCGCGGCGGCGGTGCACCTTGTCACAGCAAAATCCTCTCGGAGGCGTAATCAAAATATTGAAAAAAAAAAAACATCAAATAATGACAGGGAAATTGATTTTCGATGCGGCTTCACAGCGAGCCATCGCACCAGAAAAAACTCGCATTCGAATCTCATCTCCATCTTCCCGTCGAGCCGATCCAAATTCATTTTCGAGGGCCTATTTCCTGAGAGAAATGTGCGTGATAGCGGCCTCTGCCCCCACCCTCCTTCTCGCAAGCATGGCCTGGGCGGACGTTGCACCGCCGTCCACGGCCTCCAAGCAGCTGCAAGAGGACTACGATCGATACGCAGGCACGAATTTTTCTTGAATTTTAAACAATATATATAGCCTCAGTATCCTGTATATGTGATTTTCAATTAATTGAGCCTCAATTTGCAGGGGAATATGACGACCTTGACGGCGGACCTCTTGCCTCAGCCCTGGGTTTTCCGGAGCAGCGCCACAGTCTGTTGGCGAATGCCCACGGCGATGTTCTAGAGGTAGCGGTTGGTACTGGCCTCAATTTGCGGCATTATGACGTTCCTCGCCTTCGCTCGCTCGTTGCAGCAGACCTTTCTTCCGGAATGCTCTCCCAAGCGCAGCGCAAAGCGGCAGCGTTAGGGCTCTCCCCTCCTTTCATCGCTTTCCAACAAGCAGACGTCACTTCCTTGGCACCTTTTGGCGACGCCTCCTTTGATTCGGTAGTTGATACCTTCTCGCTGTGCGTTTTTGAAGACCCTGCAGCTGCGCTGCGCAGCATGCGGCGGGTGGTGCGACCAGGGGGCCAAGTTTTATTGCTAGAGCATTCTCGGAGCCCGTCTCCAGCGCTAGGGTGGTATCAAGATTTGACGGCAGACACCATTGCTCGCACAGGCGGCAAAGGCTGTGTATGGAATCAAGACGTGCCAAGGCTGGTGGAGCAGGCTGGACTACGGGTCGAGAGAGTGGAACCGCACCTGGGTGGCTTAGTGTTGAGCATCATAGCCAGCCGGCCTGAAGTTTGAGAGCTCAATTTCGTTATTTTGGCAGCACTGTTGCAGCAGCGGAGTAAAGGCAAAATTGCCTGGAATTGCCTGTTTCAGAAGAGCAGCCGCGCTTTTAAATTGATTTAAGAAAATGGATTACATATTTATAAGCGGATTAACAAAAAATGTAAAGCAATTCGTAATTTGGAATAAATAAAGAGTACAAGTGGGGAAAATTGTATAGATCAATTCTTTTTACGTATTAGCAGTGTTGAAATTTAATTAAGGTTTCCTGCAGTTCCATTTAACGAGGGAAAAAAATATATAATCATATGTGCCCGTTGTTGGCACTTGAGAAAGAAAACTTGAGGAAAACTTCAACCCCACAAAATCTTGTCCGTTAGCAAGCGAGTTGAACTGTACGTGGTGAAACAGTGCGTGTGAGAAATAATACAAGCATAAATACAATATCATACCTTGAGAAAATCCAGAACAAGCATTCTATATCAAGCTGGCATGCAAACCATCAGCCACCAAAAGAGCTACCCTGCATAGCAAAAACAGAGGAGAACACAAGACAAGCAATATAAATAATAATAATAAAACATGTACCAGGAACTGGAAAAGTAATAGTGGGTCGGTGCATGGAAAGACGAAATAAATTGCGTTATTTTCCAGGAGACAAGTATGCAGCGACGGAGAAAGAAAATCGAGCAACACACAGTAGACCTTGGGCAGGAAGAAAACTGAATGCAGAATGAATAGCTGGCCAGCCTTTTTGTGTCGAAAAAATCGATACTCGTCTGCACTCTTTCTTTTTCACCCCAGACATCCATCAGGGGGTGACCACACGCGCGCCGATATAATAAGTAGCGCCTGGCAAATATCAGGACAAGTATTGAGCTGGCAATATGTGCAACCCTGCCGTCCGACATTTCGGCAACGATACTACCATTCTCGGAGGAGAAAATAAACGAGTCTCTGCCCCTTTGAGCAGCATACACTTCTGAGAAGACAAGCAGTAGTTCTATGCATCAAACTTGAGCTTGACCCAACTTTTGGGACACAGAACCAAGACCGAGAGCTCTTTGCACAAAACGAGCATGGCCTTTCCTGGATACCTCCTACTGACCACGAGGAGCAGCAAGTCAAATATTGTGCAACCAGCGAGGAAATCAGAGCTTGGGCCAATTCCCTCCCCTTTAAATATATACAAGGGTTATACAAATGAGGAATGGATGATGTCGGGTACTTATATTGTGCTCTGACTCGCGAAGTGACTTTGTGAGCGGACGCTTGGCAAGTCTGCAAGCGAGGAATGCTGTAGTTTGGGAGACGAGGGAATAAACCTAACCAGCCTGCACTGTGATAACACATCAGTACGTAGTACAGCCATTCATGGATGCAATTCTGAAGACCTCGCTCAAAGGCAGGAGTAGGAAAGCTCAGAGAATACTCTGAGAAACACTTTAGCGGCAGGCATCGATGTACCAGGGAGAGAAGCAAAGCCTGCCCAAGATATGTATCTGGAGGATGAAATAAAAAAATTCAGATTCTCGAGACTAGGACTTTCTTTCTCAAAACTAGGTGTGTGCAAAAAGAGAGTACGTTGTATAAAACAGTAAAAAAGCTTCCACAGCTGATGTGTGTGTTTTTCTTGGCGGAAAATATGAGAGAGTAGGTTCGCAAGTACAAGAGCAAGATAAATTAAAATCAGCGGCGCTCAGGGAGGTAAGCCCCCCCCCCCCCTCTTAGGGACACGATTCACGACTTTGCACCAACGCAGAGCCACACCTATGGTGATATAATGTTGAGCAGGTATTCTGAAGGGATAAGGGGGTCCAGAGACGGGCTAAGCTGCAAAGACATGAAAATCACCCAACGACTGGGGCTCAACCTGCCAACAGCGCGAATTAACACGATTAGAGAATCAGCACCGCGAAAAGATTCAATTATACAGTAAGTTTTACACTCACCATTTTCGTTGCGCAGGTCTTCTCAGTACGGTCTGAAGCGGTTCTGGCCGTTCATGCCGCCACCCCTGCCGCCCATCCGCCCGTAGCCGCCCATCGTGTTCATGCCGCCGCCAGCGCCGCCAGCTCCCATGCCGCCGCCCGCCATGCCGCCCATGCCGCCGCCTCCCATCATGCCTGCAGCCCCCATGCCACCAGCCCCGCCCATTCCAGAGCCGTCCATGCCCCCCATCATGTTCATTCCGCCGCCCATGCCGGGCGCCATCATGCCGCCGCCGCCCATGCCGCCCATGCCAGCGCCGCCCATACCAGCACCGCCGCCGCCCATCATGTTCATTCCCTGCATGCCAGCCATGCCCCCGCCCATCTGGGGAGCCATGCCACCCATCATTCCCATGGGCATCTGCATTCCGCCGCCCATGCCACCCATGCCGCCTACTCCGCCCGGCCCCATCATCATGCCACCAACAGCGCCCATTCCAACACCGCCCCCCATGCCGCCAGGGCGGCCGCCGCCGCCACCGCCGCCTTGCATCCCTCCGCCTTGCATCCCTCCGCCTCCTGGCCGCATCTGCTTGCACTTATTGCAAAACTGCCGCCACGCGAAGTTGGTGTTGCCGCACTCGCCGCAGATCCACTCGGGGTGGCGGGGACGGTCCCCTCGGCCACCGCCTCCTCCCATTCCCATGCCGCCGCCCATGCCTCCTCCGCCCATGGGGAACATCATTCCCATGCCTGCTGGGCCGCCCATCATGGGCATCATCCCCATGCTGCCCATCATGCCAGGCGGGCCGCCCATGCCGTGGGGCCCGCCTCCGCCTCCGCCACGACCACCTCCCCCTCCGGGGAAGTTGCCTTGGCCGTGCTCCTTGGCGAGGGCGCGCTTGCACTCGAGCTGGCGGCCGTTGATATTGTGCTCCTGAACGAGGCACTTTTCGACGGAGATCTCGTCCTCAAAGGTGACGAAGCCGTAGCCGCGGGGGGCGCCGTCTGGCTTGCGCAGGACGGAGGCGTCCTCGACGCGGCCGAAGCGAGAGAAGTAAGAGCGGAAGTCGGCGTCGGAGATGTCGATGGTGCCACCCACAAACATCTTCTTGGTGAGCCGGGTGCTGCCCTGCTCGCGGGGCACTGCAGCCTTGGCATCCACCTGCTTGCCATCGATGATGTGCTCGCCGGCCTCCAGGAACTTTTGGGCGTCTTTGGGGTTGGCGAAGGTTACGAAGCCATAGTGCTTGCCCATCATCACGTGGATGTCGGAGATCTCGCCCCACTGGCCGCAGTAGGCCTGCAGGGCCTCGTTGTCTGTATCCCCGGAAAGCCCTCCCACAAAGATTTTCCCGGGCGTGAACTGCGGGGGCGAAGGGTGGGGAGGCGAGGTGAGCGCAAACAGCCCCGGAATTCGGCCAGCCGCAGAGAGATCTAGCTCTCGTGAAATTTTTGATGAGAAATAACAAGGGAGCGAACCGCACCTTTTGCGAGCGGTCGTTGCGCCTTTCACCTCCTTGTCCGTACCCGCCCATCTGCCCACCGAAGCGCCCTCCGCGCTCCATTGCTATGTTTGAATGATTTGGTTGTTCGCGGTGTGAAAATGGTATTAGCTCGAAGGAATTCAAGGCACCGCTAAAAGGGCTAGGTGTGATAACTTGACAATTAAAAGAATATGGTGGCTGCGCCCAGGCGAGGAGCATTCAATTGGGAGAACATGTCCCTCGCAGCGGAGGGGAGCTAGCGGGAAGAAAAACTACAGGGCCTAAAATCCACAAACAAGTTTCATACCCGATTAATGGCATAGTAAAGAGTCGAAAACCACACAGTTTGAGGGTGCCCCTGCGCGAGATGCTGTCTTCGCAAAGCAATTCTTTGTTGGATCGCTACCGATCACTCGGTGGTCCCCCATTCGGCCATACCTCCCGCCATGTGCAGCGCCATTGTGCTCCGTTTCAGTCGGCTGCCCCTCCTGGGCGTACGCGCGCAGGGAGGACGACATCAATTTTCATCGCCGCTTCTGGTGCTGTGCCCAACAACAATTCAGAGCCAGCCCTGCAGGAGTGGGACTTTTCTGGGCTGAAGAAGCACACGTGGGAGTGGAAGGGGTACGAGACGACTTTTGTCACGGCAGGCTGCGGCCGTCCCGTCGGTGCGCAATATTTGTTTCTTTTTCTCCAATTTTTTTCTGTTCATGACTTTTTCTCTCCTGCATCATCTTCTCACTTCTACCTATTCAGTTCTCGTCCACGGCTTTGGAGCGTCCGCTGGCCACTGGCGCAAAACCATCCCGTTTCTGGCTTCAAAAGGCTACAAGGTAAAACATACCCGATAAAAGCTGTATCCTTTCATTAAATTAATAAATTCTACGGCAATTGTCCTACCTGCTTTTTCAAAGTATATTTACTTTTCAAAGGTGTATGCTCTGGACCTCCTCGGGTTTGGGACCTCTGAAAAGCCCATCATTGACTACACAATGGAGCTGTGGGACCAGCAGATACGCGATTTCATGGCTGAATTTGTAGTAGACCAGCCCGCCGCCATAGTGGGCAACTCTGTGGGCTCCCTGGCGTCGCTCATGGTGGCTGCGGCCGAGCCAGAGCGCATCGCCGGCATTGTGCTGCTCAACTGCGCTGGAGGCAAGTAAATTTTGAACGCTATTTAATTTTTGGTTTGTGTGTTTAATTGGACCTTTGCTTCTTCTTTTCAACAGGAATGAACAACAAGGCGATTGCCGACGATTGGCGCATCAAGCTGGCGATGCCGCTGTTTCTGCTCATCGACTGGCTCCTGAAGCAGCCCAGCATCGCCAGAATGCTCTTCGACAACGTCAGGCAGAAGGAAAACCTCCGAAAGGTGCGCCCTTTTTTTTCTTTTTTTTTTTGTATTCTCTTTGTTGTACGCTGTCTGCAATCTGAAAAGGCATCTAATTGCACGCAGGTTTTGGAGTCGGTTTACCCCTCCAACACACAGGCAGTAGACGAAGAGCTGGTCGACCTGCTGCACGACCCCTCCTGCGACGCTGGGGCCCTGGAAACGTTCGTTTCCGTCATCACAGGGCCCCCAGGTCCCAGGCCAGAAGACCTGGTGCCAAAGCTCAAATCCCCGCTGCTTCTGCTCTGGGGCGAATCGGATGGCTTCACCCCCTCCGACGGCCCGGTTGGAAAGTATTTTCAGGCGCTGCCATCCCAGCGCCCTGACGTTTCCTTCATTCATTTGCCAGGCGTGGGGCACTGTCCCATGGACGAGGCCGCAGACGACGTGCACACCCATTTGCTACCCTTTTTGCAACGGCTGGAAGGCTTTGCCGCTGCTCCATGAGCAGCAAAGCTGACAGAGTTATTGTATATTTCAAACGTTGCCGTTGAATGAACTCTTTGAACCTTTTTAAACCTCATTTGAACTTGAATTCACCATTATCCGTTATTACAATTAAGAAAAAAGCCGCAATAGAAACTAAAATAAAATTTTGAAATGAAAGAGGAAAAGACCGACAAATTGAGGCGGTAATATTTAGTACAAATAAGTAATAACTCACAGCGCTGGGAACAGAAAAACACGGCGTTCCCAACATTGATTAGAGTTTAATTTGGTGCCTCATGCACAGGTGGTTTGCGCCCCAAAAAGCGAAGAAAAGAGACAGAAAAACGAAAGGCGAAAGGTTCCTAAATCTTTCCACAATAGAATAAACAAGATGGATTTCAATTGCTTGAGGATAAAGCTCGTGCATTCATTATAAACGCTGAAATAGAAGAAAATATGCAACAATTTGTTTTCGGTACTTATTGCGACAGCAATAAAAAACAAATACCTCTTGCTGCGATGTAACTTTCATCAAACACCACTAAAACACCCATACCAAATATTTTTACTTTTTTAAAATCAAAATTCCGAACATGTTTCAATCCTCCATGGCGGCGGCCTCGATGCCCCACTCGTCGCGCTCCACGTTGGACGCGTACGGGTCCAGTGCCTGCTGCGCGAAAAACTGCCCAAACTGCAGGTCGTACACCTCGTCCTCCGGCACCGTCTCCAGCTCGCAGTCGGTGAGCGGGAACGACACGCACATGAGCGCGTACCCCCGCTCCCGCAGCTCCTTGCTCACCCCCAGCGAGTGCGGCTGGTACAGCTCGCCCGACTTCACCTTGACCGCACACGCGGTGCAGCACCCCAGGCGGCAGGCGTAGGGCAGCGTAAGCCCCTGGTCCTCAGCCTCGTACAAAATGTAGCGGTCCTCGGGCACCTCTACCTCGATCTCTTGCGCGGCAAAGTGGTTGTTGATCTTGACGCGATGGCGGGTCGCGGTGGAGGGCCCCTCGCCAGAGCCCACGCCGGGCACCTGGCCAAAGTGGGCGGCGCGGCCGCCGACGAGGCGCGACGCAGCGTTGAACTCGTCCTGCATCCACAAGTCCACGCCGCCGTCCTTTTCGTACGTGGCGCGCCACTCCTCGGTGGTCAGCGTGGCGATGGACTGCGGGGGCGGCACGTCTTCCTCCTCATCCGTGCTGGAGTCGGGGCGGAGGTCGCTGCCGACGGTGAGCCCAATGGGGCCCAGGCTGACGCCCGCCTTGTCTGCGGCGTCCTGCATCAGCTGCGCGCCTCCCACCTTCTTTTCCTTCTTCTTTTCCATGCTTTTGCCGACGGTAAGTCCGATGGGGCCCAGCTCTCCAAACCCGCCCTTCTCCACTGTGGGCGTCTCCTTCTGTGCGCGAACTGCAACGTGTCGCTGGGGCCGCAATGCGCTGGCGGCCGGAGCTGCGCGTACGCCGGGTGTGGAACAACACCCGATGATCTTGAACAACATAATGCTGGGGAGGGGGTGGAGTGCACTCTCGCGTCAATACAAATTTAGGTTTGCAATTATTTTAAGAATCAATTGCTGCATTTTGCGAGATGGGAACGATTTTTCCCGATAACTCATCGTCGCGCATGCTCTGCTGTGCTCGCCGAGTCGAGCTTGTTCTATTTTTTTCTATAGTACAGGCTTCTGAACATGCTACTAATTATTTAAATATCACGTTCTCGATTCCAGAGGCGAGCGGCTCGCGCGGAGGCACTAATACACATAAATGGATCGAGTCAACACATTTTTTAACCTGAGCTTTCCTCTGCCTTTGATGTTTGGACAGAATGCGCCGTTCTGATCACAACAGATCGCAATGAATGGGATGCGGCTAGTCGGCGCGCGGAGGGGCCCTCTCCATTGTTTCAGCCTCACCAGCAGAGGCAAGTCCAGATAACAGTTTGTGCTTGATCCCCCTCCCCTCCCGCGTATTGATTTTCTCCCCGCCCCCCCCTGCAGCATGGAGCACCACCTTGCTGCGATGCCGCAGGCTGGGCCGGCCCTGCCCTCCCGCTCCCCCGTCCTTGTGCGGCCGCAAAGGCCCCCTGCGGGTGTTCGCAGCTCTGGGGGACGGCTGGACGCCTCATGGGGACCCCGGGCCTCTTTTGGAAGCCATCTACAAGCGCGTACAGCCCGTTGCCGACGCTCTGGTGCGAGCGCTGCAAGCCATGTGGCAGGCGCAGCAGCAGTGGGCGCAGCGCGCCTGGGCAAAGACCATGCTGGCCACCGTCGTGGCATTGGGGCTGGCGACAGCGGTGGTCAACGCCTGGGGGGTGCCTGCCATCAACCGGAGGCTGCCTGACCTGGTGCAGCAGGCCGTGGTGGCCACGCAGCGAGACATCTCGGTGGGGGGTGTCCAATGGATTGCCCCCACCGGGATCACCGGCCTGCATCCGCTGGTGAGCGTGGGCCCGATTTCTGTGGGGGCAGGACCCACGGAGCGCAGCAGTGCCACCCTGGGCAGGGTCGCCGTGGGCGTGGACATGCTGCAGTCCATACTGCGGGGGCGCATCGTGGTGACGGCCACGGCTGTGGACGCAGAGGTGCACCTCAAGCAGGGAGACGGGTTCTCGTGGTTTGGGTACCCGGACGACACCACCCCTTCCTCTCGTGAACTTTTCCCGGGGCTGGGCGGTGGCAGCGGCAGCAGCAGCGGGACGACCGCTTCGTCCTCTCAAAGCCGTTCGAACAAGCGCGGAGGTGGCGGTGGCAGCAGCAGCGGTGGCGGTGGTGTTGGAGGGCCAGAGCAGCGGCAGCAACAGCGTCTTACTCAAAGAAGCGGCGGCAGCAGCAGCAGCGCTCGGGCCGAGTTCTCTGCGGCAACGGAGAGTCCGGCGGGTAGCTTTTTGCAGCGCGTGGCTGACGAGCTGCTGCACTGGCATGCCGACCAGGAGCGGGCAGCTCGAGCGGCACTTTTGCGGCAGGGCTCTAGCACCGATGCAGGTGAGCCAACGCTGCTGCTGCTGAGCACCACGTCTGGAGGTTCAGCGAAGCCAGAGCAGACTGCCGCAACACCGGGGCTGGATACCTTTGCAGTAGCCCAACAGCAGCCTTCTTCTTCATCTGGCCAGCTGGCACCATCCTCGCCCCCCGCTGCGCCTGGAGCAGCCTCAGAAGATGGCGATGGTGCGCCTGGGCAGCGACGGGGCCCATGGCACAGGCTGCTGCCTTCATTTTTGATCGGGAACAAGGAAGTAGCGGGTGGAGAGGGCAGCAGCAGCAGCAGCAGCAGCGCTCAGCAGTCAGAGGTCCTTGAACAGCAGCAGCAGGCAGTGGCAATTGAGAGGGAAGCCAGGGAGAGTCGGCGGCAGAAGCTGGAAGCCATCAACTCCATGCAGATCACGATGCGGGGATTGGAGGTGAAGAAAGACAGCAGGAGCAAGGTGGAAAGCGTCCCGGCGGCAGCAGCAGCAACAGCAACATCAGCAACAACAGCAGACACACAAGCGACAGCTTTGTCAGAAATTTCTGCCACCACCAGCTTTGCCGATGCAGCCTTGAAGAGCGAAGCAGCCAGTTTGCCATTTCAGCTTGATTTTCAGGAGATCTCCCCTGGCACTGCAACCAACCTGAACTTGGCCACTACTTCTGGCGAAGAAACAGAGGCGAACACCTCCTCCAGCGACTCTGAATTTGCTGCGTCAGCAGCGGTTTCTTCGGTGGTGGTTGTGCCCAGCGCCAGGGGTGCTGCGCTCCTCAATGCGCTGCCCCCGCTGGAGATCGACATCCGCAGCAAAGCCCCGCCGCCAGCTGCTGGGGTGCAGGAGTCTGCTGCTACGCCTGCGGCTGCCGAGGCAGAGGAGAGGTTGCGCAAGCCGCTCAGTCAACAAGCGCTCCAGATCAACTCTTTGCAGCCCTTGTCGCGCGAGGGTGCGCCGCCGCTGAGGCAGCCCGTTGTTGCCACCTCTGAGTTCAGGGAGTTCAGCCAGGCTGTGGTTGACCAAGCAACGCTGCGGAAGAAAGGTAAATTTTTTAAAATTGCCAAACGTTCAAGTATTACTTTGTTACAGCTCCCTGTCACCCACTTGATTTATTTATGCGCCAGGTCTGGGCTCCAAGGCCTTGCAGCAGGCCCGAAACTGGCAGCCCGCCAAGCCGCCCGTCGTCTCCGACAGGCCCGCTGCCCTTCCCTCCACTCACGCCGCCGCAGCAGAGCGCCCTTTCGGCAGCTTCACATTTGAGGACTCGACGACCTCGGGAACGACAGCTGGCGATGCAGCGAGCGCAGCCCCGCGGGCGGCATCCCTGCACAGCGAAGACCACGCTGGCGTGGAAAAAAGCCACAACGGGAAATACCACATCACCCACCCTGGCTATTTCACCCCTTCTGCTGGCCCTGTCTATACCCCCGCCCCTCCCGAAGCGCTCGCCGAGCTGCGTAAGTTCGGCTTGTTTTTCATGCTGACTTTGTTTATAAATATAATACAATTCGCCTAATGGCTTTTTGTTATTTATACAGGGGCCAAGCAGCGCACCCTGGGGACGCTGATGCGGGAAGCCTTTGCCGCCGCCGGCGCCCTGGTGCAGCGCAGCCTGGTGCTGGGCAGCGTTGATCTCACTGGAGGCACGCTGTACGGCTACATTCAGGGGGAGAGCCTGCCTCGCATCTTTGACAACGTATCAGGGGTAAGAAAATTATTGCAGCATGCCTTGACTTTTTTCTTTTCTTTTCTTTTCTTTTCTTTTCTTTTCTTTTCTTTTCTTTTCTTTTCTTTTCTTTTCTTTTCTTTTCTTTTCTTTTCTTTTCTTTTCTTTTCTTTTCTTTTCTTTTCTTTTCTTTTCTTTTCTTTTCTTTTCTTTTCTTTTCTTTTCTTTTCTTTTCTTTTCTTTTCTTTTCTTTTCTTTTCTTTTCTTTTCTTTTCTTTTCTTTTCTTTTCTTTTCTTTTCTTTTCTTTTCTTTTCTTTTCTTTTCTTTTCTTTTCTTTTCTTTTCTTTTCTTTTCTTTTCTTTTCTTTTCTTTTCTTTTCTTTTCTTTTCTTTTCTTTTCTTTTCTTTTCTTTTCTTTTCTTTTCTTTCCTTTTCTTTCCCTTGGAAACAACAACTGCATGCTTTCCCTCGCAACACACAACGCTACATCCCCTTGTAACTAAATTTCCTTTCCTTCCTCTTCATCAGAATGTGCACCTGGGCCCAGGGTACGACAGCTTGCGCATCGACCTCAATGCCTTCCCCCGCCAGCGTGCCGCCGCCTCCTCCAAGTGCACCATGCCCAACCCCGAGGCCCACCGCCATCTGCGGCACGTTACGGGGCAAGCAGCCCTGCGTGTGCTGGAGGAGCAGGTGCAAGCAGCCACTTTGCCAGTTGAATCCTCTCAGCAGGCGCAGCAGTTTGGTCCAGGCAGCGGGGGTCGCGTTCGAGTGCTGGTGGAGGCCACGGGCGTGGTGGACAACGACCTTGCCACTGAAGCCCTGCACCCCCCCGACATGACCATCACAATTCAGGGGGAGAACCTGCATGCCCCCCTGGTGGAGCGCATCGTAGAGCTGCCCATGGACATTGACGAGGGGCGCGCCAACGGCGATTTTGTGGTGCGCATGCACACCCGCGAGACCTGGCAGTTTCCGGAGTTTTACGGCAAGGTGGCGGTGCGAGGGGCCAGTTTCCACTTCTGGGACGCCACAGACGATGTGCTGGACGCGGACCTGGACCTGCTGTTCGAGAAAGACAGGGTATACCTGCACAACGCGAGGGGCAGTTTTGGCGCGGTCGGCATGACGCTCACTGGCGACCTGGACCTCAACCCGCAGACCGGGAACTACCGGCTATCGGCTACTGTGCCCAAAGTGGAGGCCAACGAGCTGCGCGCCACCTTGGGGGTGCGTCCAACGCCTTTTCCAGTGGCAGGAGCTGTCTCAGGAACGCTCCACATCACCGGCCCGCTGGAAAAGCCCGTCTTCTCGGGGCACGCCATCGTGGTGCGCCCAGATGACGCCATGCTGGCGGACTGCGAGCCCACCAACGCGGTGGACACGCTTCTCGCGGAGCCGGCGGCTGTTGCTGCGTACGACAAGGTGCCCATCGCGAGAGCTGATCTGGTATTTTCGCTGGATACCTCAGCAGAGGAGCTCACTCTGCACTCCTTCAGCGGCAGCCCCGTGGGTGGAGGCGATCTGCACGGCTCTGGCACCATGGGGGTCTCCCCCGCCTCAGAGTTTGATCCAAAGGCGGTGCTGATCACAGCCCAAGGCGTCGGCCTCCCAGCTGAGGCTCTGGCCCAGCGATACCTCCCTGACGACGCACAGCTGCCCCCAGGCATGATTTCTGGGCCTGCTGCGGTGTCTTTCACAATGAAGGGCGCTCACTTGGCTCCCATCATCGACGTCGCTTTTTCGCTGCCTGAGGCATCGGCCACGGGGTCTGCGCGCTTCCTGCGCGACTCTACCGCGCTCTCTATTTCCTCCCCCGACCTGGATGCGTCCGGAGCCGTGTTTTTGCGCCCTCCCACCTACGAAGCGGTCAAAGCGGCGCTGACACAAACGCAGGCCACAGCGCTGGCAAAACCGGACGTTTCGGGGTGCGATGCGGATGTGACACTGCGGGGGCTGGACGTGGTGCCGCTTGTCTCTGATGAAGCGGCCCGCAGGCAGCTGGCGCAGCAGTCTGGAGAGCCGCTGCGGCTGAGGGTCAACGGGCGCGTCAAGGTGTCGGGCACAGTGGCAAAGTCTGAACCCAGCCTGGCTGTGGAGGTCGAGCGGCTGGAGGAAGGCAGCGCGGCCGAGAACGGGGCTGGCGCAGCAGCGGCAGCTCAGCCTTGGGAGTTTGCTGGGTCGGTAGACCTAGAGGACCTGAAGCTGAACCAGCTGAAGCTGTACCAGTCGCTCAAGGGCAATTTGAAGCTGTCTGAATCACATGTCGCGGTGCACGCCAAGGGCTCTCGGCCAGACGAGTCTCTGGACGTCGATCTTTCGCTGCCGCTGCTGCCGGACGACAACAACGCTGCTACGGATGGAGAACATCCCAGTGGAAGCTCAGTGTCTGTGCGCTGCGGGAAGCTGCATGCGGCGGCCACCGTGGACGGTGCCGGCTCTCAGCTGGACGTCAAGGTGGCAAACGTGAAGCTGGATGAGCTGGAGCTGGCGTCGCTGCGTGGGGAGCTGCAGGAGATCTCGTGCTCTCTGAACTTTGGCGCGCAGACCGGTCGCGGGCGGTTGGGCTTGGTGGCGCCTCGCTACAGCGGCCTCAGCGGCGACAGCTTGAGCGGCGGTTTCCGATGGGAGCGTGACGTGGTGCGGCTGGAGAAGCTGGTGCTGCAGCAGAGCCGCAGCAAGTATGAGGTGCAAGGGGAGTACGTGGTGCCTCCCTCCATGCCCCTTCCCACCTCTGCTGCCGACCTCGCTCGCCGCCAGCAGCAGCAGCACCAGGAGGGCGCCTCCAACCAAGGAAAGGAGCAGCAGGTTCCGGGTCGGTGGCGGGTGCGGGTGGACGTCCCTACCGCCGACATGCAAGAAATTCTGCCAGGGGCGCGGCTGCTGCAGAGCGCGGCGTCTCGTGCCCCAGCCGACTATGAGCGCGCGAAAGCTGCGTTCATGTCCACAGTGCGCCAAATCTCGCTTAAGGCGGAAGATCTAAACTCCCAGGTGCGCGCCATGGCCGAGAAATTGGCAAGAGAAGAGGGCCTGGCGGCTGCAGCTGGCAGCGCTGAGCGGCGAGGGTCAGACGGCGCTGCAGCGGCGGCGCCGCACCATCTGCAGATGCCTGCGCTTCAAGATGTACACGGCAGCTGGAGCGGCAGCGTGCAGGCGTTTGGTGGCGGCGGCGGAGCCACCAGCTGCGATTTTGACGTCAAGGGCGTCGACTGGCAGTGGGGCCAGGCCAAGCTGGACTCTGTGGGCGCCCATGGGAGCTTCCACTCGGAAGAAGGCATCCAGCTGCAGGACGTAAGATGTTAGGTTGTTATTTTCATATCGCTGCATTATTGCAACTTCAAATTGTCACCTAACTATCAAACTACCAGTCTTCTCTTTGCGTTATGTTTCATATCCCCTTTTGGTCCCTGCAGTTCAGCATCAAGCTGGGCTCCGCCCAGCTCTCTCTCCACGGCTCTCTCCTGGGCGACAACCAAGACGCCACCTTTGTAGTCAATGATTTTCCAGTCGCCAAGCTCCGTCCGCTCTTCCGAGCAGTGCCTGCCCTCAAGAACACCACCCCTGCAGTCTCAGCTCGAGCCCCGGAGCCCATCGGCTCCCCGCTGCCACTGGGCATGCTCGCCAACGCTCTGAGCCGCGCCTCTCAAGACGTGCAGGTGAATGCTGCGGGGCTCGATGCCGACAGCCCCATCAATGGGCTGCTGTACATCAACGGCAAACTGCGCGGCAGCAAAGATGCCCCGTCTGGCGAGGTCAAAGTGGAGCTGTGCGATGCGGCAGTGGGTCCCACGCGTCTCTCCAAGGCCGAAGCTATGGCCACCCTCTCCGACAAGGCGCGGGTCACGTTCAACATCGACGTTGTCCCTGTTGAGGGCCATCGCACGTCGGGGTTCATCAAGGCCTCAGGAGGCATCCCCCTCGCAGCGCTGCGCGGTGACAATGCCGCCGCCACCGCCACCTCTGAGAGCGGCTCGTTGAACGTGCAGTTCAACGTGAAAGATAGCGGCATGGCGGTGCTGACGTCGATGGCGCCCGATTTTCGTTGGCAGAGCGGGGAGGCTGACGTCTCCTTCAACGCCACCGGCTCGCTGGAGCAACCCACTGTCACAGGGAACGCCCGCTTGAACAAGGCCATCATTGACTGCCCCCTGCTGAAGTACCCTCTGAACATTGTCGCCGCCGACATTCGGTGCAAAGAAGGCGTGGTGGACGTGGAAACGGTGGATGTGCGGGTGGGGCGCAAGGGCCACGTGCGTGCGCGTGGCGTGCTGCCGGTGTACCAGTCGAAACAGGTGCAGCGCGGCGTGGCGCCAGCGCTGGCAGCGATGCAGCAGCGCCTGACAGTAGACGTGCAAGGCCTGGAGCTGCGGGTGCGCAACATCTATACTGGGCAGCTGGACGCGTTGCTGACGCTGCGGGACAGCGTGGAGCGCCCCGTGGTGGGCGGCTCTCTGCGGTTCAGCCGCGGCTCAGTGTTCCTCATTCCACAAGGGCAGGACATGGCTGGGGCCGGACCGGGTGGGGCTCCCGCCCCCGCCGCCACCTCCGTTGCCAAGCTGTTCGACCTGCTGACGCGGCGGGAGAGCGGGTTGGCTGCCCGGCTGGAGGACGCTGTGCGGCAGGAAGCAGAAGCCGTGGAGCAAATCGTGCAAGAAGCTGCTGGAACCAATCTGATGTTGGACTCGCTGGCGCTGCAGTTTGGCCCCGACCTGCGTGCCGTGTACCCCTTGATGATGAACTTTGGGGTGGCTGGCGAGCTCGTGACGTCAGGGCAAGCTGACCCCAAGGCTATGAGTGTGGCTGGAGTGCTGAAACTGCCTGGAGGAGACGTAAACTTGTTGGCGGCTCAGCTGGAGCTGGACCGAGAGCACGCCAACACCCTCACCTTTGGCGGAATGGGCGTGGACCCATTGGTGGATTTAGTTATGAAGAGCGGAGAGCTGCGGGTGACGGTGCAGGGGCGCGCCAGCGAGTGGGCAGATCATCTGACGATGCAGATCGTGGGTGGTGTGAACTCCAGCGGCGGAGACGCAGCAGAGCAGCTGGATGCAGCAGAGGCTGCGCGGTTGCTGGAGACCAAGCTTAAGACGGCTCTGCTGGCGGATGACGGGCAGCTGGCGCTCAGCAGGCTTGCGGGCACGACCGTGTCCACCCTGCTGCCCAAGCTAGACGCTCAAGGAACGGTGGGAGGCACTCGATGGCGGTTGGTGTCGGCCCCGGCAATTCCTGGCCTGCTGGATCCGCTTCTCTCTTCTGACCCGTCCAACCTGCTGGGGTCGATCACTATGGGCACGGAGGTGGAGGTGCAGTTTGGGCGCAAGCTGCAGGCCACCATGGTGCGCAAGCTGCAGGACTCGACGGTGCACACCAAGTGGGCGCTGAATTACCTGCTCAACTCCAAGTTGAGGATGCAGTTCAACATCTCATCGGCGTCACCCTACTCCAAGACGCTCATGTTTCAGTTCTCCAGTGAGGGTAGCGACTGATTGGATGACCTCCTTGAATATATATTTTTTGTACCATATCGTTCTTTTTTTTATATTGTTTTCATGTTCAAATAATTGCCAAATTGCTTCTTTTTATATGGTCGTGTATTAATGTCATTCAAACAAACCAGTGGTAAACTATGCGTGTTCAGTTACAAAAGTGAAGTATGCTATATATATATATATATAAATATATGCTATATAGGCTCCTCAGGTTCGTTTGGCCCGCCATGCATCGATCCATGCGCGTGCTTCCGCTGCCCGCTTCTTTGCTGCATCCGCGTCATTCATTGGAGAGGCTTCAGCACTAGCACCAGCAGCTGTCTTCTGCTGCCCACCTGGGCTCGGCATGGATGAGGCAGCAGCAAGTGCCACTATGGTCACCACACCCCCTCCAACCAGCAGCAAAGGGCTATTAGCCGTGGTGGGCACAGGGATGCTGGGAGAGGGTGCAATGGCAGGGATTGTCGGTGCCTCGGCCTTGGGTGCAGGCGTCTCAACTGGAGCGGCAGCAGGTACCTCCACCTCCTTCTCTGCCATGGTGACCGGGGCAGCAGCAGCAGGAGGGGGAGAGAGTGGCTTTGAGACAGCTGCAGGTGGAGCGCCGGAGTCGTCCTTCAGCTGCTGGTATTTAGTCAGGTCGCCGGTGTTGGGTGCGCCAGTGTTGGGTGCGTTGTTGCGGGCCTCGAGCAACTCCTGGTAGTAGTCGCGCCGCTTCTCAGCTGTCTTGGCCGACGCTGAGCGAGCGTCGAGGGACACTACTCCAAGGAAGCCTAGAGTGGCGAGTCCAACAACGAACCTACGATCCGGCTGGACTGAGTTTGGTACGGACTCTCTCTCGCTGCCTGCAACACAGTTTGTTAATTCGGCCACAGCGATGGGTTTCTGGTGCGCGAGACGCCTAGATGGATGGTGCCGGCGAGGCTGTCCATTCCAGAATTTATTTCTGCCAAGAGCATTTGAGCAGGCCAGCATTTTTGTGATGCACTGCCGTCGCCTCTCAAAGTTGGGTGTTTGAATAGTATTGCGAATCTGCGTGATAAAAAGCCTGCAATAAGCGTTTCATCTTTTTCTGATTTCGAGCGCGCCAATTTTTGAGTTATCAATCCACCTCGCGGCATAAAAGAAGTTTAATTTAAGCTTCGGCATTGTAAATTCAGCCAGAAGGATCAGACTAGGGTCGGGGGATTAATTATTAATAATTAAAAGTTTGTTCACCACAAAAACAACGAAAATAAAAATGCACACCTCCGCCAATTGTCTCGCGAATCGGCAAGCTGGAAGAATACAAAATTCTGAATATGCACGCGCCTTCCTGCCCAACTCACGCGCCTCATTCCTCCTGCCAGTAAGCTCCAAGATCACACCATAAGCTGCAGCTTTGTTCTCTTCTCATCACCTCTGCCTTGCTTTTGTTGTAGTCACTACAGTCGGCTCTCACCAAAAGAAGAAGACGCCCCCTCCCTGGCGCCGCCTCCTCTTCCTCTCCCACCAGCATTCAATGCCCCGCCCCGCCCACAGCTTTACCAGCCGAGCCTTCAGCCTTTTCGGAGCTCGTTGCCGGCAAGGAGCGCAAGTACATTATGATAAGTGGCAAGGGAGGGGTGGGCAAGACCAGTCTGTCTGCCTCGCTGGCTGTGCGCTTCGCCCAAGAGGGCCACACCACGCTGATTGTGTCCACCGACCCAGCCCACTCGCTAGGCGACTCCCTGGACCAAGACCTGAGCGGCGGGGCGCCAGTACTAGTGCAGGGCGTGGACCTGCCGCTGTGGGGCATGGAGATCGACCCGGAGCAGGAAAAGAAAAAGTTTCGGGCCTACACCTCTGGCGCCGCCGGCAAGCAGGACTTGAAAGAGGTCGCGGGCGGGTTCGGAATCGGCAGCATTTTGGAGCAGCTTGCTGACGTCAAGCTGGGGGAGCTCCTCGACACTCCGCCTCCTGGGTTTGACGAAGCGGTGGCCATCGCCAAGGTGCAGCAGTTTGTGACGAAAGAAGAGTACGCCAAGTTTACGCGCATCGTATTCGATACCGCCCCCACGGGACACACGCTGCGGCTGCTGACTGTGCCCGATTTCGTGGACGCTTCGCTGGGGAAGCTGGTGCGGCTGCGGAAGAAGCTATCTGGCGCGAGCGCGGCTGTGCGGGGGCTGTTTGGGTCGGGGGCAAACCAAGATGAGGCCGTGGACAAGCTGGAGCAGCTACAAATCAGCATTCGGCAAGTGAAAGACCTGTTTCGCGACCCAGAGACCACTGAGTTTGTCATCGCCACAATTCCCACGGTGCTGGGGGTGAACGAAAGTGCGCGCTTGATACGCGCGCTGCGAAAAGAGCGCATCCCCTGCAAGCGCATCGTGGTGAACCAGGTTATTTGCGAAAACATGGGGGACGTTTACCTGAAAATGAAGCTCAAGGACCAGGAGCGGGCGCTGGCGCTGACGAGGGACGACAAAGAACTGCACGACCTGCGCCAGCTGGAGGCGCCCTACCTCGACCTGGAGGTGCGTGGAGTACCCGCGCTGCAGTACTTTGCGGGCAAGGCCTGGGGGGAGGACGTTATGGCGGAGTTTGCAGCGTCGCCTGGCCGCCAATTCTTCTTGTTGGGCGGCAAAGGCGGGGTGGGAAAGACCAGCTGCTCTTCGTCGCTGGCCGTGGGATTGGCGGAGGTGGGCCACACCACGCTGGTCGTGTCCACCGACCCTGCGCACTCTCTCAGCGACTCTTTGGATCAAGACGTCAGCGGCGGGGCTCCTGTGGAGGTGCAGGGCACGGACGGCAGGGTGTGGGGCATGGAGATTGACCTGGAGGCGGCCAAAGAGGAGCTGCGTGACCTGGGAGGGGCCAACGAAGGGCGGCAGCTGGATGATTTGCTAGACGGCCTGGGGCTGGGCGTGGTGGCCTCACAGCTCAAAGATCTGCGGCTGGGGGAGCTGCTGGACACGCCCCCGCCTGGCGTCGACGAGGCGGTGGCCATTGCCAAGGTGGTGGCGTTCCTGAAGGACCCTGCCTACCGCCGGTTCACGCGAATTATTTTTGACACCGCCCCAACCGGCCACACGCTGCGCCTGCTGGCGCTGCCCGACTTTCTGGACACCTCCGTGGGCAAGATCCTGCGGCTGCGACAGAAAATTGCGTCGGTGACTGACGCGGTGAAGGGCGTATTTGGCGGGGGTTCTGGCAACGTCGACATGGCGTCGAAGAAACTCGATTCGTTCAAAGCCACCATGACCGAGGCCAAAAACCTATTTAGAGATGAGGAGGCCACGCAGTTCATCATTGTGACCATCCCGACCCTCATGGCAGCGTCAGAGAGCATCAGGCTGGCCAAGCAGCTGCGCGCAGAGCATGTCCCCGTGCGAACTTTGGTAGTGAACCAGGTCCTGAGCGCAGGCACCACATCTGTATTTTTGGACACGCGACGAAAGGACCAGCAGCGTTCGCTGCAGCGGTTGAAGGAGGACCCCGAGCTGGGAAAACTGCAGCTGATCGAGGCACCGCTGTTTGACTTGGAGGTTCGGGGGGTGCCGGCGCTGCAGTACTTTGGCGCCAGGGTTTGGCACGATTGAATACGTGTAAATTTTTTATGTAAGACTTCCTTAAAAAAGCAGAGTTTTAAACATGTTTGATGTGCAAGGGAATGAGAATTACGGCATGTATATTGTACGTTTTTTTGGATACAGTTCTATAGGAACTATATGCCCACCATTTCACCACTGCCGCCATTCTAATTGCCTAATTTCAAAAATATCTCGTTCTCATATTGAAGACTCATTACTGCACGCCGCCCTGCGCTCCAATCATCTGACCCACAATGCCGGTGACCTGCATTGGCATTCGAGAAGGCAGGATGTGTGTGAGAAAAAGAAGAAGAAAATTTGGGTGAAAAAAAAAGTTTTTTTTTGTACGCAAAAGACCCGTCCCTCGTTTAAAAGATCTCTCACCTGCCAGTACTTTGACGAGCACCTGTCGATGCAGGCGTTCTCCCCAACGCTTAGTTCACCTTCTTTGTACCTGGAGACGATGAGGCAGAGAGAGCAGCGTTGAGCCACCAAGAAAAATGCAAAAACATAATATAGCGCGCGCTGCCTTTGCAACCAAAACTGAACTATGCTCACCTTCTGTCGATGCACTTTTCGAAGCAGCCCGAAACCATCCTGCGCAACAGTCAGTGAGATAATAGTGAGAAATAGTGTTCACCGCCAAGCCGTCGGTCTAAAAAAAAGCAAGAGGCGCACTTGTTAAAAAGCTCTACTCGGTATTCCATTTCTTGCTGCGCCATTTGCAATGCCATTTGAGGGTCGGGCTGCGCCATCTTGAACCAAAAACAAAAACAAAATTATATATATTATAGATTGGTAGAGTAGGTGCGCTCCTCTCAAGCCTCAGCGTCTTCTTCAATGCTCAGAATTTAAAATTAGATTTTAATTTTTTATTTGAACAAGCAGAAGCTGGGCTTCACGCATTAATTTAAGTCTTTTGTATCGAGAGGGCGCTGTGCGATCATTTTTATTTCAATTAGCGATCGAGGATGGGCCTCCCAAGTGCCCTGGCCTCTGCCCTTAGATGGCCCACGTTCCTGTTCTCCGTGGGCTGCCTTTGGTGGTCCGTCGCCATCTTGGCTATCAATTACCAAGTGAAATGGCTGAACTTTAGGAAAAAGAGGAACGATGTGCTGGCATGGTGGGTGGGCAGCTGTGCACATAGCACCTGAAGCCGCGCAACCCTCCAACAAACTGATCTTGGATTGGACAATCACACCTCTTCTCAATTTCGCTCCTATTCCGCTGCTTTCAGGTCCAAGGGCATGAAGGAGATCCACAAGTTCACTGTGCTGAAAGTGGGCACTCGGGAGCTCTTCAGGGAAGGCTGCATGTACCTGGTGAGCCTATTTTACCGCCGCGGTTTGAAATTTGATTTTATTTAGAGGGCTTTTCTGACCTGGAAAAGTTGTATCGCAGTGCAACCATCGCAGCTGGGCAGATTTCATGGTGGACCAGTACGTCACCGAGGGCCGTTCTCTCTTCATGAGCCGCCGGGCAGTGGTGCTGGTATTCCCGCTTTTCATGACCGCCATTCGGGCCATCCGCTGCGTCATCCTGTTCAAGCGCGGCACCATCGCTGACAAAGTCGGCTTCAACCGCTGGATCGACACCCAGCTGGCAGCGAGCCCCCAGCCTGCGCTGGCAGTGTACCCTGAGGGACACCGCAGCACAGACGGGGTGTCTCTCCCCCTCAAGCGCGGCATGCTCAAGTACGCCTACACCCGTAGCATGCCCGTACAGATCGTTATCGGCGCCAATAAGGAAGCCATTCTGTCGGAAAAGCACCGCACGGCACGCTTCCGTCAGACTGTGGCCGTCGGGTTCTCCGAAGTCATTCGCCCGTCTGAATACGCAGATTTCGAGCCTTTCATGGAAAGGGTGCAGGCATCGTGGGATGCGGAGTGGAACGAGGTGTTTGGCGCCGACTGGAAGGGCCTGCCGGTGCTGCCCGAGGCCGAGCCGGACTTTGACTACCCGATGGACATTCGGGTGGGGATGTTTCTGTTGGCAGTTCTCAACCTAGTGGCGGCAGCGTGGACTACGTGGCAGACGTTCCGGTTTACCCGCTGGGTGTTGGGGCTGTTTCCTGGCCCGCTGCAGATTCCCGTTGCGGTGGCTTTTTTTATGTATTTGGCAGCAGCTTTCTACGTTTACTCGCAGCCAGTGGACGCGCTCACCGTGCATCGCAACATGATGCGCCAAGCGATTCAGTCGCCTCGCATTGCAGGCTCATCGAGCGCCGATGGCAAGAAAGCTGATTGAGAGAGGACCTTGGAAAGCAGCAAGCAGCAGCAGTTTTTGTACGGCATACCCCAGCCAATTTTCACCTCCCTTTTTACCTATTTTACATTTTCAATACTTTATAATGCCTCATTCTTTTGTTTTCTTTTTTTTATCCGCTGAGTTTTTTTTGTTCAAATAAGTATAAGTAAGAATATTTTCATTGCTTTCCTTCCCACCGCCGCCTTCCGTGCAATCCTTTCTCTCCCCTGCTTTGTAAAAAGAACGAAATATAAGGAAGGAAGGAAGAAGGTACTCTTCATGCTATTCTAAGAGCCCGATGAGCCCGGCGTCGGGGCTATGGCGTAAACAGGCCCTTGGTATGGAGCTCACTGGTTGCATGGAATCAAATGGTCACATTTGATTGCGGCTTGATCCTGCATGCATGGGGGATATCCAGGCACAATTAAATAAAAACATCCTGCAGGCTCTATTCTCCCCTTTTATTCCCGAAACGCACCCGCGGAAAAATCCTGGAAAACCCACGAGTTGCAACCTAAATCAACTTAAATGGTGGTGTCCGAACAATTGTGCCTTTTGATAGAAAACCCTGGAACCGGGGCTTTGTGCCTTTTATTTACGCCGCGCCGCCTCACTGCCCTGCCCCCTGCCGGCAGTACTTGCGCCGCCACTGCTCCATCCACAGGCCGAAACCCCCATTAAAATTTGTGGACCCAACAACTACAACAATTGTGTGGCCCACTCTTGCCTGCAAAGTCATTCCTCTCTTTTTGAATCATGAAAAGAAAAGATTTCAGATAAAAGGAGGACAAAACACCCACCACATCCTCTGCTGGACAAGGATTCAAGCTTCGTGCTTGAAACGGCCAAACCACTCTGTGTGGGGGCTCGTGCAAGCGGAATCGTCAACAATATCCACCAAATACCATTGCGGTCGCGTGAAGTGTGATGTCTAGCATCCTTACCAGCCCTCCGCCCGCATTTGCGTCCCGTTTCGCAACAAGTCGCCGAAATTCTCGCCGACTGGCCACCGCAGCAGTCTCTGGAGGGGAGAGGCCTTCTCAATCATCGACAGGCCCTGGTTTAGCGAAGCAGCAGTCTTCCGGAAGGCTGGTGGAAGCGCGGGCGTTCTTTCAGAAAAATCCCGAGCCCGCTTCTCTCGGGCCCCCGCTTTCTGGCTTTGCTGGGGAGAACTTCGACCGCTGGCTAAATATCGGCGTTCTCGGCGCTGTTGCTGGTGTCGCAGTTTTTGCAGCCCTCCACGCGCACCCCAACCCGTGGGAGGCATACCAAGAGGCGGTGGCTGCCAACCCCATCGAGACCAAGGTAGGGGCTTCATTCGTAATAAATTTATTTATTTATTCATGTCCCCGCCACATGTTTATCATTTGATTATATATATTAAATCACTCCCGTGTTTCCTCGCAGGCTGTGATTTCCGGAGCCGTGTACAGCCTTGGCGACTTGATTGCCCAGACCTACGAGGGCCGCGACATTTCGGAGTGGGACCGTGGGCGCATTGTGCGCAGTGGTCTCTGCGGCCTGCTGGCCCACGGCCCCCTCAGCCACCTCTACTACGTTGCGTTGGATCATGGCTTTGCTCAACAGACTCTGGTAAGAGAGAAACTTCAATATTGTAATATGTTTCTGTTCTGTTGTTTTTCATCCCCCAGCTCAAAATATCATTTTTTTTCCTACTGCAGATCCCCCACGACAGTTGGTTGGCCCCCCTGGCCAAGGTTGGCATCGACCAGACCGCCTGGAGCATCTTCTGGAACTCCACCTACTACGTGCTTCTGGGGGTGCTCAAGATGGAGTCCCCCTCGGTGATCGCCACCACGGTGAAGTCCACGTGGTGGGACCTGCTGAAGGCGGGGTGGCGGTTGTGGCCGATGGTACACCTGTTTACGTACGGCGTCATCCCTGTGCAGCACCGCCTGCTGTTTGTGGACGCGGTGGAGCTGGTGTGGGTGTCAATTTTGAGTGTGTACGGGCAACAGCAGCGGGACAAGATGGATGCGGCTGCCGGGGAGAACGGGGCGCCCACCTGGGTGGCGTGCGCTCTGCCAGGAGCCGACGGCGAGGGAGGCGACCCCGTCGAAGAGATCATTCGAGGCATTGAAGTGCAAAATCAGATTGTGTTCGAGAGCTCTACGGGGGAGCGAGTAACGATGACTCCAGCTGATGTATACGCAGCCGCGCCGGTGCCTGTTGGGGAGGCAGCAGCGAAGCGGGAGCGAAGCTAGCTCCGAGGTCCCCTCCTCCAGCGGACTGGTTCCCCGCTTGTAGATATGAAATGATTCATAATTTAGTTTACTTCCCATTTTTATGTTTTCTTCCTTCTTCTTTCTTTTGGTTCGAAGAACTTAATGAACCTAAAATTACTCAACGCACAGCCTCCTTCTTTTCATCTTTTTTTCCTCTTTTTCATTTTGCACCGTCATCAGCATGCTGTACAACCCGCTGCTGCTTATATGCAGCCAAGAAATTTGGTCAATTTTGTGTTATTTGTGTAAATTTTGTGTGTTTTAGAAATCATAGGTAGAGAGAGATTGGTAGGGAGTGTTGAGAAGGCAGCGCGGGTTTGTTCCTTGCTCAATCAAGAAACTTTAATCTTCACGACTGGAAGCCAAAAGGCGTGCGTCCTATTACTTCTTGGCAAACAAGCAAGCGCCTAAATAGGTCCCCATGCATCTTTTCCAAAGCCTTTGGCAGACCTAGAAAGCCAGGAAAAGATGCAACGGTGCGGTTCGACTGCATGTCCCACAGCATGACGCAAGTCGCTCTCGGCGCTCTGCCCCCGGATCCCACCCGCACCTTTAACGATCCCAGGCACCAGTCCGAGGTCAGCAGCCCTCCTTTTTTTCATCAGTTGGCTCTTTGAAATGTGCTTTCCACCCAGCTTCTTCGGGGAACACCTTCGATCGAATAAAGACGCTGACCGCGGTGGCTGGGGTGAGATTTATTTATGGACTTCAGCTGAAGTCGAGAAGGCCAGTCTCTTCATTTGAAACCCGCACATCCTGGAAATAATGGGAGGCTGGAAGTTGCAGCTTGCGCTGTGCCTCTTTCTAGGCGCTCTGGGTACGTGGAAACATGCCGATATTGTCGATCGGCTTTCTAATAGATGCATCTCCGCTAAAAAAATCATGATCAAGTTTGATGGATTTTGATTTTGATGCGTGCAGTTGCCTGCGAGGCATCGCCTTTGGAGACCAAGACATGGTTCCCAGATCATCCCAGCCTTGAGTTTCTGCCCGGCAAGCTGGCCAGGGCGATCATTGGCGTGCGAAACCCCAGCCCCACCAGCTTCAACCTCACTGGTGCTGTGGGCTCGCTTGCGCTCGTGCACAACCCCGACGGCAGCATCTACAACTTCACCGGAGCGGTATGGTCATTTTCGAGTGGCGGGACCGCGTTTTCGGCTTCGCCTGGCTGGTTTCCCCCTCTCGCACGTTCTCGTGTTCACCGCCTCATTTTCACTTTGATTGCAGGCTTTTTACACACCCGAGCTGGCCCCTGGAGCGGAGGTCGTTGTGGAGTACGGCATGCCGTTCCCTGCCAACATCCCTGCTCGCGACTTTGTGCTGCGCATCAACATGTTTTTCAGCACGGGTGAAAAATACGATGGCGCGCTGCTCTTTAACGAGACCATCAGCGTGATTGAGACGACAAAGCTCGTGGATATGGAGCTCATAGGCCTGTATCTCATTCTTGCCGCGTGCCTTGCTGCTGCTGGTACGTTACTTCTGCGTTGGGTACAAAAAAATTGTGCACTGAAAAATAATATTACATGTCGCTGCCATTTGTATCAAAACCTTTGACCAAAATCTTCCGTTTGTGCAGCGTACGGCCTTGTGACCCTGGCCAAGGGCAAGGGCTGGATTAAGAAGCCTCGCAAGAAGACTGCGGTGGCGCCGAGCAGCGGGGCAAGCGACAAGTCGGAGTGGCTGAAGGGAACAGTTGCGGACAAGGCGAAGAAGGCAGCAGCGAAGAAGCAGGGTTGACTGAAGAGGTGTGGCTGAAAAGCGAATGCCCTGCAACATGGAAATGGGCAGTAAAGGATATTGAGGATGGCTCTGCAGTACAGGAGAGAGTTTGCGACGCCAAATCCTGCCCCCCTTTTTTTTTTATGCCGAGGTTGCAGACGCCAGTTTTTACATGTAACAATGCTCGCTCAGAAAACTGATTAGCGAATCGGTAAGAAGGCCCAAGTAGATGCTACATGCCACCTGGCAAAGTTTGTCATTGTTGGAGGGCGGCGCTGACCACTGGCGGTATATATTCACAATCTAATAATTAGTTTGGTGGATATAAAATAACAAAGTGACAGTTTGAAAACGTGCGACATCGGGTGTGCCGGAATTTCCTCCAATTTCTCATTAATAAAACATTTTTTTTCCGGAAGCTCGAAGAAGAGGGCAGAATGGGGCGCAGTAAGTATTTTGCAACTTATAGTATAGTTGTATGGAAGCCAAGGAGGCAGGGCGATCTCAATCTTGCTGCACCAATGCAGCGGACGCCTCATCCCCCGTTCTACATTTTTCACTCACAACACGTGTGTCCCTGTGCAGGAAAATCTCGCGGTGGCGGCTCAGAAGCCGAGGACGGCGATGACAGAGGCTCGCTGTCCACGATTTCAATCTGCGGACGCAGCTCAGCGACTGAGGATTTGGCCGGATTCTACAGCGACGAGGAAGAGGATGAGTTTGGGGTTGCCATCGAGATGCTGTACGAAAAGCGAGCCACCACCCGTGAAAGCGGGCTGCAGAGGCTTGTCCGCCTACTCACCTCGCAATGGCAGTTTGAGGAGTGCACATTCAAGCAGGAGACGCTCTCCCGGCTGTTTCTGGGGTGCTTCAAACGCGGTGGCCCCACCGAGGCTGCTTTAGCTGCACGAGGGATGGGTGCGTTGACTGATATGATTTAAACGATTATTGGAATCAATTTATACTAAGTTTTGTCGAAATAAGCTTGAGACATGTGAGCGCTCACCGTTGCTTTAAATTTTCTCTCAGGGCTGCACGTGATGACCCTTGGGGTCTCATCCGCCACCGAGGAAATTTTCAGTGACGCTTTGTCTGCCATGGAGCCGGTTATTCTCAAGGGCTCTGCCGGCAAGGGGGGCTCTGAGGTCAAGGTGGTTGCCATCGAGGCGCTCAGCATGATGTGCTTTGTGGCGGCCACAGGGCCGGAAGAAACGCTTGAAACCATGAACATTTTGAAGAAAGCATTCACCAAGGGTAAGTACATAGCAAAATCTCATCCCTACATGCCAGAGGGGGGGGACGAGTGCCAATTGCCATTGATAATGATTGATACCAACGGCAAATAGTTTTTTAGTTTTTAGTTTTAGTTTTAGTTTAGTTTATTTTTTACACATGTGCAGGCACTCCAGATGTTCAAGCTGCAGCTCTCAGGGGGTGGACACTTCTTTTCACGACGGTCCCTGCTTGGAAGCTGGGCGGAACAGAGTTTGTGGAAGACCATCTGAAAATGCTGGCCCAGCTATTGCACAGCGACAACGTCGATGTCAGGGCTGCAGCTGGGGAGGCTGTGGCCGTCATCTACGACACCTGCGACCTATCGACTCTGCCCGAGTCTGGGCCCGTAGAAGGGGAGGAGGAGGGCTCGGAGGAGGAGGAGGAGCAGCAGCAGCGGCCCGGCGTGACGGTGGAGCGGCTGGAAGACATTGTGGCCCGCATGCAAGACCTCGCAAAAAATAGAGGAGACGAGACACGGCGCAGCAAGAAGGAAAGGGTGGTGTTACGCAGCACATTTAGGGAGCTGGCATCGATCCTGGAGGCGAGTACTATTTCCCCCCCTCTAATTATTTGAATGAAGCTTTTTATTTAATTAACTCCTTTTATTAACACATTTTTTTTTGCAAATTACACAGGGCGGAGACATCCCAGAGCAAAAAGTGAAGCTTCGTCACGGCGATGTGCTGGTGGTAGACACGTTGGCTGGGAATATTCAGCTCAACGCCTTCCGCTCATTTCTGAACGAAGGCTTCCAACCTCACCTGCTAGCCAACACCCTCTTGCACCAGATCTTCAACTTCAGGCCGAGGCAGGAGGCGCCAGAGCGGCTTTCTGCGATCGAAAAACGCCTCTATCGCTCTCCAGCCTCGGGAGCAAGCAAGGAGCGGAGTAAGGAGCGCAGCCAGCAAAGAAAAATGTCTGCAGCATATCGAAGCTCGATGATGTAACGCCTGAATGGGTGATTGCAATGCGCCTATTAAACAATCTAATTACACTATCTGCGCGCATATATAAATGCTTGGATCATACATATCGAAGATTACCAGACTTTATTATAATTTATGTACATTTTGACTGCTAAATGAAATGATGAAGGGTAACAAGAGAAAACCCCATTGACTTAACGGGGCACCGGCCGCACTCCTGCCGTGTATCCCGTCAACAACAGCCAGGGCAACGTGTGCGCGGACGCCACGCCGCAGCTGATGGAGCCGACATGCGACGAAATATAAATAAATATGATAAGACGAATTCGCTACGGGGATAAATAACTGCTGGTTGAGAGCGTCATCCCTTCCCACACCAGCCACGTGGGTTGCTTACAATTCACGCTCGTATATTCCGAGTATCCTCGATTCTTATACATTCCATATAACGTGAGAGCTCGAGATACCTTAGTCATTTTTACTGACTGAACACCATTGGCATTGGTTTTCATTTGTTATAAACAAGCAGGGTGCAGATAAATGAAGAATTGCGCACACGCGTATATTACATTGCTGGCCGAGTATTAGAAATATATGCAGTATTTATTTCCGTGTAAACCACGATCGATTTGCAGTTAATATAGTTGGCGACATTTATTATATACATCGCTGTCAGTTTATTTATTGGTTTAGGCTAAGTAGGTATTTGGCGGTGAGCTGTACAAAATGATACTACGCGCAACTCTTCACAGTATCCTTGTATAATGAGTTTACCCGTAAAGAAAAAAATTACAATATATTACTTGATTTACTACATACATCAGAACGACAGGTTTAACAAAATAGACGGGGATACAAAATGGAAATACAATGCAACGCAATACATATGCATGAAATGATACATCAGATAATTAGAAAGAGAAAGGAAAAACAGAAAAAGTAATATATACAGAAAGAAAAACTAAATGCTGAGTTATCATCGCCTAGATGACCATGCCTCCGCCATTGCGCGAGGGAAGCCACGACTCTCGCTCGCTACGGCCCGTGCGAGAGAGACTACTGCCCGATGGAGCTGCCGTTTCAGTTCCTTGCGCGAAGCAGATGGTGGCAGCGCAACAAATCTCCGCGCGACATTGCCAACTCGACATACAGAGCCAACGCCAGGGAGGTTGACTGCGAATTTTTGCATTTGACAGGCGACTATGTCTTCTATCCACCTAGCGAAAGCTACAGTGCTCAATGACGAGAAGCTCTCGAGGCCATCCAGCTTCAACTCCTTGATCCACAAGCTCGCCTTCCATTCAGGGACAACATTGAGTACTTCGGCCAGATTCCCTTGCCTCAAAGCTGCAATGTCTATACGACATGGCTTGTAGCTGACCACCAATGGAAACCCGTGAATGTGAGCATGCTGAACAGCGACAGTGGTAGGCGCCGCTGGAGCCAGCAAGTCGTCATCATCGTCATCTACAAACTGCCAAGAATCGAGATTGACGAAGGAAAAGAACTCGCGGAGGAACGCCAGACTGAACTGATCAGTTTGAAGGGAGAGCGGAGACAATTTAACGCGCACGTGCCATTCAAATTGTCCATCTGCAAAATTTGTAAGGAATTTCCTTTAATAAGTTATAGTTAAAAATTTTTAATTATCAATACATGTTCTTCGAGCCTACCAGAATTTTTCGCTGCTTCCACCACAGAGCTCAAAGCAGGAGCTTCGGGACCAAGATATGGACATTTCAAAGCCACCCGCCAAGGCATGCTCATTGCAGACAATGGGTGGATATTGTGCCGCATGGAAACTTTGCCCACAGAGCCGCCAATATGGTGAGAAAGCTCTGAAATTGGCTCTGAAGAGAAGTCGCTCCAATTCAGTCGCACGTCGTTGATCTGAATTTCAAAAGATCCTTCTAAAGTGTCTAATCCAGGAACAGCAAACGTGTCCGTTAGGCTAATGACGACCTTCCCAAAGTTCAAGTGCACTGCGTTGCCCGGCTTTGCCTCGCCACCAAAATCCAAGCTAAACCTACATAATTAATGCACAGTAATTTATAATTTGCGAACGCTGCTCGCTATTCGAACTGCGAATTCGAACTTTATTGGTACACAAATTCATTTGTAATTCCAAGCTTACCCATGATAGCTTTCGTATGCCGGTGGCTCGGGCACATACTCTTCAATGTACGCAGCCATGATGCCAGATTCTGCGAAAAGGACGCCGTCGCCTTCAGGAGAAGCACTGCAGTAGGAACACGGAATATGTATGTAGAGAGTGAATATTGCAATGGTATACTGGGCATGGGAAACTGGTCTATTCCAGCGCCACAGGGGTCGGAGGAAAGCCCCCCCCCCCCCCCCCCCACCACCACCACCACCCCCGCCATTTGTGGTGAATATGACTTTGCTAGACGTTCACAACAACAACGTACCATCGGCCCGACGACAGCTGCGAGCTGCTATTATCTTCACCAAACCAGCTCCCTGCAAGAACATAAAAAAAATAGATTGCTAAAATATAAGCCACAAATAGACAAAAATCCTCGAAGGATACGCCCGTTCTTCATTACCTGCCGGCGACCCAGAAGACATGGAAGGCTGCAAAATCCAGTCGAAGGCATTGCGTGCACTGCGCCCCACGTTTTCCTCTTCGATCGCCCCTGCATCGCAACTGTGGTTTGCATTGTCATCGAGGGAATGGTGAAGTAGGAGGCCCTTCAGCATCACCGACGATTCCTTTGAAAATTGGAGGTTGAGGAAATGGGTCGTAATGGATGACCTAAGGACACCATTTTCCTCCAAAGAAATGCTTTGGTCAAAGATCAAAGAGTCTTCGTAGGCAAAAAAGATAGCCGACTTCGCCTCCAGCCAGCTTTTCAAATTCCCCGTTGGCTGAAAATTCTCATCGAGAGCACTCCCGCGAACAAAAGCAGAGCAGCCAAGCAGTTGCGCCGATGTATTGCTACCGCGTTGCGTGACTTGCAAGGCATCAACAACCAGACCGGCTGCAGGACGAGGGTAGAGATGCAAAGGGTTGTCCATAACGACAAGGTTGCTTGCATCGAAGTCCATGCTGAAAGCTTCTGGTGCGCTGCCGCTGGCGGAGGGTGGCTGGCTCTCCCCTCCTAAGCTGAGAAAGTCGGCCCAAAACGGGGTTTCGGATGAAAAGTCTTCGATCAGCACCAAATCTATAGAGAAGTTGATTGACCCAAATTGTCTGTCAGTAAAGCATCGTCGGAGAAGATTTATTTAACTGTAAACGGATTTATTTCAAAGCTCACCTTGCAGGCGGACATGCATGTGCGTCTCAAGTTTGTTATCGGTTGATGATGGGCTGCATTGAAGAATAAGCTGGGCTGTTAGTGAATTGAATTGAATCTTCACAAATGAGGCTCGTCACTTGCCGTTTGGTCGAGTTAAATGCGAAAGCAGGCTCTTTGGAGCAAGTCTGAAGAAAGACACTGCCTGTACGTGTGTTCCGGGCAGTGATGTCCAATAGCGAGCAGGCTGATAGCACCATATCACCAGGCTGCGAAATCCGCATAAAGAGAACTTCTCGGCCCGCCAGATTTGTGATATTGCCAAGGCTAATATCTAAGCTGCGAATTCCAATTCTAAGCGCTTCCGGGTGTGTCGTCGGTCGAGATAGCGATGCCATATAGCTCCCAAAACTCGCAACGCTCGAGAGAAGGCTTGTGTCGAAAGATATTGACAGGCGTGCAGCTATTTCCACATCCAGGCCTCCGAAAGGAAGGCTTCCGGAGGAGCTAGGCGCCATTGCGTCTGCACAATCCACTTCGAATGATGAGTGGGGGCGGTCAAAGATTTAAAAAAATCCGTTCATGTATATACATACTATTTCGCATTTATTCTCTTAAATCTTAAATCTTACCGCGAACCTCCACCATTCCAACAGGCAAGTCGTCTAGTGACCATGCAGCTCGCGGGAGACAGGTGACAACAAGTCCTGCAGTATTTCACAGTAGGCATTTAACAGGTTAACTGGGAGCTTGCGTTTAAAATGTAGGAGCGCTTTAACAGTCATAGAACCGAACCCATCCACTCACCTTCTGCACTCGCCATGCGCTGAATGTGAAATGGCTCCTCCATATCTTCTACTCCTAGTGCATGGTATATGCTTGCTCCCTCTGCTGCCAAAAGTAATTTCCTGGCTTCTCCACCAAATGAAACGGTTGCCCTATCCGCGTCTGGAGAGAGACTCCAGGCATTGTCGCCCTTCATAAAACCCGAAAAAAGCCGAGCAGAGCTCAGCCCGGAGTTGAATTCCAGAGCGATTGCCTCTATGGACTGCGTGGGCCAGAAGCAGCAAGCCGCAATGGCCGATGTGTACAAGGATGCTCTGAAAGCATTCGAGCCGGCGCTTGGCAGAGCTTCTGTTTGTCGAGCAGGTAACCCATCGAGAGTGATTGAAGTTGCAATGCGCTGAAGCCTCTCCAGCAGTTGCACATCGAGCCAGACTGCAGCTCCTTCAAAAACAATGCTCAAGTCCAGCTTTCTCGGCATTTCTCGCGATGTATACATGCGGTTGAGGACCACTCCAAGTGCAGGTTGCCCACCTCCTCCTTTCAAAGCGAGAACAGGAAGCACCTGCGAGGCAAAATAAAAAAATATCCAGTAAGCTGGCTGCAATTTTGCTGGTGCTTATGGTAACAAGCAAAAACTACCTCATAATGATCAATTGCGAGAGAACGCTCACGCCCCAGTCGCTGTAATTGGTGAATTGTATCAGAAAGAGGAGTCTCTTCTGCATCAATTAAAAATAAAAAAGAGGGCAACACTGAGATATTCTAATAATTATAATATTGAGAAATAATACTTACCCTGGAACCAACCCGGGCATGACAGCTGCGGGGAGAGCATGGCCATTAAGCCAAGGCATTGCGAAGCCTTTCGCTTAGAATATGAATCTGGCGCAGGCACAAACAGCTCGCAAATCTCGACGGCTTCGCAGGAAAGCGATAATTGCGTCAAATTCAAGCCCTGCAAAAAGTTATATGCATATGAATGCAGTTACGTTATAATGTGCATAAAGAGGCTGAGGGCTGGTGTTAATTTTCTTGCCTGGCCCTGGTGAATGGCAGCAAGTTTTCGAACACTAAAGCGCAGATGCCAGGAATCTGATTCAAACTGCGTCGAGAGATCCGCCAAACAGAAGTCCAAAGATGAAATGCCCATGCTGAACTTCACGCTCAGAGAAACCTGCAAAATGAAGATGCTTAAAATTGCCTGAGCTCCGATGAAGTCTCAGGTTTCTTTGGAAATTGTGACATCTTGTTTTTTGAGTTATTGTACAACGTACCACATCAGGAGATTCGTGCAGGGCAGCAGCTCCTTCTTGACTTGCTGCTGCACTGTCCAAGAGTTCCGCTTCACTGAAGAACGAAGAAAACATGGTCGAAGCATTGGATAGCATTGACTGCGACATAAACTCAGACACTGCGTCGAAAAATTCCTCTACTTCATCCTGCATTCGTAAGAAATGTATGATGATTGCACAATTGTAGATCTGCCCTCTCACGAAAAGAAAGAAATTGGAGCGTCAGTTTCAGTAACTGGGTTACCTCCTCGGCGGCTGCCCGTGCTGTCGTCGACTCCTGCAAATGAGTCAGCTCCTCCTCCAACAGACGCTCTCCATCAGGCAGCATCAGCGCTTCAATAATGTGCCTAGCAGAAGTAGGGTCAGCTGCCATGAGCGACATCGTCATCGGCTGGGCAGCAGGATGAGGAGCCCCCCAGGTTGACCCATCATTTGAAGGGGTTTCCACCTCATCCGTCGCATGAGCGACCGTCTCTAATATCGCAAAGACCGCCGGGATGATAGCTGGAGAGCTCCAAGTGTGGACGCCGCCCAGCGCAACACGCACCTCTAGCGTGCCGCCCTGCTGTAAGTCCACGTTCTTCGGCCATGTGATGCCCACGCTGCCATTGCATCCACCGCCCTCTCCAGAAAGCGAGGCGAGGACGTTCACGGGGGTGCTATCTCCTAAGGAAACCCCTGCAGCAAGCTGGATTGCGAGACCGGAGAAGGACAGCGTTTTGATCTCTACGTCCCCAGCAGCCTCAGCATCCTGCCCCGCATCTGGTTGATCAGTTCCTTGGAACGCAGCTTCGTCCAAGTTGACTGTCAACTCGTAGTCTTCAGCCAGCTTGGCCCGCAGAACGAGCCCCTTGCCCTTCACCTCCACTCGCTGCATCAGACCCTTCACCCAGCATGAAATGAGCTCCACTCCATCGCCTAGCGCCGTATAAAATGCCTCTTGCGACTCTGCTGCATCTATGCTAGGCGGCGTTGCCTTGCTGTCTGGGCTGCGGGATCCCACCACTGGCAGAACGCCAGCTGGAGCTCCAGCAAGCGATTCCTTTTGCCGCACTGTCACAACAGCATCCTCCACCAGGATCCCGGGAGGAAACAGCGTGACATTGACCCTCCCCAGCAGCGCAGACTCGACCTCGAACGGGGAGTTGCCCTGGGGATGAATATATATATGAATAAATTTAGTTGAGGAAAAGAGGGAAAGCGGTGGTGGTGGCGTTCTCTGTTTCAGATGTCTTCAGCTCAAATACGACCTACCAGCTGTTCATTCAGGTAGGTCGTGTCCAGCAGGCATTCCCGCAGCTCCAAGGACCCCGAAATGTCGACCCCAAGCTGGTCGACGTCAAATTCTGTGGCGACGTACTTGCTCAGGTTTTTCTTCAGGAATACTTTGAACAACCGACGTAAAACCCAATCGCTGGCGTTCCCAAACACGTCCATCGTGTGCGTTGTCTGTCTAGTAAATTTGCATTCCTATTTTTTTTATTTATTTCAATTTTTTCTCCAAAAAAAGTAGCCGAAAGAACCCTTGGCAGCAGCTGAATGCTTGCGTGGAAAGTTCCTCTGGTGTCGAATAGGTGTGTGAAATTTATTCTGCCGAGAGGACTTTTATTGTTCTGGAGAGCCTTCCTGACTTCCGGCTTGGAACGAACCAATATTTTTTTTTCACTTCTCGTTTGCTCAACCCTCTCAAAAATAAAGTAATGGAACTGTTTTGACGAATAAATGAAGTCCTTTCTTTAATCTCTAAGAGATGCTACATCTGCTTTATTGTGCTTCTGAGATTTGAAAATAAACATTGAAAATTTAATAGTTTTTTTTTTTTTTTTAGTAATAAAAGAGGAAGAAGAGATCATTTCACAACATTTACTTCATTGCACGATGACATCGTTCGTAGTTGGGATGCGCGCAGTCTACCAAAACCGGCCAAGCCATCAAAATGCCCCAAGGACGACAGGACTGAGCCTCTCAAAACAGGCGGGTGGGCGCCATCGTCATCTGTTGACAAAATTTAATGCAAAAAATGGAAAGCAGGAGGATCAGGGGCCTTCTGTGTCCGAGCCGAAGGACTTTTGGGAGGTGCGCCGGGGCGGGGAGATTTTGGGGCAAATATATGCAACCCTGCTTTGCTTTCTGGGCTGGTATTTCCACTGGCTGAATGTCATGTTTGATCTCATATGGCAAACCGGTGCATTATGTCCAACCCACCATTGGCCAAAGGCTGGAATGAGCTGATATGGGTTAAAACAATACTGCCGTTGGACTACTTACTACCCAAGCGAAGACCCCATCAATTTTGTCCTTTCCATTTTTGGTTGAACTTTGATTGCAGGGTGAGCAGTGGGAAATACTGGGGACGATTGCGAGCTATGCGCTCCCCATTATTATTGCGAGCGGCGTTGCTATCGGCTTCTTCAGCGCTTCAACGTACAATAACGATGCCACCGTGTTCCTGGAGTCTCCAAAATCCCCTGAGGACACGGTGCGGCTGATCCCTGCGCAGGAAATTATAAACTAAGAGATCATCATCTGATGAAGATGATTGAATCCAGCATCACTTTCCTCGGGAACCACCTCATCTTACTGTGAACGCATCAGAACGCCTCATCTTTGAAATCATTTTTGCATCTTAATAATGTAAAAATACGAAAATGTGGTGAAAGCATTAGTTTTCCTTCCTCATCCAGCACTAAACTAGTCGTCGCTAATCCCACTGGCCGCTCTTGTAATCTTCCTCCGTCATCAACACAACCTGCACCATCCTGCCCGCAAACTTCTTTCCATGCAGCGCATTCCTTGCCGCCATGGCTGCGCTGGGGTCCTCAAACTCCGCCAGCACCCTGCCCAGTCCAGGCGGCGGCAGGGCGCCCTCCTCTGTGGGCGGCCGCGGAATGTGCACAGCGAGGACCTTCCCAAATTTGCCCATCTGATCTTCCATGTCCTCCTTGATATCCGCGTACTCCTCGTCATCCCGCAGCTCTTCTACCTTCAGCGCGTCCACCAGCTTCACCACGCGAGGCGCAGCTGCTGTGAACATGGCTGGCTGTATTCCTCCCTCGGGCATGGACATCGCAGGCACCACCGGCTGGGCGTTGCGCAGTTGTCCCTCGGCGCGGCGCACTGTCAGCGAGCGGTCATCCAGCTTCATGCCGTGCAGCCCTGCAATGGCCACGTCCGCCGCGTTGGGGTCCTCGTAAACAACAAATCCGTAGCCTTTGGAGTCGCCTGTGGTGCGGTCTTTAATGAGGTCAAACGTACGAATGGCTCCGAACGACCCCAGCAGCTCCCGGCAGTTCTGTTCAGTGAAGTAGTAGGGCAGACCACCGACGAAAATGCGGTCAGACGCCGGCTTGTCAGACGCCGCTCCCTGTGGCATGGCACCACCAGGCGGCATCATGCCACCTCCAGGAGCTGTAGCGATGGGCTGGGAGCGGTCCATGCCTATTGCTGCCAGGTTTAGGTTGGGATTTGGCACAGCGGGGCCCAGCGAGGCGGCAGCGGCAGGGTTATAGTCCGCTGGTCGTCGAATCCTCACGGTCACGCCTTCAAACATGATTCCATCTAGAGCCATGGCGTTGGAGGCCTCCTCCACGGTGCGCAGCTCCACAAACGAGAACTTTTTCTCCTGGTTGATGTAGACATTCACCACGCAAGGCCCAGGCCCGGCAGTCGTGCCGCCCACAGCAGCCAGCGCGTTGCTGAAAAAGCTGGAAATGGAGTCTTCCCGGGCGGAAGGGGGCAGCCCGCCCACGTAGATGCGGCGAGCGTGGCGGGTGGCTTGCTGGTTTGTGCCGCCAGCGGCGTAGCCAGCTGCTGCAGTATGGCCCCCACCGGTCGAGGCAGGCATGGAGGGGGTGACTTGCACCGCCCCTGGCAGTTGCGCGATTGGAGGGGGTGCCCCACCCACTGGTTGGATGTCAAACCACGTTGGGCGGCGGCGTTTGCGGTCGGGATCGTAGCCCCCAGCGGCAGCGCCAGGAGACCTGGAGCGCGTCCTGCTGCGGCGGCGACGGTCCTTGGAACGACTGGGATCGCGCCGCCTCTCGCGAGACCTGGTGAATGGAAGAATTAATGGCGGTCAGAGAGGTAGCAACGGTAAAATACAAAAAAAGAGGACGATTGCTTGCAGACTGGGAATGAGCAGCAGATGAGGCAGCGATGGCTGGGTGCATTCGCGTTGTGCTGCAGCTTACCTAGAACGCCTAGGCTTTCTCTCCCTGCTACGCTCTCTGCCCCTTGGGCTTCGTGCCTGCAGAACAGGGGAACGCAAACGATTGCAATAAATCAATCCATCGTTTTTTTTAATATCCGAATGGTGTAGATTAAAATAGCCTACCCTGACTTCTGTCATAAAAAAAATTGATTGATTAAAGATTGAGAAGCCACGCTTGCAACCTGTTTCTGCGGCGGCGCTGTTTCTTCAGCACGCCTCTTTATTTATTTTTACTAGAATTTATAAAAAGAATCCAGCAAGCGCCGACTTCCGACCAAAACCATATTTTCAAGGTTTTGGACTGCAGCTGAATTGCAGCTTACAGTATATAAAATTGATTGTGTTTCATGTTTTATTGTTAGAGACTTCATGCTGCGCCACTGGAGCCGGTGCGCTGCTCAGCAGCTTGTCTCTCTTTCGGAATTTAATGTGAACTTCTCAACAGGGCAGGCTGCCCGAGCTGGAAGCGGTGGTTTGAGTATATGGGTTCGACACCTTGGTGCTTCTGCGCCTGACGTCTTCCCAGCCTCCAGAACCTTCGCCGAAGAAGAAGCTCCATCGTCGGCCGCCGCCGCCTCTGCTGCTGTTCCTGTGGATGAGCAACTGCTCGTGGAAGTTGGAGTGTTGGGGGTACCCAATGCAGGAAAATCCACATTAACCAATGCCCTCGTTGGCAGCAAGGTAGGACATTTAACGCTACACTTTGTTCTTCTCCCATCAGCGCAACGTCATTTTCTCTCCACCTGGTGCACCATCCAGATTTCGGCGGTGTCTGACAAGACAAACACAACAATACGCAGCAGGCTTGGCGCTTTTACAGAGGGTTTGACTCAAATTGTGCTGTATGATACTCCAGGCATCGTCGGACCACAGTGAGTTTCAATGAGGCTCTATTAATTTCGGAATAAAGTTCGGAATAAAAATTTGACTACCATAGGGAGGTTAAATTTCTTCCGACGTCCAATGTCCCATTTTTTCCCACTTGCTTACTCGTCATCAAACTATTCATCCCCGTGGCAGAAACATTCACGGTGACCAGCAAAAAAGGAGGGTGGACTCTGCATGGAAGACCGCAGCAACGTGCGACATGCTGCTTTTTGTGCTGGATGCCCACCGCCAGCTCAATACTCCAGATCCCAGGGTCATTCGTCTGCTGGAGGACCTGGGAAAGGGTCAGCTGGGGCTGGCGTTGCCCGAAGGTCAGACGCTGCCGCCGCTGGCTCTGGTCATGAATAAAATTGACTGCGTGCCCAAGGAAGATCGGTCGCTGTTGCTGCCGCTGGCTGACAAGTTGGTGGACACTGTGGGCTTCAGAGAGGTGTTCTGGACAAGCGCGTTGAGTGGACAAGGGGTGAATCAGCTGCGGGAACATTTGTTGACGATGGGCAAGCCAAAAGCGTGGGCGGTTGCAGCAGGCGCGCACACAGATGCATCGGATGAAGATCTGGCCTGCGAAATCGTGCGGGAGAAGATATTCCATGCATTTTATCAAGGTGAGAGAAGAGTGCTATTGGTACCGATACTTTAGTGATGTAGCATTGCGTATTTGTCTTATTGATGCTGAATGATGTTTAAATTGTTCTCCTCTGCAGAAGTTCCCTACGAAATTAAAATCAACTTGGTGGAATTCAAGTCGTTGAGGGATGGCTCTGCGAGGGTGGAAATGAACGTGGTGGTGCGCAATGACAGCGTGCGGGCAATGGTGGTGGGCAAGCGTGGGGCTGCTATAGGGTTTGTGGGCAAGGCAGCGCGCTTGGAGCTTGAAAAGACGTGGAATCGGCGGGTGCACCTGTTTTTAAATGTAAAGAAAGGCTGATGTGCATTTTTGCGGCTGTATGGCTTGTAACTCATAGAAATACATCCAAATTAATGATGGTCATGTTTTTTGTGGTGTGAATTTCTTGAATGAACACAAAACATGATTGTGAGATGTTTTGTGTGTGCTGCACTGCAAGGAGTCTTGCTCTTCGAATAGCATTTAAATGATGGGAGAAAATGGAATAAATAAATAAATAAACGACGAATGAAAAAAGCTGAAAACATCCTCACCGCATGGCGGCGGCGGCGTCATGGCTAAGGCAGCAGTAAGCAGGTGTGCTGCAGGTGGATGGATGTAGAGTTTGGCGCTCTAGGGTGCACTCTTTTGCATCGCCATGGGCGGGGGATCACTCAAAACACAGGTGCGCTGCAGCCCGCTATTGTTTTGTTGTACTTTGTACTGTCCTTGAAATTATGATTTTAAATTATAATATATACATGGGTATGCGCCCTATTTGATTGAAAGCCAGAGTGTGTGAGGTGTTCCCCAGGTGCTCAAGGCGGCAATAATTTGCGAGGGCGGTGCTGGGAGCAGTTTAGTCTTGGCAACACAGCGGGACGTTGATGCACCAGCAGCAGAACAGAAAAGCCGGCAGCAGGAGGCCAAGCTGCGCGCTAAGGCTGTGTCTTTCATTGATCGACGAGGTGTGAGAGGGAGCTTTATGCTGCTGGGGGGATGTAGGGAAGCTACCGCGAAGCTACCTTCAGCCAAAAGCCTTGGACGCTGAATTCCACATTCGGCAAAAACCCATTCGATTTTTTTGTGTTTCAACATTTAAAAAAAAATTAAACGAATCTAAGCAAAACAAAGCGTCCAACATGAACAGCAACACAGCTCAGGTAATTAAAATTTCCGGCTCACATCAACCTAATTATTCTCTTATTTCCCCGTCCGTCTTTTCATTCCTTGCAGGCTGCTCAAAGCGCGGCCAAGCAAAATCAGCGCTTGCTGTGGGGAGGCCTGGCTGTGAGTTGACACTCTCACAAAAAAAAATAAAAAAAATCGTCAACAACGCCCAAGAGACAAATTTTCCTGTGTTTTTTTCGTCTTCTTTTTTCTTTCAGGAGAATATGTTTTTTTTTAATACCCAGTATATTCTCTGAGGATAATTAAAGCTCGTTCCTGGTGCGTGTAGGCCGCTGCGTTGGGCTATTACTGGTACAAGAAGCGCCAAGGCGTTGTGGAGAACATTGGGGACGCGGCAAGTTGTTCAATGAGAGCTTCTCATTTGTCGTCGTGTGTGTATTTTATAATTTTCTATTTGTCGCAGGCCAGCCGTGCCGGGGCTGCCACTGGGCGGGGGCTGGAGCGCACTGGAGAGAGGGTTGGCGGTGCCATTGCAGAGGAGGGCAGGGGCTTGCAGGCCAAGAAGCAGTAGCTTCGTCGGGTGATTGTTTCTTCGGCGGGGGTGATTCAGCTCTCAATAAATTGATGATACCATGCTTTTACCAAGAGCCTCTTGTTGATTTGAAGTTGCAATAAATTCATGTTCATGAATCTAAAGCACCACAAATACTTTTGCATCAGCATTTTTTCGAAGCCATTTCAAGAATTCATACAAGTTCTTTGCATCGTCCGACTTTACTTCCACTCCCTCCACCGCCTCGCCTTCAGCTGTCGCAGACGCGACTGCCGCTTTGGATGCTGCCTCTGTTGTTGTACCCTGCAGCATCTTTGGCGCAGCCAACTTGCTATCAAGGTTGTACCAGCCTTCGTCAAGCCTCCTCATCGCAAACCAATGCCGGTTTCCAAAAAGCGCTGCTGCCAAGCCGGGCGACTTAACGTTCACCACTAAACCAAAGCATTTTTCGGTGTCCAGGCTACAGAAATCTTCATCACGTTCGTCATGCCATTTCAACGTCTTGCCAACTTGCTGTAGAGCCATCTCCAGACATTGCACGTCCCAGTTACCCAGGAAAATAGTGCGGTATGGGTGGATGAAGGGCAAAGGTGGTCTCCCGGGGGCCAGCTGGTCAGCTATCTTGTTCAGGTCGGCGGCGGAGAAGGCCGCATGCTGGAGCAGGTTGTTTAAGGTGTGCCGGAGACAGTGCTGCAGGTGTTGGCGTTCAAAATACATTCGATAAATACTACCAAGTGGATTGCAAGGAGGAATTATTTAAAAATGTCTTCACTATATTTAGTTGCTGGACTTCATGCACGTTGAATAAGATTAAAAAAAAATATAAGTAACGCCTGGTCACTCTTCACAATATAAGGAGAAAACATTTTTTTCCCAAGTTTCACGACGCTTCTCGGGGCATTTCATAACATGAAAAACAATGTTTACACGTGAATGCTTTCTTTATTCCGGAGGCACCCGGTTGTCGTCTCGTTGTTTTTCAAAAGTGATCGAACAAATGTTGAAAAAAATTGAGGGTAATTACCCTCAAGGTTATAACCTGCTGTTTTGCCGTCGGCTTTAATTATTTCTTTGATACTGGCTGAAAGAGAAGCCCGCTTTTATGTAAAGCACATAAATTTACTCTCTCAGATTGCAGCGAAGCTTTTTCCAAAGCAACAAAGAAATTTACAAAGGAAAATAAAAATAAATACCGATTTATGTACTCAAAGCAAACCCAATGATCGCACGTTTGTGGAGAAGCTGTCAAGCGCCTGCGCTGGACTGCTCCCTTCAGCCCTCCTCTCCCTTACTACCAACGAGCGTCGTTGCCCCTCAGCTGCTGCCGACACTGCCCACACCCCTTGGGTGCTCCTGGCGCACACCTCAACCTGTCCAGCGCCCTGGTCCACAGCCAAACGATCAATAGAGTCGACCATCGTCGTCGCCAGGGCGCGGGCGTGATGGCTCATGGCGCTAATTTTTGAGCGTGGAGAAGCGCGGGCGCTGCTGGCTTCGCAGACCGAGTACCGCCACCCAGGCAGGTGTCCCAGCTCCCCACCTTGTGTGTGGCTCTCCCGAGTCAGGTGCGCTTCCAGCTGGCCAGCCAACGGTTCAACGGCGGCTTGCAGCACCGATAGCGCTGCAGCTGGCAACGTGGCCCTGCTGACTGGTAACAGCATGAGCACTTCCCCTTTGCAATACGCCAGAAGATTTGTTCTTGCCGATCCGATGTAGACGTAAGGAAGAGAAGCAGCCTCGTTGTCTACTTCTTCTCGCATGACCACGAAGCCGCTGTCTAGCTTCTGCAGCTTCTTCGAAGCCCACTGGCCAGAGAATCTGTGCATAAACGCGGAAACAAACGATTAAATTTCGTAGTTTCAAAATGCTAAAAATAAAAAGTAAGTCCACTTGCCCGAGAAATGCAGAAGATGAGCTGCTGCCCACTGCAGAGAATACACAGCTGCGTGCCAGGGCAGTAAGCAGCGTGGTATCCTTAGCGGGCAGCGAGCTCCACAGCACAGCTCGTTGAAAGAGCACCACGGCATGCTCTGCCAGAGCCTGGCCTGCATGCATCGCTGTTTGGGCACGGTGGCACAGCGAGTGGACGTCCAGCGTGATGGGCAGCGGTGTCAACATCGTGTAGGGACGTCCTAGCGTCGTGAAGGGGTTGCGCAGCTCCCTGCTGATCCAAGATGCAGAGTTGCCGAGGTCCTCACCAACGCTTTTCAACACGCTGGTTATGGAGCTGCGCATTTCTTCCAAAGGCTGACCCTGCGACATCCCCGTTTAATATATTATATATATTTTTCTATGATTTCCACAAAAAAAACAGTTTTTGAACACTTGCCTGTTCTGCCATCCACCGGACGCCACCAACAAGGACCGTGATCAGTTGGTGCGCGTGCTTCAGGACAGCCAGCATGTTATCCTGGGAGACATGGCGGGGAAGCCACACTTTGGGTGCCACAAACGCGAAAAACACCCCTGGTTCGGCTTCGTACATTGCCCAGACACCGGCGCCAGTCTCCACTACTTCACAGGCCTCATCGCTCTGCGGGAGGGGGAGGCAATGCAGTGATCACGCACTGTTGCATTCATAAACTGGAGAGACTATGCGCGCTTGCCCTCACCTCTGGCTCCAGGCTGCACCCAAACATATGCAGGCCCTGCAAAAGGCCAGCAAGCGAAATCCACTCTGACAACGGAATTGTCGCCGGAAAAAATCCCAAAATTTTCTCTGCGTCGTGGCCCTCGACGTTGCCTCGCCCCGCGTCATAAACCAGCAACTGCAATTGAGGAATTGGATTTGAAAAGCTGCTGGAACCCAGAGGCCACATCACCGAGCTGGTGATCATTTTTCCTTCAAAGAGATTCTAAAAGCAGCCGTGTTGTTATAAAAGAATGAATAATAACTTGGGAAATTTTCAAAACATGTTTTAGATTTGAGAACCTTGGATTTCAGCTCTGTTTTTCGATGGGGCCTCTTATCAGGCTATCAATTTATAAAAGATCGTGAGCACCAGTCATGAGCCATCCTCAGCAAGCTGAGCTGACCGCAGCTGAGCGGCAAGTTTACGATCGCCAATTGAGAGTGTGGGGGCACGAGACGCAGCAAAAGTGAGGCTCGCCATATTTGATGTGGTTCTTATCAAGTATCCCGGGCCATTGACTCACCTCCCTCCTCGTTTCTCTGCGCAGGCTGCGCCACTCAAAGGTTCTGATCGTGGGCTGCACTGGCCTGGCTGCCGAGGTGCGATCCAGGGCTTGAAGCACCCTGTTTTCTAACCGTTGACATGCTGAAACAGGGCATCACGTAGCTCCGTGTCCCCCAATCTTCACCGCAGATTGCAAAGAACATTGTGCTGGCAGGCGTCGGTTCGGTGACTCTGGTGGACGACACAGCCTGCACAGAGCGCGCCCCAGGAAACTTTCTGATCGCGCATGACGCTTCTGAAGATCAGACCGTGGGCCAGGCCTCTGTGGCCACCCTGCAGGAGATGAATCCGATGGTGACGGTAACAGCTGCGCCTGGCCACCCCCAGAGATATGTCACTGCAGCGACGGCAGCGGGACAGAACGCCGTCATTCTCATCGGACAGTCGGGCGATGTCGTGCGCGCAGCAGACATGGCGTGCAGCGAGGCAGGCGTGCCGCTGATTGCGGCGTGCTGTCGCAGCATGGTGGGCTGGGCATTTGCAAACTTGCACACCCACAACTACATCGTAGAGGTAGGATATTATTATGTGTCAGAGAGTATTGATATGGTCGTCGTGGGTACTGGAAAGCTGAAACACGCATATAATGATAATATTCCCCCGCAGAAGAAGGAGGAGCAAGAGGACGGCAGCACATCGAAGACCACAGAGCAGCGCCAGCTGGAGGGGGTGTCTTGGGAGGCCACACTCGCAGCGCCTCCTCCCAAGCGCAACCCCAAGCGCATGAGCGCCCTCATGCCTGTGGTGCAGGGTGAGATTCAACATACGAGAGCAAGAATATCATCATGTAATTTTTATTTATTAATTTAATTCACTGACCCTCTTTTTCTCTTCTGCGTCCATGCAGCATGTGCAAAGTTTGAGGCAGCAGAGGGGCGGGCAGCGAGCACTGCAGACGCACCAACTGTGCAGTCTGTCAGCAGCAGCAGCAGCAGCGTCGAGGGATGGGTGCTCGAATCCTACCTGGGGCAGGCGGAAGAGATGCCGGCGCTGAACGCCATAGTGGGCGGTGTGGTGTCGAATGACATCATCAAAATTGTAGCTGGCAAGGGAGAGCCCATGATCAACAATCTGTTTTTATATTCACTGCTGGACGGGACGGGATGGGTTGAGAGACTTGGGTGAGCGGCTTGGTGGCGTAGGGAGGGACCTGCATACCCGGCTGGCGGGGAGTGAGCTGCTGAACAGTTTGATGTAAATAGCTGGCCATACCTTTAAAATTGTCAGGAAGCCCTCATGAAAATTTTCCTCCTCTCCCAGCTGAAGACCCCCCCCCATGTTCTTCTCTTTCAAACGGACCATTATTTTTTTGTAACACAGCTACTTTTTGCGCTTCTCTGAGTGAGGATTTGCCTCGGTGCCGCGATCCGAGAGAGCTTGGTAATCTAAAAGAGGCGAGGGAATAATTTGCTTGCCGCGCTCTACAACACCCTTTTAACCGCTTGCAGACTGAGTGTTGCATCCTTTTTATCTAAAAACCCGACGGTTTTCGCACCGGGCTGACAACGAGCCACACCTAAAATTACAATTTGCAGGCTGAAAAAATGGGTAAAGTCCCCATGCGACTGAAGGAGGTGGTGTACACGCTGTCGCCGTTCGAGCAGAGCGTGATGAACGGCCTTTGGAGGGACCTCCCCCACAAGGCCTCGCACTACTTTGCCAAGGTGAGAAGAATATTTTTTCGGCGTGCCGGGGCTCTGTTCTTTAGGGGTTTGTGGGGTGTTTCTGAAAGCGGGGGGCAGCCCTGAGAAGAGAAATATCACCATGCCTGAATTGTTTCGTCCCGCATGGATCCCTTCTCCTTCCCTAACTTTATTGTTCGCCTTTTTTATTCAGGCTCGGGAAATCGGTGTGTGGTGCGTCCTCCCTGTCTACGGCATTGTGGCTTACTGCAATGACTACAGGGAGAAGGAGAAGATGCACCACCGGTATTGATTGGGGGGGTACTGTACGGTGTAAACGTATTTGTGTAACCCTTGAGGATTTTTATAACGAGAGAGAGAGGGTTGAATACGAAAAGGGAAAAGGGGGGATTGGAATAGTACCACCAGCAGGAGCTGGCGATGATCTTCGGGGAGCGACGCTTCCGGACAACATGCTTCTGGGCCCTCATGTTACTGAGCAGGGAAAAAAACAGGTTACATGGATTCGTGCAAATTTTTACAGAACAGTTATACATAGAGAGTCATTGCCTGGGAGCTGTGGCCAATGCCACCACCATTGTGCCCACGACGCCAACCAGCAGCAAGTTGAGGCCCCACTGCCCAGAGAAAACATCAAAGGGGGAGATGGCTTGCTGCACCGTTGTTTCAAGCCCGCTTTGCGCCTGTGACAGCATAGCGCTCCAATCCAAGGATCGTACGTACTCCTGAACACCCTCAAAAGTAAACTCGAGCCCGTCCTCAATTGTTAAGTCGTCTAAGCCTGGCACTGGCGTCGGCGTGATTCCCCCCCCGGTGATGGGCGGTGTCGCCTGCACAAAAGAAACACAACAAGTACACAGTCGATTCAAGACGTCGTGGTGACCAACTCCATCATTGTGAAATGCACACTCGCCTTGCAACGCCCTCTTCTTGTGGAAACTGAGGAATTTAGTCTTTGTGGAACTTGCCACACCTGGCTGCTCCCTCTCTGCTGCGATGGCTGGATCTGTCTACACGCCATTTTGTCAATAATAAAATAGCAAAGCTATTTTAAGTTTTCTAAAGAAGGAGCAGTCGCAAAAAGAGTTGGTGGTTGAGCTGTTGTTGCTTATCACTCCAATTTCTGCAGCTTATTAATATAAAAAATTATACAAATATACACAAAATGGTGTTTAGTGACATACTCGTTGCGGAGCGTTGATGGCGGCTTCTACGTTCGATCAAATATTTGTTTACGTCGTCCAGTCTTTCCCTTTCGTGCCACTCTGAAGCAAAAATAAAGAATGGCGGCACTCCCACAAGACCCAGGCGCGGTGCTTGAGAGCCACCTGGTGGCGTGCATTCAGGAAAACTTGGCTCTTTACCTGTTTGAGAATGCCATTTTTCTGGCCGAACGCCTCGTCGCGGAGTTTCCCAGCGAGCAAAACGTGTACTTGCTGGCGTCTTGCTACCACAGATCGCAGCAGACCTACCGCGCATACGCCCTGTTGCGAGGTGAGTGCCGCCTCAAGTGGGCGGTGGCAACCAGCCATTTTTTTAAATATGTTCCACAGTAACCAGCCATTCTCATGCCACGACACCTCATTTCTCACATTTCCCTATTAAGCTCCACCTCTGCAGGTTTGCAAGGCCCTCAGAGCCGTTACCTTTTTGCGCTGTGCTGCTTGGACATGGGCAAGCTGTCGGAAGCGGAGTCGGCTCTCATGCCGGATTCTGACATCACGCGCGTCCCCAACGGGGCAGCAGGATACTTCCTCTTGGGTCGCATCTTTCAGCTGTCCAACCGCCACAGCGTTGCGATCATATACTACAATAGCGCCCTGCAGCTGGACCCCATGATGTGGTGCGCCTACGAAGAGCTCTGCGCCCTGGGGGCGGACCAGGAGGTGCAGCAGTATGTGAACGCGCAGCAGGCGGCGTCCGGGGGTGAGAAACAGCAGCAGGAGATGGGAGGCGGCCCTTCGCCGATGAATCGCTCTCCTGCGCCGGGGCCGCGGCCGACGCGCAGCGGCAGGGACGCTGATGGCATGGCCTCCGTGCAAGAAGGGCGACAACCGCCGCAGTGGCATGGCATGCAGCAGGTGAACTATTTTTTACTTCCTTAATAAGAGCTTTCGGGCGCAAATGTTTTAGAAGTTGAAATAAATGCACAAACTGTGCAGGGTGAGGAGCCTATGGACTCGATGCACGCCCAAGCACAAGCCCATCCCAGAGGCGGCGAGGCGGCAACGGGCTTCACTTTCAACACCCACACGCCTCCGGCGGCAGCAGCAGCAGCGATGGGCGGAGTAACTCCGGCTGGCGCGACGCCCATGATTGGAAGCTATCAGAACGACGCAGGGAGGTGGATGTCGTCCGCTGTGCCCTCCACGTCGGGCACGCACGCCACAGCCGCAGGAGGGTTTGTCACGCCTGCGGCAGGGGGCCAAGCGTCCGGCCCTCCCCCGCCACCGCCGCGAGCTGCCGCTGCCTGGCCGCTGCCCGGCCTGCCTTCCGGGCCTTCCCCATCCGCGCTCCCCAGCTGGCAGTCGGGTGGGCACCACCGGAAGTTTCTGGACGAAGGCAAGATGCGCAAAATATCCAGCAAGCTGTTTGTGGAGCCTGCCAGCATTCTGAAGCACGTAGCCGGGGGCATCGTGGGAGGTCCTGGCCGCCCAGGGGCGCCGCACCCTGACGACGGCGTAGCGCTGCTGCAGACGGCCGCCGTGGCGGGCGTGCCGCGAGGGGAGCGCTCTTTGGAGGGGCAGGCGTCAGCAGTTACGCTGCTGCAGGCGCTGGGTGACGGGTACCGCCTGCTGTGCAGCTACAAGGGCAAGGAGGCGCTGGAGGCGTTCGGCCGGCTCCCCACGCACCACCTGCAGACTGGATGGGTGCTGATGCAGATGGGCCGAGCGTTTTTCGAGATGGTGGACTACCTTCGTGCGGCAGAGGCTTTCCAGCTGGCGCGGCGCGTGGACCCCTGCCGGCTGCAAGGCCTGGAGGTGTACTCCACGGTGCTGTGGCACATGAAGGGGGAGGTGGAGCTGTCTGAGCTGGCACGTGAGGCAGTGGCATTGGACCGGCTATCCCCTGCTGCGTGGTGCGTAATGGGCAACTGCTTTTCGCTGCAAAAGGAGCATGAAGCGGCGCTTCGGTTCTTCCAGCGCGCGCTGCAGCTCAACCACAACCTGCCCTACGCCTACACGCTGTGCGGGCACGAGTACTTTGCCAATGAGGACTTTGAAAAGGGGATCACCTGCTATCGCAATGCCATTCGCATCGACCCTCGGCACTACAACGCCTGGTTCGGCATGGGCCACATCTACTACCGCCAGGAGAAGTTTGGCATGGCAGAGTACCACTTCAGGAGGGCGCTGTCCATCAACGACCGATCGTCGGTGCTGCGGTGCTACCTGGGCATGGCGCTGCAGAAGCTCAAGCGCAACCCGGAGGCGCTGGAGATGCTGGCATCCGCCATCGCCGCCGACCCGCGCAACCCGCTGGCACGATTTGAGCGTGCGGGGGTACTGGCCACCGACGGCCACCTGGAGGAGGCGCTGTCGGAGCTGCAGGCGCTGCACGACGTTGCTCCGCGGGAAGCCAGCGTGTTGTTCCACATGGGCAAGGTAAAATTTATTTGTGTTTGTTTGATTGTTAATAATAAAAACAATCAAAGTCCTTCTCTTTCTGTCTCTGTCTCTCTCTCTTCTTATTAATACACAATGATTAACTTGTATCATTTTTTATAATTCGTCATGTAGGTGTTAAAGCGGATGGGACGGACGCAGGACGCGTTGGCTGCGTTCTCCGAGGCCCTGGACCTGCAGCCGCCCTCAGCCGACACCAACCTTATCAAGGCTGCTATTGACCGCGTGACCATGGCTGATGCTGAAGAGGAGGAAGAACTGTGATATGGGACAGTTTGGTTTAAAAAAGAAGATGTTACATGATGCATACGGTTTCTTGGAAATTGGATTAGGAAGAAAAGTTAGTCATCAGTTTTGCCGTTGGCATCCTGGCTGCCGTTCTGCTCCTTCACATGCACCACAAACTCGTCAATCAGGTATGGCCAGGCCCCATTTTCGTCATAGTTTGAAAAATCGTCAGCAATGTTCCGCATGAAGTCCAGCAGCTGGGACCAGGTGTCTTTGGACACCGCCCGCTTGTGGTGCTCCTGCAGAAACTGGCACCACTCCCCTATGTATCGCCATCGCTCCTGCGGTATCAGCAGCTGCCACATGGCCACTGCTGTGTCCAGGTGAACGCACTTTTGGCCCTTTTCGCGGCTAAACAGATAGGCGTAGTTGTAGACCTCGCGAAAGACGTCGGGGTTGGACAGCTCCCCCCGCAAGTACTCCAGCTTGCCCTTCAGCTTGGACAGCGAGTCAACACCCAGCTGCTCCATCCCCGACTCAAACTCTGACTGAGTGTACTCGCCCATGGACTGCGAGCAAAATTTATCATGAAACTCGGATATGAATATTCCATAGCATTAATAGGCACGAATTCTATCTCCATCATGATAACCCACGTTACCAGCAAATTTTCAACATAAAATAAATATATATGATTGTACCTGTGCGTTCATGTGCCAGCTGAGCACCAGGATGGCAATGTCTTCTGGCTCAATGCCGAGGTCTTCGCACAGCTTCATGATGCCCTCCGCCAGCACAGCGGGTGGGTCGCTGTCTGGGTCCTTGTAGCGGAGGAACAGCTGCGCAAGGGCCGCGCGGTCAATGGTGGGCCCCATTGACGCTGCGATACCCGAGCTGTAGTAGTACTCTATGGCAGGCTCCACCCCCCAGTTTGAAAGGGACAGGCACTCCACCGCCACCTTTGACGAGGCGCCGGTGATGGCTGTGAACTGCGAGAGGCGGTCGCGCTGCGTTTTCGTGAGGCTCCGAGTGCTCATGGCCGCTGGGTTTTCGGGGGACTCGGACGAGAGTTCTAGACCTGAGGAAATCGTGGGGAGAGGTCGTGAGAACCCCTTGTTCGACCAGGCGGAGGGGCGGAGCGAGTGAAAAAAAGTACTCAACCCGCAATTAGATGGCATGATATGCAGCAGGATGGACTGCAAAATTTCAAAAGGTTGAAATATAACTCACGTCGAAGCCTTCAGCACGCAGGCAGCGCTTGTGGGCCTCGATTATTTCCTTGCACTCTTCAGAGTCTGGGCCGTGAAGGGTGACACACTCGTCCCGCGTTTTCTGCACCCCAAATTCACATGCGTTGAGCTGAGATGACCAACAGGGGTCCAAAAAGCACACAAATTGTCATTTTCATTTCATCACACAAACCTTCGTCTCAGGGCAAGCGCAGCAGATCTTCTTCGTAGGCTTTTTGGGAGCCTCTTCCTTCTTAGAGAACCAAGAGAAAATTCCCATAATCTTCAGGTGAATTTGAAGGGGGAGAGAGGAGTCACTTCAATGTGATTTTGTACACTCTCTCTTTACACAAAAGCAATGGGTGGTGGGTAATGAGATGGATGATTAGTCATAGTTTTGTTCGAGCTTTTTTAAAAAAGAGGCAGCGCGGCATCAAGGTTTTCAATAAAAATGTGTGAAGAAAATTTTTGCTGCTAAATGACAGGGCGTCTGAAGCAATAAATAAATATCGATAAATTTAAGTGGTTGTTTCTGCGCTGAGAAACGCGCGCACCACGGCCTTTGGCTCGTTCGAATATATATATTTTTAAATAAATCAATGTTGTTTTATCCCATTGTCGCGAACTCTCCATCGATTACAAAAATTATGCACTTATAATAGTTTTCCGAGAAGCGTCGCTTGCTTGCTGGGACAACGACCCTCATAATGTCTTTCAGCTTTCAACTCAAGGCCAAAAAAACTCCCTTTCAGGTTAATCACTAGTTTCTGTTCTCGCCGTTGTGTTTCTGTTGACTTGTGATTGACATGTGCGCCCTGCAAACGCTTTTGACGCGGTACAGAAGCAGAAGAAGCTCGAGGAGGAGAGGCGGAAGGTACGAGCACTTGCACTTTGGAGCTGGAGAAAAATGGATGGTTTCACCTACTGTTTGCCGTAATGTGCCGCAGAAGGAAGATGAGGAGGCCGCCAAAGTATATGAGGAGTTTGTGAAGGACTTTGGGGGTGAGGGTGATGAAGCAAAGGCCTTTGTGCGGGGCGGCGTCATTCAGCCCGGGCAACCGAGCTCCGCTGCGCCTCCCAAGCCCACATCTGGCGCCAAGCGCCACTACGTGCCTCCTTTCGCCCCACCGCCCAGCACGGAGGCTGCAGCCCAGGAAACAACGACAGATGCAGCAGCAGTAGAAGAGGTCGGTACTTGTGTAAACTACTAAAAACATTATGAAGAGGTGTGCCAGTAGGCTAAACGAACCCCGTCTTCTTCTCTTTATTTTACATTAGTCGGTCTTCAAGATCGGCCCCTCTAACAGGGGCAAACCACGGAGGATCGACATGCTGCTGCAAAACATGAAAAAGTGGGTGGAGTGTTTTTCTATCCAATCTCAAATTGTATGAATCTAACGTGTCCACCCACCCCCCACCCCCCCCACCCCCCACCCCCCACCACCACCACCACTCCAGGGAGCAAGCAGAGCGAGAAGAAGAAAAGCAGCGGCGGGAGCAGCAAGGCTCGGAGCCCGGCCCGGCCACAGCAGCGGAAGCCGAAAAGGCAGCAGCGGCTGCCCAGGCAGACCCCAACGCCCACGGATCTACTAACCTTTTCGTGGGCAACCTCGCCCCTGACGTTGATGAAAGCGCCCTGCTGCGAGAGTTTGGGCGGTTTGGCCCCATCGGCAGCGTGAAAATCATGTGGCCGCGAGACGACGAGCAGCGGCGGCGCGGGCGCAACACCGGGTTTGTGGCCTTTATGCGACGCGATGATGCAGAGAGGGCCAAAGCTGCGCTGGACGGCATAGTCCTCAAAGACCTCGAGCTCGCCATCGGGTGGGGCAAGACCGTGCCGCTGCCTGCGGTCCCTGTGTGGCCTCCTGCAGGTGGGCTGGCAGCTGGGGGTCCTGACAGCGCTGCGCTGGCAGCACCGGAGTCCACAAGGCAGTATGCTCACGACGGTCCTCCTCCTAAAGAAACCGTGGTGGGGCGGGGCGCAGACGTTGAGGTGGTCATTCCTGAAGACCCTCACATGCGGTTCATCATCGACGCCACCGCGTTCTTTGTCATTCGTGATGGCTGTGAGTTTGAGCAGGCGGTGATGGCGCGAGAGGCCAGCAACCCAGAATTCGCCTTTCTTTTCGACGTGCGGTGCTCGGAGCACGCCTACTACCGGTGGCGGCTCTTTAGTCTGGCCAGTGGCGACAGCCTGCGCAGCTGGAGAGTGGATCCTTTCTTGATGGTGGAAAACAGCAGCCTGTGGGTCCCGCCTCCCATGACGTTAATGGCGGTGGCAAAAAAGACTGCGGAGCGGCGGGAAGACGCCACACTGTCGGAGGCGGCGCGGGAGCGGCTGACGCAGCTGCTGCGATCGCTGACGGTGGAGCGCAGCGTCGTTTGTGGGGCAATGATGTTTGTGCTGGACCACGCTGACTGCGCTGCCGACGTGGCAGAGGTGCTGGTGGACTCGCTCACCCTGCCAGAGACCCCCGTGCCCGTCAAAGTGGCGCGCCTTTTCCTTCTTTCCGATGTACTTCACAACACTTCGGCCTCTGTGCGCAACGCTTCCCGGTACAGGGCGAGGCTGCAAGAAGCGCTGCCCGACGTGTTTGAGAGCCTGCAGGAGGCCTACCGTGGCGCCGATGGTCGCATGGCGCAGGAGCTGCTGCGAAAGCACGTTTTGAAGGTGCTCCGAGTGTGGCGGGGATGGTACATCTTCAGCGACGATTTCCTCAACGGGCTGCAGGCCACGTTCCTCCGCGGGGGCACTGGACCAGCAGGCACTCGGGCTGCCGCCGCTTCCGCTGACGACAGCGTCGTGGACTCTTCGCTGGCTGCCCTTGCGGCGATGTCGGACGCAGAGCTCGAAACTCGGTGCAAGCACTCTGGCCTCAGTCGCAAAGGTGGGAAAGAAGCCCAAATCGCGCGCCTGTTGGTGCTAGACACCTACTTGAACAGCGGCAGCAGGCAGGCAGCGGCTGGTGGGAAGGCGCATCCCCAAGCAGCAGCAGCAGCAGCAGCAGCAGCAGCAGCAGCAGCAGCAGTAGAGGCGGGTGGCACTACCACCTCGAGTTGGCAGCCCATGGGAGGGGTGGTGGCTTTGGGAGGTGAGGAGGAGCGGCGAAAGCGGGCAGTGGAGGTGGTCGCTGTGGAGCTCAGGGAAGAGATGGAGCAAAAAGACGAGGGCGGCGACTCCCCGCTGTCCAAAAGACAGAGGAACGAATAGCGTCATGTAAAAGACATCTCGGATGACTAGACAGGTGGAGCTACTAGCTGTGTGCAGACCAGAAGTGTGTTCACACCACACCAAGAGCCCACTGCCTGCCAAGGAACATTTCATTTTTATTTAATCTGTGTACATTTTACCACAACATTTTGGTTGCTATCTCCCTCCCGGCGCATTTTTTCGCGAGGAGTGGTTTCAGGACGAGTGGCTCTGTTGCCCTTCAAGGAGCCTTGTCCGCGCTGCGAAGCGCGTGCTTCAAACGAATGAAGCTTTTACAAGGACAAATGTTGACACGAAACGTCCGCTCTCCAGCGCCTGGGCTGGTGTGCGCGAGCACGAGTGGCCCATCTCCTTCATCTTCCAGCGCATTGCGCCAAAAACCTCACTTTGCGCCACGCCTGCGGCCGACAGAAGACGTTCCCGCCCAGCCCAGTTTTTCTCCGGCCCCTGCGCCGCTCTGGTTGCCGGGAACTAGCGCTGCCGGGCAGGCCCAAACGCCGGTGTGGCAGCAGCGCCCCTTTAATCACCAGGCTGACCCTCTGCTCGCCGCACCCCCGGCCATGCGTGTTTCTGGGGGCATCAGCAGCTTCCGGGTGCAGTTGAACGAGCCCCCGACGCCCCCCGGCAAGCAGAAGCATCCAGACTACTACGCCAACGTCGGCGACGCCATTCGCACCCTCAGAGACGACATCCCGCAGCTGTTCGCCAAAGACCTCAATTGTGAGTAAAGCTAGCATATTACCGTTTCTTTCTTGCAATATTCCATCCCTCTTACCCCCTCCCTGTGTTGTTTTGACGGCAGACGGCATTTACCGCGAGGACATTGTGTTTCGCGACCCTGTGCTCTTGTTCAAGGGCATCAAGAACTACCAGCTGATCTTCTGGTCGCTGCGCTTCCACGGCCGCCTCTTCTTCTCCCGGCTGTACGTCGACGTGCTGCGCATCTGGCAGCCGGAGGACAACCAGATCAAGATGCGGTGGCGCATCCACGGGGTGCCGCGGGTGTGGTGGGAGGCGGAGGGCGGCATCGATGGTATCTCCACCTACAAGCTGGACAGCGATGGCATGATCTACGAGCACTCGATCTCGCAGGTGCAGCTGAGAGACCCGCCCATCACAAACCCGCTGCTCTACGGCCTCAACTACATCCTGGCGCCCAGGATGGTGGGGGGCCAGATGCCCTGCCCCCTGCCGTTTTCTGCGGAGTTTTCGGAGTGGAGCGCTGGCGGTGAGGCAGGCGGCGAGGAGCTGACAATGATTAAAGAGCTTCTTCCCGCCACCACAAGCGGGTCAATTGATCAGGGATGGTGATGTATGACGAGGCTTTTGACCTTCTCCCTTTCTTTTTATGTTGGCAGAAAGCTGTTGGCGTGTACTATATCTCAAATTTCTCTCCTCATTCTTTTTTCCCCACCTTTTTGTTGAAGTGTTTTTGCTTGTTACACATCGTTCATCAGGGATTTGTTTGGTTTGTATGTGCCAAACGAAGTTTTTGTTCTGTCGGCTCTATGAAGAAGAAAGAAAAAAGCTGTGCACTACTAAAGATAATATCAGAAAATACGACTGCAAAGAATACATGCACTAGAAGCTGCAATCGAATCAGAGAGAACATGAAGCATATGAGAAAGCAATGGTGGAACAACGAAAATTATGTAAAAAAAAAAAGCATTTGAATGGGGTCGAGAGTAATGATACAAATTTAATAGATAGATAGATGTACACGAGAGCCGGAAGAGTGATGTTTACTTATAATAGTCCTTTTCTGGTTGAATGTAGATCCTTGCTTCTATCGGCACCGCAGTCCCACCGCCGCCGCAGGCGTTGCACCGCATTTTTTTAGTCCCCCCGCAGCTGCCGCAGCCTGACTGGTCCCGCCCTGCGTCGCTCCACCGGGAACAGAAGCAATCCACGTAGCCTGTTCCCTGGCACCGCTCGCACTCCTTCTGCCCAGAACGGTCTGCTGCCGCAGCCTGCACGGGGGCAAAAAGTAGAGAAGGGCGGTCAGCTCAAATGCGTTTCAGCAGGGCAGGTTCGCGCAAGCTGTAAAGGAAGGGAACACCACGAAAGCTCTCGGGGAAGGTGGCCTTCTGGGAGGAAGAATACCAATGGAAACGGTCTGCCCAGGGACACTGTGTGTCTCACCTTTTGCAGCACCAGCTGAAACCCCATATACGCCGCTGCGGCCCACGCCGCGGTGGACGCGAGCTGCGTGACCAACGTAACGCTGTCCGAAGCGTACGACGACCCAAAGCCGTGAGCCACGAGAGAACGGTTTGAGGTTTTCTTCTGTGCGGGCAGGGGGAGCGCATGATAAATCCTCGCCGGGCGGGAAGCCAGCGTTGAGTGCGCCGCGGTGGCCTTGGCTGTCGAGTTTGTTTTTGTCGTTTTTGTGTTCATTCCGAAGCCGTCTCCGCGTTGTGGCCTTAGTCTGTCCTTTTTTATTTTCTTCGATGATTCTGTCCCAAATTTTCGGGCTATTTATGTGTTCTGTGGACCCCCGAAACAGTGAAACGAGAGAAAAACTAGAAGAGCTGGCGTTCGAAGATTTTAACTTGACTTTTTTTTTTTGTGGTAGAGAGAAGCAATTCTGACTGTGCACACGTGTGGCGCTGACCCGATTCATTTCGAATCTTTACAGAGAGAAATTTTCCATTTTCATTTTTCACCGACAACGGATCTGCGGTGTCAAAATCATAACCCATAACAGACACCCATGACACCACGGTAGGGTCCTGATGGTTGCCCGTGGCATGCATTCGTCGGCGGAGCACACCTTTCTAGCCCGCCAACTAAAAAAATTCGCCACATTGTGAGGTGGGCACAAAATCTCAAGAATTCGTCTTAGAGCGTCCCGCAGTCGGAGATGATCACGGGTCGCAAAGGACGGCCGCTGCGCCCATCCGTCGGGATGTTTTCCAGCTTGGTCACGACGTCCTGCCCCTCCAGCACTTTGCCAAACACAACGTGCTTTCCTACAAACAACAATTAATTTAATTTAATCGCAACAAATTTCTGCGTTTTGACCCCCAAAACATGTCACTGTTGAAAAGATAGACGACGCCTATTCTTACCGTTCAGCCAGGGGGTCTCCCCCAGAGTGATGAAAAACTGGCTGCCATTTGTGTTCCTCCCCGCATTCGCCATTGAAAGGGCGCCGGGGAAGTGCGGGATGGCAAACGACTCATCGGGGAAAGAGCGGCCATAAATGGACTTGCCACCGGTGCCGTTGCCCCTATCAAAGTCTCCACCTTGGAGTACAAAGCCCTTGATGATGCGGTGGAAAGAGCATTTCTTGACTGCATTTAAGAAATAAATGCATCTAAGAAATGAAGTTTGGCATTAGTATCATTACCAAACAGGGCGCCCCCCAAGCAGGCATTTGCAGCAGCAATCCTGCCATATCCACTCACACCCAAAGCCCTTCTCGCCGGTGGACAACGCCGCAAAATTTGCCGCTGTCTTGGGGACCTCATTGCCAAACAAGCCAAATACAATGCGTCCGGCCGGCTCTCCTCCAACGGCCATGTCGAAGTAGATCTTCTGGGTCACCTGCGGCTCACTGTCGGCAGCCTGAGCGATTGCGGTGCCATATCCCAGAGCCAGCGCGCCAGCGGTGGCGGCAAGGACTGTGCGGCGGCCTGTTTTTTCAGCTGATGGCGGTGCCTGCTCCTTCTCTGCCGATCGCTCGCTGCAGGCCACCCGACACCGCAGAGTGCGCTTCTGAGCCACTGCGCCCCCAAAGGCGGTGCTCGGGCGAGAATGGAGGGCAGTCCGAGCTGTGAAAGAAGTTGCCGAAATCATCTCACCCAAAAACTTCTCAGGGGAGCCTGCAGCAGCCTGATTGCTTTCGATTGTGGTGTGAAGGTCTCCGATGTGAAATCAAAATAGCAATCTGGCGACAAATGAGCCGAATTATTTGCCTGTGGTTTTTTTCAGCCCCAAAACTCGACATCCGCGTGTCAATAAAAAAACACAAAAATGGTAAAGTACGTAATCGGCGTGGATGGTGGCACGGAGAGCCTGCGGGCTGGGGTCTTTGACCTTATGGGCCAGCCAGTTGCAATGGCATCTGCAGCGTACCCAACTTCCTTCCCTCAGCCATCCTGGGCCGAGCAAAACCCCACAGACTGGTGGCAGGTACGCAATAGTAACAACCCACATTTTTTCCCATGCGTTTTATTTCGCCTAGCCCGCATCGCCGCCTCGTGAAGCGGTACTGAACAACCTTCAATTTGTTACAACTCCTCCAACGCAGTCTCTGGGCACCGCCGTGAAAGATGCGGTGGACAAGGCAGAAATTTCCCCCGCCGACATCGCTGGACTCTGCGTGGACACCACCTGCTGCTCGGTTGTTGCTTTGGATGCCACCGGCCAGCCCCTGCGCCCTGCCCTGCTCTGGATGGACATGCGCTCGGCTCCGCAGGCCGCACGGGTCGCTGCATGCGGGGACGCCGCGCTCTGCGTCAACGGCGGTGGCGAAGGGCCCGTTTCTGCAGAGTGGATGGTGCCCAAAGCGCTGTGGCTCAAAGAAAACGAGCCCGCCACATTTGAGGCAGCGCATTACGTGTGCGAGTACCAGGACTTCATCAACTACCACCTGACTGGCCGCATGTGCGCCTCTGTGAACAACGTGTCCATTCGGTGGCACTACAACACCCAGCGGGGGTGGCCCGAGAGCATGCTGCGCACGCTGGGCCTGGATGCGCTGCTTTCCAAGTGGCCCAAGGAGGTGCTGCCTCTGGGAGCCACCGTGGGGGGGCTCACCGCGGTAGCCGCCGCACATTTGGGCCTTCCAGAGGGCCTTCCGGTGGCGCAAGGCGGTGCCGATGCATTCATTGGAATGGTGGGCCTGGGGGTCGTGGAACCGGGTCAGATGGCGCTGCTCACCGGCTCCAGTCACCTCCACCTGGGTTGCACCGACTCCACCTTCCACGGTGCTGGAGTGTGGGGCACTTACAGGGACGCTGTGCTGCCGGGCGTGAATGTGGTTGAAGGGGGGCAGACCTCCACCGGCAGCGTGGTGGCGTGGTGAGAAAGAGATTGAATTCGTTCTGTTTTGTTGTATATTTATAATTAAACTGCTTTTAATTAATGATAACAATTCAACTTTTCCTAAGCCGCTATTTTTGTATGCTGTGTTTAGGTATCGTCGCCTGCTGGGTTCGCCGTCCTATGAGGAGCTCAACGCGGAAGCTGAGGCTGTGCCCCCTGGGTGCGAGGGCGTCGTCAGCCTGGACCACTTCCAGGTGAGGAGAACTTTTGGCGGAGGCGATCGCCCTGCATGGAGCCCTTGCACCCTTTTTTTTTTTTCGCCATCATAAAAATTTCTCTTGTTTTTCTTCGAGATGCTCATTTTCAATGTTTTTGCCTTCTTGCAGGGCAACCGCACCCCTCACACCGACCCTCTCTCGCGGGGGGCAGTCACCGGGCTCACGCTGAAGCACGGGCGGGGCCACGTGTTCCGATCCCTGGTAGAAGCGGTGTGCTACGGCACGGAGATGGTGCTGGAGGCGATGCGAGCCAATGGCTACTCCCCGAAGCAAATCGTGGTTGCGGGCGGGCCCACAGCCTCTTCCCTGTGGCTGCAGTGCCATGCCGACGTGTCGGGCCTGCCGTTTGTGCTCACCAAGGTCAGCGACGCCCCGGCACTGGGGTGCGCTGTGCTGGCCGCGGTTGCAGCAGGGCTGTTTGAAAACATGGGAGCTGCTGTGAAGGCCATGGTGCACGTGCAGCGCGTGGTGAGCCCCAATATGGAGCGTCATAAGCAGTATAAGCAGTACTATGCAGCTTACAAGCAGCTCTACCCTGCATTGAAGCAGTGCTCTCATTACCGCGGCAGCGGAGAAGCAAAAGGCGAAGCTCCCCTCATCAAGCCCGCTGATGGGGCCGTGCCTGCAGAAGTAGTGGGCAATGCTTCCGCGTCTTCTGCCCTTGCTGCGGCGCTAGTGGCTCACCCAGAGGTAGCTGCAGAGACGCTGCTGGGGGCAGCGCCGCCGCCACTCTCCCGCCCTCTCCGCGCCATCGTTTCGCCTTCCATTCTGTCCGCAGACTTTGCCTTCTTGGCACGCGATGTCATTCGCGTGGCGGCAGCTGGTGCAGAGTGGATCCACGTGGATGTTTTCGATGGAAACTTTGTTAGTAACCTGACAATTGGCCCCCCTGTGGTCAAATCGCTACGCAAGCACACTGATGCCTTCTTGGACTGCCATCTCTGCGTGCTCAACCCGCAAAATTACGTCAAGGACATGGCGGCAGCGGGTGCCAGCCAGTTTACTTTCCACATAGAGGCCGCTGGTGTCGATTACAGCTGCGCCAAGGCAGCGGAGATCGCCGCAGAGGTGCGAGCGGCTGGCATGATGGCTGGCATTGCTCTGACGCCCGATACGCCGGCTGACGCTGTGTTTCCGTTGTTGGCTGCCGGAGCTGTCAGCACCGTGCTGCTGCTGAGTGTGCGGCCTGGATTTGGGGGACAAAAATTCATGCCCAGCGTGCTTCCCAAGGTGAAGGCCCTGCGCGCCGCCTTCCCTTGGGTGAACATTGAAGTTGACGGCGGAATAACTTTGGAGAACGCAGAGAGCGTTGCAGCAGCGGGGGCGAACGCGCTGGTGGCAGGGACCACCGTGTTTGCGGGGACAAAGCCCCCCGAGGACATGATCCCTGACCTGGTGAAGCTCATTTGGCAAGGGCTGGCTGAGAAAGGAATTGTTGCCGAGAACGTTTAAACATTTGAGAGCTATTTTTATTTTGTTTTTTTTTTATTTGTAGCAAGAATTTTACTTCTTGCTACAAACTAATGGCAACACAACCAGACGAAATTTATAAAAGCTGTAAGTAAGTAATGCTTGTTGGTTAAGGAAAAGCATGCATGGGAGGAATTCGAGTTTCGCTATTGTACAAGTTGAGCAAGAGGATGAGATAGGTGCAGAATTATCAACCCCTTCTTTTGTGCGTTCGTTTTTTTTTTACTTTACCAGAAGGATGATTTCTGTCCCTTCTTCTCCACGTGAATCTCGTTATGCCTGAAAGAAGGGGAGCGGAGAGATTAATTCATTGCCTAGCTATTTATTTCATATGCATAGTGTATCCCAACGATAATTAAGCTCCGTTGAAGAGTCCCCGGCGAGCGGAGATTAATATAAGCTAATCATGAATGTCCATGATAAGGGGGAAAAAAGAAAAAGACAATATATACCTGTTCAGGAGCTTTATGGCGGGGTCATATACAGCGACAAAAACAACATCTTTGTCAAAATCCTCCTCGTCGGTGCCCAGCTCCTCGTGCAGGGCAGTTGTTTGCTGCAGGATGGTGCCTGCATAGAAAATTTCACAAGAGATATCAGGGGTTAGACTATTTAGGGAAGTGGGGTTGGGGTTGGGTGGGGTCCCCTTGTCTTGAAGCATCGAGTCATTCGCACCTTCGGTTGCAAAGCCGCCAAAGGTCTTTACGAACACGGTGGTCTCCGGGTAGTGCTCAATGGTGACGTCGTCGCTCTGGGGCTCGGGGGGTCCCTCCTTCTTCTTGTTGCAGCTGCTAAAGGCCTTCTCGTCCAGCCACATGCTGAAATTGTAGAGGCGCTCAGTCTCTTCAGAAGATTTAGAGAGCGTCAGTGCAGCCAGCATGGGGGTGGTGTAGTCCATCTCGATTTTGTCCTCGTTTTGTCCCTTGAAATACTTCAGAAGGCGAGCCGATGCCTGCGGGGAAATTCAGGAGCGATATCAAATGAATTTAATATTACGCAAACGTGATCAGGGTGAGAATATGCTCATTTATCTTACTTTGGTGTATGCGAGCTCGTATTTGTTGCCCTTCACGCTGGTTTGCACCCAGTAGCCTTCACGGTAGGTGCGCACTTCGTACGAGACGCGGTCGTCCTCGAGGTCGTACTTTGGGCACTCCATTTTGCTGCACGTGCAGCAAAAGAGGATCAGGCACAACTTTTCCCGTCCCTTCTGCTCAGAGCGTCCCCCTAAATATATTTAATTTTGCGCCCGCTGGCGGTTGGCCTAGAAAATGCCTCCCTAGCCATTGGACTCAATCATATGCCACCCCAAGGCAATGAAATCCCCCAAATGGCTTACCCACAGAAGTCTGGCTTCTTCCACCGCGCCAGGACCGTGGTGGCCAACGCCAGGAGCAGCAGAACGCTAATGGCCTTCATGAGAGTCTTATTTCTCGAATAAAGCTGGGGTATTTCCAAATCCAAGGAAGAACAGCAAGCTTCCAATGTAATATAATGCCAAATTACGCTTTAAAATGCAGCATTTTTATTTGGAGAGGGCTTTTTTCCTCCTCCATGCATGCCCGTTTCATTTTTAATAATTTCAAAAAAGTATGTTCAATATCCTTCCTCTTATTTTTTAATTAGTTAAGACGATCATTTCTTTCGACAAATCTTAGTCAGAGTGTGATAACTTTTTTGAATTAATTGAAAAAAGTTAGAGAATTATAACTCGATAATGGAAGGCCCGCTGTGGGAGCAGAGCATCCCTTTCAAGCGAGCGTTAGCAATCGCTGCCGTCCAAACGCGAAAATACGATGCAGCGCTCAGGCAGTGGCAGGATAAGTGCGCCGCCCTTGAAGACAAAGTAGCCGCCTTGGAGAAGCAGCTGGTTGCTCGATCACAAGGAGCGCCCAGCTGGCAGGCTTTATTTTCCCAGGGGGGAGACTTTTTTGGCTCAGCGACAGGAGGATCTTTTGGCAGCGGCAGTGAGACCCTTTCTGGCATGGCGACCTCTGTCGCTTTCTGGAGCAACGTCACGCAAGTTATCCCAGTGTCTGCCCACCTTTTCTTGGCTCGGACACTTGAATTTGCGACCCGCAAGCGTCTGGGCGCTGCGTCAGCCGATCCCGCCGCTGGGATAGCAGCATTTATAACGTCGCCATTACAGGCAACACTCGACCTCCTTGAAGACACCCTCGGGTCTACGATCGCCACCGAAAGTGAGGCGCAGCTGCATCAAGAGGTCCTAGATTATGCAGTCTCGGTTGTGGGCCATCTGTGTGCGCATCCAGCTGAAGTTCTGTCTCCAGCAGACTTTGACAGCCTCCAAAACTTCACTGCCAAGCTTCTGGGTCTGGCATGCATGCCTGTACCTCGTCAAGGTAGTGTTCGTGCAGCAGATATTACAATTTCTCTTAGGGGTGATCCTTCTTCCAGCAGCGCTCAAGCTCCTGCAGAGGCAGCAGCAGCGCCTGAACAGCAGCAGACGCAGCATGGCCCGCAGGTCGCTGCTCGACTTCTCACTGCGATGGAAAATATGGCTGGTACTGGCTTGATTGTGCTGGGATGCGCTGCCCACAGCCTCCATGCGTCTGTTTCGCAGCTGAAGGCGATCATCATTGGAGAGCTGATCGAGCAAGGAAGTTCTGAAGAGCAGACATGGGTTGGCAGAGAGAGCGACCTGGTTTGTTATTGCATCCAAGTTGCGGCGGTCCTGCAAAGCTGCCTCCGGGCGCTGCCTGCATGGACTGTGCAGCTGCCTCCGGATCCCTCTTTTCTTCGAGGGGTGGCAGGCGTCATCATGGAGACCAGCGAGGCATGCCAAGTCGTGGGACCTGCGCATGCAGAGGTCGGCAAACAGGGCAATCGCTGCGCCTCCCTGCTCGTGAGCGCCTTGCAAAACGTTAGCAGCGCTGTTCAAATGTGATCGTCCGGTTTTCTTTTTCTTTTTCAAGCAATTAGTCATGACGAGTAGCGGTATATTTGTTTTCCCCACCGCGTATTAGCCGTGTAATCAATTGCTGCGTGCATCTATCTCGATGGCAACCCTTGCATAAGAGTTTGCAATTGTAAAAACAATGTTGGTCTGTCAATTTTACATTTAAAAACGTAGTTCACTTCTATTTTTGTACACTGGGGCAAATACAAATGCAAGCTTTTGCCCATTTGCCAGTCAAAATTCACTCTCTCGCTCTCATGCCGCCGCTCCCTTTTCTGCTCTCAAATTTCTCTCAAATGTCCAGCACAAGCCCCTTCTGGATCTGCAAGCAGTGAAATAGAAATGAAGGTTAGCTTATATCAGCGGAAAAAAATATTATCAGAAAAACAAAGACACGCAAAAGAGAATTTATATAATGATACAACGCACCTGCCCCCAGCCAATCAAGCGCCAGTGCTTCTCTACCCTTCGGCTCAGCGCGATTTTCTCTCCCTCCTTGGTGCACACCGGCGACGTGAGCTGCAGCTTTGCCAAATCGTGCTTCACCGCCAGAACTCTTGCCCCTGTGCACATACTGCCAATATTCAACATCAGCACCTCGTTCTTGCTCAGCTTGCTGACCTTGCCCTGCTTCTCCTCGCCCGACGTGCGCACGCCCAGCAGCCGCCGCAGCAGGAAGAAGTTGATTTCCAGCTCGGTGAAAACCTGCGGCAGAGCTCCCACCTGGCCCAGCACCTGGCCTACCAGCCTGTCTGCTCGGGTCAGGGTGGGGTCTACGGTGGTTCCCACGCCGATGAGGCCACCTGGCACCGCGTACTGCAGCTGGTTTTGCTCGGCCAGCAGCGTGACGATGCGTGAGAAAATGGGGATGCACTTGATGGCTCCAGAGGCATCCTTGGTGACGATGCCAGGTCGGATCTCGATCTCCTGCCCTGTCCGGAGCACGCCCTATTTCGCAAATGAAAAAAATAGTATAGAAAGGATTAATAACAATAATTTTGTTGGGGAAAAGCTGCTGCACCACGCCCTCTCCCGCCGTCCCCTCCCCAGCCTCAAAACAAAGGAATTAAGATGTAAACAACATGCTTATAATCTAAGAAGTAATAATTTTATTGGAGAAATGTAGCGGTGTGGATTGAGCTACCGGCTCATGCGTTATCACCTCGCTCACCCAAAGAACACCGACTGTATTATGCCTAAGCGTGACGAGAGGCCATATCATGCCATTATCAGTGGTCTCTGCTTTTTGCCAGGCGTTCAATTCAAACCAAAACGAGGAAACCAAACTTCGTACCCCCCCTTCCACACAAAAAACCCTCCCCCCCTCGACTCTATCCCTCTGTTTTTCCTCACCTGCAGGATGGACCCTCCCGCCACTCCGCCCTTGAGCTCCTCCACCTCAGAGCCTGGCTTGTTGACGTCAAACGAGCGAATGACGATCATCTGCGGCGGCGACACAAAATCGCGCACGGGCACGGGAATCTTCTTGCATATGTACTCGCACACCGCGTCCACGTTGTACTTGAGCTGCGCGGAGATGGGCACGATGGGGGCGCTCTCGGCGATGGTGCCCTGGATGAATCGGGTGATGGTCTCGTGCTGGTTGACTGCCGCGGCTTCCGTCACCAAATCCACCTTGTTCTGCAAGATGATGATGTGCTGCAGCCGCATGATCTCCACCGCCGCTAGATGCTCAGAGGTCTGCGGCTGCGGGCAAGGCTCGTTCGCGGCGATCAGCAAAAGGGCGCCGTCCATGACAGCGGCGCCGTTGAGCATGGTAGCCATCAGAATGTCGTGCCCAGGGCAATCCACGAACGACACATGGCGCTGCAGCTCCATTTCCGCGCTCTCAAAGCCTGGGACATCGCACTTGGGTCGGTCCTCTTTCGAGGAGCCGTAAGCTTTGTAGCATGCTGGTCGAGGACACCGCTCGTCGGCGCACTTGTAGATTTTGGCGTTGGCGTACCCCAGCTTGATGGTAATGTTACGCTCCAGCTCGTTCTTGAAGCGCACGGTCTGCACGCCGGAGATGGCTTTCACAACCGTGGATTTTCCGTGGGCCACGTGACCGATGGTGCCTGTAGAGGAGAAAATGAGGGTCGGGCGTTTGATGGATGCAAATAAATGAAGCTGGAATGGAGGGTGCAGGAACGCACCGATATTGATCGTGGCTTGTCGCGAGATGACTTCGGGCGACAGCGGCGTCAATTTTGTGACATCCAGTGTCGCCAAATTCTGAAAATCAGATGTAAAACAATCGAATTAGCTTTCAGAAATGAATTTTTAATATGCAGCAGCCAAAATAATAGTGCATTCGATGCAAACTTATTGTTCTCACCTGCTCCATCAGGCCTTTTCCTTTGGCGGCAGCCATCTTGTGTTAATTTTACCCCGAGAACACAAACAAATATGCAATTAATTCGGGGTGTGAGTTAGCGATGAGAACTTATTGATGTATTCTGGCGGCTGCTCTTTTATTGAAAAGTGAGGCGACTTTCTGCATAAAGCGAACAGCGTGGATTTTGTCCAATGCCTCACCGGCCGTGTCTAGCCTATTAAATAGCCTGTTAATGAGCAGGGCCTCCTGGGCGCAAAAGAAAGGAGGCCCTTAATGTTGACCAAAGTCTGAAGAGCTCCGGGCCCGCACACTCATTTGATGATCTCTCTGTATCTCCTATTGCGTTCTTAAGACAAAATCCAGGAGCGCGCACTCGCATCTTTTGTTGTTTCTAATTTTTTTTGAGGACGATCAAGAAGAGATAGGTAGGTGATGCAGCGCTCTCTCCTCGCGATCTTCTTGGCGCTGCTGCCTCTGGCTGTTTCTGCAGTAAGTAAACAATTATGTCTGATCATCATAGAAACACAGGCTTCCTTCTGTGGTCCCCTTGTTATTCATCATCATACTGTGCTTGCCACTCACCCAAAATCGCCTGTTTAATAACGCTTTTCAGGCCATAAACATTCGTGTTGACGCTGGCGTCGCCAGCCCCGCCGATGCCCTGATCATCGACATCAGCCACACTGTCGCACAGCAGCTCGAGGCCGCTGTTCAGCAGGCAAAGACACAGGTCCCCCGCGCCATCGCTTCCGCCCCCCGCCCCATCGCTTCCACCTCTCGTGACACTTCCAAGCATGGCAACTTGGTGAAGATGGGCACTCTCCTGTACCTTCTAGACGTAAGTCATTTCATCTTATTTTTTCCCAACAGCAGTTCGCCAAAAACCCTGTCTTTTGTTGTTGAGAAAATGCTCCTTTTCCAAAAAAACATAAACTTGTTTTCCTTCTCTTCTTCTTTCTTATTTCAGACCTACCGCGAAGATTTACGGCAGGCAGCTGACAGGCACATGGACAGGCACTCCCATATTGCTGAAAAGGTTGAGGATGCCCTGCTGCCCCCTGCCAACGAGTACTTCATCCAGGTGGCCGGTGGAAACTTCGTTGTAAGTGACGAGCCCATCCTCAGCAACGAGAAAATCTGCCGCAACGTGTACCTATCTGGAATCAACAAGTACGAGCTTGTGGAGGCAGGTGCCGGCATACCAGTGTAAGTAAAAAGTATTATACTCTACTATCAGTTTGCAAAAAAGGATGCACATTTCCTTGAAACGCTCAGCAATCCTTTTGTCGTAGTATAATTTCCGTCGTTGGACAGCATGCAAACAAACTTTTCTTTCATTTGATATTGAATTCGAAATCCTTCTCGCTGTTACTTCCGCAGGCTGTTCGATGGCTATCTCAAAGAGCCCGGGCTCACTGGCCCCGCGGTTGTGCGCCGTGTGATGGAGAAGGCCAAGCTCCAGGGCCTGGATTTTATCCGTTTCAACGCCATGGCCGTCAGCGCCCAGTACAGCTTGATCAGTGGCGTCGACAACGGCGTGCTAGAGTACGAAGAAGCCATTTTCCGCGGTCTCGACTACGTCGTCGACCGAGCTCGCCGCAATCAAATCAAAGTTATCCTGGTGCTGACCGACTACTTCAGGGACAGCGCCGGCGGTCCCCTGCAATTCGTCGAGCAAGTTAATTCTTTTGCCCATGCGGTGAAATTGTGTTGCAGCGGATATAACAATTGTTTGCCCTCACTTGCAGGCTAGCAAACAAGGTTCCCGCCGGTAGTGCCAAGGACGCCAAGGCTGTTTTCTACAAAGACCAGGACGTCCAAGCTCTCTTCCAGCAGTTTATCAACGCCGTAGGTCCCCAGATTCCTTTCCAGCCATTCCAAATTGTCGCAATGCATGACAGAATTTTTTCTTTTTCCTTTTATCACACAGGTCCTCGCCCGCACCAACACCATCAATGGCCGCGTCTACAACTCCGACCCCACCATCCTCGGCTGGGACATCATGAACGAGCCCCGATGCGAGTCTACACAGGAGTGCAGCCCGTCCAACCTCGTTGAGACGTTCGTCGCTAATACATACTCCTTCCTGAAAGCACCACCCCAGTCCGCCATTCAGCCCATTACCGTTGGTCAGTTGGCTTAGATTTCTGTGCTGCTTCTGACACGCTGTCGAATACTCTCTAACCCTTTTTCTTTCAGGTACCGATGGCTTCTTTTCTACTGGGCCCTATTCTGGCTTGTTTGGAAGCTCTGCCACCGCCGTTAACCCTTTCATGGGTTTAATGGGTTTAATGGGTTTACATCTGGTTGTTACGTCTCCTACAGAAGGTGCTCTTATAGAGACCTGCAAGGCGACGTGCCACTTCCCGCCACAGTAAGGCGGGTACCCCCTTCCATCCGCTGGGATCGACCCCCGGTACGGTGGACGTACGGATACTGCCACTACGCCGGTGACCGCTCCGCCGCCCACAGTTAAGGCTCTGGCCCCCGCCTTCCGGAGTCCCCCAGCGGCGCGACCCCAGCATTCTCTTTGCCGACTTCACTGCCCTTGCCAGCATTGTCGATTTCGCTAGTTTCAACGTCTACCCGGACTTGTGGAATCAGGACAACGCTCCTTGGGTCAACGCCTGGGTACATGCGCACTCTGCCGTCGGTGCTACCCTCGGCAAGCCCGTGATCATCAAAGAGCTCGGCATGCAGCCCACTGACAAGCGCAGGGAGTTTTTCAAGGTCATCTACAACTCCATCTACTCGCAGATCGTGGAGGACAAAAAGCTGTCGGGTGGCGTCAGGGCAAGTGGCCTTTGTTGCCGTCTCTGCGCGGAGTCTAAACCCTCATTTTTTTATAGTTTTTTTTCATTCATGCCTGTCGAAAGCATCCAAAAGAATAGATTTTAACACAACTTTCCATGCAAAAATTCACCCCATGCAGGGCGCAGCTTATTATCAAGCGTTCGTTACGGGCACCAAGGCTGTCTCCTGGACCCTGGATGACGGTGGCCGCTTCGGCATTTTCCCCAGCGACGATGAAATCAAGTCCGTGGTCCACTTCTCCTCTCAGCTCCAGGTCCTGAACGTCAACAAGCGGGAATGCCCTGCCAGCATCGTCACCGGTGGAGTGGTGCTTCAGCCTCCCACTTGCCCCAAGGGCTTCTGGGGTATCGATTGCACCGACTGGGACGAGTAAGAGACTATTTTTACCGTCATATTTGAAAAGAATTGATAACGATGTATCAAATGTTATTTTTCCTTCAATTTTATCGCAGGTGCCTGTTGGGCCTCGACTCCTGCTCCGTCAACGCAGCGTGTCACAACACTGAGGGCAGCTACGAGTGTGAATGCTTCGAGGGCTACACCGGCAACGGAAAGGTCTGTCTGGAGCTGCCCCTCTCCCTCAAGAAGATCGAGAAGTCGTTCTACACCGAATACACCCTCTCGTGCATCAGCGGCAGCGTCGATGTGCCTTACCCCAAGAATGCCCCTGGCTGGGTGTACGACCCTCTGGCTGAATCATCATATACGATCATCTCAGCCAACATTGTTCCCGTCTCCCTCATCGAGTGCAAAATTGCTTGCACCATGGCCGAGGGCTGCACCTCCTTTTACTTCGACCCCATTCAAGGCGCATGCGCGCTCAAAAAGAATCAGTGCCCCTATACCCAGCCCTCCATTGCTGGATGTAGCCCCGGCGAGTGCGGCCGTCCCCAATGCGACGCTCCCAACGTGTCTATTTGTGAAAAGCAGAACTACGTCAAAAACTCTTCGGCATCCCCCACCCCTGGTGAGAAATAAATATTTTGCTGTTGCTCTTTTCATCACTTTTCTGTTTCACCCGTCAATTTTATATTCAACCACCTTTAGGTTTACTCAAAAAAATTAAACAACTTTTCAATCCTTTCCAATACGCGCAGGTACTTATGAATGCACTCGTGGCGTCACTTATTTCCTCAAGGACTATGACTACACCACCACTGCATGCACGTCTCCTTAAAACGTCGAGCATGCGGGGTAATGAACTGCGCTGCGCCGTCTCCCATCAGGTCTATCAAAGAACATCACTTTGAAAGATTTACTTATTATAGAGAGCGAAAGCCCACTATATAATAAAGCCCAATATCTTATAAATACTATTATATATTCTGAGTTCTGCCCTCATGAGCTGCCTTGTTCATATTAGCTTCGCAATCTTGTTTCGTCTCTTTTCTTTTCGATTTCTCCTCCTCAATTTTGTAAGTACGTTGCATATGTCAATGTCAAAGTTGAGTCCGCCACAAATGCTCATAATTAAATTCAGTCATTGTCGCAGCTAATCCCCGCCGCCCTCTGCCGTTTTTTGCCGCTTAAACTTATCTCCCAGCGACCCAAACACAGCGTCTGGCACCGCCTTGGTGGCTACTTGCACATCTGCGCCCTCCTCTTCCTCCCCTCCTTCATCCTCGTCTCCAAGCTCAATGTCCTCAGGATTGGCAGGCGCAGCCAAACCGCCAGCCGGCGCCGCTGCCCCATCTTGCGACTGCTGAATGATCCCTGCGCTGACAAACCCAGGCACCCTCGTCCCGCCGCCCGCCGCAGCACCAGCGCCTTCGCCGCCCAGCATTGCCTCTTCCAAAGCCGCCATATCGTCGGCCTTGCGCTTCATTCCAGCCGCTGCAGCCACTGCCGCGCCGCCCGACGGCCCCGCCGCCACCACCGCGGCATCGATGACCGCGGTGTTGAAGTGTTGCTGGCTGAACGCCGCCGCTACCGAGCGTTTGATCCTCAGCATCTCTCGGAAGGTTTCCTCATTGCCGTGCTTCACCTCGAAGTCGTTCCACTCCGCCCAGAAGCCAGGCGCGGCCTTGGGATCCGCCAGCGCGGAGGCGTGCACCAGAATAGCGCGCGCACGGTCGATTTCGCCCAACCTTCGCTCCAGCGCTGCGTACCGAAGGCACATTGTCCGAGTGTCCGCATCGCTCAGGGAAAGCGGGGGCTCCGCTTCAACCGCCGCCTCGTAGATCTCCCGCACCTTGCCCACGCCGAAGAACTCAGAAGCGCGCGCCAGGTACACGTCATATACTGCCAAGCGTTGGTCCTGCGGAACTTTCTTCACTGCATCATCATACACTGCCATAGCACTGCGCGCCAGGCCGTGCTGCTCCTCGTACGCCGCGTACTGCAGAAACAGCGCCTTGGCCTCCTCAGGAGGGGCATCAGCGCAGGCCTGGCGGAACATGTCCCTCGCCCGTTCCACCTTCTTTCCACCGTACCTGAAAAATAAATAAATAAATAAATATTTCGTTGATTTCATATTTCACTGATTGAGAATGCGAAGCTAGTTGAATTTAAAGCGAGAAATTCAAGGTAAAGAAGAAAACGAAAAAAAATACTACTTACCTCGCCACAAAGTCGGACAGGTACGCCAACCAGATGTCGCGCACGTTGGGATACTTGAACAGCGCCACCCCGCGCTCGTACGCCTGGAACGCCTCCTCGAAATAATTATTCTCTTTGAGGTAAGACGCAAAGTTGAGAACCATCTGCGCTGTGGCCACCCTGAGGGTCATAGACGCGGTGTACGCCTCCCGCACGCTCTCCGGGGTGCCCAGGCTTTCTTCCAGGTCCACCCGCATGCCCCAAAGGCGGGACGAGCGGTACAACCGATCCTGCACTGGTAGCCCCGCTTCTTCGTCCCTGGAGCGTAGACGGGCCGGCGCAGCGGTGGCCCGGCGCGCCAAATCCAGCGCGCGCTTATAGTTCTTGTGCCGCAGCTCCATTTCCACCCACTCTGCCCACACCGAAGCCAAATCATCGACGTAAAGATACGGCACCTGCGCCGCCTTTTCGAAGATGATCCGAGCGTTCGCGAGGTCGTCATGGCGCTCGTACAGCTTGGCAAAGGCCAGCCACAGCGTGAACAGCTTGCCAACCGCCTTTTCAGGGGACACTGTTTTCACGGCTTCAGTGAAGCACACAATCTGCTTGGTGGGGTCGCTGGCGAAGAGCTTGGCGCGCTTGTGCCACTCGTGCACGTTGTGCGGGTTCTGCCGCAGCATCACGCTGCTCAGCAGCTCAGGACGGCGCTCTATGAGGAACTCCAGCCGCGCCAACCTAAGGTCCAAATCATCGCCACTGTCGTGCAGGATAAAATCCGTGCCGTCGCCGCTCGCCGCTGCCCCCGCTCCCTCCTCCTCGTCCTCCTCTGCCGCTTGCTCCATCTTGGCGGAGATGAGCGCCTCTTCGAATTGGGTGAGGGCGTCGAACACCAATACAAAGTCGCGCACAGTCATGACTGACGTAATGGCCTCCTCGTACACGTCCCGCGCCTTTTCGAACATTCCGCGCCGGGTGTAGTAGTCCGCCAGCGCCGCCCACAGCCGCCCCACCTCGTCCGTATATCGCCTAAATTTTGGAAAGGGAAAAGTTGAGATTTTAAGCGTTATTAATGAAAGGAGCATGGATATGACAATAAAGAAAAAAATGATAAAATTGAACTTGAAACACGGCGGCAATATGAAACTAATCTTGAATAAAAACGTTTCTTCGTTAAAATAAAAAAACATGGGATTTTTTACCTGATGCCAGAGCGCAGTATCGCGTCCACCCGCATGCCCGCCACGTCCCCAGGGTGCTTGGTGATGATGTCGCACAGCTCCAGCCATAGCGCGTGCCTGCTCTTCCCCTCCAAGCTCCTGAACCCTTCGTCGTTCACCAGCTCTGCCAACCGCCGCGCAGCTTCCCCCCACCTTCCTTTCATCTTCAGGTACGCAATGTACTCCTCCGCGTGAGAGGGCTCCAGCTTGAGGTACCGGCGGTAAACCCTCACCGCGGTTTCCACAGGAATGCCAGGGGCGGAAATGAAGCGGAGGTAGAGCACCCAAACGCGGTCATGCTGGGTGACTGCCAGCGCCATCAGGGCGCGGTCGAAGGCGCGCCTGGTGCGCGTGACTAGCCGCTGCTGCGTGAGGAACTCCAGGTACTCGATCCAGATGCGAGGCATTTTGTGCATTGAAACGAGGGCTCGCTCGTAGGTGTTGTTCAGTGACTCCACGTCCGGGTGGGTGATGGGGAGCCCACGCACGGCTTCGCGGCGCTCCTGGAGGTAGGCATGCCACAGCTGCAACGCGGGAAATGCGGGGAGGGAGTGAAAAACAGGTTGGTCGGTGGGACGGATTGAAATATTAAAATTGCAAGTAGATGGCAGGGGTTTTCAAGAGGGTCAGGGGATAGACGGAGGGTAAATAATGGGATGCTTACCTTGAATGAGCCAGGCAGGGCTTGGAGAGCTCGCTCGTAGAGAACAAATCGCTTTTTATTGTGTGCAGTTTTGCGAGCGGCGATGTAACGGAGCCACATTTTGAGGTTGTAGGGATTGCGAAGGAGTTCTTCTTCATAGATCAGGTCTTCTTCATCCGGCAACAAGTCTCTCAGGGCCTCATCAGCATCGCGAGGCCGAGTGGCCCGCGTCTTGGGACCCATTCTGCCCCGGGGTGCAATTATCACGCTCGATGTAGATATATTATTAATAAATTTATATGATAACAAGCTAAATTTCCGAATTTGCGAGGCGTACCTCAAAAATGTACATTTTTCTGCCCTGAACTTCAGGCTGAAGGCTTTGCTGGCTTGTGGCCGAAATTCAAGCATATAAAAATAACAAATTTTCTGTCAAACCCATCAGCGGCCGCATTCACCCCACAGAAATATTGGTTTGCACAAAGATTAATATATTAACACAATGGACACGCTCACACGGCTATATAGAATAAGAAAAACATGTATCGAAATGCTGGAAGATAGGAAATATCTCATTAGCGCGGTAAATCTTTATTTTTATGAGCGAACAAGACGAATTCCAAACATGCATGCCCGTTTTTCGCCTCGCTGAGTGCATGCGCGCACTGACAGTTGAGCCTGATTCGTCCCTCTGCAATGAACGCTCGAAACTGCAGGGAGACAAGGAACTGGCAGACAGCAAAGAGGAATTCAAGACCAAGCACGGGGAGGTCCCTCGACGAGAGGACCTCACTATTTTTGTGGTGAAGGCCGACGATCCCCAGGACCAGCTGTTTGTGTTCTTTCCCGAAGAGGTCAAGGTGGGCGTGAAGACGATCAAAACGCTGGCAGAGCGGATGCGGGGAGAAAACGTCAAGCGGGCAATCATGGTGGTGCAGCTCAGCATGACGCCCTTTGCAAAGCAGTGCCTCAACGAAATGCAGCCAAAGTATCATATCGAATTGGTAAGCTTGTTTGGCTAGTTTCTTCATCTTCATGCTTCTCTTATATTTTTTTTCTTCAATTTCTTCAATTTCCTCATTTTCCTCCTTCCTTCCACAATCTGCACAATCTGCATTGAGCTTTCTTCTTCTTTTTTTATGGGTGCAGTTCCAGGAGGCGGAGCTGCTGGTGAACATCACGAAGCACGTGCTGGTTCCTGAGCACCGCATTTTGACGACTGAAGAGAAGCGCACGCTGCTGGCACGGTACAAGGTGAAGGAGACGCAGCTGCCGCGCATCCAGTACAGCGACCCGGTGGCACGGTACTACGGCATGAGCAGAGGGCAGGTGGTGCGCATTGTGAGGCCCAGTGAAACAGCAGGACGGTGAGTTTCTATTCTTGTATGTGACCCGGTAATTCTTTCATTGGTATCCTTTTAGACAATTGATTCCATTCATAACTAATCGATGTTTCTAAATGCTTGTTATTTATTTCCAGGTATGTGACATACCGGCTGTGCTTCTAAAACAGTAACTGACAAGCAGCATCTGGAGAATGTGTTTGGGAGAACGTGATTTTTTCCTACACCTGGTTGGCTTTCGGCGCGCACTAGATGTCCTGGCAGCTGTCCAACATTCTTCTGTCTTGACTTTATAATAGCCCTATGGCTTGTATGTAATGAATTGCTGCAAGAAAGAAACGGAGCACATGCAGAGAGGAGGTCAAGGAGAAGGAAGTGTTTCTGCAGATAATTCAAACTCAGAGGAGCGTTATTCGACGAGGCAACCATTCATTCACTTCTTTTGTTTCTTGCGTGCAGCAAGGCGATGTCGAACAAGGTAGGGGGAAAAGCACGTCTCCCTAGCCTAGTAGGTCAGCAACGGGAGGCGGTGGTTGAGAAACTCATCAATGCGGTGCGCAAGGCGGTGGCGGCAATGCTCGACTGATACTGTGCTCAAGAGCTTTTCAGTATTTGAAATTGAGGCTTAAAGCCAAGGAATATGCGGAGATTGTGCACTTTGAAATCTCCATCTCAATTGCAACAAAAAGTCATCCCTGCAACAAAGGTTTCGTAGATTTAGCTCTAGGACAATTATTTATATTTTATTAATCGCCGCTCTTCCGTTACAGAGACAGGCATAACAGAGCTGCGCACACTATCATTAACAAAGTTCGATTGCATCATCTTTATTTTCGAGGAGTTGGCGATCAGCCGTTGCACTGATCGTAAAAAAATAATAAATTGAGAGCTTTGTTTAAATTCACTTCCGATCAAACGTTTCGACCAAGCCTGTCTGAACTCGATTGAGATAAAATCTTGCCTGCCGAAGTTTCACGGCTGTTTACGGTTTCTTTCTAATCAGAGGCATCAGCACCATTGACTGCAGTTGGCGCGCTCGATAACACCGTGCAAGGCGTCTTTTCCCCTGCACTGTCAGTCCAACAGCGCTTGTCAGTCTGGTTTGAACAAGACCATTTTGGACGGTTTTCTCTCGAGCAATTTAGATATAAAACAGTAAATTTGCAAATCTGGGACGATGGCTCAGCTGGAGGAGGGCGTAGTGACATGCCTTGCTGCCGGCAGCTCACACTCTTTAGCTCTCGTTCAAACACCAACTGGCAACCTGCTGGTGTCCTGGGGCCGCGGAGAAGACGGTGAGAACATAATTTATATCATTAAATTACCATATCGTAGCATTATCTGCATTCTTGGATGAACCGGGGATATTTTTTTTTTCACTCGCGTTTTTCCTTTGCTTTTTGCAGGCCAACTGGGCCACGGCGACGCAGAGGAGCGTCTGAGTCCGCAAGCGATCTTCAGCATGATGGGAAAGGGGGTGCGCCATGCCACCTGCGGCGCTGAGTACTCGATTTGCGTGTGCAGCAGCAGCACTGCAGACGGAGGTGACTGCGACGAGGTGTACGCATGGGGGTGGGCAGACTTTGGGAGGTACGAATACAGCGCAGTAAAGATACAAAATGCAGAAGAAAGTTGAATGGAAAAGATCGGTTTTTTTTTGTTTTTTTTTGCTTTCTTTCTTAAATTACAAAAAAAATCCTTCAAAGAAATAAATGTCGTTTAGTAATACCAGTTGCTGATTGAAAACTATTTACACTCCTGCCCCCCCTGCAGGTTGGGCCTTGGCACTTGCAGCGATGTTTTCATTCCCACCCAAATATCGGCATTCTCGGAGAAGAAAGTGGTCGCCATTGCCTGCGGTGACACTCACACCCTGGTTTCTCTCGTGGACGGGAATTTGTACACCTTTGGAAGAAATCAGGTGAGAGATTTTAAAAGTGGATGGGAAACCAACTTTTTCTTTTATTAATAACCGTCTCCCGTTGGTGCTGCACGAAATTTTTCAGTTCAAAGCCCATACATTATTTCTCATTTTTATACTGCGTTCTCGTTCATGCAGAACGGCCAACTGGGCACTGGCGATACGGATGATAGTCTGGTGCCGCGCCACGTCGCAGCGCTGGCTGGTAAGTGCGTAGTGGGGGCTGCAGCAGGGGCGGAGCACAGCATCGTCTGTACCTCGGACGGAGAGGTGTACGCCTTTGGCTGGGGCAGGTACGGCAACCTGGGTCTCGGGGATCGAGATGACCGCCGTGAGCCCATGAAGGTGGATGGGATCGACGGGGTGGTGGGCGTTGCTGCTGGGTGGCGGCACTCGTTTGCCATTCGTGGCTCTGAGCGGCGGCTTTTCTCGTGGGGGTGGTCAAAGTACGGCCAGCTGGGGCACGGTGACCAAAAGTGAGGAAGAAGTAAAAATTCTCACAATCTCCCTCTTTTTCTGTGGGGGTCCACTGATTAAGTTAACTCATTTTTTTCATTTGGTTTCTCTCTGCAGTGACCACCTGGTGCCCAAGGAGATCGATTCCCTCAATGCCTACAAAGTCGTTGGGATCTCAGGCGGATGGCGCCACTCAGGGGCGGTGGTCGAGGATGCCAGCGGCAGCCGCTCGGTGATGACCTGGGGGTGGAACAAGTGAGATTTAGATCATTTATTCACTGATTTATTATTCAATAGTAATTATTTCATCAAACAGCAAATCTGACCTATATTATCATTTTATCCACAAATACATTTATCCACAAATACATTGATAAATTATGTTTTTCCCTTCCCCGCTACCTTTTTCTTTCAGGTTTGGCCAGCTGGGGCTGGGCCACAATGACGATGTCTGCTCCCCCCAGCGGGTGGTGGCTTCTCTCGCCGGGGAAGCCATCCAGCACCTGGCGGCCGGGTGGAAGCACACCATCGCCACCACGGGGTCTAAAACTTGGGCATGGGGGCGGGGTGTTAACGCCCAGCTGGGCACCGGAGACTCGCAAGACGTGAACGAGCCAGTGCTGCTGCCGGAGCTGAGCCAGGGGAAGATGTCTGTGGAGGCGCTGACTAAAGCAGCGCACCCAGTGGTGGCGTACTCAATCCCGCCGGGGGATCGGTATGCGGTGGTGCCGGACAACGCGGCAGACGGTGGGGAGCCGTGCCACGCTGTGCCCGAAGCGGATGCAGGAGGCGCAGCCAAGCGGCAGCGGGTGTGAGAAGAGAGATAGTAGAGAAATCCCATGGGCTCTACTGTGGTTTATTCCGAAAACGATTGTGCATTTTGGCGTCGTTGGAAATACTAAGCAATGTTTTTTCTCCAAGGTTATTCTAAATATTTTTTCTATTTTTTTTCTAGGGGAAATATTCAATTTTTAATTTTGTAATCATGCATGCAATGGTATTGCTGAGGAATGAAAAGCACGTTTAAGTAATTAATACATGCATGGGACACTTTCTATTCGTCTCTCAACTCTCCTTCATGTTCTGACAACATCTCGCACTCATTTCAAGGCCACCACTGCCTCACAACAACAATTAATTACCATTCTACCCCAGCATGCCCAACGCCAGTTGCAGGACACTCAGCACTGGCACGCCCAGATGCCTTGCCATCGAGGCGCTCGAGGGCAGAGGGCCCGGTGCGGGGGCTGGGCTGGGCGCCGGGTCGCAGCCTTCCAGGCTGAGTGGCACGCCTTGCTCGTAGCTGAACACATTACTGGGGTCGTACTTGCGCTTCACTTCCACCAGCCGGCACAGGTTGGAGCCGTAATACATATCAAGTGCCTTTCTGAGCGGCTGGTACTGCAACGAAGGGTAGTTTTGGTAGGCGAGTCCGTTAAGCAGCCCTTTCCAGCTGCCAAAATAGAGCTCCTCCAGCCACTGTGTGGCCACGTTGGAGGCATCAATGTTGCCAGGGACGAAAATGTCCATTACAAGGTCATACCCTGGGTCGCGATGCACAAAGGCGGTGGCAGCGGAGTCTACGTCCACCATGGCGCCTGCATGCGGGGCGGGAGAGATGTGGCGTGTGGGTGGGGGCACATATCAGCAGGAAAGTCGATGAAAATAAATAACCAAATCTCCTTCAGGGATTCACCTTGGTAATTCTCAAAGTAGCTCAAGAATGCTGCGCCCTCTGGCAAGGAGAGCATCCCTTTGAAAATGATCTCGTACTCTACGGCAGTCAGACTGCGGTTGACGTACTGCCCCATTTTGTACTCCCAGAAAGGCTCCGACGGGAAAGGGGCCCCGCCAATGGGGCTGGAGGGCGGCAGTTCGCCGACGATCCGTGGCGGAACGCGCTGCACAGCGCCAAGCGCGCCTAGGTCTCCAGCGGCCACGATCAGCGGCTGCAGCAGCTCGACCAGCTCTGCCTCTGCCCCGGGCCCTTCTTCCGCCAGCACGCAGTAAAAGTAAATAAACACCTCACCAGTGCTCGCATCGGCACCGAATTGGGGCTGTACCGTCAGCTCCCGAGGCTTATTGTTCAAATATCGCTCCTGCCACGTCACCAGCAGGTCAGCAGCAGCGCCCAAGTCGGTAGTGTTCATGGTCACGTTGGTCACGACCATCTCGCGCAGAGGGTAGGCCTTGTACTTGATCGATGTCATAACGCCAAAGTTGTTGTGGCCACCGCCCCGCAGGGCCCAAAAAAGGTCGCTGAAGTCGTTTGTTTCATTGGCGGTAACGAGTCGGCCGTCGGCCAGTGCAATCGTGTAGGCGAGCACGTTGTCAGTGCCCATGCCGTACTTGTTGGCCAGCAAGCTCCAGCCGCCCCCCAAAGAATAGCCCGCCAGGCCGACGGTGCTGCACAGTCCGCCGACGGCTGCCAAGCCGTACTCCGAAAGCGCATTATACCTTGAATCAAGAAGTTCATATGTGTCAACGCAATGGGTAAAGATGTAAAGATACCCGCTTGAAGCAAATTCATGCTCACAGTTCGGCGAGTCGTACGCCAGCCTGCGCAATGGCACAGCCCTCTTCGGGAAACACCGCGGTCTGATTGAACCTGCTGACGTCCAGCACGATGCCACCCGTGCCACATAGAGATGCGCCACTGGTGTCATGGCCGCCCGCCCGCACGCACAGCGGCCGACCGAGGTCGACGGCAAGCGCCAAAGTTGCGGCGATGTCCTGCTCGCTGTTGCAGTATACCAACATTGACGGAGTTTTGAAATTGTAGGGCAAGTTGCCTACATACGAAAAATTCTTGGATTCGGCATAGCTGCAAGGAGGGGGAGAGAGAGAGAGGAAAAAATAGTATATCCCTCAAATTTGTATTTTGTATCTGACGGTCCCGCCATTTGACAGGAGTGTAGAAAAAATGTATAGACAGAGCTCACCTGGGTTCTCCCCTGAAGATGATACTGCTGCTGGAGTCAAGAGAGCCTTCGAAAGCGACCAGGGTTCTTGTTGTGGTTCCGAGTTGTTGGGCCACAGGCCCCAGCTCAAAAGCATTGCAATTCCGACACCAAGCCAGGATCAGAATCAAGGGCAGCACTCCACACATAATTTCAATTGTTAGATGAATAAATTAAGAGTTTTAATCGTGAAGTCCGGATTTTTTTAAGCTTTGTACGTCTGCCGACGGGGTTACAGACCGAGATCGGGTTCTTAGTCAGAAATGCACCATCTTTACTCGTTGAAGATTAAAAGAGTTGTCGGTAGATGAATAAATCAGAACCGGAATGGGTGCAGTAAACCTCTGTCCTTTGTCCTTTTAAATTTTGTCATAACTTTTAACAAGGACCAGTAAGGTTCCCCGAGGCTTCGGCTGCTAGCGCCTTATGCGTTCCTTGGATTTCGTTGTGAGACCATGTGAGCATGCATTGCCCTTGCGCCGCTTGCACATTTTTTGTCACATCACAGAACGAAGACTGAAATTCGTTTTTTGTCGTCCTCTTAGCTGCTTTCAAATCTAAATTTCAAGATTTCGAAAATTTTAATTCGTCATTTTGTTAATTGCCTCCCGTCTTGCCTATAAACTAACTACATTTTTTTTTTGGATCACTTGATTTGAAATTAGACAAAAAAATTATGCAAAAGGGCAATTCATTCGCCCGTATCAACACTGCACGTGGACTACTGCCGCTCCGTCCCCAACACCATCCAACGCAGCGCATCCACCAGCACCCAACACCGACCCCTTTTTCACAGCCCATATCACTGCGCAATGTAGCTCGCTGCAGCGCTTTCACCACCGCGCTAAGCACCGCTGATGCAACACCCGACGCAGTGCTGGCTGCTCTGGAGCCTCTCCCACTGGAAAGCTTGATGGCTGAGGCCGCGGCGCTGCGCGACGAAAACAGTTTTTCAAACCTCATTACCTTTAGCCCCAAAGTTTTCATCCCCCTCACGCGGCTGTGCCGCGACTCTTGCGGCTACTGCACGTTTGCTCAGCCTCCCGTTCCCGGGCGGCGAGCCTACATGACGGTTGATGAAGTGAAGACAGTGGCAAGAGCAGGGGCAGAGCTGGGCTGCACAGAGGCTCTCTTTACTCTTGGTAAGTATTTTCACTCCATTTGTTTTTTAACTATAATTTAATCTACCATTGGGCGTTTCAATCTCATCATTATTCCCCTCTAATTTAATTTTCCACGCAGGTGACAAGCCAGAATTGAAATACAAAGAAGCAGCAGCAGAGCTCGCGGCCATGGGCTTCTCGTCCACGCTGGAGTACGTGGCAGCTGCAGCTGGGGCTGTTTTGAAGGAGACTGGCCTGCTGCCTCACGTTAATGCTGGCGTCATGAGCCGCGAAGAATTGCGGTCTTTGCGTGCTGTGTCCGTCAGCCAGGGCCTCATGCTGGAGTCGCTGTCGCCTCAGCTGCTTCTCGCAGGAGCTCCTCATTATGACTGCCCCGACAAAGACCCTGCAGCGAGACAAGCAACCTTGGTGCGTCAAGTTTTTAATTTGATTTGTGACATAGAAAGTTATAAATCATCCGTTCATTTCTTTCTTTTCGTACTGTGCACAGGAGGCTGCTGGGCTGGAGGGAGTGCCTTTTACTACTGGTATTTTAGTGGGCATCGGCGAAACAAGAAAAGACAGAATTGAAGCGTTGATGGCCATTCGCGACGCCCATGCGCGACACGGCCACGTGCAAGAGGTCATTATCCAAAACTTCCGCGCCAAAAAGGGCACGGGCATGGCGCAGGCGCCCGAGCCGCCGCTTGAAGATCTGTTGTGGACGGTTGCCGCCGCTCGCCTCATTTTGGGGCGTACAATGAACATTCAAGCTCCCCCCAACTTGACTCCGGAAACGGACGACGCATCCAGCAGCTCGAACAACGATCCTGCGGCTTCATCTGGTTGGCGGCGGTTGTTGGATGCTGGGATCAATGATTGGGGTGGCGTGAGTCCTTTGACCCGCGATTTTGTCAACCCTGAGCGACCTTGGCCGCACCTGGCAGCCCTTGCAGCAGCCACGGCGCAATCAGGCAAGATTCTGGCCCCCAGGCTACCGATATATCCTGCATATTTGACGGCAGCGGCAGAGAGCGGCAACGCGGCAGCTAGGCGATGGCTGGACGGCAGCGCGGGCGCAGCGAGCCCGCTGGCGGCGGTGTTGCGTCACGCGGACGTGCATGGGCTGGCGCGAGCGAGCACGTGGTTTGCTGGCGCTGCTTCCACCGCCGCAGCGACCGAAGTTCCTTCAACTAGTGCTAGCAGTAGTAATTCTATTAGTGCTCGCGAAGAAGCGGTGCCGCTGTATCGGCGGCGGGCCACCTGGCAGGTAGCTGTAACCTCTGATGGAATTCTAGAAGGCGCTGCCCACGGCCCTCCAAGCTCCGACATCGCAGTTTTGCTGCGAGAGGTGCTCAGCGACAGCCACGAGCTCTCAGAAGAGGAAATAGCGTTGCTATTCAACGCGAGAGGGGCAGATTTTCGCGCTGTGACCGCGGCAGCGAATGCGTTGCGGCAGCGGATGAATGGCGAAGTTGTGACGTACGTTGTCAACCGCAACATCAACTACACAAATGTGTGTACCTTTGGCTGCCGCTTTTGCGCCTTCAGCAAGGGCCCTGCGGCTGAGGAGCTGCGAGGGGCGCCGTACCTACTATCTCTGGAGGAGGTATCCCGCAGGACAGCAGAGGCATGGGACAGGGGGGCCACTGAGGTGTGCATGCAGGGCGGAATTCACCCAGACTTTACAGGGGACACCTACCTCCACCTGCTGCAGGTAAACTACTGTTTTGCGTTTGCTCGGTTTCGTTATCTATTGGGTTTGCTGCAAATATACCCACAATTCCCGACCTTTCTAATATCCGAGTGTCCTTTTCTTTCTACACTTTTTTTTATGTTTGCAGGCAGCCAAAGCGGGGGCGCCAGACATCCACGTCCACGCCTTCAGCCCTCTTGAAGTCTCCCAAGGCGCCGCCACGCTGGGCTGGAGCCTGCCTCGCTTCTTGGCAGCCTTGAGAGACGCTGGGCTGGGCAGCCTGCCGGGCACAGCGGCGGAGATTCTGGACGATGCTGTGCGCGCGGAACTGTGCCCTGATAAGCTCAGCAGCGGGGAATGGTTCAAAGTGATCGAGGCTGCGCACTCTGTGAGTTTGAAAACGACTTCCACAATCATGTTTGGCCACATTGAGGGGGTGGAAGCGTGGGCGCGCCACCTGGTGGGGCTGAGAGACCTTCAGCGTCGCACAGGCGGGCTCACAGGCAAGTTGAATGATGGTTAAGCCATCTCTTTACTTCACCATGAACTGAATCACTGATTTTTCATGCCATGGTTTCTTACTTTTATCTTTTTTTGCAGAATTCGTTCCGCTGCCTTTTGTGCACATGGAGGCCCCAATATACCGTCGGGGCCGCGCCAGGGCAGGCCCCACGCTCCGCGAAAGCATCCTAATGCACTCGGTGGCCCGGCTAGCTCTGCACCCTCACGTGACAAACATTCAAGCATCCTGGGTTAAAATGGGCCCTCAGGCGGCCAGCCAGCTGCTGGCGGCAGGGTGCAATGACATGGGTGGGGTGTTGATGAACGAAAGTATCACAAGGGCTGCAGGGGCGCAGCATGGTCAGGAACTCGGCCCAGCGGCGATGGAGGCGCTGATCAGGGGGGTGGGACGACAGCCAGATCAGCGCACCACGCTGTACGGCGTGGCGCCGGAGGAACAGCGAGCGGCCAGCTTTGCAGCTGCTCCTCTCCTGGTGTTGAAATGAAGCAATGGTTTTTAAACTCTTGAATATTAAGTAGTAATGTTGACTAAAAGAAATAATTAATGAAAAAACTAACTATAAAAAAATTGTATCAAAGGTGGAATATTTTTATATTTCCATTTTCCATCTAGAAAATTACATGGTAGGCATGGGCAATTTTTTGTCATATGCCCAACATACTCCGAGGATAATTAACCTCTTCTTGTTTTAGAAAACCAAAGAGTCCCCAGGGGGAGGGAGGACGCCTGTAGTAGGTGCCTGTTCCTACTCAAAGGTTTCCCAGTAGCGTTGCCATCGCGAAAAAATATCTAAAGATTGGTCCGGAAATTGCACATGCACTTACCCACCAACGCTGAATGATGCATGCTCTTCCGGCAGCCATCGCAACAGGGTGCTGAGCTGTGCGCCTAGCCCAATCTCCTGATGGGGTAGCGGCGATTTCTGCTGCCCCAGAGGCCAACGGGGTGCTTGCACCAACTTCAAATTGCCGTCGGTTGCTGCTCGGTGAAGCGCTTTATTCTATACCTCTTCTGCTGCCATGATTCGGATTATAAGGCCAAATTTAGATTTTCAGGCTTCCTTAGAAATGAAAATCTCGCGAAATCGATTGTTTTTTCCTTCAATAATTTGAAATTCGAAAATGGTTTTTGGCCCTACTCTTCTGACCGCAGACGCCTCTTCTATATCATCATGTCCTTTAAGATGCATTTTTTTTTTGTCAAAGTGAGTTTACAAACAGAAACGAGAGCGACGAGCCTGGGAGCGAAAGAAAATTTGAAAATTAGTCAAATATACGCACCCTTAACCCCCAATTTTTTTTTTAATTTATTAATGGATCGATCTATCATCTACCTCAACCAACGAAGCGCAGGGGGTGGGAGCTTCTCCACCTCTTCTTTCAAGAAAAATGATGAAGTGTTAGGACATAGGCGATAAAAAAAATACTTAATATAAGATTTAAATATACAAACAATGCACCCTCCACTCCACATTTCGCAGCATCCGCAATGCAAAGAGGTATGTTCTTCTTCATGAAATTCGGTGTCGGTTTATTGTAAATCGCTTTTACGCATATTACTTCGACGCACGACTTATTTAACCCCCCCCCCCCCCCCGTATCCCATCGCCCATGCTGCTGCAGTTCATCGAGGGTTACACAAGATGCAACGAGGAGCACCCAGTGACCCGATTTTTCGGCGTCTGCAACGACAAATACTACGCCATGGCCAGGTGCTTTAAGGAAGAAAAGAAGCTCAAGCGCGACCTCAATAAGATAAAGGCCAAGAAAGAGAATGACAGGTGGCACGAGCGCATCGCCATCCGCGAGGCCCAAAAGCAGCAAGAAAAGGAAGCAGCAGCCCAAGCCCAGCAGCAGTAAATCCACCGCATGACAGACCTACATCACCTTGACTCAGGTGCGGGCCCCGTCCCCCTGGAACAGCCTAGAAAATTCGACCCAGAAACAATTGTATCGACCGCCACCGACGCTGCAGCCGTTGCTTCTGCTCCTCTCACCACTGAGCAGCTGGTCGCGCGCGTGGTGCACGAAGCCAACGAAACTCCCACCTCCAGCCCCTCCTCCCGCCGCCCCCGGATATTACTGGGCCTCAGCGGGAGCGTAGCCACAATCAAGCTTCCGCTGCTGGCGGCGGAGCTTTCCGCTTTCGCCGACGTCATTGTGGTCGCTACCGAAGCTTCCCACCATTTCTTTACCGAGGAGACCGACGTCCCCGTCAGCTGCCGCCCCGTGCTGACCGACGCCTCCGAGTGGCGGCGCTGGAAGAAAGTCGGAGATCCTGTGGTACACATTGAGCTGCGGCGGTGGGCAGACGCCTACGTGATCGCCCCTCTATCCGCCAACACCCTCGCCAAAGTGGCGAATGGGCTGTGTGACAACCTGCTGACCTGCGTGGTGCGCGCCTGGGACTTTTCGAAGCCGCTTTTGGTGGCGCCGGCGATGAACACTTTCATGTGGGACAGCCCCTTCACAGAGCAGCATTTAGCGGCATGCAGCAGGCTGGGGGTGCGCGTGGTACCACCTGTGGCGAAGAAGCTGGCGTGTGGGGACATTGGAGCCGGTGCGATGGCGGCACCAGCTGATATTGTTGCAGCCACCAGGGAATTGCTCGCTGCAGCCGGCTTTATAGTTTAATGAGCTGTTCCCCCCTTTCTTCTGTGACGCGATCCCCCCCCCCTCCCCCCCCCATTTAATGCATTATTTCTCTCCATCTTCAGAATGAATTCATTTTATATTCCTTCAATTCTCTTCTGTTGTCTCGCTACTAATTGCCACATTTTTTTCTTCTGCTCGACGTTTCTCGCTTTTATTTTTATTTTTATTTTTATAAACCCATTTTATATCAATGAAACCTAATAAAATTTAAGAAATGGCAGTAACAGCAAGTAAATACTACTAATGACCCATACTTAAATTGTCCTGTCGGCGCCGACGTTCAAAACCCGCCTGACTTCGTGCGGCCGCAGTTCCCTGAACTGCCCAAACGTCAGCGACCGCGGCAGCCTAAACCCTCCTATTCTTACCCGCCGCAGCTGCCGCACCTCCAGCCCTGCAGCATCCACCAGTCTTCGGACCTCGCGGTTCTTTCCTTCCGACAAAATCACCCGAATCCGCTGATTTTTAGACATGTCCGAGTCGTCAATCGCAGCAGCAATGGGCGCCACCTGCACCCCGTCGATCTCGCACCCCATGTTAAGCTTTTCCAGCTCGGATCTTGTTGGGCGGCGGTTGAGCGTGACGCTGTACTCCTTTGTAATGCCTGACGAGGGGTGCTGCACTGCCTGCGCCCAGTCGCCGTCGTTGGTGACGAAGATGAGGCCCACGCTGGCCACGTCCAGGCGGCCCACGGTGAATAGACGGGGGGGCGTGGAGCCGTTGCCAGGATGCCTAGATTTCCAGCCCTGAGGAAGAGAAAGAAAAAGGCATAAACCAGCAAGAAAAATGGCGAAATAAGGGAGTAATCGCCGTTGAAGAAACGGCAAGCGCGGGGGCCAAATTCAATAGCAAAAAACTATTCACCTTGAGCCATTCAGAAAAGAGGTCAACCACCAAGCGGTCGCCCGAGCCCCCAGTGCCTTCCGCCTTGGACGTGCAAATGTACCCCTTGGGCTTGTTCAGCGCGAAATAAAACTTCTTAGTGGCCGTCAAAGTCGACAGCATTTTTCCATCCAAAGAAAGTTTATCCCGGGAGAGGTCCACCTGGGTGCCGGGCTCCGTCACCACCGCGCCATTCACCGCTACCCGCCCCGCAAAAATGATATCGTCGGAGGCTCGGCGGGAGGCAACTCCCACAGACGCCAGTGCTTTGTTGAGTCGGGTTTTCTCAACGATGTTTCTGCCCTTGTTGGTGCCGGATTTTCGTCGCTGGGGGGTGGAAGGTTTGCTTGCGGTGTCGCTGCGGCTGCTGCGGGGCTGCGAGGGGGCGGCGATGGCGCAAAGCGGGGGAAGGAGGGAGGCGGTGGCGGAGGGGCGCGGGCGGGCAACGAGGCGGCGGCGCTGCGCCCAGTCGCCGTTAAAGATAGACTGCAAGCCGTGCAGCGAAAGCAGGCTGGTAAGAGCAGCCATGTTTTCTCGCGTTTCGTAGAGAGATTACTTATTGTAAAAAAAGAGATTCCGGAAAAAAATGTCGTGGCGGCTGCTCGCTCGAGAGGCAAGGCCGTGACCTTCGGGGTTTTATTAAATTTTCAAGGTTTTGTGATTTGCAAAATTGAGTTTTTTGGCGGCGCCAAAGTCCCAGCCCGAGAAAAGAAACGACGAATATTTTCAAAAACGCTTGCCAGAAAGCTCGTCTCATACCTTTTGTGTGGGCAAATCAAAAACTTGCATATTCATCAACTCCCCAAACTCTCTTCTTCCAACCCACCTCAGCACTCCAAAATGCAGACCTTCGCTCTCAAGCAGACTTCCATCGCCCTCAGGCAAGTTTCGCACCGCCCTGCACGCCTGAACCCGCTGCCAGATTGCATGGTTTTGGCTACACATCAGCAGGAGGCATATATTTTAGCGTTTACCCGTTTACTTTTTCAATAATCCATGAACATGCTTGCTGATCAACGTTCGCTGCTCTGCTGCTGCAGGGCCTCCTCCCGCGTCGCTCCCCGCATCGGTAAGGTTTTCCCCTTCTCTGTACCCAACCCAGCTGGCGGCGAACTGCTCATCTTGGCACCAACTTTTGATATTTCAGTTTCTGTCACCCAGCTTCATTTTTCTTGCATACTTTTTCACTGGTCTCTTCCTCACCACACACATATAGCTCCCATCCCCTCATTAAAAACCCTCCCAAATTACCGTTTCATTGACCTTCATATCTCCATCCCGCCCATTTTCAGGTGCCCGCAAGGCCGCCGTCGTGGTGCGCGCCTTCAAGGTCGACGAGGAGGAGCTCAAGGCCACCGGCGCTGAGGCCCTGGACACCATCAACTCCACGGCCACCGAGTACGCCGAGAAGATCGCCGCTGCCTGGGAGGCCTCCGAGGACAAGCCCACCATCATTGGCGCTGGCGTGGGTGGCATCCTTGCCCTGTACTTCATCGACGGCATCGTGTCGGCCGTCGACCGCCTCCCCCTGATCTCCACCGTGTTTGAGCTCATCGGCCTCTCGTACACCGCCTGGACCGTGTACCGCATCTTTGCTGTGGAAGGCGAGAAGGAGAAGCTCGTGAGCGGCGTGAAGGGTTTCGTGTCGAAGGTCGGCATCAACCTCTGAACGCATTGAATCATGCTGAGTATTTATTCTAGCCTTAGAAGGAACCCTAGCTCTCTGTTTTTCAATTGATGATATGATTTGATCGTGTTTGTTTCGCTGTATTTTCTTTCTTTTTCTCAGTTGTTCGTAGAACGACTTTTTATTCTTTAGTGTGTGCATGCAACGTCAATTCGTCGCCGCGTGTAGCAACCCCACTCCGCACAACAACTTAGCCCAGCAGAAAAAATGAATGCGTGTTTTGCCTCAATATTTTATATCTGATGCGTCGCAAGGCCCTCCGGCGGCAGAAAGTCGCACTGTAAAACTACCCGACGCTGAAATTGAAGCAAGTATAACATTCATGATGATGGAAGAATATCCTCAAAATTCAAATAAAAATGAACAGCAAAGAAGAATTGAAGATGATAGAATCCACATCCCCCGCCCTTGGCTCTCCTCCAAAGAAAGCAAGCTAAGAGCAAAACCAAAGGGGGTGGGACAATTCTAGACTGTGAGTCAGCAGCTTTTATACAACAAAAGAAAAAGGTGAAAAGAGAGAATAATCAAACTCTCCCACTTTTCCTTAATTTATCCCTCAAATTTTATTATCCATAATACCGCGCCTAAAAAAAATGCTTTTTCTCCTCTAATATGCTCTTCCACTATTTACGCAGTCACGGCCACGCCGCCCACCACCCTGTGCACCGCCTCCACCACCTTCTCCGGCTGCACGATGGTCGCCGCCTCCAGCTCATACGCATACGATGTGGGCACGTCCTGGGAAGAGAGACGCACCACCTCGTGGTCCAGGTCGTTAAACAGCGACTCGTGGATGACGGCGGACAGCGAAGCGCCAATGCCTCCGGTCTTCATGCACTCCTCGACGATGATGGCGCGGCGGGTCTTCTTGATGGATTTCGAGATGGTCTCCATGTCGAAGGGCTTCAGGGAGATGAGGTCAACCACCTCAGGGTTGTAGCCCTCCTTCTCCAGCTGCGCGACAGCCTGTTGTTGTTCAAAAGAGATTGAATAAAAAAAAGAACGTTATTTGAAAGGACTGCAAATTTTGGGGGAGTCGGTATAGTTGAAGCAGACGTGTTGCACTAAAACGGGGGCAAATGGGGAAAATTGGAAACTGGACAGAGTTCTAAAGATCTCATTGATAGTCAGTCGGAAAACGATCATTCAATAGTACCAAATTAATAAAACCAATACTTGCCTGCATGACGACGTAGCGCATGCGGGAGTAGCAGAAAATGGTGACGTCGGTTCCCTCGCGCACGATCTCCGCCTTCTCCAGGCACTGGTAGTAGTCGGGTCCCTCCACCTCGCCCTTGACGTTGTACAGCAGAACGTGCTCAAAGAAGATGATGGGGTTGTCGGAGCGAATGGCAGACTTCAGCAGGGCCTTGGCGTTCTTCGCGGTGGAGCATGCCACCAGCTGCACGCCCGGGATGGACTGGAAGTAGGACTCCAGGCGCTGGGAGTGCTCCGCGCCCAGCTGCCGCCCCACGCCGCCGGGACCCCTGATGACCATGGGCACCTTGTACTGCCCCCCACTGGTGTAGTGCAGCATGCCGCAGTTGTTCGAGATCTGGTTGAAGGCCAGCAGCAGGAATCCCATATTCATGCCCTCCACAATCGGTCGCAGCCCGGTCATGGCAGCTCCGATGCCCATGCCCATGAAGCCGTTTTCGCAAATGGGGGTGTCCAGCAGGCGCATCTCGCCGTACTTTTTGTACAGGCCGTATGAGACCTTGTAGGAACCGCCGTAGTGGCCGACATCCTCGCCCATCATGCACACCGTGGGGTCGCGCTCCATCTCCTCGTCCAGGCCCTCCCTCAGCGACTCCCACATCATCAGCTCTTTCTTCTCGGCCTTGATCTTGGTGGAGGAGCGAACGGCGCGCACTGCGGGGCGGGCGGAGAGGGGGGAGAGGGCAGCGTGAGTTCCGAGAGAAGATGAAAAAAATGGGAAGATGATCGAGCGAAATTGAATTGCAGGAGTTGACGGGGGTGGTGAGGCCCGCTAAGATCGTACCTGCTCCAACATTGCGGCGGAGAGGCACCGCACGGGCAATGTTTGCCCGAGAAGCAAGCTGGCCCGGCTGAATGTTGGCCATGTTCAATCCGCTGCGAGCAAAGCACTCGATGCCAGCCATAGCGCTCCTCCAAACGCTAGTTGCGACGCTGGAAAATGCGATTGTTAATGAATGCGCTAGCGGCGTGGCGAGATAATGCAGCACTTCTTTTATCGCTCGAGCCGAAAAAGACCTGCTTCGACGATGATCATTTCACACTTTCTGTCCTCAATTTTCGACGTTGCCTAGCACATTGTGCACTTCTCAATAGTACGTGTTAATCGCTCGACACAGGCGAGACCCCAGCCATTGCCGCCGGCTCTATTTTTTCACTTTTTGTTTCATCTTTCAAGCTTGGCCACTCGAAAACATTGAGGTGTCTCAATTTCCGGTTCCACCGCACACCCTTTCTTCACCCAATCATTTTAATTTACCCCAGCCCATCTTCCCGCCTCCCAGTCTCTCCCCTTTGTACACAATTTCAAAGATGAATTGCACATTGCCCACTCCTGGGGCCTTAAAGGCAAGCTGCCCTCCTCAAACTCAACCCATTCATGCACTACTCTCTCCCATGCTTCCCACAACCCCTTTTGCTCACCTTTTCTTCGCAATAATAATCTTCAGGCTGTGGTCGCCGGCCTCCCGCAGCCACGCAGCGCCCCCGCCGTTTCCCACCTCCACCTTTCCGCCGCCTCCCTGCGTCCTCAACCCGCCGCCCGCCTGACCATTCTTTGCTGCGCAGCCCCCGGTGAGCCCGCAGCCGTCGGTCCCCCTGCCGCCGCCGTCCCTGAGGCCGCCGAGTCAGCTGCTGCCGACGGCGCCCTAAACCGCCGCCCCAGCGCCATGACCCCCGCCTGGCAGCACGCCATCGACCGGCTGCAGTCTGGCGAAGCCTTCACCACCACCATTCAATCAGTCAACAAGAGCGGTGTGCTGGTGGAGGTGGGTAAACTCTCCGGCTTCATCCCGTACAAGCTCATGAACCGCGCGCTGCTGGCCTCCATGGACCGCGCCAACTGGACGCAGAAGCTCGTGGGGCGCGAAATCATCGTTAAAGTCACTCAAGTCGTCGTTCCTGAGCGTCGCCTCATTTGCAGCGAAAAAGCGGCCATGCTGGACATTGCGTCGGCTGTGCTGAAGACTGGGGAAGTGGTTGCGGGCACCGTCACCAGCTTGCACTCCTTTGGCGCGTTTGTTGAGGTGGAGCAGCCGCCTGAGCTGGCCGGCACTGAAGTCATTTTGCCGCTGCGGGAAGTGAGCTGGGACTGGATATCCACTGTCAACGCCAAGCTCACAAAGGGGCAGCGGGTGGTGGTCAAGGTGGTGGAGGTCAAGACTCCCCCGCGGCCCAAGGTGGTGGTGTCTTTGAAGCGAATGGAGGAGGACCCACTGAAGGAAACACTGGACAAGGTGCTGCCGCTGTCTGACGGCGCTGGGGTGGAGGACATGGGTGCGGTGCCGGCCAGCGTGCCGTCCGGCGTGGAGGATATATTGAACGAGCTGTCGAGGGAGGATGGCGTACGGGGCGTCACCCTGGGCCGGCGAGTGGAGGAGCAACGCACAGTCAGCCAGGACCTGGAACTGTGGATCAGCAGGGAGGCGGTTGCGGATGGGTTCAACCTTGTGGCCAGAACGGGGCGAGTGGTGCAGGAGATTCGCGTGTCCACAGGCATGGGAGCGGAAGAGATGCGGCAGGCGGTGCAGCGGGTGTTAAAGCGCGTGAACTAGAGATTGAATCAATGTAGAGCTAGAAACAAATTTTTCGCGCTCACGCAACTAAAATTCTATTTACATTTTATCTTCATACATTTTGTACACCCATTTGGCTATTTCAATCCCCCTAAATTAGTTTTAAAATTCCGTGAAGTGATACTAAGCCCAAGCACGGGAGTCAGCTGCTGCTATAAAGAAGGACCTACATCAATAAATTCTGCAACTCTCCACAGCTGGAAAAAAATAATAAACGGAGTCCCGCATCAGCTCTGTAAGGATTCGCTGATCACTTCTCTAGCCACTAGATCCGCCGCAGCCAGGTCCGCCATTGAGATGGACCTCTTTGGTGGCGATGAAGAGAAGCCAACCGCCTCTTTGCCCCTCCTCTGCCTGAAGCTGGTTGACGTCTCCATCTCCTCCTCCTCGGTGGTAGACCCGCAGGCGATCCTGGATTCTAATATGTCGCCTGGAAAGAGATAAAGCAGGGAGATCGTCAATGAAAACTAGAGTGAAACAAATGAAACGAGGAAACGCTTTGAAACCGTTAGCTTTGAAAAATAAATCGAAATCTTTATAATTGAGTGTTTCAAATAAGGGCTGTATAGAAAGAGGCTACGATCTCACCGTCCATATCCCCGCCGCCCATCTCCAGCGCTTTGTCCACATCAATGTGAAACCTTGTCTCTGCCATGGTACCATCGGCTTTAGGCACCAGCTCGATCACGGTGTGCAGCGGGATCTCGATGCGGGGGACGTCCTCCAGCGGCTTGTTCATAAAGTAGCCGTACAGCGCGCGCAGCACGGCCTGGTGCGCTACGATGCACGTACACTCCCGCGTTCTTTCTACCTCGATTACGACAGGCTCCAGACGCTGGATGACGTCCATGTACGACTCGCCGTACGGGTAGCGGTACCGCAGCTTGTCTGCTTTGCGTGCTGCGTGCTCTGCTGGCATCTGCTCCTTGATCTCGCGGTATGTCATTCCATCGCACACCCCTGCAATAATTGTAGTTGAAATATATTAAGTAATTGATTTATTGATGATATAATCGCATGCATGTTTATGCTTTATGAAAGCAAAGAAACTGAGAACGAAATTAGCTAAAAGAAGTGCAATTATTAGTAGTAGTTTTTATTTGTTTTCAGATCAAAATTCCTCCTCCAAAAGCAGACTTAAAACTTACCTCCTTGGATCTCATCCAGCGTCTTCCACTGCACCTTGGGGTAGGGCAGCCCCGCAGCGGTCGCAATGGTGCGCTGCAGCGTCGATGTCCACACCGCAACAGGCACCCTCCGCCCATTGGGCCCCATAGGCACCCTGGAGCCCAGAACGATGGGCAGCAGCTGCGCGTAGGCCGCCCCCCGCGGAGACAGACCGCTGTTGCCCCCAATTTTGCCCGCCACGTTGAATTCAGACTGGCCGTGGCGGGTGAGCCAGATGCGGCGGTTGCGGCCCAGCGCCTTGCAGACCTGCATCAGGTAGAACACCATCTTGCCGGGGATGTAGCCGGAGATGCGGTTAACGTCCATGTGGCCCCGCCCTGTATAAGGGAAAGAGAGGGAGTGTGAGGAAAATAGAACATATGTAAAAAAAACTTACGAAGGTTACCAAAGCATAAAATATTAAAATTCAACTGAATTAAGAAGTGCAGAAGAACCATTTCTATGTACCTGTGACCATGTCGATGAGCTTCACGTAGTGCATGGTGCGGTCAGTCATCGTTTCGTATATCGATTCATACTTGTGGATGCGCTCCCTAAAGTCGGCCAGAGCCTGGTCCTCGTCCATGTTCTTGTAGTCGGGGCTGTACCGCAGCTTCAAGCGGTAGTTCTTCTCCAGCAACACCTGAAGGATGTTATACGGAATTGTGAACGAATAAATAAATTAGCCTTTTCCTTTTCCAGTAATTATTAGTTTGCTTAGGAATAGAAAAGATAAACAATATATACAAATTACCCGATCATTGCACACGCTTTCCAAAAACATGTACTCCATGCGTCCATGCAGCCGGTCACGCAAAAACCGTCGCCGCGACTCAGTGGAGTTGGTGGCGTCAAAAATGGCAACCTGTGGAACCAAATTGAATAAATTGTGAATATATAAAACCTAGCATTGTCTTTCTTTACCAAAAATCCCATGAAGCACAAATATCATCAAAATAAATTGGCCCGCATTCCTCCTAAAATCCTACCAGATTCCCATCAAACTCCACAACAATCCTACTCAGCCCCTTCTACTTCTTACCTGCGCGGTATCTAGCGACAGCCATGCCTCCATGTCCGCCAGCGCCGCCAGCAGCGCCTTTTCCCGCAGCACCGACCCCTCTTTATTGGTGGGATCGAAGAACTGAGCGTCCTGGTGGGACCCAGGGACAGCCAGCTGGCGGCGGTACGTGCCCACGTTGAAGTGACGGGTGGGATGGCCCAGCCAGTTAAAGTAGTTCATCATTTTGTTGCAGATGAAGGTTTTGCCGCGGGCAGGCAGCCCCACCAGAATGATCACCAGCTTCTGGCGGTCCACGAGTTTGTGGCGACGACGGGGGGCCGGGGGCTGTGGGGAGGGGGGTGGGAGGGGTAATCAAGTTGATATTACTGGCTAATAGAAAGTTGAAAATAAAAAGGCATATTTCCATGGCAAAGTAGCCTTGAATTCAGAAAAGCATACAGGGAAAATCATGGACGCTCTAACTTTTATTAAGAGGCGTAATCTCGAATTGATTAGGATGGGAAAACTCGAGTATTCATATAAACTCACAGTGCCGGTTTCGGTAACAGGGCTGAGGTCCGGCAGGTCGATAGATACCCTCCTCGGAGCGGCAAAAGCTGCATATTCATCCTCTTCCTCCTCCTCGCCGTTGTTATGCGCCAGCAGCTTGAGGTCCTTGAAGTATATGTGGGCCTGGGAGGCCTCCGTCGACGCGTTGGCGCCCTCCTCGGCGTTGGCTTCCTGATCGGGGTGGGTCAGGTTGGGCACCACCGTCTCCTCGTCTACAGCAGCCATGCCCTGCTCAGGGGTGAGCGACAGGGAAGGTGCACGGCCCAGACGATCAAGGCTGGCTGATCGAACCTCGTTTGCATTTTTATTGCTCCTGCAGGGGGTGAGGAAGCAGCAGGGCCGTTGATAATATTATTCCGCATTTTTTGGGCGTAGATCTGTGGCTCGATAAGCAGAAAAATGCGAATTACTCACAGAAAATGCCACATCTTTCAGATATGTGACGGCCAAAAAAAATCTGCCTGCGTCTAGGGCATGCAACCTATGTATAAAATGACTAACACTTGACCGTTGTATGTTTTTTTTTTTTCGCACTTCAAAAAAATTAAGGATTTTCTTTCGCTTGCGATTTTCGACTGGCTGTCGTGCATCCAACGCCCCCCACCCCCCATGCAAATAATTTCACGTGTTATTAAAACAATCCAAATTTGTATTCACCATGTCGTGAGGCCCCACAAGTAGCCCGTTAATTTTTTTTAATTTTTTTTTCAACTGTTTCTGTTGGTTGGCCGCCCACGCACTCAAGCTCACGACAATGGAAACGAAGCAGACAAATTTCTCGCTTCCACACCTAGCTTCAACACCCGCGCCATCCGAAGCTCCGCCTAAACCCAAGCCAACTCCATCTCGTGCATCGATGGGTCCCTCACCCGCCCCTCCGGCGCCCAAATCCGCCCAGAAACGTCTCAACACCAAGCACCGGCCATCTCTATCCCGAGATTTACAAGCGGGTGGCGGAATCGCTGCAATGCTTCCTCTCCCTGGGCCCGCCAAAGCCGGCCCCGCTGCTGTCGCCTTCACGCCCCCTCCCCCGCTGCTGGTCGCCCCTGACTCCTCGGAGGAGCGCGTCAAAGTATTTGTGAGGGTGCGGCCCACTCACCCCCACGAAACTCCCAACGCGCTGCAGCTTGCATCGGACAAACGCACGCTAGTGCTGCAGCGCGATCGACACTCCTCCCAGGCGCTGTCAGAGTTCACGGTCGACGGGGTACTGCCCTCTACCGCTACTCAAGCTGATGTCTACGACGCCGTCGCCAAGCCAGCAGTGAAGGACTTTTTGAAGGGGTTCAACGCCACGCTGCTGGCCTACGGACAAACTGGGGCTGGAAAGACTCATACGCTGGGCAGCATCGAGCCGAACGCAGTGGGTATCATCCCGCGCGCGATTTCTGAGATTTTCACGGCGGTGGGCGCCGACCAGGTGCACTCCTACACCGTCAGCATGAGCTACCTCCAAATTTACTGCGAGCAAATTCAGGTAAGGACTTGCGTCCATTTCATCCTTTTTTATTTGCATGGGTACATTTGAAATGTCTTTTATTATGGATTAGATTTAAAAAGAGGGTTTTTTTCGCTTTATGTGCAATGAAAACATGAAAATGACTCCTTTCGCATAGGATCTGCTGTGTCCTGAATCCGGGGACAATCTGCCCATCCGGGAGGGAGCGTCAGGAGTATACGTGGCGGGATTGACCTCCGTGGAGGTCGCCTCCTTGGAGGAGTGCCTCCAGCTGCTGCAGCTGGGCACTAGAAACCGCACCGTGGCGTTCACTGCTCTCAACGCCACATCGTCACGTAGCCACGCCGTGGTCATCCTGACGGCGGCGAAACGCCTCCCAGCGGGCGTGGCAGGACCTGCCACCACAAAAGTGGGGAAGCTGTTCATGGTGGACCTGGCTGGCAGTGAGAGGCTGAAGAAGAGCAAAAGCACAGGCAAGCCAGAAATATTTAGTATATCAATCACCTTCTGTTGTACTGCTTTCTTTAGTAAGGCGAGATTTTCTACTTGATTCCTAACCTCTGTATAAAAGAATCGTATTCCCAAAATTTTACGCTTTTGTGCAGGGCAACGCGCCAGCGAGGCCAAGGCCATCAACCTGTCGCTGACGACGCTGGGCATGTGTGTCAGCGCCCGGGCCTCAGGGGTCGCCACTCACATCCCTTTCCGCGACTCCAAGCTCACCCGGCTGCTGCAGGAGTCGCTGGGCGGCAACGCCAAGACGAGCATGGTGGTGGCGGTGTGCGATGCGGCAGAACACGCAGAGGAAACGCTGCAGTCGCTGCAGTTTGGCAGTCGCGCGATGCGGGTTGTAACTCAAGCCCGGGTGAACGAGGAGGTGGAGGGCGAAGAGCAGGAGGTGGTTTCCCCCATGGGGGCAAAAACTGCGGCGCTGATGCAGTCGCTGCTGGAGAAGGAAACCGAGCTGGAGACGATGCAGGCGCAACTGCAGGCGCACCAGGAGCAGGGGCGGCAGGTTGTGGCGGCGCTGCAGAAGGAGAGGCAGGAGGCTGAGGCCTTGGCAGCGGAGCTGACGGCGCGGCACGAAGAGGCGCTCACAGCGCAGCATGCACATCGCGAGGCGCTGCTGAAGAAAACACAAGAGGTGGAGGCACGCGCGACAGAGGCGGAAAGGCGGTGGGTTCAGGAGAAGGGCCAGTTGGAGAAAGAAGTTGCGAGTTTGAGAGCAGACGCCCTTCGCAGTGCCAAAGAGGCGGATGCCGCGCTGGCACTGCTGCAGATCGAGCGGCAGGCGATGAAAGGGGAGGTTTCTGCAGCCAAGGAGGCCGCTGAGCGCGAGTGGGAGCAGCGGGCGGCAGTATTGGCAGCTCGGCAGCGTGATGAAGCAAACGCGGCGTGCCAGTCATGGGAGCGCGAGCGAGAGGCGCTGAAAGAGCGCCACAGTGAGGCGTTGCAAGAGCTGGAGCAGGAGTGGCAGCAGCGGGCGGCAGCGGTGGGGTCGAAAGCTGAAGCTTCGTGGCAGAAGGAGCGTCAGGCGCTGCAGCGGGCGCATGATGCGGGGCTGCAGACGGTGCAGCGCGAGTGGGAGACAAAGATAGCGATCATGGAGGCGTCACATCGCAAAGAAGCGGGAGAAATAACGGCAGACATCGCAGCGACACGGCGGCGGTGGGAAGCTGACAAGAAGGAGATGGAGGAGCGGCACGCTCGGGAGATGCATATCATATCTAAGAAGGAGCGGGAGGTGGCGGCGGCGGTGGCGGTGGAGCGGCAGAAGCGGCGCGAGATGCAGCTCCGGCTTGAGGGCGCAGTTGCAGAGGCTCAGGCGCAGCAAGAGGCGACGGCGGCGTCGTTGAAGCAGTCGGAGGCATCATGGTCCAAGCAGCGGCAGGCGCTGGTGGAGCGGGCTGAGCGGCAGGCGGCAGATGGGCAACGGGAGTTGGCAGTCAAGTCCACTGAAATTGCTCAGCTGCGGGCAGCTGCAAAGCGCGGGCAGCAGGAGGTGTTGCAGCTGCGCAGCGCAGTTTCTAATTTGGAGAAGCAGATGGCTGACAAAGAGGAGGCTGCACAGCGCATGCGGCAGCGCATCAAGGAGCTAGAGGCGACGGCTTCTGCTGATCGAGAGGCTGCGGCAAAGGCCGTGGCCACGGCGCAAGCCGCCAAAACACGCACAGCCGCAACGGAGCGCGCTTACGCGCGGCTGCAGGCCTCGTTGCGGCGCGACCAGCACTTGAACGTTGCAGCGACGGTCATTCAGCGAGCTTTTCGGGCGTACCGCGTGCGCTCGCTGCAGCGCCAGCGCTCGCAGGGGTATGCTGCGTTGTCCGAGGCGCAGTATGCACTTGGATCGTTGGCGCAGCAGCATGCTGACATGGAGGCTCGGCGGCACTCTAACCTGTCGTTGACTGGGCAGACGCTGGTGGCTGAAAGTTTGAGCTCTGTGCAAGAGATGGTGGAGGGGCTCGTCGCCACTTTCTTGCTGCCTACAAAGGATCTGAAGGCCGTGGAGAGGCTGCGACAGAAGGCGCCGGCTTTCCCCTCCGGCGGTCTGCCTGCTGCGGCAATGGCGGGTCAAGGCGGTGGCAAAATTCCGGCATTTAGAGCGGCGCAAGAGACGGGACGTGGCAGGGGGACGCCTCAAAGCTCTCAGCAGTCTGGCCAATCAGCAGCAGCACCACCACCACCACCGCCAGCAGTCTTCACTATTACTACTAGAGGACATAACATGATGAGTACAGTACGCACATAAGCATATAATTAGCATTAGCATTGCAGTGGCATGGTAGTATAGATGATTGAGATTACAAACTAACGACATCATTACTTTTTTCCTACTTCAAAATAATACGAGATTTTATACCCTTTTTTCATGCATTAAAAAATAGTACAAAGACGTACAGATACATTTATCTCAGAAAAGTTTCAAAAAAAAAAAAAAAAACTTTTCTCCTCAAGCGACAGCGAACAAGCCTCGTCTGCCAGCCACCTTCAGGCCAGCTACCGCCCGCCGCAGCGCCGCAGCGTCGGCGTTCACCCGCCCTCCTACCCGCTGCAGCGCCAAAACGTACTGCGCTTGAGCTACAACCACATGGGCCAGCAATGCCGGCAGCCTCGACTGCTCCTTGGGCGCAGCCGGCACTCTGCTGCCGTGCCAAGCTTTGACCAGCACCAGCACCGCCATCCTCAAGGGGCCTCCCATCCCAGAGGGCGCTGGCCCACCGTTCGCGGCGGCGGCAGCAGCGTCAGCGGCGACGGCAGCTCTGCATGCAACAGCTCCTTGCTGGTGGGGAATGTCGAGGAGCAGCTGCTCCAGGCGCTCCAAGGGAGCTTCAACCTCGCCGCAAAGCTCCAGCAGGTATGACCTACAAATAAAGAAAGGGAAATTTTAAAGAAAGAAACCATGCGAGTTAAAAATAAATAGAAAACAAGAGAAGAGATGGTGAGAAAACAAAGTTACTTACCTGCTGGCCCCGCCAGGCAGCGCCCTGAGCGCAGCCGCCGCGCTCTGCAGTGCCCTGTGCGCCTCAATAATCGCCTCAGCCACCGCTGCAAGATCTAATTTTAGCGCTGGGCTGTCACTCTGCTCTTCTTCCTCCTCTACGCTAGGCAACCTCCCCATTGCTTTCCACCTGTCTCTCAAACTGTCGGCAGCTGACTCGCCCGCTGCCCGCACGCAGCGCGCCCACTCCTCTGGCAGCATATCGGCAGCTTCGAATTTCGAGATGCCGACGTCTTCAGGACCAGCCAGGCAGAAAAGGGCGGCCTCGCTGCTGTATTCTCCATTTTGTCCCATCCGGGTCAGCAGATCCTCCGCGTGCGCTGCCACAGCGCGCAGCGTCACCGGGTCGCACTCGTGCCTCAAGCGCTGCAAACATAAGTAGAAAAAGAAAAGATAAAAAGAGTAGCATCTAAAAATAACACGTTGGGAAGAAAGTAAAAAAAAGTTTTACATGCAGCTAAAAAACTCACCATGCCTAGGGCCCGTTGCAGGGTGGCCTGTGCAGCAATGCCGTGCACGCTGCGCCACGCTTCTCTCAACCACCCTCCACCTCCCACCGCAGCATCTTCTCCTGTCATTCCACCGCTACCTCCACCACCACTGTCACCAGCCTCTCCTTCCAGCGAACAAAAATAAAACCCGCCAGTCTCGCTGCCGTGCTCCTTCCACGGCCGGCGACACTCCCAGCACCAATGCTCCCCGCACGAAGAGCACGTCATGTGGTTGCAACCCCCCGTGCGCTGCACGAACGCCCCGCACCCCGCCCCGGGGCACTGCCGCGCGTTCTCGAGAAGGTACCGTCGGTCCAAAATGGGAGCTGCTTCCCGAAGGGCTCGCAGCTCGTCCTCCCAGGCTCGCGCTTGCGCGCAGGTGGCGGGCTCATGCGCGCCCTCCCCGCAGGCCCAGCAGGAAGAAAACCCGCAGGAGCAGCGCGCGTCCCACCCCCGACCGCTCTCTATCGCTGCCGGAGAAAAATCAGCGGAAATTTTTGCGGTGGTGGTGGTGTGTTTTTGAGTGGAAGTCTCTGGGGAGGGTGAGGTAGAGAGGGAAGAGAGCTGAAGGCAGACGGTGCACCCAGGGGCAGGGCACCATCGCAAGGCGGCCGAGGAAGAAACAAAAGCTTGAGCTTGAAGGCGGGCAGCTCTGGAGAACTTTTCAGGCGGCAAAATCGCTTCTGCGGCCTGCAGGGGCAGCGGCAGGCGGCAGCTGGGGTCGGGACAGCACGCGGTCTGAGGGTTGGCGATCAGAACTCCTCTCCAGCAGTCGTCGCAGGTGTAATGCGATGCCGAGCAAGGGAGAAAGGCAGAAGAAAGTGGAGGGGGGTGATCTGAGGCAGCTCCCATTGGTTTTGGCTCGAAGCACACCATGCACACGAGGGAATGGGCGCTCGAAGTCGCCGTGGACGCTTCGGAAGAGGAAGAAATTGGCGAAGAAGATTTCGCCTCGGAAAAATATTCCTCTTCTTCTTCGGCTGCGGCAGCAGCAGCAGCAGCGGCGGCGGATAGGGCTTTGTGCGGGCGTGGAACGCGAATAATGGCCACGTCAGGGTCCCATCTCGCAGCTGACAGCGCGCTCTGAGCCTCTGATGCCGAGACTGAAAGAGATGCCACCACAGACTGAATCAGCCTCTCCCGGCGCTGCAACACCGCTTCCAGGTCGCCTAAAGGCACTGCTGGAGCCGCATTGTCGAACTCTTCCACGCTTTCTCCGTCTCCGCTGCTCCTGCTGCCGTTTCCGTTCATTCTTGCGGCGATTTCTAGCTGCTGGCGTCGATGCCGCTGAATGTTTTCTGACTCCTCCCTCTTGCCGCCCCAGCTATCCCACACCCAGTTGAGCATCGAACCCAAGACGCCGCCCCCGCTGGAGGCGCTCCGCCGCGGCAGCTGGGCGCCGCTTTCCACATCGTTGGCAGCCAGAACGCCCTGCAATCAAAGGGAAATTGCTATGTAAAAATTCTAAATTTTATTTGCAAGCTAACTAAAACTATGAATACGGATAAAAAGTCTAGAGTGCTTGCCTGCCGGCTCAGCGGGGCACAGCGCGCCAAAAGTGCCGCCGCAGCCCATTGTTGGGACGCCAGTGCCACATCCAGGGCGCTCCTGCCCTGTTCATCGGGCGCCGCGAGCAAGAGCGCCGCCTGCTGGGGCCCCAAGAGGCGAGCAGCGCCGCCAACGAGCGCCCGTAACGTAGCCAAGCTGGCGGTTTGCACGCAAAGATGGGCTGGAGTTTCGCCCCTCTCGTTTCTGACGCAGATAGTGAGCGCGGCGTGCGGGTGGGCGGCGAGGAGGGCGGTTAAAAGGGAGGCTCTGCCGGCGTCATCAGGGGCCGGGCGAATTCCGCGAGGCCAGCCGAGAAGAATTCGGGCGAGGGGGCTGACCGCGCGCCCGCCGCAGATGACGTGAATGAGACAGTTGTTGCCGTCATCCAGGGGCGTGAACTGCGCCGAGAAAGGGGGTGGTTGAGGTTGGGTGAGCGGTGAGCGGTGAAACTTTGAAAATAGAGGGGTTCATCTTGCTTGCCTGGTCGTCTGGTTGCGTACACAGGCTCAGCACGCGTTCCGTGTCACCTTTTTCTGCTGCTGATTTCAAACGCTTCGAATTGTGCATATGTGAAAAGATTGGAGGAATTTTCAAACCTCGTGAAGAGTGGAAGGGAGTGTTTTTACCTATGGAGGAGTGCCATAGATCGCATTTAAAATTCAATGTACTATCTGTATGGTCTCCAATGCTGGTTTCGGAGACTTGCTTGAACCCAAGTGAAAAGGAGCGAAATTGAGTCTCGGATGAACAAGTTTCCGTGGTTTCTGCGTATTAATTTATATTTTCAAATCAAGCTAAAATGCACACGACACCAATTTCCATGGCGAAGCTGCAATTTTTTCATTCGAGTCCAAGACCAATCCCAGCCCCACATGCTGTTCTGAGCACGAGCGAGCGAAGAATAAATATCGTGCATGTCGCCTGCTGCGCCTCGGAGGGTGCACCGGCGGCTGCCACCTCATCGCCGCTCAAGACGCCAGAGCCTGCTGCCGACTCCCCTTTGGCCGCCATTCCGTCCGAAAAACTCAAGGCGCTGCGCAGGCTGGGCCTCGAGACCAAGGATGTCATCAAGCTGGGGCGGCTGGGCATCGGCAGCGGCGCCCTGCACCAAATTAGAAACCGCTGGCGAACGAGCGAGGCAAGCTTTTTTGTTTCATATGCCGAATATACTCCGAGGATGATTAAGCTCGTCCTATTTTTAAACAAAAATAGGTTTTTAGAGTCCCCAGGGGGAGGACGCCTTGTACTTAACACGCACACACACACACACATTTTCCAACCCCATTTGAGCCGTTTTTTGCAAATTATACTTGCAGATAGCCAAGCTGTATTGTACTGGCAAGCCTGCGGCCAACATGAAGGCTCTGGTGGACAGCTTGGAGCTGGAGTCGGGGGGCATTGTGGTGCACCGGTCGGGTGGCAGCGTTTTCTTGTACAGAGGGGCGTCGTACGATGCCAGCGAAACGGCTGACAAGGCAAAAAGCGACGTAAAGAAGAATATTGAAGAGAAAGAAAGCTAACTTTACGAATTATTAGTACTTTCTTTTTGCGTTGGATCTTGCAAAATCCGTCGTACTATAATCTGCACAGTACGGAGCCAGAGGCGGTGAGCGCACACCTCTCGGGGCTGGTGGGCGGCGCGCTGGAGGCGCTGGAGGGCGCCGGGTGCGTGGAGGTCAGCGAGGAGGGTGACTTGAGGTCGTTGACGCCTGGGCATATCGCCTCTGCTTTCTACCTGGAGCACGCTCCGATGGCGGCGTTTGCGGCGGGGATGGGGCCGGGGATGGGGGTGGATGCCGTGCTGCGCGTGCTGAATATGCTGAGCTTCCGGTGCGCCACAACGAAGACGTGCTCAACGCAGGATGGATGGCCAAGTGCGCTTCGCCCCGGACCTGCGCACAGTCGGCAAGTAATACTATTATTGACTTGGAGCTAAATAGCCTTGAAATATGCCTCTGTTTCGGTATATTTCGGGATTTTTCTTCGTGTTTGATAATTTTGTTCATAGATTCCGTTTTCTTCCTCTCTTTCCAATCCCGCTTTTTTTACGCAGGCGACCCCCACACCAAGGCATCGCTGCCCGCGGTGGGGAGCAGGGGCGGAGGGCTGTGGAGCTGTGGCTGGTGTGCGACTCGTATTTTGGGCTTGACTAGCGGCAGGTGGTTGAGATTTATTGTAGACGACTGTCGTTTATGATTGACGTCGAATACGGGTTGAATTTGAGTCCTGGGATTTGAGTCCTGAGAACTGCGAAGACTGTAAAACCTGACGGTTATTTCATAAGTTTTGGGGGAGCAGCAGAGTCATTTTTTCCCCCTTTATCTCCGAAGAAGAAGAAACTGGTGAATATTTTACAGGACGAATTCATTCATACAAAAGGGAGAAGGGAAACAGGAAAATCCAAAACAAAACATGTGGCATGTGTACTAAAACAAACATTTCCTTTGGAAGGAACACCTTAGAGGAGTGCACTTGAAGATTAAAAACGTATATCATGCAGCGGAGGGAGATACAGCAGGCTGAAAACTACTTACTGGTTGTAAAAAACTTCATCTTTGCCATTCATTTATTCATTCAGAACCTTTCTTGCGCTGCTGCGGATTCGGCACGTCGCCGGTGCCGCAGTGTTTCTCGCCTGGCTAAGCTCACACCGGCCGCACCCCTTGCCGCCGTGTCATGCAGCACTTCATCGATGCACGCAATTTTGAGGGATTCCGGCTTCTGGAAGTGAGCAGCAGCAGCTGGAGCGTCGGGAATGGGGCTCGTGGGGGACGCACTCCCTGCAGAAGAGAAGTAAATACGAGGAAATAAAAAGTGTGCGGGGAGTCTCAGACAAAAAATCATCTTCAAGTAAAGAGAAAAATGCAGGTATTACAAACGATGAGAAAGAGAGAGCTACTCACCAGCGTCTAAGCCCTCGCTGCGTCCAGGGGGAGACGCTTTTAGAGCAGCAAGATCGTCAAGCACCGCCTGGGCGAAGCTCAGCTTCGAAGCCCAAAAAATCTGAAGCCCAAAAAATCCTGGCTAGCAAATAGCTGCTGTTGATGAATTTTAGTTGACACGATACTTAGAATTTGCACTTGAAATTTAGCCACAAAAGGTACGCCTTGCCATTTCCTGCAGCTCGAGGTCCTCCACCTCACATCCACGTCCGGGATCCGTCCTGTATTCATACTCAAGAATGAAACGCTTGCATGTCTCCTTCGTGGCAATACTGTTGAACGCCTGGAGGAGGTTGCAGCGCACAGAACGCTTGGCGGCGTCGGAATAGCAGCGACACCTTTGCTCTTAGGAAAAATAGAAAGTGAGGCTACGTGGACCTCTTCTGTTATTTATCGGAGCTTCCCCGCATTAGTTTTTTTTGAGGATTTTACAGAGGTTTCACGTCTCCTACCGAGGTCGCCCCTATAGAGATCCGCAAGGCGACGTGCCACAAACCCCACCACAGTAAGGCAGAGCCCCCCCTCCTCCGTCGGATCAATCCCGGCAGGTGCATGGCAGGCACAGTTGCATGCAGAAATGTAGAAGGTGGGCTTCTCACAATTTTTCTTTTTTACTATTACGAATTACTAGCTGGCGCTAGAATTGGTCTGGCCCTTCACAGAGGCTGCCACGGCGAGGTGGCACGCACGACCTTAGAACGGCTGGTAGCTTGATTTGACAAGATTACAGGCTTGGGGTTCTCTGCTAGGCGGGGCTGCAATTCCGCTCTCTACGGCGCTCTGGCCTATGCCGCAAGAGGCTGAGGCCTAGGCGCCCTCCCCGTCAAAGCACCTCCAAGCGCGCGCGGCAAAGTGGGCTCTGGACATTGTCTCCCTGGGGGCAACCAGGATTTTAAGGTTTTACAGGTTTGGGTACCGGTTTCCAACTGCAGAGCGGGTTCTCTTATGGAGACCAGAAAGTTGCCGTGCCACCCTGCCATCGTAAAGCAGGTGCCTTACCAAGCCGTGGATCCACTTGGCATGGACGTTGTTCTCGCGCAGGTGGCACCGCCGCAGCTAACACCAGCAGCGCTGCTGGCTTAGCACTTCCTGCTAGCCCAGCGCCTCCTTCGGCGGAGGAGGTCGGCCTGTCGTTGGATCGGCTTGCAGCTCCGCTTTCTACGGCTCCATGCAGCCTTAGCACGGAGGCGCTGCCGCCACTGTGCAACAGGGTGCAGAAGTCCGAGCAACTCATCTGCTTATGGGAGGAATGGATGCTGCCGATGGCGTTTGTGCGGTGGTGTCTGTACCGCCCGGCAGCAGTATCTAGACGCAATGCTTGCGCTGGGGAGCCCGAGTGGCGTGGGCTTGAGTCACTTCAATTACGTCGATGTGGCTGCTCACCTGGCGCTTCCAAGTCAAGGTTAGGGCTACCTCCTCACGGCCCCCGCGATGGAGGAGCGAGCAGACGGGGTGTTGCGAGGGAGCACTGGTGGTTAGGCCATTTAAAAGGAAACGGCTGCAAAGTTTGGTCAATTGGGCCAGGCTTACAGGTAATGACGCCAATGAATGATGCGGAGGTCAAAGAGTGGCGGGGCGCGAGAAACTTCAATGCGATCCAGAACGCAGCGACAGCGGGAGTCTAGAAGACGGAGGGAAGGGCAACTGCAGCGTTTTCAATGTTGATGATAGACTTGTGGTAAGACCTGCAAGCAAGATAAAACATATTGTAAGGGTTGGGTGTAAGCTCGTAAACGTGACAGTAAGTGCGATTACAGAAGGGCGAAAAGCTGTTTTTACCCAAGGATGGCAACACTCAGAGCCATCACCCCCTGCGCAGGAATCTCCAGGCAGTTGGGGTGGTGGTTGCCCAGCGAAATAAGCCACTGCTTGAGGTGAGTTGCGTAGCGGGATGTCCAGGTGACTTCCATGGGGGCGAGGGAAGAAACCGATTGGTCCACCCCAACCCAGGACAGTATGCGCGTCCGCTTAGCTGCCCGCTGAGATTCCAGCACCGGTGTATCAGGCTGAGGTTCACTATTCTTGGAGAATGCTGCGCCAGACATCATTATTGCAAAGTTGATTGGAAGAATTCAACGACACAATACAGCAGAATCAGGGCTGAGGACGCTTGAAAGATAATAATTAAGGTTGTATCATCGTGTTGAACTCTGGTTTCATTGCAGAAAGCTCAAAACCCCAAAGCAAGACGACGATTCGAAAAAACTCTCTTCCCCGGAAAATTGAAGAAACTTTCCGTTTTTCTCGGGGAAACTTCTAACGATCTTCGCGGAACCCCCCCCAAAAAGTTTTATTAGTAATGAGTCAAGTGAGGTTGCATATTTAGGTCGTCCTACAGGCAACGTTTTTTTATTTAATTTATTAATTACATCTTAAAAATGAAAATCTCTCAGTGTCGAGCGAATGCACCAGTATGCGTTTGCGCGACATCGCAAAGTTACCCATCATCGCGAGTTCAATTTAAAGCCGATCTGAAGCGCGCCGCCCATCCAAGCTTTGGGTTGTTCCTCGACTCCAACTCACCTCTGATAGCAGAGCAGATGGCCGCCTCCCGCCCCTTCGACTGGCTCCTCGTCGATGGCCAGCACTCCCCCGTCGGCAGTGGGTCCATGCTGCAAGCCATGCTCACTTCAATCGCGGTGCACCGCTGCCCTTCACTCGTTCGTGTTGGCGGCCCGAACGACCGAATTGGAATTCAACAATCCCTGGATTTGGGCGCTTACGGCATCATGATCCCCACAGTAAGAGCTAGCGTTGACCTTCTGAACCTGTTCATCAGTTTTATTAACCCAGCGATTGCAAAATAATGTAATTATTAGGTTCTGACGGTAGCTGACGCCCAAGCCGCAGTGCAAGCCGCTTTCTTCCCGCCCTTGGGCTCCCGCTCCATCGCATTTCCCATTGCGCCCCAGCTGGGCCGCCCCGTGGCCGAGTTCCTCTCCTCAGCCAACGACGAGGTCACCCTCATCCTTCAGGTAGAGACGAAAGAATGCTTTGAAAATTTAGACGAAATTTTGGCTGTGCCAGGCGTGGACGCCGCATTCGTGGGGCCCTTTGACCTTAGTTTTGCGCTGGGGCTGTTTGACAAGCACGGCTACCCTGCTGCGCTCAGCTCAGACGACCTGCGCCAGGCAACAAAACTCGTGGCAGAAAAGTGCAAAGCTGCGGGAGTGATTGCAGGGAGCTTCGCTGCGGGGGTGACGGGGGCGGAGGTGCTCGTAGGACAAGGATACACGCTGCTGTCGACCGGAACTGACGTTGGTCTGTTAGGGACGGCGGCTGAGGAAGAGAGCGCCAAGGTGCGGAGATTGCAGCAGCGATGATGGAAAATAAAAGGTATTTTCGTGTTTGTAAAAAGCGTTAATAAAATAATTAAAAAAAAAAACAGAATAGGATGATCATTCGTGAAGCAAAAAGAAGAAAAAAACTAGAAGAAAACAGTGTGGGTTATCCCCATGTAGAAAACTCAGTTTTCTACGTTGGATATCGATTTTCTACAATGGGTGATCATCAGAGGGATACCACAATGAGTTTTCTATAAAAACACACACACACACGAAACAGCGTCACCAAAAAAACAAAATCAAAGGGTCATGCCAGCCACGCCAGGAGCGGCATCTTCTTCTGCTTTCTTCTTCGCCGCCCGCCGCTTGGCGTTCTTTGACGATGCCTTGCTGGGGGGGGGCGCCGCGCCAGGCGGCAAATTTGTCGCTCCCGCTGCCGTCGGCCGTGCTGCAGTCGCTCCGACAGCAATTTTGCCACCCTTATCGTTCGGATCCCTCGCCAGACTGAATGAATCCTTCGCGGCGGCAGCAGCCGCGGGGTTGTTCCTCAGATGCGGCGGCACGTACCCAGCAGCTTTGACTGGCTGCGGCGGCCGTGGCGCAGCAGTCTGTGCCGCGCCGCCCGCGGCTCTGGGCGACTGCGGTCGGTCCTCAAACGTCCCTGCAGGCGCCGGCTGCCATCGCGCCTCGTACAGCACCTCTCGCTTGCTCCTCGCCAGAAGCGTTCCATCGTACTTGAACAGCTGAATGCCGTTGTCTACGCGCAGCCTGGGGGCCACAGTCGCAGCCAGGGCGTACCGCCCGCAGGGGGACCACTCCATCGACACCCCGTTCTCCGCGCGCGACGTCCCCATGGACTTCAATTTCCCGTCTGCTTTTTTGTCGAAGAACGCCAGGTCGCCTGGCAAGTTGCCAAAGCCCGCCAGCACCAGAAAGCGCCCAAACGGGTTCCACCGCGCCACCGCATAGGGCCCCGCGCCCAGATCGAACTTGGGCACACAGGTAGCGGTGAAGACTGTGGATTTGGCGGGCATGAAGCCTGCGACGGTGACAAAAGAGTCGCCTTTAGGGTTCCACTGCACGTCATGGATGGGTCCCTCTTTGGGGAGGGGCACTGCGAGGTCGGAGGAGCCGTCTGCCGCCAAAAAGTACAGCTTCTGCTCGCCGTAGTACGACTGGTTGGTGGCGTCCACGTCAGCAGCGGTGACCACCAAAACTGCGGGTAGAAAGGAATAATTCATACGAGTGATAAAATACACAAATAAAAAACACTCTAAATAAATTGAAAAGCAAGAAACTGACCAGCAGTGCCCGTGGGGGCCCAGTAAAAGCGCGCGGAATTGGCGCGGAAGAAGGAACGACGCGCCACGGGGGTGGGGGTTTGTCCCTGGGGCACAGTCTCCAGACGATACACAGCAATGTGGCCAGGCGAGCCCTTTGCTTCGGGAACGTAAATCGCGATGCTGGGGGGCTTGCCCGCTGTGCCCGCTGGGCTCACCGCAAACCCTGCAATGCCCTTGACCGGGAACTTTGTCACGGCGCCAGCTGCCCAGTCAGCCGATGAGTAAGCGTGCAGCGTATTGGCTACCATGTGTACCGCTAATGATTCGTCCCCGTTGAACTGCACGGACGGCCACAGGTCGCGGTTGAACGCCTTTTGGTGCAGCGCCAGCACCTTTTCGCCGGTGGCAGCAGAGTAGACGCCCAGGTTTTTCGATGCCACGCCGTCGGGGCCTTTTGAGGGACGCTGAAGGATCGTGAGGTAGGTTCCAGCCGGGGAGAAGGACAGGGCTTGGATGCCTGGGCAGGAGATGCGCAGATGCTCGGCGTGAACGTCTGCTGCAGAACGCAGAGAGACTCCGGCAGCGTCGACAATGGCAAGAACTGTGGAATCTGGGGAGTACTCGATGCTAGAGGCCTCCACGCTGCAAATTTTAAGAGGTAAAACGTGAGGATATACGGATTGAGACGGAGAACTTCGATGAGGGACAGTGAATTTACCTCAGCGAAGCTTCTTCTTTCAATTCAGAGCCGTTTTGCAGGGACACAAACTGCACCGCATCGGGCGTGCGACCTGCGGGATGCGAGGAATGGCCGGAGATCGTGAGATCGCGCTGGTTTTTTCAGACAATGCTTCAGCAGGGAAAAAATTGAATTTGCATCCTTACATGTAATGCGCAAATTTGTCATCCTGTTTGCTGACGGCGGTCGCTCCGTCTTTTCAACGAACAATTACTTTGAATTTTATTTAAATACGCTCAATTTAGCTCAAGAACAGATTTGAGCGACCTCTTCTCCGCCGCCATCTCCGGCACCTTGCCGCTCACTCTCCTTTTAATAATAAAAATTTAAATGCGCACTTTTGAGCAGTGCATGGCCACACCTCCCCTCCCCTGCGATGGTTTGCCCACTGAATTTATAAAAATAAATCATGGAAACCTAATCGTTTTTAAATAATATGGTTAAAACAAGAAGAGGCGTAGCGGCGAAAGCCTCGCCCTCTCCAGAAATAGAGGATCGTGATTTTTCCGAAGACGAGGAAGCGATGTACGTCGCGGAGAATGACAGTGACAACGACGATGCCGCCACAGCAGAGGAGGAAGGAGCAGCCCAGCAGGCCCTGGAGCTGGGCAACGTGACGGTCTTCCGCAATGTGCCCCCTCGCGACGGCGATACTGCCGACCAGGTACATTCTCAGCGCTCCCAAACCCCATTTTCTCACATTCAGAGTGCGAAATTTCTTCAAATTTTCACTTGCGTGCTCTCTCTCTCTCTCTTCATTTCAGGACGCCGCTGCTGTGCCAATGGCCGCTGGCTGGCCTGCCCAGCAGTTTATCCCTCAGGACGACCGCGTCTTGCTGCTGTTTGACTTGAATGGGGTGCTAGTACACCACTCTTTCAACGGGCGAGCTCATTATCACCACATCCGCCCAGGCACAGAGCAGCTGCTGCGCCTGCTACCGCACTTCCGCCTGGGGGTGTACTCCTCTGCCACCCAGCGCACGGTGCACCGCGCCATCGCGAAGCTCGATGATGATCTCGCAGCGAAGCAGGCGGAGGAGGACGGCCACCGCCACCGCCCCCCTGGCGGCTTTTTCGACGTGGTGCTGTGCCGAGACCACTGCGTACTGGCCAATGAGGTCGGCGCGTCGCGGCCAGACGGCAAACCCTGGGACACAGTGAAGCCGCTAGGTGCATAGTTGAAATTAAATAATATTACTGTACTGCTTTCTTCCTTTTGTTTTTTCACATTATTCTACTCGAGTCAGCTCCTGCCGAAATGAAATTTTGTCTCTTCATCATCTCAAAAATTATAATGAAGAAGAAATGAGGGGGTTGTTTTGATATTCCGTACCTTATTTTTGCCCAACCAACTCTCATCACGACGCAGGCCGCTACTTTGCCGACCTTGGTCGAGTGATCCTAGTGGACGACTCCCCCCACAAGTCCCTCCCTGAAGAAGTGGCCAACATGCTGGTGGTGCCCGCCTGGGCAGGGCCAGATGAAGGACTAGGCGATACAGTGCTGCCGACGCTGGTCAAGGAGCTGCTCAACGCCGTGGCTGGCACGAGCGTGGCGGCTAAAGTAGTCATGGACGAGGAAGAAATTGCTCTGCCTGAGGAGACGGAGGAGGAGGAGACCGAGGAGGAGGAGGCTGAGGAGGAGGAGACCGAGGAGGAGGAGACTGAGGAGGAGACCGAGGAGGAGGAGGAGGAAGGGGGCGCTGTTGAAGAGGAGGAGGAAGCCCCCGCTGCTGTTGCTGGTGCTGAGGACAGCGAAGAAGCGGCAGTCTTTGACGTGCGCACCGCCCTGACGAGCGTAAAGCTCGCAATGCTGGCATTGACGCCTCCTGCGCCGCCGCCGGGGGAGGGGCCGCCCAGAGGCCCCCCGCCGCCGGGTCTGGGGGCTCGATGGGGGCCGGCGCTGAGCATCGGCGCCTCCTCGGCAGCTCAGGCGCTGCCGGCGCTGCAGCGGCTGCTGCTGGCGGTGACCAAGAAGGCCGAGCCACTGCCTGGTGCCACCGTGTTTGAAATCAATAGCCTGCTGCAGGTAGGAAGTATTGAAATATTAATGCGTGTGCCTTATTTCTTTACGCTCACCAACCAGTACTCGCCAACTACTCAAAATATTAAATTAATAATTATTATAATAATAACTCATAAACAACCCGTCCTCGTTTTTCCTTCAGGTTCGGTGTCCTACTGCCTTTTCAGCGGTTCTCCGGGGCTCTTCCAAGCCCACCATGCTGCTGCTGGAGAAGGCGGGGGGCCTGGCATCGGTCTACTGGACCCGCCAGCAAGGCCACCGATATGGCACAGCTAGCGCCTCTGCCGCCGCCGCCGCTGCTGCGCGTGCTACTGAAACTGCTGTGTCTGCTGAAGGTGTCGCTGCACCAGAAGGCGCGGAAGGCCACCCAATGCAGGAACAGCAGCAGCAGGAGCTGGAGGAGGGGATCAAGGAGGAGCTGCCAAGGGTTGCAGCCCCAGCTGTACCTGCGGTGGCGATGGCCAGCTTGCAGGACATCGAGCTTCAAGCGCAGCAGGCACAGCACGCGCAGCAGCAGGAGGGTGGCGAAGCTGGCGCAGAAGAAAAAGACAAAGGGGCCTCTGAACCATCGACCGATGCCCCTGCAGCGTCTTTCGATGCAGCCCAGGCGGCAGCGGGTCTGGTGCTGGGCGCCATTGCGGAGCTGGAGCAGCGACCAGGGGTGTCTCGAGACCACCTAGAGGGCCGGGTGATAGACGCGTTGCAGGAGGCGCCGGCAATGGCGCCTTGGCTGGGCTCTGATCTCACGGTCGTGGACGCTCAGACCCGCCGCCGATCTATCCAGGTGGTGAAGCGTATGCTGGGCACCGCGCAAGACGCCGGCTGCCTGGAAGGCGCGCTGAAGTTAGTTGGTCTGCCTACCGGAGGCACCCCCCCGCCGCTGTTCCACCTCGCTGTCGGGGACGCCATGCCTAAAGAGCTCCCTGCGGCGGCGGAGCTGGCGGCGGCGGCGGCGACGGAGGTCGCTGCTGCGCTGAGCGGGGCACAGCGGCTGGAAGGAGGGGCCACGACGCTGCCGGTTTTTGTGGATCGGGGCGCGCCGGCCGCGGGCGGCGTCCCTTCGCAGCAGAAGCGGGCACAAGTGGAAGAGGGTGGGGCAGAGGGAGAGGCAGAGGGCGGGGCAGAGGCAGAGGCGACAAGAGCTTGCAAAACAACCCGGGCCACTCAGGCCAAGGGAGGGGCAAAACGACCGAGGGAGGGGGAGGACACAGCGGCTAGGGAGGCGCCGCCATCAGCAGCACCGGTCGAAATATCGGGCCCAGGCGGTAAAAAGGCGAGGAGAACTGCAGCGATGGCGGCCGCGATGGCAGCCGCCACCAAGCCGCTGTCGCCTCCCTTTCCCATGGCCCCAGCTGACGGTATGTACACCCCGCTGCACCATGAGATTGCGGAGCTCACTCGCCGGGCCACCCCCTCCCTGTCTGACATCTCAGCGGTCAGAGCAGCGGTGAGCGCCATCGACGCCGCTGCAAGGGCGGTGTGGCCTCGCGCCCGCGCTGCGGTATTCGGTTCCCAAGCCACGGGGCTTGCGCTCCCCGGGGGAGATCTGGACGTGGTGGTTTTGGGCGTGGGGCCCCAGCTGGAGCGCGCCGGGACTGGTTTTACCGCCAACCAGCGCCAGCAACTCAACGGCCAGCTGGAGGACCTTCTGGACGCGCTGCGACGGTCTGGTGCCACTCTGAGCGACGTCCAGATCATTGACGCCCGCGTTCCTATCATCAAGTGCCTCATTCGGGCTTCCCAAATGGCGCCAGCGCTGCAAACGGACATTTCTTTTGGGGCGGTAAATGGCGCCCGAGCTGTGAACTTCATTCGCCGCCAGATCCTTGCAGTGCCGCCTCTGCGCCCGCTGGCCATCGCTGTAAAGGCGCTGCTGCGGGACCGCTGCATGGGCGAGGTTTTTACTGGTGGGCTGGGGAGCTACGCCACCATCAACCTCGTGCTGGCTCACCTGCAGCTGGAGGGTTACCAAGCGGACCTGAGGCTAACAGACAGCATAGAAAACGTGGACGCCGAGGTTGCGCAGACGTTTGGCTACCTGGATCGCCTGGCTGCCTCTTCTGCGGGTGGGTTTGGCCCCAGTGGCGGGTTCTCAGCTGCAGGCCCATCAGCGGTGACAGCGCCAGGCGGAGGGGGCTCTGAAGAGTCTGCGGTGTACGGAGGTGACCTGGGGAAGCTTCTATGGGGCTTTTTGCAGCGTTTCGGCAGCGATTTTGATTTTACGAGGCAGGCGGTGAGCATCCGGCGAGGCGGCATCGTGAGGAAAGGCAAATGGAAGCAGCCGCGGCGGCCGTGGCTGCTGGCGGTGGAGGATCCGCAGGAGCAGGGGAAGGACATCTGCGCGGGCTCCTACAATATGAAGACCGTGCGAGACGAATTCGCCGCTGCCGCCCAGACTCTGGCTGAAGTGTGCGAAGACTACGAGGCGAATCAGGCTGCCGCAGGGCGGCCCAGCGATGGCACCGGTGGTGCGGGGCGGTTGCAGACGGGCATGCCCATGCTGAGCCTGCTGCTGGATGTTGAATGCGCCGTCGGGCGAGGCCCAGCAGGCGAAGCAGCACGACGCGCCCTAGAGGTGAAGTCTGCGGCGGCGCGGAAGGGTGCGATGCACCGCCGCACGCAGCTGGCCAAGCAATTTGAGGGGAAGAGAGGGAAGAAGCGCGGCCGAGGCGGTGAGACTGAGGCCGAGGATGCTGGGGAGGCGGGAGACGGGGGCCTGAAGCGGCAGCAGCGACCTAAGAAGCAACGCGGGAAGGGAAAGAAGGGCAGCGCGGCTGTGAATGCGTCTTGGGGCGACGGCCGCGGCCAATACTTTGAGTGAGTTTTCGGAGGGGTGGCAAATGAAAATTGCGTTCTGTTCCCCCGGTTGGTGAAATTTTGCTGGTATTTGGGGTCTTATCGGTTTCTTCTTCTTCTTTTTTGCTGCAGCATGGATGGCGGCGATGCAGAAGCCCCCCCCGCGAAGAGGCAGAAGCCCAACAAGCCCCCGAAAACTCCTCGGCAGAAAAAGGCGGCGGCAGCCCGGGCTGCTGCTGCGCAGGGCGGCGGCGGCGGCGCGGCTGGGCCCAGCGGCGGCGGCGATGGTGGTTCTGGGAAAAAGTCCAAGAAGGCGAAGGCTAAACTGAAACGAGACAAGAAAGTCGCGAAGAGAGCTAAAGTGGCAGCAAAGGGAGGCGGTAGAGGAGCAGCAGGAGCCGCAGGAGGAGCCCAGGTTCCCGGAAAGACGGAGAAGAAAAGGAAGAAGAAAAAGACGCCGAAGAAGGCCAAGGCTGCTGGTGGCAAGGCCGCCAAGGCCTGAGAGCGAGATTTTATTCCATCCTTGCGAGAATAATGAATAATGGCAGGGCGACTCCTGCAACGCGTGCCAGGCAGTGATGCCGCTTTGCTGAACAAAGGAGCATCTATGTACTCCAAGATAAATGTAAAACTTTATAATTTTGCATTTAGTGTATAATTGCGTGTATAATGAAGTGTATGCAGTTCTGGGGGAGTGGTGAATCAAGCTTTCAAGGTTTTCCAAATGGTTGTAACGTCTCCTACAGAAGGCACTCCTATAGAGACCTGCAAAGCAATGTATCAACCCCCGCCACAGTAAGGCGGAGTTCTCCTTCCATCCGTGGGTTCAACCTCAGGTACTGTGGACGTATGGGCACAGCACCGCACCGCTTCTTGAAATCAAACCGTTGGAACTATTAAATGTTTATACATATTGGTTTGTGTTGTAATGCATGCGGGTTCAAGTACAAAAGTATATGACTGGGATAATGGTTTTACAAAAGAGGTCTTGCAGTCAATTAATTTCAATAAATCTGGAGAATTGCCAGACGACGAGAACGCCAGACTTACTAAATTAATCGAAAAGGCAATTTTCTTCAATCTCATGTTCGCAAGGACAAAATCTTGGCTACCGCATAGTCCCGGAGACGTATCCAAGCTGTAAACTGTTAAAATTATGGCGGCAGCGGCGGCAAAAAAAACGGATAATTTTCCTCATGTCAGGAATTATAAGGCTGCGGCTCCTCCCTGGTTTAATAGTGTTTAATTAAAACGTTGAACTAAAACTGAAAACGTTATAAATCGCTGAATGGCCGCCAAATCGGCCCTTCTTGATTTTCTTCTCAAGAAAAATTGTCGTGGACGTCGAGAGCTGCTCCAAAGCGAGCAGAGCTGCCAAGTAATTTCATTTTGTCAATTAACTGAAAACTGCCAAGAGCAGTAGACGAGCAAGCCCCTAAGCTTGCTGTGGTCGCCAAACCAGCAGACACGACGGGTGAACGTCACAAACTGGCTAACGATCGCTGTGAGTACCGAGAAGCCTTTATTGCACGCTCAAAAATTATTTCATACGTTGATTAAATTTTAGGACTGGTTCAATGCAGGAAAATGGTGACGACGAGGGCTGAAAACGACAGGCGTCTTATTCAAGCAGCGTTTGAGGGAGACCTGCGCCTCGTGACGTCCTGCCTGGCTGCCACAGTCTCCGCATCAGCAAAACACATTGCTCTGGACTACGCCATCACTAAGAAACACCATTCCGTCCTCAAGAAAATTTGCGAACTGGGCCTCGAAAAGGCCGCTGCCGATGCAGCGCTGCTGACAGCTGCGCAGTGCGATGTCACCTCTGTAGAGAACCTGCTGCAGGCTGGAGCCAGCCTCGACGCCCAGGATACTTTTCTGCAAGACAGCGCTTTGCACAGAGCCGCTGCAAAAGGGCAGCACGGAATTCTCCAACTTTTGCTGGAAAAAGGCATGGACATCGATCTCAAAAATGCCTGCAACGAGACATCTTTGATGCTGGCTGCCCAGGGAGGCCATCTCGCGACTGCGCTGGTTCTTTTGGTGCAAAACGCCAACCACTCAGCTAGAAACTCGTCCCTCCTCTCCGCCAAGGACCTGGCGCTGCGTCGGGGCCACCAAGACGTCGTTCGAGTGCTAGAGGACGCGCACAACTACAACGCTCAGCTAGAAGACGAGCACCTTCGCTTCCAGCCTGGGACTAGTCGGCCTGATGCGTTGTCCAAGGCGCTGTTCCTGATGGCTGGAAAGGGCCACCGCGCTGCAGTAGAAGCTCTGCTGAATGCAGGTGCAGGTCGAAATGACAGCGCCCTCCTCTGTGCGGCAAAGTACGGCCATTTGAGCGTCGTGGAGCTGCTGCTGGATCACAGTTTTTCTGTCAATGCCTGCGGTGCAAACAGTGAAACCCCGCTGATTCTGGCAGCAGGGAGAGGACACGACGCGGTGTGCGCACTGCTGATGGAGCGTGGTGCCGACCTGTCTGCTCGCAACATTGCCGGCAGTACCGCCATCGACTTGGCGATACAAAAAGGCTTCCTGGACGTAGTTCGCGTGCTCGTCAACGCCATACCGTCGCTTCCTACTGCTGCGGCCCCTCTAGTGTCCCTTTGGCAGGCGGCAGCCCCCCCTGCAGGCTCTTTTGTTTTTACGGCCGGCGGCGCTCGCCACAGCTCTCGCGCCAATGCAAGGCGCCCTGCGCCACAGCCGGCTTCGCGCGGGGATTATTTTCCCTCTCCTCTCCGGCATGCGGCCGCTGGACGGAATTTATTCGAAAGAAACCTTTCTTCCACGCATTCCAATTCTCAGGGATCCACTTCGAAGCTCTTCTACCTTGCGCTGCGCATGGTGCTGCAATCGCTGTGGCTGGGCACGTGCGTATTCATCCTGGCTTCAATCAACTTCGTCGGGTTTCCCCTGGCTTTTGCTGCTGACGTCACCGCCTCGGCACTGCGCGGCATCCACTGGGCCATCACTAGCAGCGTGGCAAAGATCGCAGCTTTTGAGGCAGCGCGGGTGACGCCCATGCCCGTCTTTCACGTCGCTGTAGCGGCGGTGGCAGGCGCTGAGGGAACCATCGCTGCCAGCGATTCGCCGCCTGCTTCGAAAAGCAATGAGGAGCAGGTCCAGCAGGAGAATCTGTGCGCCATCTGCTGGCAGCGCCCGATCACCTCTGGATTTTATCATAAAAAATCTCAGCTGTACGTTGGCCATCCCCTAACGGCCGCGATATTTTAATTGTTGCGAAGCTGAAAAAAACTTAAGCTCAAATTCAATTGCAGGTCACACCGCTGCGCCTGCGCTTCTTGCGCGCTGGAGATCAAGGCACGCAAAATGGCGTGCCCCATTTGCCGCCGCAGGGTGGATGGCCTCGTCACTGCGTACCACGGATGAAAAGAATGAAAGAAGCTGCTTTGCGATTTGCAACGGCGGCCAGCTGTGCTGAGGTCAGGAGGGATAAGAGAAGATTAGATCAAAGATAGGAAGCGAAGAGAGAGAGACGCGAAATGCTTGAACTTGCCTGCAAAATGTGATCTGAGAAAAAAGGGTTTAGAAACGCTTGGGCGGTCAATGTAAGACGACAGCCGAAAGGGTAAATATTTGAAATAATAGATTTTCTCTTTCCAATAAAAAATTCAAGAGCTGCCAACTGTCTGGGTGGATTGGCATCATATGATATCCAGCCTTTATATCACAAACCCATTTTGTAATCATTGGATTTTAGGAAGTTTTCCAAAGAGCTATAACAGGTTCTAGCTTGCATTCTCGCCAGCGCTAGCTCCAATTGACGTATTTGAGAGCCAGCACCATCCTGTACTTATCATTCTTCTCCACTACTCCCAGTAGATTGATCACCGTAGTTCCCCATTCTGGTGGCCATTCTGCCATTCTGCAAGCAACAGCACTGTTACTGCCCCACCACTTTTAAGGCCCGCCCGCCCTCTTCTGCGGAATTGATAACCTGCGTGTTGCAATAGTGGGCAACTCAGGGGTGGGCGGCAGCCCTGAGGCCTTCATGCAGGCGGACTGGAGACTGCGAGGCGGTGGCATGTCAAAAATACCCCCCCTAGGTTGCCAGGCTCCTAAAAGCGAAATTTATATCGTCTTCGTGGTTCTGAGGTTGTAGGTGGCGTCTGGCAGCACAAATATCTTTGAAATTATGCTTACAGATATGTATGTGATCGATCACTACTGAAATTAGAAGCCAAGGTATGCTGGTCCTCGCCCTCACCTGAACACATGTGAAAATAGTTCAGAAATGGGTTTCTTGCTTTAAAAATGCATTAATTGACGCAAAGCAGCACCCGTTTGCGGTACGGGCACAAAGCGTATACGTATCGCCAGATTTTGCAACGCGGCAAAGGATCTGTGGATTTTCAGCTAATTAAAAAAACATTCTAAATTTTTGATGATCTGTCGGTGAACTGCAGCTCCGGTGGGAAGCAGTTTCTCTATTGGAAGGGCTAAACTGCACAAATGAAATCTTTTTATGTATTTTTGTTCTTTGTCTCTTCAGCTATGGGCAGAGTCAGGAAGTTGCCCGAGGTTGCAGGTATTGTCGTTTGCGCCGTAATGAAGCAGAGCTCTTGCTTTCAAAAATTCACCGCTCCGACAACTCAACTCTTCAACCCTCTCTTGTTTAGATTCAACCTTCCTGGGCGAAATCTCGGCGGGGCAGAGCCACACATGCGGGCGCAGATCAGACAAAACCGCAATCTGCTGGGGTTCCAACGAGTACAACGAGAGGGGCGATTTCTTTGCCGGTAATAATAATAATGGCGATTATTTCAAACGGCTCCCTTTTTTCTGACTGCTTGTCTCCCTGATGCTTTTCTTCAGATGAGTCATGGCGGAGTGAAAAGTGGTGGAGCGTCACAGCTGACTGGGGGCTGACGTGTGGCATTAAAGATGCCGATGGCTCCGCGTACTGCTGGGGACGCAATGCTGACAACGCTGGCAACCCCATCTATGCACCCCCTGGATGGAACACCTCGGTACCAGCCCTTGTCCCCGGTGAGAACAGCTTAAAAATATCGCCGAGGTCAAGTTGCCTTTTTGTGCGGACTGTAAACTCTTTGTTGTGTATATGTCTGTATGTATGTAAGGCGTTCATCATTTTCACCATTTTCCCCCCTGTGGATTACAGGCAATGCACAATGGGTTTCTATTCATATTGGCAATTTCCACATTTGCGGCCTACAGTCAGATCAAACCCTGTGGTGCTGGGGCGCAAATGAAACGCAGCGGTTGATAGGAACGCCGGGTGCAGAGCTGTGGGTTCCGTTTCAAAAGGGGCCGGACCTATGGAGTCGCATATGCGCTGGAAAAGACCACGTCTGTGGGATTAAATTCGACGGCAGCGCGTGGTGCTTTGGGTGAGAGATGAAATCAGGGTGCATAAGGCGATTTTCAAACTTTTTTAATGGCTTTATCGGTTGTTGAGGACGATTTCATATATATATTTATGCCGTTTCGTAGGTTTGACTGGTTTGGACAGCTGGGCCAGGGGGCGAAAGAGCAGCACACGCGCGATCCCAAGCAAGTTCTCCCCGGGGAGACATGGCTGGACATCAGGTGCGAACTTCATATTTACGATGAAATGCAAATTCCAGCAACAACACTGTTTCAAGCATTCATCTTTTCAATGAACTATATGCAGCTGCGGAAGCTCTCACACGTGCGGCATCCTCCAAAACGGCTCTCTGTATTGCAATGGGGAGGCAGACTACGGCAGGCTCGGCATCGGCTACATCGATCCCTTTGTTTTTTCGCCGAGACCCATCGCAAGCAATGCTACATTCGTGTCGGTTAGCGCGGGGGACCGGCAAACGTGTGCCCGTGATATTGACAATGTGCTGTGGTGCTGGGGGTTCAACGCCTTTGGGCAGACCGGGTTGAATTCGACCGCAGTAGAAAGTCTGCAGCCGGAACGAGTGGTTGGCAACTTCAGTTGGGCCTCGGTAGAAACAGGTGAGAGAGATACAGAGAGATAGAAGCTATTTCAACTATTTCAGTGTATGGAAGCTTCACTTCAATCATCCCAAATTTATGACAAACAACCCGACTCCTTTGGTTTTCCGCCAACTGCTCTTTATTTGCAATTGAATTCTGTTTTCCTCTGCAGGTGTCAACCACACGTGTGGATACACTAGTGATGGTACAGGTCAGTTGTTCTATTTCGCCTACTAAATACCCACTTCAATTATTTTACTTATCCCGTGTCTCCCTTTCTTTTAATGACAGCTTGGTGCTGGGGCCTGAACGCGGATGGTCAGGTCAATGTGAAAAGCGATAATACGCAGCTGCAGTACCTGGTTCCTCAGCCCCTCGCCGATTTCCAAGCCCCGCTCTTCCCCTTTTCCCCTCCCCCGCCTGCCCCCTACTCTCCCCCGCCCCCGCCTTCTTTGACTGAGATAGCTGCTCCTGTTGGCGTGCCCTTTCCTCCACCGCCATCTTCTCCTGCCGCCAGTAGCAGCGGTAGCAGCAGCATTGGCGTGATTATTGGCGGCATTGTTGGCGGCGTGGCTGTGGTCGCAATCCTACTGGGGGGCTTCATTTGGCACCGAAAGCGAAAGCGCTCCTCTTCTGGTGAGAAAGCCCGATAAACAAGAACTTGAAAGCGCTATTAATCTGTTGCCTTGTTCTCTCCCTCTTTGCAGACCTTAAGTTCGCCGGGAAGCCTCCTCCCCTCACTCGACCAACAGATAGTCTGATTTTGTCGGTTGAAGGCGATAAAGTCATTCAGTTCATCAACAGCCGCCTGCCCTCGGAGTGGGAAAGCATGGCCAGCGCAGTGATGACTGAGCGGCGCAGCAGCAGTGGGCTGGTGGATCTCGAGCCCTGGCAGTTTCAGATTAGAGAGGTCGAGATTAAAGAGCGGCTGGGCTCGGGATCATTTGGCAGCGTATATCGAGCAAAATGGAAAGAAATTGAGGTGGCTTTGAAGATTTTGCTGGATGTCAGTCGAGGGGACGACACAGACTCGATGGCCACGGCACAATTGACCCAATCAAAGCTGCTGCAGGAGGCGGGACTGATGGGATCGCTGCGCCACCCAAATATTGTTAATTTCCTGGGTTTTTGCTTCAGTCCGCCCTGCGTGGCCACCGAGCTGTGCACCCGTGGCTCTCTGTACGACCTGCTGCAAGCTGGGAACCGCTCGGCGGCGGCAGCAGCGGAGCTGACTTGGGCACGCAGGCTCAGCATTGTGAGTTGTTTAAAGGGCTGAGAATCGAATGCTTTTCTATAGCTGTGCTCATGCTTAAACCGTCTCTTTGTTTTTTCACTGTTGTTGCTGTGTAGGCAGCTGACGCTGCAAAGGGCATGCTATACCTGCACACTCACCAGCCAGTCATCATTCATCGCGACCTGAAGAGCCCAAATCTGCTGGTCACCGACTCCTACGTTTGCAAAATGTGCGTCCTCTTCATTTGCTTTTCATTTGTTTATATTTTACCAATCGTATTTCATAGTTTATTCCACCTTTTATTTCATTTTGCAGCGCGGATTTTAATCTTTCCAAGATGCTGGAGGAGGTGACGCACCAAACGACAGCGTCCTCAACGTATGGTGGCGGAGCCAACCCCCGATGGATGGCCGTAGAAGTGCTGCGCTCGGGAAAAGCAACTCCTGCCAGCGACGTATTTAGCTTTGGTGTCGTCCTGTGAGAGTAAATGGCCTCACTCCACTTGTTAATTTCCAATATTCGATGCTTTTAAGTTGAAACTTTCAACACAAGCATTTTGCTAATGATGAAATTTGAGCGTCCTGCAGGTGGGAATTGCTCACTTGGCGGCTTCCTTGGAGTGAAGCGACAAACCCCTGGATGGTGAGAGGATTTATTTTTATTTATGTTGTCCTTTGATTCGCCCTGGGATGTTGCATGGCGGCGGAAGGGGGTTGGAATTTATTGCTTTTAATATTTTTGCTAGGGCAACGGGAGCTGCCATGATACATCCAACACATGAATTTATTGCCAGAAGAGAAATATTAAACGTTTTATGGTGCGCGCATGCAGATTGGAACGGAGCTCTTGGGCGGCAAGCGCCTGGCTGTTCCAGAGGACTTGCCAGGCCCTGATACGCTTCGTCGTGAGAAATATTATTATTTCTTAAGAGGGGAAAGTGTGCTAGTAATTAACATTTCAACATCCCATCTTTATTTTCTTTCAATATGCAGAGTTCGAGCGCTTTATCGACTTGATGCAGTCCTGTTGGGCTGCAGAGCCAGAAGAGCGACCCACGTTTTTAGAAATTCTGCAAGTCCTGCTGTGAGTTTTTAATGGTCCCTATGGTGCATATTTATAATACTCGACAGTTTATCGCCACTTCCGCCCGTGCCCTGTAGATCCCTGGACTAGCCCTAAGCTTGCTTCAGAAGTCTGCTACGGGGCCTTAGTTGCCCTCCAGTCTGCTACGGGGCCTTAGTTGCCCTTTTGTGCGGACTTTAAACCTTGTAATGTATGTATGTATGTAGATAACGACTAGAGTAGCGACAATTCTGTCGTTGGGTGATTTCCGTCACACTTGTAGACAGCATGCAAGAATGGCGGGGGAGCAGCTTTTCACAAAAGGAACAAAGCTTTCCAATAATAAAATTTAATTACTATTGTGAAAAAATGATTTGTTTCTGTTATTTATTTGGTCAAGCACCTAGAGGCCCAAGAATGGAAAATCAGCTGCAGAGAGGTGAAGGAGAAACCTGAGTCGGGTCCATTTCATCGCGCAGGGCAGTCAAGATGTCGTCTGGGCGAGCATTCACGTTGCGCAGGGTTTGGCTCAGAAGGGGAGTGCAACAGCCTGTTGAACAGGTGCTGCAATTCCTCCAAGCACGTTTTTTCCTTTTTTCCAATGGTTTCGGCCCAGGAGAGTCACCAACCCAGGTGCTCGCGAAAGCCGAGGTTGGGTTGGCCCACGTTTTGTTTGTTTTTTTGTTTCTCCTCGAAGGCTGCAGCTGCTCGACGTTTGATTTTTTTTCCCTCGTGCCAAGAAATCAGAGCGCCTCCATTTTCATTACTCGCACATTATTTAAATATTTTTATCGCAGTTTTCTTGGCTGCAGAACACCTCCTGAGATTGCAGAGCCGCCATGCATATAAAAATCGAAAATTAATTAAAACATTTTAATTGGGACATGTTGCAATCAAAGAGCTTTGTGAAAAAAACAAAAAAAGGCAAAGTGCTCAAGGTATGTGCATCGTTGATTTTTTAAATCGCCCTCATAAATTTTGGACACATCTTTTTTTTTTCATCTCTAAAAAATCGCGTATAAAAAAACTAATTTCGCCCACCCCACCCCAATTCTGCATGTTTAGGTGGTGAGAGAGCACTACCTACGCGATGACATCTACAGCGGGTCTCCCCTGGACCCCGAATGCGATCCTGCCTCCCACAAGCTCTCCTCTGAGGCCGCCCACTACCTCGTGGTGGACACCAACATCGCGCTGCACCAGATGGATCTCCTGGAGCACGCCGCCCTCACAGACGCTGTCATCACTTCAGTTGTTCTCGATGAGGTGAGGGCCCGCAACTCTGCGGTCTACCAGCGCTTGCGCGCGCTGGTCGCCTCCCCCACCAAGCGGTTCTACGTCTTCGCCAACGAGCATCACCGCGAGACTTACGTGACTGCCGACCCTGGAGAATCGCCCAACGACCGCAACGACAGGGCGATACGCGTGGCCGCTGCCTGGTACGCCGCGCGGCTGCCCACCGTGCGCGTGATCTACCTCACTGACGACGTGGGCTCCCGTCTGAAGGCCAAGGAAGCGGGAATCGAGGCGATGAGCGCTGCAGAGTATGCTCGACTGAGGGCCGCTGACGCTCCTGAGCTTTCGGACCTCGTGGCAGCTGCAGCGGGGCAGCGGGCTGAGGAGGAGGAAGGAGAGGGTGCAGCGGGAGGTGCAGCAGGCGCTTCAGGCGCAGCAGGCCCACCAGGAGGCTCCGCCCGCTCTGCCAAGCGAAGAAAGGTTTACGAGGATCACAAGACGGCCACAGAGATCAGCGCGGGGCTGAAATCTGGGCGGTACCATCAGGGCGCGCTGCGGGTGAATCGCTTCAACTCGTTCGAGGGGTGGGTGGGCTCTGAGAGCGCCGGAGAAGATATTCTAATTCGGGGACGAGTGGCAATGAACCGCGCGATGGAGGGTGACGTGGTGGCGGTGGAGCTCCTCCCCGAGTCAGAGTGGCAGCAGCCATCGACGCGGCTGCCGGGCGGGGCTGCGGCAGCCGCAGGGGACGACTTTGCTGCTGACCAGGCGGAAGAGGATCTTGTAAACGTGGTGCCAGAGGATGGAGGCGCGCATTTGGCAGCGCAGGTCGATCCAGGGGAGCACTACGGCGGGGATGTCGGCAGCGCCGCGGGCAAACGCCCCACAGGCAAGGTGGTGGGCGTAATAAAGCGAAACTGGCGGACTCGGGGCTACTGCGGTTCCCTGGCGCCGCCCAAGCCTGGAGCGCCGGCCTACGCCAATGACCGCCAAGCGTCAGTGCTGTTCATCCCGCTGGAGCGGCGGTTTCCGTTTGTGCGCATTCACACTCGGCAGGCGGCAACTTTGGCCGACAAGCGCCTAGTGGTGGTGATTGACGGGTGGGAGAGCGACAGCATGTACCCGCAGGGGCACTACGTGCGCACGTTGGGGGATATCGGCGATAGGGACGTCGAAACGGAGGCGCTGCTGATAGAGAACGACGTCAACACGGCGCCATTCACTTCCGCAGTGCATGCCTGCGTGAGTATCTAAATAAATAGCTCCCTTCATTAGCTATGGTATTTGAAGATTATTAATGGCGTGGGGTGGGAAGAGCGGTATTTGAGCGTCATTTGGATATTTTCTTGGCTACTTTCCATCGATCGTTTTTTTTGTGAATTTATTTTTTGTTTTCCTGCTCTTCGATTGCAGGTGCCTCCGCTGCCGTGGAGCGTGACGCCTGTGGACGTGGCCGACCCTTCTCGGGCAGACCTGCGCCACCTCCCTGTGTGCAGCGTCGACCCTCCTGGCTGCAAAGACATCGATGACGCACTGCACGTGCGGCGACTGCCCAACGGCAACTGGGAGCTGGGGGTAAGCTTCTATACAGCACTGTCAACTATATTTTGTGAATGAGCGCTTCAAATGCTTCACAACCAACCTATTTCAGATAAATGACGCCCGAGATTTCATTAAAGATTCAGCGGACTCTCTTTCCATCTTTGTAATTATATCATTGACCATCCGTTTCCTTTTGCCTTGCCCCCTGCAGGTGCACATCGCGGACGTCACTCACTTTCTCCTGCCGGGGACTGCCATGGACGCAGAGGCTGCTCTGCGTGCCACCACCACCTACCTGGTGCAGCGACGTATTGACATGCTGCCAAAGCCGCTCACCGAAGACATCTGCTCGCTGAGAGCCGACGTGGAGCGCCTCTCCTTCTCCGTCGTCTGGGAGGTCACCGACGCCGCAGAAATCGTGCGAACGCAGTTCACCAAGAGCGTTATTCGCAGCCGAGCAGCATTGACGTACGCGGAAGCGCAAACGCGGATTGAGGACGAGCGGATGACGGACGAGATCACGGAGAGCTTGCGCGTGATGAACCGGCTGGCGAAGATCATGAGGCAGCGGCGGGCGGATCGAGGGGCGCTGCAGCTGGCGTCGCCGGAAGTGAAGTTTGAGATCGATAGGGAGACGCACGACCCGCTGGACGTGGGCATGTACCAGGTGAGAAGCACTCCTACTGTGTCAATTCTGCGCTTCAAGCGGTTCTTGCGGGTATAATTTTTGCAAAAAACCGTCCAATTTTTTATTTTATTTTCCTCGCTAAATAGGATTTTTCTCTTTTCTTTTCTAACTTTCGTCTGCATTCATACTTCCAACAGGTGCGCGAAACCAATCAAATGGTGGAGGAGATGATGCTGATGGCGAACTGCTCCGTTGCCGAGCGCTGCCTTGCAAATTTCCCCGCCTGCTCGCTGCTGCGCCGCCACCCCACCCCGCCGCCCCGCCAGTTCGAGCCTCTGCTGCGTGCTGCGACTGCTGTGGGCATTTCCATCGACCCCGCCACCTCCAAGACCCTGGCAGCTTCGCTGGATTCGGCAGTCCGCAGCGATGACCCTTACTTCAACAAACTCATCCGCATCATGGCCACGCGGTGCATGACGCAGGCCGTGTACTTCAACTCTGGTGAGAAGAAATTCATGCAGTCTTTTATTTTATTGGGCATTACAACGAACATTTTTTTCAACAGATAAATTATGTTCGCTTCAGCTTTTTATACCTTGAACAAATAAATTCACTGGCATAGAAATTTTACTGTATGAAATACTGTATTTCTGCTGGGATTCTATTCTTCGAATTGATTTAATTTAATTTCCTACGCATTATGAACCCCGCTCATTCACTCTCATTCGGCTCCCTCTTTCTATTGCGTAGGCGAGCTCTCCGTGCCCGAGTACCACCACTACGGCCTGGCCGCACCCCTCTACACCCACTTCACCTCCCCCATTCGCCGCTACGCTGACGTGGTTGTCCACCGAGTGTTGATGGCGGCGCTGGGTCTTCAGCCGCTGCCAGACTCGCTGAGGGACCACGTAGCGGTGCGCCCGGTGGTGGACAACCTCAATACGCGCCACCGCAATGCACAGCAGGCGGGACGCGCCTCGGTGGAGCTGCACACCCTCATTTTCTTCAAAGAAAGAGCGGTACGTTCTCTAGTTAAATTTATGTGTAGTTCATAGCAGTTAGTATTTTAAAAATTTGGACTATGCACGTCCTCCTTCTTATTTTCCCTTTATTCTCATTGCCTTATTAGCTAAGCTGCGCAAGTTCTTGTCAGTTCAATCGATTTTTTAAGAGGTTATACTCCCAATTATCGCTTGCGATTTTTCATTATTAAAATAATGCAGATATTCGCCGACGCCAGGGTGACCAGGGTCAAGGCCAACGGCTTGCTGGTCTTCGTTCCCAAATTCGGCATCGAGGGCCCAGTCTTTCTGGACGGAGGAGCAGCAGAGTCGGAAAAGGAGGCAGCAATAGGAAAAGGGGCCGCGAGCGGCAGCGGTGGTTCGGGAGGTTTTGTGTTTGATGAGGACAAGCAGACAGTGAGGAACGCCAGCGGCAGCGTGTCGTACAAAATTTTTGACGCCTGCGCTGTGAAAATTTTCGTGGAGGAAGGGGTGGGCCGCAGGAGGCGGCTGGTGCTGGAGCTGGTGCCCCGGGAGCAGCTGCCAGATGCGGAGAAAATGACGGCTTGAGTTGTAGAGTATTATGGAAGTTTTTTGATAAATAATGTAATGTTAGATTTCAACTTAGAAAATGGCAGCGTATTACAGCCTAATCGTCTACAACAGGAGTAGTAAAAATCGTATAATGGCAGAAAAGGGAAAAGGGGGGCTGCATATATAACCCTCACAACTCTCCGCCACTTTTCGTTTCAGCCCAAGTATTGCAGTGCTCATATAATCAAATTCAGCCGTAATTCAAGCGGAACAGATCTGCAAGCGGAAGAAAAGGGGGGAAATACACTGGTTTAATCCATCCGTCCTCGGAAGAAAAAAACGTTGTTATTGTTTTCTTATGTTTTGTCCCCGTCATCATTCATTCTACCCAAACTTACCGTTGGCCACCACAAAGCTGCTGCCCAGGGGCACGAGATGGAAGGTCTGACTGAACTTGAGCGGGTTTGTCTCCCCCTCTGGCAGCAGCTGCCCTGTCACAAACACCAAGATTCCGTTGCTGCCGGGGCAGGGCTGCGCGTCTAACGAGGACACCCGGTGCTGGCATGCCTGGAAAGGAAGGCTGGTGAGCTTCTGCATGATCTGCAGAGTAGCAACAACATAAGAAAATAATAAGACAAAAAGGGGAAAAGTTGAGACAAGCAAATTTTAAATATCCGCATGAATGGCCTGCTTGCGAGGCTGCCTTTTCATTGACGCTCCATCTCCATCTCCGCTGTATATTTTAAGCGTTTCAAGTGGAAATAAAGCAGCAAAGAGGGGATGAAACGGTTGCTGGCGTGAACTGCCGCCAACTCACCAGCTGGGGCCCCTGAAATTTCTGGCCCTCAAAGGTCAGCATGGACTGGTCCTGGTAGAGGCCAGCAAGCGCAGGTCGGTTGGTGTCAAATGTCTGGTAATAGTGGTCAGTGAAGGCCTATAAGAGAAGGAGGTGGTTCGATCAAGCGTGTGCAAGCAGTGGGCATTAATCCATCACGGCAATTTATGATATATATTATACATGTAACCTTATTTTCAAGCGATATCAAGTACGCAAAATGGTCGTTGTCAGTTCATTTATTTTCAATTTTTACCTTTGCGACCTGGTCGTGATCCGTCATTGTGCGTCAAGGGGCGCTGTGCGCAGTCCGCGGGTTTGCCCAACCAAGAGAAAATGATGAAAAAGGAGCCTCTCGCACTGAAAACCAGAGGAAAAGTTGCTGGAAAGTTGCTCAACCTGAAAACAGTCGAAAAACCTTCCGCGATCTTTCAGCTCTGTATCATACAAATTTGTATTTAGAAATTATATATGCATCAACCACAGTTGGCGCGAAGCGATGATTTTTTCGGTCACACATAATCTAATCGACATCTCTCAACTCTAGCTAATTCACATCACAGCGCTGCGCCATGGTGCAGCAAGCCCACGCCCTGCGCCGCCGGCGTGCCCTCCGGTCTGGGCTGGCCGCCGAGCAGGACCTTCACTTTGGTGCTGCAGCCGAGGCCACGGTCGCGGCCGGCCTTCGCCCCGGCCTTCTCACGCTGCCGGAGGAGAAGAAACGCTACGGCGGCGACCGCAGGGAGTACGTTGACGCCCGCGACTTCGTGCTGCTGCAGTGGGAGCAAGACAAGACCCAGTTTCTCACCGAGGAAGCTTGTTTGAAAGCGGCCTCAGAGGGAAAGAAGCTCATGGTGCGAGAGGTCTACCGCTTTCTCATGCAACAGGGCTGCATCAACCTTGGGTTCCTCAAGGGAGACCCCCTGGTGCCGCTGCCCGAGGGCTTTTTGCCAGCCTCCGAAGGTGCGCCAGCAGAAGATCCCACCTCTGCTGGCGGCGAGCTAAACGGCGCGCCTGAGGAGCCTGCAGAGCCGGTGGAGGTTACGGACGAGGCGATTGAGGACCAGCTGTACGCGATGCTGGCGGGAGTGGACTTGGATACCACCAGCGAGAAGATGCTGCGAAAACAGCTGTCGGAGCATTTCAAAATCGACTTTTCTTCCCGCAAAGTGCTCGTGCGCACGCTGGTGATGGGCTACCTGGAGGCCAACGGCCCCCCTCCGGCGTGGAAGCGCCGCAAGGAGAGGGAGGCGGTGGTGGAGACGGCAGAGGCAGCTGCGAAAGCTGCTTCCAAGGTGAAGCGCCAGCTGGGGAGGGTGGTGGTGATTGGGGCGGGGCCCGCGGGGCTGTCGGCCGCGCTGCATTTGAAGCGCAACAACGTGGACGTTATTGTGCTGGAAGGGAGGGAGCGAGTGGGAGGCCGTGTCAACTCACACACCGCTCCAGGTAAAAAATTTTATTTTTGATATTATGTTTCTCTCTAATTTAATATTCTATTTATTGAAGCCTCTTATTTAATTAACTATGTTCTCTCTCGCTTAATTTGTCGTTATTATAAATTTTGCACCGTATCATTTTGGGGCTAAAACTGACTATTTCATCTTATTTTTATTGGATTTACTGCAGGATTTCACGCTCCCGTGGATTTGGGCGCCTCCATCATCACCGGCATCGACGTGGACATGAAGCAAAACGCCCGTCCCGACCCTTCAGCGCTGTTTTGCTCGCAGCTGGGGGTTCGCCTGCACGAACTGGGAAACGAACTGCCCATGCTGGACGCGGTGAAGGGGGGGCTGGCGGACCACTTCATGGACAAGCAGGTGGAAAGGTGAAAAAGTAGAAAGAGACAATAATAGAACATACAACAAATTATTGATATTATCAACAATAAATCAACCGTTTTCCCGTTTTTTTCCTTCTCCCACTAGGCTGTTGGATGAGCTGCTAGACGATGTGATGGATATGCTGGACGAAATGCCGCCTGAGCAGCAAGAGACGGCCGTGTTTGGAGATTTGGTGGAACGGGCGCTGGAGGCGTACCAGCGGAAGAAAAGCCCAGGGGCGCAGGGTGCAGATGAAGACCCCTTGGAGAATGCCATCCCCTCTGGGGGAGAGCAGCCCGAGCAGGCGGAGAGGGCTGCTGAGGGCTCCGCGGTTGGTGCTGGTGCTGGTGCTTCTCCTGCCGAAGCTCAGGACGCGGCAGTGAAGGAGGAGCCTATGGCAGTGGAGCGCGCGGATCCCGCAGGTGGCGCTGCTGCGGAAGATTCTGAGAAAGCAGCGGGAGCAGCTGCTGAGGGCACTGCAGTTCAGGCCCAGCCCATGGGAGAGGCGGCCCTCGAAGCAACCGGTGCAGCATATAGCGTTGCAGCAGCTGGTATCCCTGCTGCCACCACTGCGATCGAGCCAACGCCCCCGGCGATCCCTCCCGCTGCCATTCCCAGCTCAATGGGCGGAGACCTTGCAGCCATGCTGCACGTTGAGCCCACGCCTCCCGCGGTGGCTGTGACCGGCGTGGCGCCCACCCCCAGGGCCACTGACGACGACTGGATGGGATTTTTGAACCTAGGAAGCGGAGAGCAGGGCGGCGCCGGAAATGCCATGGTCACCGAATTCGACGTGCCGGAGCCCGAAGGGGAGGTCGGTTTTGTTAATAACGGGGTTTCCGTATCATTATTGGAGGGTTTTTTTATTATTATTCTTCAGCTAGTTAGCTTTTCCAAGCGTTAGATATATATATATATATATATTTTTTTTTTTTTTTTTTTTTTTTGCTATGTATACTGGGCCTGAAATAATGCATTCTCGATCCCCTCATATTCACTTTTTACTTTAATAATTTTGCAGGATCTCTGGACTGGGCTGAATCTCGAGGGCATTGGCATGGAGGAAGAGGCCGCTGCTGCCGCCGCCATTGCTCCTGCTGCTGAGCCCGCCGTCCCCGCCGCCATTGCTCCTGCTGCTGAGCCCGCCGTCCCCGCCGCCCAACCCATGGAATGCGTGCAGCTGAAAAATGAAAAGGAGGAGGAGGCAAAGCCTTCCGCTGCTCCCACTACTGTTGCCGCCGCTGAGGGCCCCCAGGCAATGCTGCTGGAGGATGTGGGCGCTGCAAAGCAGGGAGAGGGTAAGGAAGCGGCGGCAGACGACGGAAAGCCCCCCTTGCCTACTGTGCTAACCGCCTCCCACCTTCGGTTTTTGAGCTGGCACTTGGCAAATTTGGAGTATGGCTGCTCCGCTCCGCTGTCGGCGCTGTCCGCCAAGTACTGGAACCAGGACGAGGACTTTGGAGGGTTTGGGGGGCGGCACTGCATGGTGGTGGGCGGCTTTGACCAAATCTTCCGCAGGTAGAATGAAGACGATTTCACCCCCCCCCCGCCCTTGCTTGCTTTTTTATCCAGCCTAGTGCTTAATTTGCTTTCTGCACAGTTTTGAGAGTTTTTGGCTGTCGTTTAATATGACTGAATTTTAGTGGCGAATTTTTCCTGTTTCTCTCCCTTTCTTTTTATTCAAATTCAATAGAAATTGACGGTGTCGTCCAATTTCCCTCCCCTTTTATCTTTTGCAGGGTGGCAGAGGTGGTGGACGTCCGGCTGGGCACCCCCGCGGCGGCCATCAAGGCCCGCGACGGTGTGGACAGCGTGGAAGTGGTCACCGCCGAGGGGGAGAGCCTCTGGTGCGATGCAGTCATCGTCACCGTCCCTCTGGGAGTGCTTAAAGCTCGAGCCCTCGCGTTTGACCCCCCGCTGCCCACCTGGAAGCAAGACGCCATCGACAGACTGGGATTTGGCAACCTCAACAAGGTGGTGCTGCAGTTTCCGCGCGTGTTTTGGGACGACAGCGTTGATTTTTTCGGCGTTGCAAAAGGCAGCACCACCGCGGATCGGGGGCGGTGTTTCATGTGGTGGAACTTCCACCGGTTCTGCGGCGCGCCCGTGCTGGCGGCGCTGGTGTCGGGCGAGGCGGCCACGGAGTGGCAGGAGCACGCTGAGGACGCTGAGCTACGGGACCATGCTGTGGCCGTGCTGCGTGCTGCGCACCCCGGGATCGAAGTGCCAGACCCGGTGGCGTGCGTGGTGTCGCGCTGGGCGTCTGAGCCCTTCTCCAGGGGGTCGTATTCCTACGTGGCAGTGGGAGCCACTGGTGACGAGTGAGTTCATTTCATTCATCTAATTATAGTGTAATTTGGGGGCGAATGGTTGCTATTGAATGCATCGTATGGGTGTCCATTACACGTTTCTACTATTTTTTTTGCTGATTTCCATTCCATATTCAAGCGTTTTGTGTGCTTTGCTAAAGAAAACCCCGATGAAACTTACTTTCTACTTCCTCTCCCCCACTCTATATAAGGTATGACCAGCTGGCCAAGCCAGTGGCGCGGCGGGTGCTGTTCGCCGGCGAGCACACCGCGCGTGACCACCCAGACACTGTGGGAGGGGCCATGCTGTCTGGTCTTCGCGAAGCCGCGCGGGCGCTGCAAATTATGGTGGCCGACAAGCGCGAGGGCGCGCTGCAGGCCACCGCGGTAGGGGCCGCGGTGGAGGAGCTCAAGCGCAAGCACGCAGCCGAGGATGGCCGCGAATCCGCACTGGGTCAGGGAAAAAAGCGCCACAAGGCGTCCGGGGGAAGGCGGGAGAGCGAGGAGGATGCGGGAGAGGGAGGAGAGGAGGAGGACGACGATGATATGGAGCGGCGGTTCGATGGTGTGATGGGGCGGGATGTGGAACGCATGCAAGAACAGCTGAGGGAGCGGCAATCCGCCCGAGCAGCGACTAAAGAGGTATGGCGCGCTCTGATGTCCGCAGAGACGGGACAGACGCTGCCGCTGCTGGAGCTGCTGCAGAGCAGCACCGACGTGCACTCTCGGCACACCGTGCTGGGCTGTCTGGCCTCGGCAGCGGCGCCCACTTTGGCTGCGGTCTGCAAAGATGCAGGCTGCCTGGACGCGCTGTGCGGGTGGGTGTCCGAAGCTGCCAGCGACGGGGTGCAGGTGGCGCTGCTGGACCAGGTGCTGCGCGTGCTGCGCTCCATGCCGCTGCAGGCAGCGCGCAAAGCGTCGATGGCGGAGCTCATCAAGCAGCGCTGCGCCACGCACAGCGACCCAGACGTGCGCAAGCTTGCCGCTCATCTGATTAAAGCCTGGGCGCCGGCGCCCGCTACCAACGGCAAGCCTGCCGACCGGAAATTCTCCCGCACTGCTGCAGCGCCCGCTGCCCCTGCTGCGCCTGCTGCGCCCCAGGTGATGGAGATCGACCCCGAGGCCAAGCGGGAGCTGGAGGAGGCCGAAGCGGAGGTGCGGCGGCTGCGGGAGGAGGCGGAACGGTTGGCGGCAGAGGCTGCAGTTGCGGAGGAACAGGCCAAGGCTTCTGCGCTCGCCACGGCCACGCCCGACACGGTAGCGGTGGGGCAGTCGTTTGAGGACTACCGGGAGAGTCTCCGTGGCTCCAAAAAGAAGCACAAGTCCAAGACGGAGCGCTCCAGCGAGAACAGCAACGGTGGCGGTGGTGGCGGTGGCGGCGGCGACGGCGACGGCGCGCCCTTTGATCTCAAATATAAAGTGGACGCGCTCACCACTTCCATCCTGAAGAAGCACTTCGACAAGCGCACCATCACTAAGGACCAGTACAAGCTGATTGTGGAGAAGGTGCGTACCAAAGTGATAGGCAAAATTGAGGCTGAGGGGGTTGAGGGCAGGGCCGCATACGACAGGCACAAGAAGGGCATCGTGCAGCTGACGGAGGAGTACGTGTACGTGTACATACAACTCGCCCATAAAGCGACGAGCAATATTTAGTCTTTCGTAGTGGTTTTTATGGATTGAAAATTGTGGTGGCGTGGCGGCAGTTCCTTTTTCCCTTCCATCTAGCTTTCACTTTTGAGCCCCGTGAAAAGATTTGCCATTCTGATATTATGTATTTTTGTTATAATAGCAGCACGGTGTCATACGTCAAGTGAAATTCGAAATTGCGATGCAGTAGAATGAGAGAAAAAAAGAGAAAAATAATCAAACAGTTGTTGTCGTCGGTCGGTCGGGTTATTTACTGAAAAAAGAAAGGGAGAAACACAAAAAGGCACACTATAAATACTAGCACACGCCGCAGCGCCTGCACCACTATGAAACTACCGCTACTTTAGCTGGACATGAAGAATTCCTCTCCATCCATCATAATCTTGTCCTGATCCTCAAGCTCTCGCAGCGTCGCCACCACGTCGGCACGGTTGGCAGTGATCCTACGTTCCCGCAACACCGCCACAATGCCGGTGATGGACGCCGCGCCGCTGTTGGCCTGCCCCAGTTCCATCACAACTGAGCGAATTGTGTCGCGAAGCACACCGCCGGGGGATGAAGGCCCAGCCTCGTCAGCGTCGCTGATAGCCTCCTCGTCTTCCTCCTCCTCGGCCTCCGCCTCCTCGTCCTCCTTCTCGCTGTCCTCTTCCATGGCAGCCGCGTCTTCCTCCGCCATGGCCGCGGCGGCAGCGGCGTCTTCGTCGCCGCCTTCTTCGTCATCGTCATCGTCGTCGGAGCCGGAAGCCGCGCCGCCCCCAGAGCCGCGAGGGCGCTTGGTGCGGCCGTCCTCCCGCCGCACCACCGCCTTGCGCACCTCCTGGGCCGAGGGATCGCTCTTGAGGATGAGGTCCATCAGTGCCTGAACTTCTTCGACGTCCCCAATTTCCACGTAGGGGCTGAGGCGCACCTTGGCGTGGGCGCACGCCAGACGGATGACCGTCTCCAGGGTACGCACGGTCACGGGCAGCGCCTTAACCTCGGCAGAGTTGCGCAGCTCAGCATAGTACTCGGCAATCTTCTCGGTGGCCTCCGAGGTGAGCTCGGGAGCGGCGAAGCGCTGCTTCGCGAAAGCGATGTATTTCTTCAGGAACGGGAGGGAGAGGGGGTCCTTTTGACCCCGGCGGCGGGGCCCATACAGCCGTACATCGTACTTCACTCGCATCTCAGTCGCGGAGTGCGCGTGCTTGGCGTCCTCCTCCAGCGAGTCCAGCAGCGAGTCGTCCATCGCGGTCTTGCCGTCGTCCCCGGGCGCGCGGTAGCGGTGCTGCCCCAGCACGTGCTCAGCGATTTCCCGATCCCTGGCAGCGTCGTTGTTATCCAGCACCACAAACAGCAGATCAAAACGCGACAGCAGGGAGTCGGGGAGCCCAATGTTGCGGGTGATGGAGATGGTGCGGTCGTAGTGCCCGTAGATGGGGTTCGCAGCCGCCACCACGGAGCACCGTGCGTTGAGCTGCGTTAGGATGCCAGCCTTGGCGATAGTCACGGTCTGCTGCTCCATCACTTCGTGGATGGCCGTGCGATCCGCGTCGTTCATCTTGTCGAACTCATCGATGCACACCACCCCTCGGTCAGCCAGCACCATGGCTCCGGCCTCCAGGCGGCGCTCTCCGGTTTCTTGGTCGGTGACCACCGCAGCGGTAAGACCCACGCCTGAGGAGCCGCGCCCCGTGGTGGACACGCACAGCGGCGCCAGACCCATCACCGCCCGCAGCAGCTGCGACTTTGCCACGCCCGGGTCTCCCACCATCAGGCAGTTGATGTCGCCACGAATGTGGGTGCCGTTGGGCAGCGTGCGCTCGCGCCCGCCCGCCAGCAGCAGCAACAGCGCCTTCTTGATCCAGGTGTAGCCGTAGATGGAGGGCGCGAGGCTGCTTCCCAGCTGCTCCATGAGGTCGCTCTCAGACGCCAGCGCTGTGATGTTGTCGTAGTCGCTCTCAGTGAACGTGGGGCCCGTGGCGTCGGCAGTCAGGTGGCGCACCCCCGTGGCCACCATCGAGGCGTGGAAGACGCCCGAAATGGAGCCTTTGGCGTTGGGCGGGCGGGGTTTGTAGATGCCGACCACTGCCACGCGATCCCCCGGCTTGGCGGCGTCCCGCAGGTCCCCCTCCAGGATGACCTCGACGGAGCGCGGGAGCTGACCCGGGGGCGCGGTTTCTGGGAGCTCCTGGATGGTGAGCGTCTGATGGTCGACGTATGAGGAGTAGCCAAACTGGGTGACGAGGAGGTTGCCGTTATCGTCGCGGGTGGGGTAGACGGTGGTGGTGGGGGTGCCACGGTTGGAGGTGAAGTCGCGGTACACGCGCTGGGAGTGCTGCCCCGTGGCGGGGCAGTAGTGGGCTGACTTGGCGATCTTGGGGCGGACCAGAGTGCAGCGGGTGACGATGCCGCGCAGCTCCACGAGCTGGCCCAGGAAGGAGGAGCAGAGCTGGCGGGGGGAGACGCGCTGGGCGCCGAACTCGCCCACGAAGGTGATGTGGAAGGTCTGGTGGGCGTCCAGCGTCTGAGGAGAGAAAAAAGGGGAAGTGGGTGACACAACAGAAAAGAGGCGGGGTTTCGTTGATTTGAGGTGGCTGGAGATGAAGAGGGGGTTGTAAAGATTTGAAATAAGGCGAAATTGACCCACCTTTCCAGCGTTGCGAGCCACATCCTCCAGCGCATCTTCAAACGCGGGCAAGGCGTCAACGGGGCTGTTGAGGGCGCGGCGGTGCAGGTCCTCGCTGTAGTCGGACAGATCTGCAACATGGTGTGAATGGTGAGCACTTGAGGAGGGCAAAACAGCAGCGATTGATTGAACATTTTCGGCTTTTTTTCTCACCCTGCAGGTCCACCTCCAGGCGCACGCGCTTGGTGGCAGGGTAGTCCTTCAGCAGCTCTTGAATCCGCTCCGCGTAGCTCCCCTGGTTTGTCTCGCTTGCAAAGTCATGGTCGAGAAAACTTTTGAAATCACGCTGCAGTTCGCCGTGCAGCTCGCCGAGTTCCTCCATCGCAGCAGCAAATGGCGATGGTGGTTTCCAAGTGGTTTTAAAATGTTTATGTGCAACGAGCTGGCGAAACTGGATGAAAACGGTGAAATTTTCAAAAAATAAATTTCAAAATAATTTTCTTTTTGCTCCACACGCCGTTTGGCCTGCTGGAGGCCATTTAAAGGGGATAGACATCCATTTTTTGGATGGCGACACTCCAAATGATTGAAACCGACTCGTCCACCGAAAATTCTGCGTGCCTTTTTCACAAACCTACTTAATTGCGACGAAAAGATGACTTTCGAGGTCTTTCGCAGCCTGTGGAAGTCCAGGCAGCCCCCGCCCGCCGACGTGCCGGACTGCAAGGTGTGCAAGGCGTGCCCAGTCGCGAAACCCGGCACTGTGAAGCCTCATTTTGCTCACTGCTTGGTCCGGCTGCCCCGCCCTGCCGATGCTCCCCCCAACCAGCCAGCACACGTCTGGTGGCCCGAGAGCGTGGATGAGTGAGTAATGCACAACATACTCACATCATTTGGGTTTTCAAACTATTTCATGTATTTAATGAATAAATTTATTTGTTGCTTCTTTCGCCCCCGTCCTGCAGTCACCCGGCCATCCAGACCGTAAACGGGGCCATTTCCGCAGCCAAAGACCGCCTCCCTGGCGCAGTGAAAGTAACAGCCTTTGACTACTATCAGCCCTCTGTCGACAGCAGCAGCAGCCAAAGTGAAGAAAGTTTCGACGTCCTGCTTGTTCCGGCTGGAATTATCCTGAAAGATGTGCCCCTGGAGAGCCTGGGCGCTGCTGTGGTGGGAGTGCTGGGAGGAGAAGACCCGAGCGACGCCTCTATTCAAATTAAGCAGCTGCAGGGGCTGGCATTCTTGGTGTGCTGCCATGCACGACGAGACGCGCGCTGCGGCTACTTGGGTCCCCTGCTGGTAAGAAAATTTACAATTTTTTGTTATATTATAGGGTTTTCTGTTTAAAACAAATCGCATTTGTGTTCAAAATCAGTTTTTTTTATTTTTAAATCTTGGTCATTCATTGTTGTTGTTTTCATTTTCAGGCGGAGAAGCTCTCTGGGCCGCTGGGGCAGCAGTGCTTCGTGTCCTCACACATTGGGGGCCACCAGTACGCTGGCAACGTGATCGTATACGGCAAAGGTCACCCCGCAGACGGAACGTGGTTTGGCGGCATCAGTGCTGAAAATGCAAAGACGTTGGTGGAAGCGCTGGCAGGGCTGCAGCCTGGCAGGGATGATCCCGCAGCGGACGCGCGGTTGAGCGGGTGGTGGAGGGGGCGCATTGGAATGTCCAAAGAGGAGCAGGCAGAGCACCATGCAAAGTGCAAGGAGAGTTTGGGAGACATCGAGGATGCTGCTTAGCGATTGTATGGAAAGCCCCCGTTATTATGATCGATAATAATAATAATATTTGATTGCTTTCTTTCTTCTTCCATATGCCATGAACTTGCTCTTTCCCTTCCACGATTTCCCAACCATTTCTATTTTGTTGTTTTCCTGTACTTCTCTTGCGCAACGCAAATTATTTTCTTTTGCTTACCAAGCTGGGCCATCTTCAGTGATGTTCTCTGGAGGCTGTCTTCATTTGGTAAATGATCTTTATTGCTCTTCGGATGATGGGCATTGCTGTGAACGAAGAACTTGCGCTGAGATCCACAGAACGTTTTGATGGTAACCTGCATGGTCAAGTGTGAAGGAGTCCGAAAGCTCCTTTTTTCTTTCTTTCTTTCTTTCTTAAAAAAGAAAGACGAAATAAGGCGCTGACACTTTGTTTGAGATGTTTTTGCCGAAAAACGTGGCCTCAGCTAAATTAGTTAATTTTATAAATATACAAAATGATGGCCACTACGAGCTCGCGGCCTCAGGCTGCGATTTCAATGAGCCTTCCTACGAAAAATGTCCGGATTCTTCCTTTCACTACTCGCACCGTACCACGCCCATTCAGCCACACCAGCCTGACCAACAACAGTGGGGCGATGTTCCTACCTCTTCTGCGTGGAAACAGCAGGAAATCTGCTGTGGTTGCCGCTGCCGCTTCGCCCGCCTCCACCGTTGAGGAAGTCCAGGAGGCCGTGGAATTGCTGAAAAAAGCCGCTGCGGACGGCAACGTAGCCCCTGTCTCCGTCTTCCAGGCGCTGCGCACCCTGGAGAAGGCGAAAATGTCGTCTGAGGAGTGGCCGGAGGTGCTGGGAGGCAGTGTTTCGCCGGGCAAGCGGTGGAGGCTGGTGTTTACTTCAGGCACCAAGCAGGTGCAGGAGGCGATGAAGGGAGTCGGTAAAGGTGGGTTTGGAAGAGAAAACCCCAAGAATTTCTAACGAAATTCGAATAATTTACACATTTTCGTTCCATTTGTTTTTCCTTCACGAAAATGCAGGTGGCGGGCAGTACTTTCCTCTGACGGCCGTTCAGCGGTGGGACAGTGCCACCGGAGAGATCGAAAACGGCATTTTCTTGGGCTACCTGGCGGCGCTCACCTTCTCTGGGCCCTATGCCTTCAAGGGAAAGAAGCTTCAGTTTGACTTCGATACGCTGAAGCTGAAGTTGGGGGGCGCCAAATTCAGCTTCAACCTGAAGAAAAAGATCGAGAACTACCAGCCAGGCCCCAAAGATCCTTTCTTCCTCTTTTTCTACGTTGATGAGGATATTGTGGCAGCGAGGGGGCGGGGAGGTGGCATTGCATTCTGGGCGCGGACCACGCCCAAATGGGAGCTGGAAAAGGGCGTGGCATGAGCGCAGAATGAATCAGTACGGTTGGATTTTCATTTTTTGCTGTTTTTTTTTCTTCTCTTGCACTTTTTCCATCTTTCTTTGTTTCAAATTTTGTGTATGAGGCGAGAGTTCCTTCTCATTTATAACCAAGTTCAATTTTTTTATCATCATCTATCAAGGGGGTGAGCATAAAACATAATCAAAAAAAAAACGCCAACCTCAAAAAAAAAAATCTTTCTTTTCAATTCTCTTACCGCCAAGCTACTGCATGGTCATGCCGCCGTCGATGGCAAACGTCTGCCCAGTGATGTACGCTGCAGCAGGGTCCAGGGTCAAAAACCTCACCAGCCCTGCAACCTCTTCCGGCTGACCGTACCGCCCCAGGGGAATGCTGCCCAAAATAGCCTCCTCGTACTTCTTATCGATCGCAGCGGTCATGTCGGACGCAATAAACCCGGGGGCAATCGAGTTGCAGGTGATGCCGCGGCCAGAGTACTCGCGAGCGACGGACTTTCCCATGGCGATGACGCCGCCCTTGGCAGCGGCGTAGTTGGCCTGGCCAGCATTGCCCACGAGCCCCACCACGGAGGCGATGTTGACAATGCGTCCCTTGCGCTTCTTGCCCATGATTTTGGTGGCCGCTTGGGTGGCGTAGAAAACTCCTGATAGGTTGACATCGATGACGTCTTGCCACTGCTCCGGCTTCATGCGCATCATGAGGGTGTCCCGGGTGATCCCGGCGTTGTTGACCAGCACGTCTACGGTGCCCCAGGTGTCCACCACGGTCTTGAACATGGCGTCGATCTCCTCGCGCTGTGTTGGGCAAAGGGAGGGAATTTTATTGGTATGTTGTGAGGTATTTAGAAATCATTGCGAGTACCAGGAGTTATAAAAGATAAAAGAAATATAATCGGAATGCAATAATTATAAATGGTTTTCAAACTATCATTAAAAGAATCATAAAAGCAAAAAGATGGCGATGCATAAAAAAATAAGAATGATCTAAATATTTCGAGAATTGCAGCGCGCTCACCTTGCCGCAGTTTGCGCCAACCACGATGGCCTCTCCGCCAAGCTCAGTGATGGCCTTGGCCACCTCCTCAGCAGCGCCGCTGGAGGCAGAGTAGTTGACCGCCACCTTGCAGCCGGCAGCGCCCAGAGCAAGGGCGATGGCGCGGCCGATACCGCGGGAGGCGCCGGTCACGATGGCTACGCCAGGCTCCACTGCACGTTTGGGTAAAAATTTGGGTTCGAATGGTTAATTATCGAGTTTATTGGGACGTGAGAAGGAGTACGAAGATGAAGGGAGGGGCAAAAACGCACGTTTGAGGCCGTGGGAAGCCTTGGCAGCCTCCTCGACGATGGCAGCGTTGATGGTGGGGTGGCTGCGGGTGGCGAAGGCTGCGGAGCGGCCCGCAGAGGCCGCCTGAAGGTGGCGGGCGACGGAGATGCAACGCTGCATCCTGAAGGCGCCTGCGACATTGTGGGGCCCATCGGGGGGTGGATCAGTTGTGATCTGTTAATGTTTGGTGCTTTAGGGGTGTGAAAACGTACCGAGAGTGCGAGCAGACCGGAGTTGCTGCTTCACAGTGGCGCTGCTGGCAGTGACGGATAAGGCCATAATGAGCTCGGTGGCAAGGTGGGAATGATCCTAGATTATATTGAAAATTGAAAGAGCGCAAATGTGCTGCGCTTGGGCAATTTACGATTGCGGAGAGTCCTGCCGGCAGCACAGCACGATTTCGCTTTTATCGTGTGAAACCTGTCGGAGTTAATGGGTTTTGGCGATTAATTCCGATATTGAACTTGATTTTGTAGGGCAAGGCAGCGCTTGTAGATGCTGGATTGCTGATCTGACACTCTCGATTTCATCAATCCCTCGCTTACTGGATGATCTCAAACGCTACGAGCGTGACAAGTTGAATAATATTCAAACCAGCCAATTGGAGAGATCATCAAACACAATATGGGAAACGCCTTCTCAAACTCGAATGCAATTCACGTCCAGACATCTAAGCCGTACTACTTTCCCGGCGAGGTGCTGGAGGGGGTGGTGGCCGTGAACGTTCTGCAGACCATCAACACCGACGGCATCGACCTGCAGGTGAGATAGAAGGTGTTTTGCAGTACATTTTTATTTTTTGAGGACGCCCCTCCCACAATCTAAATAAAAAGAACTGTTTTTTTGTGCAGGTGCTGGGATATGAGGACACTCACTTCACGACCAACGAGACCCGCACCAGCGACACCGACTCGGGCACCCGCTCCCACCACGGCCACTTTGATTTTTTGAGAGTGACCGCTCCACTGGGCCCACCTGGCGTGCTCAACCCAGGCCAGTACCAGTTCGGATTCAAGCTGCAGCTCCCAGGTAAAAATACATCTGTTCTGTTATATTTTTTTTCATTTTTTTTCACTTTAGAATCCACAACACAGTGGACCACATTTTTTGTTGCCTGCCTTTTTGCAACAATCGTCATTTTTTTTACTTACTCGGCTTCATTTCTCAGTGGTTTCGTAATTTATTATTAACGCAGATACCTGCCCGCCCAGCTTCCGACACTCCCACGGCGGTGACGGCGGAAAAGTCAAGTACAAAATGATTGCCAACGTCGCGAAAACCGGGTTCGACATCAAAACCGAGCAGGAGCTCATGATTTACGAGCGCCCCGTCCCTCCCGAAGCCACCCGCCCCGCAGGCAATTCTGCCAGCCAAAACGTAAACTGCTGCTGCTGCATCTCCAAGGGCTCCGCCTCGCTGCGCGTCACCCTCGAAAAGGACTGTTTCGCGCGTGGGGAGCCTGTCTCTATCGCAATAGAAGCCAGAAACAACACCACCTCCGATTTTGGAGTAATGGAGGTGTCGTTGAAGCGGCGAGTCACGGTACAAGCTAGCGACTTCGGGTACTACACAGACTCCTCCACGCAGTCCCCAGTTACGATCGACATACAAGGGTTGATGGCGGGGGAGGTGGCGGAAGGCGGGATGGCCCGAAGAGCCACCCTCGTGATGAGCCCCGACCTGCCGCCGTCGCTGACTGGCAAGCTCATTCAGTGCTATTACGTGATCAAAGTGAAGCTCGAGGGCGGGTTTGGAATGTCCGACGTGGAGACGCAGGTCCCGGTGCGGATTCTGGCGTCTGCGCCGGATGCAAACGCGAGAATCGACTCGCTGATGCAGGCGCCGCCGGCAGGTTGGGCTCCTTCAAATGTATACCCCACCATGGACCTCAGCCAGAACGGCGGGATGCTCCCGCCGCCCCCGCCCGTCGCCAGCGGCCCGCCTCCGCCGGCAGCAGGCAATTTTTATGCGCCACCACCGCCGCTGCAGCAACAAATGTTCCCCGTGGTGTGATGTCTTAATTTTTTCGTTAAATATTACTTGATGAAACATTCAAATTGTTTAACTGCTCTACCACAGTTCTTTAAAATATTGAAAAGCAAAGGAGCGGCACGAAAACGATGTTTTCCGAAGATGAGTAGCAATTGGAAGTGCGGTAGAGCGGCAGGCGATCGATGAATGATTCGCAACCGTCCCAACTACTTTCTTTTTCTGGTCGTCAGAAGGGCCCACTTTCACTCCAGATGGCCGTTTTGCGATGCCGCTATTGCCACAATCGAGTTGGGCACCGCAAAGAGACATAATTGAGCGGGGGGCGGTGGAGGGCTCGATGAGAGATCGAGGCTTGGTTTCACGGGTGCAGCCTCGGGGCCGTACACCTGTGCGCATTGGGGCTCTACGAATTCACAATTTGCATTGAGACCGGCGGCAGGAGCTGCAGCGCGACCTCCAGCGACTCGATCGGTTTGCACATGGCAGCAATCTCCACTCGCGAGCTGCACCGCACGCCGCTGGTGGCGACGTTTCGTTAATGAGTGAGAGCGGGGCAAAAGGGTGGCCCCGAGAGAGGAGCGAAAAGGCAGCAAAAGTGCGCCGGTGGTAGGGCCTTCAATGCCGTCGTTGAAACAAAGCTGCAGGATGTAGAGATATTAGCAATCGCAGTGGCACCAGTGGTACAAAAGAGCCCTCCACGTAGCCATATAGATAGAAGAAGGGCTTTTGAAGGCCAACTATGACACGTCAGCATGAAAAGTCGGCGCCACGCTTTGAGAAGGATGGCAAGGGGTGCAATGCCCCGGCGGCATCGGGGAAGGTGCAGCAAGCTGTGTGGAGGTCGTCAGCGTGTGATCACCTGCCGCGTCATTCCACCCCTTTTTGCTGCGAAGCTGGTGCCTGTGGAAATTGAAGTGAAGCGAGAGGGGGAAAAAACCCAGCAATATAAAGTGCTGGAGGCAGGGGCATTGTCCAGAGAGGACTGGATACTTGATTGATGAATTTCAAGATATATATTAGGCATTAATGCGTTGTTCGACGCACCAAATTGGGGACCTGCTTCCACCGACGTTGGGGGTGTTTGGAGGTTTTGGAGGTTTTAGTTTTTGTGAGATGCCCACCGCAGAATGGTTGCCTGTCTGCTGAGGGCTCTCTTGTCTCTGGAGAGAGTTCCCATCGGCAGCGGCGTCTTGCACAGTCGGAAGGTTGCTGCTCGCATTCAAGGCCAGCACTTAACTTGGGAAGGAATTTGTATTCATGCCAAGGTTCCATCATTTGATGTGGAGCTTCGGGAAATCAGCCCCTTGTGTTCATAAAGTGTCCATTAGTAATATTGTTTACTAGATAAAAGCTTAAGCAGCCAAGAAAATCACTTGTAAAGGTTGCATGCACCGCTTTTCCAGCTTTTCGGCCTGTCTGTTGTCGATACTTTGGTTATATTGTTTATAATTGTTTAAGAAAATATTTGCTGGAATCAGAAGGAAAAAGGGCACGCAGGGCCATCAACGCGGTTCCCCTTGCCACCCCTTTTCAGACAAGAGTATATTTTTCTTGGTCAAAATGCAGCTTCGCCGTAGGCAGCAGGAGCCTGTTCCTGAGGCAGTGCACCAATCTTCTGACGACGAGAACGATGGTCTCCCCCGCGGCACTTCTCCTGACGACACCTCAGCCAGCGAAAGTGATTCTGACGAGAGCTCTGGAGAGGAATGGGACGCTTTCTGCAGCCGCCGAGCGCCTACAAAAAGGAAGCCTGCGCGGCGCAGGGGTCCCTTCCGCCCCGAAATCATCGAGCTGGTCATTAGCCAGCTTGGCTGCAAAGACGTTTTCGACCGCGGCAGTCTCAAAGCCTTGCGCCTCACCTGCCAGACATTCAAGGAAGTAGTGGACGGCGCCGGGCCGTTCGCCGTTACCTTGACCAAGAAAAAGCACCTGCAGCAGCTGCTGGAGTCTCCCGATGTGGTGGAAAGAATGGCGTCACTTAAAATGCCAATAAAATGGAGCTTGGAGCCCAGCGACGCCACCAGACTGCTCCTGCTCAGCCCCAAGCGCCTCAATAATATTTACATAGCGCACGCTGGCATTTCTTTCGACATCTTGGCTTTTCAAAACCTGCCTGCGCTCACCTCGCTTGAGCTGCAAAAAGTGTCAAAGCACAGCAAAGCGTTGACGCTCCTGGGACGAGAACACGCGTTGCCGATGCTGCGGGAGCTGTCACTGTCGTGCAATACAAGGGTCGAGGCGCAGGAACTGGGCGCCACGCTCGCACGCTTCTCACGACTTGAAAAACTTTAGCTGCAAGGGGTAAAAATTCGAGGAAATGTTGGTGGGAGCGACATCTTCTCCGCCGAGTCCTTTTCAGAGCTGGGGTACCTGCGCTTTAGCAACGCGCCCGGCTTTTCTTACTTGGGCATTCTGGACACCGCTGCACTGCCTGCGCTGCGCAGCCTGGATCTGGACTTTGCATCGACCTGGAGAGACGGCAACGTGACCGCCTGGGACCCGGTTGTGAGCTCCCTTGCCGCTGCGCCCTGGCTGTCGCAGCTTGAAGACCTGCGGCTTCAAAATTCGGCTTACACTAACATAGTCTTAACAATTGCCCCGCTCTTGGGTGCAATCAGCGGTTCTGCGCTGACCAAGCTGTGTCTGGCAAGCTGGAGCAATGACTTGGAGCTCTTTCAGAACCTCAATTGCCCTGCACTGCGGTTTTTAGAGATCCAGGTTGCGTGGGGCGCCACGCTATCTTCAACGACCTTCCGCAACATTGCGAGTGCTTCACTGCCTGCGCTCACCACCCTCGCCGTAATCGGACTTAAGAAGCCTCAGCTGCTATCCTGGGATCCCCAGCCTAATTGGGAAACTCTGGAGGGGATGGCTGCGGTGCACTTTCCCAACCTACGGAAGCTCGCAATCACGGACGTCAAGGTGCAAGCCGCCGTGGTGTCCAGCCTGGTGATTCACCTGCTGCCGTCGCTAGAAGAGTTCTCACTCGCGAGCCAAGTCTTCAACTGCGGCGTTACTGCCCAAAATTTTGTTGCAGCGCTTGAAGCAGGAGCGCCCGCGGGGGATGCCACGTTTCCTTTGCTCGGCAAATTGGAATTTGGCCATGGGTTTGCGCTCAAAGATTTCATCCCAGCAGCCCCCTACTTTCCGAGCCTCTGCCACCTTACCGTCGGGCAGTTTTCTATATCGTTGTACTCTTCCCAGGAAGAGATGGAGTCTTTTGTGACTGAAGTTGCGGGTGTGGAGCCGTTCCCCAAGCTCAAAACATTGTGCATGGTCCTCTCCAATCGATATTACGGCCACATGCACATTCCAGGAGCAGCCCTCCTAACGCGAGTGTGCCCGGAAGCCGAGATAGTAGTCAACGACCGATAGATTTCAGATTTAAAATTAAATATTACCACTCTATAAAGGGCGCATTGGCGTAGTAAAAGGTTTACCCTTTTCAAAATACTTTTTTTTTCTAGTAGAGTAAACATTTCTATTTTGTTTTGTTCTTTCCTGGAAGTTTGGAGGTTTTACATATGGTTGTAACGTCTACTACCAAGGTTGGTGCAAGCCGACGTGCAGTGGAGACTGGATAGGAAAATAAATTGTCCAGCTTCCTTGAGTAGCCAACATGCCCTTGCATAACTGTGTAAAGTTTCCTTGCCCCCACGACTTACTTTGAGAATGCACATCGGGCGCCAGGTCAATCAAAGGTGACGTACATACATTACTTTATTATCCTCGGTGCTTATTGGGCATATGAAAAATTACAGGGATAAGCATGGTCTCAATTTTAAGCTGCGCTGCAAGAAGCTCTCAATAGAGCTAAGCATGTACATGTAACAGGCATCGGTCCGCCAAAAACTACTATTCTCTCCCGGAGTCCGAAAATGGATTTTTGGACACCCGGTCAGCGGTGCTCAGGTTCCTCCTTCACCTCTCTGCTGGTTTTCCATCCTTGGGTCTGAATATGCGCCTGTGATCTGCTCAGCACCACGTACTGCGAAACATTCCCAGCCCTCTGATCTCTTTTGCAGAGCCAGCAAATCTCCGAACTTAGCACTTTTTATTATTATTATTATTAACGTTGCAGGCTCCATGAGGCGGGTGCTCGGGTGCCCACACCTAGTGCGTGCCTGCTCGTGTCTTTGATAATATGACGATTGATAGCTGTGTAATTAAAGAATCATAGCGAATGGGGAAGAAGCGAGCGGCGGCAAAGGTGCAGGTGGCAGCTACAAAATATGTCCGTTCAGAATCCTTCAATTCTACCAGAACACGGCACCATTGAAAGACACGTGTTTAGTGGAAGCGCAGATTTACGCTGAAAACTAGAGATGCTGAACAAGTGTTGCGATCTCCACACTCCAACACTTGGAATTATTTCCAACGGGATTTAACACCGGCGTTGGCAATCGTTCGGGACAACACTGGCGTTGGATTGCATGTGCGAAAAAAGCTCGTATTCAGCGTCAGTGTCGGCGACAGCTGGAACGACGTTCCTAAACCCAGGTGTCCTTGGAAGTCGAAAGAATTTATTTTCGCTTTGCAAACAGCATCATTTTTAAATTTGACTTTTAATAATAAAAACTGTATCGCAATATAAGTATCACGTGCAGCCCAAGCCTCAATTTACTATAACTTCGATTATTTTTTTGATCACATCAATTTTGCTGCACAAGTCATGTCAAACTTTAGGTAATCAAACAAGAAACCCGGTCCGATCGTTTCGGGCACGATGGCCTCCCAGCAGCAGCCCTTCGCCAGCCTCCGCCTCATCCAGCTCGACCACTTGCTGGCCCACGCCGCAGAGGCTGCTTTCATGGACCTGCGTGCCGTCTGCGCTGGGCTAGCTGACCAATCCGATGCCGAAAAGTACGCTGCAACACCCCCCCGTAATTTTCCCTCGTCCCCTCCCTCTAACTTCATCTTTGATTCTCAATTTTCTGCCATCGCCTTTGTTTTGCAGAAAACGGGCGCTGCTGCGGCACCTGAGCGCCACCAAGCAGCGCCTGCAGAGGCTACACGTGCTGCTGCAGTGGTGCCACAAGTCTCCCGCGGTTGCGGAGTGCAAACGCGTGCTTGAGGTGTCTTCAACCCACGCCAATGCTTTCAGAGATGCTGCCGACCAGTTGGCGTACCTGCACGGCGAGCTGGTGCACTCCAAAGTGCCGCCGTACGACGTGCCCACCGCTCTACACGTGCTGCGCACCGGCAGCTTCTCTGGCCTCCCCACAATCATAGAAGACGAGCTAAAAACGATGGCAGGAGCGGCGGCGGCGGCGAAGCAATCTGCTGCTACGGGCGGGGTGTCTAAGGAGCAGGCCGCGGCGCTGAAGCGCATTGATTTCCTTATTCGGTGCAAGCTGATGGAGGAGGGCGTTCCTGAGGGTCTGGAGGTGGTTTCAATTGGGCGAGGCGAGGCTGCGGTTGCCGGTACGTCAATGCAGTACACAGCGAGATTGTCCCTGGTGCCAGCCCCCTCGGATGAGGTCACGGTCGCCAAATGGAATCCCCCAGACAGCGACAACAACGGTGGTGCTGGCGGAGCAGCTGGGGCAGTGCACAAAGGAGGGGAGGGGGACTTGGAGGTGACGAAGAGGGGGTCTCAGGAAGCAGCGACAGGCGACGCGATGGATGTAGATGGCACCAGGAAGGCTAAAGAAACAGCCGCTGGGGGTATGAGCGAGGCTGGAAGCTGGCGGTGGCGGCTGCTCTCTTACGAGGTCAGTTTTAATTATGCTGTTTCCTCGCTTATTTCCCCCTCTATGTACATTTCTCATTTCGCATAAATTAATCCAGCAATTCCACACCCTCTTCCTCATCTCATTTACCCCTCTCCTGCTCCTTTTATTTGCCAGGTGTTGCCACGCCAGCCAGAGGCAGTGCTCCCCCCTGCCATGGTGCCCTGGCTGCAGCAAAACCTGGAAGACCGCATGTGGGGCTCAGCCGACATCCAGCGCCTCACAGCGCTGGGCAAAGCCAGTCTGGTGAAGGTGCCGCCGCCGCCGTTGACCAAGAGACAGCAGGAGCAGAGGCGACGTGAGCTAGATGATGCAGGAAGGGGGCTGGGGGGGAGGGCTGGTGGCGGCTCAGAGGCGGCAGGAGCGGCGTCGGGGTCGCTTTACACCGCTGCAGCGGGACCCTCCATGTCTGAACAGAGAGGTAAATTCATAATAATAGTAGTAATATATTTTTCCCGCCAAGGACGAATTCTTTATTATTAATAATATTTTATTTTTGTGCGAATATTGCTTTTTATGAAATAAGAAACTCAATAACGTTCTTTTTTTAAATATTATTTGCTATCAATCTCCTAAGACATTATTAATATTATTAATTTACTTTGTTTGCTTGCAGCGGCACCGAGCGACAGCCGAGCCACTGGCACAGCGCCCTCGATCGCTGGAGGAGACGCTGCCGCCATCCCGGAGTGGGCGCAGTCGCCACTTCATGCTTTGCATGCTGTGCTGCAGCACACCAGCGCGAAGCTGGCTGTGGGCTGCGTTGTGATGGAACAGGCAAAGGCGATGGAGACAAAAGGACCCTGGGCGGGGCACATCAAGCTGCGGAAGCTTCCTCACGGCACCGGGGTGGCCATTGACGCCTGGTCGCAGGTGCCGCTGCTGGAAGAAGAGCAGCTGAACCCCTCGGAAGGAGGAGTGGAAGAAAAAATATCAGCGGGGCATAGTGGGGTGCTGCCGCTGGAGAAACGGAAGGAGGGGGTGATGGGGGGCAGTCTGGCGGTTGAGGTGTCGCCAGAGGGCGTAGTGGAGTGTCGCTGCACGCCGCAAGCGAAGGACCCTGCGACGGGTGCAGGGGAGTGGGAGCTGCCGGTGTGGGGCGGTTCAAACGGCGAGTTGACAGCTGAAGGGCTGCTGCGGGGCGCCACCGCGCGGTGGGCGGCGCTGCAGTTGGCGGGGGTGGCTCGCGTCATCCAAACGCAGCACGCGCAGCAGCTCAATGATGCTATTGGTACCGGTTGGGCGGTACGACTTGTGGACGCAGCAGGCGGGTCACAGGTTGAAAGTTCGGTGGTGCCCGCGCTGGAGTGCACCTCCGCGGGGGGGGAGGCGCTGCTGCTGCTGCAGCTGGGGGCCAGGGACGGCCGGCCGGCGCTGCTGAAAGGCGCTGCCTTGGCTGAGGATGCTGACGTGGCAAAAGACGTGAATGACGTCATTCGGCGCGCGCAAATCGTGATGTCGACGCGCGCACAAGAGGCAATGACTCTCACGCTCCCTGTGGGGGTCTCCAGGGCGGCGGCATGGGTGGCAGCGGTGGCGGCCGCTACTGCAGATGCCTGGCACCAGCTGGCTGCGGCGCGGCGCAAAGCGGACGTCGCAGCGGCGGCGTTGCCCCACGGCTTCCAGCGCGCGGCTTTCCCGCGCTTCTTGCGAGCCGAATCCACCTCTGAGCAGCTCGGCCAGTTTTCGCCGGAAACGACGCTCGTGCTGCGCTCCACGCGGCGGTTCCCCCCGCCCAACCTCGCGGCGCTGGAGGAGAGCGTGCCTGTGGGGCGCAGGGGCAGTTTGGCGTGCCTGCTGCTAGCCAACGTAGGCAATGCCCCTGCTTCCGATATTGCCGGCACCACTGCTCTTCTCTCTACCAAACTGATGCTCGCTGTGTGCTGGTCCACGCCGAGGGGGCTGCCCACCTCATTGCATGCCCTGCTCCCCGTCCCAGCAGCAGTCGCAGCGGCGGGGGACGGCGGAAAGAAGCGCGGAGCGGCACCAAAACGCAAGCGGGGCAGGGACGACGCAGGGGAAGAGGAAAAAGGGCTGGCTAATGGTCACACTAGTAGCGCGGGAGGAGAGGTGAACTGGCAGGGGCTGCGAGGGTGGTGCGCCCGCACGGCTGCAGGGCAGCAGCTGACGGCGCAGCTGCAGGCGGCGGAACTGCTGCCAGCAGTTGAGGAAGGCGCCAAAGAAGGGTCCTTGAGTGGGGTGGGGGCGGCAGCAGCAGCGTTGGTTCGCGTGGAGCTACCCAATAAGTGGCTGAGCGACGGCAGCAGCAGTGGTGCTTTTGATGAAGAGCAGGTGGTGTTTACTCTGAAAGAGGCAGCGGCAGAAGAGGAAGATGCCAGCGGAGCGTTTACAGCGGAGTTTAGAGGCGGGGTGTTTGAGAAGAAGCTGGCGACGAGCGTTGCAGTGGAGCGTGGTGGTCCAGGCGCTGCTTTGCAGCTGTCTTTCTCAGCAGGCAAGTCGGAGCATTTTTTTTATTTTTTTACTTTCTCTGTGTGTAACATGAAATTCAGATTTTTATTCCGCTTTCTTCCCTTGCCTGCAGGTGATAGCCCTGCTGAGGTCGTGGCTCGCGCAGCAGGCATGGCGGAGACCGCACGGGCGGCCACACGGCTGGCTGCCGCCCTGCAGCAGCAGCAGCAGCATTCTGACGCCGGCGAAGGCTCCGTTGCCTTCAAATCTGCCTCTTTTGAAGGAATTCGCCTGGAGGTGAGCTCCACGGCATCGTCAGAGGTCCCTTCTCTATCCATTTTGGTCAAGTGGGCGTGCCAGAGCGTGGCGCTGCCGCCGTCGCCCCCAGATGCAGCGGAATATCAACCAGTCTCTGCGGTTGGCAGAATTAAGCCATTGACGCTGGAAGAAGCTATCCCAAGGTCTATGCCAGCCAAGATTTGCCAGCTGCGATGCCAGATAACCTCAAATCCGCCCCTGCCGCCCTCTTTTGCCGCTGTTTTGGAATCGCAGCTGCAGTGCCATGACGAAGCGGCATTTTTGGCCAGCCTCAGCGGCGTGGCGCTGCCTGCAGCTGCCCTGCAGGCCGCAGCGCTGGATTCCTCCGCCCAGCAGGCTGCTGGTTTGATCCCGGGGGCTTTGGTGGTGGAAGGTATTGGATTTGAAGTTTCCTCTTCCGCTGCCGGGGGCACGTCAGGGCGGTGCAGACTGCTGGTGCGGCAGTTGGGGCGGGCAGGACAGCTGGCGGCGCAGTTTTCAGGCGAGGGAAACGCGACGCTGCTGCTGCGACAGCTGCCGCCTGGAGGAACTGAAGATTGGCTGAAAGCGGCGTTGGCAGAGGTGGCCAACGCTGCTGGCCTGGCTGTAAGGGAGGTGGCAGGGGAGCATGGGTTTCACTTGGCTGTGGAGGTGGGTGCGAAGAGCCTGGAAGAAGTGGTGACAGCGTTTCTGAGAGGAGTGGCGCGACAGGAGTGATTTTTTTTTTGATTTTTTTTTCTCTCGAAAAATAATTAGTTGAACCAGCGGGTTTGGTTTTAGTAATATTCCACAACTTGAAAGAGTTGGGATCTTTAAAATCAAACAAATTTGAGAAATAACAGGAGTTAATTATAAAAAGTTCACTAGCTCTCCCCCTTGAACAACAGAGCTCTCTGCATCAACACCCATTTCAGTGCGCTGCTATAACTCTTATAATGAGACCCTACTTCGAGAGAGGAAGACAGACAGGGAGAGGGTCCTCCAGCACAGGCCTAATTTGTATTGTTTCACCACCGCTGGAGCCGCCCACAGCCGCGATCAGCTCCACCGCAGGGGCACTTGTAGCTTTTTCTTTCCCCTTCTTTTTTTTCACGAGTTCTCCTGCCTTGGGCTCCAGCTGCTTTCGCATTTTCCACCACACCGGATGCCCCAGAAAGCGCTGAAAAATGAGGGACGATAAGCAAGAATACAGCCTGTCGTTGGTGCGATGCACCACGGTGTAGCCCTCCCGGGCGTAAAGCCCTGTGGCTGACGAGTTGTCGGCGGCCACCCACAGCGTGAGCAGGGTGCCGTTGGCGGCCGTGGCTTCAGGCTCCCGACGAGCCAAAATCTCCACTGCGGTGTTTTCCGCCCAGCGCATCAGCGCCGAACCAACTCCCTTTCCCCGCGCCTCCGGGCTCACCTGAAATGAAAACAATGAAGGAGAGACAGCCATATTTGAAACCATCAAAATTTCAAAAAAAAAAAAAATCCTACACAAACAACAATGCGAGTCTTACCGCTAGGAAGTCTATCAAGCACTCGTGGTTCTCTAGTGTTTCTTCCAGCACTTGGTCATAGCACATCGTCAAGAGTGTGGGCACGCAGCCAAATCTCTGAGTGACTTCCCAATAACTCAGCCCAGCCTCAGGCTCGTTCTCTACCGTCATCACAACCGCCCCAATGACGGCACCGTTGGTGTCGATGGCGATGCCGCAGAGCTCCCACACAGCTGGGTTGCGTAGGAGCTCATCTGTGTGAACATCTCGCCATTTTTTGTGGCTGATGCCCGTGGCTTCGGCCTCCTCGGGGAAGCACACGCCACAAAGCCGCACCTACATAGTATAAACAAATTCACAATACAATCTGACAGTTGATTTAATAAACAGAGAGAATAGACTCACCAAAGCCTCGACATCCTCCTCGCCGCGAACTTCCCGAATAATTAGACCCTCACCGGGCATAATAGAGGTAATTTGAGCCATTTTGGTATCAAATAGTTTTAATTTTCAGCGTAAAAGGCGACGATTCCTTGATTTTCGTGCCTCGGGAAAAAAAGTCAATGATGCGTCAAGAAGCGCGTGCTGCGTGCTATATTCCTAGGCCTTCATAGTAGCTGGCACCGTCTGCTCTACCCATCTGCTCTTTATGCACGAGGTGTGGCATGGTCGATTTTGTGTAAGGACACGCCCTTGGCCTTAAAATGATATATTTTCGTGTTTTTTTTTGTATTACACCTTGAAACCAAGTTCTGCTGATAAAAAGAATGGCGCAGCAGGTAGCAACCACGTGGGACAGATCTCTTTCAGGCTTTTCGATGCAGCAGAGAGTAGGAGGCATGGACACACAAGGTGGTTAAAATGTGGGGTGGGGGGCAGACGGTGAAAAAATGCACAATATTTGCTATATTATAATCAATTTTTATTTAGGGTTACTTAATTATTGAGGCCCAGTTTGACTTGGGACAGTATAGAAATAGGGACATAACGGCCCACAAACAAATATAATTTACTTATTGAGAAGCTGTCGGCAAGGCTGGACCACGATGGTTTCAAGGTTTCAAGGTTTTACAATGGTTTAACGTCTCCTACTGAGGTTCGCTCCTATAGAGATCCGCAAGGCGACGTGCCACAAACCCTGGCACAGTAAGGCAGAGCCCCCCCTCCTCCGTCGGTAATCCCAGTTAATAGGCTCTGGCCCCTGCCCCCGAGTCCCCGACGGCGCGACTGACATATAAAAACAGGCGCACAAGACAGGCACAGTTGCATGCAGAAATGCAAATCATGCAAGACGCTCCGGACGGCGGGATACGCGAACCGTCCGGTCAAGGTACAGCTCGGGCAAGCTGAGACGCCCCCGATGGAGAATACGAAAAGCAAAAGACAGGAAGTTATTATTTATTTCCAATAAAATAAAAGAGTTGTCCAGTGACTGAAAGAGGCAAGAGGAAAATAAAAACACGGAATGCGCACATGATTTGCAAAGAGTATAGTTATTGCTATAGCTTTTCAAAACGTTGCGAAAATGAAACATCGGATGAAGTGATGCAGCAAAGGAGGCATGCATGAAAAAAATGTGGGAATACAGAGGTCAACACGCACACTTGTGTGTACGTTGCTTGGTGCCACAAAATTTGGCTGCAAACCCCTATTGCTTGATGAGATCGTACTAATCACACAAGAATGGAAAATAATTACGCTCCAAACTCGAGTATAAAATGAAGAAATGAAGGTGGGGAGTAGAAGAGCATGGCGGGAATATGAGAAATAAGCAAGAAAAGAGTAGAATACTGTCAATAAGCAAACATTTTTCTTATCATAAAATATACGAAGTATAAATTTATTCCTAGTAACTTATTCAAAAGCAAACAAACCACCGTAATATTTTATTTCAGACAAAGAGTGTCGTTTGAGGGAAAGCGGGAAAACAGAAACAAAAAACTTAAAAATTTGGGAGGGATTTGTTTGTTTGTTAGCACCAGCATGAATCAGATGCTGATAGCGAGTCATCCCATGTAGGGACTCCCTAAGAGGGAAAAAAAAGGGCAAAATTTTTGACATAAAACAATGCGTTTGTAATTTATTTGGTAGTGCATAATATTGCTGTTATCTTGCGCAGACGTCAACGTGGGACGGATATCGTGAAGGCCAAGTGTCCTGCCAAAAAGAGGAAATCCTGCGAATACCAGAAAAAATAATTAATGTTACTCAACTGATGCAGAACTTTTCATTCAGAGGGGACCAATGCACGCCATGCCAGTTTCTCACCGGGTCAGCTGACAAGCGGGTCATTTCCTGAAGTACTGGCTCCGGGAGCTGGCCAGGCGTCGTTTTGAAGAGCATGGCGCAGACATCGCGGAGCACTCGCTGACGAGGCGCTGCCAGGGGGACGACCAAATTTTCAGGGCCAGTCGAAAATGCGGCGCCGCCAGGCGAAACCGCTGTCAGCTCTGCTGCTGCGGTGCACTTCTGCGCCAGCAATGGCTCTCCCGCCCTGCAGGTTTTGCGAAAGGAGAGGCCTTGCAGGCTGTCGACCTCGTCTTCAGACAGGTTCTCGTCTGCATGCTCGCTAAGGAAAGACGTCCCAGGGTCGATGGACATAGCAGACAGTTGAGGGGTTCCGAAGGAGGGAGGTCTCAGCATGTCAGCAGCCGCGCTCGTGGGAGTTTCTCGGGGCTGCGGTCCCAGCACGGTTTTCAGCTTGGACGCTGCCGTGCTGCCGTGCTGTTTTGCCCGTCGCCGCTGCCTTTTGAGCAGGCGAGGTACTAGTCGATTCTTGAAAATAAGCAGCTGCAATAGCCCACTTTGCCGGCTGGAGCACGTTATTTTGCACATTTCCAGGTGTCCTACACTGCGTTTCTCGAATGTCTGCAAAAAAGGGCATACTTCCAATTTTTTAATTGTAGTAAGAAAAAAATGGTGTATGGGAGACGAACTGTGTGTGTGTGTGTGTGTGTGTGTGTGTGCTCCCCCTCATTTGTTTCCTACCTTTTGCGTAGTGATATTGCGCGTTTCTCTGGCGCGAGACCCTTTTAGAAACTGCAGAAAAAAATATGACACTCGCCTAATTAAGCAGTAGCAACGGTAATTCTGGCGTCTTGCTAGAGCCTCATAGCCTATATATATATTTCTTATAAATCTAAATACTCTGGAACACAGCGCAGGCTTTGGTTTAATATCCGCATTTTTTTGCGCACTACGTCCAGGCTGCCGACAAGCCGACATGTGGGGTCCTAACGGTCCACTTTTTTTGCGTTTGATTTTTGGGCTTTGCGGCGACGGGTTTTACAATATTTCCTCGCCTTTTCATTAGAGAGAGGAGAGACGAGTGGTCATTCATTGTTCGCTCCCCCTTTTTGTCCCCTTTAAAAATTGTAGTACCTCAACAATTCATACTTTTTCTTCTTCATATGCCCAATATACTCCGAGGATAATTAAGCTCGTCCTATTTCTAAACAAAAATATGATTTAAGAGTCCCCAGGGGGAGGACGCCTGTAGTAGGTGCCTGTTCCTACTCAAAGGTTTCCCATTTTATTTTTTTTTCATATGAAAATTCTTTATGAAAAAAAAACCGTTTCTTTCGAGCCTTTCTTCATGCAGACCAACATCATCATCTGAGTGTGCATGCAAGTCTCTCGAATGTCTTAATTTCAGCGGGATTCCAGGATTTCCGGGAGCGCTCGACGGGAGAAATGACGCTCTGGGCTTGGCGCAGTCTATTTCTTATCCCTTGCACTCTCCTGCTTCAAATCTAGTCTCTAGTCTGTTTGTTTCTGTTAAAAAAAGGGGTGATTGAAGGTAAATTCTAAAAGAATTTCGGGGGCGCGAGTCGCAAAACGGAATTGTCCGAAGAAATAATTAATAAGTGGAGCAGAAAGAAAACATACAACGAAATAAGAGGCTTTTCCGAGGATTTTTGGCCGAGGATATGAAAGGCAGAAAGAGAAAGAAATGTGAATGCATTCAGTTGGAAAACTAATATAATATAAGAAAGAATGAATGAAAGAAGGGATGGAAGGAAGAAACAGGCTTTCCCTTTAAATCAGAGAGCACATGGTAGAATACTAGATGAAACATTCTGGGACAGAAATTCAAGGGAAAAGAAATACTATGAGAGAGAAGGGAAAAAAATGATGCTCATATTTTTTCATATGTATTATTGCTCATCGGATTGGCGCAGCCCCAAGACGCGCACCCCGCCGTCGGACATTGCTGCAGCCAGCAGCGGCCCGCACTGCGGCGCCGCACCGCTGGGCTGCCACGCCACGGCGCTGCAAAATACCGAAGAAGAAAAAAAGCTGCTCTTCTGCTGCTGCTGCTGCGCCTGCTGCGCCGTGGGCTGGAGGTTGTGCGCCACCATGGGCGTGTCCCAGGCCATGCTGTACGCGTAAACTTTCGAGGTTTCGCTGCCGCAAGCCACCAGGCGATCCTCAGGCCTCACCGCCAACCCCACGAAATTTTTCGAATTTGCGTGACCCCGGAAGCGTTTCACGGGCGCCATCGGCGTGTCATTAGTGCTGCTCACCGCTGCGGTAAGGTCCCACGCCGCTAGAGAAGCGTCAACAGCCGCCGTCACCAAGTTGCTTCGGTCCAAATATTTCACATAAGACGCTGGGCGGGAGTGCCCTCGCAGCGCCGCCACCGGCGCGCTGAGCTGCCGCAAATCGAAGACGTACGCACAAGCATCCGCGCACGCCACCGCCAGCGCGTTCTCATCAAACGGCGACAAGTGAACACCCGTCACGGGGGCGTTTAAATGCACCCTGGCCGCCAATTTCGCCAGCGCAGGGCCCTCCCACAGCGCCACCGAGCCGTCTTCTGACCCGGACGCTGCCAGGTGCGGGCGCAGGTGCGAGTGGGAGAGGCTCCACACCCGCCGCCCAGAATGCTCATCAGCTTCTGTTAATAAATGGCCCGAATCGAGGTCAAGCTGGCTCAACGTGCCGTCATAGTCGCCCACAGTGACGACCCCGGGGGCGTCGGGGTTCCAGGCGAGACTGGAGAGCTTTGAAGAGAGGCGATGGACGTGGAGGGGGTGGGAGAGGGTGCCAGAGGGAGAGGACGCGTCGGAAGAGGCGAAAAAGGACGACAAGGAGTAGACTCGGACCTGAGAAAAGAAAAACGTAGGAAATAAGGATTCTGTTGGCGAAAAAGGGCCTTTAATAACAAACATTGTATTGTGGGAGGAAGGCTAAAAGTAATTGGGGGCTTATACAGCAATGTTTTTGTACGTTTACCTGCTTGGACACGCCAGCAGTGGCCAGCAGCCACCCGTGCTCCTCAAACTCCATCCCACACACGATGTCAGCTGAGCTGCGCTGCGAGGACGCTGCTGCTGCCGCTGCCGCTTGGTGCGCGTTCGCAGGCATTTCCTGCCCGGTAAAGGCCGCCAGCTCAACGAAGCGCGAGGGCACGGGGTCGGGGCGCGCCAAAAATGAATCTTTCCACCCCCACGGCTGCCCTACTGTGGAGTTATTACTGACCACCAGCGTAGGAGAAGTAGCAGCATACAGCTGGGAGGAAGAAGAGGAAAACGGGTGCGAGTACGAAGAAAGGATGCGGTCCACAGCATGCGCCGCGTCCTGCGGCTCCAGAAGCGCGTGGTCCCAAATTGTTGTGGGGGTGGCGCTGTGGGAGGTGTTGGTCGCCGAGCCAGGCGAGGACGCGGAATTTGCGGCGCTTGGCTGGTCGGGGGTGCCGCCCATGCTGGCAAGCTCGTTCTCCGAGCGTTTGCGCCGCAGCCAGCATACGCTGTTGGCGCCATCGATGCCTCGCCGGCGGACGATGGTTTGGCAGTAGGTGCAGTTGGAGCTGTCGCAGCCGGAGGGGGCCGGCACTGTAAGGTGTTCGGACCAAGGGCCAGGGGGCAGCTGCGATGTCGGGGTGGGATTTAAAGGTCGAATGTGAGGTCCTGGTCGATCAAAGGAAATCGAGCCACATAAAAAATCCTCACCTCAGGTATTGGAACTTCTTGATCGTGGTTATCGCTGCACTGTGGTACAGCTTTTAGGTGTTTTGATGACACGGGTTCGGCACCATAATGGAAAAAGGCCGACCCACACATGTTAGTGTTCTCAATTTTAGTTGTCGTCAAGAACGAGGAAATGGGCTCGCTTTCAGAATTCAAAGCGCATGATCATCATGATCACATACATGTAATTAAATGAAATGATCTGGAATCTCTCCAACAAAAATAACTGGTCGTCGCACGTCCACTCGAATTTCTTTTTGCTTGAAAAATTCAAGTCATTGCGGCCGTTTCTGGCAGTTGAGGGCTTGCCAGACACTCAAACACTACTTAATTTTCGCTCACAGCCATGCTCGACGCTGCAGCACGCTCGGGGTAAAGGGTGGTTAGGTCCAACAATTAAAAAATTATAAAAAAAAATTGCTGTTTGAGAACCCTCAGCCTGTGCGAATGGACGCGCGCAAGGAGTACGCCGAGAAGTGGGTGGCAGAGACGGGGGCGCCGCCCACCGTCCCTTCCCTCCTTCTGTCCTCTCCCTCGGTAAACGCTGACGGCGGCGACGAGGACGCTGTCATCATGATCCACAGCATGGAAACGGACGGCAGCCAGCTCTTCAGCTGGCGTAAACTCATGTGGCACATTGGGTGAGTTTTGGGGCATTAATGCACAATTTTTGCCCCATTAACCAACCACCAGAATAAATCAGCAACGACAGTTCCTTCCTCCCTTTTTCAATACTCGATTTTCTTTCTGTTCGCCTCTCGGCTATTGTAGGCCTGGGTTCTTGATGTGTATTGCCTACATTGACCCAGGAAACCTCGAGGCAGACCTGCAGACAGGCTTTGACACTGGCTACTCGCTGCTGTGGTTGCTGCTGCTGGCCACAGCTATGGGCTACCTTTTGCAGTCGCTGTCCGCCAAGCTGGGCGTCGCCACGGGCCGGTAAGCTTGCTGAAAATCTCACATTTCCCCGAAATTCACAAAATTCATCTTCCTTTTTTGCTCAATAGTGCAATATAAATAACTAATGACTATACTCTCATTGTGTTATTTGTTGCAGGCACCTGGCGCAGCACTGCCGCGAGCGCTACCCCGGTCGCATTCGAATCGTGCTATGGCTCATGGCGGAGCTCGCCATCATCGGCAGCGACGTTCAAGAAGTCATCGGTGCCGCCATCGCCGCTTCCCTGCTCACACGAGGCGCCCTCCCGCTGTGGGGGGGCGTCATTTTCGCAGCCGTGTCCGCCTACACCTTCCTCTTCCTCGAAAAGCTGGGCGTTCGGTGGCTGGAGGCCTTCTTTCAGCTGCTGGTGGCCATAATGGCGATTACAATGGGGACGTTGTTTTTCGTGGCAGACGTGCCGTATGCGGAGGTTATTCGCGGGTTTGCGGTGCCCCGGCTCAGCGTTTCATCGCTGCCCACCGCTGCAGCGCTCATTGGCTCCATTCTCATGCCACACAATCTTTTTTTGCACTCAGCGTTAGTTCACAACCGGGCGATGCCTGCGGCCCTCCGCGCGTGCGGCCTGCGCGAGAGCCTGCGGTACTACAACATCGAGTCCGCGGCGGCTCTGGCCATCACCCTAGGCATCAATACCGCCGTCATCTCGGTTTTCTCAAAGGGCTTCCACGGCCGCCGCCACAAATCGGAAATCGGGCTGGAAAATGCGGGGCAGTACCTGGGCTCGCGCTTCGGGAAGCACACCGAGGTCATCTGGGCGGTGGGGCTGCTGGCGGCGGGACAAAGCAGTACAATGACGGGCACTTACGCGGGTCAATACGTGATGTCGGGGTATCTCAACCTTCAAATCGCGCCATTTAAAAGGGCGCTGGTCACGCGCGCTGTGGCGGTGGGGCCCACGCTGCTGGTGGCGCTGTACGCGCGCGCAGACAGCACCCGGATGGACGTTCTCAACCAGTGGATCAACATTCTTCAGGCGGCCACGCTGCCCTTTGCTGTGATCCCGCTGCTGGTGCTCACTTCTGACAGAGCGGTCATGGGCATCGGGTTCTCCAGTAACACGCGGGTCAAACGCACCGCCTGGGTGGTGGCAGCGGGCGTTATGGCGGTGAATGCCGGCGTTATTTGGCACACCGCCGCTGCCAGCTTGCAGTCTTCGGTGGCGGTGCAGGCGGCGTTCTGGGGGGTGGTGGCTGCGTACGGCGCGCTGCTGGCGTACCTGCTATCGGTTTCGTGGCCAAATTCCGCGGGAGGGCCGCTTTCGGGCGAGGAGGGAGAGGCGGGTGACATTGTGACGCCGCTGCTGCGTGCATTGCCCCGCCCACCAGCGATCCTCTCCCCCACAGGCAGCTCGCAGCCTATGTCGGCCAGGAGTCAGCTGTCGTCGCACGCTATCGACACAGCGGGTTCTGACGACGGCAGCGGAGGGATTGAGGCGCATGTCCTCGTGGCCTTGGCAGAAACTCCAGCCAGCGGTCCAGACTTTTAATTCATGACCTTTCTTCCGTGAAAAAAGAAAGCGGTTTTGTATGGAACTTTTGTAGCCCCCTTAACGCCAGTCTCCCTCTAGATATATATTATAAACTAATATTCCTTTTCCTTCGTAAGCTTTTTTGCTCCCCTCTCTTCTCTTTCTCTTTGATGATGTTTCAAATATATATAGTAGTTGACCAAGTGTACTGTTTTTGTATCGCAATATTTGTCTTTCTTTTTTAACATTTAGTGAAATATAGCCACAGGAAATTTCACACACGGCGAACCGACGCCTCAATTTATTCGAGGCAGGGCACAGAAGAAAAAACTTGCCGGCATGGACTGATGATAGCTTGAGCCCATTACTCGTCCGTTCCCGCATTTCACTAGTCAACATATGCTCGGGTTACAGCTACCAAGTTCCCCCACCCTGAACTGCTGAACTTATAGAACCAGGGGAGGGATTACGTGAGCCTTGCACCATACAGAATTTGCGGCCGCAACAGTCTTTATTCTTATTCATTTTATTTCCAGCAATCCACTGTATCAGCTTGCTGACCCCCCTTTAATTCATTCCCTCCACACACATCTCGATCAATAAAAATGACCGTCCTTCCCGTCAAGTGAGCCCCTTAACGTCTCATTATTTATAGTTCAGATGGAAAATCAATTGCGCTTGCTGCATCCGGCGTTAACCACTCAATCTCCTTCCAAAATATTTTTTTCCCTTCACAGCGGCGCCGCCGTCGCTGAGAACCCCCTGCTCACTCCCTACCAGGTGGGCCGCTTCAAGCTCAACCACCGCATCGTATACGCCCCTCTCACCAGGTAATTAAGCATGCTGAAATCTGCAAGAATCGACTGGACAGCTGCTCTCAACTCTGCCGATGTTTTGAGTTCTTTCAGGTGCCGCTCATTCGAGAGCGTGCCCCAAAAGCTGGCCATCGAGTACTACACCCAGCGCGCCACCGCTGGGGCGCTCATGATCAGCGAGGGAACCGTCATTGAAGAGAGGCAAGCAGTCGAAAATTATATTTTTAAAACGCAATAATTTTATTTATATTTTTTATTTTTTGAATGTTTTCTCATTCTTCGTTGCTATTTGACGACCTACTTTTTTTCTTTCGTCCTCGCGCGTATAGGGGATACGGCTACCCCTGCACCCCTGGTATTCACCTCCCAGAACAGATCGAGGCGTGGAAGCCCATCACCCAGGCCGTCAAGGACAAGGGCTCCGTCTTCTTCTGCCAGCTGTGGCACGTCGGCCGCGCCTCGCACCCCCATTATCAGCCCAACGGCGATCTCCCAATTTCCTCCTCCCCAATTGCGATCAGCGATGGCAACCAAGCGTTCAGCCTGAAGACCATGCAAATGGAGGACTACCCGGTGCCCAGGGCGCTGGAGACGGATGAAATCCCCGCCATTGCGCAGCTGTTTGCCACCGCCGCTCGCAACGCCATCGACGCTGGGTTTGATGGCGTGGAGGTCCATGGAGCCAACGGCTACATCATCGACGAATTCCTCAAGGTAGGTGTCCGGACGGGAAAGGAGGGGGAAACACTCGAAAAACTAGGGCGCCAGAGCTAGCGAGCTAATTAGCTTTTTAAGGCGCACATTAATTCATAGACAGTAGTTGGAAAATACAAGCAGCATCTCTTTGATCCTTATTTTGACCTTTAATTGTGTGTATGTGTGTGTGTGTGACAGGACGAGATCAACCACCGCACCGACCAGTACGGCGGCTCCATCGAGAACCGCTGCCGTTTCGCCCTCGAGGTGGTCAAGGCGGTCGTAGATGAGGTGGGTGCCGACCGAGTGGGCATCAGGCTGAGCCCCTTTGGCGGATTCCTCAATGCCACCGACACCCACCCCTACGCCCTCATCTGCTATCTCCTGGAGGAGCTCAACAAGTAAGCGAAAGAAAACCGCCACGTGTTTCATTTCATTCATTTGACATGAAAATATTTGATGCAATTTATCGTTTCCATTTTTGCTTTCTTGGTTTTGCTGGCAAGGGGTCTTGATCGGCCTTTTATTTTTTTGAATATATTTATTTCCCCTAATTTCCTCTCCCTGTTCGCAGATTTGGCATCGCGTACGTCCACCTCGTCGAGGGCCGTGCCGGCGGCAACTCCGACCTTGCCTACGACCCCGCCAAGACTCTGGTGCCCTTCCGCAAGGTCTTCCACGGCACCTTCATCGCCGCGGGCGGCTACCAGCGCGAGAACGCCATGGAAGCCGTCGAAACCGGGCACGCTGACCTCATCGGTACGCGAACTATTAATATTATTTCTTTCGACTGCCGCTCTTTATTTTTCTTGTTCTTTTCTAACTCGGTTTGCGATTTAAAAAAAAACAAAATAAGCACCTTTTAAACTTTCATTGTACCTCCCGCCCCTCTTTTTTTAGCTTTCGGACGAACCTATCTGGCGACCCCCGACTTCGTGAAGCGCATCGCGCTGGACGCCCCCATGAACAAGTACAATCGGGACACCTTCTATACGCAGGGCGCAGAGGGGTACACCGAGGGCTACCCCTTTTTGGAGGACACCGAGTGGGGGAAGGCCAACGCCGGCGCCCTCGCGAGCTTCAAGTTCTCTTGGGAGTGAATGAATTCATTTAGCAGTAGTGTTAACTGGTAGTATGGCTTAAGATGGTGTGATTCGTGTGAAATTCTTTAATGTGAATTTATTTTTGACGTTTTTTTACATTCCTCTTCTTTCTCCATGCTGTTGATGTTTTTAGTAGCCTTGATTATTGGTTGCGTGATGCAGACCCTGATTCTTTTGACCCCAGCCTGAGAGCTGACTGTCGGTATTTTTACATACCCCCACCCACCCACCCCCACAAAAAATCTCATTCTTTCTTCAACTCCCAATTTCTTTTTTAAAAGAGAGGAGAAAAAAATCTTTGAATATAAACTGTCAAATTATTCCGTGTCAGTCAAACGATTTCTGATAATTGGGTAAAAGTAAAACTAGACCGCCAATTAATTTTCTGTGAGCAGAAAATTCCGCTTCGGTTTACTGCTGCCGTCAGTCGTCAATGATAAGACGCTGGGCTCACACTGTCCGTCGTCATGAGGTAAAAATCAAATTCCAGGCGGCGGAGGCTGCTGTTGACGCTCAATGCCCTCCATTTTCATCTCTGACGGTCCAGGCGCTGCCAAAATTCGCTCCAGCTCAGCCAGCGCTTGGGGCGACGCCATGGGAACCGCCGCAGGCGCACCCTGAGCTGCTGCTGCGGCTAGATTCCCGTCCTGCTGCGTTGCCACTTCTGGTTTCATTTCACCCACTGCTGCTGCCGCTCCGTCAGCCTGCTGCTGCATCATCAGCATGGCCTCCGCCTGCTGCTGTTGTTGTTGTTGCTGCTGGTGCAGCAGCATGGCCTGCGCCATTTGCTGGGCCTGCTGCTCCTCGGCTGAACCAAGGGGCGGCACCAAAGCCATCGGCTGCTGCTGAGCCGCTGCTGCCGCCGCCATCGCGGCTGCCTGCTGCTGCTGCGCCATGGCCGCTTGCTGCGCGGCCAGCAGGTGCTGCGCGGCGGCGCCGCCTTGGCCCTCCATCAGCACCTGCTGCTGGAGGAGCTGCATCTGGTGCATCTGCTGCATCTGCTGTAACTGGTGCATCTGCGCCATTTGCTGCAGCTGCGCGGGGTTGAGCCCCAGCATGGCGGCCTGCGCCATGGCCGCCTGCTGCGCCTGCTGCGCCGCCAGCATCTGCGCCTGCTGTCCCCCGCCGCCCCCCGCCGCCAGCATCTGCGCCTGCTGTTGCAGCAGCAGCATGTGGTTCTGCAGCATCGCCCGCATCATGAGCTGCTGCTGCGCCTCCTGGTCGTTGCTCTGGCGCGCCGCCGCCGCCATCGCCGCTGCCTGCACCGCAGCCACCTTCTGCTGGCGCGCCGCCCGCGGCTTGGCCTTGGAACGCGACAATGGGGGCGGGGAGGGCGCGTCTTCCCTTTCCACCTCCTCCTTCACCTCCATAGGCTTCAGCACCAACTCATCTCCTGGCTCTAAATTCACCGCTCGGCCCTCGGGCAGCTTCAGCATGCTGCCCGCCATCAGCCGCGAAATTTTGGCCTCTGGCATCAGCCCCAGGGTGGGCGGCGGCGCGCGCGGCACAATGGGACGCCCCATCCCTACCGGAGGGAAGCGTTTCACCACCCACAGCACCCCAGGCAAAATCACAGGCCGGTGCCTCGCCAGCTCCCTAGTCTGCTCTCTCGAGGCCAACGCGTACCCCCAGTTGGCTTGCTTGGGCAGCGGCACGGGGGCCTCCCCGGGGAGCTGTGCGGGAGACAGCACCAGCCCCACAGCCGACATAGCTGGCGAGAAAATGGAGGTGGCGCCGCAGTGCTCCAGCACCTTTTCGATGCGCGACAGCAGCACCTCCCCCAGACGGTTGCGCTGCAGCTCTGGGCGCACCCCAAACAGCGGCATCTCCGCCAGCCCGCCCCCCAGGCACCGAATGCAGGCGGCGGCCACCACCGTCTTGTCCACAAACAACACGCCCACGTGCACGCCTGTGAAGTCGCTGGCACCCGGGCCGAAGCTCGCGCCCCGCATCAGCCAGGGTAGCGCGTCCGCGCCCGTTCTGGAGTCGGTCAGCGGCTGGTAGGCCGCTTGAAGGACGTACAACGCAGCCGACAGCGTCCGCCGCAGCTCCGCGCGCTGCTCGGGGGTGTAGCCCGGCGCCAGGCCGTGCAGGCCCGGGTCTTCGGCCACCGCGGCGGCGTGGATGAGCTGAAACCCGATCTGGGCGCCGCCAGGGAAGGAGCCCACGGCAATGGCACCGGCGGCGCAGCACTCCGCCAGCCGCGATAAGCACCGTGCCTCCTCTTCGCTGGCGAACCAAGGCTCCTGTGCGGACGCCACCTGCGCCCGCACAATCTCCGGGAGGCACGCGTAGTGCATGTGGCGGTCGTTCCCCGCCGACTGCACTGCCGCTGCGCCTGAAATGCCTGAAGCGTCCACAATGAGCCCAGAGGGCGGGAAACCGACGGGATCGCGTGGGGCAGCTTCTGGGTTGAATACCTGCACGCCTGCGTGCAGAGGCGGCGCGGGCGTTGTGGAAACGGCATAGTGAGCTAGCTCAGCGTCCTCCATGCGTCTATCCAGTTTTAAGAGGCCGGAGGAGGGCAGCGCGGCGGCGAGGGAGCGGTAATGCTCGCAGGAAATGGTGCGGGGCGGGGCGGAGGGCGGGGGCGCGTCGAAAACCGCCCCACCGCACACAGCGCAGCGGCAGGCGGGGCAGTGCCAATCGTCCTGGGGCACCTCCTGCAGGCCGATGCATTCGGTGTGGAAGGTAGAGGGGCAAGTTTCGCAGCAGATAAGGTCACCCTGGGAGGCAAAAAATTTGATGGGAATTGAGGTGAGGAGGGAAATGGGAGCGGGGGCGATACAAAATGGAGAATTGGCGTGGTTTGTGGGATGTTAAGACCTCGCGTGGAGATGCAGGCTTACCCCTAGGCCGCAAATGAAGCAGTATTCATCGTTTTGGTCGTCTGGTTCTGCGCCAGGGTTGAGAACATCAAACAGTGCCCGTCCATCTGCGCACCGGATGTTTTCGGGAGTCACCTCCGCAGCGGCGCCTGCTCACAACAAATTAAAAAAAATCAGGAATGCGGCCAGCACAAAATTGGGGCGGAAACTGTGCGCCAGTAGCGAGCTTAAAAAAACATTCATTCACCTGACTGCTCCATAAAAGCCTCCATGCCGAGCAGTTCGCCCCCCAAAACCTCCAACCCTCCAGTTCGGAGCTTGGCCACGCCCTTAAGCGTGCCATCGTCTGCTCTAAGGCGAACTAAATCAATAGTGGCTGGTGAATTCTCAGTCATGGCTGCAGCGCCCTCCGCCATGGCGGATTAATTCGAATTATTATTGTATTTGTTCAAGCCCAATTCCCGCAAAATATACATTCGATTTCGTCGGGCAAAAACGCCAGCAGAGCAGCTCGTGTCAGATGGCTTGACGATCGGTGATCCGTGCTCTCGAAACGCATTTTATAAATCTAATTGCACCATCCAAGCTCGCAACCAAGTGCCGCCGCGCGTACTCCCCGGAACACTTCACCCGTGCCATCACCCATGCCGCGGCTATCTCTCACGGCGATGGCCACCCTACCATCACAAGGACAGGCACCAATGTCGACCAGTCATCGTCTCCGACACGCCCTGCCGCAGCCCACCCTCGCCAGCTCCCACCCCATCCGCCTAGGAGGAACCTCTCGGCCGCGAGAACCCACCAGCAGCGAATCTGCAGCGCCGCAGCCCGCGGCACAGCCCTCATGGGCTCTCGCTGCTGCATCCCGCGCCTCCGTCGCCCTCCTGGCCGCTGCTACCCTGGCCACGGTTTCTCCGCTGCTCCCGGTCGCTCCGGCGCTGGCGGCGGCAGACAACGCCAAAGTGGGGACCTGCGTGCTGCAAAACTGCCAGGGCGCGCTGGCAAAGTGCCTGGGCGACCCCCTGTGCTTGCAAAACCTGGTTTGCTTGCAGGTGAACATAAAATTGTATCAATATTCCAACCCTATTCAAGTTTTGCTTCTTTTCGGTGGCCATTTTTCATCAAATGGAGGGTTTTTATGGGTATTCTAATTTCCCTGTTGTACCCCCGTGCTACAATCTGCAGGCGTGCAGCACCGCCCCCGACGAGACGGCCTGCCAGATCCGCTGCGGCGATCGCTACGAGGACAAAGCGGTGGACGTCTTCAACACCTGCGCAGTCAGCGAACAAAAGTGCGTACCCCAAAAGGTCGACAATGGACTCTACCCGCTGCCCCCGGACTGCGCTCTCGACAGAAATTTCGACCTCTCGGCCTTTCAAGGGCGTTGGTACATAACTGCTGGTTTAAACCCCCTCTTCGACACATTTCCCTGCCAAGAGCACTTTTTCGCGAGCCCCAAAGACTCCCAGGGCACGGTGTACGCGGAGATCAACTGGCGCATCCCTGTGGGGGGGCGAGGAGACTTTTTGCAGCGATCCACCATGCAGCGGTTTGTTCAGGACCCTGAAAACCCGGCCATGCTGCAGAACCACGGCAACGAGTACTTGCACTACGAGGATGACTGGTACATCCTGGCGTCCAAGCCTGACGAGTACGTTTTTGTTTACTACAAAGGAAACAACGACGCATGGAAGGGGTACGGTGGGGCGACGGTGGTGAGTTTTATTATTGCTTTTATTTTAATTGAACAAAAATAAAACTGCATCCTGCCTAGCCATTTTGCCTTCGTTTTGGCTTTTGTTGGGGTGATTACCGAAGCTGCCAAGAATTGTCGTAATCTATCAAAAGGGCATTTATTCTTAGAAATTCGTATGCCTCATTCCCCCCCTCTCTTCCTCTTCGTTCTACCTCTGCAGTACACCCGAGCAAAGTCCCTGCCGGCTGAGCTCATCCCGGAACTGAAGACGGCTGCAGAGTCTGCAGGCCTGGACTGGTCGCAGTTCCAACAGACCGACAACTCCTGCCCCGCAAAGCCCCCCGCAAGGGGCCCCCTGGAGGAGCTGGAGGAAGATATCGAGCAGGCAGAGCGCTTTGCCACCACCAACCTGGGGTCACAGTTGGAGTCCTTCGGCAAGGGATTCACTGTGCTGGCTAACGAGGTAGAGCTGGAGGTGGAGGTGCTTGAGCAAGATATTGAGGACGAGGAGGTTGCGTTGGCCATGGAGCTCAAGGAAGAGGCGGAAGCTGCTGGGCGGTTGATTAAGAGGATTAAAATGGAAGCCAGCATGGGGCTGATGGGCAAATGGGTGCAGGGGCTGCCGCTCAGCATTCGTGAGATCATCATGCCGATAGCGTGAAGGGAGGGAGGAGTGAAAGAAATGAAATTGCTGGATGTTTATAATTTTTTTTTTGCATGAATGCTTTTTTCCCCCCCGTGCATACAATTCGAGAAAATATATATTTTGACGGTTTGGGACTGCTTGACAGACACACGTTTTAATTATACAGCCCTATTAAGCTATGCAAGCAACGTTTATAACGCAGCAGCAGGCATAATCCATTGTTTCAACATGCCGTTGATATTTACATGAAACAACTTCACTGAAGGGCAATTATAAATGCGGCGAGGTGTCACAACCGTTGCATTGATGCCGTTGTATCGTTTGAGTTCAGGCTTGCTTCGAGCAGGTGAGGAAATGAGCACGCGTGGTTGAAACAGCAAGGAGGCACATAGTTATACAAAAGGTTGCTATGGACGGCTGAATAGGCAAGGCGGTCGATTTAACGGTGATATAGTGATATACATATCTATATATACACGCGTCTTGATGGGAATGAGGACCATTGTTTCCTCGCGCGCGATAAAAAGTTAAATGACGATCGATCGAGAAAAGTTCACAATTTTGAAAAATGGGCAGCACCATTCACTGCCATACGGCTTTTAAAAATATAAGGATACCATAACTGAGAAGAGAATGACATTAACCCGTTAAAACTGCGAGTTTTACACTCTTGACTTTTCGCGAACAGCAACCTAGCCCTATTCCATCCAGCTCCCTGCATGGCTATAGAACGACTTCTAAACGCAAATAACCAATCTATTTGGTACTGCAAAATAAATGTAATTGATAGTAAAATACGGAAAAGGAGGGAAAAGTTTTTGTGCCACCCTGGTGGCGAAGCTGGGCAGTGGACAGTGGTGGCGATCGGCACTTTTGATCCTTTGCGCCGTTGCAATTCTTCACTTCTTAAAAAGAAGACACTGTTTCCCTCGCTTGTGTGGGTTTATACCGGCCTGAAATACAACGGGGAAGAGTGGGTCGCAATGAATCGAAAAACACTTTGACTTCGCGGCACTACCCCATTTAGCATGCAGCATAGATACAGCGCCCCTTTGTTGCGTGGTGCCGTGGCAGGCACGCTGCCAACGTTCAAGGGTGGTAAATATGCTCGCCCGGTGCGAGGGAAGAGGACAAAGTGAGTTTACAGTCGTTTCCCCGCCCTCCCCCTAGGTTCCCTGTCCGACCCATGCTCACACGCTTCTTTACCATGTTCCAGATCATGGCGAGGTTGCTTGGGGCTTTTTGCGGTGTTTACAGCGATTGTCGTATCGATCAGATGTTTGATAGGAGGGAACTCCGCAGCGCCTGGGAACAGGGACAGACCACACCTTTTCCCGCCCAGTCCGGCATTGAATGGCATCATGCACGCTCTGGGGGCTCGGAGTCCCGAGCAGCCCGAAGACAGCCTTTACCACATGGGATTCACTGGTGCGATTCATAATAAAAACGAATTGTTTCTTCCCATTTGCCCGCACAATTCGGATCTTCTTGGTGTCCTGCGGGCTGTGGAGCCGCGGGATGGAGCCTTTGCTCCCCAGAGCGATAAATGACTGACCTATTTTTTTCTCTCGTCCCATGGTGCAGCCAAAGACATAGAGGGCCACGACCTCCCTCTGAATACCCTGCGCGGCAGAGTCAGCGTCATTTTGAACGTGGCGTCACAGTGCGGCTATACAAAATCTAACTATGATGAACTGCAAAAGGTGAGGAGGCGGGACCGGCAGCTGGTGACAAGGCAAATTATGTGATCCGACTCAGCAATTCAGTAGGGCTGCCCCAATGTTTATCAACTCTTGTTTCTGACTTGTATTCCCCTGTTTATTGCGCTGCAGCTTTACTCGGAGTACCACAAGCATGGGTTGGAAATTCTGGCTTTCCCATCGAATGACTGGGGCAAGCAGGAGCCGTGGGAAAATGCAGACATCAATGCCTTCGTGCGGGGTCGCTTCAATGTGACATTTAGGATGATGTCGAAGGTCGAGGGGCTGAACGAGCACCCCATCTTCGCCTGGTTGCGGAAGCACTCGCCGGCAGCAGCAAACAGCGTGGCAGGGGCGGAAATCGATTGGAATTTCAAGTAAGCAGATGCATTGATTAGAAATTTATTAATTGATTTGAGTAATTTAAAAGGTCTTAGTTTTTTCATCCATTCACGGTTGCTCATGATGAATATTTCTTCCTTCCTATTCCCGCAGTAAATTCTTGATCGACCATTGGGGCCGACCAGTGAAGCGCTATGCTTCTGCTATCGACAGTGAATTGGTGTTCGATGTGTACAAGCTTCTCGTGATGCCGTACGATGGAGGTTTCGAAGACGACGAGCGATGACAATATATATTTTTTGAAAATTAGTAATAAGGTCTTCGTATCCTCCAACTTACACCATTTCTGATAAGTTTGTTCGCCCAATGGCACCTTACAATTTTCCCTGTACCATGCTGCTATTTACCCTGTTTTTGGTACCTTCGTTGCTTTGGTTTCAAATAACCAATCTGTCGATATAACTTCCAACTTCCAATAATTACCAGTTTTTATTACTGCCTAGAACATTACTGTTTCTCCTATGGCTGTGCTGTGTTGTGATAGCCAGCTTCATACCGCACCTTCTGTCTTCCAAGGAAGCAATTGGTTGATTCTTTGACACGATCTCCTTTTCGTAGGACTCTGCACCAGACTTCGCAGCTCTGTGGAGCGCAGTCGGTGCTAACTCATCTTAGCTGAGCCGTACCGTGATCTCTCAGGAGCGCCGCCAGCATTGTCAACAAATCCTACCATTTCTACTTTGCTTGTCTTCAAGTTACACAAACAAGTACTGTACGCTTGCAACTCAAATAAATAACACACAAAGGAAGCAGCAGTACATTATCAGACACATTCATTAGCAAAATGCCCGATGTCTTCAGAGCACTGCTGGGTTGCCTCACAGTCCTGAGTCGAACGGAGCAGGGCCAGGGTTGAACTTCAAGTTGTAGTTCTTGAGGTTGACGTCGACCTCAGGCCTGATGATCTTCCTCAGAGCAATCATCTCCTGCAGAAGCAAACACGTGCGTGAGAGTTTTTTGTCGACAGCTGTGCTTGAGAATACGCCAGCCTTCAAGAAACAGTCTACTCACTTCTTCGCTCGGCATTTGCTGCCTGGACTCGGATACCAGCATGGTGTTGATCTGCAGGGCGCCCTTGGGCAGCCCAATCTGAAACCATGGGTTTTTGAAAATTTGTTTCACATTCAGCCGCTCGTCTGGGTCTGCAGGGAAAGGTAATACAGCAAAGGAAAGGCATTAAACCATTTAAAGATAAGGGGAATATTAAGATTTAATTAAGGAAGTTCAAAGCCTTTTCCATTGTCTATAAATTCACCGCTCTTGCTTTCTTGCTTTCTGAAATTTGCGAAAAAGGTTGAAAACAACGACTCACTGACGACCAGCATTCCGCTGATGAGGTCCTTGCAGTCCTGCGGCAAAGGAATGTTTTCGGGGAAGGAAAAGTCGCCATTCTGAACCCGCCGCTTCATTAACTCTGACTGCTGCGAGTCCTTTTTCTGGGCATCGCCTGCGCGTCTAAAGGGTTGGAACCCTGTAAGCATCTCGTACCTGCATGCAAACACATAGATAACGTCATCAGCAACGCCAGATTTCAGGTCTATAGCAGTCTTCGCTTTTTCGAGAAAGAGGGGGGAGGAATATCGTGTCAATTAAACTTCCGCACAACAAACAAAAATGCCTTACAGCATCACTCCGCAGGACCAAATGTCCACAGCTTTGGCGTCGTATGGTGCACCCCCCGCCCCCGCCAAGAATATCTCGGGCGCGGCGTAAGCAGGCGTTCCCAGCCGCGTTTGCGCCAGCGAGTGCGCTTCCTCGTCTTTGCTGTACCCAAAGTCCGCCAGCAGAATGTTGGGCGGGGTGTCACCGTCCAACAGCGTGTTTTCTGGCTTGATGTCGCGGCTGGAGACGCCCATCTTGTGGCAGTAGTGCACCGCCAGCATGAGCTGCTGAAAAAGGCGGCGTGCCTCGGCCTCCTCCAGCCGGCCGTGGCTGATGATGAGCTTGCGCAGGCTGCCACCCGCGGCATACCCCAGGACGAGCACCAGGTAGGAGCCGATGCGGCACACGTCGTGCAGCAGGACAACATGTGGGTGGTACAGCCTTTTATGGTTCATGATCTGTTCCTCATAAAAACAATAAACTGTTGGATATTTTGCAAAGGAAAAGGGTTGACGTTCTTTGCACGTGTAGAAAGCTCCCTTACCTCCCTCTCCACCGCTTTTGAAATTTTCTGCTCTGGCTCGATGAACTTCAACGCCAGCAGCTCCTGGGTCTGCTTGTGGCGCGCCAGGATCACGATGCTATACGCGCCCTGGCTGATGCTCTTGACCTGCATTCATTCCCAAGGAGAGGGGTTGATAAAGTGAATGAGCGGCAGGGCACAGCCGACGACAGGCGACAAGGCTTTTTCCCAGGCCGCCTGCATCCGGCGTAGCTACCCGGAAATTGTTCATTTGGGTGTTTTTATATTAAAATCATGGTCTACCTTTTCATAAATGGGGTGGTCTTTCAGCAGATCGAACGACGACATTGTAAATTTTCGTATGCACTGTATCCTTGTCGCGCACACGTCTGATGTCTCTGGCACGATACAAACGCGTGAAATCGGCAATGAAACCTCGATAAATATTACAATATTTTTTGCTTTTATGATAATAGCCCAAAAATGTGTGCTTTACATTGTTGGTTTCTCTGTCGTGGTCAGGCAACTCCAAGCTGCAAACCCATTAAAGGACACATCTTTATATCGCTGTTGCGCAGCTCCTCCTCCTTGGCTGATAACGGAATAATGGTGGGTGCACTTTTCATGCATAATCTTGCCGAAAGGCCCTAATAAATAAATAAAAACCTCCATTCCTTCTTCCAGACACCTCCAAAATGAAGCTCTGATACCGAACAGCATGGGCGACAACGACGAAACCAAGCCTCCAGAGCAGCAGCCTGGGGGCAATGCCCCGCTGCCCGGCGGCGTCCTTAGGAGGCGAACTCCCCTCTCCGCTTCCTATTTTCTAAACCATAGCCTCCCTGAAGAACCATTGATTGCCTCTTCTGATGAGGAGTCGGAGCCCTCCAGCCCTGGCTCTGGTAGCAATTCTCAAGTAATAGAAGCCCCCGCTGCTACCCCCGTCCTGCCCATCGGCCCGTTCGGCACGCGCACCACCCTCAAGGCCAGCATATTTACCGACCCCAAGTTTCTGGCGGCTCCGCGCGCGCCGGCCTCTTCCTCCGACGACTCCGACGCCGGGGAAAAAGAAAAAAGCTTGCCGCTAGGAGAAACTCCAGAGCATTTCGCTGGCAAGCAGGGCCCGCAGCAGGGTACTCAGCCTTCGGCGCATATGCCCACACCAAGCGATTCATTCGAAATGCCACTGACTATGTCCCCCCTGTTTCCCAGCGGCATCCCCCCTGAGGAGCAGCGCAACGAGGTGAAGAATATCATGGCCGACATGGCCAAGCAGCGGCGGTCCAACAGGCACGACCAAGGCAAGAAATCTCTGTTTGATAAGGGCGGGGCGGCCGCCACGGCGCTCGCCGCAGTGGCCTCCATTCTGGGCAGCGAGGTGCTGTCGGCGGTGCTCAGCCCCAGCGAGGTCATTTTCGCGCCGTTTTATGGCGACCCACGGTGGGAGGAGTCGAACTTTCGCTACGGCTGGTGCCACTCCGGCCAAGGCAGCAGTGCCACCTGTGGAAGGCTGCTTCTGATGTACAGCGTCTGCTGCGTCGTCACCCTGGTGTTCGATCTGCTGTAAGCTATATCATTTTCAACATTTTCCAGCTGGAATTGTCATTGCTGGAATTGTCATTTTCTGAATATAATAATAAAATAACTATTTAACACTGCTCAAACAATTCTTCTTCTCCCCGTCTAATCCATTAACTTCAGGTGCCTCATGTCCACCATCATTGTGGCCATCGGCATGAACGACTGGCTTACCCTGGCGTACTTTTTCTTCCTGTTGGCCATGGTCACCCAGTCCCTCGCTCTGATAGCTGCTCTGTGGATATCCTTCCCGCTGGGCGCAGCCGTCGCAGGCAGCGTCCTGTTAATAACCTTCTTGTGCATCGCCTCTGTGTTGACCTCCCCCGGCGTGGTGCTGGCCTGGCACTTCAAGTTCGGCCTCAACAAGACTCTGGTTCTGGAAGATGAAGGAAAGAAAGTTGGAGGGCACGCCACCACCAGGGTGGTAGAGGGCAGCACTGCCCTGCACTGGGCAGCTTATAAAGGGCGAAAAATCCACCAGTTCATGCTGAGCGTGCTGCTGGCGGCGGGCGAGAGCGTGGACACCGCTGCCCAGGGCGCTGACGGCTGGACCCCCCTCATGATTGCTGCGTATCGTGGTAATGAGGCCATTGTGAAGCAGCTGCTGGCGGCTGGCGCTGACGTTACCTGTCAAGATATCGGGCAAGGCCGTACGGCGCTGCACTGGGCGGCATTTGTTGGAAACTCCGAGACGGCAAAACTTCTGCTGCAGGCGGGGTCGGACATAACGTATCAAGACGTGCAGGGCGCGACACCCGCGGAGCTGGCGTACAGCGCAGGTCACGAGAACGTGGCCACCACAATCGAGGCATTCAAGAACAAGTGCCTGGAGGAAGAGCTGTTGGTGAAGGTTAAGTGGCAGAATATAGACGACATGAGGCAGCTGTTGGAGGTGGGGGCGCCCGCCAATAGCAAAGACAATCGCGACAACACCGCGCTGCACTGGTGCGCCAACCGCTCCTTCATTGAGGGCGTGAGGTGCCTGCTGGAACATGGCGCCAGCGTCAACAGCACAAACTACCACGGCAGCACGCCTTTGCTGGAAGCGGCGCTGTCGGGGGACGCCCCCATCGTGAAGCTGCTGCTCAGCAACGACGCCAACCCTCATGCCGCGTTCAAAGAGTCCTCGGACACGGCGTTGCACGTGGCGGCGAGGCGTGGCTACGCAGAGGTCGTGGCGGCGCTGTTAAACGCCGACGCGGTGGTGGATCGCAAAGCAGTGGACGAAGCAGCCAGCCGTGGCCATAAAGGCGCGCTGAGCTTGATGCTGACAAAAGTCAGGGACAACCTCATGTGCCGGAGTTGGCTGGCTGCGGCAGCGTGGATCGGCAGCCCCCTGGCGGTGAAGCTGCTGCTGGAGCGCGGGGACAAACCTTACGAGGACTTGCCAATGGTTTTGGCGGCGCAAGAAGGCCACACCGAGGCGGCGATCGCGCTGCTGGAAGGCGGAGAACCGGTGCACCGAGCTAAAGATGACAAACGCACGGCCTTGCACTGGGCTGCGCGCGAGGGGCACGTGGACATGTGTCGGGCGTTTTTGGATGCCGGCGCTGATCCCAACTGCCAAGACGCGTGGGGCAACACTCCGCTGCATCTGGCGGTGAACGAGGGGAGGGGCGAAAAGGGGGTCATAGGAGTGTTGATTGAGCACGGCGCGGATTTTAACATCCCCAATTTTGCGGGGGAAACGCCTGTGGGGCTGGCCAAGGAGAGCAGCAACCCGCTGTCCTACCTGTGGCGGGCTTCCACAAAGCAGATTAAGTCTGCGGGCTCATCGGGAGGGCCGTTCTCGCTGGCCAGCGCGGTGTAGCTAGTCTGCTTTGTGTATGAATGCAGGCGGGTTTTATTTTTAATTCAACTCTTTGTTTAACATTTATTTTAGTCTAATCGACGCTTTACAAGGAAGACTTGGGTTGGATAGAAAGAAACGTGAATAAACCGAGACGAGCGAAACCTGGGAAAAGAAGGAAAAATACAGCCTCAGCCTCTTGCTTGTTCTTGATGTCCGGCTGCTCGGCTTGTGCTGAGCATAGTGGTCAAAAGAGGGAGGGGAAATGGAAAAAACGTTTGCCGACAAGAACACATGCTACTCGTTTTCCCAGTTGAACGAAGGATATTAGGAAAGTAGTTTGCCGGGTATGTCAAATCAGTCATCATTAAAAATAAGAAAATCAGCTTTTTCACGAGAGATCATCACGCTCAGGAGAAGTCAAATTTCAGTGAGCGTTTACTTGCCGCAGCAAGGTGCGGAGCAGGAGCAGTTAGTGCCACACGAGCAACCATCGGCACATTTATCGCAACCACCGCAGGCAGAGGCGGTTTTGGCCTTGCAGCAGGTGCACTCGTCACCGCACTTGCAGTCAGTACCGCAGTGGCACGCCTGAAAGGAAAGGAAAAAAGCAGGGTAGCGAGTTGAGATGTCACTGTTGAGACAATTCAATATCTTCAACACGTTTTAACGCAGTCGAGACGGGAGAAAGCAAAAATGGTTTCAGTTGCATAAATAAATAGAGGTCTTACGTCCTTGCAAACGGGGCAGGTCATTATGCTGGGTAAATATGCTGGGTCTGCAGAAAGGGAGAGAAAGTAAACTTTTTTCTAGGCCAAGAGTCTAGAAACGTATCGACACCCTGATAATAAAAAATCCGACAGAGAGGCACACGCTGGCCCGCTGGGCGCGTGAAATTTCCCCGCATTTCGCTTGCCGAAGAAAAAAAAGAGATGCACTAATAACCCAGGTCTCACGTTGAGGTTGAAAGGGAGAGGAAGGGGGAGAAGCTTGGCGGGTATTTAATAGAATAAAAATGACGCACCCCCCCCGCGTCGTTTTTCGCGCCGGGCAAGACTGGTTGATGAAGGAAAGAAAGAAAAAATTTCCCCTCCATTTCCCCCCAGATCTGGAGCAGATCCGCAAGACTGAAAGAAAGAAAGAAAATCAACAAGGGAGCACAGGCCCGTCATTTTATTGTAACATGCTGGGTAGCCTGCACTTTGCGTGAAGCATAGCCTCCCCCGGTCCACTCCCGGTCGCCGCCGGGAAGCTGTTGGTAAAAAAACAGCTAAAATACGCGCTAGGAAGAACGACCAGGTTGTTGCAATACCACCAAGAAGATAATGCGCAGCACCAACTGCACAGAGCTTTTCTTAACAGAACGTTCTCTGTTAAGCGACACAGGAACCCAAGGTCAAGAATACGCACCCGAATAAATGAAGTAGCCTCGATGCAATTGCATGGCTGTTTCACCGAGATGGATCACATTATTTACTGAATTGGGTTTCTTTTGGTAGGTGCAATGCTACCAGCCTCATAAGAATATAAATTTCTTTGATTGTGGTACACTCAACAGGTCATGGAGGATGGGAAATCTTTTAGGAACAGGCACCTACTACAGGTGTCCTCCCCCTGGGGACTATTTGGTTTTCAAAAACATGACGAGCTTAATTATCCTCGGAGTATATTGGGCATAAGAAAAAAACAAGAGCTCAAATCAAGACACCACCGCAAACCACCGGCTGGGCAAAGCGGACACGCAATCCCTTCATGCTGCTCAACCAACCCAGAATTAATGCATGCATGCCGCCCGTGAGCTTCAAAGGCTGGAGAGAACGCAGCAAAGGCTGGCCGTAGCAGCGGCAAGTATGCCTGCTGCTGTGCTGGAAACAGCAGATCCCGTCGGCGATGGCGACTGGTCGCAGTAGGCTCGTGCATGCGATTATGTCACCTCCCCTAACGACGGCATTGCCCAAACAAACCTGTTCTTTTTGTGTTTTGTTGCCAACAATTTTATTTAAAAAAAAAAATGACCGCGCTGCCGCGTTCTGATGCGGCCTCCCCCTTCTTCAGACGTCATTCTGCTGTAATCAGAGATTAAAATTTAGATCGAATGCCGCTGTATCCTCTCCGTGGCGTCGAAAACGAATAATGGGCGCAAGAGTGGCGAAAACCAAGGCTGAAGGTCACGCACGCACGCATTTATAAATATTTTTATCACGCGTGTTGTGCAAAATCGTATCATGGGCAAACGAAAGAAGGGCGGAGAGGTGTGACACTGTCTAATTTAAAGTGAATCTTTTTTGTTCGACGACGAGCTTTGTTTTCTCAAGATGCTGCGTTACATAATCTGCAGGCCAGTGGCTCTGGTATCCCTCCCCAACAGGCTCCCTCCGGGAGCAAGGTGAGTCGCTGTGCTCTTTCAATCTTTTCTGCTTTTATTGTTGCTGCGCATTCTGCGCACCATCCAACCCTGGGCCAAATCCCTGCATAATATCGAGCGCAGGAGGACGCCCCGACAGCATACGACCAGAAGAAGAGCAGGATTAGGCTGACAGGAGGAAAGCCGAAGCCCACTGCCACCGTCATTCCTTACACCGAAGAGGTAAGAAGAATGCTGCTTTTCAACCTGCTTTCACCAATCTTTTTTATATATCTGTCACATCGTCAGCTTACCGCCCCTCTCCTCTCTCTCCCCCTCCTCCCCCTCCTCCCCCTCCAGGACGTCGTAGGAAAAACCGTCCACGTCATCTTCGACGTTGGGGACACCAACAAGAGGAAGGATGGCAAGAATATCTTCGCATTTGAAAAGGGCCAGGTGATGTATAAGATGAAGAGAAGGAAAGACGCGGCGCCTGGCACTGTGCAGCACAAAGTGATATATCACGACAAGGAGGAATTCGACACAGACCTGACCAACGAGGTCGTGTTGTGGCCCAACGGCGCCATCACCGGTGAGGGGGCCACCTGGCCTGCGGCTTCGGCGGAGGAAGAGAAAAAAGAGAGACAGGCAACAGGTGAGCGGGGGGTTTCAATAGAAAACTTAATTACCCCTCCCCCCACCCTTCTTCTCCCCTCTAGTTCTCTTTGTTCTCTCTTTTCAAGTACTTTCGTAACTCGCTCCCTCGTTCTGCGTCTTTATTTTTTATTTTTTTCCCCTTGGGTATTGTGTGTGCAGGCGCCCCAGTTGCAGCAGTGGAGAAGCCTGAAGAGGGGGAGAAGAGGGAGGAGGACGCGGCTGAGCCCAGCGCGGGGGGCAAGCGCAAGTCGCGGAACAGCGGCGGCGCTGACCCTGCGCCAAAGAAAACACGGACACCAGCTAGAGGGCGCAAGTCTGAAGCTGCAGTGCCGGTGGCGGCAGCAGAAGGTGCTGCGCCTGATGAGGCAGAGCAGCAGGAGCAGCAGGAAGGGGCGGGTCCCATGGAGACTGAGGAGGAGCATCAGCCCGCCCTTGACGCAGAAGGAGAGGAATCCGCTGCAGTGGCGAAGAGCCTGGTAGCTGCCGCCTTTGCTGCAGCCACTGAGGAGCAGCTGCCGGCCGCTGTGCCCCCTGCTGCTGCTGTTGCTGCCCCTCAGGGATCCCCTCAACCTCGCTCAAGCAAGCTCTCTGCGGTGCCTGACGCACCACCTGCGGAGCCCATTGCGGTTGATGACGTCCCTCGAGCAGTAGCAGCTGCAGCTGCAGCTGCAGCTGCAGCTGCAGCTGCAGCGGCGGTGTCTGAGGCGGGAGCGACGGCAGAGGTTGCGCAGCCGGAAGCACCAGCGGTGCCACCCGCGCAGCCCCCCGCTGTCGTTGCTTTTGCTGCGCCTGCTGTACCCACTGCCACGGGTGTGGGCCTGCCGCTGCCGCCGCCGCCCCATAAACAGCCCATCGCCCCTGACGTTGGAAGGGAGGAAAAGCGTGCTGCTGCTGCTGAGGAGAAGAAGCGTGTGTCTGCGGAAAAAAAGCGGATTGTTGAAGAGAAAAAGCTTGCTGCGGCCGCCGCCGCCGCCGCCGCCAGCAGGAAACCCTTTGGTGGGCGACGCTCTGCACCGGTGGAGCGCCCTCCTGCAGACGCGAGCGCCCCTGGCGGCGAGCTTAACCTGCAGCAGCAGCACGCTTGCAAGCAGGCGCTGCAGGAGGCGCAGCAGCAGGTCGCAGCCCTGGAGGGTGCGAAGCAGAAGGCGCAGCAGGAGATCGCCGCGCTGCAGGAGGCGCAGAAGCAGGCTGCGCAGGCTGCGCAGGAGCAGATTGCAGCGCTGCAGCAGCAGCTGCAGGAGGCGATGCTGCCGCCGCCTGCTGCTCCCGCAAGAACGAGCGTGCCCCCCCCCTCGGCCAAAGACGTGAAGCCGCTGTCGTCGCCAAACAACCCCAATAAAGCAGAGCTCACGGAGCTGGCCAAGCAGCTGGACGGCTTCGGGACCGAATATCTGGATGCTCTGACCACGCTGAAGCGAGCAGGGGAGGGCATCGAGGCCGTTACGGCGCAGATGCAGGCGGTGCCGGCCGCCCGAGATGGCATGATGAAGACCCTGAACGAATCTGGGTTCCCCAAGGCCGCGCAGAGGGTATTTGCCAAGTTCATATTCAACAACAAGGGGACGGCGTTCTTCCAGCAGGACGGGCTGGATGGCCAGCAGGGCGTCGAATGGCTGGCAAGTATCGCAAAGCCGGTGGCGGGTACGCTGAAAGACGTGCTGTACAGGTGGAGAGAGGTGTCGAAAGCCGGTGCCATCAAGGAGACGCCGTTCTTGCAGGCTTGGACAGCCCAGCAGAAAGGAGGGAGTGCCGTGGCACCTGGGGCTGGCGCTGCCGCTCCCCAGCTGCCTGTGAGCGCTTCAAAGCTGCCCCCGCGTCTCTCTACCGCGCCCGCGCCCGCCCCAGACGCTGCTGCCATTGCCACGGCGGTGGCGGCGGCCGTGGCGGAGAAGGAAAAGGAGTTTGAGAAGGAGCGAGAGGAGCAGGCTGCTGCGGACGCCCGCATGTTCATTTCTACGGGCAATGAGGACCGCGACAACGCGATCAAGGTGCTGTCCCACACCCTGGTGACTGCCATGACGCCCTGTGAGGCGGGGATGGAACTGGAGCGGACTCTGTTCTACCGGTACTGCAGGGGCCATGAAGGGAGGTTGGAGGTGACGGACGAATACCTGCAGCGGATCCGCCTCATCTGGAAGCACTTGTCGCCCAAGGTAAGGGGAGTGTAAACGCATTTTTTCAGTATTTGGTGATCTATAATTTGCTGCATGATTCCATTGGGAGACGGGAAAGCAAACCCTTCAATTAATCCCGTATCCTTCATTCCGGTCTAAAGTTTTGAATACGAAGACTAGTTCAGTTACTCGTGTATTTTTCAGCTGAAATATTAACGCGCGCCCCCCCCCCCCCCCCCCGCTTTCCTTCCCACGCAGAGTGTCCACTGCCGCCCCCTGCTGCGCTACATGCTGCTCACGGGGGTCATCACCCCGGGCGATCTGGCTGTCATCACGTTGGAGGAGCTGGTTAGAGCCGAGGAGGTGGCCAAGCAGGAGATGCTGCAGTGCAAGCCAGGGTGGCTGACAGAGATGCTGGCAAACGTGCAGAAAAACACGCCAAACCCAGTCCTAAAACCACCCCCTGCGCCTGCAGCGGACCCCTCAGCTGCCGGGCCGTCGGCGACTGCTGCTGCCCCCACCGCTGCTGCTGCGGTGGCGCCGGCTCCTGCTGTTGAGGATATGGACTTGAGCTGAGCAAGGCTGAGGATTGTGTGGGGGGAGGGGAAAGCGAGCGTGTTTTGGACGAAAATGAAAAGAGTAAAAAATGTGTGTTCCTTGAAATAATTTTTGTGGAATTTGTGTTGCATGAAAGTGGCCAGGATGCGTTTGGATTGGATTGACAAACTGAATAAAAGCAGGAGGCGCGGGAACCATCAAAGTTCCCGACAAGTTTGAAGCAAAAATAAGATAAAATACGAAATCATCAGCAGTAATTGTATGTTTTTTCATATGCCCGATAAGCACCTTGTATGTGTATGAAACCTGTAAACCTGAATCAAGCCTTGAAGAAAGGGGGTGCAAGGCATCAAAGACAAAGACCATCGACAAAGAAAGAATCGACCAAATGAGGGGGCTGCCTGTGTGCACAGGAGGAAGGGAAAAAATTGTTCCCGTGTGGTCGACGCGCGAACAAGAAGAATGCATTTTGGTTAAGTACACAAAGAAGGAAATCACATAAAATAAGGGGAGGGTTATTGAAATTATTTAAGAGGAGCAGGAGTGCACCACTTTATGCGTTTTGGGGGGATCATTGCCCACAGTATTGTTATCATTACCCCGCCTCAAGGAAAAAAAACTTATTTGACCACGCTTGTGAATCAAAGAATGAGTAAGAGGGAGGAGAGAGGGACGAAAAAGAAAGTCACGCTGGCTCATGCGGCTTTGTGGGCGCAGGGGGGGGAGAACGTGCTATTTGGGAGCTTGGTGAGAGCGCTGGGCGACAGCAGGCGGAGGCGCACAGCATCCAGGTTGAGCGCCGCCCTCTTTCGCGCGGCTGCCCTCTCTGCCAGCATCGCCCTTTGCCGGGCCTGCCCCTCCAGCAGCTCAGAGTAGAGCTCCCAGTAGCCCATGGCCATGAACACGTGCCACACCGAGTGGGTGAACCAGTAGATGCCTGCACGGCACATTTAAATCAGAAAAAATAATGAAAATTAATCAATAAATGTATACTTATAAACGAAAAGGAAGTTATCATATTATTGTATAAATGCTGAAAGGTGTTCATATTGCAGTTCATCGTGCAAAAGTTAACAATTGTCGTGCTGTGTGTGCGTTGTGTGATTAGATTCAACAAAAACCCCTTGCTTTATAATGGTTTTCTCACCTGGAGCAAGCTCTGGCAGCGGGAAGAACGCAAAGCCTAGGAAAAAGCACACCATGGCCTTCTGCCCCCGGCGTCTATTGTAGCTAGGCACGGTGCTGGCCCCCTCAAACGCAAACTTGGCCGCCAGCGCCGCCAGCACGACCAGCAGCAGCGCCCGAGAGGCCTTGCCCAGCGTCAGCGGGGGAAGGCCGGCGTCGGGGCGCTTGGAAAGGAACGCCCAGCCCATGAGGAGGAACGGGAACACAATGTTGCTGAGGGAAACGACCACGCCGGAGTGCGCCCCCACGGCATGGCCCACGGTACGGCTCAGCAGCGCTTGGCAGCATAAAATGTCAAGGGAGCGCCACAGGGAGCCCGGCAGGCCCAGCCAGACGAACTCGTGGATGCCGTGGAGGTGCGCGATGTGGTAGATGACTGCCAACGCGAAGCCCAGTCCGAAAAAGGCGAAATCGGCGTAACGGCGTTTGCGCCAGAAGAGCAGGAGTGTGGGGGCGCAGGGGAGCATGGTCAGGAGTGGCAGCAGGTCGAGGAGGTAGACGCCGGTGTTGACGTTGAGAACGCCTCGGTCGAGCGGCACGTGGGGGAGCACGTCCATGAAAATGGAAAAACTCGTGGTCATCTTATTTCTATATTCGAAATAATATTGATGACGGAGGGAAGCGCGTTGCCCGAAAATAGCCGCGTTACTTTTAGTCTCAAAATGAGGCAAACCCAAGGTTTTGCCCGAATGCGGCGAGAAACAAGAAGCGGGCTTCCGGAAAACAAATAATTGAATTAAAATTTGTTCCAGAAACAATGATGTAAGTTCCAAATCGGGACGCTGATCGTGAGAAATCGCCCTTCTGATTTACCAATGAATACGCAACCAATTAAAAATTACAATGGTCGAAACACTGGATTCCACCAATCTTTGTATTTGAAGAAACACTCGGCAGCTGGGGAGCAGCTGAGCTTCAATTCGAATTCCAGTTGCATTGCATTCCTTATTATGTATAGAGATACCAATAGCATTGTTGTTAAGCGAATAGAGGCAAAAGACAACACAAAAAATCAAAATTTTCACAATATCGCTGCCTCTCTCAACTATTCATTTTAATTATTATTGGGCCCTCAAAAATCGCCCGCTCAACGTCGGTCCCGCGTCGTTTTCGTGCTCTTCAGCCTCGAGCTTGACGCGCTCCCAGCCCTGGAGACCCCACCCAGCTTCCTCGTAGAAGCGCTGCCTTGCCGCCCCTTGCTACTAGCCAACAGACTGGAACTGGCGCTCCTGCCGCTCAGCGCAGCGCCTCCCTTCCTCGACGCCGCGCCCGACACAGCCCCATGCCCAGCAGCGTGGTGGTGGTGGCCCCCGCTGCCTGCTGCGTCCCGATGCTGACGCGCAGCAAACCCCTTTTGCGCGTGCACCAAAGCCGTCGTGGTGGACGATTTCGGGCCCAGGAACCGCGTGCCCACGGTGCACGCGCGAGAGTAGCTCACTTGCGCCTCCCGCAGGCGCCCCAGGCGTTCATGCTCCACCGCTGCGTTGTGATACGCCATGGCCAAGATGTTGGCAGACGCCAGGAGCTTACGCTGCCGCCTGTGCGCCACCATGCCAGCCGCGGGTTCGCCGCCCTCGCCTGCGGCGCCTGTCGCAGCCAAACCCGCAAGACACCGCCCCAGAAAAGCCACGCCTTCCTGGAAGCTTGCGCCGCCCCACAGCTGGCGCTGCAGCAAGATAATGGCGCGCTCCGCGTGGTTCAGAGCGTCCTTGAACCTCCCCAGGGCGGAGTACGCGGCGCAGAGGTTCAGATGGGTGGAGGCACAGTCGTGGACGTTGCCTGCAGCCTCCTCCAGCGCCAGCGCGTTTTGAAGGTATGGCAGCGCCTCCTCTGGCAGCGCCTGCCGCTTGTACAGGCAGCCGATGTTGTTGTATGTAATGGCACGCAGCCGCGCGCGCTTTGCCACCACGATCCTCACCCAGGCCGTCCCTGGGGCGGCAGACGAGCCCAGCTCCTCCAAACTGTTTTCGACAGCCGATAAATTGAGGCTGCCGCTGGTTTCTTGCCGGGTTAGCACGCCTAGATGGTTGGAGTCGTCCCTGTCGGTGGTATACCCAGGCATCCAGGCCGCGTCGTTGTCTAGCAGGGCTTCTGCCTTCAACAGCATGCTCAACGCCTGGGAGTAGTCTCTCGCGTCCATTAGCCGCAGAGCCAGGTCGTTGTAGAGCTTCACCATGTTCTTGGCGAACTGCTCGGGGGCTGGCACCGATGAGGTGGAGTAGCTGCCCCCGGGGGAGGAGCCCAGAGGGGGGTGAGCGGCGACGGCGGCGGCGGCGGCCGCCGCAAAGGCTGCTGCGCCGTTGGAAGCGGCCCTGGCCAGCGGGGAGGAGGGGCCCTCGGACTCCAGGCACTCCAGAGCGCGGCCCAGCTCGGTGAGCTCCTCCGTCAGCTCTCCGTCCCCTCGTTGGTCTGTAAATTAAAGAAAGGAAGCTGATGAGACGAGTGGAATCTTTTTGGATACATGGGCGGAGATAACGGTGATTTTAGCAATTAATTGTATCATAACCAGTACAACAGTGGTAGTTGTGCATAAATACAGTAAAACAAGTGCCCGTGCTCACCAGAAACGACTGAAATGGTGTCAAAGGCATCTGCAGCATTTTCACCGTCCTCTGTGAGGTACACTTCGATAGAGGCGAGAAGACCTGCACCCACGGGATCGTCATGAGCGCCCCCAAGCTCGTCTTCCGCGGCAGCAGAGCCCTCAGAGCCCTCGTGGTGGTCTTCTTCTTGCGGCAGCAGCGGGACCGGTGGAGCAGCCGTGTCTGTGGCATCCCCGTCCCTCTCGCTGAGTTCTTCGTCGTGGGTGTAGTCCACAGAGTCCATGGAGGTGATGGAGATGTCCACTGTCTCGTCCAGTGCGTGGTTGGGGCGGTGGATGTTGGTGGTCGAGTTGTTGGGGATCTCGAGGGTTGGCAGAGGCCTTGGCGTGGGCTCATGGCCCATGCTCAGCTTCCTTAGAGCGCCTGTAGGTGGCGAAGCAACGACATGGGCGTCGTGAACCTCCTGGGCAGCCTTTCGCTTGAATAATGCTGTGAGGAGTCCCATCTCGCTTCCGCGTGTTGCGGCTGATGGATCCAACCGATCGATTCAGGTTTCACATTTGCAAAATAATTGCTTTTTGGTGCCCTGGCGTGCGCGAAAACAAACGTGGGGAGCGAAACGAGCTCGAGCATATTTTTTTTGTAAATTTGATTTTTATTTGTTCATAAAAAAATATTATTGATATAAAAACCATCACTCGACGTCATGCTGCACTCGAAAGAGCCGCACTGGGCCACCGAAGCGGCAAAAAAAAAAGCGATCGAGCTGTTTAAAGAGGGATATTTCTACGATTGCGTGGCTGCACTGAACTGGGCGTGCAGGCACACCCCCAATGACTTTATAATCTACGCCAACCGCGCTGCTGCTCTGCTGCAGCTTGAGAAATTCGAAGAGGCTCGATCTGACTGCCAAAAAGCCATCTACCTGAACAAGGAGTGGGTTAGAATGTGTTATTTGCGAGTTTCGCGAATTATTCTAGCGCTGATACAATGGGCTCCACTCCTTTTGCAGCCACCTGCGTTCCTACATCCGCATGGCTCGGGCGTTGATTGGGCTGGACGAGCTGTCTGGCGCTGCGTGGTATGCTGAGCAGGCTGTGGGGGACGCTGAGGTTGGGGACCACGCGCGAGAGGTGCTGGCGGAGGCTGAGCAGTCGCTGGCAGCGGCAGGCAAGCAGCGCGAACCCTTTTCGCCGCCCAAGTACACCTGGGGCGGCGGCAGCGCGTCCCTGCTTTTTAACGTCGCATCTGACGACGAGTACGAAAGCGCTCCCAGAGCTGGACCTAGCCCCTGCAGCCCCGGCTCTGAATTTCCTTTTTCCAGCGACGACGACCGCCGCTTGTTTGAGGATCTCAGCCGATCGATCAACATCCACATGACCGGACGCTCTCCTGAACGTGCACTACCCGTTCTGGACCAGGCGCTGGAAGAGTACCCCTTTTGCGCGCGGTGGTATCTGTTGCGCAGCGTTCTTCTCAACGAGCAGGCTGTTTCTTCGAAGCCAGAGGACCTGAAAAAACTGGCAGGTGAAGAGGAAAATCCCCAGATCGAGATGCTTATTGATTCACTTGCTGATGCGACGAAGGCTTTGGCACTGGGAGGCAAGTGGGGGTTCACGTTGACGGGGCAGGAGCGATTTGAAGCGCTGCTCGCGCGGGCGCGCGCGAGGCATAACGCTTGTGAGTCTCCTTACAAAACATGCGTGTACGTGCTGACTGTGCCGATTGAAGCCATTCTGCTTCTCCAGCCAGTTGGCCGAACGTTTTAGCCTTGAATCATTTTTTTCTCTTCCTTGACCTGTATTCTATAATTTCAATTTTGACTTAAATTTCTTTTTGGACGTCTGCAGCTGACATGATCGGAGCTCTGGCGGACGCAGAGCGCGCGCTGGAGCTGCGCAGCGAGGTTTCTTTGGCGGACCTCCAAGAAGCGCTGCAGATAAAGGCAGTGAGCCGCAAATCTGTGAAAGACGCAGCGGCGGAGGATCCAGAGTCTCTCGCCCACATGCGTTCCTTGAACAAATCGATTGAAGGGAATATTGAGGAATCGGCGGCAGGGGTAAGGGCAGCGGCGGCGGTGGCCCTGCAGCGGCGGAAAGCGCTCGCGGCAGGCAGGCCCGAGGTCTCCGACTCTGGCGAAGACGGCTTTGCCGAGGACAGCAGCGACAGCAGCAACGGAGAGGAGCGTTCATCTCGACAGCAGGACGAGCAGGACATGCAACAAGAAGCGGCAGCTGAGGCCCTGCGCATGCTCCGCCTGTCGCGCGAAGAGGAAGCAAAAGAGAGGGTGAAACCAGAGGGCGTTAGCGGGGCCAAGGGAGCAGGCGGCGACAGCTCATTTCCTTCTTCCGCATGGCTGGGCGGTGCTGCAGCCATGGGCAGGTCTGAAGGGGCCGCTGCGGCCAGCGCTGCCTCGTCGACGTCAGCTGCGGCAGTCGCAAGAAGTGCCAGCGGGAGCAGCAATGTCGTCGTAGGCGTCGCTACCAGCCCTGAATATGAAACGTTTCACCAGCACGTGCAGCAGCTGATTGACGCTCAGCGCTTCCCAGAGGCCGTTACAGCTACCGGGGCCTACGTGCATCGCCATCCTGATGATGTGCTGGGCCATCTGACCCGGGCGCGCGCCCTTCTTTACTTTTACGACGATGTTGGGACCATGCATGGCGGCACGCTGGCCCGTGCGATAATGGAGCTCGTCATGGCCAGCGTGAAAACTTCGCGGGAGAAGGCACGGGGGCGCCGTATACCTGCAGAGAATATAGCGCATTTCAGACTGCTGATGGGCGAGATTTCGTTGAAACTTGGTGACGGTGACAGCGCAGCTGCGTGGTGCGATTCTGCCAAGGGGGTGGAGGAGGGGGACCCCTTGGTGGCAGAAGATAGAGAGGGGGCAGACGAGAATAAGACAGATGGGGGCGAAGCGGCAGCTCAAGAAGATGAGGGAGGGCCTGCAGGGGCAGCGGCAGGGGCAGCGGCAGGGGCAGAGGCGGCGAAAAGGCCTTCAAATGGCGGATTTAGCAGCCGCAGACGTGGCATCGCGGCGGTGCAGCGCACAGAAGCTGCGGCGCAGGTCGAAGAAGAGGAGGGCAAGGATGCAGATGAAGAGCGGGCTGCTGTCGTTGAGTACCTCTGTGAAGCAGCTGCAATAGCGATGTTGAAGGATGATTGGGCTGGGGTGGAGGCCAAGTGCGATGCCGTGAGTTCAGATTAGATTGAATTGAATCAGGGGGGGAAGAGCTGCTTCAATCACTGGTAAAACAAATCGGCAAAACGTTTTTTATCTTTTGTATTTATATATTTGTATATATACTTTCATTACAGAGGATGGTTTCCTTCCCCCCCCCTCACTTTCCCGTGTGGAATTCAGGCGTTGAGGCTCGACCGCACCTGCGGCAAAGCGCGGCACCTCCGGGCTGGGGCCTACGAGGAGCAAGGAAAGTTCAAAGCGGCAGCGGCTGACTTTAAAATTCTGGCAGATGGCGGGGATTCGGGCGCAGCGATACTGCTGACAGGCTTGGAGCGGAAAATTGAGGAGGAGGAGCAGCTGAATGATGTCGAGGTGGAGGAAATTTGAAATGGGCAGGGGATGATAGCGCATGAATGTTAAGAGCGTGCCTTACTCAGCTGCGCCCCCCAGTGATAATATGAGTTCCAAGCTGTATTCGTTGGCTGTAGCTGATCTGATTGCCCAACCAAGTCGGTTGGGGTTTAACCACCGCCGAATTTTGAAAGAAAGAGTGACATCTGGAGTAATGCGCATGGCAGTAATCTGCAGAAAACGCCAATTTGCGCATTAAAATATTCTTAAAAAAATAAATCGCTATGAGCAATCTTTGGGCGCCGGCAGCGCCCTTTCGGGAGCCGCACTGGGCCACGGAAGCGGCCAAGAGAAAAGCGATCGAGCTGTTTAAAGAGGGATATTTCTATGATTGCGTGGCTGCGCTGAACTGTGCGTGCAGGCACACCCCCAGTGACTTTATAATCTACGCCAACCGCGCTGCTGCTCTGCTGCAGCTTGAGAAATTCGAAGAGGCTCGATCTGACTGCCAAAAAGCCATCTACCTGAACAAGGAGTGGGTTAGAATGTGTTATTTGCGAGTTTCGCGAATTATTCTAGCGCTGATACAATGGGCTCCACTCCTTTTGCAGCCACCTGCGTTCCTACATCCGCATGGCTCGGGCGTTGATTGGGCTGGACGAGCTGTCTGGCGCTGCGTGGTATGCTGAGCAGGCTGTGGGGGACGCTGAGGTTGGGGACCACGCGCGAGAGGTGCTGGCGGAGGCTGAGCAGTCGCTGGCAGCGGCAGGCAAGCAGCGCGAACCCTTTTCGCCGCCCAAGTACACCTGGGGCGGCGGCAGCGCGTCCCTGCTCGCTGGCCCTTCAAACAGCGCTTCCGAAGACGAGTACGAGAGCGCCGCCGAGGAGAGCGACAGCCCTCGCTGCAGCAGCGGCAGCAGCAGCAGCAGCAGCAGCAGCAGCAGCAGCGGGGCATCACTGGAAGTGCCTGAACAAGGCAACGTCAGATATACTTTCGCCAACCTAGCCGATGCCGCCAGGTTCGATGAGCTGGTTAACGAGGTGTCCGCGGCGTTTAATAACTTTCTCGCGGTCGATGAAGCCGTGAAGGTGGTTTCTTGCGCCCTGGCAGAATTTCCAAACACCGCGCAGTGGTGTTCTCCATGCGAGCGGCGCTGCAGCTGCAGCTGCAGCAGGCCACGAAAGCTGGCAAAAAGAAAAGCGCCTCGGATGACACCGTCATTTCCCTGGCGCTGGCTGCCATCTCCGATACCAGCATGGCGCTGCAGCTGGAGGCGCCGGTGCCGGCGCTCTCCCCCGACCTGCGATTCCAGACGCTGGTGAATCGCGCTCGAGCGAGAGGCCCGCTGCGTGAGTACCCCCAAACGACAGTGTTTTCGTTTTACATCTCAATTAGGAGCATTTCTTTTTGTTAACTTTAACTTTTTTCTATATTTCATCGGTTTACGTTCCTTTCTTGCAGAAGATGTTTTTGGGATGGAGGACGACCTTCGTGCCGCCTTTGACATGGACGGCGTGCCCTTGGGGAGCCGCGAGATCGCGTCAGACGCGTGGAGAGAGTTAAAAGAGATCAAATCGCTGACCAATGAATCCCCCGCCAATGTGATGCATGCAGAGGCGGCGGTGGAGAAAGCAATACAGGCAGGGTTGGATAAGGCGGCCGCGGCCATGAAACTGCAGGGCAACAGCCGGGAGATGATGCGACGGCAGCCGAGCGGGGAGTCCAGCAGCAGCAGCAGCAGCAGCGGCGGCAGCAGAGGCGGCGGCAAAGTGAACTTGAAGAACAGCGCTGGCATAGACGACGTCTCTTTTGCAAGCCAGGAGGATGACGACAGGTATTCGGAGCTGAGGGCAGCGATTCTTGCGCAATTCACCCCCAGCATGGTCTCCTTGGAGGCGCTGAAAATCGTCTCCGATGCCTTGACAGAATTTCCTTCCTGCGCGGTCTGGCACCTCATCCACAGCTCGTGGCTGCTCGAGGTGGCCCTCGATGATGCCACGCGGGCGCTTGATATACCCACCTCTGACCGGCGTGAACTGGTTCGGGACGCCGCAAGGGAGGCCACGCTGGCGCTGATTCTGGGCGGCTCTGCGCTGCCGCCGGAGGCCAAATTCCTAGCGTTTCACAATCGAGTTAGAGGAAGAATTTTCCTTGGCAAGTGCTGGCTCTCCCATCTGTACATTTGCTGTTTTCCATTCCTTTGTTGCCGATGGCTTATCACCGATTGGTTTCCTTTTCTTCTTGTTGTGTCTGTTTTTTATTAGTTTTTTTCTTTTGGGTCGTTGCAGGGGACGTGTTGGGGGCTGACGACGACATGGATGCCATCATGAAGCTGGAGGGCACGCCCATGGGGGAGCGAGTGCGCGTTTTGGAAGAGATGAGGCACTTAATAAGAACGGCTGAAGAAGCGATGCTGCGCGACAACCCTGCACATGGCATCAGAGCCTCTGCCGACATGAAAAAACTCCTCGAGATATTGAAGGCGGAAGCCGCTGCCCTCATTGAGGAGGAGAAGAGCAACGGCGGAAGGTTGTTGCGGCGGCAGCCCGACCGCGATGGAGAAAACCCGCGGGAGGAGCCCAGCGGCGGTGATAAAGACAGCAAGGACGCTGCAGCACCTCGGCAGCAGCGTTTTGGCGGCGGCGGCGGCAGCGGCAGCGGCGGTGTGGTTATCGATGGAGAGGCCAATGACATGGACAAGCGGTTGCTTCAGCTGTTGCGCGACGGCAAGTTTGATGCTGCGATTTGCCACGTCAGCGATTACATCCAGCGCCGCCCTGATGACCCCTTGGGACACCTCCGCAGGGCGCAGGTGGCGATGCGGCTTGGCCGGGCTGCGGAGGCGGCGGCAGTCGATTTGCAGCGCCCCCAAGATCTGATCAAGGGGCGGGAGTTGCCTTCCAGCATTACTTGCACCATTTATGACGTGCAAGGCGATATTTTATTGAGCTCGGGCCGGCTGGAGGAGGCCATTGCCTCTTTTCGTTCAGCTGCAGAGTGTGGCTATCGCCTGGGAGAACCCGTGTTTGTGCGTGCTATGGAGCAGAAGATGGCCACGTGCGCAGAAGGATTAAAGCAGCAGGCAAAACAGCGGGAGCAGAAGAAACAAACGGCTTCTGCTGGCGGCGGCAAAAAATGAAAATTTACCACGAAAAAAGGGCGTGAAACCTCTATTATCTTTACAGATTATGTAAATACGCTGTAAAGTTCAACGCCCCTTAATTCTCATTTTGCCAATTTCACATGTCGGTTGTGGCTGGCTGGCGTGCGGGAATATTTTTTTTAGTATGGATAAACTCCGCAATCAAAATTCTGCAAGGTTTTCAGCGGTCATTCACATGGACCTCGCGTCGTTTGTGGAACGTGCCTCGTCGAAAATTAAGCTCTGGAGGCTGTTTTGGGGCGGCGGTGAAGAAAGACCGACCCAAGCTCCAACAACAGGGAATTTGCTGCCGAAGAATCCTGAAATTATTTCATAAAAATGGGTGACGCGTGGGGAACTAGTAGCGCGCGAGGAACCCCCTTCCGGGAGCCGCACTGGGCCACGGAAGCGGCCAAGAGAAAAGCGATCGAGCTGTTTAAAGAAGGATATTTCTACGATTGCGTGGCTGCGCTGAACTGGGCGTGCAGGCATACCCCCAGTGACTTTATGATCTACACCAACCGCGCTGCTGCTCTGCTGCAGCTTGAGAAATTCGAAGAGGCTCGATCTGACTGCCAAAAAGCCATCTACCTGAACAAAGAGTGAGTCTTTAATGTCTTAAATTGACTCTTTGATGTGGGGTTTTTACGCCACCCCATCCCTTCTACAGCCACCTGCGCTCCTACATCCGCATGGCGCGGGCGTTGATTAGGCTGGACGAGCTGCCTGCCGCTGCGTGGTATGCTGAGCAGGCTGTGGGGGACGCTGAGGTTGGGGACCACGCGCGGGAGGTGCTGGCGGAGGCTGAGCAGGCGCTGGCAGCGGCAGGCAAGCAGCACGAGCCCTTTTCGCCGCCCAAATACACATGGGGCGGCGGCAGCGCGTCCCTTTTCACGCAGCTCTCCAATCTCAAAGCCACCGATAGCGATGACGAGGGCGAAAAAGACAGCAGCGCCAGCAGCAGCACCCGCCCTCCAACTGCCAAGCCGCCCAGCAGCAGCCCAGCAGAGCCAGAGGGGCCCCTATTTCAAGACGCCGCCGTCCTCTGGAGCGAATCCGACCGCAAGACTGTGGAGAACTTCAACAAAGGGCTGTCGGAGCACGCAGTCAGGCACGGGCCGGCAGCGGTGAAGGCATCCACCGTCCGCCCAGCGCCTTGGCCAGCGTCCTCTCCTTTCTTCTTGGTCTTCGCCTGCGACTTGGGGCCCATGATGCCTCCCCAATTAACGCGAGCGCTTTTCAAATACATTCTGCGCCTGGTTTCGAACGCCTTGGCCAGCTCCCGCTTGTCCTCGGCCTTAACGCCGGTCAGCACCAGCGGTGGTGGTCTTGTGGTACACGACAGTGCCCAGGCAAGCCTTGCCCTTGACAATGACGTAAGAGGTGTTCATTTTCACGGCGCAGGCAGCTACACCACCAGCTCGATGGGGTCCACGTCGTGGGCGATCACGACCTGTTGAAATATAGAGGGGAAAAGGGAGAAAAACATGAGAATTTTGTTGTCATTTATAAAAAAAATCCCAAACATTTGGCAAGCAGAACCCTCAAAGCCCCCCTCTCAAATCTAGACTTCCACTCCGCGCCAGGCATCCAATAGTTTTGCCCCTACTCTGATTTGCTGCTCCCCCAATCTCTCCCTCCCTCTCTCTCACCAGCCGCGCCTTTCTGGTTTCGATGAGAGTGGTGACGTGGTTGACGCCGTATTTTACCACCAGCAGCTTCTTCTTCTCAACCTCCGAGCCGGCGGCGCGCGCCTCGGCCTCCGCGAGCACGCGCTTCTTCTTGGCGGCTTGTCCAGGGTGCGGGTGAAGCGGTTGAGCGCGGGTGGCACCTTAAGACGCTGGTTCAGGACGCGGCGCTGGCGCTGGATGCGCACGTACTTGGGCCTGCAAACAAATCGGTGCATGTCACGCTTGGGAGCGAGGCCGCCGCCGATGCTGAACGACCGGGTGCGCTTCTCGGAGAGTTTCGCACGGGAGCCGCCGCTGCGACATTTTTCTTCACCTGCGCATCAAATTATATAAAAATGCTCAGCATAATCTTTACGCCTCGTTAAAAAAGACCCTCTGTAGGTTTTCGCACAAGGCTACATGCAGCCGGCCAGCAATAATCCCGGGAGCGTCCAGAAAAACACAAGGTCGAAAAAAAATCAAAAAAAAAACACTTGATTTTTCTTTGAACTTTGCCTAATCTATTTTTTTCGGACAACTATTGATACCAGATACTCATAAACTTACACCATGCTGTCAATCAATGTCGGGATTTCGAAGAAAAATGAAAAACCTAGAACTATAGATGGCCAAGTTCTCGTCGAGCAAGCACAGTGGCTAGCAGGAAAACGCAAAGAATTATCGCGTTTACTCTCGAAAGAAAATATAACCCTCCTGTGTGTACAGGAGGTTGGGATTAGAAATGGCTTAGATTATCAGACAATCAATTCGGCAAGACCTGGACTTGGCTCGCTGGGTTACACTGGACATGTTATTAACACCCAACACGAAGTCATGGTTCTATATGACACGTCGGAATGGACTAGATTGCCTCGGGACCCCTTCGTGGGCTACAATCCGCCTGAATTCACACCCGAGGGGGATGAAATTTCGATTTTTACTAGACAACTCAGCAGCCGAATATGCTCAGGCGTTCTGAGCCCAAACGTACCGCCGGATCCTGCGGGCTCAGGACATTACTCGCAGCGATTTTACAAAGGCGCCCCTCTTCCCAATTGTGTACGTCAGGACTTGTCATCCTTCAAATTGCTGGCTGTGGGCGTCCATTTACATCATTCCAACCTAGGAAACGACACCGCACTGAAGCAGCGCTACTGCAGTGTGCTGCTGCGAGCCGTTTCTTCTTGTGTTGAAAAGCACGACCTCACTGCGATTGTCTTGGGTGATTTCAATCTCACCGAGACCGAGATCCGGCAGACTATAGAGGGGATGGTAGACGAGGACGTCAAACGCCGAATTGAGGTAAAGCCTTAAATTGCCAGGACTTCGTGTTTTCACTTTCTTTTTATTCATTGTGAATACATTTCAATTTTTTTGTAACCCATTGTTGTTTTTTGTCCACTTGCAGGTGCATTTTCCCAGGGGGGCCAACAATGCTCGTATTGTTGATGGTTTTATCACCATTCTACCGACCCACAGCATTAAATTTAACCCGGGGTGGCGATTTTGCACCGACGGAGCCGCTGCAACCCTGGTCCACAACCCGTACAGGCTTCCTCAAGGGTCTTTCAGCCTTTTTGATCACGAGGCAGTGCACCTCAGGTACTGCCTAGAGCCTCAAATTTCGTGGATGATGGGGCAGATGGCTGGCATGCAGCAAGAGTTGGTTGAGGCCAAGACTAAAATTGAGGAGTTGGAGCGCAAGGTGCGACATTAGCTATTTGGCGAAAGCGACAGCATTCCCAAGTTTTTGAAGTTGCCATACTGTATTATTATTCAGGTGTACGCGGTCTCGCAGCTGCCGCAGGTCACGCCGGTGCCACCAGCTGTGGCAAGGCAGCCGCAGCCGCCGCAGGTCACGCCGGTGCCACCAGCTGTGGCAAGGCAGCCACAGCCGCCGCAGGTCACGCCGGTGCCACCAGCTGTGGCAGGTCAGTCGCAGCCGCCGCAGGTCACGCCGGTGCCACCAGCTGTGGCAAGGCAGCCACAGCCGCCGCAGGTCACGCCGGGGCCACCAGCTGTGGCAGGGCCGTCCCAACTGCCGCAGGGCACGCCGGGGCCACGCAATTTGGAAGAAGTCTTGGCCAACTGCGCCGGAGAGACCGCCCTGCCTGCGCATGAGCGCGCCGACATCCTCCGCCAGTGCATGTACATTGCTGCCGAAGCCGCCAAGTACGCCGGCACCGTCCACGACCTGTGTCGTGAGGAGAGCGCCCAGGAGATTGAGAACGAAGATAGAAGGGACCGCACCGTGGCCTATGGGCTGGTGGTCATCGGCGCCAACAAACAAATCTACCCCCTGCTGTGCAAGCTCTCAATCGAGTCTGACGGTTCCCGCCTCTTGCTGCAGAGGACTATCCCGGAGGAATCCAACTTTTTCGTTTCTACCATGGTGAGGAACGGCGACCTGGAGAAAACCATGGTGTTCTTGACGGTTGGCGTGCACGATGGCGAGGACGAATCGTGGAAGCGCGTCGGCGTGCTCCTGCCGGCATCAATGTACTGGAGCTCCACCCCACTTGACCTGGGCGACTCGGCAGCAAATCCCATGTTTGCCGATGTGGCCAACAGTCCATTTGTTCGCAGCGAGGGGCGTTTAGTTCGGTGGTGGGACAAGATTAACCGTTCATACAACCGCCTCGGCAAAGCGCTCTTGCGGAACGCAATGCCTTGGCTGAGCGAGGCGTGGCTGAGGCGGCTGTACACCGGGCATTGAAGACGGCGCAAACGTCGAGTAGTTGTTTGCATTTGGAATTGGTTACAAAATGCCTGTGTTGAGTGAGTTCGATGACAGCTGTGGACGCGGTGAGAGCGGCGCTATGGGCCAGCCGCCGTCGCAGGTCGCGCCCGTCCCAACTGTGGCGGACCAATCAATATGTTACTTACACGGCATGCTGCTGAGGGGTCTGTGCTTTGTTTTGAATTCTCATGTTTTTATTTTGTTTGTTTTGAATCTCCATTTGAAAACAATGATTTTCTTTCAACAGCGAAATGCATATTTATTTGTCTATTCTTTTCCTTTCCTTCCTTAAATTTGTTATTTTCTCTGAAGAAATTGTTTTAAGAAGTAGAGTAGAGAGGTCTTAAAGTTCTAAAAATCTTAACATATTTATGTTGCGTTGTGGGTGGTGTGTATGAGGTTCTAAATAGTTTTGCCCTTTCTCTGATATTGTCCCCCACCCCCCACTAATCCTCCGATAAAATTTCGGGCCAAACCTGGCCCGCCCAGCCGCCACACACACCAGTAATATCCGCGACAATGTCCCAGCCACCTGCATCCCCAGCGATCCCCGCCGTCCCCTCCCCGCCTCTCGCTAGGGCCGCGAAGTAAGTTTTCACATTTGCCGACTGCCCTGCTCCACCCTAGTGTTGCTGTATGCCCTCCTTTGGCCTACTACGTAACATACCTTTGGATGTGTGTCCCTGCTTGCTCAAGCATATGCGTGCTTTTTACCTTTCTGTCGCTACCTGTTTTATCCCCCCCATCAGCAAGTTCGCAAATTCTCGCAAGTTCGCCAAAGCAAGTTCGCATGATGAAACACGGAGGTGGATCGCGGGAATGTGTGAAGCAAAGTGTCGCAAGTTCGCATGATTTCTGCAAGTTCGCCAAACAAGCCATTTAGGCCGTGCCAAATTATTTAAGCAAGTTATGCAAGTTCGCCAAACTATGCAAGTTCGCACCCTCTGTCACACCCCCAAGACCGACACATCCTGACGTTCCCTGTGTTTCCCCCCCCCCGTTTTTCCTCTCCTTGTAGCCTGGGTGACGCCCTCCACCTCATCAAGGCATACTGGGGTCTCCTCCGCACAGTGCCGACATCGAAGACGATCGCAAACTTCAGCGCCGCAGCAGACGCGTGGCTCCAGATCATCTGCCCGGGGGGCCGCCGTGTTGGGCGACAGAAGCACGCGCATTGTTCAGCGAGATGGACGTCGTACACGCCAACGGGACGCTGCGGGATGGGGACTCCAAGCTGCTGCGCACCAACGCTCAGGAGAAGTGGCTGGCAGCGCTAGCAGCGTCGCCGAGCCAGCAGCTGCGCCACTACCTCAGCACCTGGTGGACGCCGCTCACCGTGGAGACCTACAAGCTCCACCCCCACCTTCGCCTGCCACAGAGGACGGACAGAGCGGCGCTGTCGCGTCTCCGGCTGGGAGTGCAGAGGATTCGCGTGCCAGCAGCTGGCGAGAGCGGAGTGTGGCACCCACCCAGCACATGCCCCCTCTGTGCAGCACCGTGCCCACTCCTCGAGTTGCACATCCTCTGCACTTGCACTGCCCTCCACCAAGAACGCGCGCCAGCGCTCGCGGTGGTGACCGCGGCGCCCACGGCGAGGGACCTGCTCCAGCTGGAGGCGGCAGACCTTTCCCTTGTGGCGGCCCTGGTGAGGACGCACTCGGAGCGCGTGGCAGCGGCGTGATGGGGGAGGTATGAGAGGAGCCCGAGATGGTACGAGGACGCCCAAGACTTTGCTGATGGTGGAGGCGGCGCCGGGCTACATTTTAGATCTTTTTGGTTTTTGTTTTATTGTTTGTATTTGGTTCTGTTTCTATTTAATTTGTTCATTTCCCTTTTCGATTGTCTATCTTGCTGCACCTGCTTGCCTTGGTACACGCTCTTGACTATGACTTTGGATGCATCACTTCCCAAACAGCCAGGGTTGAGTGACCACTGTAGAAGAGATGTGCTGGGGCGTCCCGGCATTGCCCAAGCGTGTACCTTGACCGAACGGTTCGCGTTCTCGCCGTCCGGAGCGTCCTGCATGCCCTGCATTACTGCATGCACCCGTGCCTGTTTTTGCACATGTATTTTGCTGCTCTGCACCTGTTTTCTGTGTCGGTCGCGCCGTCGGTGACTCGGGGGCAGGGGCCAGAGCCCAGAACTGAGGTTGATCCGACGGATGGAAGGGGGGCTCTGCCTTACTGTGGCGGGGTTTGTGGCACGACGACTTGCGGTTCTCTATAGGGGTAACCTCGGTAGTAGACGTCAAACCATATGTAAAACCTGAAACCTGTGTTTGTATTTGTAAATTAAATTAAATTAAAACAAAGTTCCTACTCAAGGTTTCAGGTTTTACATATGGTTTGACGTCTCAAACCTTTGAGTAGGAACTGAGCACCTACTATAGGCATCCTTATATAGGCTAAGCCACAATCTACAGGAGAATTGGAATCGGTCTCAGATTGTGGTACACTCATCAAGACTGGACGATGAGAAACCTTTTGAGTAGAAACGTGCAACTACTATAGGACGTCCTCCCCCTGGTCTCTCTTTAATTTTTATTTTTGTTGAAAAATAAGATTGAGACTTAATATCCTCGGTGCTTGGCGGGCATATGAAAAAAACAAATAAATTAAATTAAAACAAATAAAGAAAGCGACGAAAGAGCTTGCAACTGTAGCACGGCCGTGCCGCAGCCTTAGGTGAAAGGCAGTTTGCGCTGCTCCACCTTGAACGTGGCCATCCTTTTGCTAAGGAGATCTTCCGGCACATCCAGGGCCAGCATGACATTCCCCTCGCCCATAGGAAACATGTAGCCAAGCACTTCGCCGTTCCTGTCAGCAGCTGTCAAGCTAGCCATCTGCTGCTCCTCCTGGTTGTCCACCACCGCCAATAGGTCAGAACCATCCAGCCACCAAGCAGCGCACGGCACATTGAGCCGCTTGTTAGGCCTAACCCTAGCTTTCGCCATTGTTTTTGGGCAGCGCGTTGCAAAAACCCTGTACTTGCTGTCAAGCTGCAGCAGCAATTTTGCAAGCTCGTCTGCAGCACGCAGCTCCTCCTTCGTTGGAGCTGTCGCCGCCGCCTCACCCAGGCTGTTGGCCAAAGCCCTTTTCAACGCGTCGATGTCGCTGCCAGCCAAATCCGAAACCACCCGCACGCTGCGTACCACGCGGAAACGCTTCTCCTTCAACAATTTGAGGACCTCGCTCTCGGAGCCCTCGTCTCTCCGACGATCTGGATTCAGCAAGAGGTCTACGGGGTCCGCCCACACGTCTGCTGAGGCCACCTCGCGCGCTCCTTTTGGGCACAGCTGCAGCTCCAGCGGGTCCTTCACGTCAAGAGTCCATGCGCGCATAATCTGCTTCCTAACCAGCAGCGGTGTCTTTCCAGAGAACATCTTGGGGTCCCACATTGGATGATATTCTTCCGTGGGAATCGTGCCATCAATGAGGCTGTCCATCCACCGCTCGTGACTTTCCATTGCCCAGCGCAGGGCTACGCTCGCATTTGCAGAGGCCCAGAGCGTCAGCTGGGGCCTTTCTCCGGTACCACGGTAATAAGTGTACTTCCCAGCGATGCGGTGTGCCGCCTGGATGTACCCGTCCAAAGGAGCGTCAACAGCCTTGCCCAGAAACTCGTCGGTGAGGTGGAGGAAGTGGCTGCTGTCTTTGAAGGTGACGGAGCGGCCGGCGCGCCTGGAGGAAACAACGGCACAGAAGATCCCACGCTTCCCCTGCGATTTTGCCCACAGCAGCAGGCACAGGTTGAGATTCATCAGGTCTGCCGCCTTGGTCCCGCTGCCGGCCAATTCATCTTCCTCGGGGCCGTCTTCTTCGACATCGTCGGAATCTTCTTCTGGTAGCGCAGCTTCAGCAGCATCTCCCAACTTCTCGCCAATGTCATGCTGGAATTCGTCGCCTATTGCTTTTGCCAAGCCATCCCTACGCAGCTTTGCCCAGAGGCTACTAGTCCATGACAGCAACGACTCTTTGGTCTCGTTTGGCCAGTCCGCGGCGTGCTCCTGCAGGCGCAGAGAGAGGGCCTTTTCCTCTAAGACGGCTGCTGAAAGCTGCTGGGGGGTCAGGTTGCGCATCAGGAGAAGGTTGCCGATCGGCTTTTTTCCTTTCTTTTTCATTCCTCCGTGCAAGGTGGAAATCAGAATCGGGATGCTGCCCTCCTCCGCGAAAGTCTTGGAATACTCCAGGGCACTCCGCTTGGCTCGGTGTGCACGTCTGTTGATGACTCTCACTTTAATGGACTGCGGCATCACCAGCTGCACTGCTGCAGGTCCTGCTCGCTGGCTCAGCTCCCCCCGTGCCAGTCTTTTCATGCCAGAGAAGACCATCTTCTTGATCCCTTCAATCTCATCGCCGCTTTCCAGCTCCCGGATCTTGATCTCACGCTCTGTCGCACTCGGAGGCATGCAGAATCCGTAGTAGTGCTCGTCCACGGGGAGGCGCACGCAGATGGTGCGCCCATCCTGCAGATCGATACGCCTCCCACTCAGCAGTGTCGAGAAATGCGTGGCCGACACTCCGACGTAGTGGTAAACAGTATCAACGAGAGACAAGGTGTCCAGGGGGCTTGGGTTTCCGGAGGAGCGCATGGCATCTCTCATCAGACCGAGAAGCCTCATTGATGGAGAGTCGCCATCAGGCCGCGCTGCGATGGAGTCCTTCACAGAAGTGCTGAAAAGCATTTCCTGCTTTTTAGCGCCGGCTGCTGGCGCAGCGGCGTTGTTCGGGTCGACAACCTTCTGCACGCTGTCGTCATCCTCGTCCAGCAGCAGCAGCAGCGGCACACGGCATAAGCCAGCCGCAACGTATTTTTCCTTGTTCCACAGCTCAGGAAGGCCCTTGACGAGCTTTTTGAGCTGGGACTGCCCTGAAATGTCCACAATGACCTGCGCCTGGTCATCGATGGCCGCAGAGAGCGTCCAGTGCTTCCCTGCGGCAGGGGGTGTCACGCGCACTAGGCGTGCCGTCTCCATGATGGCTCCGTCCACATCAGCTTCGGGCGCGGCGGCTTGCTCGCACCATGCCGCGATCTTTTTGTTGAAGTTCTTTATGTTGTCATTGAACCCTGCAGTTTTTACCATTCAATTCCATTGAGCTGTCTGTTGATTTTTATTGCTGCAGCAAAAGAAGAAGAACCGACTTAACTTGCTTACCTTCTTTGCTGGATTTGTAGACCCAGACACCGATGTAGGTGTGGCAGCGGCAGAAGTGGTAGTGCAGCCAAGCAAGGGCCAGCGTAGTTTCTGTTTTGCCTCCCTGGCACCGCCCTTGCAGCAGCGTGCGTGACGGCTGGCCCTTGATGGGTGGGTTGCCAGACTTTGGCGGTGTCACATCGAAAGCGGCTGGCGCCGTCTCCATCATCTTCGTCAGAACATGCTTGAATACAGCTGGGTACTCCATGGCGAAATGAGATATGCCTGGGGGGACGTCCGCTTCCGCCATCGCCTTGAAGTCCGTCATGCCGTCGAGATGGCCTAATTTTGCCTCCATTGCCTGAAGGATAGCACGCTTGATCGCGTCCTTTCACACAGCTGAAAAAAAGGGGGGGAAGTGTCGCCCTGCAAATCAGCATAAAGTGGCAAACAATCAGACAACAGTTTGTGAACGTCTTTGTGAACGCTAATCATGATGCAAAAATGAAATAAGTATTACCAAGCGCCTCTGTTTATTGTCAAAGCCTCTCGTCTTCTAAAACTCTTGCTGCCTGCTGCTCGCGAGTTTGAGCTCCAGTTCAATTATGAATTGAGATAATATACTAGTTTATATATGGCAGTGAATCGATCGTTAAAACCTCCTGTGAATTCTTCACACTGAAGTACACTTCTGTCCTGCACTTCCTTTCAAATTCGTCAAAAGAGAAGCCAGTTGCATTTTACAACAATTTAGCATATAGATTGCCTGAAAACTTGCTGGGGTGTAACACAGCAGACGGTTAAGCGCCTGTTTATAAGAGAACAAATCAATTGAGGCTGCTGGCGGTAGCAAAAAATGGCTCATGCCCTGTAACAACCGGTGCTGTCTTCTTCTCTGACGCAGCCAGGCAATTTATAGTTTGGAGTTCCGGTCATTCGGGCAAATCTTTCCCGCTAATTTGTTCGCTACACTAAAGTAATTATGTCGGGGGGGGGGGGGGGGGATTTCCGGAAATTGTCTCGGCCCCGCGGAATCGCGCGCGGCTCTTCGATTGACTCTTCGGGCGCCCCCCCTGACGACGTTGGCCGCGCCATGGACCCGTTCGCGGAGCCGGAAGCGCGCCTGTAGGGGACGGCGGTGAAGGGGGCGGTGGTGAAGAAAGACCGACCCAAGCTCCAACAACAGGGAATTTGCAGCCGAAGAATCCTGAAATTATTTCATAATAATTGGTGATGCGTGGGAAACTAGTAGCGCGCGAGGAACCCCCTTCCGGGAGCCGCACTGGGCCACGGAAGCGGCCAAGAAAAAAGCGATCGAGCTGTTTAAAGAGGGCTATTTCTACGATTGCGTGGCTGCGCTGAACTGGGCGTGCAGGCACACCCCCAGTGACTTTATGATCTACGCCAACCGCGCTGCTGCTCTGCTGCAGCTTGAGAAATTCGAAGAGGCTCGATCTGACTGCCAAAAAGCCATCTACCTGAACAAAGAGTGAGTTAGAATGTGTTATTTGCGAGTTTCGCGAATTATTCTAGCGCTGATACAATGGGCTCCACTCCTTTTGCAGCCACCTGCGTTCCTACATCCGCATGGCTCGGGCGTTGATTGGGCTGGACGAGCTGTCTGCCGCTGTGTGGTATGCTGAGCAGGCTGTGGGGGACCCTGAGGCTGGGTACCACGCGCAGGAGGTGCTGGCGGAGGCTGAGCAGGCGCTGGCAGCAGCGGGAAGGCAGCGCGAGCCCTTTTCGCCGCCCAAATACACCTGGGGCGGCGGCAGCGCGTCCCTGCTCGCTGGCCCTTCAAACAGCGCTTCCGAAGACGAGTACGAGAGCGCCGCCGAGGAGAGCGACAGCCCTCGCTGCAGCAGCAGCAGCAGCAGCAGCAGCAGCAGCAGCAGCAGCAGCAGCAGCAGCAGCAGCAGCAGCAGCAGCAGCAGCAGCAGCAGCAGCAGCAGCAGCAGCAGCAGCAGCAGCAGCAGCAGCAGCAGCAGCAGCAGCAGCAGCAGCAGCAGCAGCGGGGCATCACTGGAAGTGCCTGAACAAGGCAACGTCAGATATACTTTCGCCAACCTAGCCGATGCCGCCAGGTTCGATGAGCTGGTTAACGAGGTGTCCGCGGCGTTTAATAACTTTCTCGCGGTCGATGAAGCCGTGAAGGTGGTTTCTTGCGCCCTGGCAGAATTTCCAAACACCGCGCAGTGGTGTTCTCCATGCGAGCGGCGCTGCAGCTGCAGCTGCAGCAGGCCACGAAAGCTGGCAAAAAGAAAAGCGCCTCGGATGACACCGTCATTTCCCTGGCGCTGGCTGCCATCTCCGATACCAGCATGGCGCTGCAGCTGGAGGCGCCGGTGCCGGCGCTCTCCCCCGACCTGCGATTCCAGACGCTGGTGAATCGCGCTCGAGCGAGAGGCCCGCTGCGTGAGTACCCCCAAACGACAGTGTTTTCGTTTTACATCTCAATTAGGAGCATTTCTTTTTGTTAACTTTAACTTTTTTCTATATTTCATCGGTTTACGTTCCTTTCTTGCAGAAGATGTTTTTGGGATGGAGGACGACCTTCGTGCCGCCTTTGACATGGACGGCGTGCCCTTGGGGAGCCGCGAGATCGCGTCAGACGCGTGGAGAGAGTTAAAAGAGATCAAATCGCTGACCAATGAATCCCCCGCCAATGTGATGCATGCAGAGGCGGCGGTGGAGAAAGCAATACAGGCAGGGTTGGATAAGGCGGCCGCGGCCATGAAACTGCAGGGCAACAGCCGGGAGATGATGCGACGGCAGCCGAGCGGGGAGTCCAGCAGCAGCAGCAGCAGCAGCGGCGGCAGCAGAGGCGGCGGCAAAGTGAACTTGAAGAACAGCGCTGGCATAGACGACGTCTCTTTTGCAAGCCAGGAGGATGACGACAGGTATTCGGAGCTGAGGGCAGCGATTCTTGCGCAATTCACCCCCAGCATGGTCTCCTTGGAGGCGCTGAAAATCGTCTCCGATGCCTTGACAGAATTTCCTTCCTGCGCGGTCTGGCACCTCATCCACAGCTCGTGGCTGCTCGAGGTGGCCCTCGATGATGCCACGCGGGCGCTTGATATACCCACCTCTGACCGGCGTGAACTGGTTCGGGACGCTGCAAGGGAGGCCACGCTGGCGCTGATTCTGGGCGGCTCTGGGCTGCTGCCGGAGGCCAAATTCCTAGCGTTTCACAATCGAGTTAGAGGAAGAATTTTCCTTGGCAAGTGCTGGCTCTCTCATCTGTATATTTGCTGTTTTCCATTCCTTTGTTGCCGATGGCTTATCACCGATTGGTTTCCTTTTCTTCTTGTTGTGTCTGTTTTTTATTAGTTTTTATTTTATTAGTTTTTTTCTTTTGGGTCGTTGCAGGGGACGTGTTGGGGGCTGACGACGACATGGATGCCATCATGAAGCTGGAGGACACGCCCATGGGGGAGCGAGTGCGCGTTTTGGAAGAGATGAGGCACTTAATAAGAACGGCTGAAGAAGCGATGCTGCGCGACAACCCTGCACATGGCATCAGAGCCTCTGCCGACATGAAAAAACTCCTCGAGATATTGAAGGCGGAAGCCGCTGCCCTCATTGAGGAGGAGAAGAGCAACGGCGGAAGGTTGTTGCGGCGGCAGCCCGACCGCGATGGAGAAAACCCGCGGGAGGAGCCTAGCGGCGGTGATAAAGACAGCAAGGACGCTGTAGCACCTTGGCAGCAGCGTTTTGGCGGCGGCGGCGGCAGCGGCAGCGGCGGTGTGGTTATCGATGGAGAGGCCAATGACATGGACAAGCGGTTGCTTCAGCTGTTGCGCGACGGCAAGTTCGATGCTGCGATTTGCCACGTCAGCGATTACATCCAGCGCCGCCCTGATGACCCCTTGGGACACCTCCGCAGGGCGCAGGTGGCAATGCGGCTTGGCCGGGCTGCGGAGGCGGCGGCAGTCGATTTGCAGCGCGCCCAAGATCTGATCAAGGGGCGGGAGTTGCCTTCCAGCATTACTTGCACCATTTATGACGTGCAAGGCGATATTTCAGTGAGCTCGGGCCGGCTGGAGGAGGCCATTGCTTCTTTTCGTTCAGCTGCAGAGTGTGGCTATCGCCTGGGAGAACCCGTGTTTGTGAGTAATATGGAGCAGAAGATGGCCACGTGCGCAGAAGGATTAAAGCAGCTGGCGAAACAGCGGGAGCAGAAGAAACAAACGGCTTCTGCTGGCGGCGGCAAAAAATGAAATTTTACTACGAAAAGAGTGTGCGAACCTCTATTATCTTTACAGATTGTGTAAATGCGCTGTAAAGTTCAACGCCCCTTAAAGTAAAGCTGCAGATCGTGGGACGCAGCGGCACCCTGCTGCACCACAAGAAAGAGGAGCTGCAGCTGCAGCGGCGGGAGCACGCGGAGATCCTGGAGGCGGTTAAAAAGGCAGAGGCACTGGCGAGAGGGCTGGGCGCAGGAGGCCAGGCGGCTGCTGAGGGCGGGCACCTTTAGGGTGTATGGGCGAGACTGCAGCAGCGGCAGGTTGGTAAGCTCGGACAAAGAGGAAGAGAGCCGCAGCGGTGGAGACAGTGGCGAAGTTTCTAATGAGCCTGCAGAGTCAGCGGAAGGCGGGGGCAGCGAGAGCGGAAGCTGCAGCAGCAGCGACAGTGAAAGTGATGTTGAGTTTTCCGAGGTGGCTGCGCGCATGCAGCAGCTGGAGGACGTCGGAGACTTTGAAGGAGCGCTGAAATGCGTGAATGGGTGCATTTCTAGCCACCCGCACAGCCCTCATCCGCCGCTGCGCCGAACCCATTTGCTGCTGAAGCTGGGCCGCGCAGAGGAGGCGCTCGTTGCGCTACACGCGCTCGATGACCTTCTGGCAGTGAGACGACCAGCGCCGCTGGCTGTCTGCGCGCTTTGCGGACTGTACGGCGATGCTTGCACGATGCTGGAAAAAGTTCGACGATGCAGTCGAGTTCAACGACGCTGCTATTCAATTCGCTCAGCTCGCAGAAAAGGAGTGCCTGCGCTGTCGATGGGAATTAAAAGAAGGAATTGCTTGGAACTCAAGGAGGAGTGGAATAAGGAGGCAGCGAGCAGGGGCGGCGACGATGCGCCGGGGGCGGGGCTGCCGATGAGAGGGCCTATAAGAAAGAATGAGTGCATGCTCCTGCTTTCTAACGATGCATACTAGGTAATGCATTTACAACAAAGAGATATATATACAAGCATATCAGTAGTGAAACAGCACGGCAAAAACGTAAACAAAATGTACATATAAGCATGCAAAGCGCCATTTTTTTTAATTTTTTATTCAGCCGCCATCTAATTTTCAAGCAGAATTATCTAATATACACTAAAGAGTGGAAGGCATCACCCGCTGCCGCATATCCCGCCCAGAGCCCGCCTCCCGCAGTCCTTAAGGTGGCAGACATAGACCACCGGCACTGCAGCCCCCAGCGACAAAACCAACGCCAGCGCAAACGCGCCCCACCACAGGTCGGCGCACGTGTCATCCGGCAGCTGCATGGTGGCGCACAGCTCCTCCGCGGCGGCGGTGAGCCCGAAGTTGAAAATGAAGGGCGCCAACAAGCCCAGCACCAATGGACACGCCAGGCACCACCACAGCGGCAGCTGCGCCGCCATTAGCAGCGTGAGTGCAGCTGTGGCGGCCTTCACCGCCGACTCTGCCATTGTGTGGAGTAGGTAGCCCTCTTTACCTGAGCCAGGCGCCTCATCCTGTTTCTGTGCGTGGGCAGTGTCGTTGCTACAGCCGGTGTTTTCAGAAGATTGCCAGCTGTTAGGGGAGGCGATCGAGGGCGCGATGGCGGCCAGCTGCGCCGCAAAATTGCCCACAAACCTGCTCAACAGCTTCGGTAGGCCTGGGGCGCTCGCCATCACTCCAATTAAGCCGTCGTCTACAACAAGGCGGCCGCTGGAAACCTCCCACACAGCGCAAGCTCCACCGCGGCCGCGGCACAGCTGCATCTCAGCGGTTTCCACGCGGAAAGGGTGAAGTCTGCGGCCCTGCAGCAGCTTGGCTTCCAGCACTTCTGCCGCCGCCTCCAGGGCGTCAAAGGAGAGGGCGGCGGCGAGGCGGGTGGAGGCGTTGGGTGCCAGGGAGATCCAGGGCTCGCCTTGGTCTCTGCGCCGCAGGGAGCGGTCGGTTTTGCTGCCGGGAAGGATGAGCACCAAGGCTCCAGTCTGAAGGTTTGGTTGGGCTAAAATTTGGTTAAAAGAATGGTCTTTGTTGAGCGCAGCAAAGCGCATTCCCTTCAGGGGCCACTGGGCCCAGCTCAGGATGTCGGTGCCGGGCAGCTCCTCCAGCGCAGACAGCGGTGGGAGAAGGCCAGCGGTGGCGGTTGATTTCGAGTGGCCGAAGAAGAAGGGCCAAGGGCCTGGCGGAGTGGGGTTGAAGTTGACAAGCCATGATTTTGTAGCGAAGAAAATGCAAGCCACAACGGCTGCTAGCGCCAGGGCCGTCGCTTTGGACGCCATTTTTCGCAAGAACAATCAGAGATTTATTTATGAAGAGACATGGTGATGAAACGAGCCGAACCCTTCAGTAGGAGGTTAAAGCTTATTTTAATGTACACTTGCTAAATTCATGTCGAGATTAAAATGAGCAAACTGCAGGATTCGGCAATCCAGCAGACCAGCTCAAAGTTGTTCTCCTTCAAAATCCCCTTTTTTAATTTAATTTGCAACCCATCAAAACCATTTTTCAGTTACATAGACAGCTAGGAGAGCTGCAACTTTGTCACCATTTCAGGGAACGAGAGAACTGATTGCTTCATGGTGGCCTGTCACCTTGCAAAAGGGGCTCTGCGCTCTAGCAGAGTTCTTTCTAGCACAGGAGGGTAGGCCAATATTTAGATTCCAATTTCACTTGAAAACCAAAGCCAATTTTTAAGACAGAACTGATTTTATTTTGTTCCACTCACACCTTCTGCAGCTCCGGCCTGCGCGATGCCTTGACAGCAGAGGCCACCAGCGGGCCCTGGACGCTGCGCTCTATCGATGCCTTCCGCACCTTTGGCAGCAGCTTCACCCCCACCAAAGAAGCATCTACCACCGCCCCCACTGAAACCCCAGCTCCTGCAGAGCAGCCCTCTCCCTCCTCTTCCTTCTCCTCCCAAACCGCAGCTGCTTCTTCTCGCCCCAAGGTGCCCGAAGGCCACGTCGATTTCGATCGGAAAGAGCTGGTCATGATGTTCACATGCGGCCGCTGCGAAGTGCGGTCGGTCAAAGCCTTCTCCAAGGCTGCCTACACCAGCGGCGTGGTGCTGGTTGAGTGCTCTGGGTGTGGGGTGAAGCACTTGATAGCAGACCACCTCGGCTGGTTTGGAACAAAGGGAAACGTCGAAGATTTTGCGGCGGAGCGGGGGCAGACGGTGGTGACTCGGCTGGCGGACAATACGTTAGAGCTGACGCCTGAAGACCTGGTGGGGCCGGTTGCGGCCGCGGCAATGAAGGATGCAGCAACAGCAGCAGCAGCAGCGGCAGCAGCAGCGGGAAATGAAAAGGCAGCGTGAATGACATTATTTTTTTTTATCAGTTTGAGAAAAAAAATGAGTGAGATTGTTGGAAATATTGAATAAAGAAAAGAAGTTTTTGCATTTTCCAATATTTGTAGGTAATACACCATGCTATATGCTATAATAATTTGTTATTGAATATCGCGACGACGTATTTGTGTGTAAAAAAATTGTACACGAGAGGTTCTCTGGGTTTCCTCTATGCTTCAGATGCAACGTGGACATACAGCAAGATTGAGCCTCAGTTCAATGAAATCTTCAACCTGCTGCCAACAAACTTTTCCTGCGCTTCTTCTGGCCGTTTTATTGTTTCTGTCATTGAATCAAAACGTATTTTATCATTTAAACAATTTACATTCGAAAATTTCTCCCACCTATTTGGTTTTGCTCCAAATTATCTTTAAAAAAAGTTAGCGTGTTCCAATTAAGTTCAAAAGCGAGTGATCACTCGCAAACCCACCCCTCTCTCCTCACCCCACCCCACCCCACCCCTCGCAAAAATGACATCAACCACGCACTGGATCCCCTTAGAATCCAACCCCGAGGTCCTCGATGAGTTTGCGCTCAAAATGGGAGTGTTGAATGTCCCCACAGCCTACCAGTTTTGTGACGTCTTGGGTCTGGACGACGAACTGCTGAGCATGGTGCCCTCCCCTGCCTTAGCAGTCATCTGCCTCTTCCCCATCACCCGCGACACCGAGCAGCTCCGCAAAGAAGGTGGATATAAAAAACAATTCAGCACCCGCGTCGTCCTTGTCCCACTCTTTTCCAAATATCTGAAGTTTGCCACTCATTAATCATTTTTTTTGGTAGAGGAGGAGTCTGGAGTGGCCAAGGCCCCTCCATTCAGCGTTTACTACATGAAACAGACCATCGGCAACGCCTGCGGCACCATCGCGCTGCTGCACGCCGTGGCCAACGCCCAGGGTGCCCTGCAGCTCGCTCCCGATTCCTTCATGAGCAAGTTTTTGGCGGAAACGCGAGATATGTCGCCTGAGGAGCGCGGAAAATTCTTGGAAGCGCCGCCGGAGGGGGCGCCCTCGCTGGACGCCATGCACGAGGTGACTTTCTTTCTTTCTTTCCGCATTATCATCATGCATGCAGCCTTTGTCCAGCTATTTTTCCTAGCTTTTTAATGATTAATTGTGGTCTTCGAAACATTGATTGTCTTCGAAACCGGCTGTCGCTCATCGTTTTTTTTTTAAATATATTTTGCAGGAAATGGGCCAGAAGGGCGTCACCGAGGCTCCCCCCGCTGACGCAGACATCGAACTTCACTTTGTGGCGTTCGTTGAGGTGGACGGCCACGTTTGGGAGCTGGATGGGCGCAAGGCGGGGGCCATTGATCACGGCCCAACCGAGGGAGCTTCGCTGCTGCACAGGGCGGCCCAGGTGGTGCGGCGCAACTTCGTGGAGCGGTCATCCAGCCTAAACTTCTCGCTGATTGCATTGGCAGCAGCAGACGATTGAATGTGTAAAAATGTGTAAAAAAGAAAGAAACGCAGTCTGCACAGAAAAAGAAGTGGAAAGAAGTCAGAGGTTTGAGCAGCTGGCCAGGTCGAGATGTGAAGCTGACAGGGGTTGGTGGAATGCTTGGTCGATCGTTACACAAGGAGATAGAAAAAGCTTGGCAGAAATACTAGTAGATATGCTGTATATAAACATGAGCAGAAATAAAGGAAGCAGCTAAATACTGGCCGGGAATGAAATGATGGTGGTAGATGCATCATGGACACACGAATTCCACTATTGCAATGAAATCGGGGGCATAACAGGTGAAAAAAGGGTTCTTGATGACGTGCAGGGGCGCCTTCAGGGCGTCTTGATTCATGCACACTGGCAGGGGAGAATGAAAGAAAAATGAAGGAGAAGGAAGGAGAAGAAATAAGAAGAAAGGGCGAAAGAGAACGGAAGCAAAGGAAAAAAAAAGGGTCATGACTTTGGGAGGGAGAGAGATCGATAAAGGGGGCGATATATAACGATTGAATTTATAGTTTTTTGCATGCTGTTCGCAAGGTCGTAAGATGAAAAGCACGTTCATTGGCTCAGAGAGCGCTAACACACATGAAACCCACATTCGTTTATACTGTGCAACTACAACTATTCGCTAAAAGCCACATTTCGCGCACCGGAAGCTTGTTATAATCAAACCAGGCGGCAAAGACAAGTGTGCTTCCGCCAACAAATAAATACCAACAAATAAATAACGGTTTTTTTGTTTGTAATGGCCTCAACTCAGTTGTTGAGGTTGGCCATTAGGAGCTGCAGGTCAGGGGGGAGCACAGCCGATGCCATGGCGTCCCTGTGCAGCAATCCTCCTCCCCCTCCATAGCCGCCACCACCATAGACACCGCCGCCACCAGCCAATGCTGCTGCCGCCGCTGCATTCACCGCCGCTGCTGCTGCATTGTTGCCATTGTAGCCACCGATGCCTGCAGCGGCGATGGCATTGCCCTCACCCGCTCCTCCTCCAGCAGCTGCCGCCAGCGCTGCAACGTTGGGGCCGGCGCCAACGGGGCCGCCCTGTCGCCGCGCTCCAACCGCGTTGCAGCTCACGATGCTAAGGTTGGGGGCCACTCCGCCCAACGCCGCCGCAGACACGCCTGGACACCGACTGATCACCACCCTCCGCAGGCACCGAGCTTTCAACAACGCGCTGATACCGGCAGGCGTAATTCTGGAGCACCCCCGCACAGCCACCCGCTGCAGCGCGGGCGCCGCCGCCAGGGCGCCCAGCCCCGCGTCCGTGATCCGAGGGGGCACCACCAGCCGCTGCAGCGCCGGCAACGCGGCCAGCAGCGTGATTGCGTGGTCTGACAGCCCCCAACACCCCAAAAAGTTGAGCCCTCGCACGAGTACCAGCCCTTGAAGCCCCTCCACCAGCCCCGAGTCTTTCAGCCCTGCACAGTGCGACAGATCCACGGACTCCAGCAGCGGGAGGGCCGCCAAGTGGCTCAGCCCGGCACAGGTGAGATCTCCGCACCCTCGCAGCACCAGCTGCGTGAGCCGCCGCAGCCCCGCGAGGTCTGCCAAGCTGTCGTCCCGCAGTCGGGAGCGCAGCACCAGCTCACAGGGGCCGCGCACCTCCAGCGCTGCGTCGCAGCACGACAGATCCAGCGCCGATAAATTCGGGAAGCGGCAGGCTAGGGTCTGGTGGTGGCGCTGCGTGGGGGCTGCTGCGATGAGGCCTTCGGGGCGCGCGAAGCGCACCAACCGGTCAGAGGCACCCCGCCAGGAGCGGCACACCGTGCGCAGCACGCGGGGGTAGTGAGACGGAAGCAGCTTCGTGACGCGGAGCAGCACGTCGTCGGGCAAGTCGCTCCAGGACAACGCCGCTGCGGGGAGGGCACCGTTCGCGAGCGCGGTGGTAGCAGCATTTTGGGAGGATTCTGCTGCTGAGGACGGCCGTCGTGTGAGCGGTGCTGCTGAGCTGGGGGAAGAAGAGGGAGACGGGAGGTGGTCGGCTGCTTGAAGTGTGGACGGAGGGGTGGGGGAGGCTCCCCAGCATCCCCCTGCGGGCTCGCTCACTGTGGGCTTCAGCACCGAGCTGCTGGCGGTGGGGCGTAGAGTTCGAGGGGCTTTTACAGCGCAGGCGTCAATCTCGCAGGCCCCATCGGCGCTAGCTGCGCGCGAGAGAGGGCTGGCGGCGTGTGTGAGGAGGTCTGCTGCGGGGACGCACTCCTCGACCTTTCGTTTGTGCGTGATTGATGTAATATCCAGCGACGCGAGCACGATGGCTTCCACGTCCATCGTATGCATCCTGTGACTGTTTTCTGGCTAAATTATTTGATAAAATGCCGACTTTTTTAGATCTGTACAAGATTTCGCTGCTGATGCCGTATAAGCTCTTCGCGCGCCTTTTTTTATTATATTTTATATATCGTGTTTCAAAAATCCGACACCTGGTATTCGCTGTTCAATCTTAAAAATAAACCAGCCAATTCAAGCTTCAGATGAACGTCTGTTGTCAAACCGCTGCCTCTGCTGCCGCCGGGGCCTTCATCCCCTTGCCGGCAACAGAGAATAATGGCAGTTTATGGACGGCTTTGAGGGTCTCCAGCAGCGCGCACTCCTGAGGAAATGAGCCATCAGCGCGGGGTGGGCGCGCACCCTTCCCCTGCCGCTGGTTTGTGATAAAGTGTCTTCTCACAAACCATTGTTACATATGACATTTCGTCAACAAATGCAGGTTTCCGTCAGTAGAAAAATCAAGTAATAAGTCAGCATCATTAGGTATGAAATGCGTATCAGACTGCATACATGTGGAGCGGGTGCAGACTCCGCCCTGCAGCGCAGGCCACAGTCAGCGGCGTTGCAGAAAAATCGACGGCAGGGCCCAGCTGCAGGGCTTTCAGAGCCCCCCGCACCGCCTCTGCTGCCTCACGTTCCCTTCCCTCCGCCACTCGGATCGCCATCAGCCGTCCTCTCCGCCCCAGGAGCACGCCGCCGCTGTCGTTGTCCCACCCGCCACCCGCTGCCGCCACTGCACGCTCAGCTGCCACAGCAGCAGCCAGCAGCACGTCGTGCACGCTGCCCTCCAGCGTGGCTGCCATAGCCCCCTTCACCATCTTCCCCTTGAACTGCACAACAGCAACCTTTATTTTAATAAAAAATTAAGAAATTTAAAATTTACCAATAAAACCCACAAACAGACTCCTTGAACAATGTGCTACCCGTAATAAGACAGCCTTCACCTTGGTGTCGGTGTTGGCGGTGATGTTGATGCGCTTCAGCACCCGTCCGCCCACCGAAACCACCTCGAAACTGCTCTGCCATTGCTCCGCTGCCCTGGCCCTCCATCCCTCCACCTCAGGGAAAGCCACAGCAAAGGAAGCCGCCGCAGCCAGCGCCAGAGGTTTCCCCACCCTCAGCCGACTGGACAGCGTGCCTGGCCCCCAGCCGTGAACCAGAGAGGCCACCACAGTGGCAGCGACTCTAGCAGTGATGATGAGGCCTCCCACGTTGCCTGGATTGTCGTTGCCGATAGCGGGGCTGCCGTGGGCGACGATCCAGGTGGCGGCGACGCGGGCAAAGGGCAGCGGCGCAGCGCACGCAGCACACAGATCGGGGTCGGCCGTGACATGAGCCAGCGTGGCCAGTTCGGCGTTGAGGATCTCCACCGCCAGCCAGCACCCCTGGTCGCCTGTGTGAAAAGAGTAGAAGGGAATTTTAGCTAGCAGATGCCGTTCAGTGAGTCGTTTTTTAAGAGCTGATTCCTAGATATTATTGAAATGACAACAATCTGGCCTTAACTCATTTCACACCCCAAACTAACAAACCTGAAAGAGCAGTGCACGACACCTGACCCCATTCGACAGCCTCCCAGCCCATGACATTGCAGCCAGTGATAGCGCCGTGCAGCAGCGGGGCAGCAGCTGCACCGCCATTCGCTTCCTCACGCGGCCTCTGTCGCTGGTCATTGACTCCCAGTGCTCCATGCAGCACCAGCAGAGGCGGCGCCAGCTTCTCTGCAGCTGCCGGAGCCAGCCGCCACAGCCTGTCTGCCGCTTGTGTCAACTCTACGATGGCGGGAAACGCAGAGCCAGCGTCTGGGTCGAGGTCCGCGGGGATGTGCGGAGAGAGCGTGAGCGCGGCCACCCGCAGCGTGGTGGCCCTCGCCAGGCCGGCCTCCCTGTCGCCGCCGCCGCCGGCATGGGAAAAGTCAAGTGCCGTGCACAGCCGCTTGCCCTGCACGCCCAGCACTACACCCACCACCTGTACAAATAGTGATTAATGAACGGGGGGAATGTGTGTGTGTGTGGGGGGGGGGAGGGGGGGGGGGGTATACGGGCTAAAAAAGTGCCTTTATTAGAGCGATTATAAGCATGAAAATCAAGAAGAAAAAAACGATGACACATCTCACCAGTATGGGATTGGGGCCATATCCTGCAGGGAATTGGTTGCCATTCTGATGATGCTGCGCCTGCCTAGCCAGCTGGTGTGGGGCCACCCACATCGCCACTGCAGCGCCCTCCAGGTCCTTAAACCCTTCCAGCTCGGCTCTTGACGCCAGCTCCGCCTGCAGCGTCTCTCGAGCGACCTCCACCGCATGCACCCCAAACCTGGGCGCAGGCAGCGCGTCCAAGAGGAAAGAAACGCGGAAGAAAGCACCCCCAGGGTCGCGAGTGCGGGACTTTTCTAGCGCAGCGGGGGCCGCTGCTTCCAGGCGCTGCTGCAGGTCCAAGCGCATCGCTGGGTCCAGCGCCGCCACGCCTCTCGCGGTGGCTGCAGCAGCGGGTCCGTCTACGTGGAGGTAGCACTGCAGCAGGCCGCGGAAAGCCAACGCACGATGTGCCGGCTCCCACGCGACCAGTGTGGTGAGCGCTGCTCTGCAGACGGAGGAGACGCCAGGTCTGGGTTGGGCCTGAGACACGCGAGGGTTGGCGCCGGGTGCTACCAGCGCTAGGGCGGATTTTAGGGTCAGCGGGGCCTCGGCTTCCAGAGGGCGGAGCAGCGTGGCAGCCACGTGGAGGTCGCGCACCGTGTCTGCAGCGACTTGGATGCCTGGCACAATGAATTTTGAAGAAAAAAATGGTTAAAACGCCAGAGAAGTTTTGGGTGACGGTGCAAAATAAAGAAAGAAATTATAAATTGTTTCCTACCTGCGGCGGCGAGAACAGGAAGGGTGTTCTGCAGCCCAAACAGCAGCTTCTGCGAGGTGGGGGCGGCTGCAATGGAAGCCACCGCCTCCCGCAGCGTGGCTGCCCCTTTGGAGGAAAACGCCAGTCTGCCTCGGTGCAGCTTCGAAAAATCCAGGAAGAACACCTCTTCGGGGCGCCAGCAGACCGCCAGCGCATGGAGCGTGTCTTTAGCAGCGGCGGCGCTAGAACTGCTACTGCTGCTGCTGGCAGAGTGCACATGAGTAGCTAGTGCCCACTCGGGCTGCTCTGACCAAGCTTTCAGAAACTGCTCTAGCTCCTCTGCGGGCGTCTGCGGCCGAATCGCAACCACCAAAGCTTGACCGTGCGCCAGCGCCCGCGCCGCCCCCGTTTTAGGGCCCCTTCTGCCACCGCCGTCTGCCACAGCGGCCGCAGCATTGGCAGTGGGCTGCACTGGGATGATTCCCTGCAGCCCTTGCACAGCCAGCACGTCCGTCGTGCTGTCCTCACGCCCGTCAAACTCCCCTCGAGCCACGATGTGCTCCCTCGCTGCGGCAATCAGCGCTTTCGCCGCTCTCGCAGCTATCACCTTGGCCGCCCCCACCGCGTTCCCAACTGCAGCATTGCTATTGCTAGTTCCACCGCCACCTTTCCCTTTTGCTCCAACCTGCTGCTGCTGCTGCTGCGGCTGTGCTCCGTTAGCAGCCGCCGCTGCCGCAGGCTGCTGCCTGCTCCGCATCTGCAGCGCGATGCCATTGGCCAGCGCCTTGCACACCACCTCTTCTTGCGCTGTGACCAGCGCCAGCGGGCCCGTTATGCCGGCCCTCCACAGCGCTTTTGCCCGCCCAGCGCTCATGCCAGGCAGCGCCATCAGCGGGATGAGCTCCTTGCGCACGCCCGCGGTCACGGAGGTCGAAAGTTCAGAGTAGACGGTGGCGAGGGGCCACCACCCGGCACTCTCGCACAGTAGGCCCGCCATGGCCATGGCCTTGGCAGCGTCTCCCTGCAGCCGCTGTAGCTGCCCACGGGAGATGCCTGAGAAGGGGCGATTTAGAAGCGAAAAAACGTCGTTCGCAAAAAGAAACATTCGGTGAAGGGAGAAAAGACACAGACGCGAAGCCTTAAGAACTGCTGATAGTGCGCATATTACATAACGTGTTGTCTCTCACCAGAGCGGGAGATGAAGTTGGCTGCGCCCCAGCGGGCAGCCACGTCCGCAATGCTGTCGTCACCAGAGGAGGCGTCAGCCACGACCAGGGCAGCAGCAAAGCGCGCGTGGCGCTCCGCGGCGCCTTTGTCGGCGCCAGCGCCGCCGCAGATCATTCTGGCAGAGAACTCCAGCGTGACCCCCACCTTGGTGCCCTCGGTCCTCCGCTTCTGAGACTGGCTCTGCATTCAATTTAACGAGGAAACAGAAAGGATTTGAAAGGAAAGGCACTAACCAATAACCGCGCTGATACGACTAAAAATGTTGAATACTTTAATACACCAAAATGAACGAGACTGGAAACTCTGAACTCACGTCCAGCGCGCCGTGCCACTGCCGCCAGTTGGAGATGGTGCAGCCGTGACCGGGGACGATTTTCAGCGCATGAAATATCAGCGCCAGGGGCTCGCCCAGGTGCACCCCCGCGTGCGCCCCCGTCAGCTCCTCATACAGCTCCAGCCCCATTTCCAGCGGCAGAGAGGAATCGTAAACTGCAGTGCCCCGCCGCGTCGGCCGCCACAGCCGCAGCCCCTCCCCGTGGTTCTCCACCAGCCGCAGCTCGTGCGACAGCTTGCGCAGCGCGGCTCGCGCGGCGTCCCGCAGCGCCGGCCACGGCCGCAGCTGCGCCGCAAAGGTGGACCGCAGCAACGAAATGATGCCATCGGCGCTCTGCACCGCCCCGCTGGCCACAGACTCCAGCAGCAGGCGCTCCAGGTAGGGGTAGACGAGCTCCTGCACAGCAGGCGGCGCAGGCGGCGCGTCTGGGGGAGCACCAGGAGAGGGGCCGCTGGGTTCGTTGGGCCGCCCATTTCCCTTCTCCTTCGCGCCTCTACTCTGAGCCTGCTGCACCTGCTGCGACTCCTCTTTCACTCCCGCTCCCGAAGCCGCCGCAGTAGCAGCGGTAACGGTACCACCATCACCACCGCCGCCAGCGCTAACTGCAATTTCGTTATCTTCCTCGTCCTCCGCAGCAGGCAGCAGCCGGCTGTCCAGACTGGGCACGGGCTCCGTCATCAGCCGACACACCGCCTCCCAATCTTTGGCGTTCCCAGGCGCGCCTTTCCCTATCAGAAATGCTTCTCCGACGTCAGACTGCCCCGCCCGTCCCGCTCTGCCCACCATTTGGAGGTACTGGGCGGCATCCACGGGGCCAGGGCCCTGCGTCAGGCTGCGCAGAATCACGCGGCGCGCGGGGAGGTTGACCCCGGCTGCCAGGGTCGAGGTCGCAGTGAGCACCTGCAGCGCTCTTGCTCGGTACCCAGCCTGGGAGCGGTTTAAGAAAGAAATGAGAGAGGGGGATACGCGTTAGAGGAAGAAAGTGACATGGAGGGCGAGGGCGGGAAATTGGGGGGAGAAACAGCAGCAGCATGGCTGGCTCGGGAAAAGGGGGCTGGAAGAACTTAATTAGAAAGAGTGGATCTCCTCCGCCATGCAAAAAACAATAAAATGCTAAAAATGTATGTCTATAAAATACGCCCAATAATAACAACCAATACGTTACCTCGATGGCTTCCCGCTCCTCAGACGTCAGCCCAGCGTGGTGCCACGCCACCCCTGCCTCTATCGAGCGCCTCAGAAATTCATCCACAGGCCCAGCCATGGCCGCCTCGATGTCCGCCACCACCTTCCCGCGCGCCACAGCCGCCGCCGCCTTCTCCGACTCGGAAATGGGCGGCAGCAGTTCCGCCAGCAGCAGCGCTGTCACCTCGCACCCTCGTCGCGAGGAGCAGAACACCAGCACGGAGTGCCTCTCTACGGTGGCTTCCGCCACTAGGGACACCAGCCGGTCTGGGTCGCGTTTGGTGTCAGCCGGCGGTGGCAGCTCCCGCTGGTATTCTAGTGGGCAGGAGGGCTCCCCTGGATGGAAATGATTGGGATTGGGAGAATCCTGGGGCATATAGGGGTGTGTTTCCTCCGCTTCATCCCCAGCTGGGTCTTCTTTGGAGGGGGGAGGGGGCGCGGAAGCAAGCGGCAGCGGCCCTGCCTTTTTTACGAAGACTGAGCCGCCAAAGACTGCGTGCTGAGTGAGCGGGACTGGGCGGTAGTTGGTGACGAAGAGGCGGGCGCGCAGCCACCGCCGAAGCGCCTCCAGGCCTCCCACTGCACACCAATGACAAAATTTAAAGATAAAAAAAACATCCAAGCGCTTCTCTGCTGAATTCAGCTTGGAACAGCTACAAACACGCGCAGTTGCGCTGGTTTCATAGGAATGCAGCTGACATAGTACTCTTAGCACTCACTCGTTGCGCTCATGCCTACTATCTGCACCTGTCTCTTAGAACCTGTGCCGTCACCGTGCAGCAGCTTCGTGAGCAGCATCTCCAGAGCCACGCCCCGGTTGGGATCGGACACCATGTGCACCTCGTCGATCACCACGCACGTCAGCTCACCTACGCCATGCATAGTATTGTAAACTAGTCATTATCTAACAAATTGAACTTTCTTCAAAACAATTGAGGAACACAATATTATTTATTTTGCACAATATCAATTATGTCCTCACCCATGCGGCCCTCCTGCGCCAGCTTGTTCACCGCCACGTTGGCTTTTTCCAGGGTGCAGATGGCCACCGTCTCGCCGCCCGCTGCCAGGGCCTGGCGGCTCTCGTCGCTGCCGCAGTACCCCCGCACGGTGGCCCCCGCGGGGTGCAGCATCTGCGTGAGGTGCTCCGTCTTCTCCCGCACGATGGAAATGTAAGGCAGCACCACCAGAGCCCTGCCGACTGGCCGAGGCCTCCCCCGCTGAAAGAGCTGCTGCTGGAGCGGCCACAGGCGGCGCGCCATGAGCACCTCTGCCACCAGAGACTTTCCTCCGGAGGTGGGCGCGCTGTACACCAGGTTGTGGCCATCCTCGCCGCTCTCCAAAGCGCCGGCTTGCCAGGGGAACAGCTGAGAGACTCCCTTGGCGGCGAAGGCTTGAGCTATCGGGGGAGGCAACCCCCAGGCTGTCAGCGCCTGGCGGAGGGGCCGGCGGAGAGGTCGCTGCGGCTGCGGCGGGGGGGCAGCGGCGTGATACTGATGGTTATAATTGCTGCTATTGTTGTTGTTATTTTGGTTGTTGTAGTATGGCGGGGGAGGGGGCAAAGGCGGCCTGGGGGGTAGTTGGTGGCTGTGGTTGTAACGTGGGGGCTGCGGTAGCGGCGGCGAAGGTTGCTGGTGGCTGTAGAGCTGCTGGAGCGGCGGCTGCGGTGCAGGCGGAGCGGCCGGTTGCTGAAATTGCTGCTGCTGCTGGTGGAAGAACGTCGGCGGTGGGGGGCGAGGAGCGGTAGGCTGATGGATGGAAGGGGGCGGATGTGCAGTGGGGGGGTGTTGGTATTGGTGGAACTGCTGCTGCTGCTGCTGCTGCTGCTGCTGCTGCTGCTGCTGCTGCTGCTGCTGCTGCTGCTGCCGCTGCTGCTGCTGCTGCCGCTGCTGCTGCTGCTGCTGCTTTGGGAAGCTTGGAGCGACAGAAGCGGAAGGGTTGGTTGGCGGAACTGAATAAAACGAATGGCTAGGAGCCAGGCTCTGTTGGTCCATGACCACCTTTGTATTGATTTATTTGCTATGGACTCATTTCAAGCTTCGTACGTTGCGCAAGCGCGAAAAATAAGGTAACTAAACTAATTGAAAATAAAATTTCACATCTCAAGCAGGTCGCGGGCGCTTGCTGGCACTTTCCCGTGCGTATATCCAGAAAACAATAATTTTAAATTAATTTTTGTGTTTAACAGAAGCACGCAGCTTCTCAAAACTTTGAAAATAAGCCTGCGGAGCGTGCTGCCCAAAAAACTCAATTCCCGTGAAAAGCAGGCGCCCTTGGGGATTTTAGATACAATCATTGCTCATCGGCGCCATGGATGCCGAAACAGGCCTCAGCGGGGGCCCCCAGCCTGGACACACTTACCCAATCACACTTGGATCCTCGTTTTTCGAGGACAAAGACGGCCACCAGAGCGAATTCTGCACGATGCGGCTGGATTTCATGCCAGCCTCGGCAGATCTCGCCGCGGAAAGCGAGCTGCACATCGAGTACGACACCGGCAACGTGAGTTATAATCATCTGCCGCTCCTGCTTTTAGTTTTCTGATTCAGTCAAGCTCCTCACCCTTTTTACATATTCTTCGCACCTTCTCCCCTCCCTCTACTACACAGGCTGAACTGGACGTTCCCAGCACGTCGGCTAGCGCCGCTCCGGTGCCTTTTCGTGGAAAATTCGAGGCTGCCAAAGACGACGGTCTGGATTGCGTTGCTATCTTCGATCCCGCCACCAGCTCGTACCGACTGGAGCTCATCAAGGGGCAGGCCACGTTGCGGCATGCGCCAGGGTCGCTGAGAGATCGACCGAAGCGCCAAAAGACGGCAACTCGAGCAGCGGCGGCGGCAGGGCCACCGGTGGGCACTACAGGGACAGAGGCTGTGACAGCAGGGCATGGTACTGGTACGAGTAGTGGTGTTCCCGAGCCTGGAGAAGGCGGTGGGAAGCTGGGCGAAATAGCAGATGATTTCTTCCACGGCGGCATCAGTTGAACAAACGATTGAGAAGAGATTGAAACCGTGAACTGCGATATAACGAACGAATCAGATGGTGTCAAACCCGTGTATACATGCATTCTAAATGCTAAAAGACAAAAACTATAGAAGTCCTTATTAAACTACTTTTAAGCACACAAGCAAAGCGGCACACGCAGGGAGAAAGCATTATGTTGTTACAATTTCCCCTTCGAAAACACTATTAAATTCCTTTAAGTGAGGTCTTCCTCCTCCACGTCCTCTTCCAGCACCATGCCTCTCCCTGGCACCGCCCCCAGCTGCCCTGCCATCAACGCCAAGTCACCGCTCGGCAGTTTCCTCGCCAGCCGTGCTATCGCCGGCTCTAGGTGGCTGAAGCACATCCGATTCTTCACCACGCCCGCCACAGCCTCTTCCTCAGCGCTGCGGTACGCCTGCAGCAGCTCTTCGGCCGCGAACGCCTCCTCGCTGGAAGAAAATTCTGCGACAGCGAGAGAGTCTTGGTAGGTCTGCCAGGCGGCTGCAGCATCCCCAGCGTGCAGCCAAATGACCACCTGTATAAAAATATAGATTCGCGTTGTGTTTATGCTAGAAAAATGATGAAAAATGCATAAGAATGTGTAATATTCAGAAAAGTCGATTTTGTTTTCAAATAATACTATGAACTTATTTTTGATAGTACTGTCAACTTACAGCTCCCAGGTAGGCTTTGACGAGGCTGTTGGTGGCGTTGTTCTCCGCGCAGGAGGCAGCGAACCGCAGCAGCGCGGCCACGGCCTCCGCCCAGCGCTCACAGCGCACAGCATGGCCCACCGCTTGGCGGTACATATCAGCAGCTAGCGCGTCCTTGCCTGAGTCTTCCAGCCACCCAATGGCCTGCTGGTACAGCTTGGAGGCCGCCGCAGGTTCCGCCTCTTCCAATGCCTTTGCGCACTTCATCAGCGCCTCAGCGGCATTGCTGGGGCGCCCCTCTTCCAGGTAGAGCTCGGAAGACCGAAGAAAGTGAGCTTGCACGGCCGCCCAGTCGCGGGTTTCTTTGGCCATTTCGCCGGCGCGCTCCATGGCCTTGGCGGCGTGCCATGCGGACTTTTGGGCGACGTGGCCCTGCGCTGCTCTCTCCCAGCACTCCATCGCCGCCGCAGAGTCCTTTGATTGCTGCATTTATTTAATATAGTTAAGAAGGGGTGTTGGTAAAGGTGGTGGGAAGGGGTGAGAACAGTGGGTGGCTCAGTAATGGAAAATGCAGCGTTGCTGCTATTCTCTAAAAAGTGTTTTTCTCACCCTGAAGAGGAGGGCGGCACGCTCAAACAGCGGGGTGGCCTGGGGCCAGTTCCCTTTCAGCCGCATCCCCAGGAAGGTGGGGGTGATCAGCTTCGTGGCTTCTTTGCGGAGCTTCTCGGCTTCGCCGCGGCGATCGCCGAAGTCCATTTTGGTTTAATTTAATTCTAGTTCGATGCGATCTAGTGAAATTGCGTCAATTATTGCCTTCTTTATTGTCAATTTGTTCAAAGTGAAGATATAAATTTTAAATACTTTTAATTTCAAAGTGATGCAGGCTGGAGTTTGATCATAAGCAGCGATGTACGTCGGCGGGACAGCTGCAGCGCTGATAAGAGCGCAATGCCACACAGTTGCTGGGCACCACCAGGCAATCTTCACAGTCCTGCTAACGTCTACAATTTCAATCATCGCGGTCTCTTAAATTTCTCGAACCATTCAGACTTGGGGGCATAGCAGAGGCGCCTCTTCCTGCTCCATAACTCCTGCCTTCCCCCGCGGCCTTGCGTCTGCCAGTGCACTCAAAGCCCACACTGCGGTTCCACCCACACAAAAGGCTGCCGCAAGGCGCAGGAGGGTGGATTATGGGGCTCATATTACGCCGAGAGGAGGAAACTATTTAACCATTCCCGTTAAGAACCCGAGGCAGAAGCTAGGGGAGCTCACGAGATGCGACGTATACTATTTTAAATAAATGATTGGGTCCGAAAATTGTGGCTACTTCGAAACTATTGGAAATTGAGCGGCGAAACGATCAGCTGTCTGTAGAAGAGCGCATAGAGCGAGGACATGTGACTTGGTGGTGGATTACTGTCCCTTTGTTTTTTAACGCCGGTTATCAGTTCCAAACAGGTTTAATTTAATCCACAGCCACAAATTGCCACAACATTCTTTCTCCCCCTTTTTGTTTTGTATTGCAGGTTGGCAATACTCTCTGATCTTCGCCTTCAATCAGAAGGATCAGAAGAAAAGCATATTTATGGTATGTTGGCATCTTAAAATATTAAATAGGCGCACAACGGTTTGCAGGCCAGCTAATTCAGGGCAGCAGCGCGTGTGTATTCACATTTTAGAAAAAAATACCGGCTAAAATTCACGATGAATGGCCTTGCTCCCGATAAATTCTTCTCTGAGGAAGAATTGGCTTTGTTTGATACCGACGAGTTCCGTATGGCGAGTCTTTACTGGGCGACATTGAGTTCTATTGGTGGTAGGGCGAGCGCCCCCACTGCTGGGATGAATCCTGGTGGCCGCACCAGCCTGCAATCCTTCAAGAGAGTTTGGAAATTTCGGGGGTGTCTTTATATCCGAACTAAATCAAAATCCCCTCCCTCCCCGCACTTGATGCAGTACTCTATGAAAATCACTCCTTGCCCGCTGCGCTTTGTGCATACCTGGTCGGAATGCCCTTTCGCCCACATGGCCATGCATGGCCATTCCAAAAATGAAAATGGAATCCGGCGCTGCCCACGTTCCCACTGCTACACCGGCGTCGCCTGCCCAGGTGATACCTCCCTAGTAGGGACCAAAATTTTTTCTATCCAAGCCCATATATACAATGTGCTCAATGACATGCAGTGCACTGAGGTTCTAGGGTCACGAACTGATTAAAAAACAACGCTTTTCTTTTTATTTTGCAGAGATGAAAAAGTCTGGCTCCTGCCCAAGAGGCGACCAATGCCCCTACGCGCACAACGTGTTCGAGTACTGGCTGCACCCCACCCGCTACCGCACGCAGCTCTGCAATGACGCGAAGGGCTGCATTCGCCCCCTGTGCTTCTTTGCGCACTCCCTGGATGAGCTGCGAATTCCAGAACGCAGGCCCCATGTCGCCTTGGCCGACTTAAATAGCCCTTCTCTCGACTCCATCCAGCGCAATTCTCTCTTGAGCTCCCAGCCAGCCACCCCCACCCCTGTTTCCTCCGCGACAATGTCACCAGTGCAGTCGACACTCAGCCTCTCGCCCCCTTCCGTTTCCGCAGTCCTCTACCCCGCCCCTGAACTCACTTCTACGGCCGCGGTGCATGGCGACGGGGATGCATTGGTGCAGATTTTGGCATCTATGAAAATTGCACTGACGCAGCAGCGCAAGATGGAGTCCACGGCTTCCAACCACGAGATGGTCATTGCCACACTGCAGCAAGTCTTACACGCCGCCCTGCAGCAGCAGCAGCAAAACGGGGGAGAATAAACCATGGGAGGAAGCTCCTCTGCGGCTCTCATTACAAGACACCGCTGAGCCAGAAATTAAACAGATCTAGAGTGACGAGCGTCATAAAATTAAAAACACTTTCATTTTGATTTTATTTTCGATGGGCATGACGTCCTGCAAATGCGGCTCTAATATTTTTAAATCTATTTCAAATATTATATATTTTGACTTCATTTTTGGTTGCAAATTAGCACCCATCTTATAAATTAAGAGGCTTCATCTTATTTCCATGCATCTTATTTCCATGCATATCTTTATCATATCGTTTTCACATAGTATTATTAGAAATTATCTCAGCGCTGTTTATGTAATCTTGCCAGTCCTGAAGTCAGCCCTTCTCCATCTAAGAACTCCGCAGGCCCCAACTTATTTGAAAATTCCCATTTAAATACAGGTTATCTATATTCTTGTGCTGAAAAGCTTCAAGGTTGGAAGCGATCTTCAACGACAATGTCGCCACCATTCATTATTACGAATTATACTGAACCACGACAACAGCGGTTGATTTTTGAACAATGTGCTCTCTGCTAACGCGCTGAAACCTGTGGCTTACATACTTTTTTTTTATTTCTCTCCCATCCTCTTTTTCCGACACAAAGATCCCCGTTGTTGTTGCACTTGCCGTTTGTGCTCGCGTAGCGTGAAATGCCGTTCACATACCGCTTCTGTAACTAATCAAGCCTATCCAAGCATGGTATGCGCTCCATTGCAAGTGTCAAACAATCTGCCTCAGTTAATGGATAGCCGTAGCCAACCGCAGGAGAACAATATCAGCAGCCATATGTCGACCACGGCGGAAGGGGAAAAAAGGGACAAACATCTAGTTTATCACATGCCGATCATTTAGTTCTGAATAAAGCTAAACGCACTGAATTAATGCGCACGTACTCATATAGATAGCATTCAAAGTTTTTGGAAAATGGTGAAAAATGAAGCGTGGAATTCTAAAAGTTGAATAACAATTGACATACGAAAGAAAGCATGATCTGGAGACGGTTGCATGCGCTGCTGCAACATCGAAATGCTAGAGCTCACTATTGCACAGTATCACATCTATTTCAGTAGGAGCCTTCAATGAAACGCGTGCAACCGGTCCTCCCCTCTACGATGCTACCATCGCACCAAAGAGTTATATACCTCTGCAATTAAGCAAAAGTATCAACCACTTTTGAGCATTTTGATTTATAGATGTCATATTCATATATTTTGCCATCTATTTTGAAAATAATTTTCAAACATTTTTTTTTTCCACCGCCAACCACCAGCTCTCTAGGGTCCGCGCAGCACCCTCCCTATTCGACGATTGGCGGCAGACAGAGCTCACGTCATTAAAGATCGTGCGCACTGTGTTATAAAGATTAAGATTGTGCGCACGGTACTTGCATCTTTCTTTTCAAGATTTATAATTCAATTCAGTATTGCAAGATTTTTGGCACTGCCAGCATTTATTACCGTTCCACAACGAAACCCAGCATTCAAAACCTCATTTTAATTGTAAACTGCGAATAGGTAAGCAGCTATGGCGGGTGTTGCTCGCGTGCATACCGTCTTGCTCACTCCTTTCATTAAACCCATTAAACCCATCATTCCCTTTTTTCTCTGCAGCCAACACTCAACTCACCCTCCCAGCCTCAGAAATCCCCACAACGCTCGGTAAGTAACCCATCGCTAGCGTTTGCATGCTTGGACGCGGGGCGACAAATCAGCTACAGATCCTCCATACCATATGTAGTGCTCCACTCTGATGAATCTCCACAACAATCTCTCACCCACTTATCTTCTCTGTGTGTGCAGTTTCAAGTCCAGCAATGATGAAATCCATGATCTTCGTGGTGGCAATCGCGTGGTGAGCTGTCCTGGCTGCAATGTCTTGCCTAAAAATACAGTACCGCGCCGCCAAACGGGAAGCTTAAGTGATAAATATCTCAAACCCTCCCCCCTCGCTGTGCTTTTGTAGCTTCGCGGCCATCGCCCAGGCCCGCACTGGGGTGCACGGTGAGTGATCGCTGATTCTGATAAGCATATCACCGGAAATATTTTCTTTGGCCGGCGTACTAAATTTACTAACGCCTTGCCTCGCACCTCTTCTCCCCTCCAAACAGGCCGCAGCCTGATGCAGAAGGGGGAGGATGCGCCTCCAGGTTCCCCCGAGGGTGAATGCAACTCCGTGGGATTTACTTACGCTGGCGGTTATTATCCGTGCAAATTAGACTCCGCTCAGGTGGGATCAACTGATCCAGTACAGTGCACTGACTACAACGGCAACGTCCTGGGCACTTTCTCCTTGTCAGGCTGGGGAAACAATGGAAATGAAGTCGTTTCCTTTACCACCATCAACACCTCCGGTGGCCTGAGTATTGAATCTATTGCGATCATGCTCGTCAAGGGTGGGCGTGGATTCACTCAGTACCCCTCCAAGCTTGTGAGCCCGTACGAATTTTATTACGCCCCCGAGCGTAAGGGGATCAGCCACGTCACCATTTGCTTCCAGCCTTGCATCAAGCAAAAATATTATACATACAACGGCGAGTTTTGCCCCGGCAACAATCCCACCGGCTCGTACTTGGCGACCTGCAACCCCTCAGGACCTTCCTCCTGAGTGAGTCACCAGCCACCTTGAACGGCTTTCCCCCATCTGATAATAATGATTCGATTTTTTCGATTTACAAGTAAGTGAAAATTTCAATTGCTGGCTTGGGACCTCCTTTTCTTCGTTGACTATTTTTTTGGTCATCTTGCAAAATTGACAACTGAATTACTCTCTTTCTTTCCTTTTCCTCGACTGGTTTACAGTTTTACAGGTTGCAGGAACAAAAAGTCCAATGACTTTCCCCCCTTTTATTTCCTGCTTTTTTTCTCCCGCTGCAGTACCATTGTTTTTTCATATGGACCTCTGGCAAGGGTGACGTCTTCGCATTTTTCTTTTGCACATGCAGAAGCATGTCATCATCGTCTTTTTAGTGAAGCAGGGTTGCGGCAAGGCACTGAAAAAATGTGTATTGCACAGCTCTGTTTTTTTGTTGCTTTTGCTTTTTGCTTTTACTTTTTCTCTCGTGCACTGCATGGCATGTGCTCCGCTTCGCACAAATACAGTGAAAATGCCGTTCAAGTACCACCCCTGTAACTATTGCAGTCTAATTGAAGCATGGTACGATCGCCATGTAGAGTGGCAATGGTGCTCCAGCTTGAGCGCATCATTGGCAGCAGGGGAATAAGCGGCCGGCCACGACGGATGGAGAAATATGGGGGAAACACCTACTTCTTCTCATCATAAACCAGCAGCGCTACTCCTTTCAATTCACCCGCACGAACATGCATACTTGCAAAAAAAGGTTACAAAGAAGAGCAGAAGATGAAAAAAGAACGGAAAGACATGATATAAGAAAAAAGAAGAAACACAAGAATACTACCTAATAATCTACCAGTTGTCTCAAGTCTCAAGAAAAATTTATAAAACAGAGCAGAACAGAACAGAAAGAAAAAAGAAAACTGAGGTCTCTACTCCAAATCTACCAAATCTACAACATCAGGATCAGCATCGTGCAGAGGGCCGCTGCCTGCCCCCTCCGCTGCCTGCCCGCCCTTGGCCAAGTACTGCTGCACCTTGGGCATTTCTAACAGCGAGCGCTGCCGCCCGCTGCCATGCTGCTGGGACCCTCCCGCCTTTCCACCAGCGCTGGCCTGCCCCGCCTTGCTGCGGCGCGGCTGCTTCGCAGCACGCGCCTGCCCCTCATCGTCGCCTTCAGCTGCAGCCGGGCGCTTGCCGCCAGACGCGGAGCCGGTGAACTTTCCACCCCTCATCTCTTTGAACATGTCCAAAGCTGGCACGCCAGGGGTGTCAGCGCCGCCCGTGCGTCCTTGTGCAGCGCCTGCTGCGCCCTCAATGGGATCGTCTTCATCAGCACCAAGCGCCCCTTCGCCGCTTTGCAGCGGCGGCGCCCTCTCAACTGCAGCGACCTTTTTCGAGGCCTCCCGCAGCACCACCTGCTGCAGCAGCGACCGCCCGGCGCCGCCGCTGCCGCCGCCAGCAGCGCTCTTGTGGATTCCGCCGCTGCCAATGCCGGCAAATGCCCCGCCGCTGCCGCTGCCGCCAGCGTCGCTGGAGACGTTTGAGTCCATCGAGCTGGTGCGGGAGAGGTCGACGTCAAAGTCGCTGGGGCCAGCGCCGCCCTCGGAAGAGGCGGGGCCATCGCCTGCACCGTCTGCGCCGCTGCCAGCAGCCGCCACCTCCTTCCTCCGCAGCCTCTCCGCCAGCTGCCCCAAAATCACCTTGACATGTTTGTGCAGCGCCTCCTTCGTGTGCTTCCACTCCAAGGGAGGGTACGCACGCGGCACGGGGGCCCCCGCCCCAGCAGCTGCAACGACCACCGCCGCCTCCGGCTTTGCCGCCGCGGCACCCTCCTCCGCGGGAGACGGCCGCACCTGGAAGCTGTCTCCCAGCTCTGGCGCCGCGGCAGACAGCCCCGTGCCCTCGCCCTTCCCTGGCACGGCCGCAGGCGGCGCAGGGGGCGCGGCTTCAACCATCTTGGCGCTGAACCCAAATCGCTGATCCACCAACACCGCCTCGATGTTTTCGTTGCCCCGACGGGGCTCCATCCCCAGCGTCCACAGCCCCCGCAGCAGGCAGGCGTCGTCCGAGGGGTTGCTGCGCCCCCACCAGTGCGGCATGCCTTTGCCGTGCACCACCTGCGGGATGGTAACCTCGCCGTTGGTCCACGCCTTCAGCGCGTCCACCTCCCGAAGGTGCGCCAAATACCGGTCGGCGTTGCGCAGCAGCCGCTCCCCGACCTTCACGTCACGCAGCGCCTTGTCGGCGGCGGCAGGGAGCGCGACGCGGCCGGCCGCCACCGCCGCCGCCAGATCCGCGCCCGCGGCGGCCACCGCCTTGTCCCAGGCCGCGTGCTCCGCTTTGCAGGCTTCGATGCGCGCGTTGGCGCGCTTGGCGGCCTCTGCATCCAGATCATGGGTGATGACAGCCAGCTTTGAAACCTCCATCGGGGGCAGCCCTGCTTCGCGTGCTGCGGCCATGCGCTCGCGGCTGATGGCAGCCTTCTGGCGGTCCACCTCGTGGGCAAGCTGCGGCATGCGGTCGGGGCGCAGGGGGCACGCAGCAGGCGCAGCATGCAGCATAGCATGCAGCGAGTCTGCCACGGCGTTTGCGTCCTCCAGCCGAAGCCCTTTCGCCAGCAGGCCCGCCTTGTCGGCCGCCGCCCGCACCCGGCTGAACCCGAACCGCAGCAGCCAGTCAAACAGGTTCAGCACGTGCGTGGTGGCCCAGCGTTTGCCGCCGGCCTCAAAGTCGTCGCCAGCAGCTTTGGGAGGGCGGCCCTTGGGCTTGCCGGGGGGCTTTGCCAGCGGGGAGGTAACGTGCTCCTCGTTGTGCTCCTCTTCGTACGCCTCGTCGCTGGAGTCGCCCGCAGCGTAGGAAGTGTCGCCCTCGGTGGTAGACCGCTGCCGAACCTTGGCGACGCCCGCCTTCTCGCTGTAGTCCACGCGCTTGCGCCGGCGCGGCGCCAGCAGCACCGCGCCGCACTTGCTGGCGTTGTGCGCCGCGGCGGCCTCTGGCAGCAGCGCCGCCCAGAAGGTCTTGTCGTCGGCCTTCTCAGGCGACTTGCTGCCGCTGGCCGCGGCAGGTCCACGCAGGCCGTTGACGCCGCCGCCACCCCCGCCCCCGCCGCCGTTCACCTCGAACGTTGCCACGGAGAAGGTGTTCCCAGCCCGCCCGCCGATCTGCCGCTTCTCCGTCCGCCCCTTCAAAATCTGGTCAATGTCTTCCTGCGCGAACGCCTCCGTCTCCGCCTCAGCCTCCTCCACCTTGTCCAGGCAGTGCGCGCCGTGCTTCAGCAGGTCGGCGATCTTCTTGCCGTCCAGCTCGCCGTCCTTGCCGCCCTCCCCGCCACCGCGAGACTCGGAGCCGCCGCCAGGGCCCATGCCACCCAAAATGGCCTCGTCCAGGCCGTACTTGCGGGAGCTGGTGCGGAAGACGTGCTCCTCGTAGGTGTCTTTGGACACCAGGCGGTAGATCGTGACCTCCTTTTCTTGGCCGATGCGGTGGCAGCGCGCCATGGCCTGCAGGTCGTTCTGCGGATTCCAGTCGCTGTCGTAGATGACACAGGTGTCGGCGGCGGTGAGGGTGATGCCCTGCCCGCCCGCGCGGGTGGATAGCAGGAAGACAAAGCCGTCGGAGCCCTCTGCGGTGAAGACAAGTAGTTGAAAATGATATGAGAAAATTGAGAGAGGTAAAGATGGGAATGCAGAGAAGTCTTCTCTTTTTAAAGAGTGAAATCGTAATACGTTGACAAGATAAAAAGCAAAAAAAACCACCAAGTATTAAGCTTTCCAATCAAGGAAGACAAAAATGCCCCGCCACTACTGAAACAAATAAAATAATGCTCACCCTTGCTGTAACGGTCAATGGCCGCCTGACGGTCCCTGCTGGAGGTGGACCCGTCGATGCGCTCCGACGGGAAGCCCGACGCCCTCATGTAGTCCTCCAGCACGTCCAGCATGATCTTAAACTGCGAGAAAATCAATACCTTGTGCCCCTCCGCCCGCAGCTTCGGCAGCAGCTTGTGCAGCAGCAGCATCTTGCCTGAAGCGTTCACCAGCGCCTCCACCTCGCTGGCGGGGGGCAGCCCCGCGGCCGCCCTGCGAGCGCGAACGTCGTCCTCGAGACCGTCGCACAGAAAGGGGTGGCAGCACACCTTGCGCAGCTCCATGGCGAGGTTGCGCATCTGGGGGACATTCTTGGGGTTGGCGCCCGCCATGAGGGTGCCGATTTGCTTCTCGAAGATGGCCTTGTAGTAGGCACGCTGCTCCACCGTGAGCTGGGTCCTATCATTAAGCAGTGGGAAAGAAAAAGGAAGGAGAGGGAGAGGGTGAGAAAGGCAGCGTGCGCAAAATGTGAAGGAGTTCTTTGAATAAACATAAACACTAGATAAAGAGTGGCTACGATGAGCTTGAAGCTGAATGGCATAAATGGAGAGTTCGACGGGGGGGGAATATGAAGGCAAAAACGCAACAAAACTATCAAAGAGAGTCTCCCCACAGCAGCCTCCAAAATGCACTTCCAAACATAACAAAAACCAAATAATCGATCTCTCACCAGATGATGCACTCCTCCTTCTCCGGCAGCGTCTCCACGTCCTCCTTCATGCGCCGCAGCAGCACCGGCTTCAGCACCCCCTGCAGGTCGCGCACCTGCTCCGCAGCTACTCCGCCCTCCACACGGTCGTCGCCAAACTGCTCCAAGAAGTCGGCCTGGTCTGCGTAGGCTTTGTTGTCCAGCAAGTTCATGAGGCCAAACAGCTCTCGCATGTTGTTTTGCACGGGCGTGCCGGTGAGCAGCAGCAGCCACTGCACCCTGAGGTCGGAGATGACGGTGCGGGTGGAGCTGCCCACGGTCTTCATGCGGTGGGCTGCGACAGAGGGGGGGGAAGAAAGAAGTAGGGATGGTGAAATATTTGTTGGTGGACACAATAATGGAATTATTAGCCCTCCAAGCTGTGGGGAATTAAGGTAATGGTTTGAAAACACAACAATATATGCAAATAGTGCTGAAAATTAGCAGGAAAAGCGGCAGTTAAATATATTAATGATATAAATGGGGGCGCGGGCCGGGGGTGGGGGGTGGGGGTGGGGGGGGGGACGGGTACTAGAACATAATAACGCCGCTTGGGATAAATTTTTTCTCCCGTGACACACCTTCGTCGATGATCATGGTCTCCCACTCGATGGAACCAAACAGCGCGGCGTCGCGCAGCACTGTCTCGTAGCTGGAGAGCACCACGTGGGGTTTCACCATGCGCCCACGCCGCCCACGCCGCTTCCCGCTGCTCCCTGGGATCCAAAAGTCGTGCTTCTGCACCACGGCACGGTCTGCGGCGCTGCCCGCGTACACCACGCAGTCCATGTCGGTCCATGTCTCGATCTCGCGCTGCCAGTGGCCCAGCGTGGTGAGCGGGGCGATGACCAGAAAGGGGCCCTGCGACCCGCCGAACTGGCGCTGAAACGCCAGCACGGAGATGGACTGGGCCGTCTTTCCCAGCCCCATCTGCACGTAGCGTTGAAAAGAGCAAGGGAAATCAGAATTATGGATATTTTTTAACCCCCCCAACATCAACAAAAACGATGATGAAAAACTCATCCTTCAGTAAATATTCCGCTCTTATTCTCACCTCATCGCCCAGGATGCAGTTGCGCCCCTGCCACCAGTGCGTGGCCATCCACTCCAGCGACTCCAGCTGGTAGCTGCGCAGCGAGCGCCCGTTGCAAAACTCTGGCACCGCCTTCAAGTCCACCGCCGTCTGCTCCGGCGTCTCGGTGTCCCGCCGAACCAGTGCCTCCGCCGCAAACCGCTCGTACCGCTCCACCGCCCGCCGATCCGCCTCGCTCTCCTCCAAGCCGCCAGCCGCCTCCCACGTGGTATCTGCGTAGCCCTGCCCCTTCCATTTCACCAGGTACAGGCGGCCGTAGTGCACAGAGTCCTTGGCGTCTATCACGCGGTCAATCTCCAGCCAGTCCGGGTGCACACCGTCGTCCAGATCGCCGTAGGGGTCAATCCCGCCCTCAGCCAGCTTCTTCTCAAAGTTGCGCACCAGCGCCACGCGGCCCACAGCCACCACCGCGTCCTTGGCCACCCACCGCGACGCGCGGTAGCTCCGCCCCGCCAGCTTCACCCGCAGCTCGGTCCCAGACCCGTCGGCAGCCTTGCGGGAGGACAAAATCTTCTCGGTCGCCGCCACGATGGCTTCCTCGTCCTCAAACGCCTCCGCCTCGCGCGCCATGGCCTCCTCCCGGCGCATCTCCTCCTCGTAGTCGCTCCCCCCGTCGCCCCCGTCCACCGCCATGCCCTCGGACCCTCGTTCCTCCTCATCGCTGCTAATCTCATTGTCCTCAGAATCGCTGTCGTCAATCACAATCAAGCGGGACCCTGCGCCCGTCCTGCGGGGGCGCTCAGAGCTGGTAGGGTCGAGGTTCTCGGCGTCGCTGTCAAAGGGGGCCCTGGCGGCCCGGCGGGGGCGCCGCTCTTCCCTCTCATCTCCACCATCAGACCCGCCATCACTACCACCATCGGCGGCAGGCTGCTCGTCGCCAGAACTGGCGTACTGCGCCTCCAGCGCGTCCTCGTCGTAGACTTTGGCCTTGGTGGCGGCGGCGCGCGTGCTGCGCCGCGTGCCGCGCGGCGGCGCGCCGGCCACGCGGCGGGCTCGGCGGCGGGCGGCCCCGCCCATGAAAGAGTCGTCGCTATCGCTGTTGGGGTCAGCTTCGTCGCTGCCGTAGTCATTGGGGGCCTCTTCGTCGGAGTCGTCGGCGTCAGAGGCTTCTTCCTCGGAGGAGGCATCGCCTTCATCTCCCTCATCGTCGTCAGAGCGAGCCACACGGTAGCTTTTGGGGGCAGCTGCGGCCGCGCGGCGCGGGCGCCGCGGCTGGACGGGCTCCTCGGCATCAGAGTCCTCGATGAAGTCGTCCATCTCAGCGTCACTGTCGTCCGCCCTGAAAAGTATCGTTTTTTTTAATTTGCAGATCAATGAGAAAAATGCGTTTAAATTTTCGAGGGCAGAGGGTTTCTGCGCCGGGCTGAATTAGAAGATAATGGTCGTGGGGACTCACTTGCGGTGGCGTTTGGGCTTCTCCCGCCGCGAGGGGCGCTGTGTGCTGACACCAGCTGCTGCAGCTTTGGTCGCTGCTCGCCGCCTGGGCTGCGCGCCCTCGTTGTCGTCGTCGCTGGCAATCACCCGCTTCTTGGTGGACCCATTGGGTACGCCATCCGAGTCAGAGTCGTTAAATTGCGCTAATTGGTTCTCATCATCTGTTCCTTCCCCGCGAGCCATCTTGGGGTGCGCAGCTCCTGCGCCGCGTTCCTGAATTCCTGAAATGCCAGGGTTTAAACTATACAAACGTTTCAGCGGTGAAAAGCGCGCACACTGATCAACAAAAACTTTTTTTTTGAATTCAAAATCAGCTAAATAGCGAGCTAGGAAAAGAAAACGGTGGCACTCACCGGACTTCTTGTAGGGAAGCCCACGGCCACAAATGCTACCCCTCAAATGCCCAAAGGGTATTGAAACCTAGGTAACGGCCAGGTTGCGAGCGTATTTCAAGTTTGAAAAAAAGTCAGTTCGATTGTGTCTGTGTGTCCCCCTTTTTGTAGCATTCTAAGGGTCTAGGACGCCCTCCTTTACAATCTCTGCAATTTTCTGATTTTATAAATGCGATATTATAAATCTGAGGCCCCCCTTGCTTTTATTTCCCTTTCTTTTTTGTTTTTCTTTTTTAACTTTGAAAAGAAAGGATGACTATCATATCAAGGTGTTGATGATGACCCACCACGACCGCTGTCTCCTGGTTCTCTGTCCAAGCTTGTTTCTAGCACTTCAACCGCTGTCATAAAATTTCTTTTACAGCGCGAACAAGCAGTTCAGCCCAGCGTTTCAGCCTTTCGCTTCCGCGCCAGGTACCGCTCTCTGGCAGCCGCCACAGCGTCCTCTCTGTTCCTGCGCACGCCCCCAGCAGGCTCCTCTGCTTTGGCGCTCTCCGACTTCTCTCTGGCCGTCTCAGTTGCTGCCGCAGGCGGAGCTTCTCGTGCCGCGGGCCCCCCCTCCCCAGCGCCTTCTCTTACACCGCGATCTGGCACCGCAGCAGCGCCGGGTGTTGCCTCCCTCCTTGCCTCTTCTTTACTTTTTGAAGGAAGCCGCACCGCTGCTGCCGCCTTTGCTGCTGCCATCTCTGCCCGCCGTTCCGGCATGGTTTCCTCCTCCCGCGGGGCTGTACCTCCCCCGCTGCCGTCATGCCTCGCAGCAGGCGCAGCAGGCACAACAGCAGGCTTTTTTGCCGGATCCGCTCCCCCAAATGCCACGTTGTTGCGCAGCAAATTGCGGTAGAAATCGCCCATGTGACCGCGCTTCTCCACCGCATTCGCCTCCTCCTCCTCCTGCTTCCGCTTCGCCTCCGCTTTCCACTTTTCTTCCTCCTCCAGCTTTTTGCGGTACGCTGATGTAACGAATTTCTCTTTTTCGCCGTACAGGTGGTCCTCCGCGGCACGCTCTTTCGCCAGCTGCTTCTCGTACAGCACATCCTGCTCCCGCTTGCGCTCCTCCGCCTTCTCCAGCAGCGACGCTATGTAGCGGGACTGCCGGGCAATTTTTTCTTGGCGTTGAGGCTCAGAGCGCGCCTCCTGGATGGACTCAAAGTGGGTATCGTAGTCGAAGATAGAAGCGTCCTCAGCTAGCGCAGCAGCGTGCATTTCAGCCACCTGCATTCGGTTTTTAATAGAGAAGAGAATCTTCAAATGAGTTGCGGGTGGGGGAACAAAATAAAGAAAGAGGGATTGCAATCAGCTCTTACCTTTTTGTCAGACTGTTTCCTGGCAGCGTGCCGCGCGATCTGGCGCTCCACGTCCTCCCCGTCCGACGCATCGTCGTCGCCAAAGAGATTAGGCTTGGCGGGGCGGGGAGCTGCCTTTGCCTGCCCTGGGGGCTTGCGCACCTGCAGGCCATACTTGACGCCCGCCTGGCCGATCACAATTTTGTTCTTTTCCATTGTATTCAGCTGTATCTAGATGGATTTAGCTGCGTTTTTCCCATGAATTTTAAATTGAAACTAAAGTGCAAAGAGCATACAAATCTTTGTGAGCTGTGCAGGTCTCAAGGCAACGCATAATAAATGCTTTATAATCAAAAAAATGAATGCGAGCGTGTCGAACACTTTTGAAAACGTTGCGTGTCCGAGCTGGCATTGTTTTTTTACCTGTTCCTGCATTTTTCATCATATTTTAATATATATATTGCCGTGGAATACAATCAGCTTGCTGGCACCTCTTCACAACCCACGCATTTCCCCAAATTTCAAACTCATACCATCTTTGACCAAAAAGCTCTCTAGCTTTTCTCTTGCTGTGCGCATCCAAGATATCCCTTTTCCGCAATGAGCCTCGCAAGCGAACTCCACATTCCAGCCTTCTCAGACCACGACCACCCCAGCGTGTCACCGCTCACAGCAGCACTTGAAGCCGCCCAAGTTAGCTTCATCCAGCCCTTGTCCTTCTTCGTCTCCTGGCAAGGCGTGCTCACTCTCGCCTACAACGGCTGGCCAGCGGGCCTGCTGGATTTAAAGAAAGGCATCGAGGCCACCGCTCCTGTCCTCCCACCTGAACTGGCGGGCTCAAAGTGGCCTAAAACCAGCATCGGCTGCCTGAACGACGGCCGAACGCTCACCCCGGACCAGTTCCACCAGCTCAATGCCCTGTGCAAGTGAGTGCAGCGAAATAAAGCTCGCCAACTGATCAAGTTGAGGTCCTAGAGTTGTAGGAAGTTTCGTATAGCCGATTTTTTTTTGTTTTTATTTTTCAATTTCCTCAGGAAGTTCTCGGCAGAGCAGTTCGTGGGGGACACCCCTCCACAGATCGCCGTCGACTGCGCCGGCGTTGCTGTCTACCAGTGCCGCAGCCTGGAGCGCCTCCTGTTCTTTTCCGTAGTGCCCTTTAACGGCGGGCACGACGGCGAGGCCCCTGACCCCGCAGAGCAAGCCAGAATGCGCGCTTTAGTAGCGGAAGCTGACACGCCTGATTACTACACAGCAGTGGCTAGAGAGGGGAACCGCCGATCCCACTACTGCAGCAACGCTCTGGGAGCCACGCTGGTGCACCCGCTGGCCATTTTGTCGGGTTCGTCGTCGCCAAAAAGGGGCGGCGCGCCCCGCAGCCCGCGGGCGGGGCTGTTGGAGCGCGGCATGGCTGAGTTGTCTGACCGGCGGCGCATGATGGCGGCGATTGAAGGGTTTAGGGAGCAGGTCGAAAGGGCGCTGCCGGGGATGTACCACTGGTTTGAGGAGAGGTCTCTGCACGTGACGCTGCGAGGCATCATCAATTGAGTTATTTCGGGGGGGGGGGGGGGGTACCTGGAATAAATAAATAAAAATGTGTCGTTAGGTGGAAAATTCCTCGTAGGCAAATGTTTTTTTAAACCAATACAGTACAATGCTATTTGTATGAATAATCACGATTTTGAACAGAATTCTCCTTTAAAAGGGGTAGTTTTGACTTGAATTCATGCTCGTGGCGGTGCCAGTGCTGTGTCGGCACTCGGCATTGAGCCCCAGCTCGCTGTATGGCTCCGCATGCTAGTTCTGAGGCATATAATGGGATCAGCTGAGCCAGAAATGAGCGGCATGGGTCTTCCTTGAGCCAGCACTTGTGAAGAAAAAAATTCACGAGCAAGTTCTTTCTTTTAAGCCATTTAGCCGCCTGGTGTTTTTAAGCCCTGCTTGGCGCATTGTCAGATTTAACGTTTTAATTGCATCCAGCAACGCTCAATTACCACGCTCAAAGCTTACAGCGGCTGCTGCTGGGAAATTGCTGCGGGATAAAATTCGCAATGTCAGTGGTGGAACGCCCCGTGTGCTCCGCGCAGCGAATCGTCGTGGGATTGGCTCGGCCAGCGATCGCCCCCAAAGCGTCATTCATGAAGGCCCCCGCCTTCGCAGCAGCAGCAAAGCCGGCCAAAGTTCAACGCAGTGCCGTCCTGAGGGTGGGTTGCAGCGTATCGCAGCCACATTGAACGCCGAGATCACGCTCTAAATATCGTTGTTTCATCGCAGGCCGCCCCCGTCGTGGCGTCCGCCGTAGCAGCCGAGGGAGTTGTGTGAGTGGCCCAAACATCTCTATTTATTTCTAAATTAATTCGCCCTCGCATTCTCTCCAACGCGATGAAGAACGCGCCTTATCACTCACCCGCTGCCCTCCATGCCCCTATATATTTTTCCAGATATGAGACCATGATTGTTCTGCGGCCCGACCTGTCAGACGAGCAGAGGGACATGGAGCTGGCGAAATTCGAAGCATTTTTGAAGAAGGAGGCAGCACAGGACGTCAAGGTCACAGTGCGCGGGCGACAGAGGCTTGCCTACCCCATCAAGAGCTTCTCTGAGGGAATCTACGTGCTCTACACGTACGGCGCTGCCCCCCACGTATCTCAGGCCGTGCAGAAGAACCTGTCCACCCCCGAGGCCGGTTCTGAGCTTAACATTCTGCGCCACATGACTTTCAAGGTCTGAGTGCGAAGAGCGGCGAGAAAGAGAGAAAAAAAAATATGTTAAAATGTCGTTAATGAGACGATTGTACTCGCCCCCCCCAAAAGACACTATAATTTTCCTTTCCTTAATTTTTATTCATCATCCCCTGCGGTAGTACTACTCATATAGAAACACCATTTGCAAAATACTTGAAATAGCTATGCTTCCTACAGAGCGTATTACAATGGGCGAAAGGGATAATGGGCCAACTGGGCGGGAGAGAGAACTCGTCATTGCTGTTTGCAAGTTTCCCGCGGCTTCAGTAGTAGCCTGTGGTCTCCAGGTAAGCCTGACTGCTTCTGGTGCTACTTCACATCTTGCGCTGCAGCCGTTTCTCCATCGGCTTCCACGCTGCCACCCCTCCCACTTCCATAAACAAACTGCTCTCGGAGCTCACCAAGTAAGCCCAGTCTCCGAAGCACACCCTGTCCCTCAAATTCATTAGGTACTCTTCCTCTTCGTGGCCCCCAGCAGTGCAGGGGCATCCGTAAACCCTCTCTGCTGTGTACCTATAAAACACGATTTAATCATACACAAGGGAAGAAATTAAATGGTGCTATAATTAATTGTGTGGAAAATTCTTAAAAACATCCCCCCCAAATGGTACTGAAAGGAAAAAATGCAAATAAAAACTTCGCTACTCCAGGAGTCTGATTTCCTCATCCTTACCGCAAACTTCTGCCGCCCAGCGCCGCTGCAAACACATTCTTGCCACCCCACTTCTCCTTGGCACGCTCTTCTCGAAAGCGTACGGCAGCAGCTCCGCTGCCTGCCCCTAAAATGCCAGCCAGTCCCACCCGGCCGCCGGCACCACGTTATTGCGCACAGCCATCTTGCAAAACACAAGAAAGTCCGACAGCACGTCGCCCGCTATGCCTGTGCCGCTGTACAGCCCTCCAGCTTCGCCAGCGTAGGTGTACTCATCATCCAATCGCATTCGGTAGCAATCGGTGAGCCACACTCGCTGCTGGTCGGCGCTGAGGCCATTTGCCCAAGCAGCGGCGTCGCGCAGGGAGCCTGGGGCGGGTACACCCACGGTGCTGTCGCTGTTGCGTGGCTGGGAGGCTTGAGAGGGTAGAGGGAGGGAGGCAGAAGGCGACAGTTTATCGGTGGGGATGTACCGCTCTCCCACCGCTTTCAAGGCTTTCTTCAGCCCCCGCGTCTTCTGCAAGAGCAGCGCGTCGGAGGGCTCTAAAGAAAGTGCTGTCCAGTAGGCGTCAAGGGCCGGGCGAGAATCTCCGAGGGATTCTAACGCTACTCCCCTGCGATAGTGCCCCTTGGCCCACTCCGGTTTGAGCTCCACGCAGCGCTGGGCGTCTTGCAGCGCCTCTTTGGCGTGGCCCAGCCGCAGTGAGCTGCACTGCGGTTGGAGAACAGCTTTTCGTCGAGAACAGCTTTTCGTCGTTGGGTGCAGCGTCGATGGCGCTGTTGTACGCCTCGATGGCCTCCTCCATCTGCCCCAGCTTGAATTTTTCGTTGCCCAGGGCCTTGTAGTCCGTCATCGCGCATAATATTGGGTTTCGAAACTAAACGAATCTGAATAAATTAATTTGTAACAGGCGTTTGCAAGTCCTTTGCGTGTGGGGATAGAAGTGGTGGATCAACGGCAACCAGTTTTCGAAAAAACAAATACAAATCCTTGAATAATTGTGCCAAAAAGGCTTTTTTTAAAATCCTGTTTCTCGCTTTTTCTGTTGCATTTTTTGAAATATTTTCTGTTAAAAAAATAGTTAAACTCGCTGCAATGGTGTCTGCCGTCCAAGGAACCCTCCTGACCTGGTGAGCTTTGTGATGCAAACACAAGTGATCTAAAACTGCTTGTAAAATTGCTGCTGCTGTTTATTACATGGCCATTATCATATTTGAGGACAATTGAATGTCCCTGCATGCTAAAGTAAAGCTGAACTCAACCCATTAGCCCCCCCTTCCTTCCCTTTGCGGCAGCGACGCTCCGCTCAAGGAGATCATCAAGTCGCTGAATGACGCAGAGGAGCCTGGCCAGCGCTTTGTTATCGCAGACCTCCAGGGAGGCCACCTCTTCATCAAGTCCGACCGCCTGGACTACGTGAAGCAAAAAATTAAAGAGTGAGTGCGATGAGAGGAGCGGTGGATGGGGTGTGAGGCTTTTCTCTCGGTGACAGCTAAGGCGTTTTCAGCATTATGTAGTAACTAAACGCATTGAGGGTAGATTCGCGCATTTTAATGGCCCATGATTGCTTATTATGTATTTATTTCGCATTCCTTTCAGGTACTCCAATGTCCTTCATTTCGAGCCCAAAACGAAGGACCATTAGTAGGTGGCCGGCAAAAGACACGGGAGCAATCGCTGTTGGCATGTTCTGCCGCGGCGCTGGGCATGGCGGGCCATCTGAAGAAGCTGCACGAGGCAATGGGCGGGGGAGCTGCACGAGGCAATTCTATTTAAATTAAATTAATTGCGCGGCGCTGCGTCCATTTCCTAGGTTCGGAAACCTGCAGCAATTGACGCAGGCTGCTGAAGCTTGGAGCGTGGTGGTGCTTCAGTGCTGGCCACTCAGTGGTTGCACGCAGCAAGTCTGTTGACGGTTTCTTCCTTAAAGAAGATCATTCCCGAAGGTGTGCGCAGTAATTAGAACGGAATGCGGCCATGCAGCCGCTCGAGGCATGCCCGATGCTCCCGTTTTAATTATACATTACGCTTTATAGCTTTAAAGCGTACATAAAATACACACCAACACCACCATTCATTTATTCTTCTGCACGTATTCGTTCTTTCTAAAACCTACTATACCGAACAACTGTAGACTTGCGCTTTTAAATCCGTTAAGAAAGGTCAAACCCAGCGCCAGCGCGAATCGCGTACAACAGCTTTTCTCGCAGCGTCGACTCCCGCTTAAAATTTGGCAGCTTCAGGGTGTTGACGCAAGTGGAAGCCGACGGCAGCCGGTCCACGTCCTTGCCGCCCAAGAAAGCCAGCGGCGCCGAGCCGCAGTCCACCTGGAAGGAAAAAGAGAAAATCATTTGCGAGGGACCCTAAGCAAAAATATGCGTAAATTAAATTATTATTAAATAAAATTCATCTTTTTTCCATCCCAAATCTCTCGATAGCTTCACACCTTGTGAATCGTCAGCGGCGGCTCCATGTGCTTGAACCCGCCCAGCGGCGCCCTGCTGCTGGAAGTCACGAACCGCATCAGCGCTCGCCGATCCTCGGCGCTCATCCCCGTTACCACCTTCCAAAACAGCTGCACGGTGCGGCTGATGGGGGTGTACCCTCCCGAGTACACAGCGTGCCTCTTCATGTCTTCAACGTCCACGTCACCCCCTTCCCCGCCCCCCAGCAGCTGATTCACTTCTCTGGCGCTGAATAGCCTCAACCAAGCTGGGGGCAGCGCCCTCGATAGCCCGGCGCTGAAGGCTGCAGCCCCCACGCCGAGGCGCTTCCGCAAGTGCCAGTCTGCCACGAGGTGGATGTACTGCAGTTTGTTGGCGGTGCTGACCGGAATTTCAGAGCCACCAAGGACCAGCTCCTCGATGATTTTGGAGCCAAAAACGTCGCTCTCGACGGTGAAGTCCAGGCCCAGGTCCGCAGCGTCGCCGGTGTACCTGTTGGAAAAGGGCAAATGAATCAAGCAAAAGATCACGTTTTCATGATCACTATAAAGCAAATTTAAATAGTTTGAATAGCGGTAATGTTGATTTTATTCTGTACCTTTTAATAGCAGTCAGGCTGCGGTAGACCTCCGGATCCAGGGCCGCCAGGTCGTCCAACGTCGGCAGCCGCCCCTGCAGCCTAGCCACAAAGAAAGGCGCCAGCGGAGCTTGCAGCAGGATGCCCTCGTACAGCGCTTTGCCTAGCACGGTGCCTGCCAGGGTTAACAGAGCTTGGCCTTGGTCGAGCGTGGGGGCGAGAGGGTGTGGGTAGAGCGCGCCATCAGGCGTGGCGGCAAAAACGCCTAAGCCTTGGTTAGGGTCCAGCAGAGCGGCGGAAACGGTGGAGAGCAGCTCTTTGGTGAGCCCGCCCATGTCGATGCCAGCTTCCTGCACGTAAAAACGATGGCCCAAAACAATTATTATTTTATTTTTTTGCTTCAATAAGTAAAAACGCAGCAGATCTTTAATCTCCCCTGAAATACGGCATTTGCGGATCTCACGCTCCATTACGAGGAGAAAAGAAAGAGAAAAAGAAAGTAAGGAAGAAAGAAATAATTAAGAAAACTTGCCAGCAAGCCGTGCGAGTCGACGAATGAAACGTGGATGGGGCCTCGAATTGGGCCTGCCCCAGGTGACAGCGCAGCCAGCGCATCCTCCAGCACCCGGGCCCTGCGAATGACGATCTCGCGCGGTCGGGGGCCGCCCTCAATGGGCGGCAAGTCCAGACATCGCCTGCAAAATGATTTGAAGGGAAAACAAATTGCATTAGTTTATAAATACATTTAAATTGTTTTTTATACTATAATTTAAGTAAGCCTTAGTCCTTGCACTACTTGACGCAAATTGGCACTACCAAAAAAGGGTCTTAATATATAGTAGTAACTCACGCCTTTTTGTCCAACGCCACGAGGCCTCTGAACACCGCCACCCGCTGCTCAAACGGAATGCACTGCGGGGCTTGCAGCAGCAGCGCAGCCAGGCCAGCCGGCGCCGCAGCCCGTGGCGGCTGCTGCCCTCCGTCTTCTCCCTCCTCGCGGTTGGCCTGCAGCAGCGACTGCAGCACCGCTGCCCCTGAAACGTCGCCGGCTGCGCCGCCCTCAGCCGCCACCTGCCGGTAGGGCTCGAGCCACAGCCCCTCGGCGCAGAACTTCCTGCGCACGTCGCGGTCGAAAAGCGCGCGCAGGGTGCGCGGCAAGAAAGAAAGAAGTACCCGGCCGGCTGGGGTCAATGGCGCTGCTGACGCCGCGGCTGTCGGGGCTTGCAGGCGATCGAGCGCTGAGCTAGATGTACGTGTGGATGTCTTCGGAAGGTGAGATCGAAAAAGCAGGGCCACCAGAGAGGCGGCTACTGCCCTGAGCTGCGCTAAAGAAAGTAGCTTTTGTTCCTGGTAAAATTCAACGTCGTCCACCACCACCAAAAAGTGCGCCAAAACGCGGCAAAAGAGGGTGATGGGGCGCAGCGCTTCCCCGGCCACGCTGCGTACGCCCAGCGGCAGCGAAGAGATCTCGAACCGCGTGGTTTGAGCCGCGATTTCACGGGGAAGGCGGGCTGTTGCGGCCAACCACCGCCACAGCTGCGGCAGCAACGCCCCGCTGCTGCTGGCGCTGCCGCTCTCGATGCTGAAGGCCAGCGCGCTCAGCAAGCGCAACACGGCAGCGCCCCCCTGGGGCACCCCGTCCGCGGCCTCCAGCAGCGAGCTGTAAAGCTCGCAAAAGCAGGGCAGCGGCAGGGCCGCTTGCAGCCTGGCGGCCACCCTGCCGTCCGCAAACCGCAACACCGCCGCTTCCAACGCTTCAGGGGTGGTCGCATGGGGGCTGAGCCGGCTCAACAGCGCGCCAGCCGCTGAGGCGTACGCTTCCACGCATGCAGCATCGCCTGCGAGGCTCCTTTCTTTCCCTTCTTTCTTCCCGGGATTTTCCAGCAGCAGCCCCGTCAACACCTCCAACAGTTGCAACGCGGGGGCAGCTGCAACATCTGCAGATTTTCCTTCTCCGCCGCCGCCGCCAGCTCTATCGCACCGCTCTGCCATGCGCACAAACAGCGCAGGTTCCTGCAGCCTGGCCATGGCTGCTGCGCTCCCAGAGAGGCTCTGCAGCAGCTTCGGTGCCGGGAGGACTTCACGCACCAGCAGCTCCAGGGCGCCGCAAGCTCTACTCGTTTCTTGAGAGGCAACCTTTTCGTTGCCAGCATTAACAGCAGCAGCAGCAGCAGCTTGTTCTACGTCCACCAGGTTCAGCACTGCTGTCACGATGTTACCAAGGCCCAGACACAGCTGTTTTTGTTGCTGAGACGTCCCTGCGGCGGCAGCAGCGGCGGCTTTTGCCAAGCGAGCGGCAGCCTGGGGAAGCATTGGCAGCTCAGCCAGGCTCAGGCTCAGGCCGGCAGGGAGGAGGCTCGCGTTAGAGGGGGCGGTGAGTAGCGCCAGCACCCGCGCTGCTGCTGTTTGTCCCAGGACGTCTGCGGAGCTGCCAGTGATGGAAGCAGTTGCCAGGGTGGCGACGCGGCGATAGAGACCCAGCCGCGCAGCAGCAGCAGCACCAGCGGTCGCGAAACCCGCGTATCCATGCCCATTCGGCGCGTCTGATCCCCCCCCCTCTCGCTTCAGGGCTGAAGACTCCGCCGCTGCTTGGGAAGAACCAGCAGCGGCGGCGGCGGCGGGACAGGAAGGAACTGCAGCGGAAAGGTGGCGCAGCAGCAGCGCAAACAAGCCGCGCAAAACGGAGGTCTCAGGCCCAGAAAAGGGCGGGAGGATGGCCCCTGTCTCCAACGCCGCCCGCTGCCGCGTCCCCAGCGGCGGCAGGAGCGCCAGCAGCGCCAGAGGGATATTTTTGGTCTCCAGCTCCAATACATCGATAGAAATCGTCGGTTGGGCGGCCAGAGAGCCGTAGCGCTGGATCCACTCGCTCTGCAGAATGAAAAAAAATGTGAAACGCATATCGCCAACAATTTGAAATAATTGTGAATAATTGCATGTCTCCAGACTTGTTTCTTTACCTGGAGCTGCTTCCGTGCAGCGGCCCGGCCGACATGTCCTCTCCAGACGCTCTGGATGCGCAGAGCAGCGCGAGGCAGCTCCCTGGCCAGGCGTCGCTTTTCTCGCTCGTCCTTTGCCTGCTGCAACGCCTGCTGGCTGGTGGTCTCTTGCTTGGTGGCACCGCGGAGGACGACCTTGGGGACAGCCGAAGTTCCCGGCCTCTTTCCTCCATTCCCCGTGATGGGTGGTGCGCTCCAATCCATAGTTTTGTATTTTCAGATCATTTAATAATTTTTGCTACGTCAAAAGTGCAATTTCTGGCTTTGGCTGCCTTTTAGAGTTTTGGGTAATAGTGCAAAATAACAGGTTCATGAAAATATGTTCGCAAAGTGACTTATTTTGGGATTCCTGAGCCTGAGGGCTTTGAAGCATTTCAAATCTTTTCCGACCTGTTCTTTTGGTTTTGCTGCAATCGCCGAGCACAGTGCCTTTCTCTCTCACGCTGCCAATTATCTTCTTACAAACCTACAATCGCCACGTACTCTCATTCTTCCGCTTTCAACCCACTCCGTTTCACCACCGTCCGAAAAATCACGAAATATTATTCAGAGCTTGTACAGCTTGCTGTACTTTTCTTTTATGTAGTTCAGGAACAGTCCAGGGTCCAGGGGCTTCCCGGTCACCGCCTCTAGCAGGTCGTCAGCCGTGGGGTGCAGCGACCCCACAGCGTGCACTTTCTTATTGAGCCAATGCCGCAGCGGAGTAAAGTTGCCGGCAGCAATGTCAGCCTCCAGCGAAGGGAGCTCCTGCTTGGCGGTCTCGAACAGCTGCACCGCGGCCATGGCGCCCAGGCTGTAGGTTGGGAAATAACCAAACAGACCTGCAGGAAAATCAACACGGAAAAAATGTATTAAAAAAATACACGTGTGGAAATAAACAGCAGTGCATTTCAAAATTTTTCGTGCTTACCGGCAGACCAGTGCACGTCTTGCAGGCAGCCCTGCGCGTCATCCGCAGGCTCCACGCCCAAGTACTCCTGCATTAACAAAAATAAAACAAAAAAGTGAACGCTGTGGTAAAAAGTAAAACACAAAATACAGCGAAAGCCACATTCAATCCTTCAAATTTCAACTTTTCAAATTATTAATTAATCAGTAATATGATTCAACATCCAAAAAGGTTGCCGAGACGTAATCAATTTACCTTCATTTTGGCGTTCCACACAGCAGGAATGTCGTCCACCTCCAGGGTGCCCTCGATCAGCGCCCTTTCCACCTCGAACCGCAGAATAATGTGCATCACGTACGTCACCTCGTCTGCTTCGACCCGAATCATCGACGGATCGCGCACGACGTTGAAGGCGGCGTGCAGGTCGGCTGCAGTCCGGTCGGCGGGGAGGGAGGGGAACGCGGCCTGCAGCTTGGGCCACAGATACCTACAGAAGGGAGGGGAAACATTTAGTTGGAGGAGGAGACAGCAATTTAAGGAAGGAAAATGTATGTGTGGATTTGAAATTGAAGGTTCAACCCCTGAAAAAAAAATAAAAAAAAAATGAAATTTCCCAAATTTTCCAACGCACTCTGAGAAATTGGGTGACAGCCCCACCATGCGCTCCCACAGGAGGGACTGCGATTCGTGGATGGCCATGCCAGGGATGGCGTTCACGGGCAGACCGTCATACTCAGGGTTGCGCCCCTGCTCGGCCAGAGCGTGCCCAGTCTCGTGAATAGCGCCGGTGAGTCCCTCGGTCAGGTCTTCTGCCTTGAACCTGGTGGTCATTCGCACGTCATTGGGGTACCCACCGGTGAAGGGGTGCACGCTGACGTCCAGCCTGCCCTTGTCGAGGTCAAAGCCCAGCGCCACGGCAATCTCACGGCACACCTCGGCCTAAAAAAAAACAAGAAATAAAAAATTAATAAAATTAGTAAAATGGGTGAAAAATAAAAAAACCAGCTCTGTTGAGTTATACAAAAAAACAATAAAGCCATTTATAACATGAATTATTGAGAAAATGTGTACTATTTCGCACCTGGACGCCGGTATCGTACTCTCCCTTGAGCCAGGAGGCGTCGGGGGCCGTCCCGCGGGCCCTGAGATCCGCCAGGAAGGGCACGAGGCCATCACGCACTTGCCTGAAGATTTCAGTCAGTCGTGCAGCGGTGAGGCCAGCAGAGTAGTCGTCCGCCAGCACGTCGTACGCAGGCTTGTCAGAATCCACCTAAACAAGAATTAAAAAGCGTAAAAAGAACTCGATTTTATATAACATGAAATATGAAACAATAAAAAATAAAATTTGGCAACTGACCAGTGCGGCGCGCTCTTTCCTGGCGGCCACCCACTCTTTGAGCACGGGGGAGAACTGTGAAAAGTCCTTGGCTCCCCTGGCCTTCACCCAAGTAGCGTAGCCTCGGCTTTCCAGGTCTGCCTCCCTCCGAACCAAATCATCGGTGACAGCTGTGGCCTTCTTGTAATCGCGAGCGGCCTCGCGCACGGTGGCGCGCTCAAACGGCCCCAGGGAAGAGAGGTTGGCCGCCTGCAGGCGGGAGAGGAGCTCCCCCAAGGAGGGGTCGGTAGATTTTGCATGGATGACGCTGGCCAGCGCTGCCTTCTGTGCTGCGCGTGCTGCGCCTGACCCAGGCGGCAGCATCACCATCTCGTCCCATCCCAGCAGCCCAGAGATGCCCCCCAGGGCGCTGATGTCCTTGAGCTTGGAGGCCAGCGAGGAAAAATCAGATTCGACTGACACCGGGGCTGCAGCAGCGGCGGATTCCACGGCAGAGGCGGCCATAATGGAGCGGTGGTAGTAGGGGTGGGCGCGGCGAGGGATGGACTTGAGTTTGGCTGTGAAGCGAGCGTGGCCAGCAGCGGGACGGGCGGCGCCGAGTCGGGCAGCGATCATAAAGAACGGAGGGGGTGGGCGAATCCTCTGCGGTGGATCAGCGATGTTTGCGTCAGTGTTTCGCTTATTGCAAGCGAAAAGCTTGATATAAATACAAGTGTTTTAAAAAGGTTTGATCAGGTGATTGATTGAACAATTGTGGTGGGGGGAGATCACTGAGCTCTTCACCTTATTTGGCTGCTGTCTGCAAAATATTAATGAAATGGGATAAAACCAGCTTCTGCGCTTTCCCAAAAATTGTTCTGTGGTTGATGGATGAGGAAAAGCATGCTCGAATCTCTCACTCTCAAAGAGAAGTGCTTTCACCCAAAATTACAGCTAAAAACAAATCAAAATTTTCATTTTCACTCTCTCTTCGGTCCTTTGCTGCTGTCTCCCCCCCCTGCGCCTTAGTTGAAGAAAACACCGCCGTCCCTCAACTGCCTTGCCCGCCCAGGCCCAATCTTCTTCAGCACCTGCATGCCAGCTGCAGCCGGGGCGTACTGCATGAGGTACCCCATCAGCAGCACCGGGTGGAACGTGATCCACGCTTCGTCCAACTCGTAATACGCTGCGCGCGCTACGTACGAGCTCTGCAGCTCCGACAGGCACCCGTTTCATGCTCAACCCCGTGCTAGCTGCTGAATCAGCCCCCGGGGACCAAACACCACCCGCGAATGCCCCCTCTGCGCCTGTCAACAGCGGCATGTTCATGTATTCAGGAAGCGCCTCCTTTAGCCGGTTCACAGCAATATCGCATGATGGCCAGCTTTTCATTGGCCACAGCTGCCGCGATGGGCGTTCCAATTACTTTCTCTACCCTCAAGGCCAGCGGCACACCAACCGAACCGCCTTCAGAAACCACCTCAAATCCACAAAGCTCATAAAAAGGCGTTCGGTTGGCAACCGTCAATAAATACACCTCTTGCCCACTCTCCACCCCCTCCAAAAGCGCCCGCACCAGCTGCCGCCCCAGCCCTTGGCCCCTGAAGACACGTGATGAGCACAAATAAATAATAATAATAACAATAATAATAATAAATATTTTCAGGTCGGCGGCAAGATGTGCCTGGCCCGATATCACCTCACCTGTGCTCTTGCATTACGATCAAGCTGGAGAGCTCCAGTTTGGCGTCTCCTTCCAGCGGCTTGAGCGTGCCAAAGCCTGCTAGCTTCCCCGTGGCGGTGGTGGTGGCAACCATGAAGCGGTCGAGGTGGAGCAATGACAAAGGGTTCAGCTTCTCCTTGGCAATTTCTCGAAGCATCGACGGCCGTAAATCTGGGGAAGCCCCTCTCCTAAGTGTGAAAAGTTGCTGCCCTTTGTCTCGTGCGCTCGCACGACAGTGAAACAATTTCGATCGAAGAGGATCTGGGTGTGAAGTGAACGACAGCTGAAAAGGCGGGGCCATAGGGGGAAATGAAATAGAAATATCGAGCAATAATTAACCCGTTAACGGGACAATATTAATTGATCGATCTGGATTCCGATTTTGGTTTCGCCTTTTTTATCTACCGAGGGCCCGGCCAAATGTGATCCCCAGATTTAGTTATTTAAAAATATAGAATCAAAACCAATTTTAACTTTTCTACAAGCTTGGCTCTTTCTTTCAAATGCAAGATTTTCTGGATTCTATCACCGGGAAAAGTTCACCCGGCAGCAGCGGCATCCACGCTGCTCTGATGTTTTCATATTCACTATATTTTTAAAGATTTTTTCAGCGCTGCAGAAAGATCCAAAGGCATTCAATGCCTGACAAATGGTTTCTCTTGTATATATAGAAAATTCACCGTCACCAGAATTAGTGTGACGAAAGTATTTATTTTCTTCGGTTGCTGTATCATTGCGTTAGAGCATTAATGGGGGAGGCACAACCGTGCTACTAGTCAGGCTAACTTCCAGGCAGCCGCGTGCAAAATCCCTGACCCGACAACTTCCCCAAACTGTCGCCAATGTCGCCCTCTAATGCAAAAATGCATTCTTACACGTCAGAATTGGGAGTAGTGATATGAAGTGCAAATGAAGATGGCACATGCAGGGAGGGACTAATCCAGTAATGACTTGTTTTATTTTCACGCTCGCGAAACAAAATGTTTCAGATGAAAGTGGAAGGGGGCGGCCTGGCAAATTCGTCGCACCAACACCGCCCCATAAAGAAAGCTATATTGAAAAGAAAGTTGATCATCAAAGATATAGGGCAAGATATATGGCAAGAGGAAAGATACATTAGTTAATGCTGGGAGTTATTATTTTAGGGGGGGGGACGTAAGTGAACGATAAAAAGCCAATAAAGCGCTTGCCAGCTTGGTCTTCGCAAACCCTACCGACACCAGGGATTGCACAACAGGGCAAGTTATTTTTTCAAAGAAGGCATGAATCTTGGGTCGTCAATTGCTTATTCTTTCTGAGGACGACCGCAAATGGGGGCAACGAAAAATAAAAAAAAAGAAAAGAAAAAATTTAAAGCCGAGGGAATGGAGACGGGGGGGGGGGGGGGGGCGCTCTGTTCTTAATGCAAATATGAGATGGGCAGTATATAATATGAAGAAAAGACATCAATCAAAAGGAAGCAAGAAGTTGATTAAAAAGTCAGCATGGGAAGAGAAGAAGAGAGCACCGATAAAAATAGAAAAATAAACAAAAAATAAATTTCTTCGTTAGTAGTCGTAACATCACTCCACGTTGATCAGGTCCTCAGACAGCCGAAACTGCCGGGAGTTGCTCCGGACGGCGGCAGCAGCCATGGTGGGCGACTCGAGGCTCATGCGCTGGGGTGTGTCAGCGCTGGCCTCTGAGATCGTCAGACTGCCGTCGCGGCTGCCAAACCGCGCCACGCTGTTGAACGCTGCGGCGGCGATGCTGGCGGCCGCCGCTGTGGGGTCCTCACTGCTGGTGCGTGGGGGGGAGGAGCCGCCGCTGGCGCTGTCCTTGTCGTTCTGCTGCTGCACCGCCTCCCTGAGGATCTGGTGCAGGGTGGAAATGACTACCTCGTGGTTGGATGCGGTGGAGGCGGCCACCTGCTGCTGCGTCAGCGCAATCTTGAGGGTGGCCAGCGACTGCGCCAGCTCGTCCTCTCCCACGCGCTCCAAGGAGCTGGAATTGGCGCGAGAGGGCGGGGAGGGGCCGCTGTCAGAGGACTGCCGGCCGATGGCAGGGCCAGCAGGCATGGCACCAGTGGGAAAATCGGAGCTGAGGCGGGCGGGGGTTGAGCAGGCAGAGGCGTAGTCGCTGCCTGCGCCGCCGCTCATGCGCACGCTGCCTGCGCCGCCGCTCATGCGCACGCCAGCGTGGCCAGCGTGGAAGGGAGAGCAGTCGGACCTGAAAATGAGGGCGAGAAGGGGGGGAGGTGTGTGGGTGGAAAAATTGCAAGTAGTAGGAAGTGTTCCGTTTTCTTTTTAATTGTAAAGTTGTATTCGACGAACGCACCAGCGGGGCAGGGAGCCATAGTCGGTGGAGAGGCGCGGGGGCACCTGGCTGGTGTGCGTGTGGGGCATGCCGTTGGGTGGCACAAAAGGCGACTGGGGAGGGGGGATGCGCATGCCGCCTGCGTGGGGCGGGGCGCCAGACATCGCCGCCAGAGCGGCCTGCTGCTGGGCAGCGGTGTACGACTGAGGCGGCAGATTGCCGCTGTAGGAGCGCTGGCTGCCGCTGGCGCTGCTGCCGTTGCTGTGGTTTGGGTTCTGGGGCGGCACGTTGAAGGGCAGCTGCACGCCCAGAGGGTGGGGGTTCTGCTGGATGGCCTCCAGGGAGGCGCGAGCGAGCGTCTCGGGGGAAACATAAGGCTTGCAGGCGGGGACGCGCAACTCGTCCAGGGAGTGCGCAAAGAAGCAGATGGAGCGGCGGCAGCCGGGGCCGTCGTTGCAGAGCTGCGTGCGGTAGCGCGTGGGGTGCAGCCAGTACTCAAACACGTTGTTGAGCGTAGGGGCAGCGCTCGCCGCGAATGCAGCTTCCCGTCTTTTTCATGTCTGCAAGATGCATGCGCAGCGCCATTGAATATTGGCCATATTATCTAGGAGTTCGAGAGTCAGCAGGGGAGAAGGAGGGAGGGAAAAAAACAGAGAAAAAAACGTCCACAAAATTCAGGCAGTAGAAAATGTCATTCCGCTCATGTATTCTTCCCACAACTCACCAGGGCAGGCGATCCCGGTGTACTCATGGGAGCGCGGGCAGCGGCGCACCGCTTTCTCGCCGGCATGGCTGCGAAAAATAAAAGGGGGGGGGGCGATTAGACCGTGTAATTAGTACATCAACAACCTGTAGCAGTCATGTTTAGCGGTCCAAACTCACGAAAAGTTACACGTAGTCCAATCATGGACGTATCTTTTCTGCGCATCCCAAATAAAGAGCAAATGAGGAGAAGAATGTCAGCGGGTTGAAAGAAAAAATGAAAATTTGAATAGGCAGGGGATGCTGAGGATACCCCATGCCATGAACAGCAGGCACGATGCTATATATATGTGCTCACGCTGCAAGGGATGACTTTCATACACCACTGCGCGCAGCGGGGTGAAGAGGAGAGGAGTGAGATTGTGTCTGTCTGGTGGGGGGTGGTATAAAAATTGATAAAGCACCAAACGTTTTCTTTTCGCCGCTAATAATGAAATAGTCAGTAAGGCAGGAAGCGCGATGGTTTCAATGCGAAATATCGAAGATTGAAATAGAGGCACACGCGATTTTCACAATCTTCGCGTGCGTACCATCCTGAAATCGGCTGTCTGGAACAAGGGGTTGTCCTCTTCCTCCGGGAATGCTGCGGACGCATTCTGATAGTTGGGGGCCTCCATTTTTTTATTTTATTTTTTCAAAGGCAGAGTCTGTTTGTTTGGTTTCCAGGGAGGTGAACTGCTGATGTGATGCGCAAATACAGAAAATTAAAAGAATACAAAGAATAGTAGATGCAAAAGAAGCAGGACACCTGGTCCTTTTTACACGCGTGCCGAAGTACCAGCTGCTCTGCGTGCGTCGGTCCGTCGGACTGACGTGGCATCGCTCGGCGTAAAAAAAACAAAACGCGAATATGCCTTCTGGCATGATGAACGCCCCATTTGATGTTTTTTAAAATTAAAAAGCATGCTGATTGCGAGGAGAATGATATAAATCAAAGACAAAGCAGTTTCGAACATCTACCAAACCCACGATGTTTCGAGACTTCGCCTCGGTTGCCTCCTTCTAGTAGATAAAAAAATGCAGGAACCGAAAAGTCGGCACAATTGATTTGCAAAGAAGAACTCTTCCGGCAGATTACTTTTTTTATATGAAGATTCATCGAAGCTGCCCTCGCTGCATCGTGGCAACATCGTGAGTCATAATGTCGATACATAATAGACTAGCGTTCGGGTGGAATAAACTCAAATATTAATACCCTGACATATATGCTGCTGTTTACCGATTTATAAATTATAACACCCCCGCAAACCCGTTTATTTGCCGCGTTTCAGCAGCCTGTATGCCTTATAACAGGTACACAAATAGAAGAAATCCAGCGATTTAGTGACCAGCCGTCTCGTGCAGCTGCCGTGAATTCGAAGGAAAAAATCGGGCTGTGGCACTGGATTGACAAAAAATATGATAAATGAATTGCATATATTGTCGTTGTTTAATAATTTGGGAGCTAGAAGTCGCTTGGGGCGGCCTCCATGCCATCTCTTGTTTTTTTCCCATTTAAAATTTGTTAGGGCTTCGTTTTCCGGCAGCAAATCCATGTCTTGTCACCCAGACATTCCCTAAATATCGCAGCAAATCCATCCGCGTGCCGCAATAATGGAAAACGCCACCGCCGAGTTGCAACCAGGCCCCGCCCCGCTGGCTGCCCCCTCTGAAACCGCCGAGGCCTTCCGCTGGACCGTGGGCACCATCTTCCTCTCCCTCTTCCTCTTTATAGCAGCGGGCGTGTGCGAGATCGGCGGGGGGTGGCTCGTCTGGCAGACCCTCCGTGAGCACCGAGCGTGGTGGATGGCGGTAGTGGGCTCAGCGGTGCTGGTGCTCTACGGCGTCATCCCTACCTTCCAGCCTGTGGACAATTTTGGACGCGTGTACGCAGTGTACGGCGGGTTTTTCATTATTTTGTCCTACCTCTGGGGGTGGGCGGTAGACGGAGTCCGGCCAGACGTCGGCGACTGGGTGGGCACCGCGATCGCCATGGTGGGGGTTATTCTGGCCTTTTTCTGGCCCAGGAAAAGCTCCACTGGATAAAATTATTTCCCATTATTACCTTTTTATTGATATTCATTTTGGAAAATTTGGTGAAATAAAATAAGCTTTTTCATCATTCAGTATAATTAAGAAAAGGGGGGTTTACGCAATACTTTACTTGGAGGCGGGGTCAGCTGATAGCGAGCTCGTCCGGCACAGCCGAGTCTAGAATAAAAGTGACGGGTCCATCGTTGACCAGCTCAACGCTCATCATAGCCCCAAACACGCCGTCCCTGCGCACCATACGTCAGATTAATACTTAAGCTCAACTTCAATCCAAACAACAGCGATTTTTATGACTCCTCACTTCACTTTTTCCGCCGAGTACTGTCTTCGCAGCGTCTGCAGGAAGCCGTCGTAGAACTCCCGGGCGCTCTGGGGGCCCATGGCCTTGCTGAAGTCTGGCCTGTTGCCCTTGAGGCGGCCGTGCAGGGTGAATTGGCTCACGCACAGCAGTTCGTAGTTTTGCTGAGTAACGCTGACGTCCCACGCCTTCTTCTCTGTGGGCCATAGTCGCATGTTAAGCAGCTTTCGGGCTATGTACTCTGCGTCGGCTTGCGTGTCGCTGCTGCAGATCCCGATTAAGCACACCAGGCCTTGATCTATTTTTGAAATTAATTCGCCCCCAGCACTGACGCTTCCGGACGTAACTCGCTGCACAACGGCCCTCATTTGGGAATTTTGAAGATTTTTTCAATATAAAATTTGAATTATTAAATAAATGCATTCAAAGATATTGCAAGCCTTCTTGGTGCCACCGGCATATGAAACAGCAGCAGCATTTCTCTCTCCAGCCTAGTTAAATTTGTAAGGAATAACGCCCCAGGTCGTCTGTAACTCCCTTGGTGCAACTTATATATTTAAAGCAGGAAGCTGCTGCTGTCAGTTCTACAGGCGTTGCTGTCTGAAGGCAGCGGAGAATTCCTTGGCATGGGGATCTAACTAAAACTATGAAAATGCAATAGCTCTTTGAGAACGTGGGTATGGCATTAAAAGAGAGGGCAGCTTTTAGGCGAGAAAATTTGAAAGAAAACATGATGTAACAAGTCATCGGCGCTCCCTCAAGTAGGGCAAGTAAACTCGATTGCGCCATTCCCATCCATCATGCTAAATCAGCAGCCCATTGCACCGATTTTGCTACGAGATCAAGGCATCTCTGTTTTATTTAATTTCTTTTTTGGCAAAAACACGCCACTACGATATTTCTCTTTAACCATCAAACTTGCTCGTATTTGTTCAGCCCAGCCTTGTACCGCACGCTGAACCGGTCCTGCGATGCATAGTTGTCCTTCAGCCCCAGCCTACTGATCAGCGCAGCGTACACGTCAAAGTTAGTGCGTCGCAGATACTGTAACAAGCTGCGGCGGCGGTTCAACATGCCCTGCAGCCCACGCCGCGAGTTGTGGTCGTGCTTGTGCATGCTCAAGTGCTCCGCCATGGCCGAAATTTTGGAGGTCAGCACCGCCACTTGCACCTCAGAACTGCCGGTGTCGCCGGGGAAGCGGGCAAACTCTTCCCGCACCGCCTGCAGCTTCTCCTTCACGGTGTCCCGCCTGGGGGCGTTCTCCAGGCCGAGGTAACGATCCACGAGCTCGGGCTTCTCAGCGCCAGTCAGGGCTGCAAGGAAAGGGCGTGAAGGGAGATTGAAAAAATGTCAGGAAGAGGGATGGGGGCGAGAAAGGCTGGTTTGATGGTTGAAAATTGGTGAAATTTCTCACTTCCAGGGGGTCGAACAGGCGGCAGGGGCTCCCGTAGCGCTTGGCTGATGACTGAAGAAGATGAAATAGTTCGCCGCAGCGCTTCCTCTCCGATTCCACTTGATGTTCCAGCTGAAAAGTTGCTGGCCAATCGAGCCAGCAGCGCTGCTCGTTTCGCCAACATGATTTGGGGTTGCGTGTTTTTTTATTTAATCGATGGTTTTTATTTGCTCTCCTCTTACTCTCAGAAGGATGGCGTAAACATATTATATTTATTAAAAGGTAACGTGCATTAATAAAACAATATAATTACAAGACTGTGATCTCCCCAAGGAAAGAGCGGCGGTGGAGGCGGAGGCCAATGCCATACAGCAACCAGGGAACACCAATTCCCGAGAAATCGTAAACTTCTGCCCCTCTGTGGATGCCATAGCCACGTTTCCACTCACTCCACCCTGAAGCCAATCGGTTCCCGCTTCACTCCTGTGCCCATGCACTGCGCGCACACCCACCTAGAAACGCACATCCGAAATAAGAAGGAGATCAAAATATCATTCGACAAAAAGAAGACCAAGACCGAAACGCATGCTGCTTATATCTTGTCAGTGGCATATTTTCCTCAACTCACCGACCCGTTCCATTGCATTGCGGACACCACTGCGGCCATGCTCCAGACGGCAGCATGGCGGCACTGCGGTAATTTAGTCGCCCTTTCCCTCTGCAAATGCCATACAAGAGTAGCTCTTTTAATGCAGCACGCAACACAAAAAACTAATCGACAACAGCAATGCTTAAATTTACCTGCATGAGCCGCAGGTGGTTTTGCCTGTGCCATTGCAGTGTGGACAAGGATCGTCGGGGATTGGTCTTTTGAAGGCTGGAACCCCTCGTTGGGTCTGCACTGGCCGAGACTCCAACGGCCGCTCAGCGGCAAAAGGAGCCCACCAGGATGGCTGTGAGCTGCTTGTTGCTTCGCTGGACGCAGCGGCATCTTCACCGCTATCTTTACGTACCGCTATTACCCCATTCAGCCTGCGCCGTGCTAGTGGTTGTCGAAAATTGGGCGAGCAAAATGTTGAAAAACTACGATCGGCGATGGGGCGCTCCGCTCTGAGTGTCGACACCGGACCCATTGTTTTTAATCTATTTATTTTGGCAAATGGTTGCCTGATCAGCTCACAAAACTGCTTGCCAGGTGGCAAACACTCAACTATTGGTTCGAGAGTGATCAGGCTGCTCACTGGTTGTTTATTGGTTTACATAATTTAAATTTGATTTATACACGGTTTGCAGCCTGCAGCAGCGCCCCGAGATGCATCGGGCCACATTTTTTTGCAGCTCTTTGCAAAATGTGCGAGCTTCGCGCCACCCTCGCACGCCTGGCGAGCACATCAGGTCCTCCCAACTGTCGAGATCTTCGAATCATCCCCGAAATGAAGCCACTCTCGCCCACCATCCCCTCGGCAGCCTCTCTCTACCTCACCTCCGCCGTTGTAGGCTCTCTATTGCCCGATCCACCAGCCAGGCTGAAGTCGAGGTCTGACCTCCTTATGATTTATCTTGAACACCCTTTTTTGCGCTCCACAGCTTTTTTGACGTTTTTTCATTGCGATGAAACCCTGTACCCAATTCCGTCAATCTTGCAACACCGCCCGTCCTAGTATATACAAAATTCCACCCTCCAAATCTTCCCTTAATGTCTACAGGCTGCTGATGACGCCCAGGAGCGCCGTTTCGTCCAGGCCGTGCTCATCTGCTTCTACGCCTCCCAGAACCGCTCCCTCTTCTCCGCCAAATGCTTCGTGGAAACGCTCATCGCTCTCTACCGCAACGGCTATTCCCTGGACGAACTCAAACTGGCAGTCACGTTCGCCACCCTCACGACCTCCGACCCGATGAAACCCATGATGCAGGACGTGCTGCTGGCGTGGAGCGCAGTGATATTGATAACGCTGAGAGCTGTGGGCGTTCCGCTGCTGCCCAGGGGGGAGGAGCGCGTGGCGCGGCGTGCGCGTTCAGGCGGAGACGCGGTTGCTGCTGCAGAAGAGTCCAACCGCATGCACGAGGGGCTGCAGGCATTTGTATTGTCTTGCATTGAGCAGTACATGAACGGGCTTGACCTGTATCGGCTGCAGCTGCAGCAGAGCATGACGAGGGATGTGCAGGACCCCGAGATTGAGGGAGCTTCCCCCACTGTCGCCATTCTCCAGGTGAGAGAGCTAAATTAGTTCGAAAGTTATGAAATTACTCTGTAGTTGATCTGTAGTTGATCTCCCGTATTTATTTGCACAAAAAACCAACCATATCACCTCCAATTTCAATCATGTTTACACCAATCTACGTCATTTTATTCCCACTCCCCACCCCTCACCCCCACACCCTAAATAATTCTCTGCAGCAAAACACGAGGCTGGCCATCATCACCCTGGAAGTCATCCGCGACCTCGGCCTCCCCACCACCACAAAATTGGCGCGGCAGGGCGAGCCCGAGGCCCCTTCCTCCTTCGGCGCACCCGTGGGCTTTGTCTCAGGCTACCTCCCCGACGCGCTGGTCCCCAAACCCGACCTGGAGGGCCCAGAACGAGCCTCAGCGGTGCGGGAGGCGGCGGTGCGGCTGCTCATCGCCTTCAACGGCGCGGTGCTGGGGTACCTGCGCTCCGCCAGGGCGTTTGTGAGCGATGCGTACGCGTGCTACACCGCTGGATGGGCTGCCGAAGAAATTTTCTCAGCCCTGAACGACGAAGGTAAAAAACTTTAATAAAAATATTCTATTTTTTTATATTCTTTTGATTTCTTGCCAACATCCATAGCTAGCACGCTTCTGTATCGATCACACACGCATTTGTTTCGTTATTTATGGGTTTATCGAAGTTCACGCACAGATGCAGCGCTGACGCTCATCATTATTCCACTGAATATACCCCACCGCCTACTACTGCAGAGTTTGCCCAGAGCGGGGGCGTGTTCCGGATCGAGGTGGCCAACATCCCTGGCGGTCGGCACGTCTCTGCCACTCTTTTCGCCCGCTGGCTGAGTGTGGTTTTCATGACGCTGGCGCAGTTAGGGGTAAGCCACCCCGGAGCCACGCAGTATGTGGGGTGGGCGTGGGTGAGGGACGCAGGCAGCGACGGCGGGGGCCTGGAGGCGCACGGCGTGGCTGATTTTGTGGCATCAACGCTGCGGCTGGCGGTGCTAAGTGATGAAGAAAGCGGAGGGGACGAGGAGGCGCGGGCTGAGGGAGGGAGGAGAGGGGCGAGGGTGGTAGGGGGCGAGGTTGAGGAGGAAATCACGGAGAAAAGCGGGCTGCTTGAAGGGTTTGTGGCGGGGGCAATCGAAGATCCAAAACTGGGCCAAACGTCATCGTTTGCGCTGATTTTGAGTCAGGAGATCAGTCTGGTGCGTCTGACGAGGATCTTTGTGCTGGAAACTGCGAGGATGGAGGCTTGATTGTGGCTATATCATGTAATTTTTTATGAGTCATCAGTTGTTTACTGGTGGGTTCCAATGGGAGCTGCTGCTGCTATCCTGGGTGTGTGGTGTTTAGCCTGCGCGATGGGAAGGGTCCTGCTCCTGAAAATGCGTCTTGGGAGGGGTTTCCGGTCAAGAGTTGCTCAAAATTGCGAGGGTCGTAGCTTTTTTTTTCCCTCGTGGGAAACAGCCTTCTTCAAGAAGTTCTTGGATAAAAAGCACTTCATGCAGTATTTTTATTTAGATAGATGTTGAGCTTGCCTTTGAGCCAGTCGGCTGGAGGAGGACTGGGCCGCATAAGCACCAACAAACTGTCGTTGTTCAAAAAGAAGATCGCTTTTAAATCGTTCCATCCAGCGGCAATTGTCCGTCCCTCCTCCAGGCGGCATCGCTCATCTTGCGACGTCCAAGCCGCCATGATCCCACCACTTGTGATCAGCCCCTGGGCCGCGGCAGCCTGTGCAGTGGGCGCCTGGGCTGCCTTCAAGGTGCTCAGCTTTGCAAGGGCCTACGGCGACCTCACCTTGATGTCCAAGCGCCGGCCCCCCGCAGACGCCTTCCGCGGCAAAGTGGTGTGGATCGTGGGCGCCAGCCAGGGCCTGGGGGAGGCTCTGGCCCTTCATTTCGCCGCCGCCGGCGCTCGCCTGGTCCTCTCCTCCCGTTCCCTCGATAAATTGGAGGCCGTCAAGCGCGCCTGCATGGCCCATTTGCCCGAGGTCGACGTTGCACTGCTCCCGCTGGACCTCACGGCGCCTTACGAAGCCTTGGAGAGCGCCGCAGACGCCGCTTTTGCTGCTTTTGGCGCCGCCGGGATCGATTACTGCGTGCACAATGCTGGCGCGAGTCAGCACGCGGCCGTGGAAGAGACCGACCACGATGTGGCCGCCAAACTCATTGCTCTGAATCTTCTGGGCCCGATTGCGCTGGCCCGAGCCACGCTTCCGCAGATGTTGCAGCAAGGGAGGGGGAGGCACGTGGTGGTGGCCAGCATGAGCGCGGTGGTGCCTTCCCCAGGTCAAGCGGTCTACGCCGCCGCGAAAAGCGGGTTAGTCGGCTACTTTTCATCGCTAACGACCGAGCTGGCCGACAGAGGCGTTGGGGCGACTGTGTGCTGCCCTGGGCCCCTGGCGACGGGCGCAGAGGGGCAGCCGCGGGTGGTGTTTGGTCCCCGGGGGCTGATTCAGCAGGCCAGCACGGGGCTGAGCAAGAAACGGGTGCCTGTCGAACTGGCTGCGGAGCTCATAGCGCGCGCAGCGTATTACGAGCTGGACGAAGCGTGGATCGCGTTCCACCCGGTGCTGCTGATGGGGTACCTCATGCAGTACGCCCCGGCTGCAGCTGGCATGAAGGTGCTGAAGAAGATTGGGCCTGGGCGGGCAAGGCAGTTGAGGGACGGCAGCGGTACTGGGTACGACGTGAAGGCGATGTTCTCTTCGTCTAAGAGGACGCAGGTGGGGGACGTAGCGGTGAAAGACCGATGAGTGGAGTGGACATGTAGCCGGCTTTTGTACTCTGTTTTTTGTAATACTAAATTATTTAGGAACAGGCATGAAAAAGACACAGGAAGCGTCTTTTAATTCTCCCTTTTACCTGATTACCCTCTCCAGACTCGATGTTTTCTGAATTGCCATTTGTTTTAGAGGCACTGCCTCAGGCAGACTTTCTTCACCACCAGAAAGGGGGGGTAGTCTCTCTTCTCTCTCCTTTTCATACCGCGAGCATTGTTTATTCCAAAATTAAACTCTTTCCATTGCCATGACCGCCTTTAATCTCCTACCACCTTCCAATGCCTCAATCTTCAAGCAGCTGTTTTACGGTCTCTGGTGGGGCCTGCACGCTGTGCGCTACCGCGCTCCTCCCCGGATTTCGGCGACCGTGTGGCTCTATTTAGCTATTCTCAAGGCCTTGGCCGTTTTCTTCTACGCTCTTGGAAGGATGCTGGCCTCCAAATCGCCTAAGGACCCTCCTCGCTCACCCTCTTCCTTCTTGGCCTTATCCGAAGCTGCCTGTGAAAAAATTGAAGACGGCCCTTCCTTGCCGGGCGTGGCAGTCGTTGTGCCAGTTTTCATGCGGGAAAGTGGCGATGCTACCCAGATGGTCAAACTGCTGCATGCGCTGATCTCGCAGACCCTCCAACCTGATTTAATTGTGTTTTTAGACGATGTTAGCCCAGTCTCAATCGACCCCGCTTGCTGGAACAGCGTCTTGGAGAGTTTGGAGACGCGCTCAAACATCATTCTACGGCGGCTTCCACACAACGTGGGCCCCGCTGCAGCACGCAACTCGGGCTTGAAGGTAGTTACCCAAGAGTCCCCACAGACTCAAGTTGTGTGCTTTACCGATTTAGACTGCTTGCCCACCAAAAGCTGGACTGAGGCCATGGCCGCTGCTCAGAAAGCCTGTCCAGCGGTCTACAGCGGCATCACGCTGGCTGTTGACAGAAACTCCACTATTGGGATGTACCACGACGTGTTTGGCACGCTGAATGGACGTCTGGTGCAGCATGCCGACTCCGCACCGTCCTGGCAAGGGAGCCTGCTGTATGGCCCCACTTGTAACCTTTCTGCGCCAATACGCATAGCAGCGGCGCTGGAGTTCGACCCCAGTTTTCGAGCTGCGTCTATGGAGGACGTTGATTTCTGTCTCCGTGCCACAACGCAAGCGGGGCTGCAGGTGGAGCTGCTGCGCAAAGCACGCGTTTTTCACGCTTACGACCAAACTTTGCTGGGGTTTTGCAGACAATTCTTCAAGTATGGGCACTGGGAGGACGCGGTGACGGCGAAGCACGCGATTTACCCACCGCTTTTGGCTCACACCGTCGATATTTCAAGCGTCTGAAACTTTGACAACCTTTCTCCTGAAATGGAAGGGAAAATGACACAACAAACCAATCATGCAACATTATTATAGTCTGCATACACACCTGTCTATTTTAGACGCATATAACAACCAAAGCGCGTGTAAATGTTGTGTCTTAGCGGTAGCTTTCAAAATGAATGTATTTTTCATTCCGTCTCGTCCAACGCCTGCAGCAGCTGCTTCTTCTCCGCCATTGCCTTCCCTCTCACTGTCCCCTCAAACCGCACAAACTCGTCGCCCTCCTCCGCAGCCACGTACACCCGTTCGCTCGCAGCAGCGGTGCCCGCAATTTCTTCAGCGCTGGGCAGCCCCGAGGCCAAAGCTGCAGTTCCCAGCATCAGCACCGTGCCCAACACAAATGGCGCGCCAGGGAAGAAAGGAAGGGGCGAATCCGTGCGCGTGAAGGCTGCGAACAGCGCTGCAAACGCCAGGGGGCCTACGCCCGAGGCGAGGGCTTTGGCGCCGTATAGAGCGCCCTGGACTGAGCCCTGCTCGTGGCCCAGCGCGGCGTTGGCCTTGATGGCGGAGATGGTGGGAAAAGTCACCGAGCCTGAGAGAGAGGGAGGGAGGGGGGGGGAAGGCGGAAATTTTGTTGGTTGTCGAAATTTATTATTTAAATAAATTTGTTTCGTTAACTCACTCAGGGAGCCTAACGACACTGCTGCAATGGCCTGCCACTTGCGCTGCACTATGACTAGCCCCAGCTGCTGCAGGGCGCCCGCCAGAAGCCCCACCACCAACAGCCGCCGCTCGCCCATCGCCTGCAATGAAAGAAAAAGATTGTATATCATCCTATCCCCGTCATCTGCAGTTATGAAATTGAAATTTTAATAGTTTAGTTGCATACCCACCTGCAGCAACGAGCGCAGGAGGAAGCCCTGCACAACGAGCGCCCCCCCTCCAAACACCATAAACATCTTCGACACGTCAACCGCCACAAAATTCAGCTTTATCTGCAAATATTGGATCAGAATGTCCTGCAGCCCCTCCGACACCACCGCCCCCAGCATCAACACCGCCGTGAGCCGCACAAACAGCGCGTTCCGCCGCAGAATGGAGATCGCCCGCCACGTGGCTGCCACCGCTGCCCTGGGCCCCAGCTGGTGGCCGTGCGCCGGGCCTTCGTGCCGCTGCCGCAGCGCCTCTGCCGCTGCGTGAGGCGACAGCGACTCTGGGAGCAGCGCGTGGGTCGCCGCCATGCACAGCAGAATTACCGCCAGTGTGGCTATAGGAGTGTTCTCTGGCGCGAACAGCGTCGCTCCCAGGGGCGGTCCTATCAGAATGGCGACGGAAAAGGACGCCATGATGAGCCCAAAGCATGCAGCACGCGCGTCAGGCGGTACGATGTCGGCAATGTAGGCGAGGGAGGGCGCTATGGTGGTGATCGACCCGGTAACAGCTTGCACGATGTACAGCCACGTGAGGGGGACCCCCAATTGCATGTTGAGCAGTACAACGCAGTACGGGATGCACGCCAGTCCCTGCGCTATCAAAAGAAAGGGCTTGCGGCCGTGCACGTCGCTCCATGCGCCCAGGGCAGGGGTCTGCAGATGAGAGAGTAAGAATACCACGAGTTTATTAGAATCTAAAGGCTGAGCTAAGGTTTTGCTAGAAAATCTGGAAGGAAAGTTCAAGGGAAGGAAATTCTTATTTTCTGCGCATTTCCTCTTTGATAAAACCAATTAACCTACCAAAATCACCGAAAATATTGTGTTCTGGACGAATCCGCTCCAGGTAGACCACAGCACCACGTCAGAGTGGGCGTTCCTGCACTCTGGAGGGGACTCTTTGGGTGTGAACACCTCGCAGTCGACATGGTGGCCGGCTTTTCGGGAAGCAAAGTCGTTGGTGACCAGCGTTGGCAGCACGGGAAGCCTGCCGGGGTGTATAAAACGAAAGCAAAAAATTGTGAAAAATTGTATCGGCGACGATACAGCTATATCAGTTTTTACTCTCTACCTCCACGTCGTCTTACATGAGCAGCATCCCGGTGATGTAGACGAGCAGGATCGCCAGCAGCCGCCATGCTTTGGTCTCCAGAAGGATGGTGAAGATGGAGGGGCTGCCTTCAAGGGGGCCAGCAGGGGGCGACATCGCTTGGCTGGCTGGTGTATTGAAATTTTCTAGTGTTAGGGGTATTACTGGCCTTTAATTTCGAATGTTGATGTCAGAGGTGGTCAATAAGCCCCAATGTGGGTCAAGTTGAGGGAGTGGGCGATCTTTGAACAAATTTTAATCACATTTTCAATTCCGGAAAGTCCGCATTGCTGGACAGTATCAAAGGTTCGGCGATCCAAATATTTTTCTGTATTTAATAGCGCAGAAAGCCGCACTATCAGAGGAATTAATTTCCCAGGCCCCAATTTGAACGCAGTTCTCGACAGCTGGCTCATGGCTCCCCCTCACTGCCCCTTCTTGGGAGCGGGGGGGGAGAGGGGGGGCTCGAGGGCCTCTGCTACTTACGAGCTTTAAAATTCCCGCACTCGACGCGCTCTTGCTGTCTGAATCGAAGTTGGGTAATTCGTTTTACAAAAAAAGCAGAGACACTGCGATAAAGCTGTGGTTGAAATCTCGTTGCAATATACAGGTAGTGAAGCTGACGTATTTTTGAGGGCCTCCTGTTCAATTCGATTGAACAATGCGGGTTGACCATCAAGGTGCGGACAAATCATGGAGAAGCATGAAGGAAAAAGAAACGGACGGCAGAGAGTGGGAAAAAAAAAAAAAAAAAACTGTAAAAGAAAGATACGTACATTCTGGATTGAAAACAACTGTGAAGAAATACAGAGGAAGAATATAGAGAGAGATAAAGAAAGAAAAAAACCAAGCAGGTAAATTTTTTTGTTCATTAGTCCCCATGATGGTTGAAGAGACGGAGAGACTCTAAAAAGGAAACAAGAGAGAAGTAAATAGTACAGAAAAATGCTAGGAGCGCACGCCAGATTATAAAAAGATACATGTTGCTTTGCTCGGCTCCATTTTTTTTCCTTTCATATGCCCGCCAAGCACCGAGGATATTTTTTTGTATTTTATTCACAGCGTGAGCTTGCTGTCAAAGGTTGATAGAGAGATGGCGAAGGCCTGGACAGCAGAGAGGACTGCAGAAGAAGAAAGAAAATTGCACATTGTTAAAATAAGTCAACCATAATCCGAGAAGAGCAACAACTGTACGGCCGAGGCAAAATTTCAAAAAGAATGTATATAAAAATCTCACCAGTGGGATTGAAGTCCATGATGAACGCGTCCTTCTCCACCCTCCCAAACTGCATCACCACCCGGTCCCCCGCAGATCCGTCCCTCACCAGCTGGAAATTTTTCACCGATGCAAGCTTCACCCTGCCGCGGAAATTCAGACACCAGCACCGCAGGGCGTCGTTCCAGTGGGGGGCCTTGTTGTGCAGGCACACCGGCAGCGTAGTTTCGTCCACCAGCGCCCCGCGGGAGCCCCCCCGGCAGGCGGAGGACAGCAGTGAAGGGTGCCGTGATGACGACGGCAGCCGCAGCCGCTGCAGCGCCCGCCGCAGCAGCCCCGCTTCAATCTTCCCAGCAGCAGGTTGTTGCTGCTGCTGCAGCTGCTGCGGCTGCTGCAGCGGGACATCATCTGCCGCCTCTGGCTGCCTGCTTTCTGCTTCGCCGCCACCACCCGCTGCAGCTCCTCCCGCTCCTACTTCCGAAGAGACAGCCGCACCCGCTGCTAGAGTAGACGTCTCAGCAGTGGGGGCACCCATGCCACGAGAGCAGCTGCTGCCTGCTGCGGTGGCAGCTGTTGGCGGTTTCTCCAACACCGCCACCGATGAAAAGTGCTCCAGAGAGGGCCTGCCGCTGCGAGGGGTGGCGACGGTGCTGGCTGTACTGCCATTTATACTGCTGCCGCTTCCCCCGTCCAGCCTGCACGCCTGCGGCAGGGCTCTGTGGCAGGCGGTGAATGCGGGGTTGGGGAGGGCGGCGTCCATGCGGCGAGGCTGCATCAGCCCCCGGATCCGCGCGTGGTACCGCAGCGACAGCAGCAGCTGCGGCATCTGCGCCGCCGGCTGGCAGCAGGGCATCGGTTGAGAAGGCAGAGAACCTTCCGCAGTTGCCGCTGCCGCTGCCACTGATCTGGGGGATGTGGGGGTGTCTGGCTGGGGTTCGGGGCCGTCGAGGAGGAAGGACAGCCCGTCCCCGAGCTCCAGCGAGTAGGATGTAAAAAGAAAACTGGAGGTGAGGCGGGCACAGGGCGGCCCCTCGCACCGCGAATTGAGGAAGATGAGGGTCTCGTGGCGGTCGCGCTGCAGCGCGCACAGCAGGAAACGCGCCTTGTGCGGCTGCTTGGGGTCTTTGCCGAGGTGGAGGGTGAATCTGCGGGTGTGGGGAAGGGGGCGTGGGTCCCGCTGAATGAAACATTTGAGGAGGCCGCTGCGGGAACCTGGAGGCGTGCGGGGGCTCTGCAGAAGAAGGGGATGGCAGTGATTATGCACGTGGTGGTTCAAATGGGATGGAACATCCAGGAGGGTGAAGGTTTTTTGAGGTAAAACGAAATGTGATCTCACCAAACAGAAGAGTTGGTTGGGGTGGCTGATGAGGTGCGGGCTGTCCCAAGGGGACGAGAAAAATATCCGCTGTCCCATGCTCCGCCAGGTCTGGGAGACGCCAGAGCTGCGAGAGGGAATACGAAAGGAACTTTTGAGCAAAATGTTTTTTTTGAGCTAAAAATATGTAGGGTCTTAACCAGTCCACTTACACTGCAAAGTGTGTCTTCCTACTGCTGTCCAGTAGCTTGGTGAAGATGCGCTCCTTCAATTCTTTCGGAAGGTCAGAAAAACCTGTGCACTCGTGATGCACCCCTGAGCATTCGCATGATTGACGGGGCGCCTGCTCTCCAGCCACGGAAATTGGACCGCTGTCTTCTTGTCTCAAATCTCCCGCCCCAGAATCCACAACGGACAAAGGATTTCGCCCGAAAAGCCTGCCAAATTGCATCCTGCCCCAAACTCTCGCTAATTCAAGAGAACACCAAGACCTCAGAGCGCATGTACTTGTGTCGGTGAGAGTTATAATGCCGATGAGGACATCCCTTGCACAGCGTCACAAGAAAAGTTTAAAAACTAATAGTGAGATTCAAAATTAAATCGATGTTAATGGGTTGCAAGGTCGTCTGATGCAACTCGACTAGAGATTGTGTAATAACAATAATAAAAAACACCTGGTTCTCTTTCTCGGGAGGGGGGGTACATCCCGACAGACATTTCTTCCTGTCGTTGACGCTCGCTATTCCGCTGTGCATCGCCGCGTTGCACCCCTTATTTTCTGAATAAATTTCATCACAACCCAACACCACCTGAAGCTACCCCTGCGGGGGCCCTGCGACCTTCTGTCTCTCCTCTTTACGCGGAAACTTTTTGAATCAGATCTGCCACCCCCCCTCCCCCTTTCGCTTTCTGTTCCAAGTAGCACGATGTGTGCCGAAAGCCCCACACTTGCTGCCGTGATCACGCAAGCTGCAGCGGTGCGTGCCAAGGTCGCCACCGCAAGCTGCCGCGACTGTTCCACTCTTTCCCGCTTCCTGGGCAAGGCCATGCTGCTGTTGGAAGCGCTGCTCGCAGATGACGAAGTCGCCCTCCCACAGGAAATCACAGGCAAGTCATTTCACGCCATGTGCCATGTCACCCCTTCACCCTCTCTAAGCACAGTACACGCCACTCATGCCTTGGCATTCCCCTCTCCCAAACACCTCTCCCCTGCTCTGCTTGCAGACGATTTTTCCGAGGCTATTCTAGCAGCCTCCGACGCGGTGACCGCGGTGGGCTGCATGAGCCGGCTGCAGGCCTTTGTCAAGGCCGATGACACCCGGGAGATGCTCAAGGCCGCATGCGCCGACCTGAGAGCAGCGGTGGAGTCCTTAGCCAGCGCCGGTGGGTGCGCAGCAGCGCTCCCGCTGGATTCTCGAGAAGACCTGGCCCTGATGCAGCGCCAGCTGGCCTCCCTGAGGATGACCTGCCGCCCCAAGGCCGCGGCAGTGGGCGCCGACCTTCTCCACGCGCTGGCTTTGCGCTCCGCTGGCATTTCCTCGCCTGATTTAGCGGCAACGCTGCACGCTGCGCTGCACCTAGTGGAGTTGGCGCACGAGTCTCCCGGTGTGTGGCTGGACGCGGAGCTGCGGGCGCTGGCAGTTGCGGCGGCGGAGGCGCGCCTTGGCGCAGAACCGGACATTTTCGACGAATTTCATTTCAGAGGTCTGGCGCTGGCGCTGGTGGGGTGGGCGGCAGGGGCGTTGCCTGGGGAAGGCCCGCTAGGCTGCGGGCCCCCCATGCCAGAGCAGATTGAGCCTTGCGGGGGGCTGTGCGAGCGGTGGAGAGCTATTGTATCGAGAGGAGCGGGAGGCAGTGGAGGGCGTGGCGGCAGCTCCTCCCCTCACGCTGAAAACCAGCCAACCACCGCAGCCTGCCCCGCCTGCGCATGGGGCCTCACGCCCGCCACCCTAGAAGTGCTGGAAAAGTGTTGCAGCTGCTGCGGATTTGCCCCCCTCGCGGACGAAAACCCCAGCAGCAGTACTACTAATAGCAATTCAACCGCCGACGGAGAGTTTTTGTTGACCCCGGCAGGCTGCCCAGCGCTGTGCGCGGCCCTGAACGCGCCGTTTGATGTCACGCAGCAGGCGTGGAGCCCCACCCGCGCCCGCGCCGCCTCCCTCCGCCAGTACCAAGCCGCAGCGGTGCTGAGCTGCGCCGCCGAAGCGGGGCTCGTCCCCGAGCTGATTGCCGCTGGCGCTGCGCCCGCTCTGCTGCGCACGCTGGACTGCAGCCGCCATGCTGTGGTGCGTGCGGCTGCAGCCACCGCGCTGCGCACGCTGTGCCGGGATTCTGGCGCCAGGGAAGCGTTTGCCGCTGCTGGGTGCATCCGTCCGTTAGCTCGCCACCTGCAAAGCCCCACCGCGGGGCCCCGCAGGGCGGCGGCGCGGGCGCTGGGCAACGTGGTGGTAGCGGGGGAGGCGTCCAAAAAGGAGGCGGTAGAGAAGTATGGCATCCCTCAGTCACTGATTGCGATGCTACGGGCGGCGGACGACGTGCTGGGGCAGGAGGCCGCGGCGGCGGCGCTGGCCAACCTGGCTGCCAACAGCGAGGCCGTGCAGAACGCCCTGGGGCGCACAGGCGAGTCGTGTTGAATTTTTTCAAAGGAGCAACTTGGATTTGTTACCAATATAATAATAAAATGCTTAGCCCACTACCTTCCTTCTCTTCTAGTGCTTCTCATTTGAATTGCGTCTTCACACCCTTAGTTTCTTAAAACCTATTCTATCGTCGCCATTCCTTACTGCAGAGGTGTTTCCAGCGCTCACTGAGGTTCTGGGCTCTGCAATGACCCCAGGGGCGCAGCAGGCCGCAGCACGCGCGCTGCGCAACCTCTGCAGCCGCGTGCACGTCAACAAACTGCGCGCCACCCCCGCTGTGCCAGCGCTGCTCGCTATGCTTCGCTCACCAGACCCTGCCGCCCGTGCTGCCGCCGCCACCGCCCTGGCGGCGGTGTGCGAGGGCAACGAGGCGGCAGCGGCCGCTGCAGTGGCTGGAGACGCGGGGGAAGAGCTGGTGGAGATGCTGAACGACGCAGCTCATCCAGCGTGCCGCGATGCCGCTGCCTGCGCTTTGGCGCATCTCCTCACAGGTCACCACCCCCACCACCATCACACAGAGTCCTCCTCTTCATCACGTTCTTCCTGCTCTTCCCCAGGAGCAGACTCCCCCTTCAGCGGCGTAAGCTCTTCCTCCCCAAGCTCCGCCGTGATCTCGACGGAAGCTGCCCCGCAGCTGGTGGCCCTGCTGGGCTCCGGCACCCCCAGCGGCCGCCGCGCCGCCGCCAAACTGCTCGCCTACCTCGCCAAAAGAAAGTCGGGAGAAAGGGGCGCGCTGCTGGCTGCCAACGCGGTCCCCAGACTGGCTGCGCTGCTGCTGCCGGGAAAACAGGAGGCGGTGGCGCGGGCATCTGCTGCCGCGCTAACCTCGCTGATGCACCGCTGTGACCCGGCCAGGCGGCAGCTGCTCGACTCTGGGGGCGTTGGCCCTCTGGTGAGCCTCCTTTGCGACGCCCACGAGGAAGCCACTCGCAAGGAGGCAGCACGCGCGCTGGGCGCTCTGTGCGCCAATAACAATTGCCACCAGGGGCAAGCGGCGGCAGCGTGCGGCGCCATCAGCGCGCTGTCTGCCTCCCTGGCCCGCGCAAAATCGGCATCGATGCAGCAGGCGGCGGCAGCGGCGTTGGCCAACCTGGCGTGCTTGCCGGCCAACCAGGCACAGCTGCTGGAGGTGGGCACCGCCGACCTGCTCCTGCAGCTGCTGCACGCAGACGCTGCTCCAGGCTGCCGTGCAGGTGAGGAAGAAATCAAAATGCTTCGAATCATTCATTACAAACAAATACAAAATACAAATTTTGGTAATAATAAGGCAAATTTTCACGTTTTCAAATGTATTGGTGTGCAGCTGCCGCCCGTGGGCTGTCGAATTTGGTGGCCGATGGCGTGCCCTCAGAGCTGCGCCGCTCACTGTCCGACATGATCCTGCTGCTGGCGGACCTGGCGCTTGGCGAAGACAGTGGGCATGGCGGGGAGGAGGCCCGAGTGGCCGCTGCAGGTGAGTTTCAGTTCTTGTCTTTTTCTATTTTTTTAATCACAAAAAGAAACCACTGGCAGTGCTTCCAACTTGTTCCTGTGTTTGATTTTTTGCAGGAGCGCTGGGCAACCTGGCGTGCACCGACCCCGAGAGCGCAGCAGCAGTGGTCAGTCTGGGTGGTCCGGCAGCCCTGGCCAAAATGTGCTGCTCCACCTCTCCTTCCGTGCGGGAGGCAGGTGCGCTGGCACTGCGGGAAGTCTGCTCTGGGTCAAACAAGGCCCGGCGGGCGGCGATTGAAGAAGGGGTGGTACCATCACTGGCGCAGATGCTGGTAGGAGGGGTAGAAAGCGCGAAAGAGGCGGCCGCTGAGTGCCTGGGGATGCTCGCCAGCGTGCCCGAGGCAGCGCAGCAGGCGGAGCGTCACGGCGCTATTGTGGCATTGAAAAGGCTGGAGAAGGAAGGGATTGGGGCCGTGGCTGCTGCTGCGAAAGCAGCGCTGCGTGCCTTGAGTCCTTTGACGTTAACTATTGACGACGGGGAAGTGCAGCAGCAGCGGCAGACAACGGGGCAGCTGCTGCGGGAGCCCAGCAGGCGGAGCAGCGAGGTAGCGTTTGTATTCTAAAGCGCATATAATTATATTTATTTATTTATTTACTTATTTTTGGTGGTTGTAGAACAGTAGCATAGATTGATTCAGTCGCGGCGATGGCGGCAGGCTGGCTTTCTCACGCAGCCACACGTCCAAGCGTTCGTCCCCCACCTCTCAACTGTTTTTAGTCTCCTATGTATCTTCGGGGGTTTCAACTGTCAAATTGTAGTGTCTTCAGCTGTCAAATCTCAATTTCGAGAAGAAAATAAGGATCTTTCTTCAAATTTTCCGGAACGCGATTTTCCGTGCAATCCCAATTAGCGGCTTTTATTACTTATTTTATTTGCTATTTAGCATATAAACACAGTCATCTTTGACACGGAAATCCGTCGTACGCAAGGGTTGCAGCTTTTTGGACCCGACGTACCATCAAATTAGATCAGCCGTTTGGTTTTGCATTCTTTTCACTCCTTTTTGCTCCTATCATGATGTCATTCCGTCTTGCGTTGCTGAGCGTCGCCCTCCTCGCGATTGGGGTGAGTTCAACTTTTCCCAACTCTTTCTATTTCTGCCATTTCTCTCACAAAACCCCCCGCGCCCCCCCCCTCCACCCCCCCCGCAGTCGGCTAACGCTCAATCAACTGCCCAAGATTGCCTCGCCGTCGTGCCCAACTACGCGACGCTCCTGACGGGCTGCCAGGACAGCATCACTGCTGGCGCCACTGCTTGTACCCCCGCGTGCCAGACCCTGGCTGACACTGTGAGTTGAATGGGCCAATATCACTAACGCATGCATGTTTGGCGCACTGGAGGGGATGCACTTGCTGGAATTCGAATCATTAAAAAAAAATCATCTAAACCTGTTCAACGTCTATCTACATACATACACATACATTACAGGGTTTAAACGGCTACCCGATTTTTCTCCGTTCTCGTTGATGACTCTTCTTACTTTGCTGATCTGTTACCATTTGTGTTTCTGTGCAGATTCTGGCCAAGTGCGCCGGCTTCATCCCTGCCGAGGCCCAGCAGCTGGGCTTTGCAGAAGCGTGCAAGCTCGCAGGCACTGGCGATTTCGATGGTGATGGTGAGCAGCATTCATTTTTGTTGTTATTTGTATATTAAAAAAAAAACGGCCAAACAAAACATTCAACTCTCTCTAGCTTTTGGAAGCAAAACCAACGGAGTCGGCTCAAGAGCCGGTGGAAGATACCCACAGCAGGCAATGTAGCTTTTGTCTCTCTTTGACACTTCGCTTTTCTGTGTTTTCCCCCCAGATATTTTGGACAGCGATGATCTCGATGATGACGATGACGGCCTCCTTGATGACGCAGATGGTAAGAATCTTGATAATACTTTAACATAAAAATGCGCCGATTGGGACCACTTTCCAACAAAATATTGGAGCAATAAGGAAGTAACTGCGTAAATTATATTAATATCGTATAGGTTTGGAGGTTTGGAGGTTTATATGGGTTTATGGGTTTATGGGTTTACATATCGTTGTAACGTCTATAGAATAATGAATAAAGTTCCAACCACTAACTTTTTCACCCATAATTCCTGCCAACAGATGTCCTCGACATTGGCGACGATAACGACGATAACGACACCGACGACATTATCGATACTGACGACACTATTGACGACGACATTCTAGATGACGATGCTTTCCTCGTGGTGCGTGAAAGAATCTAATCACCCAACCGTCATATTTTAACAATCGTCATATTTCTGTGATTCAATGCGCCCGTATTCAACATGCTGTACGCTGGTGATACCTGCAGGCCTGCGCTGCCAAGGTGACCGACCTGGCTGCATTCCAGACCCAAGCTACCGCTTGTGGACAGGCCGCTGCCAGCTTGGTCACCGGCACTTGCCCCGACGCCTGCGCCACCGTCTTCAAAGAGATCATCAGCAAGTGCGCCGACCTGTTCACCTCCAACCAGATTCCCCAGCAGGTGGTAACCGCCTGCAAGCTCACCCTCCCCTCAACCTCCCCGGCTGGGCCCTCCACATCGCCTACTCCATCCTCTCCCTCCCCGTCTCCTAAGCCCTCTTCTCCCTCCCCCACTCCTTCTTCCTCACCAACCCCCACCCCCTCTTCGCCCACCCCCTCCACACCTTCCTCTTCGCCTTCCCCCCCGTCTGGCGCCGTGACCGCCTCTCTGCCCACCCTCGGCGCCGTGGCCGGTGCCATCATGGCTGCCGTCATGCTGGCGTGAATGCCAACATGCTTAAGAAGATCAAATCAAGCTACCGCATTTGTGCGTTTTTAACCCCTGATGCTTATTTTGAACCTTGAAACCTTGAAACCTTCAGAATAACTTCAAATTAACTATTCTCGAAAAGCCCCAGATTTAAAATTCTTCGTTTCTCGGTACGCGGTCTGAATCCCCCTTTTCTTTTCTTAACACTTTCCCAATACGTTTATTGCATCCGCCTTCGTCTCCTACTCTACCATGTTTCTATTTGCAGGGCAGCATTTTTCTCTTCAAACCGACCAGCGCAAGGTTTTTCCTCTCGACGCAACTCGCTGTTTATTCATTGAAATGTTGCTCTTCTCGTATGTGTGAATCAAAGTCTTCCATACCTGTCGGCATCAAATCATGCCAAGTCCGCTCGCCATGCACTGCTGGCTCAGGCGTTCTTGACAGACAAGAGCAAAAAAAAGGGAGACATGCGGCGATGAAATGAATCACTTTGCTGCTTTCAATGACTGAAAATGAATAAACAGTTGCTCAGTGTTGCCGCACCGACATCCACCTGTATGAGGCCCAGAAGGGTCAAATGAGCCTAGCCAACTTTTCTGTTGAGCCGAGGCATCAGAACGTCAGGCGCAGTTCGTTGCAGGTTTGGCGCAGCGTTGGCAGTTGCAGAAGACACCTTGCACATATTCGCATCATCATCACTTGGAAATTCCCAGGCCCATCCCGCCAGAGGTCGAGTGTCATAGTTTCTGGCCTGGCGTTAGAACTTGCTGAGTTAGGTGTAGTGTATTCGGGTATCATCATTTACTCGAAGCGGTCAGAAATCTCCGCAACTGATCTCGAGCGGAACTCGAGAAAAGAAATGAACTGAGTTCTGGGCTCTTTTGCTATAACTTTGCGAACTTCCTGCTGGCGTGCATAAACTTTAATACTTTCGTTTAATTAAGGATTTGCGACACGTAACCAGGATATTGGATCACCGGTTGCGTGCTATTTCTTCTTCAACTGCCTTTCAATCAATCAATCAATCAATTCAGTTCGCCGCCGAAATCTCAATTGATCGTATAATTTAAGCTCCGTCCGCCATTATATAACTTGAAACAAACATGGGTTCATCATTCCGGTTCGCCGCAGTGAACCTTGCGCTCTGTCTCTGCATGATGATCAGTCTGACGAACGCTCAGGACGGCTGCCTCGCCGCGGCTCCTGAATTTCCCACTCTTGCTCTCGCATGCACTAACAGTATTGAGGCCGGCGTAGCAGCGTGCACGCCTGAATGCGAGGTACGTGAAGACCATTTGCCGGTCATTACCGTAATGGTAGTACCAGCAACTGCAAGGTCACTTCTGTACAAGAGCCACTCACGCAGGGGAAATCTCTTCTCTAACTAACCATTTGACACACAACATTCCATTGTACCAGGAGTTTGTGGCGGTTGTGAACGAGAAATGCGCCGACGAAATTCCCGACCAGGCGGTGCCATTTGCAGAGGCTTGCAGTGGCGCTGCAATCCCTGGTGACGACGAAAGCATCGTCGATTCATCGCCTGAGGCTCCCAACCTGTCTGGACTAGGTGAGATCGTTGGCTTAGTACTACAAATACATTTTTTCATATGCCCACCAAGCACCGAGGATATTAAGTCTCAATCTTATAATACATTGTACTTTTTTCATATTGTACTTGTAGTTACCTTTCTTATATGTTTATTTTAGGAACACAGGTTGATACGTATTTAAAAATATTAATAAAATGCCTTGCATTGATTCTAACTCTATTGCGGTTCCTTTTTTCCTTCCTTTCTTCTAGATACTGATGGTGACGGTAAGTTTCAATGCGCTTTCTTTCTTTCATTCATTTCATTTACACAACATGCCCAAGCAATGTCGATTATGCAGCATTTTCTAACCTTCATGCATCCCTTTCTCTCTCTCTCTCCAGGTATTGACGATTATCTCGACGACGACGCAGGTGAGAAGCCATGACTGGCCACCAGAATACGCATGGTTTTATTTCTCAACGCTCCAAGCATCGTTTGAGCCATTTGTTTGGTTTGTTATTTCAGATGGTGATGGAATCATTAGGGAGAACGACTACGATGATCTTGATCCGAGCAAAGGAGAAGGGCCTCCTCTTCCTTCTGGCGACCCTCTGGGCGCGGAAAACATCCTGGAGGACACAATTTTTATTGAAGAGTGTGCTAATAAGACGGCAACCGCGGCAGACTTTACGGAGCAGGTGTCCAGCTGCACAGAAGCTGCCGCAATTGAAACCGGCTGCCCCCCGTCCTGCAAGGTATCCTGAGCTCTATTTAACAAATTTATTGCTTTCGTTTTCTTACGCTGTTCTTTTCTTCTACCACAATCTGCGCAGGCTGTTTTTGACGAAGCTCTCAAGTCCTGTGGCGACATTTTCTTCGCGGAGCTGGTCCCTGAAGAACTGGCCAACAGCTGCGGCCTATTTGAAGAATCCGAAGACTTGAGTCCTCCGGTCGCGCCCACCCCCTCTCCTGCCCCCGCTCCAGTCCTTCCCACGCCATCTCCTTCCCCGGTGGGTAATGAACGCATTGAACTGCACTCTCCCTGTCTATTTTACTAAAAACAATCAAATTTTGCGTTTGCGCAGGCCCCTGGACCTCAAGTCTCCTCACCTCCCCCTGTGCTGTCTCCCTCCCCCATTCCATCCCCACCTCGCGCCCCGTCTCCCGGCCCATCTCCTCCCAAAATCCCTTCTCCCCCCGTCACCCCCAGCAGCTCCCTGCGCGCAATGACCACCGCCGCCCTGCCGGCTCTTACGGCTTTGGTTGCCGCCGTGATGCTGGCCTAATTCTTACGTCTTTTTATATTCTGAGAGCAGGATATTCGGCCCTGTACTGAATTGTGCACTCTTTAGAAAACGTTCGTCTCGCAGCGGAGCTCAGTTATTCATCCTGAGATAAACTGGACCATCCTCCCAAGATACGTGATGACAATAAAGAACTGCTTGCGTGTGTTTCCATTTTTTCTTTTCTTCCTTCCCATTTCCAAGATTCCAAGTTATATAATTCCATGTTAGAAATTGTTTCCAATTATTGAGGGCGCCGGCTGGGGGGCTGTGCATCTCAATACTTCTCTCCATCAGCAGCCGCATAAATTACTGCATCCATCACTGATGGCAGTGTTGCTTTCTGTAGAGAGTCCGTCGCCTTAAATTTTCTCTTCTTCTGAAATGTCTTCAATCACATCATTGTTTCCTTCTTTCCTTGTCATTTAAAATTAAGCATCCGAATGCGGCGGAAAATACGATGCGTGGAGGGTTTGCCGCCAAGCCGATGCAACATATTCTATAAGCAATTTTGGTTTTTAAGGTTCGTAATGCAACCAGAGTAGGTGATGAAGATTGTGTACGTGCGGATGCTCCATCCTTGGGTCTGTAGCCGTTGGGCATAGCTAGCATTTTGTTATGGAAGCAAACCGAACCGGGGCATTGTAGGCCGCACGGAAGGCAACGTAGTCTTCAGAGAAGACGCGGTATTCGATCTGCCCTCGGGGGAGTGCCCTTGGGAGACCGTGCGGCAGCAGGATGGGTCTGGGAATTTACAAGACTGGTGTGTTTGGAATTTTCGACACCGTTTTCATTTTCGGAGGCAGTAGCGTTTGCTGAGAGGGCGAACTCGGAAGGAATGGCCGGGAAAAAGAACTCGAATTCGCATCATCATCATTTACTCGAAGCGGCAAGTCTTTTTATCTCCGCAACTGAACTCGAAAAGAGCGTTTCATTCTGGGCTCTTTCCGGTATCTTTGCGATCTTCCTGCTGGCATACATTAACTTTGGTATTTTCGTTAATTAATGGTTTGCGACACGTGACCAGGCTATTGAATCACCGGTTGCGTGCTATTTCTTCTCCAATTGTATTTCAATTAATCAATTCCGCGTCGCCGAAATAGTACAATCGAAGCCCCATTCAGCATTATATAACTTCAACTAAACATGGGATCGTCATTTCGGTTCGCCGCAGTGGGCCTTGCGCTCTGCTTCTGTATCATGATCAGTCGGGCGAACGCTCAGGCTGGCTGCCTCGCCGCGGCTCCTGAATTTCCCACTCTTGCTCTCGCATGCACTAACAGTGTTGAAGACGGCTTGGCTACTTGCACGCCTGAATGCGAGGTAAGTGAGCAAGCCACCCTCCGGTCCTTGAAAGCAGCAGTCGGACACCGGCGGGGTTTTCTTTCAAAGCAGCAAGATCACTTCTGTACTAGAGTCCAGCCTCGCTGGGATAATATCGCTCCTAAATAAACGCTTTACACGATCCCAATACACCAGGAGTTTGTGGCGGTTGTGAACGAGAAATGCGCCGACGAAATTCCCGACGAGGCGGTGCCATTTGCAGAGGCTTGCAGTGGTGCTGCAATCCCTGGTGACGATTTCGATACCGATTTGGATAACGATGGTAGGTTCGCCTAATTGCTATCCATTTTACAAGAATTTCTACCCTGTGTTAAATAGATTGAGAGAGGGCATGCTAATTTAAAATTTTAGGTATTGTCAACGCGGATGATGATGACATCGATGGCGATGGCGTGCCGGGCGACGTGGATTATAATGATTATGACGCTACCATCACTAAAGAAATCGTTTCGGCGCCTCCTGAGTCTCCCACCCCCCCTGGAATAGGTGAGATCATTATGGCGTTTGTTTTTTTTTTTTAAATAACCACAGGAGGTTAATACGAAAATAATGCCATGAAATAGCTTGCATTGATTCTAACTATATTGTGGTTCCCTTTTCTTCCTTTGTTCTAGATACGGATGGCGACGGTAAATTTAATGCGCTTTCTCTCTTATTCTACAACATGCCCAAGCAACGTCGATTATCCTGCATTTTCTAACCGTCAAGCATATTTTTCTCTCTTTAGGTATTGAAAATATTCTTGACAGCGACGCAGGTGAGAAGCATGGCTGGCCACCAATAGTACGACTTTTCTCTCTCATGCTCCGAGAATTTTTTTAAACTACCTGTTCGTTTTATTCTTTCAGACAATGATGGAATCACTAAGGATTATGACTACAACGATTATGATCCGAACATTGGAAAAGGTCCTCCTCTTCTTATCGACGACCCTCTGGACCAGGAAAACCCTCTGGAAGACACCGTGTTTATTACCGAGTGTGCTAACAAGACGACAAACGCGGCAGACTTTACGGAGCAGGTGTCCAGCTGCACAGAAGCCGCCGCAAATGCCACAGCAATCAGCTGCCCCCCGTCCTGCCAGGTAAGCTGGCTATATTTATTCGACCGCATTTAATTTAGATTTCACGTTCTTACTATGTTCCTTTCTTCAATTCACAATTTGCGCAGGTTGTTTTCGGCGAAGCTATCAAGTTCTGCGGCGACATTTTCTTTGCGGAGAAGGTCCCTGAAGATCTGGCCAACAGCTGCGGCCTTATCTCCATCAACACGAGTCCCCCGATTGCGCCCACCCCCGCCCCTGTGCTTCCCACGCTATCGCCTCCCGTAGTGAGTAATGAGCGCAATTCTCCCGCACTCTGCATTTTTTTTTGAAACACAATCCGAGTTTACGTTTGCGCAGGCCCCAGCACCTCAAGTCTCCTCACCTCCCTCTGTGCTGTCTCCCTCCCCCATCCCATCCCCACCTCGAGTCCCATCTCCTCCCGCAACCCCTTCTCCCCCCGTCACCCCCAGCAGCTCCCTGCGCGCCGTGACCACGACCGCCCTGCCGGCTCTTACGGCTTTGGTTGCCGCCGTGATGCTAGCCTAATTCGAGCATATTTTTTGAACTCTGAGAGCAGGGTATTTGGCCTGTACTGATGTGCACTCTTTAGGACGCTCGTCTTGTAGCCGAGCTTAATTATCCTTCCTGAAACAGAATGGATCTGGATCTCCCTCCCAATATAAGTTATGAAATAATAAAGAAGAACTGCCTTCTTGTGTTTCCTTTTTTTCTTTTCTTCCTTCCTCTCCCATTCAAGCCTTCCAAGTTTTATAATCCCATGTTTGGAATTTTTCCCCATTTATTGAGGGCGCCGGCCGGGGTGCTGTGCATCTTAATGCTTCCCTATATCAACGGTCCCATAAATTGCATCAATGTTGCTTTCATCAATATTGAGTCCACCGCTTGAATTTTCTCTCGTTCTGAACGACGTGAATATTATATTTTGTCTTTCCATTTAAAATTAAGCACCCAACTGCGATGGAAAATACGATGTATGAAGCATGTCGGAGGTAGAAAGGAGCAGCAAGAAGAGCGTACTGGAGTAGGAGCTAGACATGTGGCGTCAAATGAAACATTTTTTTTTTAAACTGCAGATGACTGTCTCACTAAAACAAGTTCATCGCAGAATCTACAATTTAATGAACACTATGCGAATGGTTATCATGCAGAATAGAAGATATACACATTTTTTCCCAACGGTAACGGCCCGCCAAAACCCGATGTGCTTAAAAACAAGTGCAACCGCATTTGTCGTAGCAATTCAATTCATTTAGACATATTTATTCACCATAACCAGGCGAACGGATCCCGGTTTGCGTCCAAAATTTTTTATATATCATAAAAATTCCGTTAAAAATTCTATCTACGCGCCTTTCATTCCGAGCCCCGTTTGTTTTCTGTACACGCACAAAATACACCATGGTTTCGTTATGGCGTGCCATAGCTATCGCCCTGCTCCTGGCGGTCAGCCACTTTGCCACCGCTCAGATTGTCGACCAAGATAACGACGGCATTCCAGGTTCGTGGTCTGCTAGGAAACATAGCCCAATTCTTGCTCTGTAACCTGAAGCGCATGGCCCTATTTTCTCTCTTCAGAGGACCAGGACTACGACGACACAGACGCAAGCAAGGGCAGGCCCGATAGGCCGGAAAACATCCTTGAGGACGCTGCGTTCATCGAGGAGTGCGCTTCTAAAATCAAGAGCCTGGCAGATTTCAGGGAGCAGGTGGCGAGCTGCGCTCAGTCTGCGCCGCTTGCTCCCTCTGGCAGCTGCCCTCAGGCGTGCCAGGTGAGCATCAAATCAAAGATTTTTTGCGAAACAGCCAACCTTCATGTCATATTGTTCTGAAAAGGACTAACAATTAATACTTTCTCTCTTTGAAATTGTGCAGATAGTCTTCAGGGAGGCCATTACAAACTGCGACACCCTGTTTGACGCGAAACTGCTGCCCAGCTCTCTCGTAGGCGATTGTGGACTTATTTTCATCAATGAGCTCCCTGAGCCCACCCCTCCTTCGTCCCCCAAGCCTTCACCTTCTCTCTCCCCCGCATCTGGCCCATCCCCAGCGGTAAATTTTGAAATTGTATTACCGGGAGCACAGTTTCTTCTAAGACCTTTCGCTAATGGGCATTTTACCCCAAAAAGAAACACCACCGATGCTAGAATATGCCAGTTGGTGATTGCGTCGGCGTTGTTGTGCATATTTACAGGTGAACTCTCCTGGACCGGCTCCCGGCCCCGCCCCTTCTTCCTCTCCACCTCCCCCGGCCCTGGCGCCCGCTGGCAACCCGCCTCCCCCAACAGCCACCTCTCCCCCCCCATCATCATCTCCGCCGCCACCCACGGCCACCAGCCCCCCTCCCTCTCTCGTTCCTCTGGACTCGGCCAGCCCACCGCCTCCCACAGTTGTCGTGCCGCTGGATGCGACTTCCAGTGCTGTTGCTGCCTCCGCACTGCCTGCCCTTTTGGCAGCAGCAGGAGGACTGGCAGGCATGATGATGGTGGTGTAAAATTCATGCGAGCAGTGGGAGTGAAACCCTAAATATAAATGGTCCCATTATATGTACCTTTTGTACGTGGCGTCTAGGGTACGTTGTTATTTTCAGTTATTCATTCCATATTTTGGTTGTTCAAGACATTTCAAACAAAATATAACTTGCAAGTATATGGTTTTTTGGTTTATGGCCGGCAGTAGTAGTTTGGACCCTTGTTTTTCTTATCAAATGTTATCTCTATTGACCTTAATTGTGATGGTATGACCTGAATTGCACTTTGGCTTTCTGTAATATGAAAGAGTTTCCATTTTCAGCTCAAAACATCATTTAGGTCATGGACGATGGGAAACCTTCGAGTAGGAAAAGTCACCTACTACAGTTGCCCTCCCCCTGGGGTCTCTTAATTCTTATTTTCGTTAGGAAATAAGACGAGCTTAATTATCCTCGGAGTATTGAGCATATGAAAAAAAATAGACGGGATGGCGAAGTCACCGCTGCGTAGTTCAATGCAAGGGCCGAGTTCCAGAGACTCAAATACGGGATATCATAAACAACCTTAATGCAAAATTTACTTGCATTATTGCAAGATTCAGACCGAAGGACTACAACCGCCACGTGTACAGCATGTTCCACGATTTCTTTAATCAAAAGAAGTACCACTCAAACTATTTTTGGATATGAAAAAATCGCGACCCGTGTCATCATTTATATAATTTTATTTATTTCTGTTTTGTGCTCCTCTTTATTTCGTTTGAACTCCGGGCTGTGCCCTCTTTCCCGACTTTTTCATTTCGTTGGGTGACTTTTTATTTCGCTTTCGATAGCAACACACGACGTAAAAGAGTCGATTAATTTAGTAATTACCGCGTTTCCAGCCCATTTCCAGTGTCTCTCCGCGCTCTTTTTCGACTTTCGCCATGTTTTGTCGCTGTGCTGTTTTTGCGACCATTACCGTCCTTCTCGCGGTCTTCTGCGGCTTCACCCGCGCCCAAGATATCAACACTTGCTTTGGTTTCACCTCGTCGCAAGAGTACGCCGGTCTCATCCAGACTTGCATCACCGCTGCGGTCCAACCCAACGCCGTCGCTTGCCCCCCTGAATGCAACAGCTGGTGGACCACGCTTCTCGACCGTTGCGGCGAGTTCATTCCAGATGACGTCTCCAACCAGCCCTTCACCGAGGCCTGCCTGGCTGGAATTGACGACATTCCTGGTGATGATATCATTGACGACTTTGATGACTACTCACCCCCCCCGCCATTTGTGGACAGCAGCCCGCCTACCGAAACAAGCCCACCCACCGAAACAAGCCCACCTGTGGAAACAAGCCCGCCTACCGAAGTAAGCCCTCTCTAACTCTTTTTTTATCCGCACGCGAACTTTTATTGAATTGGCGTAGAGCTCAAGATGTTGATTTATAATTTTGCGCATTTTTTTATACTGCTGCAGTCATCCCCACCGGTTTCTTCTCCCCCTCTCCTTGAATCCCCCTCTCCCTCTCCCTCTCCTTCGCCTTCGCCTTCGCCTTCCCCTTCCCCTTCCCCTTCGCCAATTCGCTCTCCTTCCCCAACCCCATCCCCAACCCCCCCGAGCCCCACTCCTCTTGTCAATGAAGACATCTGCTTTGAGTACCTTGCCACCAAAACCACGACCTGCGCCAACGACCTTGCTGTGAGTTCTTCTCGCCGCCATCCAACAATCTTTTTGCCGCGAATAAAAATAAATAAATAATGTGCTTTTTTTCATCTCTTTCGGACTCTTTATAAACGCTGTTGTTTTTTCTTTCACTCTGCTTGCAGAAAGCGCCTACTACCTGCCCTGGGTCTTGCAAGACGGCATTTGAAGGTGCCCCTGTGGAGTGCGAAGACTTCCCCGGGTTTTCGAGCCTGTTTGCCTTCTGCGGTGTCACGCCGCAGGGTGGCGCTGCCATGAACACAATCGTGCCCGCTCTCATCACGCTGGCTGGCGCCGCCATGTTGATTTAATACTTACCCAGCCGTTTCTAGATTCACACGATGCAGCTATGCCAAAAACCGAGGAGAGCATTTCCATCCACTCTTCTTCTAGCACTTGAATTTGTCCCTGTCCCTCCTCTTTCGTTCTACCGCCGGCCGTTCCCCCCCCCGGCTATGCAGTAACAAATCCACTTGTGTTACAAATTTCGAATCTTTGGGAGGGAAATTGAAATCTTTTCTCCCACTGACATTGTAACCCAGAAACTCCCTTTGCCTACTTTCCTTTTACATTTTCCCTTTTTCAATTGCCCCAGTTTTTGCTGTCTTGTTTCTATATGGCCACCTGTTATCGATGATTTTGTCCACGCCTTGTGTAAATTGTTATCAAAGATAGGCGCTGCGAATCAAAATACTGAGTAATCGCGGCAGTCGTGCTATTTATATCAATAAATAGCCCCCTCAGCATGCCTGCTGCTCTTTTTCTGTTTTTGCCAGCCAGTTACCACCTCCCCCCGGGGTTATGTTCCTCAACCCACGGCTGTACAAGCTCAAAATCTTAAATCAAAAGTAGACTAATACCCCAACCGGTCATTAAGGGAAGTGCGGCCGTCCCCTTTCTGCCCCTCAGGCGGCACCCACTCCTCCGCTTCGGCATCAGCAGCCCCCGCCGCCCCAGCGCCCCGCTTTGCCTGCTGCAGCACCGCCAGGTCGCTCAAAACCCGCTTCGCAGCATCATCCGCCTCCGCCGCCACAGCTGCAGTACCAGGCGGAGCTGTTCCCGCTGCCGCTGCATTGCCGCTGCCTCCGTTTTTCATCGATTGCAAAGAGGCAGCAATGTGCGCGCGCCTGCTCTCGTACGCGCTCGTCGCAGGCGGGGAGCTCCCCCGCGCAGCAGCAGCAACAGTGGGAGGGGCCGGTTTCGGCTTCACGCGGACTTCCAGGCCTCCATTTTCGCCAGCACCGTCGCCGCCGCCGCTGCTGCCGTTCAGGGCCTCTAAACGGTGCACCTGCTGGTGCGCTGCTGGTGAAGGCTTGCTTGGTGGCGGCAGCAATGGTTTCTCTTCCATCGGCGCGGTTGCTGCTGCAGGCAGCGGCTTCTCCTCTTCAAGTTTGGCGGCCGCTGCTGCTGCCGCTGCCGCCTGCCTTTTCCGCTGCTGTTGCTGCTGCTCGGCGCGAGCGCGCTGCACGGCCGCTGCCGCGACCTTCGAACCAGGCTTGAAGTAACTGCACATGAACATAATAAGCTCGTAATAAGCGAATGAGAGATATTGAAATGAAATTGCGACAAGGAAATATAAACAAACTACTTTTGCCCACAACCCAAAAAAAAATACACGACTCGCCCGTCAGGATCTGCCAGCTTCAACAGCCGCTCCGTTCTCTCCACTTTACCCTTTATTTCCGCCGCCTCTTTCTTTAACACCGCCACCTTGTCGGTCTCCAGCTTGGCATCCACTCCCCTCATAAACTCCTCCAAAGAATCATCCCCACCGCCGCCCACCCATCCCCCACCCCCACCGTGCTTCGCCTGCTCCGCCTCCTCCGCCAGCAGCTGCCGCTCCGTCGCCACCAACTCTTCTCGCAACGTCTCCAGCTTGCCGTACAGTGACGCCGCGTCCTCCACCTCCTGCTCCGCCCCTCTCCCCTTCTTCCCCGCCCCGCTCCCCCGTTTTCCTCCTTTCTTTCTCGCCCCTTCCCCCGTTCTATCATAGAAAGCGTCGTCGTCACTGCTGCCGCCGACGCCCTCTTCATCAGACCCCGCTTGCGCCCTGCTGCGCTTCTTCCTGCCGACGCCATCGCCCCTTTCTTTTCCCGCTTTCTTTTTCCCGCCAGAAATTGAGTCTCGGATCGACTCCAGCAGCGAGTCTTCCAGCTCTTCAGCTTCGGCCATCGCTCTGTCAATCTCCGCTTCATTGCGCGCCAAAGTGTCGGCCTGGCCCATCGTGAGCTCCTCCATCGAGCGCTGCTTGGCCTGGATATTCTCCGCCTCGCGCTGCAGCGCCGCCACGCGCGCCTCCCGCTTGCGAATCTTTTCCGCCAACTTTTGCTGCTTCTCGGTGCCGCCGCCCTTTGAAGCCAAATAAGCGCGCCAGTCAATGTCCTCCCCCTCCGCCCCCGCCGCCTCGTCAAAGTCTGCAGCTTCCATGCCAAAGCCCCACGAAACCCCTCCGCCCGCGATCACTTTTGCCATCGCTGCCTTGGCGGCAGCGGCATCTATCGCTTGCTGCGCCTTCATGGCCTCCAGCGCCGCGGCCTGGCGGCGCTGCTCCTTGCTGGGGGCTTCTTCCTGCATCATCTCCGCGGGGCCGCACAGCACGTGCGTCCTGGAGCTCTCCCCAAAGCGCAGCATGTCGCCGACCCGTAGCGCAGTGTACTGCCCTGCTGCTGCGCGCGCTTTGTTTACGTAACATCCGTGCGTGGACCCAGGGTCGAGGAGAAACGCGCCGCCGTCGGACCCGCGAAACTGCAGCACGGCGTGCAGCCGAGAGGAGGAGGGGTGGTCCAGCAAAATGTCGTTGTCCGGGGATCGACCCAGGGCGAGGAATGATTTGTTCGCGTCCAAACACAGCTGGCGCAGGTCCACAGTGGCGAGGATGGTGCCCTGTTTCAGCACCTCCAAGGCGTAGGGCACGCTGCAGCATACAATTAATTGGCGGTTAAATACAATTAATTAACTTCATAAAGAAGGAAAAGTTGCAAGGAAGGAAATTGGTGCATTTTTGGAAATAGCTCTTACTTTGCAGGGATGCCCCCCCACTCTGGCGGCTGGTAAGGTCCAGGGGGTGGTTTAGGGGCTGCTAATTGCTGCTGCGGCTGTTCTTGCTGCGGCTGTGATGCCGCTGCCTCCGCAGCCTCGGCATGCTGCGCGATGGCCTGCGCTGCCGCCTCCGCCGCCAGCTTCTCGCGCTGGGCGGGAGTGGCGTGCTTGGCCGCCCTAGCGGCTGCTGCTGCCGCTGCTTTGGCAGCATCGGGAAGGCGTTGCGGAGGCGCTGAAAATTTTGGGGGCGGGGGCCGCGGCTGGACCGCTTGCCGCGCTTCATTTGGCTCAGCCGCTCCAGACTCTTTCACAGGGTCAAACATTGGAGGCGGTGCCTTAAACTTTGGTGGTGATGACTTTGGGTCTGTCATTTGTATCAATCTATTATTTTTTGTGCGCAAATCGGAGCATTTGATGCTGTAAAGCGTTGAACACCACAGCTGGCATTTATTCACTATTTTATTTTTCAAAATTAACAAAAAAAAAATCTTTCAACTCTGGCCTTCCCTGTCATTTTGAAAAATAATTTTCACGGGGTTTACTTCTTTTACAACTCAAATAAACAGTCATCAGTCATCATGTCACACAGTTTAGTAGTCGTCGTACGCGCGCTTGGCCACCCGCTGCCTCTTTTCGCTCCTCGGCCCTGCCCCGTCCAAGTCAGCTTCTCTGGCCGCCCGCTTGGCCCCCGCCATTGCCTGCCGCGCCGCCAGCTGCCGCTTCAAGTCCAGGTGTTCCATGACCTCCCGCAGCAGCATCAGGTACGCGCCGCAGACCTGTCGGGACGCTGCCCTCGGCAGATCAGCCAGTTTCAGCTCTCCCATGCTGCCCAGCAGCATCTTCTGCGCCTTCTCCGGCTGCACGCTAGTGATCACGCCCTCCAACACCTCCCGGGTGTGCGCGGAGCGCGACAGCACGCGCGGCAGCGGCGCATCGGGCGCAGCGTCTGCAGCAGGCGTCGGCATAGCAGGCTTGCCGTACCCGTCGAACAGCGGTGCCGTGCCCACCGGCGGCTCCGCCTCCACCTCCTTCACCTCCACCATCAACTGCGCCGCGCCAGGCACCGCAGGGGCGCCGCCCAGCGGCCCCGCCGCCGCCCCCGGCCCCCGCCCCCTCGCAGCCCCGCCCTCCGCCTTTCGCTTCGCCTCGATCTTCGCCGCTTCCGCCAGCACCGCCTCCTCCTCCGCGTTCTGCTCGTGCGTGCGCGCCATCAGCAGCTCCAGCCCGCGTTTTCGTTCTTTTTCATGCTGGGCGCTGTACGGGTGTTTGACCAGGGTCTGGTTGGCGATGCCCTCTGGCCCCCCCTCCCACCCCAGCAGCAGCTGCCGCGCCACGCTGTAGTACCGCCCCTTGATGTCTTCCACCCCCCGGGGCTGCCCTCCTGGGAAGTTATAGCGGTCGGCGATTGCCAGCCACCGCTGATCCATGCTCTCCACCAGGCCCAGTAGGTAGTCGGTCTCCTGACGGCTCCAGGAGGGGTCGGGCGTGAGCAGCGTGTTCCACTCGTCGTCGGTGTAGCGGTACACGCGGCTGCGTTTGTTGTACTTGGCAAAAGGGTACTCCTTCTCGGCGTGGGCCACCTGGAGGGAGCGAGGAGGGAGTGTGATTGTGAAATTGAGAGTGAGAGAGCGAGAGAGCGAGAGTGAAGCGTGGAATGTTGTGTTATTTAGATTCATGATAATGATGTCTGAAATGTTCAGATGGAGTGCACAAAGAGGAAGAAAGACGGCATTGGCGACTAGACCCCTGAAAAGAGTCCCCGAAACATCCGCATTTCACCCTCAAAAAGGTCCAAACGATAGGTATCCATGTCTGCTCCTAAAATTCCTTCTAAAAATTGAATACCGGCACTAGCAAACTCTTGTTTTCTCCTCTCTTACCTGACCAGTGGCGGGATCCTTATAGCACTTGACCCAGTGGTGTAGCTGCAGGCCATCCGAACGGCCAGGGTTGTCAAACGGCACCCACTGGAAGGTCACCTGGCCGCGCTTGCGGGGGCGGTCCTTGGCCTCGCTCTTTTTCAGCTCGCCCATCAGCTGGGACGGCACCAGCGGGTGAGTGGAGCTCAGCAGCGCAAACGCCTCCCTGCAGGGTCGAAAGCGGCCGGGAAACATTGTTGTTGAGATTCAGGAGGTAAAGACGCGCAGAAAGAGTTGAAAAAGGCTCAAAAATGGCATACCTGGACATCCCCTTGGGCTTGATCAACTTTTGCTCCTTGGGCTTCTCCGCTTTCTCAGCAGGAGCGGCCCCCTGCCTGGGGACACCCATGATGTCTTTGATGTCGGCCATTTCGGCGTCAACTGGTCGTCAGCCGTGCAAAAACAGAGAAAATGTTTGAAATGTTTATGTTGTTCTGCACTGGGGGGCAGCAGCTGCCAAAGCACCGTGATGATATGATTTATGGTTAATTTTGTGGTGTTTCGCTTTCTGCTTTCCGTTATTGAACAATTTTTGCTCAAAATGTATAATTAAAAATACAACGAGCGGTTGAAATACTCCGGAAGCTTTCTAAATTTATTCAGTGCTTGATGAAATTATATCAAATAAAATAATAATAAGCTGCGATGGCGGTTTTTCGCCGTTGTTTTTACATTCTCAAAAAAAATTCTATTACGAGCAAAAATGCAAGCAACCGGGGATTTCCTTGCGGCATTCGCCATTTAAATTCAAGAATGCATACATAGCAAACACTCGAAGGCTCTCAAAGCAACGCAATCCCTCCCTTTTACAAGATCAACATTTTCACTTTTAGATCACAATTTACAAGCTTGAGCAAACTCCAGATCACAGCGAACAACAGAGAGATTGTGTATGGAACTTCCTAGGGCGCCAGCAGCACGACCAAGCCCCTTCCCCTCACCATCTACCTTCCGCTGTGCCGCTGTTCCTCAACCCCAACAGCAAACCACCACATCTGCTCCCATTTCAACAGACGCCACCATCGCTACCATCGCTACCACCGCCCGTAACCCCCAGCTGCCCATTGCAATGGAGTATCGTAAGCTGGGCAGGACTGGACTGGATGTGTCGGTACTTTCCTACGGCAGTTGGGTGAGTTTCGACTACCAACTGCAAGACGCCAAAGACATCATGCAGGCCTGCTACGATGCCGGCATCAACTTTGTGAGTTGAATCCCCCCCTCATGCTGCAAAAATCGCTTCACTTTGAAGGGCTCCTCCTTCGTTCATCACCGCCTGCATTCTCCGATAACTTTTTCCTCCTTTCGTTCTCCGGACACTGGTGTTTTATGCTGTATATTATCTGACCATGTAGTTTGACAACGCGGAAGTCTACGCACACGGGAAATCTGAGGAAATTATGGGCAGGGCGCTGCGAGAGCTCAATTTCCCTCGGTCAGACATCGTGCTCAGCACCAAAGTGTTTTTCGGCGCAGTCAAGGACCCGAAACCCACAGCCAGGGGGCTCTCCCGCAAGCACGTCATCGAGGGCGTCACAGGCTCCCTGCAGCGGCTGGGCGTTAAGTACGTCGACGTGGTGTTTGCGCACCGAGCGGACCCCTCAACGCCCATGGAGGAGGCGAGTTTCTTTTTTTCTTTTCTTTCGGTTCAGCCCGTTCTTTTGTTTGCTGCCGACTGCTGTTGAAGAGATGTGTGTAGCAAAAACGTTTTTTTTTGTGAAGTAATGCACCATGCAATCTTTCTTCCTCAGCAGATTGTGCGTGCCTTCAACTTTGTGATCGACCAGGGCTGGGCCTTCTACTGGGGCACCTCTGAGTGGTCAGCAGAGCAAATCACCGAGGTAAGGAATGCGAGACGAGGGTAATATATGTAATGTATGTATAGAAATAAATATGCATAACAATTTTTGAATGACAGTAGTTGCCAGCTGCCAGCTGCCACTACCCTGCGTTTTCCTTCATTTCATTCTTCTTATGAACGGCTCTCCCCCAACAAAGTTATATAGATAATATTTCAATCATTGATTGCAGGCTCACGCGGTGGCCGACCGGCTGGGCCTCATCCCTCCCTGCGTGGAGCAGCCCCAGTACAACATCCTGCACCGCCGGCGCGTGGAAGTCGAGTACGCCCCGCTCTACGACAGCTTCGGCACCGGACTCACGACCTTCTCCCCCCTGGCGTGCGGCCTGCTGAGCGGAAAGTATGGAGCCAGCAGCGGAAATGTAAATGTCCCAGCAGGCAGCCGCTTCGCCATCGAGCGCTACAAATTTCTGGCCGATAGGTGGCTGTCGCACGACAAGGTGGCGGCGGCGGCGGCGCTGCGGCCTATAGCGCAGGAGCTGGGGTGCACGCAGGCGCAGCTGGCGATCGCGTGGTGCGCCGCCAACCCGCGGGTTTCCACAGTGCTGACGGGGGCGACAAGGGTTGAGCAGGTTCTGGAGAATGTGAAGGCGTTGGAGGTGATGAAAAAGTTGACGCCAGAGGTGATGCGGAGGATTGATGAGGCGGTGGGCGGCGGGAGCGAGCTGGCTATGGGCAAACTGTAAAGCATGCAGTAATGCAATTTCAGTATATAAAACAAGATTGAAAAAAAGGCCTTGTGCAGCTTTTCAAATTAATTACAGTCCGCACGACAAATAGATCCTCGATGAATTGCACGACCTTGCTCAATTTATTTTTTCTATGAATTAAATGAGAGACAATTATCTTCGCCATGACGAGCTCTTCCTCCCCTCCAAAGCCTTCATCTTCAATTTCTCACCGTCCAAAGCCAGTTTTTTTAACAGAGGTGCTTCGCCTTGTTGTGGACAAGCGCTCAGGCTTGACCAATCGCACACCTCAAATTTTTTTTAAACGAGAGTATAGGCCGCTGTGCGCGCTGCACACATTCAGGGACTCGGCATGGGGGCCTGCCTGAGGCTATGGAAAGAAAAGAGGCCTGCTCACAATATGAACGAGAGTCTCAGCATTCTGGCAGCGTAGGTGATGGCGAAGATTTCTCCGCCGCTCCTCCTCCATTGCCATTCGCTTCGCTCTCTTCATCCGCCGCTGCAGCCACTTGCCACACGTACACCCCTTCGTCTCCCCTGCTACCCCCTCCAACTATCGCCTCAACTTCAACTCCGGCAGCGCTGTCAAACCCTTTCCAGCGCGGCCGCCGCGACGCAGACAGTCTTATTCGCAAAAGGCGTCTGCGTGCTGCGCCCCAGAACAGGCCTCCCACCTCTTCGTAGCCTCGCCGGAAATACAGCTCCTCTGCCGCTGTATTGCCTCGGTCTACGTGCAGCCACAGCGAGTCGGCCCCTATCAAGCCTGCCACGCGCTCACACCGCGCCAACAGCGCTGCAGCGACGCCCCTGCGGCGGTGGGCACATGCCACGGCCATGTTGCTCACGTATGATCGGCGGGGGGCTTTAGTGGGCAAAGGAGGCGGGAGGGCGGCCTCTGGGCGGGCGTAGCTCAGCGCCACGGAGCCGATGATTTCGTTGGTGGCCCGGTCGATGGCTAGAAAGAAGAAAAAGGAGCGAAATCGGAGGAGGCGGTGGCGGCGGGACACGGTGGGAGACTGAGATGGGGCAAACAGGCGGCGCAGCTGGGTCTCTCTGCGGGCGTTGAACTTGGAGAGTAGCGCGCCCTCGATTTGGATGGCCCACTCGGCTTCTGACCGAAATTTCGCTGCGTCGCCAAACACCTGGAAACACAGAAGAGTTTAGAGTATATAAATCGCGATTGTATTAACATGGCTATAGGAGAAACAAAGCCTCCCTTTGAGTAGAGTGGAGATCAAGAATTAAAATGGGGGGGGAAATGTCTCACTGAGAAGCACAGGGCGGCGGTGGCATCAACGTCATCCAACCGAAGTTGCCGCAAGATGTAGCCTTTGTGACTTGGTGCAGCGCTTGGCGATTCATCCGCGGACTCGATCTCTGGGTGAAGCGCGCATTTCGACGTGAAATCGTGGTGAAATTTCGAGGTAATCTGATTTAAATTTAAGCCACGAGGTGTAGAAGGCTTTTGGTGGCGTTTCCCAATAATTTCCCCATGATTTGGCTGATACTTGTTTAATGAAGGTATTCTGAGCACCATTTGAAACAAAATTTGATATGAATTCGATTTAAAAATTATGATTCGAATAGACGCACAGCTTTTTGTCCAATACGCCACATTATCTTCATACGTTTCCACTATAAATCGCAAAGCTATGATAATTAATAAAAAACAATAATTTATATTGTTTTTTCTCCCACCCACCGCTCCTGTGTTGTTTTGACCTGATCTGTATTTTTGATTGAGATTGACGGAGTGTCTGCAGAAGGCGCAGTGAAACGAGCCGAGCTTGGCAGAGCTACTTCGCGGCGGCAGGAGCTCTTGTTTTGAGGATATTGGAAACTCCTCGTTACATCGAAACCTATATATTGGCCTAAAACTTTGGAATGGTACGTGTATATTGATTGCACTGGTATTTTGTAATGTATGGCCAGATTGCCATTCCCAAATTTGTATTTATAGTATTTATACTAATATTGTTTTCATATGCCCCAATAATATTGTGTATTATACCATTATATACACAAACAGAACGCAGCTTAAAGCAAATTTCTCCTTTGATCAGTGCCCTCTCCATATCTTAAATTGCACGCAATCTTGTTGAATAGTTATTCTCATTGATTGAAAAAAAAAAAAGAGTCAATATCCATTATGCCACGTCAGCGTTTGTCGTCCGGAAATTCCTCTGTTCTCTCTGCATTTAAAACTGCATGTATTTAAAACTGTATGTGAAAAACTTACAAACTGACAAAGAAGTCAATGAAGGTCGCAATTATTGTGAGAACCCATTGTTTTATTTTAATCTAAAAAATTCAAGAGACACTCGTTCATTGTTTTTTTATTATCCTCTCTTGTGTGCAGGGAGCAGGCAACGTTGGCAGCATCATTGGCGGTGCGCTGTTGAACAGCGACAAAGGTGAGGGAGGTCTAGTTTCTCTCTCTCTCTCTCCAGCGGGACCGCTCACGTAATTTTCACTGGCTGCAGAATTCTTCGTCAAGTACGGCGTGCGCGATCCCGACGGCTCGAAGTACCACAAGCTCCTCAAGGAGCAGCCCAAGGCTTCCACTGCGCCGGTTCGTTCAGCCATCGCCTGGGCTGACGTTTCGATTCTGGCCATCCCTGGCAGCTTCACGGACGAAGAGATCCACAACGTCGCGAAATCTCTCGGTCCCGAAATCGAAGGTAGGGGAAGGGCACAGTTTTGTCTTCTCAGGCAGCTGCAATATTGCCTTCGGGAAATTAAGCACGTTTTTTTTTTAATACTGAATTGAATATTGTTTTTTTTCCCGCAGGCAAGGTGGTAATCGACGCCACTAACCCTCTCACCGAGTACCCCCACCTAGAGGCGAGGGTGTGGTCCCAGGGGAAGTCGGCGGGTGAGGTACTGGCAGCAGCGCTCCCTAAATCCGCGGTCTACAAAACCTTCAATACAATCGGCGCAGTGAGTAGAAGATCTCGCCTTTTGAAACTGGACATGTTATTCAATTGTACAAAATTTCAGGATTTTCAAGAAAATTATATCTCAAGTAAAAATCAATCCGACAGGAGCACATGGCGGCGGCAGACGGCTCTCGCATCACAGGCCAGCAGCTGACGATGCTGATGGCCGGCCCCGAGGAGCAGCGTGCGAAGGCAGAGGCGGTGGTGGCTGGTGTTGGGTTTGAGCCGTGCTATGTCGGCCCCATCCGGTACGCACGAAACCTAGAGGCCATCGCAGAGCTGTGGATCCACCTGGGCGTCCCCAACGCGGGTTTTACCAAGGTTTCATTCGGGAGGAACTTCAACTTCCAGGTCATGCGCAAGCCGTGAGGACTGTTTTCATTTGGAAATTCCCAGACCCACCGCACTTTTCATTTGGCGGGAAAATTAAAAATGGACGAAGGGGGCGTTTAAATTTGTGTATAAATGATTTGTGTATGAAAATTGAGTTGTATTTTAAGTTAGATTGCGCACTAGATGGTGTTGTTCTGTTTTCAGCAAGATATACATGACTGAGATATTTCAGTCTCCGAAAATTTGAAGGAGGCCATGGCTACCCGATTCTGCTGCCCAAGGGCTCCAAGTAAAGTGTATAATAGTCGCAGACACCGTTTACGGTATGGCTGCATTGGCATGAGCTTGCTTGCTCAAGTACCAAAAATATTACAGGCTGCAGCATCAAGGGAGAAATCTGTTTAAACGCAGTAATAGTTCATCGAATCAAATTCTTCGTTTGTCTTCCCTATTCTATTCAAATACATCATCTAATAAAACAAAAGCGGGGGGTGCCATTTCAGCCTCAAAAGCTTAATGGTTCCATGCAACACACCATACATTCAACAACACATTCATATACGATCAAAGGCCGCCGCAGGCGTGCAAAGACCAGGAAAAAAATGAGAAAGGAGGCTACACCGCCTCAGCTTGTTTTTTACGACAAAATATTCGTAATCGACGCCAAACTGCCATTCTTTTCATTGAATTGAGTACTCCTATCTTCAATCTACCTACAGCACCACCCCAGGCCCTCTCCTATACGTCTCAGGCGCGCAGGCCAGGCAACTGCGAGGCTCCCACGTGTTTTCTTCGTGCGGGTAACCCTCCCACTTTACGAGATACCGCTTGCTGCCATCAGCTGTCGCAGTCCTCACGCCCATGATTCTCTCCACAATGTACTCGGTGGCATCGCCATCGTCCTCTTCGTCTTCTTCAACTGCTGGAACAGCAGGCGGGGGAGCGGCGCTGCCATCCTGCTTGCCCTTCCGCCCCTTGCCAGCCTGTTGGGCCTTGCGCCCCTTACCCTGCTGCTGCTGCTTCGGCGGCGGCGGCGGCGGCTTCTTCTGCTCCGCCGTTTTCTTCTTCTTCGGAACAGCAGTAGCAGCAGCGGTGGGAACCAACACCACTGTCGCCGTCCGCTGCCGCTTCTGCCGCGGCTCCGCAACCGCACCTCCCGCATCCTCCTCCTCCTCTTCTTTCTCTGCTAACTCATCCTCCTCTTCCACCGCTTCTCCGTCGCCCAAAACCGCAGCAAAGCCGCCCTCAGACAGCTCTGGCGTCACGCCCTCCTCCTCTTCTTCGTCCCTATTCTCCGCCCGCTCCGTGCCCGTCTCCGCCGCCGCCTTGATTGCCTCCGCGTTAGGCTCGTAGTCAAACGCCCGGAAGATGTGCACCATTAATTTTTCAGCCTTTTCTCCCGCCGCCGCCGCCGGCTCCACCACCTCAAACACGCAAACGTCGCGGGAAAAGAGGTCCATGTCGATGCTGAACCCGCGCCAGCCACCGGAGAACCCCGCGCTGCCCTTGCGCACCGACGTGCCCATCCAGACGATGGGCCACTCGGCGTCACAGTCGGCTGGAGTGTCGTCGGGAAGCACGGTGCCCTCTACGGGCTGCATTTTGATCAATACCTTGCCTTCAGGGAAGTGCTTCTCCATCCCGCGAGGCGCGTTGGACCAGAATCCGCCGGACACCTAAAAATATTCAAAAGAGAGAGGAAAATCAATAACATTGCAGCAGAGAGGTCGTTTTTCTCTTTCCTCACCTGGCTGTGCGTCATTGTTTTGGAGTAGGCGGGGCGGGAGAGGCCGGCAATGAGCCTCTCAGCGGCCTCCACGGCTGCTTGCTCCGCGGCGAAGGACGCCTCGCCTTTCGCGGGGTACCACCCCACCGTGGCGTTGACCACTCGAGTGGTGTAGGAGCTGCCGCTGCGGCGAAAACGGGAGACGTCAAAACGGCGGGAAGCCTCGTGCGCCATCGCATTGGAGTAGTCGGGTGCTGGGCGGCCAGAGGTCCTGCGGGGGGGGGGGGGGGGGGGGATACGAAATATGTGATAGCAGGGGTGAAGAATTTTTCGAAGGGCTTTAGTTGGGGTGATAACGGGGGAGCGGGAAATATATGAGCAAAACGGATACAGGGCGAAAATATCTGAAGCAGTTTGTTTAATTTTCATAACTATACCATGCGTATGTAAGCTTGCTATCAAAGAGCGATGCTACAATTTACTGTTCGAACGTCTAATTTCGATCACCATCTGGCCGCGCGGCTCTCTGCGCTGCGCAGGCGACTTTCGCTTGGCAGCAGCAGCCTTTCTGCGTTCATTCTCAATGTCCTTGATAGTGTCGCTGATTCCGATTGCAGCCAATCGCTTTTGGTTGTTCTTAATTCTTGCCAATCGCTCTTGCTCGTATTGAGTCATAGTCATAGCGAATGAAAGGGTGATCTGGGTTTATAAACAGTGGAATTGCAATCATTGCAATCATAAAACGAGTGCCGTTTTATTTCCCAGACTTTTTTTCTCTTTTCGAGCTCGATTTTTATTTTATTTTTCAAATTTTCTGTGGAAAATTTTCAAGACAGCAGCTTTTGGTTTAACTTTAGTTTACAACCCGTTTCACAAAATGATCGGTGGCACTGCTGGAGCGGCCGCAAAGCGCCGGATTCTGATCATTGCTAGTCAGATCAATTCTTCTGGGTTTCCCAGGATTTTTCCGCGGGTGCTTGGGAATAGTCAAAATTCTTCTGCCCGCCCTTTACCGTCAATAAGGAAGCCTCCCTGCCTACACTCATCGCTCTTTATCCATCCCGGCGCCTCTGGCTCGCATTCTAAACCGCACGTCTCCACCACCGCTGCCGCGACTTCCAGTGATAGCGATGCAGCTCCTTCTCCTTCGAGTTTGCAGCAGCCTTCCTTTGCCGTACACCGCATCACCGGCGATGGGAGCTGCATGTTCCGCGCCCTCGTCCAGGGCGCGCACCTCGCGCAGCAGAGCGACGCCGCTTGCGCCGCTCAAGAGCTCCTCACGCCGGCCACAGAGGCAGCTGCCGCTGCCGCCTTACGCTCAGCTGTGTGCGCCGAGCTTCTGGCACGCCGAGACGACTTTGCGCCCTTCATCGACTACGACCAATACGATAGTTTTGACGACTATGTGAGCATTATGGAGAGGGGCGGCGTGTGGGGTGGAGAAGTCGAGCTTGCAGCGGCAGCGCACGTCGTGAAGAGGCCCATTGAGGTGTATTCCGTTGGGTTCATGGGCAGAGGACTGAGTTTGGTGTCAACTTATGAAGCTGCGGAGGAATTCAAAGAAAGAAACCGTCTCTTATCGCCGGCCACTGTTTTGTTTCATCCAGCTGGCCACTATGATTTGTTGATACGAGTAGTGTGAGTGTAAATAAATGAAGGGGTTGCAGTTTTACACGGTCAGGGAAAGCTTTCTGGGGGAGCAATAATTAAAAGCGGGAAAAGTATAAAATTAAACAACAAACTTTGCCGTGTTTTTTTCCAACAGAGGGCAGCTCGAAATAATGCCTCTGCTGCCCGCTATTGGGTCGTATCAATCGAACGAACGAACAAAACGAGTGCATGCTGAAGCTGTCTTTGTATGATGGCAGAAAAAAGAGCCGTGCTGTGCGCCCAGGAGACCGGCAAAAAGAATCGAGAAGAAGAGTAATGGAGAACAGATACACAGGAGGAAAAAGAACAGACAAAGAAAGAATCAAAGCGAAGGAAAGGGAACCAAATTTAACTATAATGGAACCAAATGCGTAAAGAGAAAGAAGCAAAGTACAAAGAGAGAGTTTGTTTTGAGGTACCACTGAGAGTAACTATTTTATTTCTTCTCAAAAGTCAACGTTAATATTTATGGGGTTATTTCATGCTGCTGTGCTGGTGGTGTCCGTCTTTGGTCGGCTCTGCGTCCCTCGTGATGTCTCCACCGCTTGCGCTGCCATCAGTGCCGTCACGGGTGGCGACGGCGACGCCGTGCCTGCTGCAGCTGCGATTGCCGGCGGCGGCGGCATCGCCGCCGCTGCCGATGTTGCCGTCGCCCCTGCTGCCATCGCCTTTTGCGCGTCGAACTTGCCCTGCATTGTGCTGAGAATGACGGTCCATCCGAACGACACCGCAGCCACGTAGGGAATCCTCAAATGGCGGGGCACCACCGCAAAATTCACCAACTGGGCCGGGACCCACACCCCCCACAGCGCCTTCAGACTGTCCCAGATCTCCGTCTTATACTTGTGCACCGCGCTGGAGAGGGGCTGGCCCGACACCACGGCCTTCATTGAGAAGAAAGTAGGAAAATACAGCAGCGGGTGGTGGATCCCCTGGTCGATGAAAGTTTTGATGGGCGCGGAGGCGCGGTGGCCGAACCGGGCGGTGATGGGCCCACACCACTGCGTGAACTTTACGTTGTACAGGTAGTACTGGAATGCCCCCAGGTAGGCAAAGCCAAAGGTGCAAAACACGGCGTGCCGCGTCCAGTCCATTTCTTTCTTTCCCTCCACCACCTTTTGGGCGAACGCGTCCGCGGCGGAGGTCTTGAACCCCGTGGTGACAATGCCGGTGGAGAAGGGGTGTGCTTTCGCGATGTTGTTGTACCACCCTGCCACGCCAATGAAGGGCGACAGCAGGGCGCGGCCCACGGAAGCAATCTGAGCCATCTCAGGCTGTGTTAATGGGTTGGAAACGGCGTGCGCGTGTCCTCAGGCGGGGCTGAGCACTGCGTACGGGGGAGGGTGAGGAGGGATTTGTCATGAGAGGGACCGTAGTAGGGCGAGGTTTGATGGAAACGAACGGAGACCCAGGGGGGTGAAAGCTAAATGTATGGTTGATGAAAATGCAATGGCATAATGCGAAATGGGATTGCAGAGAAGGCACAGGGAGGGGTCGCACAAGAGTGCAAGCGTCAAGAGGCCTTGATTCGCGGCCCTCTGCGTCCCTGCCGCCTGTCACGATTTGAGTTATGTATGCATATTGCGCAGCAATGTCATAAACAGAGTTCCATGCTCCAAAGACTCAAACTTTGTGTTGAAACAAAAACATAACACACCTTTTTGAAAACTACTCTTCGAAATATTGGGGGAGCAGTGCCCACAATGCTAGTCCAGGTGCTAGAATGTGATTCAAATCCAGATTCTGGGCGCACAATTAAAAAAATAAAATAAAAATAATGTGGAATTTTGGCGGGAGTCTGGAGAGAGACACGACGATTTTTTCGCCTCATGGAGGAGCCGGGTGTCAGGGCTTGTGCACATGTCGATTACAAATTACAGCCAGTGTGCGCTTTGCATTGCGCGGAGCCTGGTTTTGAGCAAAACAACTTATTGTCACGCCTCAATTTTCATTTGAAGGAACCCGCTGCCTCCGCTTCACCCTACCAATTTTAACCGCGCATTTTTACCAATTAATGTGCACCCGCATTGTCACCCAGCATGCGAGCCATTTGAAGATATTTTCCCAGAGATTCAAGTGATCACAAACAATGGAGGACGACAAGCGTTCTCATAGCACTGAGACCGTCAGTCCCTGCGCCACCGACGATTCCGCCACTTCTACCACCTACCACCCCTCTCCCGCCGCCCCGCAGCTCCTCTCCAGCAAGCCTTCTCTCCGCCCCGCCTGCAGCGTCCTCCGCCGCCAATCCTCCTCCACTCGCCGCCCGCTGGCCCACCGCGCTGCGCACCTCTGGCATGGACTCCCCACCGCGGCCAAAGCCACCCTCATCCTGGCGGTAGTGAGCACCATCTTGCTGGTTGCTTACGGCATCACGGCAGTCAGCCTGAGATCTCACGATGAGGAGGCCCACATCTCTACTGTCATCATCATCATCTCGCTGTTTGTGCTGTACGCCGTGTTCGACGCTGTCATACGAGAAAACACCCTTCAGCTCGTCTCTGCCATCGTTTTATGTACGCTGACTAGTTTATCGGGGGTTTCTCTCTTTTGAAATTGCTGTTTTTTTTCCCAAATAGAATACAGTTTTTTTCTCGTGTTTTTCATAATTACTGTTTCTCACTTTCTTCTCTTCTCATAAAAACCATTCGACTGTGCAGCTGCGCTCTCCCTGGCGCGGGTTTTGTGGTTTATTTCCACCCGACCCTCCGACACTGATCTGCTGCCTTTGAAGGTCATCTGGGGGGCTCTGATCGTGGGGGTGCAGGCAGCCTTCATTCTCACAGCCCTGATGTCCTGCCGCCAGTTCGGCTGGCGCATCTACTCCCGCTTGGGCGTGGATTTCCGCAGCAAAGACGCCGAGCTGCTGCAGCGCCGCATCGTGACTCGCAACGCCTTCAGCGCGGTGGTGAAGCTGGATTTCGCGTTTCTTATTACTGTCACGGCCATGGGCATTGGCGTGTCGCTAGAGCACCGCCACACTGTGGAGCTGTGCATCCTTATTGCCTCCATTTCCTCGCTCGTCGTTGGTAAGCGGAAGTTTTTAAATATGCACCATTTCTAGGCCCCAAAACACGCATTTTCATGTCTAAATACACGCTGTTACTCTAGAAATGTCATTATAAAGCAACTCAAACCTCGTTTCATTTGAATATGATTATTTGACTTGCAGGGGCGGTGGGCACAGTGCTCGGCGTTTGGGCCGCCGCGGCCGCGGGAGGCCCCAACTCGCATCGCCGGCTGCTCTTCTTCGACTGCGTGGCCCCCATCTCCTTCATCGGCCCCATCGCCATGATAGTGCTCTACGAAATAGAAAACGTGGACGTGGCCAACGCTGAAGTCTCGATTTTAATAGGATGCTCGGTGTTTATGGCGTTGCGGCTGGTCATGTGGGTCATGCTGCATGTCATCTCTGGCAGCGCCTACGCGGGGCTGGCGGCGGGCACTTCCCCGTCTCGGATGCGGGCAGACTCCTCGGAGAGCAGCAACCCTGACGTGGTGCTGCTGGCGGCGCTGCACGAGGGGGCGTGGCTGGGGAAGCCCGCGCCGCGCAATGCGCGCAAGCTCCGGTTCTTTCAGCTGTCGACCGACAACAGCACCCTGCGATGGGGCTGGCAAAAGTGAGAAATCAATCTCCGATCTTTATGCTTTTGAACTCTTTCCACTCTCCCTTTCTCTCGGTCGTTCAGTTTTTTTAAAAGAAAACTAGCAATACAACCCTAGAAAGTATTTACGTAACGATTGTACTAATTTGCAGGTTTGTACGGCTGTACTACGTACAAGAAGTGGTGCCCTGCCCTGGATCGCTGACGCTGTCTCTCACTTTCCTCTTAGACCCCGAGCTCACGCTCAAGTTTCCCGATCTGGCCACCTTGAGCCAGTGGCAGTGCGGGCTGGAGCACGCGCTGACGCTGCTGCTGCGCCCCGACGGCGCCCCAGGGCAGCAGACCGCCGCCATTCCCGCCCTCAACCCCACCACAGCCACTAACGACAACAAACAGCTGCCGCTGCGGCGGCAGGCTTGGGGCGGCAGGCCCAGCCCCCGGGGGGTCATTGCAGAGGACGCAGGCGCCATGGAGGACGGCGCGCTGGGCGGCACACCCAAGCTAGCCGCTCTGAAAATCCCTGGCGATGCGGGCAGCATTCGGCGCTCCACCGACTCGCGGTCCTCCTCCGCGTGGCAGCTCCAGAAGCGGCAGCGCATGGCTTCGTTCCTGACCACCGCGGCGGCGGCTGTGGGCCGGTTGCAGTCCCCCGGAGCCTGGCTGTCGTTCCGCCAGCGGGGGGTGTCATCTGCAGACCTTGAAGACTCTCTCCCGGTGTCTGTTCCAGACGATGTCACCCCTCACACCACCCGCCTCTCTGATCTGTTTAATTCCAGACAGAACCGCCCCGCAATGGTGTCCATTGGCACTCAGACCGAGGAAGAGCGGAGCAGCGGTAACAGCTTAGGAAATGGCGCGCCAGGTGGCGGCGCTGTGGACCTCTCCCTCCCGCCCTCCGATGAGGCGGGCCTGGCGGCGCAGTACGCCGCGCTGATGGCCGCAGCAGCCGCAGCAGGGTCTGCGGATTCAGCGACAAGCAGCCTCACCTTCCCCTCCCCCGCCTGCCCCAGGCGCTCTCCTCGTCACAGCAAGGACCTGCTCTGCACGCCCTTTGCGCAGGCCGTGCGGCTCTCCCACTCTCACTCCTCCCCCACAGACTCCACCCCCTCAGCTTCCGGGCAGTTCTCCGGTTCTTCTGCAGCTTTTTTTACCCCGGTTATGTCCCGGGGACCCACCACCCCCTCCGCCCCGCCCGCCATCCCCGTGGATGTCGTAGACTTCGAAGAGCTCACGCTGGGGAGGCTGCTTGGGTCGGGATCAGAGGGCGCTGTGTACGCTGCGTGGTATCTGGAGACCCCGGTGGCGGTGAAGAGGTTTGACCGGGTGGAAGACTCGTTGCACGAGGTGGGAATGTACCTGGGGGTGGGGTCGCACGACAATGTGGTGGCGCTGCGCGCGCTGTGCCAGCACGAGGGCGCCATATACCTGGTGCTGGAGTACTGCCCCAGGTGAGGAAGCTTTCTTTCGTTATGGTTTTAATACTCAGCACAACATTGGAATTATTACTGGCTGCACATCGACGTTTTTCCCATTAAATTTGACCAGTAGTTTTTTGCCCACCACCTTGATTCATCTCTTATAAATCAATTCCGTTGCCATCTACCATTCGAGTTCCCGCTTACTGCCCCTCTCCTTTCCCAATGCAGAGGCACCCTGGACGCCATGCTGCATCACTCTGCGCCCCAGCAGTGGGACCCCACGCGGCTGCTGCCGCTGGTGCGTTCCATCGCCCGCGGCATGCACCACCTCCACGCCAGAGGCATCGTGCACAGAGATCTCAAGCCAGCGTAAGTAGCATAGTTAAACTCCGTGATTTTTGCTGCTTTTTCTCGTATAAATGCCTATTAAATGACGAGAACTTGACGTTTCTTTCATCTCTCTCGTTATGTGCAGCAACATTTTCGTTGGGCATGGCCAGACCATGAAAGTGGGCGATTTCGGGATGGCGCGCTACGTGGGCCCTCCCCCTGGGTCGAACAGCGCAGGGTCTTCTCCAGATGGCCCCCCTCCGCTGGTACGATTGAGCCCAGGCGTCATAGGAACTACCCAGTACGCAGCCCCGGAGCTGATCAACGAGGCTTTGAGACCAGACAGTAAGCGCATCATTGTCTCGATTAAATCCACATTGTTGCACATATTTTTGGTGAATCTTTCAATAAGAACTCAAATTAACGCCTTCTCCTTAATTCTCTTACTGTTTGCAGGTGATAGCGACGCGGAATGGGCCATGAAGGTGGACGTCTGGTCTTTTGGAGTCACTCTGTGGGAGATCATGGAGCGGCGGCGCCCCTTTGAGGGCGCCAGCCACGTTGCAGTTCACGCAATGTGGCTCAACTCGCCCTACCAAGCCCGCATGCCCCCCGTGAAGGTCCCTGAAGGGCTGGACGCGGCAGGGATGCGTGTAATTCGCGGTCTCAGCGACTTGGTGGAGGAGTGCACTCGGTTGGACCCGCTCGGAAGGCCGACTTTCGGTGGGGTGCTGCGCCGCCTGAAGGCGCTATCCCGCGGCGGGGAGCGATGATCAACCTATGAAACCAACACTAGAAATATTTCACCCTGTTTTTATGTGCAAATGACCTCTCTTCTGTATGATGAGCCCTCCAAATTTTCAGACTTTTTTTTCTTTCTGTTCAAAAGCAGGCTCTTCGTTTTATATATTCGTAAATTTAATTTTTTTATTCGACTGTTTTACCAAATAAACCAAGATCATATAATCGAAAGCTCTGCACGCTCGCAATACTCACATTTTACTTTAGACATTCCAAGACACAAGAAGCCATGCCTCTGGAGGATATTGCCAGCGCACCGGCCCCCACAGCAGCAGTGGCAGCTAAAGACGCAGCGGTGGTAGCGGAGCCGGCGACGAAGAAGCAGAAACATGAGGTCGAAGGTCCCAAGCCCGCTCCGTCGGGACCTCGCTCCTTTAAGACCATCGGAAAAGTGGTGCTAGCCATGAAGCGCTTCCAAGGTACGGTGCTGTGCCGCTGGCTGGGGTGGTTTTGAGGGGTCAGTTGTTCCAACGTGTTCTCATCGCTGTTTTTTTCTCCCTCCTGCAGCCGCGTTGAATCCCACCTATGAGTACGGCAAGCAGAAGCAGCAGCACCCACCTGGCCCGCGGGTAAGCTCGCGTGACGCAAACGCGCTTGCGAAATTTTCGTTTCTTGCTTCAAAAACAATCCTCGAATAGTTTTTCCTCACGTTTCGTCACTTTCTCTCGTTGTTTGCAGCACGTGAGGACCCCCTCACCCACCAGCCTTCCCAGCGGCGAGGAATCGGAGGAAGCGGTGCACTATGCCTACCAAGACCGTGGCCACAAGGCATCGATACTCTTCGGAAAGCTGCCTGACGTCCCCAGCGAGTCCCAATAAGCTGTGCGAGAGTGAGGAACTCTATATTTACTACCACAGCGGCATGGGAAGGCTTCATTCTCCTTTCAAAACTAAATAAACAGCAGCAGAAGCTGCCTTGCGCCCCCCGCTTCACGACTTTTTCCTTCTCCCCTTCACATAAGTATATAATTAATGTTCTGCATGCTTGTACTCATTTTGGAAACACCCAAGCTGCGCTCTAAAATTTTCAGAATTTATTCACTCAAACAACTGAGCCTTTCTGTTTTTGTTCTTCGGCATTTTTTTTCCGGGCTTCTTTCTCTACAAATGGCACCTTTCGGCCATCTCATTATTATCATACTGAACATAGTACATGCATTTTGTCTGAAAAAGCAATAAAATATGAAGCACAATAGATGCACCTGCACCTTTTCACGGTCCCCTTTTGAAAATTTATCAACTGACGTTAACAGATAGATGCCATTTCACGCCAACGCTGCGGCCAGCACCGCCACCACTGCAGCTGCCCACCACGTCATGCTGGCGCTGAACACTCCAGCAGAGGAGGGAGCTTCGTAGTAGCTCCGGGGGATGCTGCTGATGTCTTGGGCAGAATCGAAAAACGTGGCCACGGTGGCTGCCATGTCGTTGGGATGCAAGTAGGGCACCAGCTGCACACGGGGGGAATGTACAGTTAGAAGTTTATTCAATTAAAATTATAGAAAGGAGGAAGAAACCTACGTGTCCTCCGTCAGGGATCTGTTGCAGCCACGACCCAGGGGCCATGCTCACGAGCTGCAGCTGCGTGTTGATGGGCACGATGGCGTCTTGCACTCCACTGCAACCGACCAGGGAAGGGAGAGAAGAAAGTACCCTTTTAAATATTCAAAGGTTTCCCATATATTTGAAACTCTCTTTCAAGTCGTCAAAATATCACCTAATGAACAGGAACTGGGTGCTAGTCTTCGGTAAGAGCGCCTCCACCTCAGAAATGCGGGCGAAGTAGTTGAGCAGCGCGCTCTTCTGCTGTTGCACAGCGGTAACCGACGGCGCCAGCGCCAGAGAGCTGGGAATGATTCCGTCGGATATGAAGTTGGCCTCGCCAGGCAGGGCATAGCCATTGGACTCGTCCATCGTGTTGGTCAACCCCGCAGCGAGGTACAGCGACAGCATGTCGCGCAGCATGTTGCACATGGCTGTGATATTTTGGGCAGGAAAAGCGAGGGTGAAAAAATGATGGCTTCTGATGAGTAAATGGAGTAAAAGTTGGAATAACTTGCCTGGGTCCATGACTCCCAGAGGTAAGAAAAGCTTGTAAGGGTCCTGGGCGACGGCTGGCTGGTCGCTGCTGCTTGGAGGCGGGGCGGTAGCGCTGTCGTCAACAGTGGCAGCAGAGACGCCCATCGTGTTCAGCACCTGCGACTGGCTGGTTACCGCCTGGTATTTGCCGATAACGAGTTGCTCAACAACGTCCAAAACGGCGGGCATGCCGACAGCGGGCTGTGGAGCTTTAGGGCCGCCGAAAGTGGCAGCAACTGCATCAAGGGAGGGATAACAATCGTTAAATTATAAAGTAAATTGCGCACTACGTTTATTTGAAGAGTAACAGAGAGAAACAAATGCTTACTAGCTGCCACAGCCCCAATGAGGTCAGCCCGCTGCACTGCCATCGTCAAGGCAACGTCGGCACCCAGGGTGAATCCCACAACGTCGGGGCGTACCATGCCCAGCGCATGAATGAGCTCTAGCGTGGCATTGGCCATGTAATTGACCGTCAGCGGGGCATCGCTGGTGTCGTTGGTCCACCCGATGCGGGGGTTGTCGAAAACAACCACCTTGCGGTCGGCAGCCAGCGTCTCCAGGAAGTCCAGCGGCCACTCGTACTGGGTGGAGCCGAAGCCTTGGATGAGCAGCACGGGGGAGGGATCTTCGACCACTTCTTCGGCGATCGCTGCAGGCTCGACCGAGCTGTCAGCGGGGGGAGGCGGCGGGGTGGCGACCACCTCCTCTTCGGCGATTGAGAGGGGGCCAAATTCGTGGTAGCTCCAGGCGATTGTGCCTTTAGAGAGAGAAATAAATGGGTGGGTGGTTCAATATGAAACAATATTTTGCAAATCGTTTTTCAGAAACTGGGATTTTCAACCGGCGTACCGACGTCAATTGATTTCGCAGGGCCCATGAACACAATATTTTTGGGGTAGAGAACGTCCTCGGGGTCGCACTGTGGCGGGAGGACTTCATCCTGCCCTGTGACGGCGCCGGCCAAGAAGGTGCCCAGCAGCGCCAAGGCCAACATGCGATGAGGAACCATTATTTTATTAATTGCGGAATGAATTTATTGTTAATATGGAGTGCGACAGTGTATTAACTGACCGTTACCACGGGATATAGCTGAAAGTCAAAGCTATCGGTCAATGCCATGGCATTCGCTGGCCAGCGAAGAAGAAGAACCGATATCGAGTGTACTACTGCCCGGTTTTGAAGTTATACCGCTAATATGGTGTTCTTTTGTATCGCTTAAGAGACTTCGGCTCCTCTGGCGCCGTGAGCCTGAAGTTTTGGGTCAAGGAAAAGAAGTTTAAGGCTTCATTTATCATCGCGAGACCCTTCCAGGCCATCCTACTGACCCATTCACACTCTCAATATGTAAATACACGAGAATAAAGAAATGGAGAGCCTCTTCTGCTCTTCAACAGCAGCAACAGGCTCGTCCAATTCAAATCCCCCCCCCCCGGTTATTCCTCGCAGAATATCGCTTTGCCAAGTGTTTTTAATTCTTTGATTTGATTGGGGTTAACTTCATCTCGTAGAAATTAGCTCTGCAGCCTCTCATGTTCAATATAAATTGTTCTGCCTGATGGCATCGCTATTTCGGCAGTCCTGGAGAACCTTCGCCACCCAAGCCGCTGCCCCACAGCTGCCTCGGCATCGCCTGGAGTCCGTAATTTCGCCTGCTGTCGTTACTGACCTTCAGCGCCAAGGCTTTGCAGTCATCGACGAAGTTTTCGGAGAACCCACAGCCAGTAGCCTACGGGAAGAGCTGAGAGCGGTGCGCCAGCACATGCACGTGAACTGCACCCACCTAGTCGGCAGTAAAGCGGCCAATTGGCCCTGCCTGGTGCAAAAAGAAGGCATTTGGGAGGCTGAGCTGCTGGAGACTAAGACTCAAGAGCTGGCGCCTTTGTGCGCGGCCATTCAGCGGAGCTCCACGCTGCTCACGATGCTGAATGTGCATCTGCCGTCGTTAGCGCTTGATTCCCAGGCCATCAAGCTTCAAGTAAGCTCTTTTCCTTTTTTTCTTTTGATATTGCATTCAGACTGTTTTTAGTTGGATTAAAAAACATGTATATATCGTTTTGAGACGTTTATCATCAACACACCTTGTAAATTTAATTTTATATCATACAAATGCCGTTTTTTCTTCTTCTTTCCTATTTAGTGGAACAAGGGCAACAAAGCCTGCTTTCCCATGCACTTCGACACCGACGTGGACGTCGACGGCCGCACCCTCACCGCCATTTGCTACCTCAACCCTGGCTGGCAGCCTGGCGACGGCGGTGAGCTGCGCCTCTACCCCTTTCCCTGCTCCCCTTCCGTCGACATTCCGCCGCTGCACGACCGCATGGTGCTGTTCCCTTCCCAAACCATGCTTCACCGCGTGCTGCCGTCGCTGAAAGAGCGCTATTGCCTCACTGTTTGGCTGTCAGCCGCCCGGCGGCAGCTCAACAACAGCGAACGAGTGCAGGCGGAGCGGGCGGCGGCAAGGGCGATCCTGAGTGGTGATGCGCTGCTGGGGGATGAGGCGGCACGGCTGATTTTGGGGCTTGAGGAGGTGCGAAAGCATGCGGTAAAGTGGACGTACAGAGATGAGTGGGCGGCCTCTCTGATGGAGAGTCACCCCCAGAGCAGCAGCAATAGCGGTAGTGAGGAGCTGGAGAACAGCAGCAATGCGCGGTTAATAGCTGAGTTTGAGAGGGAGATGGCCATCGTGCGAAAGGCGCTGCGGCCGCTGCTACCGGCGTTAGAACGGTGGAAAGACCACACCGCGGGCGGAGAGAGGTGGAAAGAACCGTGGGGAATAAGAGGGGGAGGAACGGCGCCGTATTGGGTGTGAGAGGCCTCAGGTTCTCGGAGGAGCACAGAAGAAGGAAGCGGAGAGACGGAAAAGTGCAATGGACGGTTTTGCAGGCGGAAATGGCTTGCGGAGGGCAGCAATCGTGCAAATGCATCTTTCAGTAGCATTGCAAGCCCTTAGCGGCGCTTTTCGCCAGTTCAATCGCCGCATTTTTAAAAGATATGCTGACGTGCATTTTTTTGTCGATTTTAGAAGGCGCGAAATGTAGTTTTCGGCCGACTTGACACGCCGCTCGTTATTTAATTCTGTATTTGGCTACACTCAAGCACTTATATAAACCCCTCTGTGGTTCCCTTCATCAAGAAAAGGCCCTTCCGGTTGTAGAAAATTAAATTCTTTTAATATTCAATTTCAGCTGTACCGAGTACGGAAACTCCTATCAGATCGCTTCTGACTATGGAAAACTACGAAAACCCCGCGGGGGAGAGCACCAGCCCCGACGATGAGTATTACAAGGGCGATGAATTCCGAATGTCCTGCATGAAGGTGAGACGCCGGACGGCCCTCGTTTGCATATTGTTGCGTTCCTTTGACCGCAATGGTATATGCGGAGCGCCCAACCAGCGGTTCCATGATTTTCCGATTCGGCAGACTCCAGCATATCTAGCTCTGCACGCTCATTTTGCGGTTTTTTTTCTTTGGGGGGGGGGGCTGAGGCCGCTATTGCGGCTATTCTTGGCTCGAAAATTACCAGTATGCCGTTGGAGCAGCACCGCCGTTGCCTTTTATGGCGGGGCAGAGACCACCACCATTTTTGGTCGGCTGGTGCCTCTTGGTCCCTTTTCTCTGTCGCTTGGGGGGCGCTTCAGTGGCTCAACTCGGCATTGTTCTCCAGTATCTTCATTGTGGCCTTCGTTTGTCGATTTTGGGAGCTTTTTTTCTTCATTTTCCACCGCCCGACGATGCCGCCACACCATTTTTCAACATTTCCGCTCTCCTTTCTCCTATTGCCTTGCAGGTCACGCCCTGTGCGAAAAAATTTGTCCACGACTGGACCACCTGCGTTTTTTCTCAGTGCGTATTGCGGTATATTTTGCCTCGTAGTGTTGCGGCAAAAAATATTAAAATATCTACCGGCCTGTTTTTTGCTTGCCAAACGTAAGAGTAACTCAATTTCCCCCACTGATACCATTTTCTGTTGTTACTTGTGCAGTCCCCAGGAAAAGGCGCGCCGCAGGGACCCCAAGGTGAGCGAATCAAGTCATCGAGAAAACAATGCTATCCGCCTCCCTGTAATTTTGTTAATTTTACTTCTCTGGTGCCCCCGACACAATCTCACCTCTTCTCCTACTTCTTGCAGCTGCACGAGTACACCGGCATCGCGTGCCCCTCCATGAAGAAGGTATTTTGCTTTAGGCGTACAGTGTAATTAATATTATTAAAAGAGTCTTCTTGACAAATAAACTTACATTTTCTTGCTTTCCTAACCTAACGCAGGAGGGATCGTGCGCCTTCGGCGACCACTGCCCCTACGCGCACAACGTGTTCGAGTACTGGCTGCACCCCACCCGCTACCGCACGCAGCTCTGCAACGACGGTTCAAACTGCCGCCGCACCATCTGCTTCTTCGCGCATTCCCTGGACGAGCTGCGCGTGCCCGCGTGCAAGCCCTTCGTCTCGCCCGAGCGCCTGGCAGCCGCCGCCGCCGCTGCTGCCGCCGACGATGAGGCGCGCCGCAGGGCAGGCCTTGGCCCAGTTCCCCCCGCCGCCGCCGCTGCTGGAAGAGGCCTCAGCCCCTCTCCTTTCATCAGCGCCCCCTCCCCGGTGTCCGTCCCGCGGCTGTCCGTCGACAGCACCCGCCAGAGCTCCGAGTGGGGCCCCGTGCCGATGCCGGCAACTGCCGGCTCGGATTCGGTCCCCTCTTCCCCCTCCCAGTCCTCCCCCAAGTCGGGGGAGCAGCTGTCGGGTAGCCCACAGGCCGGGGAAGGCCCCTCCACTGCTGCTGGCGCCGCTGCAGGCGGAGACTCTCGCTTCAGCGTGCACGAGCAGCAGGTGATTGAGTCGGTGACCGCCATGCTGGCGCAGGACCGGCTGACGGCCTCCCAGGCCGCGACCATCCTGCAGCAGATGCTGCCTGCCACCTCCCTGGCCCTGCTGCAGTCCCGCCTGGGGCTCATCGGCGCCCCTGCCCCCCCGCATGCGCTGGAGAACGCCCCCGAAGACTCCATCTCCCGCCGCGCCATCAGCGACCCGCTGGGCCTGCGGCGCGGCTCGGGGTCGTCGCTGGAGCAGATGGCGGCCATGCAGGCGTTTCAATCGAGCGGCCACCGCTGTGTTGCTTCTCCCTCTCGCGTGTCGATGGAGATGGGCTCCAACCGCGTGAGCATGGAGAGCGCGCGCTCCAGCTTCGACACCGCGCGCTACAGCTTCGACGGCCGCCGCGGCTCCGTTGACAGCGCGTTTGGCAGCGCCAGGGGCAGCTTTGACATCATGCCGGCAGCTCCGCCACTGCTGCAGCAGCAGCAGGCGTACGTGCCCCCTGCCCCAGCCTACCCCCAGGTTAGTCAATCTTTTTATTTTTGCATTAAATCTGTCAAAATTGCCGTTCAGAAGAAGTGTTTTTTGCCACTTTTCTGTGGCGCTTCTCTTTTGAAATTGAAGAAGAAAGTGTTTTCTGTCCTCGTTTTTTTTGTTCTGATATCTCTTGTGAGTGGGTTTCCGACGTTCCTTTCGCTCCGCCGCGGCCGCATTTTCGCCACCTCGCTGCAGGAGCACACTCACAAACAATTGCCGCCGCGGCCGCCTCTTCCCAGCCAGTCCAATGGGCAGCGAGTGAGTTGCTGCACCCACTGCCCTTGGGCATGGAACTGAGGAATATTTGTAGCTGCGCAGCAGCTTCATATTGTTAATATATATATATATATATATATATATATATATATATATATATATATTATTTTTTTCGATTTGAGGATCTCGTTTCTGATCCCCATCGCCTTTTCTCTCTTCCTCCTACCCAAACACCATGTTTTCTAACCCGCTCCCTTGTAAATATTCTCTCCGCAGTACTGGACCGGGCAGCAGCTCACCACCGTGCCCGAGGGCTTCCCCATGGCCGCCAACCGCCAGGCCGCTGCCTTTGGCGCCGCCCCCGCGTGGCCCACCCCCGTGCGCCACTCCACTGGCAACGCCCCCTCCCCCAACGACCCATCAGTGGCCGCCCGTCTGTCGGCTGACCTTGCCCGGATGTCGTTTGAGCAGGCGCAGGCGCCCGAAGGCGACGGCGCCTCCTCTGCTGTACCCGCGGTCAACCCCTACGCCTCTGCCTTTTTTGGTGGCAGCGGCGGGGGAGGCCCCAGCACCGAAAACTGGTAAAAAAAATGAAAGAAAGTAGTGATAGTAAAGATAAAGATAGTTTTTTTTGCATTTTTATATATTTTTGGTTCCTGGATGCATGAATAAAAGATGAATTTTTGATGGAAAAAATAGAGGATATGTTCCCCGCCTCCTCGTTGCTTTTTTTTTTTTTTTTAATCATTTTTTACCCACCTTAACCCAGCATCGAAAATGCCTCTTGTCTTTTTTTTCAGTTTTATATCAGTTGCTTCTTTTTTCCCACCCCGGTCTTATTTTTCTTTCGTTTCTATACTAACACCAACGATTTTGATTTCATGGGTCACAAACAACTCCCTCTCCTTTTTCCACCCACGCTCTTGTGGATAAATATACCACATTTCATGTTCGTTCCCCTTTTCGACATGTTCTTATCCCTCGGCGCATTCAAGCCCCGTAGTAGAGTCGTATTAGTAGTACGTATTCCACACTGCTGTTCATGAGCACCCTAACCCGCAAAAAGCGGAGGGGTTCGATTGACAATACATGAAAAGCGCTTGTGCACAGCGCAGTAGTGATTTCTCTTCATTTTTTTAAAATTTCGCCCCGCCGATTTTGATTTCGAGCAAGGCCCCCCAAAGTACTAATAGACTGTGTGCTTCTGAATTCTCTCTCTTCTTTGATTTTTTTTTTCTTTTGACTTTCCTATTTTGTTGCAACCAACTCCCACGTCTCCAAACTGATTTGTAGCAGGTTTTCGTTGCACCCCAACCTTTCGTCACCTCACCTCGATCGACTTTTCATTTCTCCATCCTGTCTATTAAGGGGGGGCTATAAATTTCATTCTTTCTTTTTTCCCCAGTCTGTCTGCACAGAACGCTTGCCTAATATGCCCTGTCTGCTAATGCTCAGATCTCATGTGCTTACGCTTATCTTACTCTATTTGCAACGTGTTGTATTAACATAAAAATAAAAGATGTAAGGTATGCAAAAGATGATGCCACAGCACTGCAGCAGTAAGGGATAATTCTAATATTTTTGGTTGATGAGTGGGGTGCGACATTTCAAGCGTGTGACGAGGCATTCTCCGGCATCAAAGAACCCCTCCTACCAAGAGAAAGAAACGAAAAAAGCGAAATGTAATGAAACAGAGTTGAAGCTGCTGCGGCTGCAAAGGCTCTCCTCCCCAGAGCTGCCTTTTAATAATCAAGCAGCCGCAAGGGTGTCATTTAGAGAAGATATCCTCAAGAAATTCACAAGGGGGGCGACGGAAGCGTATATAATAATTTATTTAACTTTCTAAGGGGGTAAAAATCACGCTACGCTTTCGCGGAGCTACGTTGTTCAATTTGCAGTTGTCGAATACAGTAAAAAACACGTGTTTCCTTATTTACACGGCATAGGCGGTGGCGGGGTGCGACTTGGGCGGCTTGGTGATGAGCATCTGGTCTGCGTCTGCCACCGCCGAGCGGGCGCCGCCGAAGATGTCTTGGGGCGGCGCCAGCTTCCAGTTCTTGGGCCAGACGGTGGTGGTCACGATCTGCTTGGTGTAGCTGGAGGCGGGGGCCTTCCAGTTGGAGTTAAGGCCCTTGGTGGGGTTGTAGACGGTGGGGTAGGCCACGATGAGGCGGTACGCGCCCGACGCGCCCAGCCCCCTGAAGCCCTTGGTGCACAGCAGCCCCTTGCAGAGGGTGTTCTTGAAGGCCTTGTCCACGGGCAGCGCGCATGTGGTCTTGCAGGTGGGCAGCCACGCCACGTACTCGCTCTCCCGCATCAGGAACGAGGTCATGTTGGTCTTGGCCTTCTTGGGCTCCAGGTTGGTGGACACCGCCACGGTCCAGGCGGCGCCGCTGAGGTTGGTGAGGCGGTAGGCGCGGATGTCGAGGAGGGTGTAGAAGGGGGTGTCGTAGTGCACGATGAAGGGGGTGGGGCCGAACGCGATCTGGTCCTTGATGACGGGGGTCTCCGCGGGGTAGGGGGGCTTGTAGCAGCGGCGTGCGGAGGCCAGGATCTTGAAGGCCAGCTGCTTGGCAGCGTTGAAGCGGTTGTTGGTCTTCCAGTACGTGATGCGAGCGGCATCGATGGTCTGGAACTCGATGAAGGCGCGGCTCTCAAAGAAGTTGGGGTCGTGGGCGTAGCCCTGGGGGGTCACCAGGTTGGCGCCGCAGGTGTTGGGCAGGCCCAAGCCGGCGGTGCACCCGGCGGTGGTCATTTCGATCTTAGGGCTGAAGTAGCGGGCAACGGGGGGCAGGATGTCCTGGGGGCCGTCTGCACAAATATACGCATGTACAGGGCGGATCAGAATACGAACTTTTTTGCCATTTTACTCTCGAGGGAAAAGGGTAAGACCAACTATTTTGTGAGTTTCCCTCTCCCCCACTCCAATTTTACTCACTGACGACGCGAGTGTTGGTGCCCCACTTTCCAGTGGCCCCGGCGGGTAAAACAACGTCGATTTTGTTTGAGCACAGCGAGCCCTGGTTGACCAGGCCAGAGAGCTCCACCATGCCGCCACGGTTGTAAATCATCTGAGAGTCCACGATGACGTCAAGCTTCATGTGGTGCCAGATGCACGAGGCGCTGATATCGGCGGTTTTCATGGAGTAGCCCTTGAGGCAGGCGGTCTCGGTGGTGCGCTTGCGGCAGTCGAAGTCCAAAGTGGTGTTTTTGTAGCCCCTGCAAATTGAGCAGCGAGTTGGCGATGAGTTTTTCGGGGTATCCATGCGCGGGAAACGGGGGCATATCCTACGTACAGGCACAGCGGGCGATTTGCCTCTGCCACACTAGGGAGAGAGATGAACGCCACCAGCACGAGTGCCACCGCGGCAGTCGTCGACCTAAACACCATGTTTATACTGATTTGTTCAAATGCAGAGCTCTGCACCGAGTATCCAGGCAGCGGCTGATGGGGCAGTCAAGGGGGGGACGAATCAATCGAAGATCTTCGTTGCCCGCTCGTCAAAGCAGAAGTCTTGCTGCGTTTTAATTCAATCACTGCTCGTTGTATTTAAAAGCGCTATGTGATGGAAAAAATGCGATATAGACAAAAGTGTCTATTGGAAGCCGAACTCTTAACAAAGCCCGCGCGCTCTGGGGTAGAAGCAGACAGTTTTCCGGATTATTGTCCTTTTTGCATGGTGTACAGCGCATTTTTATCTATAAATTATGCTGGTTGGATGTGCGCAAAGCAGCTTCAGCCTCCATGCAGGCCCCAGAGTTACTCTGAGAGTAGCCGATTTACTGCTCCACGCTTGTGGATGGGTGGCCGAAAAAATGCGCGAATGGAGGACCCATTTCTACAGTCTGTTAAATTTCTGCGCCCCCAACTAAACAGGCAGCTAAAAATGCTGCTGTTTTTAAAACATACATGAGAGATCTTGATTATTTTTGTGCACATCATGTCCAGCCAGTTTTATGCTGGTTTTCGCGCTGCATTTACACTTTGTCATGCGAAACAGCTAAATGACGAAAAAAGGATGCGATTGCGCTTCACCAGGCAATGTTCACATTCGCAAAATTTTCTAAATTTTAAACATCATTATTTTTTAATCCAGGACCCCATATACAAAGAAATGCTTATCTAAGAACACATATAGATAAACTCGCAGCAACAGAAGGACAGAAATTGATAAAAAGGGCCCGATATATAACAAGGAAAAGAAAAAACGCTATTCCGCTCGTCTGCTCGCAGTTTAATTATTAATTCGTTCAAACTAGTGCTACTAAAGCCTGCAACTTGCTACCCACACAATGACGCCCCCTCCTGCGAGTACTCGCTTGTGACCGTTGTTTATATGCCATCTTTTAATTACACGATGGCTGGACGTGGAAGTGGCATCTTCTGTCCAAAAAACAAAAACAGGTTAATATGGATCACACTCGTCGTCTTGGCGCTACTATTACCCTCGGCAGCTGCTGTCCAAGATGACATTGCCTTCAAGGGACCTCAGCGCAGGCCCAGCGGCTGCCGCGCCAACGACGCCCGGTGTCTGGCGCTGCAGAGCGAGGTCTGCGACCCCTGGAACGTCACAGCCACGGACAAGTGAGTAGTTCTGCCAGCGTTTGCTCGTTGCCGGGGGTTTTCAACCCCCGCGGCCGCCCCCCCCCGTCCCTCACTCCCCTTGTTCTCTACGAGTGCACAGGTGCACCTATGTCCAAGACAACGAGTACTGCATGGATGACGTGGGCCGCATCAACTACCTGGCACTGTTTTACTGCAACAACGCTGTGGTGATGGTTGTGGCGGGAGTGGCGTGGATGCTGCTGCTCTTCCTCATCATGACCATCACCGCCGAGGTTTTTTTATGCCCAGCCATCGAGGTAAGAGCGAAAACTGTTGAAAGGGGGGGGGGAGGAGAGTTGCATGTGGAGCTTTAAGAGAGAAATTTTTAAATTTTCCGATGTGCATATTTTTTGCAACTCACCTACCCAAAAACATAGTTTTACCCTTCTTTCACACTCACTTTCATTCTTTATTTATATATAACACCTGCAGTTCCTCGCCAGCTGGATGGGACTGGCTCCCGACATTGCAGGAGTTACGCTGTTTGCCTTTGCCTCGGGGGCGCCAGATCTGTTCACCCAGGTGGCGGCGCTGGCGGCAGGGGACCACGTGGACGTGGAGCTGGCAGTGAGGTGAGCAGCATGGCTACACTATCTCAGGGAAATGGGCTCATAGCATGTATTTATCGTTCAGATATTTGCATTCTTTTTTTATTTAGAATTAGCCTTTCCTAGGAGGGAAACACACTCAGTTTCCCCCTCTTTAATACATTTTCCTCTTCTCTTTAATCCTAAATCAACCTTTCATCATTTTTTCAGCGCCACATTCGGCGGCGGTCTCTTCATCATTTGCGTCGTATTTGCCACCGTGGTACTGGCAGACGGGGGCGACCTGATGGTGCCCGACCGCCGCGCCTTCATCCGCGACGCCTCTGCATACCTGGTAGCTTCCGCGGCCACGCTGGGGCTGCTGTGCATGGGACGCCTCACCGCTCTTGACGGCGGCCTCTTGGTGGCGGGGTACTTTGTGTACCTGGGGATTTGCCTCAGCACGCGCAGCACAGCAGGCGCAGCAGGCAGCGGCTACCGGTTGGCGTCCTCGCACAGCGCCCCCGCAGGCAAGCTGCCGCCGTTGATGTCGGCGAGCAATGGAAACAACAACAATAGTAGTGGTAATTACTTTGAAGAGAGCTGGCGGGGGGAGGGTAGGATGGGCCCGGACGGAGAGAACACCGAGCTGGAGATGATTCCTTTCACGCTGCCGGTGGTAAACGACGCCGGCTCGCCCACTCACGGCAGCCGGCACAGCTCGGTAAGCGTGTCACCAGCGCTGCCGGCTTCTTCGAATACTCCCGCTCCAGCGCGGCGGCGAGGCTCCTTCGAGTTTCCTGCCCCGCCGTTGGGGATGCTGCCCTCCCCGGGTTTTAATCCCCGGTCGGCAGGCGGATCTCCCAGCGGGGCAGCGGCGTACGTCGGCTGGTCGGATGTTGAGCAGCCGCAGCACCACCACCAGCCGCAGCACCACCACCAGCCGCAGCAGTTTCAGCAGCAGCACCCGCAGCACGCGGGGCTCCCCATGTCGTCCAACGGCGGAATGCCTTCCCCAGGGGCCGTCACGGCAGCGCTGGCGCTCTCAGTGGCGCCGCTCTACACTTCCCGCCCCGCCCTCACTTTTCGGGAACACGCGGCCACATTGATACGCATCTGGTGGCACGAGCTGCCCTCCACGCTAGAGGAATGTCTGCATCTGCACGGCAAGACCGGATGGAGGCGTTATGCGGCCTACTCCACCGCACCTTTAGTGCTTTTCATGCACGCCACCATGCCAGCGCTCAATGCCGGCACCTTCACGATGGCGTACGCGACGCTCGTGGCGGTGTGCGCCCCGCCTTTCTTCCTGGTATTCGCGTCGTTGACGCCTGATCGCCTGGGCGGCGGCACCTTCAGCACGGTGTGGCTAACATCTTCGTTAGTTATCTTCACGCTGGCGTTTGGGGTGCATCCGTTGGGCTCTCCCACGCCCGGGTTCTTTCTCCCTGCCTCCCCCTCCATCGCAGGGCTCACCACCCACGCAGCGGGCACCCCCACGCCCCCCATCGACGGATCCGCGGTGGGGCCCTCCCCACGAACACTCGCAGGGCAGCGCCCGCGGCGGTGCCTCCTGCTCGCGTTCGTGGCCTTCTTCCAGTGCATCATGTGGCTGAACGCCACCGCGGAGGAGCTGGTGCTGCTGTTCGAGGCGGTGGGCCGCATCTGGAACGTGCGGCGAGACATTTTGGGCGCCACCGTCCTGGCGTGGGGTGAGACCGTCCCGGACTTGGTGGCGGTGCTTTCGCTATCCAGAGCAGGTCAGGGGACAATGGCGGTGGCCGCCTGCTTCGGTGGGCCAGTTTTCAACCTGCTGGTGTCAATGGGAGGCCCAATTATGGTGGCGGGTGCGAGGACCGGTGTGATGCAGTACCAGATGACGTCAGGGGTTGTAGTGCTGGTAGTGGCGACTGCTGTGGTGCTGGTGGGGCTGCTGTCGTTCGTTCCATCGCGGTGTGAGTGGCAGTTGGGGCGGCGGCTGGGGTGGACGCTGCTCACATTGTACGCCATTTCGCAAGTGGTTTTTCTGCTGTCTGAGGGCATTGTGCTGTGATGTGCACCCTTGTTGAACGACTTTATTAGTTTGCTGCGCAATTATACATTTGATTTGCTTTTTATTATGCTTTAGTTTATGACAATTCTTTCATTATTCACTTTTATTTAAATTTCCGCCGGCGGCGGCATGGCCTCATTAGATAGTAAATGCAGGGAGAGAGCGGGCAGGCGTCGAGGCAGGGCGGTGTTCCTGGCCCTGAGCTCGGAGGAGCCGTGCACTCAGCATCTTGTGCCGCCTTCAACCCTTTTTAGCAACGGAAGTTTTTCGAGGCTTGCCAGTCACGAGAAAGAGGAGACAGGGCATTTTAAACCGCTCTTCCCCAACCGCTTCTGCATTATTTCATTCCAAACTGGAATTTTGTTGTTTCAGCTTGGCACGGCGGTCAACGCCGAAAGCTGAAGGTCTCGAGATCATTTTTTGACACATCAAATTATTGACGGGACTTGGATTTTTGAAAAGCGGGCGAGCACAATGGCTGCCGTACTTCGAAAGTCGATACAAACTTCATTAGCCAGCCAGATCAGAGCGGCAGGCGCGGCTGGCAGCGTGTTTAACGGCTTCTCTTCATCTCTGGCTGGTCAGGGACAGACGCGCTCTGCCGGCTCCCACGCCGAGAACACCAACACGTTTATCAAAGAGGTGCGCTCAAGAAATCATCGCTCCGAAATAACCGGATTTTATTATTCTCTTCTTTGCCACATCGCCATCAACGCCGCCCACATTTTTTCCATGTATGCTTCTCATTTCGCAGGCGCTGCAGCACCTGGAGTACCCCGCCCGCCTTCAGAAGCTGCTGCTCACTCCTGAGCGCGAAGTCGCAGTGGAGTTGGCCATTCTGCGTGATAACGGTGAGGTGGCGACCTTCCAAGCATATCGTGTGCAGCATGACAACTCCAGGGGGCCGTACAAGGGCGGCATGAGGTCAGTTTGCATCACACCTCTCCAAAAGACAATAACAAAGTGAAAAACCTGCTAAATCCCACCCCTTTTGAGCAAAAAAATACCTAGACACACATTATTATTTATTATTTGTGTCGTGCGTCCATTTAATGACTAATTATTTTGGTTTATTCATTGTTTTTTATTAATCAGGTATCACCCTGCGGTGGATATTGACGACGTGCGTTCTCTGGCCTCCCTCATGACCTGGAAGACCGCTATCATGGACATTCCCTTCGGAGGAGCCAAAGGGGGCGTCACCGTTGACCCCAAGACGCTGAGCGAGCGCGAGCTGGAGATTCTCACGCGCAAGCTGGTGCAAGCATTGCGCCCCATCATGGGCACCTACGAAGACATCCCAGCGCCCGATATGAACACCGGAGCCAGAGAAATGGCGTGGATTTTCGACGAATTCTCCAAATTCGCAGGGTATTCGCCGGGAATCGTGACGGGCAAGCCCGTGTGGTTGCATGGCTCGCTGGGGCGCGAAGCCGCCACCGGGCGAGGCACCGTGTTTGCGATTCGCGAGCTGTTGAAGGCGATGGAGCTGGGCGAGATCGCCGGCAAATCCTTCGTGATTCAGGGATTTGGCAACGTGGGATCTTGGGCGGCGCAGGTGCTGCATGAACACGGGGGGCGCGTGATTGCCGTGGCCGACGCGTTTGGTGCCGTTGCCAACGAGCGGGGCCTCAACATCCCGGAGCTGCGGCAGCACCTGGCGGAGGGGCACAAGCTGGTGTCCTTCGCTGACGGCGTCACCATCCCCGTGGAAAGCATCCTCACGGTGCCGTGCGACGTGCTGATCCCGGCAGCCATCGGCGGTGTCATCACTGAAGACAACGTCAAGGACCTGCAGTGCAAAATCGTGGTGGAGGCCGCCAACGGGCCCACCACGCCTGAAGCCGACCAGGAGCTGCGCCGCAGGGGCATCGTGGCGCTGCCAGATATTTATACCAACGGCGGGGGCGTCACGGTGTCGTTTTTTGAGTGGGTTCAAAACTTGCAAAACTTCAAGTGGACGGAGGAGGAGGTCAATAAGAAGCTGGACAAGGCGATGACGGACGCGTTCGCCGACATCTGGGCGGTGCACAAGGAGACAGGGCTGCCGCTTCGCACCTCTGCGTTTGTGAAAGCGCTGCAGCGGGTGACGCGCGCGCGCATCCACCGCGGCTTCGATTAAGCGCTAAAGAAAGGAGAAAAGAAAGAACGAAAGAATGCAGGCTGTACTGTACAGACTTTAAACCCTGTAATGTATGTAATTTATGTGTTGTTTTAGAGTTTTATCGAGCGGGGCATTGCTGCAAGGCTATGTCCTCTCTCTTTGTCTTTATTTCTGCATTTCTCCCTGCATTTCCACCAAGCGTATTCTTTGTTTCACGCTGCACCCCTATCTGCTTTTTTTGTTGCTCGTTCTTTCTCTTTGTCAACACTTTTTAGTATAAGTAGGTTTAATTTCTCGTCGAGCGCGAAGACTTGATGGATTCTTCTCTCCCTATGTCGCCTGCTTTAGCTAATGATACCAACCTTTGGAGGCTTGCCGCCTCCCTCTTCCCCTTCACGTTTATTTTTTATATTTCCTTTCCATAGCCTCACAATGCGACGTGGCAGTGTGAATATTTTTTCTTTCCCTTTTTAAACCTTTTTGTGCAACAGAAACAACAATATTTCAATCGCTGTCTGCACCGCTGCTGCTGCCGTAGCTTGCAAGGCCCAGCAGAGCCCCTCCACCGCCGCCATCAGACGCATCACTTCTACCTTCTTCTAACAAGGGAGGCGGCTGCGCTGCAGGAGCAGCAGCAGCGGCTGGTTTTCTTTTCACAACCACCGTTGCCGGCCTAGCCATGAAGCTAGGCACAGACGGCGGCGGCGGCGCAACTGCTTTGGCGGCTGGCTTTTGCTTCTGCTGCACCTGCTGCGCTGCGCCCTTTCCACCTTCGCTCACCCTTTCCTTCTCTCCTGCTGCTGCAACTCTGTTTCCGCCGTCTTTCTCGCCCAGATCAATCGCTGCTGCTGCTGCTTCCACTGCGTCGCCTCCATCCTCGTCCCCATCCGCCCATGCCGCTGCAGCCACCGAACGCGGCCCCAGCCCCCCACCTAAATCTCGCAACCTTGTTTTTTTGCTCCGCTGCTGCTCATCGTCTCCTCCTGCTGCTGCTCCTCCGCTTCCATCTCCTGCGCCGTGCCGCTTCGCTTCATCCCGCTCCTCGTCGCTGTCCGACAGCCGCCGCACGAAGCCCGCGCGCTGCAGCAGCATCTGCCGCACCGCCGCCTCATCCTCCGCATCCAAATCCACCGGTCCCTGCCGCTCAGCTGCCTCCCCCTCTGCCGCCCGCCGCAGCGCCGCCAGCGCCTCCTCCGTGCCCACCCCTTCGTGCCGCGCCTTCAGCGACCGCATCTCATCCAACGCAGTCAATATGTCCATCTCCCGTTTGGAGTCTATCGTCCGATTTTCTAGCGCCTTCATCGCATTTCCCCGCTCCTCCTCCTCCTTGGTGGCCACCGCGTCCGCCACCGTCTTCTCTTTGTCCCGCCATGGCTCGTAGTTTCGTGAAGCCCCGCCCTCCACCACGTAATCAGCGGTCTGCGGGTCGGTTTTCATGCAAAATTCTGCCGAGCAGTTGGTGCAGCGGTAGTAGAAGCGAAAGATCTTGATGCCCAGGTAGGCCTCGCCCTTGACGTCCTCCATGCGGGTGTTGAACTTTGTGCCCTTGTACATAAAGTTGCCGCAGGTGTTGCAGCGCACGCTCATGGGCAGCATCATGCGCACCTGGCAATAACACGAGGAAGAAAGGAAAGGATGTGAGAAAAGGGTGGTGAGTATTGTTGTGTTGGTGTGGTGTGTCGTGGTGTAAATATGAAGTGTAATGTAGTGAGAAGAGAGGAGTGAAAAATGCATGAGCGGGGATAATCAATTAAATTATTGAAGGTGTGTACCTTCATCTGGGTCTCCTCGGACCGCACGCGCTTCCCCCGGGGGACCTTCGAGGGGTCGAAGTCCGGGGGAAAGTACTTGTTGAGCACTGCAAAACAGGGAAAGGAGGAGCGGTGAGTGCGGCGGAAATGAGAGAGAGAGAAAAAAAAACAGCGTGGACTTGGGGAAAATAGTAGCGCTGCCCCAAACAAAATGCAACTGACCTTTTCTTTCACCCATAGTGGCTGGCGAAAGCTCAGCGAGAAGCTGGCGAAAAAAATTAAAATGGAATTGTGCTGTTGGAAATGTGCAAAAGCCCTTTTCGTTCGCTCCACGCGGCGCCTCTAGTAACCGAGTATTTTATTAATTTGTAAAATGCTGCGGAGTGGGCGCTGCGAGGAAAAATGAGGCCTCTCGCTGCTGCTGCGCATGACCTGCGGATGGGGCTAAAGCTCTCAAAACCGCGCTCGCAGGGGCGCATTGCCATAAAAAACCCTTGAGTCGTACCCAATTTGACCTGTGCCATCGCCGCCGCCGGCCCCTCGTAACGCAGGCTGACCTCACGTTTTTGGCATCTCGACAATCGAAACTCACTCCCACAGCCCCAAATTATAGCATGCAAGTGCGCGCCAAAACGCACGTTGCGGGTGTCGCAGCGCGCGATGGGCGGATCTCTCGCGTCGCTCGCGCGCAAGCGCAGCAGCAGCCAGCTGTTCTCGCTGCCCGCCTACCCCGCCGGCTGACTGCCCCAGCGCTGGCCCGACTGCCCGCCCGCCGTAACGTGGTGCAGCTCACCCCCACTTGTGCTACCGCCACTGCGGTCGAAAAGCTCACTGTGGAGCCTGTTCGAGTGGTGGAAGGTCACGTGAAGCTGCCCGGCTCTAAATCGCTCAGCAACCGCATCCTGCTGCTGGCAGCCCTCGCCGAAGGAACCACCACCGTCGAAAACATCCTGGTAAGACAGTAGAAAGGAAAAAAACTCTTCCAGCAGACCTCAAAGTCCTATTGTGTTGTTTTCTCCTCAGAAAGGTCATTTTTGCACAATTACACCACTGAGCTTTATTTTTGCCCCCTTTTCAGGACTCTGAGGACATCCGTTACATGGTGGGCGCCCTCAAGGCGCTGGGCGTGCAGCTGGAGGAGGACTGGGCCAACGACCGCATTGTCGTGGTAGGCTGCGCCGGTCGCTTCCCTTCCGAAGGCGGGGAGCTGTTCCTGGGCAACGCGGGCACCGCCATGCGCCCTCTGACCGCCGCAGTCGCCGCTGCGGGCCGCGGCACCTTCATTTTGGATGGTGTGGCTCGCATGCGGGAGCGACCCATTCAGGACCTTGTGGACGGCCTGGTGCAGCTGGGAGTGGATGCGGAGTGCACCCTGGGCACGGGATGCCCCCCCGTGCGCGTGGCAGCAGCTGGAATTCCCTCTGGGCGGGTTGAAATCTCGGGATCTGTTTCTAGTCAGTACCTGACGGCGCTTCTGATGGCGGCGCCGTTATCTACGGGCACCGAGGGCGTGGAGATTGTGATCACGGACGAGCTGGTGTCGCAGCCATACGTGGACATGACCGTGAAGCTCATGGAGCGGTTTGGCGTCAAGGTAATTTACTTTCTTCTTTTTTCTCTTGTTTAGTAGTTTCCCCGTTTTTCTACCTGTTGCCGTTGCATTGAGGGGTGGTACCTTTAACCCATTGAGGTTAAAAGCATTTAAATATAAAGCTTTAAAACCAGCTTCAATTCCGATTCTATTTTATTTTTATTTTAGCAAAAACTGTACCAACTAAACCCTTTTCTCGTTCTTATTTCAATCCACAAATTGTCAGGTGGAGCGCGTGGACGGACTGCAGCACCTCCGCATTCCCCCCAACCAGACCTACAAGTCTCCCGGCTCCGCATACGTTGAGGGCGATGCCTCCTCCGCCTCCTACTTCCTGGCTGGGGCCACCATGACCGGCGGCACAATCACCGTCGAAGGCTGCGGCAGCGACAGCCTGCAGGGGGACGTGCGGTTCGCCAGTGTGATGGAATTAATGGGCGCCAAAGTTGAGTGGGCTCCCTACTCAATTACCATCACAGGCCCCCCTCGCGGGCAGCTCAAGGCGGTGGACCACAACTGTAACGACATCCCGGACGCCGCGATGACGCTGGCGGTGGCGGCGCTGCTTGCGGACGGTCAGACCGCCATCCGCGATGTCTACAACTGGAGGGTGAAAGAAACGGAGCGGATGAAGGCCATCGTGGCGGAGCTGACCAAGCTGGGGGCGGATGTGGAGGAAGGGCGGGACTACTGCGTGATTACGCCGCCTTCCATGAAGGGGGAAGTGGTGAAAGGGGGTGTGGAGATTCAGACGTACGATGATCACCGAATGGCCATGGCCTTCTCGCTGGTGGCCTGCACGGGGGTGCCCGTGACCATCCTGGACCCGGGATGCACCCGGAAGACCTTCCCCACCTACTTCAAGGTGTTTGAGGGCGTGGCGAAGCACTGAGAGAAGTAGAAAGCGGCGGTGATTGTGTTAATGTAATTTTTGTGTGGTGCTTTTTGGGTTTGGGGAGGAGAGATTGGATTCTCCTGATGTGATTTTTTGATACATAATGCTATAGATTTTGCTCTTTTGACAATATAGTTTAAGCTTGAGGCTGGGAAATAAAGTTACGCGGCGTCTTCTGCCGTTGCCGCCCTTAGTTTCTGCCCGAAAGGGTCCTTTAGAGCTGTTGGCGAAGGCGGAAAGTGCTGGTATGGGCGCTTCTGCCCTCTTACTATTAATTGCTGCTCGCCCCAAGCGGGGGCGGAGGGGAAATGAGGTCATCTCTTTTCTCTCCGACGACAGCTCTTCACCAAATCAAACTGAAAATCCCCATATCTTCTGGGAGTTGCCGAGACTGCTTAATTTTATTTATTCGGTTTGTGGTATATTTTTCTTAGCTCTTTAACAGCCCAGGGGTGCGTGAAACTCCCCTCCATTCGATCCATTTTGAAAATCAAATCAAAGACAGCTTCAGTTTTTGCAGCGGAAAATGCAGCAGGTGCTCGTCTGACGGGACCATGCATTATTCCAAACTTTGAAAAAGGCGAGGGTATCGTCCAAGGGACTCCTTCCTCGAATTTTGTAAAAAGATGAACACAAGAGGTCAGTCACTCTCTCACCTCTCTTAATCCTCCAACTACATTTCTAAACATTAAACTCACCACAACCATCTCCCTCCGCAGCAACCCCCAATGGCGGCAACGGCCCGCCAGCAGAAACCACTGCTACCACCGCCCCACAATTTCTAACCCACAGCGGCAGCTTCTCCAGCCTGCTCTCCCTCGCCTCCCCCGCCGGCGTCTCCAAAACCTGCGCAGCAGCGGTGGACAGGGCCAGCCAGCTGCTTCCTTCCCAATGGAGCAGCGGCAGCCTCCTCACTCGCCGACGCTCAAGCCAACCTCCGCCGCTGCTCATTGCGGTGCGATTACTGTCAGGAGAAGACGTGTATCTCACCCTTCCGCCCGCCGCCACCCTGGCGCAGCTGCGCGAGAGCTGCGTGGCCACCGCTGGTGTGGCAATTTCTTACCAGCGATTGCTGGTGGAAGAAGACCGCCCTGCAGCCGAGGGCCTGGCTTCAGCGCTGAGGTGAGCTTGAACAGTAATGTTTTTGATTTGAAGTAAACTCAAAATTCAAATAGGCACAGCTTTATTCTGAGATCTGTCTACTCTTTTCCCCCGGTGAAGCACCCACAACCTTTCTAACCCAACGTTTCTCGCCCACCTTCCAAACTACGTAGGAATACCGCCAGTCAGCTCACCAGCCGCGAGAAAATCCGCGAAACAGTCGTGGACTGGGTCAATTTTATATTTCTGCCCGAGGCAGTAAACCGAGAGGTCAGGGGGCGGGGCATCACCTCCTGGGCGCGAGAACACGTGCTGCGGCACCTCCGCCCGCCGCCACCGCCCCACATCGCCCAAGTCACGATAGTACTGCTTGGAGGAAGAAGGATCGATATTGAGCTGTCTTCCTCAGCAACGCTGCTGCGACTGCAGGAGGCGGTGGAGCGGACGGGGGGCGTTCCATCGGGGCGGCAGCGCATCGTAATCGCGCAGCAGGCACAGCATAGATTCACAGCGCGGCTGATCCTGGCGGCGGCGAGGAGGGCTTACTTTATAGGGTGCGGTGTTTTGGATGCGATGCTGGCATGGGCGAGGTGGGTGCTGCTGGGGGAAGACGCAGACGCGAGTAAAGTGATGCTGCAGCTGCGGGGGAGCGGGACTGGCGGCGGCGGAGGGGGCAGCGCGAGCATGGCGGTGAGGGGCGACATGACGGTAGCGCAGCTACAGCAGCAGCTGCAGCTGAGTCACGGGGACGAGGTGACGCTGGAGGGGCTGGTGCTGGGTAGCGGGAGGCAGTCGCTCCTGTCCGTGCGGGACGTGCAGCAACAGCAAACAGCGGAGGATGGGCATCACAGCTAGCAGTGATGTAGCACTGTCTTCGAACCGCTTTTTTTCTTTCTCAGTAGTATAGACCAGCACTGCATATTGTTGAGGGCGTCGTTTGTCGACACGGTTTGTACCATCAGCATTAGATATACATCTAAAATTAATACCAGTATCAAGCCAGGATAGCATCCCACAGAATCATCGCTTTGTAGGCCCTGTACATCAACACAGTAACAGGCACATCACGATTTTCTTGACTACCACTGTCGCATGTCTCTAAAACATCTGCTGCTGCTGTACTCGCTGCTGCTGCTCCCACAGGCGCCGCTGCCTGCAGCGCCGCCAGCAACGCTGCGTCTTCCTCCCCAATGCCCGCATCCAATACGCCGCCTGTCTCCGCACTCTTTCCCCCCCCGTTTTCGTTCACCTCCGCAGCCGCTGGACTGCTGGCGATGGCAGTCGCATAGTGCGCCGCCATGATCGCAAATCCGTGCTGCCCGTCCGCCCCTTCCCACCCCGCCAGCTTCTCCAAATCGCTCTCGAGCCTCGCTCCGCCGGCTTCATAAATTTCCCTCAGAACCTCAACAGCACGGGATTTCACTGCCTCCTTCACGTGCTCCTCACTGTGCACCGCAACTCCAGGACCTCCAGCGACCCGTGCAGCGGCGTGCAGCGCCATCAGAGCTGCCGCAAGCCTGCCGTCGACCCTCCCCCGACTCATCAGCTTAATGGCGGCCCGCTCCGCCCGCACGGCCTCCGCTTCGCTCTCCGACAGCGCTGCCAGCGCTGCAGCGGCTTTGTTGGCGTCTTGGCCGCTTTCTTCTTCGGCTGCGGCTGCGGCGGTGTAGGCGACGGAGATTGCGGTTTGGAGTTGGGCTGGGGAGAGCGCTCCCAGGGGGATGTAGCGCTGCAGGTGCCAGTCGATTGCGTCTTCGATGGTGGGGAAGAGTGCCACAGCATCGTGGGGGTTGCGGCGGGGGACGAAGCCGTAGTGCAGGAAAAAATCCTCGTTGGGACGCTCGCCGTAAGACCTGCATGGAGAAAAGAAAGAAAATAAGAAAAAAAGAAAAGAAGGAGATAATATGATTTTATTAATAATTAAATTATGAATATAAATTAGAAGAAAAAGAAAAAAATAGTTCCAATTTGGAACCCCAAGGCTCCAGCAGCAGACACGCCTATGAAAAAATGGAAAAAAAATCAACGCACAGCGTCAGCTCTTCTCCGACTTGCTGGATGTCCCGCGTGGCCGTGAGCACCATAAACTGCTCCCCGCCCAGCTTGGAGACCACGTCCCATCGCACAGAGTCAGCAGCAAAGGGGGTGGGCCCAGGCGCCCCTGGGGCTGCGACGTCTTCATCGCCGCAGTGATTCAGCATGTCGATGAAAGGAATCAGCATGCGGGGACCGGGGCCCCCGCGCGCTGCCGCCACGCAGAACGTGCGTGAGTGCACCACCGACAGCGCCCACTCGAACTCGTCACGGCTGAAAGCAGGAGCGGGCGAAGAAGGAGCCGAAGAAGATGACGATGGTGAAGCCTCCTCAGAATCGTTTTGGCTTCGGGGAGAAGAACCCAGAGAATTCCAGGAGGAGGCTACCAGCCATGATGCGGCGTCCAGCTGCCGCCTGGCAGGGGCGTAGGAAATGGCTTTGGCATCTTCCCATGACAAATTCAAGACAGGGGTGGGCACATGGGTAGGCAGTACCGCTAAATAAGGGGCCCAAGGACAGTCCGCCCCCTGCGCTTTGTACTGCAGCAGCTTGCACGCTAGACGGACACTCCACGGCTGCTGCAAGGCTTTGGTTTCTCTGCCATTGCTATCGCTGTTGGTGGCGTTTTGAGAGTTTACAGGGTCTGATGATTCCATGGAGAGGTCTTCGATGATGGCCAGACGCAGGGGGATGCGCGCGAGGGTCTCCCCGCGGCGGATGGGCCTCAGAGCGGCGATGCCCCGCTCACCACCGTCGCCAGAAAAAAGTCCGATGGAGCCTTCAGGGCCGACGCCCTCGACGCCGTTGGCTATCAGCCACCCCAGAAATTCGCTCAGCAGCTGCTCCTGCTGCTCTATTTGCTGGTGGTGTTGCGGAGAGGCAGCGGCGGTGGTGGAAGATCGATGGAGCGGACGGAAAGTAGGAAAAGGCGAAGGGGCGTAAATGAGTGGACGCCGTGATGAAGATGAAATTCTCGGATGCAATGCTGGGCGTGCAGAGCGTCGTAAAGGCCCGAGGGCTGCGGAAGGAGCCCCTATATTTGTTTTTTCTATGAACATCATGTTCAACATGGTAGCAAGATCAGACGCTCTGCCAGCGGATATAACAATATTCAAATTCCATTTATTCTCACTGTATTCGGAAATTTGGCAGAAATGGGCTCAATTAAAGCGCCAAATTTCGGAGATTTGGGGCGAGTCGTCAACGACGACCCGGACCCTGCGGTGGTCCAGCCAGCGGAAGGCTCGCAGGAACCTGTCGTACGCGAGGTACCCGGTGGCGACGTACAATATATTTCTTAAAGTAATCCATCATATCTTGCTCAATTTGATGTCCTCCTCCATATTAAACTTGAAATTAAAGTTGGGTTTTCTCAGATCCCAGCTCTACAAGAGCCCCAAGCTATATTTCATACTGAAGTGGAACTTGTAAACGGGCCAGGCCCGATCTGGCGCGGACACCGCGCCAGATGACCGCACAAGACAAATGTTTGAACATCGTTTTGGCAGCAAACCCGTTTTGAAAGAAAAGAAGCAGACGCTGGGCAAGAAATTACATGTATATGTATATTATTTTACAAGCCACAGCCAGCTTAGGTTTCAAGCGGATGGTGAAAAATGATGAGAATTCCAGCAGCGTCGGCTGTTGGGAGATTAATAAACAGGTTGAAAATGTACATATAGAATAGTTATTAAAACCATTTTTTTAAGCATTGTCTTTAAGCCTGCTGAGCTGCCGTGCACAACGCCGCTGCCAGCTGATTTTACTTCCTTTGTCCCGGTTGGCAAACTTCCTGCCGCCTGCCCCGCAGCCAGCAACTACTTCCAGCCCCCAGGTCCGGCTGATATTTCCCTGGGCAGTTCCCTGAAAATCCGTTGACCATGACCCTACCCTCTGCATTACGCTCATATTTTTCATATGAGTACGAGTGAGGGAAGACATACACCATTCTGTGGGCCAAGCAGGAGGCGCTGGCAGCATGATCCTGGCGCGCTCAGCGACAACGGGCCCTCACTTAAAAACGCAATCAAATTGTAGCTGTTTTGAAACCCTTGACTAAAAAAACTCGGCATATGTTTTCTCTCTTTCTTTTTTACTTTCTCTCTTTCTTCCTTTTTTTAAATTAATAAAGGAATTGTTTCGACAAAGTTGAGAGATCTTAAAATCTAAAAAAGATTGGTGTTGTATGGTGGTGTGCGCGAGGTTTTAAATAGTTGCCCTGGCCGGGCCTGATATGAGTATTGTCTCCCCCTCCCCCCCGTCCCAAAAGCACTTGTTTTATATTTTTATTCCTTACTATCAACTCGCATTATTCTTTCCCCACAATTCTTGTTCCTTTTCCCTCTACATTACCCTCCCTCCCTCTGCATACAATTATGCGAGCATTGGTATAAATTACTTATCCCGCCTTGGCCATACTTGCCAGGTCCCCTCTTTCAGCTGTAGTATGTTTCTCCTACCACATTTATAAGGATACTATCTAAATCATTGGAGAAGACACTCTCTGTTGAAAGCAAATAATAATGAATACACAAACGAGACATTACGTAAACTACGACAGAAGCACCTGCACCGCCTCCAGCTCTTCCAAAGCCTGGACATAATACTCCGACTTCTCTGGCGCCTCATTCCTAGTAGAAATCAGCATCCCCCCCGCCTCCTCCTGCCGCAGCGCCGCCGCCAGCGCCTTGCTGAGCCTTGCAGCGGTGGCCTTCAAAGCTGCATTCTGCGCCGCCAGCCGCCCCATTTTAAATTCCATTATCGCCGCCTTCTCCCTCCTTTCTTCCTCTGTGGCAGTCGTCTCCACCGCCCGCCGCCCCATCTCGGCCTGCAGCCGACCCTGCAGCGACTCCACCTGCAGCTGCAAGGCAGCTGCCAGCCCTTGACTCTCCGCCCTCTCAGCAGTCAAACTGCGCACCATGCGGGTCAGCTGCTGCGCATGCTGCTCAAGATCAGCATGCGCAGCATTGCGGTGCGCTGCCTCCGCCTTCAGCGCCGCCAACTCGCCCACCGCAGCGTCGCGAGCAGCAGCCAGCGTTGCCGCGCGCCGTACTGCGGCGTCGCGCTCCGCCGCTGCCTGGGAGAGCTCAGCGGTGGTGGCGGCGGTCCGTCGCTCAACGATGAGCTGGGAGCGGGCCGCAGCGAGCTCAGCCTCCAGCAATCTGGCCTCAATGGCGTCATCCTGTCGCTCGCTCAGCCTGCACCAAGATGAAATGCAATTTTAAAAAAGGAATAAAGAAATCTTGTAAGAATAGGGGGTTTAATGAATTCGTGCGAACCTTGCAGCCTCAGCTTCGGCGGCGGCAGCGCGCTCATCAGCAGCCGCCTTTTCTTCTGTTTGGAGCCTCTCAGCTTCCCTGCTGCGCTCCAACGCATCACATAACATATCATTTTGACCCTGCACCTCCTCCAGCCGCGCCTTGAGCCCATCATGCTGCGATTCCAGCGCCTGAATGCGAGAATTTAATGCCGCCGCCGCCGCCGCTTCTCCTACCTCTGCCCCCAGCTCCAGCAGACGCTGCTCCGCCTGCCGCACCTCCTCGCACCTCGCCTCCATCTGTGCAGCAATCTCAGCCATCTCCTGAGCTCTGGCTTCCTGAAAATCAGCTGTTGCCTCTGCTGCCGCTGCCCTGCTTTCAGCAGCGCCAGCATGCGCCTCCGCCGCGTTTGCTCGCTCGTCCGCGGCCTGCGCGCGACGCAGAGACGCTTTGGCGTCACGATCCGCGTCCCTCGCCTGAGCTTCCGCCTCATCAGCCTCCTCCAACAAATTTTCCATCGCCCGCTGCAACTCTTCATATTTCGACTCGGATTCAGCCAACATACGGCGCTTGGCCTCCAGTCGGGCCTTTACCTCCACAAGCGCGCCATCAGCGGCCCCAATGCGGTGCTCGGCCGCCTCCCAAGCCGCCTGCACCGCCGCGACCCGTCCCTTCTTCTCTGCAGCATCCGCTTCAGCCTGGCGAGCTGCCGCTGCCGCAGACAGCTGGCGCTGCTGCAGGGAGTGCAGCTCCGCGGTGGCTTGGTCCACCGCCGTTTGCAGCTGCTCCAGCGACTCTATAGCGAGCTCAGCCTCAGACGCTGCGGTCAACTCTGCTGCGGTCTGAGATTGCAGCGCCTGCAGCTCTGCGCGAGCCGCCGCCGCCGCCTCTCGCGTGTTCTGCAGCTCCCGTTGCACGCTGGACACCTCCGTACGCAGCTCCTCCAGCGCCATGGCCTCGTGTTCCGCTTCAATTTGCAGCTTTGCAGTTTCCGTCGCCGCCGCCTCCATCTCCCTCCTCCGCGCTTTCTGCTCCTCCTCTACTATCTTGAGCTCCTTGGCATATCGCGTCAGCGTCTCCTCCAGCCGTTGCGCCCGTTCAGCAGCCTCGTCGGCCCCTTTTTGGGCCCGGGAGCGCTCCACGGCCGCTGCCGCAGCTGCACGCTCCGCGTCTTGACACTCGGCCAGCAGCTGCGCATGCCGACGCTGCAGGTCCACCAGGCACTTACTGGCGGAGCGGGGGGGCGCGGAAGCAGCGGCTGCCACGCTCAAAGTCGATTCTGTTGCTGTTGTCAGAGGGGTGGCCCGAGATTGGGGGGTGAACGTCTGCCCAGGGGACTGGAGGGCTGGGAAACGGGACAAGGGGGTGCCCGCGGTGAGGCCCCTCGATGAAATGGAGTCCACAGGGGTACCAGCGGCGAGACCTGGGAGCGCCCGAGAGAAAGGAGTTCGTTTGGTGGTTGAGGTGGGAGGAGGAGGGAGGAAGAGGGGTGGTGGAGGGGGCTTGGAGGACGAAATTGCTTTGTTGACGGTCTGCAGCGCCGCTGCAGCGGACTGGCGCTTCTTCTGTGCGGTTTCCAACACCTTTGTGACATTTGATTCGTTGAACGGTTTGTCACCGCTGCCGTGGGTCTCCGCCAAATTGTTGGACGACAGAGGGGTTATTGGCAGCATGTGGTATGCGGCGGCGCTGTGCGCAGGGCCTGCCGGACTATCAAACGCAAAATGCGTGCTGTTGTTAGACATTTCAATTGAGTGCCCTCTTCTAGAGGCTCTGCTCCTCTGCGTTTTATGTGCAATTTAATTTTATGTGCAAAAGAGGCAAATTGGTAAATATTTAATCGACCAGACAAACTTTAACAAAGCCGACGACAGCTCGGAACGGTTTAACCGACTTTTCGGTCTTTAGCCTCCAGCTCCTATAAGCGCCTACAAATTAATTTTGAGAACTCGACGCTCAGGCAGTGCCAAGGCATCGCTCATGAAACGTCAACAAAGGTGCAAGGGAAAAAATCCCTCATTTTTTTATTTTATTTTGCTCCGAAGTCTTCATACTTGAGCCATGTATGAACCCAAAACCTCGAATTGCAACTGTTTTGCACAGCGAGCTGCGTCGGTCGTCTAGCCACAACAACCACAGACCTGGCAGGCTGACCCAGACCTCTCTGTTCTTCCTGTGGCTGGCCGATATCATGGCCACACTGTTGCGCACGATTACGAGATTGATGACGGCAGTCTACATCGCTTCCATGAAACCCTCCACCTCGCCACCTCTCCGCACCGCCGCCCTCACGCTCATCGTCATATCCTTTCTGGTCCGCTGCTTCCGCCTCCTCCCGCTGCGTGCCATCACCGCCGCTTTTCTCATCGCCGTCTTCGCCCTCGGTTTCTTCGAATCCCTCGCTTTCCTCCTCCTAGGAGCGTACTTGCTTACTTTGTACCTTGTGGCCCGCCAACCTGCCGACGGGATTGGCCACAGAGTGGGGTGCAAGGGCTTCGACGCTGAGCATGCGGAGAACACGGTTGGAGCGCTGCGCACGCTGGCCGCCGCGGATGCAGCAGGCGCTTACGCCGGCGCGCACCTTCCATTCATCGAGTTCGACGTCATGGAGACGAGAGACGGCGAGCTTGTGCTTTTTCACGATTTTACCTTGAGCAGAGCGTTTCCGCCACGAGGACCAAACGTTGCGGCGTATGAGGTGATGCGGAGGCAGGGGGTGGCGGTGGAAAGTGCGTCGGTGCAGGATTTGACAGCCGCGCAGCTGTCTTCGCTGTGCTTGGGGGGGCGAGCGGGGCTGCACGCGCCAACGCTACAGGAGTTTTTAAAGTGAGTTTATTTCAAGTGAGTTTAGCATTTTGTGATAAATATTTTATGTTTTTGGGGTAATTTTGTTGATTTGCGCATAAACAGAAGCAAGTCGATGTCTCGTCACGAACTGTTTTTCCCTTTTTAATCCAGGGCGTGCGTTGAGTATGGAGCCAGGCGCACCCTGGCCTGCGAGGTCAAGGCTCTGCACTCAGACGCAGCGCGGCAGCGGCTGCTAGACCTTTTATCAAATTATTTGGAAACGCAGCGGCCTATTTTGGACGCGCTAGAAGGCGCTACAGCTCGGCAGTACAAGCCTCTTGGGTGGGCTGGTATCATCGCATTTCCTCACTACTTCGCGAGCTCTTTTGGGGAGTTTGGCGGGCCTGAGTGGCTGCGGTGGACGGGCGAAATGCGAAGACGAGGCATCCCTGCGCTGTGCTGCCACTTCCACCACCTAGATTTCAGAAACGGCATTGTATGAACTGGAAGCCAACCCGATGGGAGTGCGACTCAAAAGCCGGCTGGAGAACCCATTTGTATGAATTTCTTTATCGACGTTTCTTTATTTTATCTCCGTTCACGTTTATAAGAACGCGAAATTGTTTATTATTCCCAAAATACCCCCGTTTCTTTCCGCTTAATACCATTTTTCAGCGTTGTTTTTTACGTTAAAAATTCTTACAATTTTAAACGCTCAACAACAGAGATCTCACTAGTACACACCATTAAGAAGAAAAAAACAAAATTAGAGTAAAAATTTCAGTAATGCGGGTTAGGAGAGTACACATGAAGTAAGGTGGTGGCGTTTTGTGTTATTATATCATCTCCCGCCATTCTCTGCCGACCTTTCTATTCATGCCTCTTTGGGCTTTTCCATGTCATGCCTGATCTTCCGCTGCAGCTGGTACATTCCGGTCATTGCCATGAACATATTCACTGCCAGCAGATTGTAGTTGACAGGCGTGATCTGCGACAAGGAATTAGAGAAGAGCGGCGGTGAATTAATTGAAGATTTCTGGTTTATTTATTTGAGATAAAAAGCTAAAGCCAAATCAACGTAATATGTGTTGTTCTAGTTTGGTTCACACTAAGAGCGGCAGCAGCAATAACTCTTTAAAGGGTGAGAAAACGTGCCTGCGTGCTGAACCGAGACCAGATGACGCCTGTGGCCGTCACTGCGCACTGCTGAGGGTAGGAAATGTACTCCTCGGGCCGCTTGAAGTCGGCGACGTTGGCCAGCGAGATGCCCCACTTAAAGGTGGGGGCCCAGAAGTGAATAGTTTTTGGGCCGGCAGGGTGGTTCCAAAAAGCAGCCAACCGCTGTCCAAGCGTCACGCTGGCCATTTGTTAATGCGCAAGGGGGTTACGCGGGGCGGAAACGTGGGCTGGGTAGGCGCACACTGCAGTGGGCAGCGAACTTGTCCGTGGTGGGGAGAGATGAGAGAAGGGCTGCGTGTCTACAACCTCGTGAAATGGGCAAACCCCGAGGCTAGAGGCAAGTGTGATTTGTTGCTGGCGAACTGGGGGTGGCGAGGGAGGAAGGAGCGCTCAATCTCGCGTAGGGTTGCGAGATTGAAAAAAAAAAAGTTTGGCTCAAACCGCGATGCGAGCCTCCAAGCCGGTGTTCAGAGCGGGCAACGAATTTTTAGAGTTATTATTAATACTGCTGGGGGCTGGAAACACTTTATTTTTTTCTCTATCTCTCCAACCCTGCATGCTTCGCTTTTTGGCTGTAGCAGACAGGTTGTGGATTTTTGTGTGTGTTTACATCATCCAAATCTTATTCACTCCTCAAGTGGGTCCCCCCACTGCCACATTCTCCACCGCTCGCGCTCGCTACCCGCATCCTCAGCTTCTTCTTCGTTCTCCACTCTTTGCCGCCGCCTTATTTTTCCTTCTCGCCTCCTTTCTTCATCGCTGCCGCTGCTGCTACTCCTTCTCCTCCTACTTCTTCTTCTTCTCCTCCCCTCGCTGCTGTTCCTCTCCCCGCCTCTTCTCCGTTCCTCCTGCACATCCCTCTCCCTCTCAATGCCACCGACGCTGCTGCCAGCCTGCCGCCCACCAGTACTATACCTCGCCAGCCGATCGTATGTCTCTATAGTGTACGCTGGCGCGGACGCAAAGCACCTCACCTCGTGCCAAAAATGGCGCGCATGGTCCGACAGAAACGGCCTTAATCTTGCCACAGGCCCGTCCTGGCTTTCTTCCTCAGCAGCGGTGGCCAGGGGAAGAGTGCTGCTGGCGCCGTGAATGACCAGCAGGCTCAGCACGAATCCCCGCACTATGGCGGTATCTACGGTGTCCAGCAGCGCTTCCAGCTCCCGGTCAATCCATTCGCTCAGCCGCCGCTGCCGTCGCCCCACCCCCGGCAGGCCCCCCACTGAACCCTGCTGCTGGTGGGGAGAAGCGGTGGCGGTGGCGGAGGGAGAAAGAGGCACCGCCCATAGATCATCTTCATACACTCGCCGCCGCCAATCCACCGCCGCAACGCGCCGCGCCTCTTCGCCGCCCGCTGCAGCAAAGCTTCCCCCGCTGATGGTACGGCCCTGGCGGCCGCTGGAGAGGGCGGTGGCGGCAGCGTTGAGGCGGAAGTGGTAGGTGGTGGTACCGTTGGTGGCTGCGTTTCGGGTGGGCGCAGCGCCCTGTGGTTGGTGGGGGTGGTTGCCGTGGCGCTGGGAGCTCCCCCGGAAGCGCCCAGAGCTGCGTAAAAGGTCTGCCACCCCCACAATTCGATCCAGGCGATGGATGTCTTCCGGAGAGAGAAAATGGGCTGTGGAAGGGGGAGGAGGGTTGGGGGGGGGCGGCAGGCAGCGCTCGTCGTAGGCGTCTTCGCTGGTGATGTTGTGCAGGACTGAAGGAGGGGAAAGACACCGAAAAATGTTGATTTGAGAACGCTGCAGAATTTGTGGACATTGAGGGAAAGAGGGAAGCGTACCTGAGGAGACGTTGCGCGTGCACAGCGGGCAGCTCTGCTTCTGCTCCAGCCAGCGCATGATGCAGGTGTGGTGGAAAGGATGCATGCACGGCGTCAGCACCGCTCTGTTGAGCAACGGTGCCAGATTCTCGAGGCAAATGGGGCAGCGGGCGGCAAATTCTTCCTCTTCGGGGGCCTGGTGTGATGAAGAGCGCAGTGGCAACCTGCCAGGGCCGGCGGGGTGAGCGAGCTTCAGGCGCTTGGCGGCGGGGCGACTCGTTTCCAAGCCCTGGGAAGGTGACGGGGGCGGCAAACTCATCGCGGCCCACACACCAAGGCCTTCGAGCCAGACTTGATTCTTCGCCATGCTTGCACCCCATTAACGCATTTCGCGAATGAAAATGAAATGGATTTAATTAAAATTGTATAGAGAACGAGCGAGCTTCTTCTGAATTTAAGGCAGGTTCGCTGAAGATGCATTAAAAAAAATGAATAAATAAATTAAAATAATTAAATGATCATGACGAATTTTCAGAAGAGTTTGAAAGGAAGCAGCTCGAAAAGGAGCTCTAGCTTATGAATCTGCTGTTGCTTATTTTTATTTGGGGTTTCGTAGATTTTTTGGGCCTGCGAGCCAAGCGAAATACCCTCCCCTCGGTCTTCGACACAAAATTCGAATTAAAAAAAAAAAAAAAAAAAAAAAAAATCTCCTTGCAAGCATTGCCAGTTCACTATTTCATAGTACTGTGGATGAGATGCATTTTATTTTCGCTAGCCACTCAAATCGCCCGAATTGACATTGTTTTCGAGCTGCAGTCTCCACCGCCCGTCCAGGGGGAAAACGGAGGATCACTGGCTTAAAACTAGGCCCGATGGTTTCTCTATGGGAACACCTGGAAAATGATGCTTTCTATTCTTTAGTACTGATTAATTTGTAGAGCTTTGCTTCCCCACCAGCAGCGCGCAGGAGATCTCGGCGGCGGCCGGTACAGAGCTGCATTTTCCCCCTAATAGCCACAAATACGGCTATTCCTGCCTGCATACAACCATATAAAATTTAATTCTACGGCTGAAACAGCATTCTATTTTTTTCTTCCTCACCCATGGGAAGAGCGCCGCGACCATGGCCCCTTCAACATGTATCTGTCTTCATTTTCAGGTTATTTATGAATGCTAGTAGCAAATTTTCTTCATTTACAATTCCAAAAGTCTCACTGCCACGTCCAAGAAATAGTTACATTAATGAGACGTCCTATAGAAGGAATCAGCCTTCCTGCCGTCTTTATTCAATATTAAGTTAATTGCATTTTGTTTTATTCCCTAACCTTCGACCATGGCCCACATCTCTGCTGTGTGCTGGTGTGTGCTGCTGGCTCTAGCCACCGCCAATGCAGGTGTGCCAGAATCGAAGAACCTGCCATTTTCGGCAATCTGTGCGCCTTATCCTGTAAAATTTGCAAGAACACAACTCTAATGCAACAACTGGGGGCACAGGCAAACCTATATACGTTATACATAGTTTTTTTTTATTTTTCCTGCGCTACTGCCCTTTTTGAGTACTTTATATTTGCTGACCACCTTCCTCCGCCACATATTTTACTGCAGCAAGCTCAAGGAAGCTCATGCAAGCGCCCCTCACAGAGTTCCCAGCCGGCATTCAAGCTGGGATCGTCGGCGGAATTGCCGGTGGGGAGATCGCGGGCGAGCGAGTTGCCCGTCAAGTTGCGGCTGAGTTTGCACCCATCCCCGAGGGCGAGCTTGAAGTAATCGAAGAGATCACCGCTGGCCTTGCTGCCGAGTCAGGCGCTGTTACAGGTAGGCCCCACCGTCATTTCACATTATATTATAGAATTCAAGTATATTTTGCAACCTATCAACTCCAACGGGGTTTTTTCCCTGCAGGCGCTCTGATTGGAGCCACCCTCGCTGCCGAGCTGCCCCCCGCCGCGGAGCTCATCACCTTTGCCCCTGGCGTTGAGGTCTCTCCCATAGTTGCTGGCGGCGTCATTGGAGGCATCGTGGGCGAAGCCGTGGCTGGCGAGGTGGGCGAGGAGACCTTCGAGCAGCTGGTGGAGGGCCCCGCAGCTGAGTAAATTCGCAATGCAGTTGAACGAACTCCGATTAAACCCTGAACTTATTTCACGTCTTTTTCATTAATCCCACGGGTTTTTTCTTCTCCATCTTTTCATTTGGACGGCCAAATGTGGCCTTCAATCATTATTCCTAGCGCGGTTTCCTGCTTTAGAATGTAAAAAAAAGCGCCAACTCCCGCTGCCGCGGCGGGTGGAAAGGCGCGGACTTGAGGCTCAGCTCGCGGACGGTGACGTTGCAGGCGGGCGGGTGTGATCCCGGATGTGCGCTTCGACGAGGGCGAGGATCTCCCTGGGGTCCTGCTGGGGTACAATACAAGCATATGAAAAAGCATATTAAAAAAAAAATACATTATATATATATATATATATATATATATATATATATATATATATATATGAAATATATATAAAATACATTGGAGCATCCAGAAACGAAATTCTGTGTATTTTTATTCAGTGATACTGCAGGAAGGACGAGCTTGCCTCGTCGGGCACCAATCTTGCCGCCACTTTGGCAATTGCAGTTGCTAGGATGACCGTCTTGATGCCGGCAAAGCCACCCGCGATGCCCAACAGCTCCGGCGTGGGGCGCAGCTTGCATCAATCGGGTTAAACTGGTACTTAGCATTTCAGAACAAAAATTGTCCGCGAAAAGAACTACATTTCAGTTGGGAATGGGATGCCAGTAGCGAACCAGGGGGCCCGCAGCACTTCAGCTTGTCTTCCAACGTACGACGGTTCTGCTGCGTCTTGCTGGCCATGCTGCGCTGACTGATTGACCGCCACATCAGTACATACATGCCACATCAGCACGCGGTTCTTCTCCCAGAAAGGGAAGCGCATATCAGTTTCGACTAGTTTTTTTAATTATATTTCGCTCAATTAAAACTACATCGACAGATCATAGATGCGACGACAGCTCGCATTCGCTATTTTGTGTGTGGCGTGTTTCTCATTGCACGCTGTTGGGGGCAAACCATTCTGCAAGTACGTCTCTTTAACCTGGGTTCATGCTAATTATACGCGCAGTGCAAGCCTGCGGACGCTGCCGCCACCCTCCTGTGCTGCCTCCAATGTCTTAGTGGCCGTGCCAAACTTTCTCTATGCAGAGAATTGGTGAAGTATCCCCCCGATCACGAGACTTTTCGGCCAAAATGCCACCTCCGCAAGACAGAAAAGGCTTGCAGGGCTGAATTTGGACTTGAGCCACATATGGTACCCCGATGACTGGGTGTGTTCCGGTACGGGCATCCACTACGACTGCGTCTACAAAGGGCGGGGCCCGGAAGTGGATCTCGGCCAGTCGTGCGCCTGGACCATCGAGAACCCGGCGAAGAGGGTGGAGATCTCTAATACCACTTGCCTTCATGGCCGTTCATACAGCAATACCCTACGTGAAGGATCACGTGATCTTTCGTACCAACGTTCTTACTGCGCGCTTAAAGTGACCGTCTCGCTGGACGGGCCCAATCATACCCTCTTTGGATCGTATATCTCACTGTATGGTGGGTATCACTACCAATCTTGACTTGGCTTTAGCACAGCATCCAACAAATGAATACTGAGGAGAACGTTATTCAAATTGGTATGTCGAACAACCCGCAGGTGGACCCATAGCAAACAGCGCCAAGGACAATACTGGTCCATATTACGCCTATTGGCAATCTCGCGAGGATGAAACTGTGTCATTTGACGAGTGGTGGAACGCCGGTGATTTGAGTGGCGTCCATTCGGCTTACATTGTTCCATACCGTGGCCTCACCACCAGTGGGTGTATCGTGGGCCTTGGCGGCCCCAAGACGTGCGCAGTGCAGCTGGTGGCGCCTCACGGCCTGGCCCTCGATAAGCGAATTAAAAAGAACCTGCAGGTGGTGGAATGGTTCGCCACGCCCAAACGAAAGTACTGGGACCCTTCTAAGGACACATATGGCAGGATTTTAAGCTATGATGGAATGCACAAGCGAAAGGTGAGGTCCATCACGAGTTTCGGTTTAAACCCAATAAGCCCATTAATGGGTTTAATAAAGGTTACAGGGTTACAGGTGCATCAAGAAAAGCTGGGTTTAGTACTGCTTCAACGGTGAACAAAATGATCGGCGCTGATGCTGATTACACACCCTTTCTTGCAGTATGTATACATGCCGTACCGCATCAAGCTGAAGCATGAGTTTATTAAGTGCCGCAAAGGAAAGCTGCCCCCGAAGGAGATCATGTGAGGCTTCTCTGAATTATGCCATAGCAACAATATTGAGTATGTTGATGTCAATCGAGTATTTGAGCAGGTCGACGGACTCGTTGTTCTTCGGTGCTACTCCTCGGGTATCATCCACTCATCCATCCAGGGCGTACCTCTTTCATTTCATATCTTTCCGTGTGTACGACGTCACCGCTGTGAAAGGCCTCGACTGGGACATTTGCGTGAGCCGCAACGAGGAGAGGAAAGTTCCCATAACCGCATTCATGTTTGAGCGCCCGGCAAACCAGACCATCGTCTTCTATGGATCTTTTATTGATCCTTATAGCGGTAGCGATGAACATTGGCAGAAAATGGACGACCCGCAGCTGTTTGGCAAGCACTGCAAAAAGCACTTCAATTGTGTGCCCCCCAAGCACCTCGCAATTAAAGGGACTCTCAAGCAAGGGACCACAATTCACGGGCAGGCCCGTGGACTCGACCCGAAGAAAAAGTACTCGCTGTTTGTCAGCTACCCACGCTATGACAACCCCTGGGCTCCGGAAGTCAAATGGGACAACCCTGATATTGACAGGATCTACACCCCCTACCCGCGCGAGCTGGTTACCATCAAGATGTACCCCAAGAAATGGGGACTGAAATGACCTTCGGATTTTGGTTTCGACCATGGAATACACCCATGCGACGTTTTGTTCTTCTTCAGCTCATTGGCATATTGAAATTATTCTATTTTATATATGGTTACAGGGTTGGGTACCGGTTAACGCAAACATATGCACAGTATTGCATTTATTCTACCTAACGTGTTCGTCACATTGCATCTACTTGTTCATTATAATTTAAATAAAAATCGCGCGCCTATAGCTTCACCACCGGCCCCAGCGGGCAGTGGTTGCTGCCCATCACGTGCGGCAGGTGGAAGCAGTAGTGAGTCTAAACCAGTGTGAGGGATGCGACATTTAGTCAGCAGTTGAGGACTTCATACTTACAACTACAAATATATCTAACTGAACTGCACCGCAGAGCAACTACTATATCAAGGAGGAGGGGCTCAAAGGGGAAGAAAGAGTGGAGGGAGGTATTCCCATAACACAGTAGTGCACCCGCGGGGCCAGCGCCTGCGAGACCAGGACGTAGTCCAGCCGCCACCCCTTGTACTTGGCCCGTAAGTTGAAGCGGTACCCCCAGTAGGTGTACCCCACGTCCCCGGGAGGCTGCGCCCGGAAGCAGTCGACGAGGCCGGCGGCGAGGTAGCGCTGGGTGAAGGTGTGGCGCTCCTCCTGAGTGAATCCCGCGGAGCGGAGGTTGGTCTTGGGGGAGTGGATGTCGATCTACTCCGCCGCGCAGTTCATGTCGCCTATCAGAAAGAAAGAAAAGGGGGGGTCAGTAGAAATGAAGAAAACCTGGAATTTAAGAAACGGGATCCGCAGAATTTTTACCAAGTTGAATCTGGTAGGGTGGGCTGGCTACGATCGTGGGATGAAGTATGGAATGGTTCCTTGTGGCTGGACAATTCGGCACTTGATTGAAAATGGCAGCAGCGGTGGCGGGCGGCGGGCGGTGTACGCGGACGTGATGTTATTTTCTCAGGTCAGGGAGGAATGTGGTGTATTTTGTATGGCACTTGCAGCGTCTGCGGTGGGGCCCTATAAGTTTTGAAATGCTCAATCTGATGGAAGAGACAACTGAGAGACATGTATTCTAAAAACCATATACTATGCTATAAGTAATTGATTCGTAAAATGTTCTTGACATTTAGCTTCATCCCTCAAATCCTTTACGCATCGCATGTTGGCGGTGACGTCTACGATGAAGGAGTTCGCATCTTTTCCATTTTATTTTTTTAGCAGCTTCTTCTGGTGTTGCGCCTTGCACTTTTCGCGCCTTGCACTTTTTAATAACTTCTTCAATGGGCTCATGCATTCAGCATTCGATTAATTATAGCGCCCAACCATAAACTCTCGATACCGATTAGCCCAGCACACCTCACGCACCTGCCTGGGTGGGGGGATAAACCCGATTACACATTGCCTGCTTACAAGCATTTCGACGTTAACTCCGGATTTGTGTCGGCCGCGGGTCATTTTATATTAGTTAGCCCGGTCGCGTGCCCGCGCATCCACGGAGTTTTCATACAACTCAATTTCCCGACAATCTCATCAGACGCTGCGTGCTTCGCAGCCCTTACTACCAATTTTCATCTGGGACATCTGATCATATGACCGGCCCCGCAGCGGCCTCCCAGCCTCTCCTCGTACTAATTAACGTGAGCTTTTAAATTTAGCCGCATCTTTTCTCGCCCGGTTTTCTCACCCCACCTTCACGCCTTGCCGCCCACAGGAGACCTCCTTCCAAGAACAAAACAGCATGCTTGAGTTCCCCGCCCACCCCTTTGAGCCGACCAGCCGGCCGAGCCAGAGCGACCTCCGCGCAGCTGCTGGCGACCTCGCCTGCGCTGTGCAGGCCCTGCGCCGCCCGGAGGCCACCTCGGAGCCCAGCCACAGCATGCGCACGAGCATGGAGGCGGACGTCGACGCGCAGCAGCTGCATCTTTCTTCCCCAATGGCATCGGGGCGGAAACTTGTTCAGTTTGAGCAGCGCTTGCTGCCCACAACTGAGGACGGCGGCGGCTTCGGCTCGATATCCTCCTTCAGTGCCTTTGCCCCTTCGTCCTCCACCGACGACCTGCGGATCGGTCGGGAAGAAACCATGACTTCAGGAAGAAGGTTTGACACCGCCTCCGGCTGTGCCCTGGGCCAGGACTCAAAGGCCACTTCCATGCCGCTGGGGGCGCTGGACAGCGCGGTGTCTGCCGCGCTGGCGGCCGCTGCAGCCGCGGGGGCCGTCAAGGTGTCCGCTGGGCCGCGGTTGGAAGCAGATTTCGCCGCAGGGCTGCTCAGTCACGGCGGTTTCCCGTGGGGAGGACAGCCTGCCCGCACATCACTGCAGTCTCCCCACCCTACCAATACCCTGCCGGGGGCTTCCCCCACCGCAGCGCAGCGCCTGCAGCAGTGCAACATTGGCGGCGGCGGTGCAGCGGCATTTCCTGGAACAGCGGCGAATTCAAACGGCCGGCGGCGCGCCACGCCGCCCTCCCCCTTCCCCACCGCCGCCTCCGCACTGCAGCAGCACCTCCAACCCCAGCAGCCTCCTATGGCGACCCCTTTTCCGACACCGCTCTTGGTACTTGAAAAACCGCCGGCATTGTCCGAACGAACGGTCTCCCTGCCCATTGCGGCCGCCTCCTCCACCCCGGAGCCCGCGCTGGAGCTGGTGAACGACATTGGGGGCACGTTCGGGGCCCATCTGGTGACCCCTCCTCGGGATTCCACCGACTCAGCCAAGCCGTCCAGTCGGGGCAGCCTGGACCTGCTGCTGCACGGGTCGACGGGGACCTCGCCGCGGCACAGCCTGGACTCGCTGCAGGGGCTGATTTACGCCACCACCAACCTCACGCCGGTGTGGGAGGTAAGAAATAGAAAGCAGTGTTTAATTATTATCAATTGACAGTTTTTTTAGTTTTTTTTGTTTTTACCTTATTTTCCTGATATACCAACTTATCTTTTTCTCCTTCTTTCTATTTTCCATAGGGCGTGCCGTCTTCCACCGAAGAAGCAGGCGCCACTACCGCCTCGCGGCTTCTCCGCCCTCCCCGCCAGCTCCCCGGCAGCGCCTCTGCCGCGGTTGCTGCCGCCGCACACCGCGCCTCGCTCGACACCCTGTCGCTGGACCCTGGCACCTCACTACTGAGCGGCATCGGCGGCGTCCCAGCAAGCCAGCTGCGAGCTGGCCCTGGGCTGCGCTCTTTGGCTGACCCATCATTGAGTTCCATCACCGTCGTGGCGGAGCCTATGCGACCTGGAGCAGCTGTGGGCCCCTCCGTGGGCGCGTTAGCGTCTTCTATGATTGACCACTTTTCCCCGGAGGATAACGCCCAGGCGCAGGCCAGGGAGCGGGGCACTCGGGGCAGAGGCATGACAGCCTCTCGGCCGCTGCCCATGCCCACCGGCAGCACGGGCCCGCCCACCACCATGATCATGGATGCGGACCTGCACGACACATTTGGAGCCCACTTGTGGTGCGTGGCCAGTTGATTTTTTTTTTTTTTTTTTTTATAAGCTCAAATGTTCATGCTTATTTTTCTGCCGTTTCCTTCGTTTCTGGTTTCATTTCACTATTATTACATTACTCACGTGCCTGTTACCCTTAAATCATTAAAAAATTTGCAGGTACTCTGGCGGCAATGCCTCCCCCTCCCCCACTTCCTTTATCGGCGCCAACAGCGGCAGCGGCCTCCACGGCAGCAGCCTCCTGGGCGGCGGCAGCCGACCCCTCTCTTCCGCAGCAGCCGCGGAGGAAGGCAGCGGCAGCGCCGCGGCAGCTTCTCGGCGACTTCTCGGGTGTTCCCCGCCCACAACAACCACCCAAGTCACCGCCAAGCACCTGGAGCCAACCGCAGTGCCTGGGCAGCACTCTGTGACGCTGCACGACGCACAGTGCATCGTGCCCTCCTACGATTTCCTCCGGCAGCGCAAGATCGCGAAGCAGCGGCAGGCGAATGAGGTCAGCAGCGGCGCTGGCGGGTGGTCTGGCGGCTACATCGCCGAGGCCAAACGCGTGCTGAGCGAAGCCATGGGCGGCGCCAGCAGACAAGAAGTGCAGCACCGAGACAGCAGGTGATTTAGCCCAGCCTTCCTCTCATGCATTTGCAAAAAAAATGTCGGCTGTTTTTTAAATCTGTCTATTATATTATACTTATGCCCCTTTCCGTTTATATTCTACGATTCTTTTACTATGTTACTAATACCCTCTCTGTATATTCTCTTTCCCACTGCAGCTACTCTGGCGCCATCGGCCCCCTGCTGCGCCTGCTGCGCTCCGCAGCCGGCGACGAAGAGCGCTCCCGCTCCGCCCTCCACACCCTGGGCCTCCTGGTCTCCAACCTCCCCAACCGCGGCATCATCGTGGAGCTGGAGGGACGCAACGCGCTGGCGATGGTGATGCGGCACGCTTCGTCTCTGGATGTACGGGAGCAGGCGATACAGTTGCTGTGGGATCTGGACGCCAATGCAGGGCGGGACGCGGCGCGCGTGCTGGGCTCTGACGACCTGTTTGCGCTGATCACGGTGCTGGAGGGCACCAAGGACGCGGCGGTGGCTTCCCACGCGCTGCACCTCTTGGCTGCGGCGCTGGGGCTGCAGCCGGAGGAGGAAAGGATTCATTTGAACAGAGACCAGCTGTCGGAGGCGTCGCAGCGGCTGACGGCTGAGGTGTGCGCCCACAAGCACCGCCTGCAGGACGCTGCGCAGTACACCCTCGGAGAGGTGCTGGGGCGGCTGTTGAGCGGCGAGGGCGCGAAAACCGACGCTGAAACGTCGATAGACGCGCTGTTGGCCTCTTTGGGGCGGTGCAACGACCCCGGGCAGTGCCAGGTGCTGCTGACCGTGCTGTCCGCGCTGGCAGGGCGCCCCCGGCTGCTGGGCGTCATGGCGAAAGGCGGCAAAGCGCGAGAGGCGCTGCTGCGCTTTGGGCAGCGTGCGGCGGACACGCGGCTCAGGGCGCGGGCGCTGTCGCTGATCAAGGTGCTGAACAAGGAGGAACACGCGGATGGGCCGTCGTGGTACTTTGGCAACTAAGAAAATAAAATAAAAAAGAAATGATATTTTACTCGCATTGGAAGAATTAGTTTTGGAGCAGTGTGTGTGGAAAGGAAAGGAGGGTGTCTGAGTCCGTCTCATGAGAGGAGTACCTTGAATGGGAAAACTTGAGCGGGCTTTTTTCTTTCACGTTCCTTCCTTTTCATTACAAGTTTTCAGTAGAGCCAACGAACGATATTGCGAAACCACACAACATCACACATTTTTGCAGTCCCCGTTTTGTGGAGGGCACCACACGGTTTTTGGAGTGAATGCAGGGGGAGCAGCTCTCTTCCTGCATGGGTACGACGACACTATATTTTTTGAGGGTGTCTGTCCCCTTTTTTTACGCAATTCATTTTTGTTTCGTTTTTCTAAAGAAGGATGGGTTCGCTGTGGGCGAAGCAGTTCTACATCATTCTTTCTTTTTCCATATATTTTTTTCCCTTCTCTCCTCCCCCCTTTACTCCCATGTCTTCTCTAACGTCTTTTCTGCTCTGTTTTATTTTTGGCTTATATGATGATGGGCGCGTTTCCTCCGGGAAAAACGCCCACTTGCTTGAATGCTTCTAGAAATAAAAAAATATTTATTCAGTGTGTGTTACGAACCATGATACTCTCTTTATGTTTGATCCTTTTCCTCGTGTTTCGGATGCTTTTGTTATAATACAAACCCTTGTTCTTTTAGATGAAAATGGAATAACTTTTGTTTTTTTCTCGACTGATATTTGGAAGAAAGGCACTACAGTACTAATGTGCTTCGATACATATATACTTCATATGCACTCCACGCCCAACCATCACCTGCATTCTTTTAGCGTTTTCTAATCCTACATCTCTCTCTGCCGTTGTGTTTTCGCGGCGCTTTCATTTATTTGTTTCTTTGAAATTTGAAGGGTGCGCCCTAGATTGCTCAGTCGCATACATTATAATTCATGTATATAATAACAGATTTCTAAAGTAACGAGTTTTTATAACACAGCAGGCAAACACGTGCCGTTCAAGACGAGGATGGAATGGCTTTAGATGCTGCTGTCGAGCACGAGCACAGCGCTGTGGTACAGCTGCTCTTGGAGTGGGGCGCCAGCGTGGATCGCATCCGTGCAGACGGCTGGACGAACTTGTACTCTGCTGCTTACTCCAAGTTGGGTTGCACGAATATGTGGCCATTTTGCTGCAACACGGCGCTGATGTTGAGAAGCGTACAGTTTACGGCAGTAACAAGTCTTCGTTAGATCTTGCCGTGGAATATGGAAATATTATTCAGATCATGGAGCTGCAGGAGAGCGTGAGCACTGTGCTGCTGAGCCTGCACAGCTGCTGCTCTCAGCTGGAGGACAAGCTGTGCATTGAGATCTTGCAGGCTAGCTTTCGAGTGCAAAACTTGCTATGGGAATCACAATTGTGTACCATTAAGAAAAACATTATTGGCAATGGGCAAAGTAATCATGTATTGGCAAAGATTCATAATTTGAATGGCATGTGCCAAGTAATAAGGCCCTGGGAATTCACAAGTAATAATAATTAGGAGTAAAAAATAAACAGAAGAAAGACCGTAACAGTAACAAGGAGTAAATAACCAACAGAAGAAAGACCAAGGGAGAGAAACAATACTTTTGCATTTAGCGAGTTAATTTAGCGCTGCTGCTCGCTGTCTCCTCTTCCTCCCAGCGCAGCAACTTGCCGTGCAGCCACGCCATGATGGTCTCAAACGCATCGTCGCGAGCCGTGTCGACCTCCGCCTGTTCTCCATTCCACCGCCACACCTTGTGCCTCTTCCCCGCCTCAACAGAAACGCCCTTTTGTTTTTTCACGCGCTTCTTCTTCAACAGCGTCCGCCGCCGTAACCGCCGCACCGCTGCCTCTACGCCCTTCTCCTCTGCAGCCCTATCTCCCTCCGCCGCTGCATTCCCACCACCACCACCGCCGCCACCACTCTTAGCTGTAGCTTTTTCAGCCCTATCGTCCACCTCCTCTTTCCAAACTTGTCGTAGCTTTCCAATCTCGACGACATGGGCTTTGTAGCTGCCGTACTGGTAGCGCTGCCACACCTGCCGCACCCCCGCAGCCAGCTCCTCCCAGTTGGCCTTCTCCAGAATCTCTGGAATGCGCTCGAGGTCCTTTTGGGCGATGCGGACAGTGAAGCGAGAAAACTCTAAAATCGACTCGAACGTGACGTCGATGCCGTCTTGGATGATGACAGGCACGCAGCCGTGCATGATGGCGTCCTCAAATCGAGCCGACCACCCATCACCTGCAAAAACAAACAAGTTAAACTGTTTAAAAAAAAATGCATTTGAAGCAAAACACATTTTCCTCCTTTTCTACGGGCTTCAATTCCTCACCTGGCAGCACAAAGCAGAAGGCCGAAGACGCCAGCGCCAACGAATAGTGCCGCTTCCTGTGCGGCTCTGTGGCTGGCATCTCGTCCCCTATCCAGATGCGGTGGCGCCCCCACCAGTCCTTCTCACTGCACAGCTTGTGCAGCGCCTGCCGTATGCCCCTGCTGTACACCTTCTTCTCGTCCTGCCTCCGCAAGTCCCCCTTGAAGAACGCAAACGTGTCCCGCGCCTGCTCTTCAGCCCCAAACAGCGGTGAGTATGGGAATTTCACGGGAGAGTACATCGGTGGGATGATCAGATCTTTGGTGGGGTCGTAGCAAGGAAATTTCCCTAATTTTGCGACGTGGCCTTCCGGCTGCCATGCAGGATGCTTCATTTCGACGTCGTAGCGATCGGGGTCGTAGCCAGAGTAGCTGTGGTGAGGCCACGGGTCGGTGCGCCCCCAGTGCGCCAGCATGGTGGCATTGCGCAGCACCGCGGGCAGATAGCAAGACCCCTCATCGTGAGGCATCAACTGCACACAAAAAATTAGCAATTAATCATCATACTCGAGAGCATTAAAATGCCAAGAAAATATTTGTTTCATGTACTCTTTTTGGACGTACAATGATGTGATCCCGCCCGCCTTGTCTTTCCCAGTACGGCATGTGCGACCGCGCCCACGACCAGGCTTCTATGAGCATGTTGACCCCGGCAGATGGACGGTGATAGGCATCGTCTGAGGGACCGCCATGGAAGTAGGGAAAGTCTGCAGCGCCCAGCACGGGGTGGAACAAGCACGCGATATACACGGGCATGTAGAAGAAATCCGCTTCCTAAGAAGAGAAGAAGAAGAAGAAGAAGAAAATATTGTTTATTGAACTGAATCACGGAAAATGGTAAAAATTTAAGGAACGGTGACGACCATTTTTTTTTTTTTTTTTTTTTTATAGGAATGATGACGGAACTGGGATTTAATTGAAGGTTAGGATTGATTTTTGTGAGTTAGATTACCTCTGGGTCCAGAGTTCTGTACTTGCTCTGCAGTATGGCTTCGTGCAGGGCTGTTTCCACCGCGTACAGCCAGATACTGTCGGTAAACTCTGTGGCGTTGTTTTCATTAAACAGCCGGTGCGTGCAGTAGTCGCGATCGTTCCTGTGTAAACAATTCAATACATTTTGAGCAATGCACTTTTGGGGTGAAGCACACCCTTTGAGTTAAAAAAAGGAAGCGGGTTGTCTGCATGGAAAGAAATCAGCAAGCTAACCTGTACTGCAACATGAGTTGATTGTACCTGCATTTAAAATCCATGTACAAACATACAGTAAACGAAATGTTGAACAACTCAAACCATAAAACAAACAGGTCAAATGAATGCAATTGAGTGAAGTAAGAAAGAAAGAAAGAATTTTCTTCTCACATGGGCGGCAGCTCATACACATAGATCAACGGCCGCTTGCGGGTGGCCCCAGGCGCGGGGTCTTGCGCCGCAGGCGCCAGCGCATGGTTCACCAACCACGGCTTGGCCTGCACCTCTCCATGCGTCCACTCCACCCCCGGCAGGCGATGAGCGCAGTCTTGGCCGAAAAAACCTTCGTGGCAATTGCAGAAGCCAAGCACGCAGTCTCCGTGCGCGCTGCACTGGTTGGGGCAAAAGTGCTCCACCGGGACCTCGCACCGCTCCCCCAGGAGGCCATCGATGAGGCAGGCGCAGGTAATATCTCTCGGAGTCTCCGCCTGGCACCACCCATCCCGCCCAAACAGCTTTTCAGGGGGCTGGTCGCCGAATGGCGTGTCGGAGACGTTGGATTTTGACCCCGGGCGCTTGTTGGGCTGGCACACGAAGCTCATAGGGCGGCCGTATTGGGTGGGAGGGGTAGCTGGCGGGGCGGTGACCTCTGCTGGGATTCGGCCGTAGGTGGTGTTTCTGGGGCAGAAACAGAAGCCGATGTCCTCATCGCACTCCCCCGCGCACTTCATGGAGTTGGACCACTCCCAGTCCCAGTCGATGCTGCAGCACAAGATGAAAATTGTGCAAACAAAATGTAAGAGCCGTAGTGGACGCGACGTATGGTGCTTGACGTTTGGATAGTGGTTGAGAATTGAAGAAATTATGATGGGTGTTTTACCTTTTGTCGTACAGGCCATACGCCTCAAAGCCAAAATCACGGCGCTTTTGGCTGCACGGTCGCCGCATGCGCACGTCGCATGCGTCCCCCATCCATCCCGCAGGGCAGCGGCACCACCCGCGCGCCGAGTCGCACACCCCCACACCGTTGCAATTCCACAAACACTCCTTTTCTCCCCGAGGGACGGGAGTTGTCCATTTAATAGGAGCCTGCGCCAACCAGGCCTCGCACCAGTCGCCTTTCACGCCCCAGCACCGCTGCTCCAACTCGTCAGAATTCACCGCCAGAGGCTTGCCGGGCTGGAGCTGCTGCGGCTGCCACTGCCGCTGCCAGAGATTTATTGGCGGTGGGGAGAAAGCAAGAAACCAGGCGGTGAGTCCGATGGCTGCCAGGGTGAAAAGGACAGCGCTGGGGCGCCTGCTGCCCTTGAACACAACGATCAACGACTTTGGCCGCAGCCTGCCGCGCAGCAATTGGACCATATTTTGTTCGATTTGAAGAGCTCAAAAATGCAACATGGAGTACGGCTTAGGCGCCGTCATAACCATTTGGTATCCAACGATGTTTGCTTGCTCAATTGAAAAGAATTAAATATGCGTTCAATTGAAGGCATTGCAATTCAAAACCGGCGGTCATTAGGAACGTTTTTCGAATATTGATCAAGGATAAAAAGGGGGTTGAATAGAGTAAACTTTATAATTTGCATTTACATGCTTGCTGATAAAATCAAGTGCAACAAACGTGGTTTCCGAGCAATATAATTTTGAAATGTAAATATCGAAATTTGAAAAATAAGCAGCGTCGCTATGATAATTACAATTAGGCGACCCCTAAAAAAATTCCATTCAACACACTATCACGGAATAAGAGAGAACCAGCGTTCTTATTTATACAGTAATGGTAATACTCAAAGCTGCCGCTGCGTTTGCCTGAAAACCTGCATTGAAAAGACCGTTAAAGAAGCAGATAAACGAGCTGTCAATTTTTTCAATGACGTTGGATGGATGGATTAAGCATACAATTTGTGCTGGCCTTGGCTGCGTTTGCTAGATAGCGAGACCGGGGACAGAGGCTTGCTCTGCACAGCACGCTTGATGGCGCACTTCACGTGCTTTCAATAATCAATAGGCTGGTTTCCAATCAATTGATGTCCTGTAATTGTGTGCAGCATGCGGCTGTATTAACGCAGAACACCTCCAAGGCATCAGCAAATTCAAGCCGACACCGTCAAAAATGGAAGGAGGCAACCATCGAATATAACAACGTCAAACTGCCGAGACGGTAACTAATAATGTGTCATAAATCAATTGGAAATGAACTGGGAATTGAATTTACCCAGTTCCAAGACTGACAGACAGCCAGCCTCAAATTCAAAAATTATGGACGATGTTAATTTTTGTGCTTTGATTTAATTTGTTTTACGCAGCTGGGAAAAACTTGCATATTTTATAATTTTCAAAACTCCTTTATTACAAAAACATCAATAGCTGCACATAAATATCACCCGCCATCGTGCTTGGCGTTTTAACTCTAAATAAAATGGTTTCCACGAGAAATCGACTGTCAACAGCTGCTGCGGGGCCTGACAACAAGCCCCGGGAGCCCGAGTATGAGCAGCAACCACCCCGTGGCAAGCGAATGCGCTCTGCCTTGGCACCTCTGGCCAATGCAGCCCAGACTCCAGCGTTGATTATCAGTCCAGTCGCAGCCTTGCCCTCCCTGGGCCCGACCACCAGGAAGAAGGCAAAAGCGGCGTCTTCATCACGCCAGCATCTGAATACCGAGAGCGCGACCATCGGCTCACTTTCCGATGCCTGTCTCTTGACAATCTTCGAGCACTGCACGGACGATGAGCACCGCAGGAAGGTGTTGCCGCTGGTGTGCAGCCGTTGGGCGGCCCTCCTCAAGGGTTCCAGCTCAGCCTGGAAGGTAAGCGCACTCCACGACCCAAAAATCAAAGTTTTCGCCACCCCCGCCCCGCTTTTCTTAACTAGCCACAGGATGGGTCTGAAAATTTACACCTAACTCCCCTTCTCCCGCCCCTTCCAACTCCTGCAGCACATGCGGATCAGCATGCACGGGTACCCCTCCAGGACGCTCCCCCTGTGGCACGACCCCGCCTGCTATTGGATCCTCAATCGCCTGCAGTCCATTGAGAAACTAAACATTACCTACGATCAAATCCAGCACTGGGCAGAGTCGGAGGCGGCCTACCCCAGTCCCCAGCGTGCCATCACCCTGCGCCGCATCCTCAAGTCCACCGCGCCCTCCCTCAAGGAGCTCCAGCTCATTCTCCCCGACAGAATCAACCTAAAGCTGGAAAACGTGCTGACAGACCTCTCGGTGGCGACTGGGCTGACCTACCTGCGGCTGGCCCGCGCCGAAGGTCGGCTCACCCCCGCCGCCACCGCCCCACTGGCCAAGCTCACCTCCCTGCGGCGGCTGGAGCTGTGTGCGATGAAGAGTGCAGCTGACCGGGCGGCAGGCGAACCCATCGAGGCGCTGCCCTTCCCGCCCGCCATTCTCACTCTCACGGGGCTGGAGGGCCTCAAATTGTACTGCGACACCATCGAAGCTGTCCCCAGTGAGATTCACCGCCTGTCTCGGTTGGAAAATCTGGACATTTGCAACTCCACGCTCGTCAAGGACTTGCCCCTGGAATTCGCCTTCCTCGGCGCCCTCTCCAAGCTCTCCATTGCGGGAACCTCCATTGGGGAGAGCTCCCAGTCGTGGCGCGTGATAGCCCGGCTGCCGCAGCTGCAGGAGCTCGATGCCTCCGGCTGCGGCTGCACCACTCTCGACCACGATCTCGGCAATTTCAACATCGGATTCTCCCTCCTCACCAAGCTCGACCTTTCCACCAACGCGTTCGGACCTATTGTGACCAATGACTCGATTCTAGAGGAAATGGAGGGCTTGCGAGACCTCATGCTGGCGGGGTGCCACCTAGCTACGATTCCAGACGACGTGGTGGAATATCTGACGGAGCTCACCTCGCTGAACGTGTCCAAAAACGAGCTGGTGGACCTCCCCCAGGACATGGTCCACTTGAATACGCTGCAGGAGCTGCTGGCGGCCGAAAACAGCTTCCCCTGCATCCCAGAGGTGCTGTCGCGGCTGAACTCTCTGCGGTTCGTGGACTTTTCGGGCTGCGACATTCTGGAAGTGTCCAAGAGCCTGGGCAACCTGCCGGAGGAGCTGCCCTTGCTGAAGGACATGTATTTGATGAAGGGATCGGGGAGGTGGCAAAAGAGCAGCCGCCGGTGGCTGGACGAGGCGGCCGAAGAGTTTGAGAAGGCGGGGCGGGGGCGGGTCATTTTGCGGGAGGCCGGCGTTTAAATGAATATTTCGATCAAAAGAGAGTGGGAGTGCCGGGCTGCCGTCCGTCGCCATCGAATTAATTATTATCTGCTCCCCTTGCGTTTTTGACGTCTGGTTTTGCCTGTACTATCTGTTTGGTTTTCAATTCAATTTTCTTCGCAATTTTCTCTTTCCATGCATTTGCATGGTGGCCATGGTAATATCATAATGGCATTCTCTCGATAAAATGTTTCGCCACTAGCTAACTCCCAAAGTTGGGCAAGAACATTGAAGAAGAGGAAGACCTCCATCAAAGCAACAAAAAAAGATCACTGTTCATCCTCTCATTAATTATATAAAAGACATACGCAGCGTGTATATATATTTCATAATTTCATTCATTCATATTCTCTCCACCGCCACGGCGGCGCGCCCCCAATGCACTGTTTTTTCCTCCCTCTCCTCCCCTCATTTCACTTGGTGTGGGGGCTGGGGGGAGAAAATGGGACAGGGAGGAGAGGAGCATTTCACTTGGTGTACAGCACGTCGTCCCAGGGGTGGCGGTACAGCCCCTGCCCCAGCCGCTTCTGATCCAGGGCGTGGCCAATCAGCCCGATGGAGCGCGCCAGCACGAAAAGGCCGTTTAAATAGCCGATGCTCACAATCTCGTCCACCTCTGTGGGGGAGAACATGCCCACGGAGCCCAGCAGATCCAGGAACAGCGCGCCGATGCAGCCGTCCACCTGAAAAAGAGATGGAAATAATACGTGAGTGGAAGTTTAAAATATAATCTAAAAAATACAGTGTAACTGTATATATTATATACTTTATGCGTACGTTCAGCACGAGGTGTGCGTTCTTGTTGAGGGTGTACTCCTCCACGGTGATGGCATAGTCGAGGTACTTGGTGGAAGGGAAGTGCTTGCGCGCGTACCTCTGAAAAGGTTTAAAAAAATGGAATGAATGAAGAAAGAATGGGGGTCCTCGTTCAAATTATTCCGGAAGCGCAGATGGTCATTATGCGCAAGGAAAATACAAAGTTACTTATTAAAACAATTTCTTCAAAGGAGAAACAACCCGTGACTTTCTATATCCCTCACCTGCAGCAGCTCCACCCTCGCGTCCCTGTTGTTTTTGCTCTTGATTCTGTGGCCGATGCCTGGCACACGCTGCCCCTGCCGCTTCATGCCCTCCACGAAGTCCGCGGGCTCCAGCTTCTGCGCACAGTGAATGAAACGGTAAATCACAATATTCAACCCTAATTTTACAACACGACTGATCAAACAGAGCACTGTATCCATTATTTTATCAACGACGATCAAAAACTGTAATTTCTAAATCTTGAACTCCCGGAAAGCGCCAGGAGATGCGTTTCCGTTCATGTTTTCGTTACCTGGTCGCAGGCCTGGCGGAAGCAGCGCGCTGCGCCGTCTATCGCACCCCCGAAACGGTCGCCGATGCATAGCAGGCCCGACACCAGGCATGAGATGATGTCCTTGCCAGCTCTAGAAGTGACGATGGCATTGTGGGCTCCCGACACGCAGGGCCCGTGATCAGCGCACAGCACGATGCACATCTCGATGAAGCGCGTGGCGTACCGCGGCAGGCGGCGTTTGAACCACAGCAGGCTGACGGCGTCGCCCACAGTGGCTTCTGACTCCATCAGCGTCGACATGTTGACGCCGCAGTAGCTGCAGATGAAACAGGGTGGTAGGAAGAAAGTAAAGGTTCGGTGAGGAGAAGCAAACCCAAGACCAAGTATCTTCATGCGGAAACGGGGCACTAGAAACAGTTTTAATTTAATCGCTGCCGAGGCCCCAAAACGTGAAATGCGACTAATAATATGCAATAAACTCACGTGGGCTCGTCGCCACGGTCGTCGCAGATGGTAGACACCACGTGGGTGGGCGCACGCACCGCCCCAGCCTTCTTCGCAGCTTCCAGGTCCATGGGCACCTGCGGCGGTGCAAAGTCCTTCACAGGCACGATCGTGCCCTTCTCCACCAGCCCCGCGTACACCGCTCTGATGGATTCTTCCAGGTCTTCGAAGGAAGAGGGCACCACGGCGCCGACGGAGCGCAGTGCCTCGTTTTTGGCCTGCGCCGACTCGTCGTCGCCGCCAGACTTGGCCCCCGCGTGGCCAAACTGCACCTCGGAGTGAAACAGCTTGGCGCAGGTGCCTGCGTTCATCGCAGCGTCAAATGAAGTTAATCAATCAATACATCCCCAGACCTTGCCAAAGGTCTCCCTCACCAAACCCAAATTTCGCCTTTTCGGCGTCAATTTTTTGGCTGACATAATATCCATATATTTTATAGTTTTATTCTTTCTTTCTTTTCTCTCACCAGACACCCACGCCACCACAGGTTTCGTCACGGCTCCGCTCCTCAGCGCCTCCACCAGCGAGTACTCGTCCCTCCCGCCGATCTCGCCCAGAACCACGATCATCTTCACCTCTGGGATGTGCTGGTACCGGAGGCAGTGGTCCGACAGAGTAGAGCCGGGGTAGGCATCTCCTCCAATAGCGATGCCCTCGTAGACGCCGTCGGTGCAGCGGGAAACGACATTGTACCTGCACGGCGGTGTGTAAAAATATATCGTAATGTGCTGCATGCTAATTCGTGTGAGAAACGATGAAGAAGACGGAGCCAAACTATTCGTTTTTTTCATCGTTGGAATCCCGTCATCGAGCATTCTTCTTGGGTTTCGAGTTCAGGGTGGTTTTCGCCCTTGACACCAAAATATTGTCGAAATAAACAGCTGAAAAGCTGGACCCATCCCCAACTGCCTACTAGCCACCACTCACATTTCGTTGCTCATGCCTCCGCTCTTTGACACGAAGCCCACAGACCCAGGGCGGTACAGCTTGCACGCCACGATGTTGTCCAGGGTGCCAGCAGCGTCGCCGATCTTGAAGGCGCCCGCTTGCACGCCGCCCACCGTGGCCGGGCCGATGAGGATCTTGCCTGGCGATGAAAAGGAAAGAGAAGAAGAAGGAAGTTAAAAGGAATGCACGTGGAGTAAATGCCACTTTTTTGCAACAGATAAACTTCGTAGGTGACAGACATAATAAATAGCTCGGGTCTTCCCCCTTGCACCTCAAATTAGAATAGCAACAAAACTGCTGCCTCCCCCGTACCGTTGGCTTTAGCGTACGCGATGAGCTCCTTGGTGTCCTTCTCGGGCACGCCCTCGGCGATGATGGCCACCACGCGGATGGTGGGCTGGCGCAGCGCGTCCATGGAGGACTCAAAGGCCGAGCGGTAGGACGAGAAGTTAATGAAAATGTCGGCCAAGGGGTGGGAGGCAGCGGCGTCGGCGGTGGACCCAAACTGCGGGATAGCGATCTCCTCCCGCCCGAAAAAGAGCTTCTGAAAGGAGCCTGCAGGCGAGCCGGGCTGCACTATCGCTGCAACCGAGGCGGTGGGGCGCTGGCATAAAAAGTCAAAATCCAGCATGCGCTGCACGGGGAGCTGTTTCCAGTTGTAAAAAATGGCTTGGGACCTGGATGCAGGAGGGGGAGAGAGCAGAAAAAAAGAGGTGGCGGGTGAGAAAAGGCGAAGGGAAGTGGGTGGACATATGTATGAAATCAAAGGGGGGGGTCTCCTCACTCTTTTGAAAAGATCTGGCCAGCCTGTCCGAATGAGCCTGGGCCCGCCATTTTGTTTTCTGGCAGAGAAAAAGACGAAAGCGATTTCCGAAAGTGAGCGCGATGATCAAAGTTTCGGGAAATAAAAGAGAAGAGAGAGGGGCGCCCGGCGCGCCGATCTACTCAGATTGATAAGCAAATTTGTTTGAACAGCAGCGTTTGCGGAATGCGCAAGAATTAAAGCCTCGCCTTTTACCATCATGCTTTGGATGTTTCGCAGCATGGAAAACTTTGCAATTTTAGCCAGAGAACAAGCCATTTAATCAACAATAATTGGAGACCTCACACCCGGCCAAATCCCTTGCGCTGGCCGTGGTGCGCGTGCTGCCCGTCCTCCATCGCCCTCATAAAAGAATCAAATTTTGCACACGACTTGTGCGCTTCCAAATGGCGTGCACCGCCCATTTGGCCCGCCTCCCGACACGGAAGATCACCAGGATCGATGGAACCCCGCGCTCGGTGTCCCTGTTCCCTAATTTGCGCCAGGCTGCTCCCACTTGCGCGCGCCGTGGCCACGCCAGTGCCCTGAAGGACGACGGCCCCGCGCAGCTGAGCCAGCTTGAGATTGAGGTCCCCTCTGACCAACGCCCCGTTAACGAGCTCAAGCAGCTCAAGAACGACCCTTTGTACTCCTGGGCAAGTAGTTTTTAATTCATTTTTCTATTATTATCACCGCTGCCGCCTCCTTCCTTTCACTCGTCTTTCTTCTTTGAACAAACACCCGTAACTCTACTTCTCCTACACTAACACCACCAAAGAGTCTCAGTTATCTATCTGAAAACAAACCTCAAAACCAATATTAATACTGCTTATTTTCGTTTAATTTTTTCTCTGCAGGCAACTCTGGAGCTCGGCGAGTACGTGAAGCGCCTCATCATCCTGTGGGGCGGCACCTTCTCCTTTCTGGGTGGCCCCATCGCCTACCAGTCGTTTGACCCCGCAGACCAACCCCTCGAATTCTTTCTTTCCGCCTCCACCGGCTCGCTCGTTGTGGTAGCCATCGCCAGCCTGCGAATCTATCTGGGCTGGAAGTACGTGGCGGACCGGCTGATGACCGCCACGCTCGCCTACGAGGAAACGGGGTGGTTTGACGGCCAGTTCTTCGTGAAACCGCCGGAAATTTTAACGCGGGATCGACTGTTGGGGGCGTACGAGGTGCGACCAGTGCTGGCGCGGTTGCGGCGCACGCTGCAGGGCGCAGGCGGGGCGTTGCTGGCCACAGCGGTGGCATTGACGGTGGCGTCACGCAGCGGAGACGTTCCTGGCGCTTATTCTCCCACCCAGGTGACGCCCAACGGCATCATTTTCAGCTCGAGGGTCCGGAACTTGGATGAGTTGATCAAGGATGACGATGCGGCGGCAGCAGAGGCGGAGGCGCAGGGCGGCGTGCCTGGATTTTGCAGAGACAGGTGAGCGGTAGTTTTTTTTTTTGTTTTTTTTTTAGCGAGTTTTTTTTCTCTCCTTGAAACGCAGTTTGCTTCCTTCTGCTTTATCCCCTGTATCATATTTGAAAATCCCTTTCATAACCCCAATTTTCCCTCTCTTTCTTTATATTCGCAGGTATTTCAAGTCGATTGCAGGCGGAGAGCGGCTTTGCGAGAAGTTCGACAGGGAGGCCAGGCGAGCGGCGCGGCAGGCAGCGTGGGAGGAGGCAGGGGATGCTGTGCGGGCTGCGTCAGAATGAACAAATGAATAACTTGAGAGTGTTTGATTTGAGAAAGTGAAAGTGAGAGAGAAAGAGCAGCTGATTCATTTCATTGCGTACTTCCAGCTATACAAACCGAAAGAAACGCCTCATTTCAAAAATAATGTGCATGTTCATAGTATGAACATTAAATAAATCCCCCAAAATACCAATTTTTAGATTAGTTTGTCACCAAAAACATACTGCAGCGCTCCCAGATGAAGCAAATCCTGGTTTGGCACATTTATAGGCCTTGGTAATTGATTTTTACCCCAAGAGCTGTGGTAGATGGACAGATAAGGCTTTGGTGGTTTAAAAATAAAAAGCTCTCAAATTAATTGCAGCGGCCGCATAAGGATTGCTATCGTGTACCTTTGCCAATTAAAAACGCATTTACATTAAAAAAGGACAAGCAACAAGCGAAATTTTTGATCACCGTGCCCACAAATTTTCTCAGAAAAGAGAGAGTCTCGTCCACCATTTTCATTGCCATGCTCATTATCTAATCTTTCCGCATTTGATTGACGTCATGTGTTTATATTGCGCAGCCATGAGTCTAGCCTCTCAAAATTTATCTCAAAGAATACTATTCCGATCACAAATCAAAGACTCGCCTCCAAGCGCGCTACGCAGCCCACACCTCCGCCGTTCAACGCACCCCCATTTTTCGCACCGGCGGGTAGCTCCTGTCACCCCCTCCACCCCTCTGTACGCCTTTCTTAGCCAAATCCCCTTCACCGCCAGAGCTTCCCCCTCCCATTCTCTCACTCTCCCCCTCTCTTTTTGCAGATTTTCTTCTTCGGCAGTGCGTACTGCCTCTTCAGTAGTCGAACAACAAGAAACCGCCAGCAGCAGCGACCGCAGCCATGAAACCGACGTTGTAATAATCGGCTCAGGCATCGGCGGGCTTTGCTGCGCCGCTTTGCTGAAAAAATACGGCTACCGAGTGACCGTGGTGGAAGCGCACTACCACGCGGGGGGCGCTGCCCACGGCTTTGAGGTGGATGGCTTCCATTTCGATGCTGGGCCGTCGTTCTTTGCGGGGCTGTCTGGGCCGCCTGGAAAGTCCTCAAACCCGCTGAAGCAGGTGCTGGACGCGGTAGGGGAGAGCGTGGAGTGCACCACCTACGACAGAGTGAGTTGTTTCGATTATCCTGAAGACGAGCATTTTTATCTTTGCAATGGCGTTGGGCGAGTTCTCGCAATTTTTGGCAACTACATATTCGCGTGGAATAAGTGCTGTTTCCAATATCAATTAGCAGCATTTAAAATTTTGAAATTGGCCTAATTGAGAACGCATACCCACTAGTCGCTTTCTCCCCTATTAAATTCATTGAACAGTGGGTGGTGTACAGCCCAGAGGGCACCTTCCCCTGCGTGTGTGACGCTGAGCAGTACGCAGCAGCCATCCGTCGCATCGGCGGCGAAGCCGCCTTCCGCGAGTGGCAGCGCCTGGAGAAGGTGATGGCCCCTCTGGGCGCTGGCGCAGCGCTGTTCCCCGCCGCCGCCATTCGTAGCGACCCTGGCATCGTGTTGACTGCTGGGCGCTTCGGCCCGGCGCTACTAAAGACCGCGTTCATGGTGGGGCAGCTGACGGGTCCGTTCTCCAACGTCGTTGATAAGGAGGTTACCGACCCTTGGCTGCGGAGTTTCATCGATCTGGAGTGCTTTGTGCTGTCGGGAATGATGGCCAGGGACACCATCGCCGCGGAGATGGTCTATATGTACACGTGAGTTGGCCGATTTTGTGCAGTTGTTCAAATAGGATATTTGGAATTTTCTTGTGTCGGGATTGGAATTTCGCCCGTGATGTGTGTTGATATTGGAACATTATTTTGCCTACTAATTCATCATGTTCCCATTGCTGTCTTGAATATTTCTGATATTGCCATACTCTCTTGCTGCTTGCATTGGATTTAGGGAGCGGAATGGGGGCAAATCCACCATCGACTACCCCTTTGGCGGCAGCAAATCCATCGTCGACGCTTTGGTGCGGGGGATTGAGAAGCACGGCGGCAGGGTGCTGCTGAAGAGCACAGTCGATGAAATCATCGTGGAGGGGGGTAGAGCAGTCGGGGTCAAGCTCAAATCCTCTTCAAAAAGAAAGGGCGGGCCAGAAACTATCAAGGCCAAGCGAGCGGTGGTTTCTAATGCCTCGATCTGGGACACCCAGACGCTGCTGCCAGCCGAGGCGCGGCCCCCTGTGTATGCGGCCTCCGTGGCTGCCACCCCCCGCACCGGCAGCTTCATGTGAGCTTCAGAGTAGTGCTTTCTTCAATTTTCTCACAGCATTTTCGGTTTATTTTAATACGAGCTGGATTTGAAACCATTATTTGCAGGCATTTGCACCTGGGCATCGATGCCACGGGTCTCCCCGACCTGGACTGCCACCATTTGTTTGTCAACAACTGGTCTGACCTCGAAGCCCCCCAAAACGCAAGACATATTTAATAAATAACGCCCCTACCTTGACCATTCATGTTATTTCTTCACCTAGCACCAACAAACATACATTCAACTATGTATGGATCCATTTCGCTCCTTCCTTACCGCCCATTGTATCAATTCTATTCAAACTGCAGGTGTGCATCGCCTCCATCCCCACCGTTTTTGACCCCTCACTGGCCCCGCCCGGCAAGGCCGTGGTGCACGCTTACACCGCCGGCAACGAGCCCTGGGAGCTGTGGGAGAACCTGCGCCCAGGGTCGTCCGAGTACCTAGCCCTGAAGGAAGAAAGGTCGCAGTGCCTCTGGGAATCGCTGGAGAAGGTCATTCCAGACATTAGGCAGCGAGCGGAGGTCACGATGGTGGGCACGCCGCTCACGCACGCGCGGTTCCTGAGGCGGCACAAAGGGACGTATGGCCCTGCCATCAGCGCCCGCAGCGGCGCTTTCCCGGGGCCTCAGACGCCAATTGAAGGGCTGTTTCGGTGCGGAGACAGCTGCGCACCAGGGATTGGCGTGCCAGCCGCTGCTGCATCGGGGATGATAACTGCGAACACGCTGGTGCCGGTGTGGAGCCACATGAAGCTGCTTGACGCGTTGAATTTGTAATAACGTCTATTCTTCGATTGTTTATTTTTTTTATTTTATTAATGCAAATTTTTGGAAATTAAAAAAAGTTTTGAACTCTACATTATTAATCCGAGAGGAAGCATTGAAGCAAGACAGGCGTGTATAAAGGGGGATAGAAAATTAATGGGTATGCACAAATGAAATACAGAAAATGAAACATGTTGTCACGTCAAAAAGTTCATTCATCAGCCTAAAAAATCAACAAGAGTATTAAAAAAAGCGCAGCAGGATTCATTCACCGCCTGTGCTGCTCCCACAGCACCTCATGCAGTATGCCCATGCGCAGCTTCTCCTCCAGCAGCGGAATCCGGCGGTGCAGGCACCGCAGCGTTGTCCTCACCTTGGCCTTAACCCCCTCCTCCAACCTTCGAAACAGCTGCCCCAGGTCCTCGGGGTGCTGCTGCCAAACCGCCAGCAGCGCTTTCTCCAGCCCAGGGCACAGGTTGGGGATGTTGGCCCACCTGCGATAGCCGGCAGCTGCCAGCGTCACCCCTGCCTCAATTCGATGCAGCTCCCCCATTTGAGCCCCCTCAGCCAGGTCTCCGCCGGCCTCAATGAGCTGCCGCGCCACCGGCACGCGGTTCCGCAGCGCAGCGTACGCCAGAGGCGTGTAATTCCACCTACAAAATAAAATTAGGAAGAGACGTTGAGACGTTGTGTCATATTTTATTGTGATAGGTTTTAGACAGAGAGTGAAAATGCCAAACATTCTGACCTGTTTTTGGCGTTGATGTGGGCCCCAGCATTGAGCAACGCCGTCACCACGCCGCTCCGGCCTGCTTCTGCTGCGAGAATGAGCGGCGTGCTGCCAAGAGAGTCGCGAGCGTCAATTGCAGCTCCTGACGATAGAAGCAGGTCCACCATCGCCGCTCGGCCGTAGTCGGCAGCCTTATGAAGCGCCGTTCGCCTTCAGGAAAGAAAAAATGACAACAAAACTATTTGTCGAAAAAATGTGTACAGAAATTTGAGCATGATTTCTTCTTAAAGCTCTCCTCTCTCACCCGTGCTGGTCTTTGGCTTCTTTGTCGGCTCCCGCCTTCAACAGGCGCTCCATGACCGCCGTGCGCCCGGTGCACGCCGCAATGTGCACCATAGTAAATGCTCTAGTGTCCCTGGCTTCAACCTCCGCCCCTTCTTCCAAAAGCAGCTCCAGCACCGCCAAATGCCCCCATTCCACCGCAATGTGGCACGCAGTTCGGTCATTTGCGTCGGTGGCTTCAAGGTTGGCCCCTGCCCGCAGCAGCGTGGCCACCACAGCGATGCTGCCCTGTCCCACGGCAAATTGAAGAGCCGTCCGCCGCCACAGGCCCAGGCCTTCTGCTGGGGCGTCCAAGACTTTGAGCACAGCGTGCGACCGCAACAAGGCGTTGATCTGCTCCACGTCCCCGGCCTTGGCAGCTCTGTGGAGTGCGTTGAGGCCATCATTCTGCGGTGGTAGTAGTGGATTTGCCGCTGGCGCTGGCGGGGCAGCTGGCGGGGCAGCTGGTGGGGCCGCTGCCATTTCTGTCTTAGTTAGCGAGATGGCATGAAAATGCGGCTCTAAAGCGTCTTTTGAAATAATGTTACGCGAAAAATGTGAGATCAAATTCAAAAGTTGCTTCTTGAGATTGTGTTAGTTAAAGTTAAATTTTTGTTGCTAATACAGGGCATGCCTCAGAATAAAAATAATAATTGCAATAGGCAAATTGGTGTTTTGGGATGAGGACTTCAAGATATTGGGTGTGCAGAGCAGCTTGTCATGCCAAGCCCATTTATTTTTATATATTTATTCGTAATTCAAATGTAGAGTATTATATCGTCTCCCGTGTGCAACCAGCGCAATAGAGGACACAGCATTTTTTGAATCGAGATGGCATCGGAGGTAATTTTAATGATCTTCTCCTGTAAATGCTGGCATTACTGCTTGGTTTGAAGTGAAACAATTCCACGAATTGCAGAATTTCCAAATCGAGAGGCCTTCGCCACTTTATTTTACCAACCAACGACGATGGCGCCGCTCATCTTATTTTGCGCTCCTTGGATTCTGAGGCTTTCATGTGACGTCAATGGCCCCGATTCTCACCCTGCTGGCGACCCCAACGGCCTCGTTCCCGAGGAGCTGCTGAAGACGCTCATCGTCAACCGCATCCACTACAACTTCGCCCGCATTACCCATTACACCGACATCATGGCCGAACTTTTCAAGGGAGTCTACGACCAGGCGGCGGGTGCTGCCAACTTCACGCTGCTCAACTACGGCGCTGACGCCACCAATTTCATGCCGGTGATGCTGAAGAGCATCACCTCGTCCATGGCGCGCTTATACCGCTCCTCGTCGTCTTCGAGCGACGGGGAGTACGGCAAGATCGAGCTGCCCGAGGTTGACGGCGAGTAAAAAACAATAACTTTATACGATTTGCATGCGGCGTTGAAATGAGCCAATTTAATTCTTTTGCAATGGTATTAATTCATGCAGGTCTGCTAGACTGATGCGAGTATTTTGAAGGGTTTGAGGGTGACTGAGGAGGAAACAACACAGGCATTGAAACCCTGCCATTTCTTTACGTTTGTTAGAAGTTTTTTTTGGGGGGGGGCGGGGGGAGGGTCAGTTTGTCTTTTTAGGCGTGGTCTGAGTACATCTGGCTGTTGTCAGATTTCGATTATATTCTGTGGCCTTCGCTGTAATAGAAGAAGAAGAAGAAGGGAACAAATCTGGCGGAGACGGTGGCAAAAATGTGATATCATCTTGTCTTGTGTGACAAAAGCTGCTCAAAGAAGAGGCTGCTTGCCAACCTTCTAACATATGGCTCCTATTGATTTCCATTGTCTCTATCGTAACTGAACCGACTTGCAGCTCACTGAGAGAGCGCCGGCGCCCCACCGCTGTTCATGTTTAGAATAAAGCAGCGAAATTTGGACTAAATAAATGTTTTTTTCAATCTAAATTAAAAAAACATGCTGCGAAGAGCTACAGGGCTGGGCCTGGCCGGGCTTACGGTTTACCTCGCGAATGATGCGACTACAGATGCTGTTATCTACGCTCGCTGCAAAGATTTAGTGGTCCAGAAAGCTCAGGATCACGATAGATTACAATCTTCTCTTGGCGCCAGCAGTTTTTCCGAGCTGCGACTGGGTCCTTGGTACGACAGCAGTGTGACGGTGGCGAGCGGCGGAATGCTGGCCAGCGTCACGCTGCCTTGCCGTGGCCCCCAGAAAGGTTCAGACATCACGGTATGGTTGGCGCGGCGCGGCGGCCTGCGATGGACCTTGGTGAGAGCTGTAAAATCCCTTTTCTATTCCTTCGCCTAGCTCCAACTGAGCGATGCGTATTTTATTATATTTCACGAGAGTGCAGGCATACAATCTGATGGGGGGGGAGTGGGACGTGATAATGATGGACGCTAAAGTGGGGATGGGCGGCGGTGGGCGGCTGTCGTCACTCAGCTTACTGGAAAAGGAAGCTCCGCAGCTGTGGCAAGGAGGAGCAGCAGCTGGAGGGCATGGCGCAGCAGCAACAGTCACGCCATCGCCTTCCAACACGGTGGCAGCTGAAGCAATGACAAAATAAATGAAATGCTGTCCGCTATTACAAAATGTATATAATTTTAAAACACGCACAATTTAATGCAACCGTCGTTTATACACCTTATCGGTTCCTACATCAATCACATTGTATGGGCGTCAAAATTGTATAGTACACAGAAACGTTTTTTTTCTTCCTATTAAACCCCAACTGCTGCGTGGGCTTTCAGCCCCGGGACCGCCGCCAGCAGCGCCTGCCGGTCGTTCCTCAGCACCCGCTTCACCTGCTGCGCCAGGCGGGCGTCTTCGGCAGGCGTGGTTCGCAGGCGCGGGTTATCTCTCAAATCCAGGGTTAAATTAGAAGCATCACCCATCAGGAAAATTTCTTCGGGGAGGGCGGTGAAGCTGCAGTTGGCTAAAGAAAGGTGCACCAGCTTTCTTCCAAGCAGCGCATCCCGCAGCAGCCACCCCGCCATGCTCCCTCCCAGCCGGTTGCCCTGCAAGTCAGGAAAGCAATTTTGACGTCTCAAGAAAAAGAGCGTGAAAATCAAGAAAAAAGGGCGGGGGGAGGAAAAAAGTAGAGTAACGTAAAGATCTCGAGAATATGCAATACGTATGCTCACCTCGAAGCTGAGCCCCTGCAGCTGGGACGCCTCTTTCACGGCGTCACATAGCAGCACCAGCAGCCGCTCGCTCAGCCCGGTGTACTCCAGCCGCAGCGACCTCAACCCCCGCATCACGTGCGTCAGCCCATTCGGCAGCGGCTCGGGCTGCCCCATGGGCCACAGCTGCACGCCGTTTCGAGGCTGCCTCACCGCCCGCCAGGTCAGCGCCGTCAAGCCTTGCAGGCGCGCCCAAATTGCGGGGGGAGGCGTTCCAGACCCTAGGCTCACCTCCCTGAAGTGCAATGCCTGCAGCGTGTCCAGCGCGGCGCAGGCTTTGGCGTCTCGGGTGGGCGGCCAGTCGCCCAACAGGCAGTCAGAGAAAGAAAGATCACGCAAGGCAGTACACGCCAATGCGGAGCATGGGAGACGTGCGTCCTCGCCCGCGCCCGCCACGGACAGCGCCTGCAGCGAACGCAGCCCTGAAAGAGAACAATAGAAAGCGATGGAAATTTAGCAATGCATCTCGAAGTAATAATAAATGTGCTGTTGTTAATAAAGTACCGACAGCGGCGGTAAAACAAACTTTTTGTGCATTTATCTCTCGCCTGAAAGGGCTTCCCACAGCGTGAACCCGCTTTTTCGCCTTGGCCGGGCTGCCAACACGCCAGCCAGCGTGAGTCCAGTCACCAAGCCCAGGGCCGCAACCAGCGCGGGGTTGAACTGCGGGAGGCGAACGTTGCGCAGCTCCAAAGTGCGCAGCATGCTCAGCACAGGAAGAAAGTCGGGGTGAACAACAGGTGCCTCCATGCGGCCCACGAGCCGCAGATCCGTCAAATTCTGCATCACAGACCACGCGGAGAGGTCTGCAGAGGACCCCGCCAGTCGATCTACCTCCAAATCCAGCCGCTGCAGGCTTGTCAAGGTAGAAAGTCCCGCCAAGGCTGACACGTGAACTCTCAGCGCCGGCGTGAGGCCTGCCGCGGGCTGGTGGGGCGCCAGACGGATATATTTGAGGGTGGTGGCGCAGCACAGAGCGTCGACGATGGCGTCGGCTGCGCCTGCCACCCCGCCAAGCTCGATTGCCGTCAGTTGCGGAGTCACCCGGAAAAAATCAAGAAGGTGGAGCTCCAGGGCTGCACCCAGGGTGTGGCAGTTGCCGTAGCGTGCGGTTTCCACGCAGGGACCTCGGTCGCGCAGCCAGCGGGCGAGCAGGCCAAATTGGGGGGCGGAGGGAAGGCGGGATAAAGAAGTGAGGATTTGCGAGGAAGTAGACGGCGACTGAGGGAACTCGGCAGCCCAGTCGAGAGCGATGTGGCGCCATAACAGTCGGCTGTGGCGATAGGCGCCGCCCCATTGGCGGCACACCAGCGGCAGGGCGGGGTTGTGGATGGCAACAGGATTGGCCTCCTGAAGGGTGTATTCGCTGGAGGGTTGGGGCTGGGATTGGCAGGCGAGCCAGAAGATGTATTCCAGCACGCAGTCTGGGGCGTCTGCCCATGTCGTTCGTGGGCTCATGATCATTTACTTCATTTTTTTCTCAGTAAAATCATGCGGGGAAGAGGAATTAAAATGGATTCTTTGACATGCAGTTTAAACGTTCAAATTATTTTAGATACGTTTGCTTTGGCATTTACAGCACGAATAAAAAATTAAAAAAATGGAAAAAATAAATTTAAATGAACTGAATCCCTTTTGTTCAACGATTTAATAACTATGGAACCAAATTCAAGTGCGAAGAGGTACGCGGACATTCACACAGGTCATCGTGTATGTGCGGAACGGACCGATTTCAATTTTCAAATTTTCGTTTTGTTGTTGCAGGGCACGTTTGGGGAGCCGCCTGAGTTTGAGCAACCGTCTTGACCCAGCCATCATCGCATCGTTGACATCCCAGCCGACCCAGCCTCCAAATCCCTCCTCATCCCAACCACCAAGTTCAAATTCAAAGCGCTTGGCACTCCCCCTCTCACACTCAGACGACGAGAATGACGCCGCGGGGCAGGGGTTTGACATCTTCTACGGGCTGGATTGCGGCGCGGGTGACCTCCACGGGGAGGAGCCCGCTGGAAAGACATTTTCTGCTCCTGCCGACCCTCCTCCAACACAGCAGCAGCAGCCCTCTAAGAACCCCTTTTCGCGACCTTCCAACGCAAAAGCGGCCCCAGGTGTCGCCTTAGCCCCGCACCACTCAGAAGCGGCAGCGGAGGTAGATTCAGCTGCAATGCTTCGCAGCGTGATGGGCTCAGCCCTTGGACCCCCACGCCCTGCAGCGACCAAATTCGTGGCGCCTGGTCCCGGTGCAAAGCACGCGGTGGCGGTGCCGCTGATGCGGAGCATGCCCCCGGTCCCGAAAAAAAGAAAGGAGATTTCAGACGATGATGACGACTTTGTGGCGCCTCGCAGCGCCGTGCATGCGGCACCTGTGGTCGCACGCCCTATCAAGGTGAGATTGGAGCAGCAGCAGCAAAAACGGCCACTAGAAGCAGCAGCAGCAGCAGTGCCAGCGGCAGCGGCAGCAGCTGCAGCTGCAATGCCTCCCAGGCCCGCAGTGCGGCCGTTTCAGGTGCCCCGCCGCAAAGAAAATGCTGCTCTACAACCGCAGTCTGCTGCAGCGCCCCTTCAGCAATCGCAAAAGCAGCTCAAGGAGCCGTCAGCAGCGGCAGCAGCAGCAGACGTGATTGATCTGTCAGGTATCAGCGAGTCTCAGCCGCAGGACAGCGGCATTCATGGTGCTACGCTGATCCCGCAGGCGCTGCCCACCGCGCCAGAGTACCGCTGGCCTCAGCAGCAGTGCCAAACGCAGCAGGCGCAATTACCGCAGCGGCAGCGGCCAAATGTGCTGCAAGAAGTGGCGTCGCCGCCGCCGGCTTTTCACGCCGCGTCGGCCTATCGCTTGGAAGCTCCAGCGCATCAAGCTCAGCAGGCTGAAAAGCAGCAGCAAGGAGGGCAGCAGGCGGCGTCCCGCCCTCCTGCGGCTGTCTCCCGTCGTTCCATTGCGATCTTCGACGACGTGGAGGCGTTCCCTCCCCTAGACGGCACCAAGAATGCAGCGGACCCTCCTTATGAATACAACGACGAGTATGCCTACGGCGCCACTGGTGCTGGTGGTGCTGGCCCATATGAGGACGACGGCTACCGCCAAGGAGAGGAGTTTGCAGCAGCGGCAGGGTATGATGATGAGCGGTGCGGCGGAGGGCCGGCAGCTGGGCCGTCCCGCTTTCGTCCACTGCCATTCTCTCGAGGCGGAGCCGATGGCGGCCGCTATTCTTCCCGTGCTGCAGCACTGGACGAGTGGGGCGGCAGCGGCGGCGGCGGCTGGGCCCCAAACCCACCTGGCTTTGGTAACTCTTCGCCTCCTTCTCCTCAACATCAGCAGCAGCGGCAACAGCAGCAGCCGTGCAGCGATGGAAATACCAATGGTATTGCCGGTACTGCAGGTACTGCCGGTACTGCAGGTACTGCCGGTACTGCTGGAGACGCGTGGTGGTATCGTCTGCCGGATCTTGTGCCGGTGGCAGTGCTGCAGGGTGGCGGCAGCCACCGCAACCCTAGGGACGGCAGCGAGGTCCACATCGACTACGCCAACCAGTTCAGCGGGAAGAGCGGAGGAGGCGCCACAGCGGCGTCGAAAATGGCGTCGAGAGCGACGGCCGGCGGAACAGCAGGCGGAGGGGTAACTAAGAAAGCGAGGGCGGCGAAAGGAGCCGATGGGCAGCAGGCGACGGGACACTGGCTGACCATCAACGGGACAAAAACGTACATTGATGCGAGGGGGAGGGAGCTGACAGGCAAGGTAGCGTTCAGCACGGCGATGAAGGAGAAAAACGGCGGCGGTGGCAGCGGCTGGGGAGAGAGCGGAGGAAAGACGACTGCGAAGCGCAGGGCGGCGCCGAAGAAGGGCGGCAGGAAGTACAAGCGCTCGAAGCGGTGATGGGTGGGTCTCTAGTTGCCGTATTTACGCTGTAATGTACGGTAATATATGCCGCGGGTAATTTAAACGTTAATAACTCTTTCCAAGTACCAGATTTTCTGAAAATATACACGTATAGAACAAAGCAGTTCCATTCTGCTAATCATTTATTAACAATAACACTGCATACTAGCCTATTAAGCGTGCGCAACAAAGTCCAATTCACTCAGTCGCCGCCGCTGCTGCCGGGGTCGCGGTGCTAGAAACCTTCGACGGCGGCGACGGCGCCCGCACCACATGGCACAGCCCCGGGTGCACCTCAGCGTACAATTGTGTTTCTGGTACCTGCTCTCCATCAACCACCAGCCACGTTGTGCCGTGCGACTGCGGCTCCATCCAAACCGCCCTCGCCTGCCGACGCTGCACGTACTCCAGCGCTAAGTGCTCCCCTTTATCGAGGGCCCCCATCATTTCCAGCCCTCGCCACCGCCCCACCCGCCCCGCAGTGAAAATGATGTCCATGAGCCCGTTCGAAGGCGTGCAGCCAGGAGCAAACAGCGAATTCATGTCGAGACGGGGAAGGTTGCACGCGGCGAAGAGCTGCACCCGGTCAGTGGGCAGCCAGTGCCACCCTGCCGGCAACTGCTGCTGCAGCGGCGGCTGCGATGGCGGGAGTGCCGCAGCTGCCGGTAATGATTGTGAAGGCGGGGGGGTATCGCCATCGGCTGGAGCAGCTGTGGCAGCTGGGAGGAAGGTGGAAAGGTGCCGCATGGGCGGGCCGTGCCCTTGCACAGCAGAAGCCAGCCATGTCGCAGCAGCAGCCGTATTTCTGCCAACACTCTCTTTCTTTCCTTCTATCAACAGCGACGTAGACTCAGACGCTGGGGGGGTCGAAGCTCCGTCTCCATCTTCCCTCACCCCTCCATCATCTGCAGCAGGAGCAGCGCCGCCGGGTGGCAGCTGCTCTGCAGCTTCCGCTTCGAGAAATGCCAGCCGAAGGTTGAACACCTGCTGCTTCATAATCTGCGACAGCGCCCCCACAACGAACCGGTTGCTGCCCATCCACCGCAAGTGCTCTGTCCCAATGTCTAGGCTCGAAATTACGCCGTACGTGAAAGAAAGAAAGGAGTAGTACCGCTGAGTTGCCGGTTGTACCACACTCGCCACATCCAGGGGCCCAGTTTCGCCCTTCACGATGGCGTGCGCCGCGGTGGGGACATCCCATAGCTCTGTGCTGGCGGCCAGCGCGTTGCCTGACCCACAGGGCACCTGCACCAGCGCGATTTTCCGCATCGCGTCCCAGTCGGGGCGCTGCAATACGCCCTGAAGGACCTCAAACGTGGTTCCGTCGCCTCCAATGGCCAGCACAATGTCCATGTCACCCGGCTGCGTAGATTGGAGGATCTTGGTGGCGTGGCCAGGGGCTGTAGTGGTGTGTTCTGTGATGTGAAGTCCGGCAGCCACAAGTATTGGCTTTACGTGGCGAGAGAACAGCTTGGGGCCGGCGCCGCGCCCGCTGGCGGGGTTGATGATAGCTACGACGCGGCGAGCGGGATGGGCGCCTGCGCAGAAGCGGCGAATGGCGGCGATGGCGGCCTCTGCAGCGGCTGGTGTGGGAAATTGAATAACGGGGGTCTTGCGCAGCTCCCGTGAGGGTTTGACGCTGCTGGGGTGGCGCAGCGGCATGTGCCATATCTGAATACCGCGAGCTGCTCCCAAGGTTGCCCCTACGACGTCCCCTGCTGCCACCTGCGGGATGGACGGAGGAGAAAAAAATAGAGGATGAAGATGCCAAAAGGCTCAATAATAGCAATGCATGTTCGTACGTATATACATTGAGGGGTGCTGCAGCCGGCCAAGCACCCGCGGCCAGGCTCCTGCGAAAATCAAAATCAAATTGAAGTGATCAAAATACTTTACATATTGATAACTATTCGTGAATGCCTTTGATGGGGCACAACCTGCACCTGGATGTCGACGTCTCCGTCAGGAGACAATGCGAGCGTGGCTGCAACGCCATTTACAGTGCATCCCCAGCTCTCTGTGCCTTCTCGGAGGAGAGGTTCCTGGCCAGACATTATTGGCAGTGTTTTTCGTGGAATGTAATCAATTGAAATAAAAAATAATGAGTTCACCGCCGAGAATTTCATGGTTTTTTGTGAAAATTGTTTGAGTGTGAAAAATGCAGTCATTTTGCTAACATTGTAAGAACATTTTATACGATGTCAGCTCTAAAAGAACGATCCCGCTGCAATGCAAGGCAGACCTCTCTCCTTCTCCATTTCCCCTGCTTCTGCCAACCGCCGCTAACTACCAGCAAAATTGCATCTTCAGTTTGACGGTATAACATGGTGGAGACGCCATCTGCTCTCCTCAAATCCCACCAGCTCGTTGCCGCACCACCATTTTGCCCGCCTTCTTCTTTTCAACAACCACCAATCATCATTTTCTCTCTACTGCCGCCAGAATCTCCCGCAGCGTGGCGTCCATAGCATCCAGCCTCTCTTCCACTGCATTCAACCGCCGCCCAGCCACGTCATCTCTGCCCTTCACAGCCCGCTGCGGCGGCGGTGGGCTTCGCTCAAGCTGCTGCGGCTCTTCATCCTCTTCTGACTCTGCAGGGCTGTCGTCCGTCGCTGCCGCGGTGGCAGCCTTCACCAGCAGCGGTTCTTTGCCTCCCTTCTTCTCCTTCTCTTTCTCATTCTCCTTCTCCGCTGCTTTATTTTCTGAAATTCTCTCTTTCACGTCGGTGATGCTCATCAGCGAGCTCACGGTTATCCACAGCATGTGTGCGAAGCCTGGGGGAGAGGGGGTGTCAATTAGTTAGCCAGAAGGAGTTGGAACGGCGGAAAGAACGAAAACAGATAAATTTGCGTAGTTGGAGCAATTTCGTAATCAAAGTTCTCACCGAGGACGCCATGCGCGCTGGTCAAGGCCAAGCTGATGAGCACGTCGGTGTCTTTGCCGACCCACTCTTTCTGAGCAACTGTTTTTCGAGAGAAGGAAAGTGGGAGAGAAGGGTGAGAGGGAGCGGCAAACAAAAATATAAAAAATGGCCGAAGAGTTGGGAAGGGCGAGGGTTCAGGAGATCAAGAGCATCCCTTTTCTTCTACTACTTACACACTGCGATCGTTGGGAGGAAGAAGATTCTGTACAGAAAGAATTGGCCAACCGGCGTTGTAGTTGCCCAACGGACAAGAAAGGTCATCATGGTGGCTGGTTCTTTGACAGCTTAGCTGTATGTAAATTTAAAATACGATGATGAACTAAATCAACCGGTCTCAAGGTGATTCGTGCGCGAAAATTAAAACTGCGATGTGTTTATTTGGCTAGTTTTCGTGTGCGCAGAGTGAAAACGAGCTTGCAACGCATCAATTAATGTAAAACGCCGATTTATTTATAATTTTTCAATGTGAACTGCATTGAATTTGAGAAAGGAATCTTTTTGGCCGCCGGCGAGGAGGGGCAGACAAAACCTAGATCCAGAGCCCGAATTTCCGCTGGTTTGTGGCATCATGGTGAGAGAATCAGCGTTGTGCTGCTTTAATTGAGATGTAACTTGGCAGGGGTGAAAGTAACCATGCAATTAAGAAAGGATCGCCTCCCCTTCCCTGACCCCCTCTGCTGGCGGCGACAGCCTCACTAATTGAAGCAGTGGATCGCTGCCGTCGAACTTGCTGCTGCATCAGTCGTCTTTTTCTTCTTTTACTCATGAAAAAAGAACAGGTAAATTGGCAGTATATTATTGGAATGAATAAGGCAAGGTATAAGATATATATAAGATAAGGATGGTGGTTGAAAAGTGAACAAACATATACATTTCCATTTGGTATAAAATTAAGCTGGAAAGAATTTTTTGTAACGAAGCAGGGGGGGGAAGGCAAGTCAGCAAGTTTGCAGCTGGATGTTGTTCTAAAAGCTAAAGCCACACAGCTCGTTTCATAAAAGCGCCTGTACAGCCCCACATTGCTGTGGGAGGCACTAGAGAAGAACGAACTGCTAAAGGTGGGACGGGTGACGGGGGGCCAACCTCAACTGAGAAGGAAAGAAAGGAAAAAATGGCACCCCGCGTCTGTGCTACTAAAAAATCATTTTTTGTGTGACCGGAAACCCCCTTCCAAACGTAAATGAGAGGAGAAGAATCATGGATTATTCATCTTTTCTACTGTCTACTAAAAATGGTAATGTGGTAGCCTCCCTAAGAAACGATACGAGTAATGAAGTATGAAAAGAGGGCAAAGGTTCGGTGAAAACGGCGGAAAAGAAACGGAACTTCACGGTATTAGGTTTCCCTAACTGCTGGCTCGCGTCCTGCGTGCCACCTTCACTTTGGCCTTGCTGCCGTCGCTGGCGGGCAGCAGCAGGGTCTTCAACGGGGGCTTGCGGTTGCGCCGCAGCGTGCGGTCGGGGTGCACCACCTTGAAGCCCCCGAGCTGCTTTGGCGCCCAGCGGTTGCGGTCGTCACCATGCCCCAACTGCCCACAGTCCCCCCTGCCCCACGTGAACAACCGCCCGTCCGCGGTAATGGCTGCGTTGTGCCAGTCGCCAGCGCACACGCACACCAGCCGCTCCGCCTTCAGCCCCCCCACTTTGCAGAACCGAGGACGCTCACGGCGATCCCCCAAGCCCAGCTGGCCGTAGGAATTGTCCCCCGCGGTGCGCACCTCCACCCGGCCCTGGTTCTGCACCAGCACCGCGGTGTGCGCCGCCCCGCACTGCACCTGCATCGCGCGCAGCGGCCGCCCCGCCTCTTTGTCAGTCGCCAGAGGGACCTCGGTCGGAACCATCCGATCCAACGAGTCCCCCATCCCCAGCTGGCCATGTCGGTTAGAGCCAAACGCCAGCAGCGTGCCGCCCACCGTCACAGCCATGGAGTGGTCTCCTCCGGCAGCAATGGCCGTCACCCGCTGCGGCGGCCGCAGCTTGTTGGGCTCAAGCGACTGAATGGCCTGCGGGAAGGGCACCGCGATGGGCTGCTGGTTGGGCACCTGAATGATGGCGGCCAGCTGCTGGTGGCCCAGCTGCCCCCGGCGGGCGTCTCCCCATGTGAAAATCTTGCCGTCTGCTGCCAACGCCATGGAGTGCGCTTTGCCCGCGGCAGCAGACACGATGCGCTCCCCGCGGATGGTCTCCACCAGCGTCAGAATTCCCTCGTCGTGGAAGTGGCCGTGCCCTAGCTGGCCGTGCCGCCCGCGCCCGCAGCTCCAAAGCTGCCCCGCTTCCGAGATGGCCAGCGTGTGGTTAGCGCCCGCGCACACCGACACCACCCGCGTGCGGTGCAGCGACATGATCATGCGCGGCACAGCCACCTCAATGGGAGTCCAACCGCCGTGCCCCAGCTCCCCGCTTGACGCCAGCCCCCACGTGTACAGCTCCCCTCGCCGTGAGATCGCAGCGGAGTGGGAGCTGCCGCAGGTGACAACCGCCAGGTGGATGTCGTCAGGCTTGCCTTTATAGAGCTGCACTGCGACGTCTCGGTCCACTTCGTTCACCCGGGTAGGTGCGTCGGAGTTGGCATACTCTCCGTTGCCCAGCTGCCCGTGGAAGCCCCGCCCCATGGTGAACATGGCGTACTCGGGGGAGGAAGGGTCCCGCACGTCGGCAGCCAGCGACACGGAGTGGTAGGTCCCCAGAGCCACCGCGGTGCCTTGGGCGGCGGCGGCGGATTGGCCGTTGACAAAGTTGAGGAGAGTAACGCTGGTCTCGCCGCGCCTGGAGGGTTGGGGAGGGGTGGAGGACAAAGATATGGTTTGAAGGTTAGTTGGGGCGGTTTGGGGCAAATTTCAGTGGGTTGAAGTGTCGACAGACGTGGTTTCTTCTTGTCAACAGTTGAGTGGTGAAAGGTTGCAAAATGGAGTTGAAAAGGGGAGGAAATTTGATGGAGAGGGGGAGGAGACGTACTTGAAGTCGGGTTTGAGGCCCTTTGCCCGCGGGATCTCCTTGAGGAAGTGCTGCGCCACCTTTTCTGTGATGCCGCTTTTGATGAAATATTGGCAGGTAGCCTCGAGAGTGCCCAGCTCGCGGGCGGTCAAGTAGCCCAGGATGTGCTCCAGAGACTGCGGGCGAGGGGGCAGAGGGGCAAGGGGTGAGGGAAAGGGAGGGAAAACAGCAGGCGCAGGAGGTTGATGAATGCAACTGAAAACCGGTTCAGGTGGAGGGGCTCCAGGCCCCCGGCACCCCCATTCGCGACGCCAACGTCAAGGGAAATGCGATAGCAAGGGCGGCGAAGGGTGTGGGGGTCCCAAATGCGCGAAAAATGGCTCAACCATACCTCTTGTGGGATCTGCCCGAGGAAGCCCGACAAGCTGGGGGCATTGGAGGCTCCTCCGCGTTGCCTAACTTGTTTGAGGCTGTCAGGCTGCGACCGCCGCGATGGTTTGCGTGCCAGCTCACGAGTGAAATAACTATCTAGTCTACTCGATGGCGATGTGAGGATATTTGTAGTCTGCTTGGACGTCCGCTGGGCCTTTCTAAATCGGGTAATGACGCCATCGTTGATGTTTTCGGGCGACGAAGGCTCGTCCGCCATGCTGCTGGCTGCAAAAATGCGACCAACTGAAAAAAGATTGATTGAATGAACTTCAACCCAGCGTCCAAGCGCGTGGGCCGAGGAAATGTGCGAGATTAACAATGTTAGAGTATGCAAAAATGTAAAGCACCGTCAGCAAAGCAAATTTTTTTACAATGACAATACATCGGCGCGGGTTTTCCGGCTTATTTTCCGTTGATTTTTTTTTGGTGGTTAGGTGAGTCCTGTCCGTCATTCCCCTACAGCTGAAACGGAGCCCTGGCTTCGTATTTCGAACTTGAATAGTTGAATATGCCTGGCTTCATCTTCAATTCGACAATCTGCACAAGGCCGCGGTTCTCAATCAGTCATGTATCTATAATACGAGTTGGTTTCACTGGCTCCAAAAAAAAACATTTACATTCGCAACGTTATATGCTATGCATGCAAACAAAAGTAGGTCATTCGTTTTCAAAACACCGGAATCGCTGCATTTATTTTTCAGCACCCAATGCTTTCCCGCCGCTTCAACGGGGGCTAGTGTCTGCAAATGAAATCAAAATCAACGGGGTTGGCGCTCTTAACGGTCTATATCACATGCCACGTAGGCTGCCTAAGCACTTGCATTAGGTGTTCCAGGGCTGCATTTTGAAGGGTTCACCTGGGCGACCAGGTGTCTCATCAGGAGCCTCCTCAGCGTTCGGGATCAGATCCTGTGCGCGATCGTGCACCCTGCAGAAACCAAAATTAAGTAATTAAGAGTTGCTTCTTAGCTCTCGAGGGTTCAAAACAAAATTAGCGGAATAGCGAGTGGAGAACGGGGAAGCTTACAGGTCGTACTCGTCGTCGAGCTCCACAGGCCTCCCCTTGAGATAATCTTCTTTCTTCTTCTCACTGTAGAGCGCTTCCACGTCCACAGCCTCGGGGTCGTCCCTGCAAAGATGAAAAAAAATCAGCGGGAAAAGTAAAAAGACACGATTTTGAAGAACATAATGAGCCAAAAGCCAAAATTACAGGAAGGCGCTTGCTACTTGCATGTCCAGCTCAAAATTGATGTCCACGGGCCTGTCCAGGGGCTCAGGAGGGGCGTAGTCCTTTCCGCGGGCGGCAGCCTCAGCGTCGGCCATTGCCCCGCCGTTAAAGCGGTCAAACTCGAGGTCGAAGGGGTCGGGGCCTTCTCCAGCTTCAGGCCCGGTTTGGCGCGCAACCTAGTGGGAAGAGGAAAGAGGAGAGAGAAATATCCACGATCAGAGATCACATGACACGCAAATTTCGGCAATTGGATGGCGGCTGTCCGCGCCAAGCTCGAGTAACCCCAGTTTCCAGCAAAATGCGAGTTCCGGTTGTGAAAATTACCTTTGCATAAGCAGCAGTCTGCGTGGCACCCAGTACTGCTTGCTGGCCCAGGCGGGCGCTCAGGAGCGAGAACCCGCCCGCGTTTTTCCACAGTGCAGCAGCTCTCATGATTACTGTTTTAATTTCGGAGGAAGCGGCGGAATTCGCTGTGAAAAAAAAACCGGAACGAAAAATGAGTTGGCGCGCGCCAATAATACCGTTGACTACGAGAGAAATTGGGGGGGGGGAGGCAATTGCATGTAGCAATGAACGACATAAAGAGCAATGAACGACATAAAGAGTGCAATCGCTGTTCCTCCGCGCACCCAGGCATTGTTGCCGCTGTGCGGTTTTGTGGGATAGTGGCGTTGGATGACGAAAACCAGCCATATAGTGGGCATGAAATGGAACACGCCCTGTCTTCGGTACCTTCGTGTCTTCAATTTATAACAGCTGCACGGCTGGCTCACGTGGCAGCTCCGAAAACCCGAGCATTTATTGAAAATTTCCACAGAAATTTCTTCTCCGCCTCCTGATCATGAAGCTGAGATGAAAATTGGACATTCAGATGGCGTCAACAGTTTTGAGAGTACCTGTGTCGTTAATGGTCCCAGAAATAGTTTATCTCGGGCATCCCCGCCCCTGCTGCCAGTAAATTATGGCGGCGGTGATGCCAAATTTTAGTAAATTTGAGGTGTAGTTTTCGGAAAGCAGACGTCTCTCTACTTCGGAACTTGGCCAGCAGTCCAATTTTAACTCAGCTTAGATTTTCCTACCCAGATATGTGTGAAAACGTACATTTTTGCCCCATTGCTGCCCACGCTGTGATGGAGTTCAACTGCATGCAAAACTCACTTGAACTGCAACAGCTTCTTCTTCATCTGAATTATCTCTGTTTTAGCGAGGAATATGGCAGCATTCCTTCATAATGTCCTGCATTCCGAGCCATCCGTCATAGCGCCCCTCCCTTCCCGCTGAACAGACCAAACTTGCTTAGAGCCGGAAGATAGAAAAAGATAACCCCCGAGAGGCACTTGAGATCTTGTCGCACACCAGCATGGCGATGCTCTGGAGGCCCTCTTCCAGCCACATGCTGCGTGTGAAATGGAATGGGGGAACGCCCCCCGTATGGGGCACACAGCTCCGCCGATCGCATTTTTATAATTTTTTGAGGCAAACATGAACGAATCGCGTCGTAATTGAGACGGACGTGCTGGCCAGCAACTATTTATGTGTCGATCTGATTTAATTCGTTCGTTTTGATGTCTAAAGTCTTCAGTTTTTGCTCGAACTAAAACTACAGAGCACCTGTATCTTTATTTATTGGCTATTTGCGACCGTCGCACACACCCTTCGGGTGAAATTTGTCCCATTTTTTTTCACTGCAGCGGTCGCTGCCGCCGCTGCTAAAATATTTGCTGATCAGTCAGCGTGTTTCCTCTCTTTCCAGCTTTAGCTTGTCCCCGCGCGCTGCATATTCTCATGCCTTTTGACATGGGCAAGAAAGTGAGGGCTGCAAAGCAGCGCTGCCAGCGCAGTTTTTACTGTTTTGTGGCGCTCATTGCGTTGATAGCAATACCGTCCAGATGTTTCCGAAGACGGTCGTACGACGGGTACTACACTGACGTCAACATTGAGGCTCTAAAGTACCCCGCCACCTTGGCGATGTGGTGCAATTCTCGAGATAAGAAAGGGGGGTGGTACGGCCACCTAGGGGCCCATCTTTTGGAAATATACAGTCTGGCGTTGAACGCCAACAGCCGCGGTCTCGACTACGGGTTTTGCAACTGCACGCACAACGATCTGGTCCTCCCCCAGCACGGAACGTGCGAATTTGCCAAACCGGTGCTGCACTACGTAGCACCCAAGCAGGCCATCGAGTTCTACTCGCTGGAGGCGCCGCTGTCTGGCTACGTGTTCCCCAAGAACGCGGCGTGCGTGCGACGGTCTGAGATCGTGCCGCTGCTGTCGAAGAAGAAAGATTTGTCAAAGTCGCCGTGGGCAGCGAAGAACGTGGTGGCCATCATCATCGAGAACGCGCTGGCGCCCATCGAGTACTACATAGGGGTGATCGAGTCGCTGCCTGGCAAGGACATCACGATTTTTGCCATCGCCGACACCGACATCTCGGAGCGGCTGACTCACCTCTACCCTGGCAGAATCTCGGTCAAAGCCAAGGAGAAGGACCCCACGCAGGAAGCCATCCTCACGGCGCCCACGCTGGTGGTGACGCACGACGGCTACGCGTGGAGCATGGCGCTGGCGTCGGCAAATTTGCAGACGCTGTTTGAGTTCAGGGTGCTGCCGCCTGCTCTGCCAGACCACGCCTATGACGACATCGACGTGGTGCGGTACTTTTACCCGCGGCCTGCAATGGGGCAGGTTGACGACGGCGCCCCCAAGGCCATCGAGAAGCGGCACTTCCCCAAGCTGAGGATACCGTGCTAGCGGGATGGAAGGGCTGGCTCCCTATCGTCAGTTTTTTCACCAGTTTCGTGGTCTTATCACTGGGGAGCTCTTGTAAATGTGAGGATAGTCAACTTTTCTTCCCCTTTTTTCAATCAATGTCAAGTTATCATTTTTTTTGTTTTCAGCGCTGAGCGAAGAGTTCTCACCATTTTTGCCCCCTTTTTTTTTATTTCTTACAGTTTCATGCATCATGTTAGAGTTTGCGTGATAATGGATTGCCTTCAATCATTCCCCGTCTCGGTCATTTGCATGCAGTTCCTGGGGAGGAAAAACAACGCTGGCGGCAATGGAGCTCCAAGCTCTTGCGTTGGCGCAATGTCCCTCCTCAAACGAGAACACGCTGAAAACCAACAAATATAATCTCTTTACGTTTTATTCCCCACCCTTTTTTTTCCCCCTTGACGCGCGGCACCAGCGATATTTCTTACCTGTTTCGTTTTTTGTTTTTGTTTACCTATTAATGTTTTAAAGCTTGTTCTGATGGTTATTGTACTGCTACGTATTGTTTTTTAACATTCAGCACCAACCAAATTCAAGGACATAATAATTACAACAGGAATAGATATTTTCTGCTGAAGTTTTCTCCGAAACAAAAGAGGAGAGCGAGAGAGTAAACCGATCCGGTTTCATTCAAGGTTTTACATATGGTTGTAACGTCTCCTACAGAAGGCGCTGCTATAGAGACCTGCACGGCAACGTGTCACACTCACCCCGATGCATGCTGCTCCCCATATATCCTTTCTACAGGGCTAGTCTGCTGGCCTGTCTACAGCCATTTCTTGGCTTCGCTTTGTCTCTTTTGCTTTGTATATATTTGCTGTTCTTAAAAATTGAAATTTCTGGCAAGGCAGCTGGTAAGGGGCAGTATTCAGTAAGTAGAGGACCGTATCGCATGAAAGGAAAATCAAAACACACACAATTACCACTCCAACGAAAATTAAAGGAAACTTTAAATAGAGCGGAGCTGCATACTTGGATTCAAAGAAAAATTGGCGAGGGAGAAGAGCAAAGCAGGAAATGCTGCGGCTGCCTCTGCTCCCGTCAAAATTCAAGGTTGAGCTTCACTCCTGCCGAGCATGGACGAAAAAAGCAGAAGAAAAAATAAACGGTACAAAAAAAAAAGATCGGAGGGCGCCCCCGCGGAAAAATTGCGACAATATCGTGGAAGGAAAATTGGGAGGGACGGGGAGAGGAGGGGGCCGTCCCGTCCCTCGAAGGAATGGCACTTCACAGGAAAATGGGGGGAAACGTGGAGGAAAAACGAAATGCACGAAGGTAGAGACAATACGAGTGGGAAAAATATAATGATGAGAAGAATCAGCCTTCAAAGGTTGGGAAAGGGATTATTGGGGTACCTGGAGCCAAGTTTTCTTTGATTGCGAAAAAAAAATCGGACGTATCGAAAAAAAAGAAATACGAATTTAGAAAAATCGTTGCCTTATTGATGCTGGCGAATTCTATGCGTTTACCGCGCAGACAGCATGCCGTGCATCAGCTTCACGGCGCCCGCAATCATCAGCCGCTTCGGCCAGCCACCGCCCTTTTGTTGCTTCTGCCGTGCTGCTTTCAGCTGCGACAGCGCGCCGTAGAGCTCATCGTCGCTGCCGTCGTCGCTGGAGGCGTCTCCCCCCAGTCCAAAGGGCCCGCCCCGGGACCCAGGGGCGGTCATGCCGCCTCCCACGCAGCGGGGCGAAGCGTTCCGTGCCTCCACGAAAACCCGCAGAGCGGTCTCGTACTTGCTCCAAAAGGGCCACAGCCCCTTGGGCACACCCATTTTGGCCAAGGCGGGACGCACCTGCACGATATAAGCGAGAAAAAACAATGAGAATACCCCACAACATGCATAAAACACTTGATATTATTAATGCTGCTGTAATATCGACATTTGAATAAAATAAAACGCACCTGGGAGTCTTCATAGTACACCGTGGCCACCTCCGTGCCCCCGTGCGCGCTCCTGATCACCGTGGAAGAAGTAAACTCCAGCACAGGCACTGCCCGGGGGCCTGCCAACTCTACCCCCTCTTCCGGCTCCACAGACTGGCAGATGGCGTAGCAGCCGCCGTCTGTCGGCCTGTGCCACACCCGCCGCGCGTAGTGGTAGCGCCTGGGGGCCATGGGGCAGGGGAATTTGCTGACATAGAGGTGCAGGCAGGACTCAGCGTGGCGAGAGGAGCGGGAGAGGCCGGCAGGGACAGGGCGAGACACCGCGAGGGCTCCGTCGTCCCACAAAGCGCGCGCCTGGTCGTCCAGATGGAAAGGCCGCACGTCAGAAGGGCTCACGCCCTCGATGAGCACGATTGTTTTATAGGCAAAGAGCCCACGGCGTAAGGGGCTCCGCCAGGCCTGCAGCTGCAGCCCCGGGCGGGCGTCGCCCGCTACCTGCTCCCACTCGCGCTCTTCCCCGTCTCCGAACGCGTCCGCGGCGCCAAACAGCGTTCCAGCCTCGGCGCATGCCTGCGGCAGGCGCAGCGCCCGAAGCGCCGCCTGGCTGGCTGGCTCCTCCAGCAGCGCCCCCAGCTGCACCAGGTGCTCGTCCGTCACGATCTCCCGAATTGAGGCCGGACAATCGCCGTCCAGGCCCACCGAAGCCACCGCCGAGCCGAAATTCTGAGTGCCTGCGCCGCCACTGCTGGCGTTTCCCCGCCTGGCTGCCATAGCTTGGCGGTGCAGCGCTACTTTGCGCGCGGGGTGCGCGGTGACGTCGCCGTGGGTGTAGTGCCGCGCCGAGCTGCCGCCTGCGCCATCTAGGCTGCAGCGCTGGCTGCCGGAGGGACTGCATGGGGCAGGGCAGCTCTGAGCTCGAGCAAACGGGTTCTTTCCTCCCCACTGGAAGGCGTCAAAGGAGGGGGCGTTGGGGATGAGCGGCCGGATGAAGGAAGACAGCGAGGAAGCCGCGGAAGAAAGGGTGGGGGTGGTGGGCGCAGACAGCAGCTGGGGAACCTGCTCGGAAGCTGCTGTGGGGGTGTGCGGCATGCTGGAAAGTCCCATGCTGGCCGTGGGGCCAGACGACACCGCCGAATCTTCTTCCGCGCCAGAGCTGTACCCGCTGTAGCCCCCACGCATGTTGGTAGTGGGCCTAGAAACGCCGCTGCTTTGGGCGCTGCGGGATTGCCGCTGTATCACCAATGGGCGCCGCCCTGTGGGGCCGTTCGCGCCGTCAAACGCACGCGCATCAGTGCGCACCACCTTGGGCCCGATTCCCAGCGTGAAAGTCAGCGCGGTGTTGCTGCTACGGGGGGAGACAGCCGGCCCCCCGCCTGACACTCTTTCTGAAGAGAAAGGGCTGGTAGGGGGGGTGGAAGAGCGCCCCCTGCTGCGGGGTGGCGTGCTGGGGGTACCACGTGGGCCAGCATACCCCCCACTCGCGTAATTCCCTCCCCTGGCGGCGGCAGCAGCGGCGGAAGTTGCAACACCGCCCCGTCCGCCGTTTCTCCTATTGGCAGCGAGTTTTTTGTCGGGAATGCGGAAGCTGGTGATGGTGTTGCCCGACCAGGTGGACCCCTCGCTGCCTGCCGCGCTGGGCGGCCCCGGGCTGAATGTGAACGAGGGCGAGGAGCGGAGATTGGGGCCCTGAGACTCATCGCTCCACCGCCGCCCCCACCACCAAGACCCGCCCTTTCCAGCTGGTTTCGCGCCGGAAAAAAACAGTGAGGGAAATAGCCGGAAGGTGATGGCGGCAGCGATCTGCGCGGCCCTGCTTTGGGGGTCCAGAGACAGGAGAGCTGCACACATGGCGCTGGTGGTGAGCAGCCCAGACTGCAGCGGGCTCGTTGTCTGCGGGGAAGGATATGGGCAGTTGGGCGGTGGGTGAGTTTAAAAAATGAGGTGGGCACCGAAGCAGCGCTGGCAAATGAACAAACGAAAACTCACGAGTAGATCAGTGCCGACTTTGGACGCCGCGGTCAGGAAACGGACCGCCAAAGCCCTGCGAATTTCAGAAATACATGATACGTGAAACAATGGAGCTCACGAAAACAGATAGCTGTGGCTGGACAGTGTTAAAAGTTCCGATGCGACATGTCTCGGAAATTTTCCTACCTGGACACGAAAGACGCAAAATACAGCCCGAACGCCATGGGAAGGGTAATATTGTTACGTCCAGCTATCATTTCGACTGTTTGTGTGACCGTCAGCTACAACGCCGTTGCGGCTAGAATCCTCCGACTTAATGCTCCTATTTCATGACCTCCTATTCACCCATTTCCACTCTCCAGCCACACATGGATCGAATAAAGGCAAAATAATGAAATATAAGAAGCCAGAGGGCAAGGACGGGTCGTTTTCGGCCTCCTCATCCCTTTCTTCAAGGATTTGGTTGGAGCTCAACCCTCATCCAAGTCAGCCCCACCCCCATCTCAAAGCATGCTGCCCAACCGCTGGCTGCTGCTCACACCGCTATCCTCGCATCACACCCCACTTTGCGACTAATTTCCTCGCCAGCCAATGCGGTAGCGGACCCTTTGCTTACAGTTTACACCGTGTCTTTCGATGAATGGTTAAATGGCCACACTGTAAAAATATACCTAGACATGGGGATTGATTATAGAAGAGGGTGCTTTGCTAGAAAGAGAGAAAGAAGAACCGAGAAAAAAACATGTAGAATATTTAAAAGGGGAGGAAGGAAAAAAAAAAGCATTTCGTACTACTCAAGAAATCTCCATTTGCATTTCACAGCACAGGTACAGCGTAGCGTCGCGTCACGCGCCCCCATCGCTCCAGCATTCAGAGGTTTATATGTTTCCTAATTCTATAAAAGAAATGTAGTTTGCGGCCGTTCCTACCGTTCGTTAAAAAACGGCTTTGCTGCTGCTAGTTTAGTTCCAGAGTCTCTCTCAAAGTAACAGCTCCGCGACCTGCACCGCGTTCAATGCAGCTCCCTTCTTGATTTGATCTCCGCACACAAAGAGATCCAGGCCCTTTGCGTCTGGCCGAGAGATGTCTCTCCTCACCCGTCCCACATACACGTCGTCCATGTTAGAGGCATCCAGAGGGGTGGGGAACCGGTTGTTGGTGCGGTCGTTGATGATGGACACGCCGGGGAAGGCGGCCAGCGCCGCCAGCGCCTCTTCCTCTGCACACAGAGACAGATGCCGATATGGGGGGTACACAGTGAGAAGAAAGGGACTAGGAGGCATAGAGTAAAAAACATAGGTCAAATTCAAACAAAATAATCAGATTCAATATGAGTCTGCCATAAAAATCAATCGAATCGGTTCAAGCAGCGAATACGCAACGCGCAGTACCAAAAAAAACAAAAAACGCTGGTCTCTTCTCACCGCTCAAGTCCTTCTCCAGCTCCAGGTTGATGGACTCTGCGTGCGCCCGCATGACGGGCACGCGAATGCACGTGGCTGTGATCTGCACGTCGGACTCCCCCCAGATCTTCCTCGTCTCCTTCACCATCTTCATCTCCTCCTCGTTGTAGCCGTTGGCGGTCATGGGAGAGTTGTGGGAGAAGAGGTTGAAGGCGTACTGGAAGGGGAAGATGTTGGTGGTGACGGGCTTGCCTGCATCAGAAGCGAATACAAAGATATTAGTAATAAGAGCTTGGGGGGGGGGGGGGGGGGGCGGCGCTGATTTGGGGTGAATTGCTTGCTCTCGAAATCGCTGGAAACAGCGTGAAAAACAGGCAGAGATACTAGGAGTTCAATACGTAAGAGTTATAACGCACCCTCCAGGCTCTCGCGCGTCTGCAGCTCCAGCTCCTCCATGGCTGCCTGCCCCGCCCCGGAAGCTGCCTGGTAGGTGCTCACCACCATGCGCTTGACGCCCGCCACGCGGTGCAGCGGCGTGACCGCCATTAGTGCGATGATGGTGGAGCAGTTGGGGTTGGCGATGATGCCGCCCTTGCCGAACTTCATTCCCGCCATCGCCTCGGGGTTCACCTCAGGGATGACGAGAGGCACATCCGGGGTCATTCGGAAGGCGGAAGAGTTGTCCACCACGGTGCACCCCACGGCGGAGGCCAGCGGGGCGTACTTCTTGGAGATGGAGCCGCCAGCAGAGAAAAGAGCGATGTCAACGCCCTCAAAAGAGCTCTCCGTCAGCTCCTCCACGGTGTACTCGGCGCCGTCGAAGGTGTACTTCCTACCAGCGGAGCGCGCGGAGGCCAGCATCTTCATGTCGCTGTAGGGGAAGTTGCGCTCCTTGAGGACCTGCAGGAGACCAAGGATGAGGGAGAGATGGGTGAGAATAGAGAGGAGAGGAAAGGGGGTGGGTTTGCGCGGATGAGGGGCAAATATATACATAGATGGTGATTGAGGGCAAATTGAGGGGAGAACACGGGCTGGTAGCGAATTCTTTGGGCACAAAAAATAGCAAATAATCCAGTGACATTTCGGCCAACTCACCCGCAGGAATTCTTGGCCCACTGCGCCGGTCACACCCACGATGGCCACCTTGGGGCCATCAGCCACCTTGGCAGCGCGCACAACAAGCGACACGCGACGTCGTCGGGAGAATGAGGATGATTGAACCAGGAGGCTTTGGCCCTTGAGCGACGAGACCGAGTGCATTTTTGTGTCCGCACAATGCGATAATAACTATTAATAAACGCCAATTCGTTTTAAAGTCAATCTCCATTTGGCGGCGTTCAAAGAAGTGCTCGTGCAAAAAAAGCATTTCATTGTTGTTGACCCATCCCCCCCCCCTCCCCACCACCACCACCAAAGTAAAAATCAACCAAGTATAGCAACCAATCAACTCCATTCAGCAGTCCTTTCTATTTATACATCAAGCTACGACCACCTCAGCGGTCCTTCCACAACCGCCCAACTCCGCCGCCGCCGCTGCCTTTTCCTGCGAGGCAGTCGTCGACGACAAAGAAGAAGATGAAGAGGGCGAAGCTTCTTCACCCCAGGCGTCTCCGATTTCTCTTCCTGATACCACCTGCACCGCAACCTTGCGCCGCCTCCTCAGCAGCATGTGCTTGGCGGCCTTGCATACCATGCGAGGCGAAAACATGGCGGTAGGCGGCGCCACAAATTGGGAGACACGCAGCATGTTGATCCACACCTTCTTATCCTCTTGACACGCCAACCAAATGGCGTCCAGGTAGCGATACAGCATCTGCGGCGGTTTCGTCACGCCCTCACTCAGCACCACGCTGGGCCACCGCATGTCCTCACTGGTGCTCATGTCCCACGCCAGCCCCGCGCTCTTTTGCAGCTGCCTCTGCATTTTGGGGCCTACCGCACGAATCGCCGCCACGCGCTTTGCTGCGTCGCCTTTCCTGCCATAAGCGCTCGCCTTTTGCAGGGAACCGCGCAAAACCACCGCCCCCATGGCCGCCACGCTCATGCCCTGGCCGTACACCGGGTTGAGCGCCAAGGCAGCGTCCCCTAACACAACCAACCCAGCGGGGAGCGCCACTTTGTGGTACTGGCACGAAAAGTTGGGGGCGGAGGCGAAGCGCGCGATAGGCGTCAGCAGCTCGCTCCGCTGCGCCAGCTCGTAGATGGCCGGATCTGGCAGGGACTTGGCATATTCCAGCCACCCTTCTTTCTCTGTCGGAGCTGCTTCCCCTTCGAAGCCTGTCAGCGCAACCTGCAAAATGCGGTCCTCCACGACGATGGCCACGCCGCCGCGGGACAGCGCGGGCCGGCCGTTGGTGACGGCTGTGTAGAACTTCCCGTCGGGGTTGAAGTCGGGTGGCAGCCGCAGCCAAGCGGAGGCATAGTTCATGCGACAGTCGACCTTGAGGGGCTTGGGCAGCGCGACCCCGCCTGCACAAAACAAATTAACAAAGGGAGGTAGAAGGGCATGCGCCACGCTGGTTTGTGAAGAAAAAGTGCACAACAAAAATCCATTGATTGACGTATTGATGCCTTGATATGGTGTTTGAAAGTTCTAAACACACAAACGTCAAGTAGCGATTATACTAACCAACCTTCTTTCAGCCAGTGCGGGAGTTGAGACCGCCGCCCGTTGCACACGATCACCAGATCGGCCTTGACCCTCTCCCCTGACGCCAACACCACGCCCCAAATACCTGGCGGTCCCATTCTGGCTGCTGCGCTGCTGGGGAACGCGTTCGGCATCTCTTCCTCCCACAGCAGCGCAGAAATAGAAGTGCTGTCGCAAATTTTGAGCTTGTCTCCAGCCTGGCGAACGACCATGTCCTGCAGGGTTTCGTTAATGAGCCTGCGGGAGGCGTTCAGCAGCTGCATCCCCGCTTCGGCGCCGTTCACAAAAGGCCCACCGAAGTCAAATACTCGAAAACCGAGGCCGGGGTCGTAGCGCACGGCGCCCCGCGCCTCCAGCTCCTCAGAGAATCCGGGGACTAGGCTGTCAATGGCGCGCGCGCCCCCAGCAAGCAGCGCGTGAGGCTGGGTGTATTGAGGGATGCCGCGTCGGCGTTTCGTCGTCTGAGAGCAAAGAAAGAAATAAAGAGAGGGAGGGCGGTAACAAACGTTCTGGCAGGTCTGAATGTGATGTTTCTTTATTATTATTTACCTCTGCAATGGTCTCATCGGCAATGTGCGAGCCCGTCAAGTCGTCTCTATCATACAGTGTAACCGAAGCAAAGTGAGGTAGGACCGCAGCTGCAGCAGTCAGGCCGGCAATCCCGCCTGCGAAATTGGCGGATTCATTTGAAATTGAAATTGAAATTGAAACTGAAAAGGACAGGCTCACTAATTTCTGGCGAGCGGCGACAGCGATTAAAAGACCACTGTGAACTGTGGCACGCACCTCCAATTATTATGGCCTTGGGACCTGCTTCCATCGTATTCAGCGTGTTGGAGGGCTGCAATCGATTGAAATATAGCGATTGTTTTAGCAGATGGAAGGCTAGACACCTAGAGCCAAAGCCAGAGTCAACTTTTCAGCATTCTCTGAAGATCTTCGCAGGGTTGACTGTGCTTTAAAAACTAAGCTAGGTATAAATTGCCATTGTTCACCTTAATCGCAAGTACCGCAGACGGTCCTTCAAAGGCAAACTTGAAAAAAATCCCCGCGTCCCCAACATCAAGGTCACCGCCAAGCAATGATTAAAACAACTGTATATTCTTGTGATCGCGCCTGGTGCAATGGGTGGCATACATCCAAGCAGCATCCATCACATGGGATTTCGGGTAGATAATCGATTTATTATATTTGACGTAAATCGGCAAAATACTCCCTCTTTGATGCATTTGAAATCATTTGATTTATTGTAATTTATTGACAGCCAATGGATCGCCTGCAGGCTGAAATTTAACTTTGGAGTTGATGGTGGCTATTCATAAAGCCGCTGCCTACAAGTTTGTAGAAGCCTGCCTCTGAAAATAAATTCAGTTGAATGGACTCAAAGGGTTCAAAGCGCTTTATTCAAGCTGCCTTTTCAACGATTTCAGCTGCTGCTATACAAATGACGGATTATTCCCGGCAAGCTTGCGGCAGCCTCAGTAGGGGGTGCAGGGGCCAAGAGTATCGCACCAAGCCGCGCAACTCTGACCCTGCACACCGCAACGGCACTGGCAAGATGAGTGAAATGTATGTCGTCATTATTTCATTTCAGAATTTCAGAAGAAAACCATCCTCTATTTCAACGAGCGTTAGATAGTATAAACAGCATATTATATATTTTATCGTGATGAACTGTGCTCTTACTCAAAATTGGGGCATTCAGCGTCCAGATTTCGCTTACGTTGGCTTTTGATTGATCACAATTATTTATTTTCTCAAAATGTTGTCGACGCTTTCATAGTGCCAAAAATATAGTTTGTTTTGTTTAGAACAGTATAGGGTATCGAATCACGCAAATGGAGTCAATACACCTTTCCCACCATCTTTCAGTCTTCCTGGCTGTGGCCTTGTTCTCTGCGCTGCTGTACATTTGGAAATTCGACTCATCCCACCGGGAGGTATACAATGAGGCCACCTCCGCCCACTGTGATGCCACCAGCAATTGCTACATTCCAACGTCATGGAAGGCGCTGCCAGACAAACGCTTATTAATCGTTCAGTTTGTTTCTGCGGGGTACCTCGGCGAGTTCAATCGATTTTGGCGCAGCCATGAGCTCAAATTTCACTCCATGCTGAAAAATAAATCGGTTCTACTCACGTTCCCCCAGCCTGACTTGCAAGATGTCATCAGCGGTGTTGCCGTCCGTCAGAATTGGAAATTCAAGGGGAACTACTCGCACGAACACGCTTTTGCGTTTGGCCCCTTGATGCAATTCATAACCCCCTTCAACACGGAGGTTTTTCTGCAGGCAATGCTTTTGGGCCTACCGCAGTATTACATGACCAACCCCGTCGTTCCCTATTGCCATGGCAAGCGCCGGAGTTTGAGCTACTCGTTGTACAGCGGCGCCGTGTTCAGCTACCAGATCCTTCACCTGCCGGCGATCAGCAAGTACCAGTTTTTTCTCAAGGTGGATTCCGACATTCAGTTCAAGAAAAACTTTCCTATTGACATAGGGCTGGACATGGCGACCAACGGATGCATCATCGGACACTCAAAGCTCCAAAATTCGACGGACTGCGAGAAGGACGCGCTGCGGGCGCTGCTGAATGCCACCGAAGAGCTGCAGTTGCAAAAACCTCGCTCTGCGGAATACGAATGGTGCAACGAGGGGGGGGACAATTTAAAACCTTCGAAAATATTTTATGGCAACTTTGTTGGCTTTGCAACGAGGTTTCTGCGGCATCCTGATGTTCTCCGGCTGAGCACGTACATGTATGAGAGCTGGGAAGACGGGTATTTTAAACGTCGATGGGGCGACCAGGGGCCTTTCATTATGTACGCTTGCTACTTTTTGGACATTCCAGACATTTTAAACCCCCCTGTGAACACAATTTGTGATTATAGTCGCTTCCGCAATAAAATTTTCTTCCACCGGTAATTACCGTTATAACGCTCATTTTTATTTCTTGAACTTTGAAATTTATTATTAGCGGTGTACAGGAATCCCTTGAACCTTTTCATGTGTACATGCACTCTTTTCATTTTCTTCTTCTTTCTATCTTCCTCTCTGCAATACATACATTTCCCAATTCCCATTGTTTCTGAAGCACTGTTTACATTATCAAAGCCAGCTAAATTCTTCAATACACAGAGCACCAACCCAAATCACACAAAATCTTCCTCATCATCCTCCAGCGCCCCCTCCAGTATCGCCATGTCCATGTTCTGCTCCAGCGACTCGAGAGCGCTCATTGTCACCGCCTTCCCGCCCTCGCCCATCACGTCAGCAAAGCCCTGGCTCTTAAACATGGCCCCAGGCTCCGTGGGAATGCCGCCCTCAAACTCTACCGACGAAAAGGGGCCCGTCTCGGGTTCTAACCCGGGCAGCGCAAGATCACTGGCACCGCCAAACAGATCGGCGAGCTCCGCGTCTTCCGTGGCCTCCGCCTCCATCTCGATACGCACGCTGGCCGCGGGGTCCGTCACTGCCAGCAGCTGCATGGCTGTTTCTACATCTTCCATGATAGACGCCCGCACCCTTTCAACTTCAGCGTCGTTGGCTTCGTCCTCTAGCTCCTTTTGAGACGCGTTCAGCGCGTCCAGGTGCGGGTGCAACGCCTCGCTGGCCCGAATCCACGACGGCATCTTCTGCTCCGTGCCTGGCACCAGCGGCGCCACCCCTCGCATGACGTCATTTCTTTCCACCTCCTCCAGCAGCTCGGAAAAGGCCAGCGACACCGCGAACCGGTTCTGCGCGGTCTCCAGGCGCTCGTGGTGCAGCCACATACCCTCCTCCACCGCCTCCTGCATGAGCAGTTCTTCGAGCGCCAATACAGCCGGCGGGACGGTGGCGTCATCCCGAACTGGTACTGGAGTGGGTAGGGGCGGCGGCATGGAGCCGTAGGGGCGTCTCCCACCCGCGGCGGCTGCGGTGCTGCGGTAGGAGGGCAGCCCGTCGGGGGTAGCAGCCATGCCTGGGTCTCCGATATCGATTTCGCCCATAGGGAGGGACTGCAGGCCGCCTAGGGCCTGGCCCAGCGCGCCGCCGTCGTCTGTGCCCTCCCAGGCGCTGTTGGCGTCGGCGTTGGCCCACTGCTGCGCCATTGCATCTGCACAAATGCAGGAAGAAAAAATGAGATCGAAGAAGAAAAAATCAAAGTAAGAAAATTCCGAGGAATGGTACTCTGAACTGTAAAAGATATTTGGGTTGAAAAAGGGGTTGAGTGTATGCAGGGCTGGGCCTGGAGGTGGATATCGGAGAAAAAGTCTTATAAAAACACTTTCAAAGGCGTGGAGAGCTTTCCCTAACAAGAGGGAAAGTCAGGCATCGCCCTCCATGATCCACCCCCAAACATTGGCCCAGCCCTGCACCGGTGCAGAGGCGGGAAAGCAAAGCCCAAGTGCCCCGCCAGAACGGCAGGAGCGAGGCTGCCCCATGGCCCTCCGCAGCTGCTGTGCCAGAGACGTAACGGTCGTAACAGCATGGAGAAAAGCCGCATGACCTGACTAGCTCTGGGGAGGATAATAACACGGATTAGTTTTGCTTTGGCTGGCTCACCGTCGGGAGATGCCAGGAGGTTTTCGTCGGTTTTGTAGTCTGGAAGGATGTTCTTCAGGGCCTCCACCTCCTTTTGGGCCACTTTGTTCAGCTTCATCTTGGTGACCTGCTTTTCGGCCATGTCGTCGAGCGAGCTGGCCATCACATGTCGGGAAAATCGGCGAAGACGTGGGCTGCAAAAACGAGAGGGGGTGGATGGCGTCAATTTCATTACATAGGGACATTAATTCGAGGAATGTGCGTGGTCACGGCGGCATACCTAGCCGTTCGCAAGGCGGTGGCGGCAGAAAATCGCACGGCAGAGGTGGAGGCGAATGCATTGCTGCACGCACGCTCCATTTTTTGCACTTTATTAACAAGCTGTATATTGAAAATTATTGAAATCAACGTCAAATTTCAAAATAAGGTTCAAGGGCTCCAGAAGTGCAGGCAGGCTCAGCCTGAGACTGAATAAGACTCACCACCTCACCCTCTGCATATTGTTCTTACACGTATGCTATGCCAATACGGACATTAAGATGATTAGCCCCAACAGCGAGCCCTGTTCAAGAAAAAGCAGGAGAGGAAAAAAACAAGAGCGGCTCAATTTTTTTTTTGCCGCCTAAGGCAAAGCTTTGTCAGGCAATTTAAAGTATTTTCCTTTCATTAAATGGCCACATCATGATGTCTAGTAGGGGTACACCCTGCGTGGGGGCGTGGCTCCATCCTCAATGATCTGTCCAGTGAGCTTTCCGCCGCTGGCGTCCACTGCCGCTGAAGCCACTGCAAGGAGCGCCGCAGACTGCACCGCTGTGCTCAGCTTGCCAACTGCATGAATAGCAAGTGAGAATTTGAGAAAATATAGTAATATACTAGTATAATTCAGGTATTAAAAAAATACATAATAACGCGGAATTAAAAAAATGTAATGAAAAAAAATCGGCTCACTCCGCAGGCCCAACACTCCGCCTGCTGCCAGCCCACCCAGCACCCCGTTAATATAGTCCTTCTTCCCACGAATCGATTCAGCAACGCACTGCACCAAAGATCGCAAAAAAGAGGGGTTAGCAAACCGAAAAAGAGAGCATTCATTTTATTATTCATTATTTCTGCCACCGCTGCTACACTAAAAATAAATCATTTATTAGGCATTACTCACGTCCACGGTGGCAAATGTGCCTCCAATCAGCGCCAGCGTGGCGCCAAAGCGTCCCATGACAGAACCCGTCCGCATCAGCGCCGGCAGGGGCTTGTCTCTGAGCACGGTAGGAACGTCCGACCAATTGGCCGAGATTCCTCCCATCAAACTCCCCGCCAGGAAGCCAGATCCCAGTCCGACTGCTATCCTGGTGGGGCAGTCCTGAGCCCGCTCCGTTGCCATCGATCAACCCTCGTTTGCGAGCGATAAAAACAAAGGAGAGACAAAATCGAGTTTTAATTGGATGTGTGAAAACCCGGCAGGCAGCTGGCCCCTTCTCGCAAGCTCGTGGGCAGCACGGTCACAGTTTTATTGGTGTTTGGAACTGCAATAATTTGTGCAGAGAACGAGCCTGACCCTTCACAGCCTTTCCACCTGGTCTTTGCACTTTGTTTTCGCCGTTCTTGCGTGATCTTCTCATTCAAAACATTTTGATTTTATTTTCAACGCCTTGGCAACCCAGAATTGCGCGCACCAGGCTCGTCTGCCATTGTTTTTGCAGACCTTGCACCTTGCTTGACAAGATTTAGTTCGAAGAACAACGGCGTATCTCGAGGCGTTTTCTATATAAAACACACCGAGCAGCCCTCCTCGACATCACTTTTGTGAGCGTCCTCGCTTGGAACAGCCCACCGCCATGGCAGAGGAACCAAGTTCTGTGAAGAACAAGCAGGTCGCGTACTTTTACGATGAGGAGGTGAGAAACGCGCTGCAGCGATGAGAGGACCCCGCCGATAGATCCTTTGGCGAAGGCCGGCCCTTTGCTGCATTTTTTTTTGATCGAATCTCTCTTCGGCGACGCTGATTTTTGGCTTCCCCTCCGCGTGTTCTCGCAGATGACAAATTACAACTACGGCGGCGGCAACCCCATGCGTCCGCATCGCGTCCGCCTCACCACCAACCTGGTCTCTGGCTACGGCCTCACCGACCAGATGAGAGTGATGCGCCCCAAACCTCGCACCAGGGAAGAGATCATGCTCTTCCACGCAGACGGTAAGACACCCGCTCAACTACTCCAACCGCGCGCCTTGCTTTTTAAGATCCCACCTTTTCCAAAAAATAACACCAATTTAGTTTATTTATTTATTTTTGAAATATTTTTTGTTTCTCCCTGCAGACTACGTGGACTTTCTGATGAGCGTGACGCCCGACAACCAGGAGGAGTTCATGATGCAGATGCGGCGGTTCAACTTGGGCGCGGTTGGGGAGGCAGACTGCCCTGTTTTTGACGGCATGATGGAGTACTTTCGCATCTACTCGGGGGGGTCTGTGGGCGGCGCATCGCTGATCAACGAGGGCGACGCCGACATCGTGATGAACTGGAGCGGCGGCATGCACCACGCCAAGAGGTCTGAGGCCTCTGGGTTCTGCTACATCAACGACATTGTGCTGGCCATCCTGGAGCTCCTCAAAACCCACCAGCGCGTCCTCTACGTCGACATTGATGTGCGTTTTGTCAAGTTCAGCTCAAAATTCCCTTCAAAACTCACCAAACGGGTCACTTTGGCCCACTTTTCTTCATTTCCCTTCTTACCTAGCTTGCGTTTATTCCCTTTTTTTAATTTTCGGTGCAGATCCACCACGGCGACGGCGTGGAGGAGGCATTCTACACCACCGACCGCGTCATGACCGTGTCTTTCCACAAGTACGGCGACTTTTTCCCCGGCACCGGCGCCGTCACAGACGTCGGGCACGGCTCCGGCAAACTCTACGCAGTGAACGTCCCTCTGGACAATGGCATGGACGACGAGTCCTACAGCTTCATGTTCGAGCCCATCATGCAGGCGGTCATGGACCGCTATCAACCGGGGGCCATCGTGGTGTGCGGTGGCGCCGACTCCCTTTCGGGCGACAAGCTCGGCTGCTTCAACCTCTCCCTGCAGGGCCACTCCAACTGCATTGAGTTTCTGTCGAAGTTCAACGTGCCCATGCTAGTGCTGGGGGGTGGGGGGTACACCATGCGCAATGTGGCACGGTGCTGGTGCTATGAGACGGGGCGCCTGCTGGGGGTGGACCTGCCGGACGAGCTGCCGGAGAGCTCCTACGAGGAATACGACTACTATATGGACACCCACAAGCTGCGCATCAAGGTGAGCAACATGCAGAACAAGAATTCGCGGGCCAAGCTGGAGGAGCTGCGGACGGCAGTGCTGGAGCATCTGGCCGACCTGCCGGCGGCGCCCAGCGCCACCATGGTGGTGCCGCCGCCCAAGATGGAGGCGGTCAAGGAGGAGCTGCCGGAGGAGGACATGGAGGAGCGCGGAGGGGGGCAGGCGTTTGAGGACCGAAGGGTTGTGAAGGAGGATGGCTATACCTCCGACGGCGAGGGCAACGCAGGCAGAGGGGTGCAAGCGGACGTGAGCTACGAGCGGGCCGCAGAGGCCAAGCCAGCGGCGGATGCAGCGGTGAAGACGGAGGGAGCGGCAGGCAGCGACGGGGAGGTGACAGTTGCTGCAGCTGCTGCGACAGACGCAGATTTTTTGAGTGGCGCTGCTGTGGGCGTGGCAGTGGTGCCTAAGACCGAGCCGGAGCCCATGGACGCTGACGACCAGCCTGCCGCATGAGAAGAATAGGAATTGAAAATCAAGGGAGCGGCGGCGGCAGCTGGGTGGTGGATGGAGGTACACTAGTTTGAAAGAGTTGAGGGGCTGTTTGGCGCTAATGAATGTGCTTAAATTCTTTACTATAGTAGTATTTTGATTTGATGTGCGTGCGGTTTTATATGACCTCTTGTGAATGGCCCTCCCTGGAAAACTACTCCATTTTAGAAAGCAGTATTTGGTGAGCGGGGAGTGCAAGAGGGAGGGCGCAAACTGTGCCTTTGAAGAGAGAGAGAGAGGAAAAAGGGGGAATGAGGACGAGGGGACCCCGCCACCGCACAAAAAACGCGGATGCCATCCGATAGCATGCCTGAAGGCCAAAAAAGCCAGGACAGCCGGAGCGTGAAAATTTCGGCTTCGTCAACCGCGCCTACGACCGCGTCTACGTAGGCAGCTCCGCGGACCCGGAATGCCGCCTCCAAGAGCGCCGACGCCGCCCACCACGCAGAATGACAAAATATATATACCGCCACCGACCGCCACCACGCCAGCGCTCGAGGAGCACTACATCACCGCCTACGAACCCCACGGGCCATCAGGGTGCAACATGCTCCCCGGCACGTCCGGCTCTTCGAAACACGACGTGGACGCTGCGCAGAGGCGCGGTGGAAGACGCGGTGGATTTTCACACCCCAGCCGGCGTTCGCATTTTTTGCAAAGGTGCCGCCCGGCGGGCGGCCGTGTTTCTTACTTCGGCGGGGTCTCCTCGTCTGGCTGGCGTCTTCGCCAAACAATTTATCTGTTTGCATTTTTGGGGGGGCCTTGAAGCGGCGGGGAAGGGCGAAGGTTTTGGTTTGTTTTGGTCCAAGGCCGGGGTGGGAAGCTTTTCCGAAAATTCCGCTCAGCAACTTCAAGTTGAGCTTGGCTTGGGCGAGGCGCTACAGGAGTGTCAAAGAGCTTTTTGTGGTGAAAAGGCGTTGAGGGGAATTTATATTAATTTGCGGGTATATTTTTTCCACAGTTTACAAAGATATTCGTTCATACACAAACAACAAAAGAAAATTCTTTCTTCTCCACGAAGAAAATTAATTCAACGCACGTTCTTTTCTACCTCCTCGGCCCTCCTCTGGGCGCTTTCTTCCTCAAAGCCTGCGTCGCCAGCAACGCCGTGGCCGCGCTCAGCGCGAACCACGTGGCAGCGTAGTTCATGTGGTCAATCGGCATCACCCTGAAAGTTCCCATATCGCCTGCAGATTTTGCCAAGGGGTACTCCTCTTGCGGCGCTGCCGGCCCCGCCCGCCCCCTGCCGCCCAGCACCTCCATTGCGGAGGGCCCGGCGTCCATCATTTTGGTCTCCAGCTCGGAAGAAACAATTTCCAGCAGCGGCGTGCCCTCGGGGAGACCTGCTGCAACGGCCAGCTCCTCGGGATTGATGTAGTACCTTCAGCAACGGAAAACATTTTTATTATTATTATAAAGGAAAAATATGCCTTTTTTGAAGTGCAAAAACAGATGAAAAACTTCAAAAATATGCATCAAAAATTTATATTAAAAACACTGAACTCACCATGTTCCGGCCTCTGGGTTGTTGTCGGGGACGAAATTTCCCGGGTCTTCGCTAAACCGGATCAGCCCCTCCACGGTCTGCACCCCGCCCGGCTCCCCCTTGGCCCTGGCTGCGTCGTTTGAGCGCCAGTCATGAGGAATCCAACCCCGCAGCACCATCACGGTGCGCGCTTTCTTTCCTTTCTGGCTTTCTTCCGTGAGAGGGGTGACTGCTAGGAACCCCGTGGTGGTCTCTCCCATCTTGGAGCGCGGCCTAGGCCCCACGTATTGAGTCCTGGAGTAATCGAATATCCCGGTGGCTTTGACGCGCTGGTACTCCTCTGGCGCAGGCATTTCGTCGCTGAAAATGTCGATTGGGTCCTCCTGAAGCAAATGAAAGTACAAAAGGAGAGATTACTTCGGGAAAAATCTGCTGAATATCACAGCGGAGTTTTTTTAACCTATGAAAAAGAATGACAAGAAGGTCTGGAAAGCTCACCTCCATCTTCTCTTTTCTGCGCTCCAGCAGCTCGATCTTCCACTGCCGGCGGTCCAGCTGCCACTTCCCCAGCATAGCAGCAGTCAGCGGCGGCAGCAGCAGGAGTGCTTTGGCCCACCAGCTGCGCTCGCTGGCGGCGCCAGAAGAGCCGCTGCGGGGGCCGGGGGCTGCTGCCACTGCGCCAGACGCAAACGCCCGAAGTCCCACTGGCGGATTCAATGCGTGGGAAGAAGGAGCCAGCGGGCGGAGGGCTGCAGCAGCAGAGAGCGAAAAAGGCCCAAGGGGAGCTTGAACCCTGAGCTGCTGGGCCTGGGCAGCTGACAAAAATTGGGAAAATGCGCGGCGGGCTGTTGCAACTAGCGTGGTCTGCAGGGCCTCAGCTCGCGAAGATGAGGAGAGGAATCTGTGAAGTGGTGACCCCCACATTGTGTCCGCTTGCCCTGAAAAAGAATCTAAGGGCTTCTAAATTATATAGAATTGCTTCTGAAGGTGTTCACGTAGAATTTGAGGAGGAAATGCGTGTAAAGATCAGGCCCACAAAAATTCAGCTGAATTCCATCAAATTTTATTTATTTAAATTTGGAATCTATAAATAATAATGAAATAGCACTAAAACGGCTCTTAAAATTTGGATTCACTTTACTCAAATATTTGAAGGGAAAAAATAAATAAAAAAACCCGATCACTTGTTTGCAAAATCTAGTACTTGTTCGCAGCAGGTCACCGCAATGGCCTCCACATCAGTCGCATTTATGCATCCAACGCCGCATATCAAGCGCTTCCCTGCCCAGCTGCCATCCTTGAAAAATAAAGCCGCTGTCCGACCACTGCCCGCCCGCCTGCTGCCTTGCGCAGCAGCTGCTGCGTCTTCATCTCCCGGCACCCCACCCCTCAACGCTGAGGGTCTGGCTGAGGCGGGTCCCAGCGAAGCTAGCCCCGACTATGCTGCCATCGACGCTCAGCCGCTTAACCGACTCATTTACTCCCTCTTTCGCAACAAAATGGTGGCAGAGCTGGGCGAGGACTCGAGCGTGGAGGGTTACGGCGCCATCATTGACCTCACGCGGCGGCTGAACGCCTTGGGAATGCCCAGAGACACTCAAGTCGCCACCCGCAGAATCCTCAACTCGCTGTTCCCCTCGTGGCTGCCTGGCGCGTTCAAGGTGCGGGCGCATCTCTTCTTCCTTTTTAAATTTAATTTGGGCTATAAATGGTATTTTAAACCGGTTAAATTGCTAAATTTCGGGCCAACTAGTTTTCCACCCGCCCCCCATCTTCAAAAACGAAATAATCCCAGGTGATGTTCGCGCGGCCGTTGCCCGAGCTCTCCTACCGCCTCAACGCGTTTGCGACCTGGGCGACCTGTCAGTGGCTCATGGGGGAGTGCGAAGTCAATGACGTTGAAATTGACGGCGGAAAAATCGGCAGCGGGCACGGCGTGCTGGTGGCCAGGTGCCGCTACTTAGAAGAGGCAGGTTGCGCCAGCGTGTGCATCAACTCCTGCAAGGTCCCCACCCAGGAGTTCTTTCTTAAGGACATGGGACTGCCGCTGACCATGACCCCGGATTATTCGAATTTCAGCTGTCAGTTTAGTTTCGGTTTGACCCCGGGGGCGGAGGGCGCCGACCCGGCGCTGGCGACGCCGTGCTTTGCGCAGTGCCCTACCGCAGCACGCGCAGCAGCAGCAGCAGGAAAGAAGGTTGAAGCGGCAGCACCGGCGTGCCACAAAATTATGCCTAACGAATAGATTGAATAAATTGCTGCTGCTGCTGCTGCCACAAAGATGAAATACTGACTGAATCTTCGTATTTGATAATTATTCGTATTTTTATTCTTAAACATTCCGCACTTCGTTTTTTCAGTTTAATTACAAAAAAGCAGCTGTCAGAAATCAGCTTTCTTGGCCTCAGCACAATATGCAGCCTCTGCTCGCTGCAAGCTACGCCGTCCACCCAGGAAAGAACTCGTCCTGCCCCTTTTCCATCACCTGCGTAGGCGGTGCCGCGTAGAACGCAGTGGGCACCGTCTTGAGCCTTCTTTCCACCTCCTGAGTGAACAGGCTGGCGTAGGAGGCGGACAGCACGTCGGACACGTCCAGCTCGGCGGTCTTGCGGCGGTTGGATAGGTCCTTGTCCAGTACAGCGCAGAAGTTTGACACCTAAAGAAAGTGAAGAAGAAAAAAATTGTGAAGTAAAGAAAATTTATGTGTCGCATGCACAGGAATTGAATTTTCTACTTTTAAGCTTCAACAAACAAAATTAAACAGTAGCTGACACTAATGAACTCACCGCTGGGTTGGCGTGGCGGCGCAGCAGCGTCACCTCCCACAGCGTACTTTCCAGCGCTCGCGCCTTCGCAGGATCCGCCTCCGCCTCGTCGTACACGTCTTCCCCGCGCCACACCGCCCCAGAGGGCGCGGCGGCCCCTTCAGCCGCCGGCGGAGCGCGATGAATCAGCTGCACACACGCTGGATGCCGCCGCAGCAGGTTGTGAATGAACGTGAGCGCGATGAGGGCCCCCGCGGGCGGTCCTGCCAGCGCCAGCCGCGCAAACCGCTTTGCAAAGGCGGCGGCGGTGTAGGCAGGCACCATCGGGGATGCCAAAAAAATGTCGGCGAGCTGGAAGAACCGCAGGCGGGAGCGGGAGAGCAGCGAGTCCGGGGTGAGCAGCTGGTACAGCCGATCGTAGAATTTAGGGTACTCGAGTCCGTGCTGCGTCACCAGAATAAAAATCCCGTTCAAAGCCAGCATGCCATCCAGCCCGCCGCGATCAAGACTGTGCGTGAGGAAATCGCTCAGCAGCAGCGGAGACACCATGTTGGGGAGCACTAAATCGTGCAGCCGCGCCAGGGCCTTGCGGTACACGTCTCCGGGCAGCTCGCAGCGCAGGAACGCCAGCCATGCGTCGCTGTAGGCGTTTCGCCGCAGCTTGGCGCTGGCCCACTTTGCGGACAGCGGCGCGGCGGTGGGCTGCTGCTGCTCGGCACGGCGCTGGCGCTTGCGCTGCTTGGCGCCGGAAGCGTCGCTGGCAGGGGCCACAATGCCAACTTCAGCAGCACCGCTCCATGACTGAAGGTCTTGCACCTCAAAGGGCTCCTCTGAGGGGGGCGGCAGGCGCGACAGGAAGTCAAACACGTTGCGCACAAAGTCCCCCGAAGAGGGCGCGCCTTTCTTTTCCTCCTTTCCTCCTCCTTCGTCGTCATTCTCGCTGTCGGAGTCGGCGGCGGCAGCGGCGGTTGCACGGCGCGTGCACAGCGTGGTTATGGCGCGCAAAAAGTGGTATCGGACGTCCGCGTGTGGCGTGTACTTCTCCAGCAGCGCAGCCACTGCTTCTGGCGCGATATCGCTGCTGCCGGCCACAGCTGCTGTGATTTTAAAAAATAGCTCGTTGTCAAACACGCCCACCTTTCTTCCGCGGGTGAACTCCATCAGCGCCGCCAGCGAGGCCACCTGCACCCGGGAGTCGGCGCCAGACCCCAGCAGGCTCAGCAGGGCTGCAGTGGAGGCAGTGAACTGGCGGTGCAGCCAGGCGGCATAGACGGCTTTAGGGTCCTGAGGTTCCGCTGGCAGCGCGGGGGCGCCGCCCACGAGCTCCTCGCGCTCGAAACATCCCACGAAAAAGAGCTTGAGACCATGGATGGCAGGGACCACCTGAAGATTTTTGGCGATTGAAATAGTTGAATTTGAGACGCAGAGTATTATGCATGGGGGCGTTTGGCGGCGTAGATGGGATTGTTTGAATACCTTGGTGTCTTTGGAAGAGAGAGATGATATGAGAATGGCCACATTATTCGCCTTTGCTCGGGGATTTTGATTCAGCTCGCTGGCGAGTTCAGAAAGCTCCGAGGAGCTCAGCGCCTTGCGCTTCTTGTTCTTCTTGTTGCCAGGTTCCATTTTAAATTAAATTAACTTGAAGAGCGGTGCTGCAATTTGGCGAACAGGCACCGAAGATGAAGAAAAGCGGGTGTTCTCCTCATCTTGTGTTGCAAATTTAAAGGTGTTAATATAAAGCAACTGTTCTGCGCTTTAAATTTGCAAATCGATCAGCCAGCGGGTGCCTCTCCCAAGTTTTTATTTTTATTTTTATTTTTTTCGAAACATTGTGTTCCTCAAATACCAAAGCCATCCTCTCTACTGCTTCCTCATTAAAGATGACGTCCTTGTGCGTCGGATCCATCGCTTCCGGAACGTACTTCACCCCACTTCGTCGGCCCACGCAGCACCGCTTGGTGGTCACCGCCTCGGCCTCTGCCAGCGGCCCTCAGCGCACCGCCGCCCTCCGGCGCCTCCTTGCCAAGCCCGGGATGCTGCTGGGCCCCGCTGCGTACGACGGCATCAGTGCCCGGCTCACCGAAGAAGCGGGTTTTGACTTTGCTTTTATGAGCGGGTTCAGCGTGGCTGGCGCGAGGCTGGCGAAGCCAGATACTGGGCTGCTGAGCTACGCTGAGATGCTGGAGCAAGGGCGCTGCATGCATGAAGCCACGCGCTGCATCCCTATCATTGGGGACGGCGACACAGGCTACGGCAATGCCATGAACGTGAAGAGAACAGTGGCCGGGTGAGACAGTAAAATTAATATACAAAGAAATCCACTTTTTTGGTCAATAAAAATCAGTTGCTCCTCAACCCTTCGTTTTACTTTTTCAACCTCATTTTTGTCAGCTTCATTTTTCGGTTACTAATGTCTTCTTCTTTCTTTCTAGGTACGCCGCTGCTGGCTTTGCCGGCATTCTCATCGAAGACCAGCAATGGCCCAAATCCTGCGGGCACGTGCGCGGAAAGCGGGTAGTCCCGCGTGACGAGGCCATTGCTCGCGTGCGTGCCGCCTGCGACGCTCGTGACGAAATGTCAGCGGCGGCCGGAGGAGGGAACAGCGGAAAGGAGGGGAGCGGCATCGTTATCGTGGCGCGCACAGACGCCCGCCAGGCGGAGTCTTTCCAAGAGGCGCTGGCGCGCGCAGCTGCATTTGCTGACGCTGGCGCTGACGTTGTTTTTGTCGATGCTTTAGAGACCGCTGCAGAGATGCGCACGCTGTGCGCCGAGGTGACCAACGCCCACAAAATGGCAAACATGCTGGAGGGGGGTGGAAAGACCCCCATATTGACCCCGGAGGAGCTGTCAGCCATGGGATTCAAAATTTGTGCCTACCCGCTGAGCCTGCTGGGGGTGGCGATCAACGCGCAGCGGGCGGCGCTGGCGGGGCTGAAACGAGGGGTGGTGCCCACAGCGCCCGCCATGCCCTCCTTCCAGGAGCTGCAGGCCGCAGTGGTAAGCGGGGCACACTTAATTATTTGGTTTTTGTACGCATTCTTATTTGCAAGTGTGGCCTCATTATTGTTATTTCTCTTTCTTTTTAGGGCTTCCCCGAGTACTTTGAAGAAGAAAGATATTACGCAGTGGCTTCAAGCACTGCTCCTCCCTCTGTGTCACCATCATCAGCTCCCTCGCCGCCGCCAGCCACTGCCAGCAAAGACAAATCCCCCGAATTTTCGGCTTTTGCCTCCCCTCTGTCGTCCGGCATCGAGCCTGACGCAGTCATCGAGCCTGGGGGCTCCGCCAAGACCACTGTAGACCTCACCAGCAGCAGAGATGAAGGGTCTTACTCTAACAACAACGCCAGCAGCGTCTCCTTCGACCGTCGCTCCCAGTGGTTGCGCATCAAAGTGTCGGACGCAGCAACTGGGGCTGTGAGCCTGGAATCGCGGTTCCCCGCTGGTTTTCTGGGGACGGTGGCGAGAATGGTGCCTCAGGTGGCGGGGGTGGACCTAGAAGGCATTCTGAGTGGGGAGACGGGGGCGGATGGCAGGCGTGGCGGCCCCGCGTTCAGTTTCGACGCGGACGGCGAGCGGATTGAGATTTTTATCGAGTACCAGTAGTAGTATATTTGTTTGTTTTTAAATATTAAGAATGCTGTCAGACAGTTATATTCATACGCCCAAACATGAAAAGAATTAGGGCCACTGTCACTGCGAGCGATCTCAAAACAGGCCCTTGGCTCCGAGAGATAACAGGCAGTGTAAAATCTCGAGGATTTTTAATATGCAGGAATGCTATAGATACAATTTATGATTTTGAATTAAAATAAATAAAAATAAATCGAGACCGCTTGAGCAGCGTTGGAGTTTGAAATTGTATTATCGATTTTTTTTTGCCAACCGCTGACCAACTGCCTTGTGGCTCAACTGGACTCTAAAGTTCTAGAGTATGGGACGCCTACCAAAGCTTTGGAGTGCGAGACTCCTATTTACATATGCAGGCTTTCTAAATTGTTCTGACCTAATGACGCAGTGTGCAAACAGACGCCCGCAGCGTCCGGGGGCATCCTGTTCTAAATTCACCCTTAATTATTCATTCAAATGACGCCAGATCGGCAGTAATATTGCAATAATTAAATAATACCGGCAACTATAAAAAGATTTAAAAACTGCTCTAGTTATTTATTTGAGAATTTATTTCACCCGCCCTCCTTTCATTTCCTTTACGAAGCACAGCACCAGCCTCATGTACTCCTCTGGGTGCTGCCTCAAATGCCCCACGTGCTGCGATTTCTCCCAGCACCGCTGTCGGGCGTCGAATCCCGCCGCCTCCCGTCGCCGCACTAGCTCATCCAGCAGCACAGCATCGCACAGCGGATCATCACTGGAATACAAATACAGGGTGGTTTGTCCCACGTTCTTCAAAGATGCCATGGCGCGCCAGTACCGCTGCGGGGACACGGAGCTGAACAGCCACCCGATAGCTACCGATAAGAAGAAGAGCCCAGCCAGCACGGTGCGCACAATCCAGGGCTGCCCTTCACCGATGGCTTTGGCGCCGGTTGCGAGGTGCATATAGCACGGCGCCGAGTCAAAAATCGTGCCAGCGACGTTGATGCTGCTTTTGCTATCGGCACTGTTGTTGTTTCTTTGCTCCAGCAGCGCCTCTACCTGCTCCAGAATGAATCCGCCGCCGTTTGAGAAAACGTAGAAAATAACTGGCCGGGAAGGGGCGCCTGCGTTGACTGCTTGGATGAAGAGCAGCAGGTTTTCTGCGAAGCGGCGGCGGGGGTAGTCAATGGGTGAGAAGACGGTGAAGGGCGGAGCAATGGCCCTGATGGCGGGGCAGCGCTCCAGAGCATCCTCAGACGAGGCCAAAAATTCAGTGTACTTGGCGAGCCAGCGTTGCTGCAAAAAAAAAATTGGAAGGCTTGGATTAAGGTGGAGGGAAATGTTGGGTGGCGACAGTTTGAGAAAAGAGGTGGAAGGAAAAAAATGTGTGCCAGCTCTAATCACACTTGCCTTGCAGCCAAACCACCCCAGAAGCACTACCAGCGGGGCATCATCGTCGCAGTTTTGAGGGAAATCGAGAGCAAAGTCGAGATCCCTGAATTTTTCAAGATTGATTTCGTCCATCGAAGATGGAAAAGCGCACCTGGTGGGGTGTGCTACACATTCAAAAGTGTTTGAATGTTTTTTATTTATTTAAATGGGCTTAGAGTGCTGAATATTAAGGCAATTTGGCCGGCCCAGGCCTGGGTGACGTGAGCATTGCATATGGTAGGCAGGCCCAGGCGCAGCAGGCATATCACACAGCAGAAGCACCATGCGCAACAATATGGCTCCCCTGCCCTCCTCAGGCCGATTTTGCTCCCCAGTTTAGGGGTGCTGGCCCGTGCGTACTCGCTTCGAGCTCTTTTTTTACAGCAACGGCAAAACTGGCTATGCCGTCGATTTGTAAGCAATCACAGCGTGAAAAGGGTCCTGCCTCCCACCAGCCAGCGCCCGCTGCATCGCCTGCATCATGCCTTCCAAGCCTGAGCGCGCTGCTGCCGTCTGCTTCATGTCCATATCAGTCAATGCCTCAGGCTCCACAAACCCATCCACTGCCAGGAAGTAGTTTTTCACCAGAAGTGTTCTCGCGTACATGGAGCCGTCGCGCCACGCCGCCACCGCCTTTTCGTAGAACAGCCGGTTGGTGAAAGTCACGATGCACGCTCCGCCTGGCTTCAGCACCCTCTGCACCTCAACCAGCACCTTCTCCGGCTGCTGCATGTACTGCACGCTGCAGCATATCAGAACCGCGTCGAAGGAGGCGTCAGCCAGCGCCCACCCGTCTGGATCTTTGTTGAGGTCTCTCACGAAGAACTGAGACAGTCGCTCGTTGCGCCCCAGCTCCACCGCGTTCATGCCGTGCCCCACCACCTTGGCGTAGGTCTTCTCAGGCGGGAGGTGGGACACCCAGGACGAGCACAGGTCCAGCACGGTAGCACCCTCAGGAATGCGCTCGCGGTAGAGCTGAGTGACGTTAGCGCGGAACGAGTCGTCAGAGTGCTGCACCATGCGGGGCATGCCGTACCACACGCGGTCATCCTGGAGGGATGGGAGATGGGGGGGGGGGGAGGGGGTGGTGGTGGTGAGGGGGTCAAGATAAAAATAAACTAGCTCCAGTAAAAAAATGGGTTTTCTGATTTGGAAAAGGGGAAATTTGTATTTTATCACTTCCCCCCACTAAAGGCACGGATAATGATAAAAAATTCGCACATCACGGTTGAGCTTGGAGCGCTCTGAGGGGGATAGCACCTCCCTGCGGATGGCGGCAGCGGGGGCACAGCAGCGGGCTTTTTGTGACTTGGTGGAAAAGGCAGGGGGTTGGAAAGGACGCTGGGGGGCTGCTATTGTTAAGCTGCAGCTCGTTTGGCCTTTTGGGGTGTCGGAGAAACCGGGTGCTGTCAAGGCAGAAGTGAGTGAGCGGTGAAGAATTGCCATCGTGCGAAACGACGGGGTTCGCAGGGTAAGATCGATGTGTGTGGTCAAAATTCAAAGCTGTGTTTATATGCGATGGTATGAAATCAGTGGCTCATAAAAGACACAAAAATGTTGTTTTTGTTTTGGTTGTGTGGTGTGTGTGAAGACTCTGGGTTTACACACGAAGAAGAAGAAGAACAGAAACAGAATTAATTTACTGGAATAAAAATAAAGCGTGCAGCAAACGCGATGGAAAACTCTCCCTCTTTCCGTTGCCTTTTATTTTTATTTTTTATTAAATTCAAAAACAATGGACTCTCCGTGCAACTTGGTGAGGCAGTCATGCGAATGGGTGATCAACCGACCAGCCACGTCAGTCAAAATCTCGAACCGTGAAATTGAACACCTGGTTCAATCATCTTCAGATCTTTTTCAGCTGTCCTCGGCTGATTTCGACAGGGAGCTGCACTTCGTCCCTGACGACCCCAAATTGATCGCCCAGTACCTGCTGGTGGTCGACACCCTAAACTTTTGCTTCTGGCAGGACGCCGACCTCGAATACGGCGACCTTGCCGGCGGCATAAAAAAAAGCGTGCTAAAAGACCCGCTGGCCATCTCAGCTGCGCGGCTAGCGAGCATAGACGAAGAGGGCGTGCGCGCGCTGCTGCAGTGGCCCAGGCCAGTCCCTTTGGCCTCTGAGCGGGCCCGGCTGTTGAGAGAAGTGGGACGAGGACTGAGCGCTCTCTACGGCGGCAGAGCTTGTGAGCTGGTGCATCAAGCTGGTGGGTCAGCTGTGCAGCTCGTTTCCCTCGTGACTGCAGCTTTCCCCGGCTTTCGGGACCACGCTGTCCTCCAAGGGCGGCAAGTTTTCTATTACAAGCGGGCTCAAATATTCGCTGGCGACCTGTGGGGCGCGTTTCAAGGCCAAGGCCTGGGCGCCTTCCATGACATTGACCAGCTCACCATGTTTGCAGACTACAGGTAAAACAATTCAACTATTATTATCAGGCATATTTTTCGTATGAAAACATTATTAAATTTTGAACTCCCACTCAAAATTCAGCGCTTGCAGAAAAAATGCATACGTACACTTATTGCATTTCTCTTGTATACCCACAGGGTGCCTGCAGTGCTGCGTGAGCTGGGAGTTTTGGAGTACAGTGCAGACCTGGGTCGGCGCGTAGACCAGCTGCAGGAGCTGCCCTCCGGCAGTGAGGAGGAGATAGAAATCAGATCGGCCACCGTGGTGGCAGTGGAGCGAATCCGAGCGACGATCAGCGCGAAAACTGGGAGGCCTGCCCCTCCGTCGGTGTGCATCGATTGGGGGCTGTGGGAGCTGGGGGAGCGCGAGAGAAAGCGGCACCGGCCGCACCACCGCACGCTCACCATATACTATTGATTTAAAAACCAAAATGGTTTATAAAGGTATATAAACTGGTTTAAAAAGTTATAAATATATGGGACTTTATGTTTCTTTGTTTGTTGTACCCATATCTTTCTCCAAATGGGTATGTATGTATTGCTATATACTGGTATTTAATGGTCATTACATACATGCAATTTAAATAATTTACCCTGGCGGGTTGCACATACAATGAGCAACGCCCCTTCCTCCTCCTCCCCAATCCCAGCACATCAGCCAAAATTCCCATGCACAGCCTGTCCTGCAGCTCTGGTATGTAGCGGTGCAGGCTCAGCAGCACGGTTCGCACACTCTCCTCGCTTCTGCCATCAATTTTAGAAACAGCTGGCCGAGGTCGCCAGGATGGCGCCGAAACGCCACAACGCCTTCTCCAGCCCCTCACATTCCGCTGGAAAGTGGTCCCATTTGCGGATACCCCATTAAAGGCAAGGATGACAAAATTATTTTGAAAATGGGCCTCAATTAAGGCAGATAGTTTATAAACTGCCCTAATGAAGAAGGAGGAAATGTAAAAACAATAGCCCATACCCGTCGCAAGGCTCTGGCAGATGGAACAGCACGTGCTAAATAAGGGGAAGAGCATGAGGAACTATTTGACTTGAAAACGATAACAGCTCAGATCGCCTCAAAATTTCGTGGTCTCATAAAACTAAAAGTAGTCATCCTACGTTTTTGTACCACGCCCCCGATAAACGCCATTTTCTGGTTTGTTTTTTGCTAGAATATATATCAACCATAGAAATCAATTAAAATGATATAGTATAATATAAAAACAATTATAAACTATTACTCGAGCGTCACGACTATTTCCGTGTTTCCTGACTAAGCTCTCACCCCAATTTTTAGTGTTTTAGGTATTTGCTGGAAAAAATCATCTGCAAGATGTCAAAAAAGGTGTCAATATTTATTTCATTGTGTTCCCTCAATGTACTGCAGGACTGAGATCAGTGCTTTGGGGGCGATACAGCCACAATGGGTGCATGTGTTTCATCCCAGGCGACGTCATCTGAGGCTGCAAACGGACTTTCGAGGGCAGGCCTAAAGCTGATTGCTGCAGCTCAAAATGGGTTGCCCCGCAGCCTGGAGGCTCACCTCGATCTTGGCGCCTCTGTAGATATCGCCAACGCCTATGGAGTTACGGCTTTGATGGCTGCTGCTAAATCGGGGCACTCTGACTGCCTGGAGATCCTTATCGGCCGCGGCGCTACGGTGAATCGTGTTGATCACGGTGGCTGGACGGCGCTGATCTACGCGTCTTCAAACGGGCAAGCCCGCTGTCTGGAGGTCCTAATTAATCACGGAGCCTTTGTGGACATTGTCGACAATGACTCCTGGTCGGCTTTGATGGTTGCAGCAAAAATGGGGCACGCCCACTGCCTAGAGATCTTAATCAGCCATGGCGCCTCATTAACCCGTGGCAGTAAGGATGGCTGGACGGCATTGTTATTGGCAGCTTCTCATGGTCATCATCCCTACAAGAAGGCCATGCTGAATTTGCAGGCTGGCGGCGCCACGGGGGGCGTTGCTACCAATGTAGGCGAACTTTGGTTTGAAAACGACGCAACGGTAATTGCAGATCAGGAAGAGGACTGTCGTTGCATGGAAATACTGATTCGCGGCGGGTCCACTAAAGCAATACCGCTGCCAAAGTATGATGCCCTTTGCAAAGAGGCGCTGATACAAGCTGCAGAGAAACTCAGATGCCTTGAGCTTGTGGACGCGCCTCAAGTCGCCTCAACAACACCGCAGCCGCTGGATGTTTGTCCTCCTGCCATTTCAATGTTGCCAGCCACGGTCCTCATTTTAGAAGACCCAGGAGCCCAAACCCCCCTGGTATCTAACACATCTGCGTGTTTTAAATTGCGGCTTTATCTTCCTGTAATTTTAACAGCATTTTCCACCCCCATTCAGGAGCAAGAGCAACGTGATGCGTTGGCCCCTACAACAACTCCATCGCCCACATCAGTTCACCATATGTGGGCCATTGACTACAGCGAGTTCCAGATAAACGAGCTGCTTGGTAGCGGCGCGTTTTGCAAGGTTTACTCTGCTACATGGCACGGCAGGGGAGGAAGCAGCGAGGTGGCTGTCAAAATATTCAATTTTGAACAGGGCGAGGATTTTTCCGAGTCTTTGGTGACCAAAATTCAAAAAGAGGCCACCCTGCTTGCTTCAATTCGGCACCCCCACGTTGTGCCCTTCTTAGGCGTCTGCGCCACCCCACCATGCATTGTCACAGAAAAGTGTTCGCGAGGCTCGCTCTTTGGGCTTTTACGGCGAGCGAAAAATGACGCTGTGCTAGCAGCGATGTTTACGTGGGATCGTCGGCTGCAGATTGCGCTGGATGCAGCAGCCGGAATGGCTCACCTGCACCAGCGGTCGCCTCAGGTTTTACACCGAGACCTAAAGTCTCCCAACCTGCTCGTGGACTCTGGGTGGCGTGTTAAAGTGTCAGACCTGGGGTTGGGCAGGCTGGTGGAGGAAGCTACCGCTGAGATGACGGCGGGCAGCACAGCGTCAAACATGAATCCCCGATGGCTTGCGGCGGAGGTGATAGAAAGCGGGAAATGGCTGCCATCGAGCGACGTGTACTCATTCGGCGTTGTTTTGTGGGAGCTGCGGACGTGGGAGCTGCCCTGGAGCCATCTTAACAACAACATGTACATGGTGCGCCCTCCTATTTTCTAAAAAAAATAAAATGCAACGGGAACAGCGGGCATTTTTTAATTCTTTTTCGTATTGCACGGGCGAAGGAAAAAAGACATCACCCCCATCCTCTAATGCTCAATTTACTTTCTTGCAGATCTACTCTGCGGTAGTCGGTGGAAAGGAGCTGCCGACTCCACCACAGACGCACTGTCCCGGTCCTGCTCCTGCTGCGCCAGAGACGTTTGACACTTACACCAACCTCATCTCCAGATGCACGGATCGCAATTCTCAGAACAGGCCCACGTTTCAAGCGCTGCTGAGCGACCTGGCGAGAATGTTGGCTGTAGAGCGTGCAACACAGCCTCCGCCCACCCCTTCCACCCTCGCTGCAGCTGTTGCGATGCCTGCCTCTTCATCTGCCGCTGCCTTTGCTACTTTTTCCGATTCCAACGCAAGCGCAATGTGCGTGATTTGCATGGAGCGTGCGTGCAGCGTTGTTCTCGTGCACGTTCAAGACAAAGAGTGAGTTGCATTGCATTTTGGGAAAGACTTAACTGTTCGGCTGATGCTCTTAATAAATTACAAAAAAAAAAAAAAAAATGTTTATTCAGGATGCACCGCTGCTGCTGCGCCCGCTGCGCCACCGACTTGGAGAGCGCAGGCCAGCCCTGCCCCATATGCCGCCGCCCCTTTGAAATCATGAAACTGTTCTAGACAGGGAGAGATATCGATACTATACTATTCTATAATTAATATAACAAAAACAACACGTTGCGACGCAAAATACGTGTCATCTGTAGTTTACGATGTGAGAAAAGGTACAATGTGAAACTACACAAACTCTATTGATATATTTTAATACCCATGGTAGCAAACAATCAATCGATCTCTGGGGGTTGCACATACAATATGAACAAAGTCCCCTGTCCAATTCCTTGAATCATTCCAGCACACCAGCCAAAATTCCCATGCACAGCCTGTCCTGCAGCTCTGGTATGTAGCGGTGCAGGCTCAGCAGCACGGTTCGCACACTCTCCTCGCTTCTGCCATCAATTTTAGAAACAGCTGGCCGAGGTCGCCAGGATGGCACCGAAACGCCACAACGCCTTCTCCAGCCCCTCACATTCCGCTGGAAAGTGGTCCCATTTGCGGTAGCCTGCCGCTGCCAGGATGGCCGCTGCAGAGAGCTCCAGGCTCGTCGTATTGATAGGGAAACCACCAATGTGTTGAAATATTTCCATGTCACCCCTGCAGGCAGTTCCACCCCGGCAGCAATCAGCAGCTCCGCCACTCGTGCATGCCTATAGATTAGCGCCTATGGACAGGCAGTTCCCCCCGCACCTGTCTTGCGTGCTTCTGTTGGCTCCCGCACGCAGCAGCAGCACCACCGCATCCTCTTGTCCGTACCTAGATGCTATGGCCAGCTGGGTGCCACCATGGCGGTCTCGAGCTTTAAGGCTCGCGCCTGCTGTGAGCAGCACCTCCAGTGCCGCCGTGTGGCCGTTTGCAGCGGCGGCAGCGGCGGCGGTCCATTCTCCCATTTCTTCGGCAGCAATCAGCAGCTGCAGCACGCGTACGTGTCCCATGGCCGCGGCGATGAGCACGGCAGTTCGGTTTAACAGGCAACAGGCATCTTTGTCTGTAAAATCCGCCCCCGCTTGCAACTGCATAGAAGCAACTTTTAATACTGCAATAGGTGCTGCATCATGGTTGCTTGGTTGACCATAGAGGCCCAAAGCAACACAAAGCTTCCGTCATAGTCACGCGCTGTTATGTCCGCCCCAACCTCCAGCAGCAGGTCCGCCGTCTCTACATCGCCGTTATGAGTGGTGTGATGTAGGGCAGTACTTTCCATCTTCGTCCTGATCTCTGTGTCGGCCCCGGCAGCGAGCAGCAGCTTTGCCGCCGTAAACCGCCTGCCAGCGTCAGGCAGTGCAAAGCTGTCACCCCAGAGACCGATTCGCACGCTTCCACGCCAGCGCCCGCATTCAGAGGACTAGCCACGACCCTGGGATGGTCTCAATACGCTGCCATGTGGAGAGCCGTAGCGCCAAGCAACTTGCAGCTGCTTCTGGCGTTTATGTCAACGCCGGCCGTGATCAAAGCCTTCGTGGTCCCCTTTTGCCCGTATCTAGCAGCCAATTGATGCGGGTTGCGGCCGTCTCTGTCGAACGCCTCAGCGTCTGCCCCTGCTGCAAGAAGCGCCGTCACCACCGCTGTTCGCCCGGCAAAGCCCGCAAGGAGGAGCGCCGTGGACTGGTCTTCTGCGCGTGCGTCTACCGCTGCTGGATCCAGCAGCAATAGCTGCTTCACGCGCTCTAAAGCCCCAGCGCTGGCAGCGCAATGAAGAGTTAATTGGCATCGCTGACCCCCGTCTGGCTGGGGGTCTTCACGGCAGTGGGTGCGTCATCAGGGAGCAGAATCTCGCTCATTTTGACATGGCGGGCTTGAGCGAAAGCAAATCTGCGGGCGTTCAGAGAGCGTTCGTGTGTAAAACAACCTTTCATTAAAAAAAAAATGGAAAGTCGATTTGCTTGCTTTTTTGCGGCTATGGCTTGATCATGCAAATTCTTATAAAACCAGTTCTTTTGCATTCTCGCAGCAAATTTTTTTGCCCTAAGGAATTAAATTAAAAAATGATTGTCGACGTGGCAGTAGTCCCAAGAAGATCATTTTCTCGTCCAGCAGCGATATTTGATTGATTAAAAAACGCGTATGCTATATGGAAGCATGGAAGAAACAAAAGGCCGCCGAGGCAGAGAAAATTTAATAAGCTCTAACTAACTTAAAATAGGCGATAAGTCAAAATCAGATGCCGTACACGCTGGAGGTGTGCGTGGACAGCATCGAGAGCGTCTTGGCAGCAGTAGAAGGCGGCGCAGACCGACTGGAGCTGTGTTCCAGTCTCATCGAAGGCGGCGTGACGCCGTCGCACTCGATTTTACAAACGACCTGCCGCTCGCTGGCACAGCAGCAGTCGCCCTGCAAGGTGCACATGTTGGTGCGCCCCCGTGCAGGCGATTTTTTTTACTCTGATCACGAGCTGTCGATAATCAAGGAGGACATTGTTCATGCCGCCAGCTGTGGCGCTCATGGGGCGGTGCTCGGCTTCTTAACGCCCTACGGTGGCGTGGACGTGGACAAAACGACCTACTTTGGGGACCTGTGTACCGCGTTAGGTAAGCAACGATTCGCTCAGTAATCATCAACTGTTCCCCCCCCCGTCTGTTTCTCTCTCCAATGCTTCCTACAAATTAATATTCGTCCCTTCTTTTCGCCCCAGATCTAGACCTCACTTTCCACCGCGCCTTTGACGTCACACGGGACCAGCAGGCGGCCCTCAACGCGCTCATAGGCTGCAACGTGCGGCGCGTGCTTTCTTCGGGGGGGCACACCACCGCCTTCCACGGCGTGGGTCAGCTCGCAGACCTCGTGGCTGAATCCAACGGCCGTATCAGCGTAATGCCAGGGGGCGGCGTCACAGAAGATAATGCAGCCACAATCTGCCAATGCACCGGCGCAAGAGAGATTCATGGCACGTTTAGGGTGAACAAGCCCAGCGCCATGCAGTTTCTCCACCCCCGCGTGACTTTTTCGGCTGGAGAAGCAGAGGATGCGTGGCAGAGGAGCGTGGCAGACGCTGACGCGATTGCGAGGGTGAAAGCGCGGCTAGCGGCGTTGGCGGAGGACGATGCGGCCAAAGAGATGGGTCAAGAGTCTGAAAAATGATCCAAATATCGATGATTTTGACGAATGAATAATAAAAATTTTTCCAATGATTAATTTTTTATACAAACACTGTCCTAGTGTCACAGTATTTCCCGAAATTTAAAAAGAAAGAGAGCAAAACAAAAGAAAAGCAGTAAGAGAATGAGAACCAAATGATGAAGAGTTCAACATGTTTACCAGAGAGTACTATTAAAAGAAGGGAAAAAAAAAATCAACTGCTGCCTCGCTGCGCCTGCCTGTTCAGTGTGCCTCCTGCTCCTGCGCCTTTCGCAGGTCTTCTTTCTCCAGGTCCAGCGGCTTTCCGGTGATTCTGTGGTACATGTCCAGCACGTCAGCGATCTCGGTCTCAAAGTGGGAGGTGGCATCGTAGCCCTTGGAGATGAACGCCTTGTCCCTGCAGAAGAAATTAAAGAAAGGAAGAAAGAAGACACGGGAGCAGGTGAACACAAGTAGTAAACTCGGAAATTTAAAAATAGATAGAGATAGAATGCTACGGAGCGCGTTTTGCAGAGCGGAGTAATAACGGGAAAAAAAAGAGAAAAAAAAAGAAATCCCTTCCTCAAAAAAACAAAACAAAACAAAACAAAGACCCCCAAGGGGATGAATGAAGGGGCAATAAATTGCCCCTGTCATCTAATACTCCGTCAGAAACCGCTTCATCATATTTTTCTTTCTATCAAGCTAAACTTGTAATAAAACCTCTCTAACACACTCACTCTGTGCCGTCCCCCAGGGGTTGGTACACATCCACCACCTCCACAAATTTCTCAATGACGTGGCCCAGCAGTGCCAAACCAGGGGCCAGCTCCGCCTGCGGGTTGCCGGTCTCCACGGTGGTGGACACGAAGGCGATCCACTTGTCGCGGGGGGCGACGTTGTGCGTGTAGGAGCAGCAGAAGACGTAGATGTCGCTCTTGCGGCCGACCTGTTTCTGGGGGAGGATGATCTGGGCGGAGTGCACGTCGCCTGTGCCGGGGATGGGGTGGGTGAGGATGCACATGGCGCGCACCACCTGCCCCGTTTTGATGATCTGCGAGGGAAAACGTGGTTTTAAAACATTTTTTTTCCGACGTGAATAAAACTATAATTGCCTGATGCTTCTCCCTCCTTTCCCTATCTAATTTTCCCGCAACACACACATATTTGCCCCCTTTGAACGATCCCAGAGCTCAAACCAACCGCAAACTCTTCATTAACTATAAAAACTACAAATTCGACGGAAACTCGAACGAAAAATCAATTTTCTCGTTTCCCTTTAAGAAAACTCACCCTGTCTGTGAAGTAAGAGGGGTCTCCCACCACCATCTTGGCCTTGGCCGTCTCCCCGCCCGCCGTCACCCCCGTGGCCACCCCCGCAGCGTCGTACACCACTGCTACGTCAGGGCGATCCAGCATGTACGTTCCGCCGTGTACTGCCGAAAGACGGGCAAACGCTTGCGGCAGCTCGCCCAGGCCGTAGAGGGGGTAGATGTAGGGGGAGGTGAGGCCGTCGTAGCGCATCATGGACTCGTAGTAGAGCTTGATCTTCAGCACAGTGGGCTGGGCGGGCTGCGAAAGGGACGGAGGAAGTGAAAAATGAATTCTCAAATATGAGGAAATGGGGTTTAGAGAGAAAAGAGAGGTACTCAGAGGAGTACGATCACTACAACCTGGATTAAAGATCTATACATTTGATTGCAAAGAGAGGTATCATGTTGCAGCAAGAAGATTTCATCTCGCGAATCATTAGTTACTCCTCATACCCTCTGCATGTAGTTGTCGTCGCTGTGCAGCGCCACGGCGTGCCCCAGGAAGTCGATGGTCATCACGTCCAGCCCAAACTGCGCGTACAGCTCGTGCATGCTCATTCTGGACAGGTCCCACGCCCGCCACGTGGCAGAGTTCAGAGGGTCGTACTGCTGGCAGTACGACAGAAACTTGGCTGCGCGGCGCTTCTCAAACAGCCCCATCAGCGGGGACTTGAGTGCCTCCCAGTCGGAGGCGGGGACTTTTTCAACGCGGCCCTTTTGCAGCACAAACGAGCCGTCCACTGCCTTGAACTCCAGGTACTTGGTGACGTCGGTGTGGATGAGCACCTTCACCAGGTTGCCATTGGCCTAAAAATGAAAAAAAAACGAAAAAAAATAGAACGAAAACAAAAAAAATGGGACGGGGCTCGTAATGGATAGACAAATGATTGTTCTTGGGTGCGTACCATGATGAATTTGGGCACCAGGTCGACGTTATAGTCCCTAGAAGCACCCAGCGGCGCGGGGGGCTTCTCATTGGGGCGGAAGCGCTCGTAGAGCTGCAAAAAAAGGGCCAGGAGGGGTAAGAGCGGTGGACGCAAAAGTAAAGTGAAACAACAGAAAAGCGGGGTGAAGGGGGGGGGTCGCGACGCACCTGGTTGAGGCTCAGCGATGCTGCTTGACCGCCGTAGTAGTTGTTGCGGTCGATGTGCAGCACCTTGAGGCCATCGACAGACAGCAGGCCAGAGATGATGCACTCCTTCAGACCCGTGCCGAGCACGATCGCATCGTACTCCTCATCCATGGCTGTTGTTTGGCACGCTTGGGCAACGCAAGGAATGGGCCTGGGAGTGCGAAAAGTGCCTTAAAATGTGATGAGATTGCGAGATCGAACAAAGGCAGAGGTGCCCACAAGGACAGATGCGAAGGCTAAAGTAACTCGTGTTTGAAATAATAATATCTTATAATGAGCACGGCGTGTAAGCGTCGTCGAGTCGTCCCACTCAGTGACTGGAAAGGCCTCAACTGGATGGCCATTTTAGCGACAGGAGAGTCATTGCGTGGGAACCAGATTAATTTAAAGTTTTCAAAGCCGCAATCAACGTGTTCTGGCACTCAAAATTGGCTAATAACTCTGAAATTTTCAAATTTCAGTCATCTTTGTCGTCCGCTCTGTCCCCCATTTCTCAGTCATTTAATTTAAAACTTCGGCGAATGCATGTCACAAGCTTTCACCTCGCTGCGCCCCGCTCCGCGGGGCTCCTCGCTGCCCCTCTCCTCTGCTCTCGTGTGATCTCACCCTCCAGGCGCACCAGACCCGTGCAGGCGGTGGCATCGCCTGGGAGTGAGGATCCTGTGGTGTCTGAGGCGCAGGTTTATGTCAGCGTGGATCCCACCCCTCCCCCTGCAGTCCCCACCGCCACCGCAGCATCGACGCCTTGGTACGTCATCGCCGGCACTGGTTTCCTCGCTCTGTTTGTGGTGATGCGAACCATCGGAGCCATGGCCAGGCGCAGGTGAGCGTTGAGGCTCTTTCTACAGGTTTCATTTCCTTTGGAGCGAGGCACAGCACGATATTTATGATGAACTAATTCCTCGCCGCTGATGCTATTTTCATTTGCAGGAAACGAGCGCTGGCGGCTCGAGGCAACCCAGCGGAAGAGCAGTACAAACGTGAGTTTTTGCCGAGTTTTAATTTATGGATCTACATAGTAGACTTCCACCCTTTTCCCTTTTTTTCTAAATTACCCATATTGCGCGCTCCTAAATTTATTGCGTTCTATCGTTCTCACAGGGGCCATGCGCGGGCTGAAGAAGATGCAGTACGAGGACCTCACCCCTGAGCAGGTGGAGGCCGCTCGGTGGCGACGGCGGCAGGAAATCTCTCGGGACGGCGGTCCTATCAACCTCGACTCAATCGAACTGCCAGAAAACCACCCTTTCGCTGTGAAACAAGAGGTGACCGAGGAGGAGGAAGAGGCGCAGCGGATGCGGCTGTCGGCGCGACGAGGGCTATCGTCGGAGGATATGAAGCTGCTGCGGCAGCAGCAGGAGCTGGCGGCCCAGATGGATGCGGCTGAGGAGGAGCGGGAAAAGGCGAGGGCGGCAAGGCGACAGCAACTGGAGCAGCAGTGATGGCAACAAGTAAATAAATAAAGGAAGTGCGAGTCGAATGACGTGATGGTTTTAAACCCTAAAGCTGTTGTAGAAGAGTAGTTCTTTTCATTTCTAATTTCATTTTTGAAGAGAAAACATCTGTGTGGTTTACAAGCAAGAGGCAGAGGCATTATAACATTCTTTTTGTAATGGTACAACTGTATGTTTTGTATGGTATTGTAGAGATTGGAAGAAAAACACAAGGGTGGAGGCTAAAATCAGCGAGTGTCCAGAAGAAGAAAAACATGGGGGGGGGGCGGGGAGAAAAAAAATGCATTGAAAAACACAAGAAAAGAATTTGAATGGCATATATTTTTCAGGCTTGTGCCTAAAACATGAAAAAAAAAGAATGTGGGAAAAAAAGAAGAAAAAAGAAAGAAAGAAAGAAGGAAATCACACACATGCGTTAGATTTGTTGAAGAAAGGAGATACAGGTACTAGGTCATAACGTAGCTTAATTTTTTTTATTTTCTAGAGAGGGAAGAAGAGGTATGTAGCTAATTAGCGAGGGCCTTCAGGCGCCTTTTTCTCATCCCGGGGCGGCGCCGGGGGGGGCACTGCAGCGGGCGTGGCGGCAGCAGCGGAATCGGCGCGCTGCCCCGCTCCTGCGGCGCTCCTGGAGGCTGCCCAGGCAGCGGCAGCCCGCAGGGTATGCATCTCCCATACCGACTGCTGCTTAGTCAGATGGGCGGCAATGGCGGGCTCCATAGGACCCAGCGTGAGCAGCGGCTTGATGAGCGACGCCTCCAGCAGCTCCCGCAGCACGGCCTCGTGGCTGGGGGCCGGCACGGCGCGGCCCAGCACGCCACGCAGCATCGCCTCCGCCTGCTGCGGGGAAGCCAGCCGGAAGCTGGCCTCCCAGGTGGAGAGCTCGTCCTCGGCGGTGGGAACCGGCGGGAAGGGCTCGTCTGCGGCCGACGCTTCGGCTGCTGCAGCGTCGATGGCCATGACAGATGCCAACGATGCTGCTTCAGGGGAGGCGGAGGAGGGGGGCACCGGCGCGGCACGAGCAGGCTCAGAATCAGCAGTGTGCGTGCTCTGCGGCTGCTGCTGATGAGCGGCTTGACTGCTGCCAGCTGCAACCACCGCGTCGTCATCAGCGGGGGCGGCAGCAGCGTTTCGGCCGATTTTTCGCTGCACACCATAGCTCCTCACTGCCTGCACTGCCCCCGCGAGCAGGTTCCACACCAGCAGCACCAGCAGCGCAACCACCAGCACAGAGACCACCGCCACCCGCGTTGCCAGCCCCCTGTTCTGCACCCAGGCGGCAAACGCGTCCGTCGGAGCTTTTTTGTTGGGAGGAGCCGCCGTGGGCGCTGCTGCGCTGGACGCGGGGAGCCACCCGGGCTGAACAATCTTGCCAGGTTCCACGCCCATCATCCTCTTCGGAAGCCTTGCCGCCAGCTGCTCCTGTCTCTCCAGAGCCGGCCGTGCCAGCAACCTTAACGCAGCTTCCATCCGAACCGCTTCGAAGCTGGCCACTTTCACGTCGTGCGGCATCCAGAACACGTACCCAGCGCGCTTGGCGCGGCCCTCCTGCGCTGCCACCGTCGACAGGCCAATCAGCCGCCCCTCTGAGCCTGAGGACCACACCCGCACCTCGCAGTCTGCAGGGAGGGGGCGGGCGCAGCCGAACGGCGACTGAATGGAGGTCAGCCAGTACTCTGTGCCGTTGTGGATGACTACCGGGTTGGCGGGGTCTTGCCACGAAGACCATATGGCAGCATCGGCTGCGGACAGGCCGGGTGGGGAGGAGGAGGACGGCGGGGCCGAGGGGGGGTTTGGAAGGAGATTTATTGACCCCGGGGGGCGGCGAGAGGCAGGCCACATGTCGAGTGGCTCCAGAATGTTGGCGGCGGTGGTTGTATCTGTATTGGTGTGTGGCGGCACCGTTTCTTCCGATGCGGTTTCAGCGGCAGAAGAAGAAGTGCTGCTGCTGGGCTCCGAGGAGGCTTCCTGCGCCGCGGGCTTCGCCCGCTGCCAGGTGAGCACGAGGTTGCCAGGGGAGCGCAGGTCTTGCAGCACCCTCACGGTGCCGAGCGAAGTTCTGGCGGCGGGGAAGGAAGGGCCGCCGGCGAGGCTGGCGCCAACGGCCGGAGGGGCGTGGGACTTGACGTCCCGGGCGCTGAAGCGCAGCAGCGTGCGGTAGCGCACCTGAGGCATGACTGCAAACGGAAAATTTTAAGGAAAAACTCAATAAAAAAATAAGTATGGATGAAAGTTAAAACTAGAGCAACGTTTTGAGATATGCAACCAAACAAAAATCGATAATTTTCCCTTTAAAATACACGCCAAAAGAACTCACTCTTGATGTAGCACTCGGGCGCTGCGGCCGGCTGCTTGGCCCGGGCTTGCCGGGCCGCCAGCGTCGAGTAATTATGCATAAAGGGGCGCAGCATGCCTGTACGAGAGTGGTGCAGCAGTGAGTCCAGGCTGGAACCTCTGCAAGAGAATGCGTCCCGCCGCAGGGGGCCCATCATCGCCGCGGCAGGCCGCTGCTGATTTGCCCGTGCTTGCCCAGCCAATGACGGCGCTGAAGGGGCTGCAGGGGCTGGGGGACGGTGTGTGCCAGTAGGGGTCCTCCTAGGGACGGTCTCAGACCTGCGGGAGGCGCTGGAAGCGGGCTGGGGGGGCGCTTTTGCAGCTGCGAGCGTTGGCATGGCCATCGCCTCTAAAACTGCCTCTGTGACGGCCCAGGATTCGATTTCATGGTGCGCAGACGCGTCCGCGCGGTGCACAAATCGTAGCTCCTGCGCCCCCGCCAGGCGCTCCAGCTGCGGCAGCGCAGAGCCTAGCTCAGAGGGGTCGGCAAGGCAGGCGACGGAAATAGAAACTAAAGGGGCCTGCTCTAAGCGGGAGCGCACGTCGTCTGCGTCTCTGGGAGTGAGCTGCACGGGGCCGCCCACGAAGGCGATGACGCGGGTGGAGCGGGGCTGCCCCCTGGCTGCCAAGAACTGAGAGAAACAACGGATTGAAAGACGGTGAGATTTCGGAGAAATATTTGCTATATTGCTGGGGAAAGCAGGCATTGCGGGTTGTGAGCATGTCTGCATTTGCTCATTTTTAAACTAGCTTACTGCTGCGAGCTTCAGGGCAGCAGGGAAGTCAAAAACGCCGCCACTGGGCAGTGAGCGGAGGGCCTCCTTGAAAGCATCCGCGCTGCTGGTGGGAGGGAGCACCACCGCGGCCCTGTCACGAACTGAAGCCACGATGCCCACCTGAATGGGCTCGTTGGCGACGCTACGCAGGGCGAGAAGCTGGCTTTCTTGAGATTCCGAACCATCTCTGCCCAACACCACGGAGCGCAACGCGGCCTTCGCAGCGTCCATGCGAGTGAATCCGACTGCTAAATCTTCAGCGCGAGCGGAATGCTCGCCATTGTCGAGTCTGCAAGGGACCCAAAAATAAAAATGAGGATTTCTTTCAAAAAATAGAATATATCCACCGTTTGTGTGGCCTTACACACTTACATGAATATATACAGACTTCGTCTCTCCCGGCGAGAAGCGCAGGGCCTCCCAGCTTCCCCTCCTTCTTCGATCGCTTGTTGTTCCATAGTCTCAATCACCGTGTCATCTCGCCTTTCGCTATTGGCGTGTTGGTTTTCAAGAAGTTTAATATTAATTAATTGCCAAGTTTCTTTTGGAGCAGAGAGGGCGACGTGAGGAAAGTGCTCCCTTTTTTTTTGAGACCTGCGTCAAAAAGCAGGGAAATTTATAAAAATGTGGGCGGGGACATCTTGGCATAACCACTGACAACCACTCTGAGAAGAGATAGAATGAGCACGCATGGCATCATCGACACATATTCAGTTCAAGGCTTACGGCTCCGTCGTGTCCCCTCCTGGCCCCTCTGTCTCTCTTTAATCGATTCACGCACTGCATGCGAGCTCGCTTAGCTTACAGCCTAGATTACGCATTTATGACTCGTCAATGTTCTTCATTACCTGTGGCACGAAGGCACGTGCTTGCTCCTCTATCTAACTATCTCGTTTTACTCGGGGGTTTTATTTTGGGTTGTCAGGGTATGCATGGGCCCTGCTAGGTCTTAAACAGCTTCTCCAATGTTTTCTTCAATATAAGGCGAGGAAAGCTTTTCAGGAAAGTTTCGTTTAGCATAAAGTCTCATGCTTTGAGGCCGGATGCCTTGGTTTCTCATTATCGCCACGCCTGCAAAGGTACTCTCTACCACCTGAACGATTTTATTGCTAAAATATAAGGTCGTCTGCTATCAATCCATATGCTAGCTTGAGGGTACGGGGATGACGTGATGAAGATCTGGGTTTAGCGTTGACCGTTGGGCCACGGGAAAAGAAAGATTTGTTCGAGTGACTATTAACTGTTCTCCTTCGGAATTCTCAAATTAAACCATTTTTTTATTAAACCTTTGAACGAAATCCATTGCAACGCAACGATGAAGGTCTCCGTGCTCTTCTTGGCCCTTGCCGTCCTGTCTGGTGAGTTTCTATCGCGAGATCTGGGTATGATTACTATTCCGAAAACCTGAACTGCAATTAATACTCCTACTTATATCACTGCAGTCGGCGCCAACGCCAGAACCGTCTACAAACAGGCCCAGCTTGATGGCTACACCGTGAGTTTTTCTGCTTTACGACGTCAGAAGATAGTAGATCTATCCTCTCAACGCCATATATATTCATAACCTCCAACTTAGCAGCTCACAAATTATGTTTCCATCCTTTCTTTTGCAGGCTTTCATTGCCGTGGTGGACGCTGCTGGCTTCAAGTCCATTCTGGACAACCCAAATTTCAAGGGAACGGTGATGGTCCCCTCAAACGAGGCCGCGGCCGCTTTCCTTGCCAGCGCTAACCTCACCCTGGCCCAGGCCATCAAGCAGAAGGAGCTGATGAAGGTTAGTCGCAGTATAATATATATGCGCTCCATTGAACAGCGACTTCATACTTGTCAAAACATTTTTTTTTGAACACCTTTATAAATATGCAGGCCGTTCTGAGCTATCACATGATTGCCGGCGACGTTCTCTACCGCAAGACCCTCGGCGCCATCCAGGACTGGGGAACCTACTCCGCCGCCAGCCCCACCCTCACCATCGTCAAGCCTCTCGGCAAGCTGCGGTTCTACTTTGGCACTCGCACGCTGACCACCACGGCAGTGCAGTTCGCTGGCTCGGCCAAGGCGCTCAAGGAGGACGTCCCCGCCAACCGCGCTGTGATGCACTACATCAACCGCGTGATGGTGCCCCCTCTCCCCACCGCTGGCAAGTAAATATTTCCGAGCGGGCGTTGAGATGGCTCTCTCAGTCAATAAGGAGTTTTTGCAACTTTCTACACCATGATGAAAACTCCACCCAGTTTTGTTCAATAGCATATTTTTCACCCCCTGTTGACTTGTCCTCACTCATCACAAATCTCAAATATAAAATAGAAATATCTTTTTTCTGATTTTATGCACCCACGCTTCATGTTTTCACCCATTTACTTCCATGTTTTTTCTCTTCTTTTTTCTGAAAAATAAAATAAAATTACCTCGCGCATTTTTTGACCTTTTTTGAGGGCAATTTTCAATTTTAATATTTCACTTCGATTTATTACCATGTGTTCATTGACGTCTTTGTGTTCTCTCTTCTCTAATATGCCGACCGACGGTTAACCAAATATAACCTTGTAATACCTTGCAAAAGCCTCCGAGACGAAGAAGGTTACAATAAGATTCTTGGCAGCATAGTAGCTTATACATCTCGAATTTGAATGCTTTATTCCTTCAATCCCATGTGGAAAAAAATCCATGTTGGGACGGCAGCATCCCATATGCTGGGTAGACCCTCTCTAGGACCACCTCCATTCATGTGCATGCCGCCCTTGTTAATTCCTAAGGCCTTTCCGCAGCCATGCTACAAGAGAAAGGGGGGGTGAGGGACCAACAGTACTACTGTTGTTCAGCAGTACTACTAGTACTTCTGCTGAGCATTGCACACAAAGAAAAAATACATCTGTTTATCATTAATTTTAATTCCCACTGTTACGATGGCGAAACTGTTTGCGTTTATCGCCGTTTTGGCGCTGCTTTCTGGTGAGTACGATTTTGTGGTCTGTGTTGATCACATCTTTCTGATGAGACCCACTTCCCTCCCTTCCGCTTTCGCAGCTGGATCTCAGGCTGTCACCGTCTACGACGCGCTCAAAGATGCCGGCTTGACGGCGAGTCCATCATCGTAAAATGATTGATTCGTCACACACGCATGTGATCTTTGTAAATTGAAAGCAAACCCGACCGGGGCATTCTAGGCCACACGGCAGGCAACGGTGTTTTCAGCTGTGAATTATTTTATTACTCAAACATGCCCCCCCCCCCTCCTCCTACTTTGCAGGTCCTGGTCGTCGTTGTCGATGCTGCTGGCCTGAAGCCAATCTTGAGCAACCCCACCTTCGCTGGCACCCTCTTTGCTCCGAACGACCAAGCCGCGCTCAACTTCCTCCAGCTGCTGAACATCACGCTGCCCCAGGCCCTGGCCCAGCAGCAGCTCATGGCGGCGCTGCTGTCCTACCACCTCATCAGCGACATCAAGCTTCTCCGCCAGGGCATGGAGCCTATTCAGCAGTTCAAGACTTCTGCGGCGGCGGGTTGGGCCATCACGATTTCCAACCCCACCGAGGGCAGGATCCGTGTGTACTACGGCGACAGGAAGGCGGCCAACACCGCCATCCAGTGGGACGGCTCTGCAGCGGTGGTACGCCAGAACATCAAGGCAGGCCCGGCGGCAGTGCACGTCATCAACAGCGTCTTGCTGCCCCCTGGGTTTGCCGCTTTCCTGGCTGCATCAAATAAGTAAATTAATAAATTTAGGAGTGCCTCCCCTAGGAAGGTCGACTCTCTCTCTCTCTCTCTCAGAGTCTCTGTCTCCCTTTTTTCTTCTTCTTCTTTCTATCCCTTTTCTTGCATACATTTTAGCAGGAAGTGTGATAGTTTTTGAAATAATTTTACCACTAACGCTATTTTAATTTTCATATGCTATTATAATGTATTAGTCAAGAAGCTATTATTCTTTCCCTTTTTTCTCTTCTCTTCTTTCTCTCTTCCCGTGTCTGTTTTCCCTTAAAATTCTAAACTTTTCCTATGCTCCGCCAAAGAAATGTTTTTCACCCATGCAACAAAGCCCCCACAAAGCAAAGTGGAGGGTTTCTTTTTATAATGTTCGTAGCTGATTCCTATTTTGTTCCCTGTCTCTCATTAGGGCAATAGCTGACCGAATACAAGGCATATAACTGTCACACGTAATACATCTAGAAATAATGTGTAGTGGCGACCAGTGCTGCTAGAAGGGCGCCCTTTTTCCTGCCCGTCATACGAGTACTTTCGATTTAAACAAACAGAGAACACGCCGGCATCAACAACAAGAAGGAAACTTTCACAAACATTTCCCCCCTCCTTCCCTACCGCCACACTTTAACCACTCCGTCCATCGACGCCGACAACAGCAGCGCCTCCGCGTGGCCCTCCACCCGCGCCAGGTCCGTCACGGTCTGGTGGTGGCACAGCCCTGCGGCGCGGTCCCACTCCGCCTTGGCTGTCAAAACTCGATCCCGGTCTTCATCCTGAGTAGCAACGCCCAGCGCAGCAGCGCCTCCGCCCGCAGGCCCACGCTGCTCCACCACCGGCACCCCATTAACCACCCGGATCGAGTAGGTCCACGCCGCAGAAGGCGGGACAGCCGGCGGCGATACCGCAGATGTTGTCGCTGCTGTACTGCTTTGTTGATGGGGCGGGGGAGGGGCAGCCACCACGTAGCTTCGCTCCGGGTTGGCGCAGTCCCAGTACCGCACGGCGCAGTCGCTGCTTCCAGACAGCAGCTGCAGCCCGGGGCCAGAGAGGAGGCAGCGGAAGCCAGGCTTGCGGGGAGCCAAAGTGCGAAGCTCCGTCGCTCCCAGCTGCCTGGCGCGCGCCAGCGGGTCCCTCGCAGGGCCCACGTCTGCAGGGGGAGGCGCCAGCGCCTCCGGCTGCGCACTCGCGCCTCCAGACCCCCCCGCTGCCGTCCCCGGCACCCCGCTGCCACCTGGAGCCACAATTCGAAACACCATGCGCGCTTTTCCCGATCCTGCGTCCCACGCTGCCACCTCATCGCGCCCCGCAGCAGCCAGCACCACCGGGGCGGGCGTTCTAGGGAGGAAGGCCGGCGGTGAGGCTTCCAGCGCCAGGGCATCAATTCTAGAGCTGCCGGGGTGGTTCCATTGGGCTAAAGGCAGCAGAAACCGAACGTCCCACAGCGCCATGGCCCCTCGACTGGAGCCTGTGACCAGCCATGTGGTGCCAGCAGGGTCGCAGCACACCCGCGTGATGGCGCCACGCGAGGGGGGGCACGGCAGCCGCCAGGCACAACCGCCACCACCCGAAGAGCTAGGAGCACGCAAATCAATGCCTGAGACGCCTCCCACCGCTGTAGCAGCGACCAAAAGGTCGGGACCCCAGCCATGCAGGTCCATAACCGCCCCCCCGCCTAGCGCAGCGGCCGGCAAGCGTCTGGGAGCAGCGCCGACGTGCCACCGCCCCTGCTGCGCTGCTGCTGCGCCTGCTGCAGGCGCAGCAGCAGCGACAGCGCGCTCCACCCTCCACACGTGCACCTCCCCCGCGCCATCCCCTGTGGCGATGGTGGCGCTCTCTGCCATGGCAGCCGCCGCCCGAACGCCCCCGCCGGGGGCAGAAACACAAGGCTGGGCATTAGCCCCCTTGGTGTGGCCTTCGTAGGAAGCGCGGGGGCGGAAGGAGATGTCCCGTTCCAGCCGTCGCACGTCCCACACCTTGGCTGTACCGTCCTCTGAGGTGCTGATGAACAGCGGAGTGTCAGGGACAGGCAGCAGCTTCGTCACAGCGCGCTTGTGCTCCGGCAGGTGCGCCACCAACACGCCTCGCGGGCGCCAGGGCGCGGGAACCGCTCGCTGCGCGCCATCGCCTGCGTCTGCGGTGCCCTGCTGGGCGGTGGTTGGCCGGCGGGTGCCGTCAACCGCCGTGCCGTCGCCACCAGCAGTAATACTGCCCCCATCGGCGGTGAAAACCATTGACGGGGCAGCGCCAAGGTCGGTGACGCCTGGAACAGCCGCAGAGCGCGCGACGTTGCGGTGGGCAGCAGCTACGAGCTGCGGCACGCCCTTCCCGCCGCCGGCGCGATTGCCGGCCAACTGCGCCTGCTTGAGGGCGGCAGACAGGCGGGAGGAGCCGTGGCGAAGCAGGCTGCGATCCAGCACCACGCTGTAGGACACGGAAGGCGCGCCTGCTGCGCCTGAGGGGGTCCTAGAGTGAGTTCCTTCGAGGGTGCCTGGTTCGCCTGCTGCGCCTGCTGCGGACCGTGCTGCGCCTGCTGGGGACGCTCCAGATGATGCCCCCGCACCTCCGACGCCGCCTGCCCCCGGTCCTACGCTGGACAGAGAGCGGTTGCTGCTGCCACTGCGGCGGAAAGCGCGAGGCTCTAACGCTGCCACGACCGCTGCTACGTCGTGCAGCCCTTCGGGGGGCTTTGCGAGGTAGGGCCGAAGGGCGGGGAGCAGCAGCGCGCGGGTGGCCACCGGCGGCAGCGCCGCAGCCGCCGCTGTGATGAACTCCGCCACCGCTGCTCTCACCGCAGTGCACTCGTGTCGCAGCAGGCCCGCGCCCGCCACTTTCCCGGCTGCAGCCAGCACGTGGCGCTGCCGCAGCAGGTCCTCGCGGCACAGCCCCGACAGCAGGCCTGCCGCTGCCGCCACCGCTGCCGGCTCAGGATCTGACAACATCCGATCCAAAAACGGCAGCAAAAAAGCGACGCCTTGGGGCCCCAGCGCAGGGCACACGCCCCCTAGCCTGGAGTACAGCGCCCGCCGCACCTCCCACTCCCTGCAGTTGAACAGCGTCAGCAGGGCAGGGAGCAGCCCATCGGCAGAATCTCTCCGCCCCAGCACGTCTGCGAGCTCCGCTAAGTGGGCCAGCAGCGCGAGTTTGGGGCCGGGGTGTGCGCCCACAAGTAGGTCGTGCACCGCGCGTTCCACCCCCACCCGCAGGCGACCTAGCTCTTCGTCGTAGTGCACAACGCCTCGGGCGGCGCCGCTGCCGGCGGCGGCGGCGGCGGTGGAGCCCCCGCGCTGCACCCTTTCGACCACGCTACGCGCCTGCACGGCCAGAGTGGCGAGCACCTGCTTGAAAAAATGAGTATACAATGCAAGTTGAGGATCTTGCGAGTCGGAAAATTTCAAGGGATAAAAATATATATACGCTCGAAAACAACAAAATTAATTGGTTAAAAGGTGAAAATCACTACGTACTGCTGCGTACTGGGTTTGCACCCAGGGCTCAGCGTCGGTGGGCAGCCTTGAAAGCGCCGGCAGCATGTAATCAGCAAACGCTCTGGCGTCCCCAGGAGGCACGCGCCGCACCCGCGCAGCCACCCGCGGCAGCGCCTTCAGCGCGGCGCACCGCGCGGCGGAAAATTGCTGCTCTGCGGCTGCCGCCACCAGCTGCGGAATCGCCCGCTGCTGTCTGGCTTCGTCGTCACCACACCGCACCGCACAGTCGCAGAGCTGCCCAATCAGGCGCACGCGGGTGCTCTGGTGGGTGCACCCTCGCAGCACGGAGCATAGCAGGCCCAGCAGCACCACCAACCCATCGTTGGGCCTTTCCTCTTCTGCCGCAGCGGCTGCTGCTGCCTCATCAGCGGCTGCCTGGCTCCTGGGCGCGCGGGAGAAGGTGCGGAGCGGCGACCGCATGGAAGCACCGCCCATCACCTCTCCCACCACATCGTCTTCCTCCTCCAACGCGTGCTGCTGTTGCTGCTGTTGGCAGTGAAACGAGCGCGGTTCTACAGCCACCTCCACCCCTGCTGCTGCGCTCTTTTCCGCCCCCAAGCCAGCCACAGCGGCCTTGGCTTCCACCAGCAATGCAGCGGCCTGGGCGTACATCTGGCTCGCTGCAGCGCCACCACTGCGGGTGCCCACTCCCTCTCCCTCAGAGTGCCGCCGCTGCTGCTCCTCTTTCTCCGCAGCTATCTCGTTTTTCATCTCAATTTTTTCTGGCAGGCTGCCTCTTATTACGTGAGAGGGTGTAGCGGGGTGGCTGTCTAGCTCGTCCCGCAGCGCTGGATAGCCTGCAGCCACTGCTTCCGCTCGAGATGAGGGGTCCAGGCAAAGAACGCTGGCCAAGAAAGGACGCACCGCCCGAGGCACAGCCGGGTCCATGACCTGCAATACAACACAATCCACTCGTTAGTATAGGAATTGTGTCAACGTACACATGTCCTCAGCGCCCCATCAATTGTACATATAACGGTGGGTAATTGAAGGGAGGAAAAAGCATTAAAAAAAAATGCGGGTTTACCTGCTCGGAGAACATTTGGACGTAGGCTGCGGCAGGGAGGCGCGCTGTGGGGTCCAGCTGCGTCATGTGTGCCACCACAGCAGCCACCCCTGGGCCCAACGTGCTTATCGCCGAACCGGGGTCAAATGCCCCCCTCCTGAATGCCAGCAGCCGCGAGTAGTCAAACAGCGGCTCCCCATCGGCGAAGAGCTCGGCGATGACGCACCCCGCCGCGAAAACGTCCATGGCAGCGGTGAGAGGGGCGGTGGCGGGGGGAGCGGGGCCGGTGGAGTCAAAAAAGCGCTCAGGAGCGAGGTAACACTTGCGCCGGCTGCTGGTATCAAAGAAAAATGAGAAATCGGCCTGCAGGGAGACCAAACAGCGTTCAAATTAGTACAAAATTGGCCTATTTGGTTTGACACAGAAATTTCATATTGTTGGCCAAAAAAACGCGATTTTCTTACGGGGTTGTCGGCAGGAAGCATGGTGGGTTTGTAGGGCGCAAAGTCCGCCAGCATGAGCCACCCCCACGACGTGATTAGTGCGTTTTCAGACTTGATGTCGCCATGGTGCACTCCTGCCGAGTGCGCCTGAGCCACAGCCATCAGCAGCTGGTACCCCAGCCAGCGCTTCTCTGCGGCGGTAAGGAAGGGGCGGGAGGTGGTGCGCGCCGCCAGAGACGCACCGAGGTACTGCCTCACCTGCAAAAATTCAAATATTACAAAAACACACAAATAAACTCAATTTCTTTACGATGAAAAGTGTCCCTAGATGCATTTAATGCAGCGAGGGTTACTGAAAATAAAATTTGGCGTCATTAAGCGAGCTTACGAGGTGCACAGAGCGGTCGGTGTGGTACACTCGCTGGGTTGGCCAAATGTGGGGATCGGGGATCGAAGCGAGGGCGCTGCGGATGGCCACCACCTGATCTTCGTAGCGCCGCACGTCTGCTGCCGCGTCCTCTGCCCTGCGGTAGCTTTTGACCACCACCAGGCCGCCCTCGTCATGAAGGCACAGCGTCGTTTTGAAAAACCTGGAACCGCCCAGAGAGCGCTTCAGCACCACGTCTGGGAGGTCGGCCAGGTCGGGGCCAGTGGCCCCCGCTCTGCTGGCCTGGTTGCCCATTATTCAGGGAACATTGCGTTTTCAAGTGATCTGGCCTCTGAGAAAATTGACGACGAGGCGATATTTCCTCGTCAGTAGGCCCGAGGACGGGATGTGGTATGTGGCAAATTGCAAAATGGTGTGAACAGCGAGGAATACTTCTGAAAAACTCTCAAAAAAACGCGGGATGCATTTCTTTCGAAAAAGTGGCTCGAAACGGCTATACGCTGCATTTTTTTAATTTGATCAATTTGTGCAAGCCATCTCTCGTCTGTAATTGGCACCGACACTCCAAAAGCTTGGATTTGTAATCAAAGTTCTGATTGATTGCTCATTATTCGAATGCCGCTGTCAGCAGACGGTGCCGAGGCCCCGGCGCAGCTGGTGTCAGCCCCGGAAGAGACCAGCGCATCGCCAAAGGCCAACGACAGCGCGACAGCCAACGAGGTGCTGGAGAAACTTCTCGACCGACTGGGAGGTCTCGAAAGCGCAGTGAGGGAGCAGCACGAGGCGCTCACCGCCTTCATGGCCGCTCAGGCAGCCCCTGGAGGTTCAATGGCCGGCCCGCCGTCCACTCCTTCCGCCCCTTCCGCCTCTCTGGCAGTTACTGAAGCCACTCAAACACCAGACATCCAACCAACCCCCAAATCCCTCGAAAAGAAAGAACCAAACGGCCTCCTTTCCACCCTGAGCCCTACTACGACCACAGCCGGCGCCAAAGTAGACGCCTGCACCCAAACGCCCCAGCAACAGCTAGAGGGTGCCGCTGCAGATCTAAAGCCCATTAAAACACGGCTGTCCTCTTCGGGCCCCATCGGAGAGCACCCAAGGCTCACCCCCAAGGGCTCTGGCCCGTCGCCTTCCCCGTTGAGCGGCCGCGCCAGCCTAGACAGCCGCCCGTCCACCGGCCGCCGAATGAGCACAGACGCGAGGTCTCCCACGGCTGTCATGGGCGCTGCTGCGAAGAAAGCGGCAGCAGAGGCGGCGGAGGGGCTGCGGCAGCGGCGCGCGGCGTTTGCGGCGCTGCAGGCTTCGGCGCCGCAGCAGGCACAGCGGCGGGCCAGCTTGGCCATCAGCGCGGCGCAACGGGAGATGGAGCGGTCCAAGGCGAGGGCCAAGGCGCAGGCGGCGCAGGAGAGGTGCGGAAGGCGCAGGATATTTCATTCGTATCGACACTAATTTAGTTTTTAGAAGCTTTTTGGATTCATGATCTTTTTCTTTTATTGTGTGCAGAGAGGAAGAGAGTGGGGTGCTGTCATGGCTCATGTACTTGCTAATGATTGCTCTGGGGATAGCGGCGCTGGTGGGTGGCATGATGGCGGTGTCTATCAAGGAAAAGGCTGCGTCAGCTGCGGCGGCGGCGGCGGCGGCAACAATATGAACGCAGTAAAAAACCACGTTTCTTCATTCCCGCTTAAATTATCTGCACTTGTTTTTGATACTTTAGTTTTTTTGTTTGTGTTAATGAATCTGGGTCCGCTAAAGTTGGAATTCTTGGCATTCTATTTTTTTTATCAGTTAATAAATAAATAAATATGACGATCCCGTTGTTTTCATTTGCAATCATTCACGCATTGCATGCGCTCGTTCTGTAAAATTATAAGAGCGTGCACTGCGAGCTAGCCGGGTGGCCTGAAGTTATGCTTCGGCTCTGTTAACAGCGCAAATGAGTCGGGCAACCTGTTATTTAAGTACATGGCGTTGATTTAAAATCAGTTTACTTTTCGCTCTCATAATTCTACCACCGAGAGTCCTCAGTAGACTCGCAGTGTACGCCAAGAAATAGTTTTAGCAGATTGGTAATATAATACAGTAGCTTCTCACCGGCTCCTTGAGGATTTCTTTTGCAACTTTACCCTTATGAACTTGAGTTCAGCTAGTATTATCGTTTAACTAATAATGTATCAATATCTGCATCATAGAAGCCATCCAAGCTCCTTAATTCATATCTTAAACCTCATCAAGTCAAGCATCTGCCAAAAATGTCGCTGAAATCCACGGCATTTCAAGGCAGGATTAAAAAGATCATGCAGAGCGATCAGGATGTGGGCAAGGTCGCAGCAGCCTCAACATATCTTGTCTGTAGGTCGTCATATTTCCATCGAACCCTTTCAAATACTAACTCATGCTCAATTTCCATTGCTACAGCGTGCGCACTCGAACAGTTCTTGTCCACCCTAGTCGACTCGGCTACAGACGTCGCCAGCAACCGCAACGCTCGCACCATTTCAGCAGCTCATCTGTAAGCCTTTTCCCCACAAACCATCGATTTAGCCTCGCCCGACACCCGTCGCCTAACCTCACTACAATTTTATCCATGCCTATGCAGCAAAGCGGCCATTTTTTCGGACCCTCTGCTCGATTTCTGCAAGGAAGTTGCAGCGTCGGCGCCTGACCTGCCTCCTTCTGATGAATACGACCCCTCCGAAACCCCTGCTGCCGCACCCAAGCGCTCTCGCAAGGCTGCCACCGGCGGCGACGGCCAGCCGGCAGCCAAAGCCCCTCGTGGCGGGCGGGGCGGCGGCCGCGGCAGGGGGCGCAAGGGCCCTGAAACAGCTGTTGGAGAGGTAGAAAACGCGTTGGAGGAAGTGGCAGCGGGGCTAGGGGGCAGCGATGCGTTGGAGGCCGCTGCTGCTGCCTTGCCGGTGGACTTTGGCGCTCCCCACTTTTTGGCCGTTGCTCCTGGGCAGGCTGCAGAGGAGGAGGACTACGACGAGTGAGAGGCAGCAGCTGCGATTAGGTGACGGTTACGCACGAAATGGCAATGAAGCGATAACAACGGGATGCCGGAGGCGTGCTCGGTGGGCGATGCGGCTTGCGGAGAGAGAATGATAAAAAAACGCCCAGAGACGCTTCAGAATAGCCCTGGTTACCGCGCTCTGCCGATTCTCACACGAGGATCTCTGCGTGCTGCCTGACACTCCCTCCAGTGGGGCAGAACTGGCGCCTAGCATTTCTGAAGAGAAGACGACTGCCACAGGCGCGTTCTGCTGCAAATCTCATTCGTTATGCAAACCAATTTTTACATGTAAAATAAAATGAATAAAGATTATCACCACCACCACCAATTGAATGTACGAGTTCCGCTCAATCGCTGGTTCAAGAACAGACTCACAAAGCAAAGGTATAAAAAAAAAACATGCAAACAACGCCAGCAGCTAACTTCATCTTATTTCACCGTCCTCCTAGCCCTCTCCCAACCACGACGCCACACCGAAAACAATGCCATGTAGGCACAAAATACAATCCACTCTCATACCCTCCTCCTTTCAGGAGTAGGAATGTTACATCTCGACACCACCGACAAAATGCCGCACTTCTTCTTCGAAACCTTAGTATACATTTGTTCTACTCGTATACTCTTCTACTTTCCTCCTATCACGTACTCCCCCAGCGCGCACACCTCAAGCCCTGCCACGCTGTCGCTGACCCACCTGTGCGACACTACCGGCACCCCAGCAGCCTGCGCTTTAGCAAACCACGGTTCCGCGGCCACCGCCGCCGCAAATCCCGCTGCCGCTGGGGACCCGTCCGGCGCCTCCAGCAGCACCACGCCGCCCGGGGCTGCAGTGCTGCCCTTCACCGAGGCTCCCTGCGTGGGCAGGCGGGTCACTACGACAGCTCCGGCGGCTTTCAGAAGTTCCATCATGCGGCCTCGGTTAATAAAGTCTCCATGCAGCATGACCTCGTACCCCCGCAGCAGCGACGCCCCCGCGCCGTCCTGGTCCACCCCTGGGCGCACCTGAAAGGGCGCAGCTTCCACAGCACGTCCAGCAGCGAGGCACGCAGCCACCCAACCGGCCGTCAACACCTGTCGCCCTCCCAGCATCCCCATGAGGTACTTGAAGGTGCGTTTGGCGGGCGGGGACGTGGCGCTTGTGCTGCCCTCGGATTTGGGTGTACCGCAGATGACGTGGGTCACCTTGGGCCCCCAGGTCTCCGCCACCGTCGCCCCCGAGAGGGAAGCCAGCGTGCGCAGCTCCTCCCGCCCGCCAGCGTCCAGCGCAGACCCCAGCAGCACCCACGCGGTGCGCCCGCCGCTCCAACCGCCAGCCTCAGCCTTCTCCTGGTTGATGTTTTCAGCAGCGGCAGCGGCAGCAGCAGCAGCAGTGGTGGGCTCCTCCCTTTTCTCCGCCTTGGGAGCGACAGCCGCTGCCGCGGCGGCAGCCCGCGCCTTGGGCTTGCCTCCAGTCAGTTTCCCCTGCCTGCGGCGGTCGCGGTCCCTTCCAGAGCTCCTCCTGGACACTGCCGCCGCCGCCGGCGGCTCCTTCTTTTTGCCGGCAGCGCCCTTCCCTTTCCCGCCACTCGCAGCAATCTCTGCTGCCGCCGCGGCCGCCACCGCAGCGGCGGGCGCCTCTTCCGCGCCTTTATGCGTGCCGCACATCCGGCAGGCTCCGTCGCTGCCCTTGTTTTCGAACGTGCACAGAGAGCACCCCCACGGCAGCAGCCTCGTAGGAATGCGACGCCTGTCGCTGCGCCCACCCGCCGCCGCCGCCGCCTCCTCTTTTCTCTCCTCCGCATCCTCCTCCACAAGCGCTGCCGCTACGGCAGCAGCTGTAGCAACAGCGGCAGCACTGCTGCGGCTCACGCGTTCACCCTTCTTTTCCTCTCCAGCCGTTTCTGCTGCTGCAGGCAGGTCAGGGTTCCTGCGGGTGGCGGCGACGGCGTTCTCTTTGCCTGGGGAGCGCATGAACGCAGCAGCGGGGGCATCCCCGCCAGTGGGGAGGCTGTAGGCGACTAATCCCGCCACGATGTCGTCCAGCCGCTTGGTGGCGTCCTCTGTGCCGATCAGAGCGTCCATGGGGGAGGCCCAGTGCGTGGGGGACGCTGGTTCCGCAGGCGCAGCAGCCGACACGGGCTCCACCTCCACGACAACCTCATTTTCCGCCTCCTCAGCTGCAGTGGGCGTCGGCGCCGCCGCCTTGCTGCTCCCGCCCTTTTTCAGCCATTTGTGGATCGATTGGGACCCGCCAGTCTCCCGCCGTTTCTTCCCTGCCCCCATCTTCTCCTCCTGGGGCTTCACCGCAGCGGGTTTGGCCGCAGCCGCAGCCTCCACCCCCCCTTCTTCAGTGTTTCTTGCCGGTCGCTGCTTGCGAGTGACTGTGGCCGGGGAAGCGCTGCCCGCGCGCTTGCCGCGCAGTCTCTCGATGGCTGTGCCCGAGAGGGACTTGGAGGGCGACTTAAAGGCGGCGTCGTCGACGCCCTGCAGCCAGGGAATGGCATTGCAACCGTCATCCTCCGCTGCCGCCGCCAGAGCCCCCTGCTGGTCGTGCATGCCTTTGAAGGCGGCCACGACGCGGTCCATGGTGGGGTCTGCCGCGATGTCGCGCCGCGTGGCCCTGGCCTTGCAGACCGGGCAGGCTGGGGAGTGGCGAATGCTCTCGGTGATGCAGCCCCTGAAAAATTGACAATATCCAAGTGAGTTTGAGTGCCCTCGCAGGTTGGCAGGAGGGAAGAAGTGCACATCTTACTGGCAAAAGTAGTGGCAGCAGGGGAGGCGAGCCACAGGGACGCCCATAACCGACAGGCTGCAGAGGGTTTAGAGAAGTGAAAATGGGGGGTGAGCGCATCAGTCCACGCACCGGACATTGTCATAATGACAATGATTGTGATAGATACGTACCAGATGGAGCACTCCAGCTCCTTCGCCAACCCCGTGACGTGATCGTGTAGAATTTGAGCTGCCATGGTCGTTTTTTGGTTGGTCCGGCGAGCTCAGGCGTGGGCACACTGGTTCGTTACTTCACATGCTGCATACAAACTAAATAATTTTTTATAAAGGCGGCTTAATTTTTGAAAACCAAATTTAAAACTGAGAGAGTCCCTCTCTCAATTTAAGACTGCTGGGCACGGCGTCGTGCGTTTTTTTTTCCCCTCCTGGAAACGCTCCTCGGCAGCTATTGTGTGCTTTGATAAATTCTGCCAGGCGCTGTGGGAATGCGCGTTTTATTTTATTTTTTTGTTTGTCGCTTGATCGAAATCTGATTGATCACTGCTCGCTAATCGCTTTTAACCCGAAAATCAAATATATCCACATTGCGCAAATCGTAGGCGACCCACAGCGTTTCCAAATGGAAGTGGACGCCCCCCAAGGATTTGATCTTGAGGTATGCTTGCGTAAAACCCGCTTATTTTTCTCGTTCAAGGCCTCTCATCAACCTCTCGCCCCTGCAGGCCTACGCCAGCAGCTACTTCGGCCATGCCAAGATCTTCCGCCTCATGCACATTGCCTCTATCTCCGCTGGCCAGTCTCTGGAACTTGAGGCCCTCAAGCTGGCCGCGGACGAGCTGAAAAAGGCAAGCTCACTATCGGGCGCATTAATTGCTTCAGAACCCTGCACATCGGGCCATCTAGAGTCTTCTCCGCATTGGTTTTGTAATCAGCGTGACCACCGCCCCCCCCCGCACCGCACCTCTCACCCACCCTTGTCGCTCTCTTTTCCTTTCCAGACCCTCAACACCGCAAAGTACCAGGAGGTCATGGGGAAGATCGATTCCCGCGCCGGGCCCGAGTACACGTACGACAGGCAAGCAAACACAAAGCAAGATAAAACAAAACTATGCATGCAGTACTCCATCATCGTCATGTTCCCAATATCCCCACATGTTTACAGCATATCTACTCGTTTTTAACCTTATTTCCCCACAGCAACTGGGCCGAGGAGACGGACGCCGCCTTCCACCACCGGCATGAGGCTCTGGAGGCTGAGCTGGCCTCCGCCCGGTCCAACCTTGTCAAAGGCGGCATCCGGACCAGCCACCTGGCAATAGGAGACCTGATGTACCAGCGGGGAGACGTTCCTGAGGCGTTTCGGCAGTACCTGCGCATCCGGGACTACTGCACCTCCTCGCAGCACATTGTGGAAATGTGCATCAAGTGAGTGGCGATGGCATTTTTTTTTTTTTTTTTTTAATTATTTGTTAGTAGCGTATTCATTCAATAAAGAAGATGTTTTTAGTATTTTCGGTTGCGATGGGCTGTGCTCTCGTATACGCATTCAATACCTCTCTTATTACACTCATGCGACTAGTGTAGCACACATAATATATTCATTTTTTCACCATCGGCTCTTTCCAATACTCTGGCCAAAGCTCACCATTTTTCATTTTATGTTAACCCCCCTTTTTTCAGGGTGGTGCGCTGTGCAGTGGAGCTGGGCCAAAACATGCACGTGGGCACCTACGCCCAGAAAGTGGAGGCCCTGCCGCCCGCTGAAATTGACGTCGACGCCCTCTCAGCGATGCGGGCCAGCCACGGCGTGGCCCACCTTGCGCAGGTCAGCATCAAAACCCAAAACTCATCGGGTCTCACAACCTCAGCCAATGCCATTTTTTTAATATTACTGTCGCTCGTAAATATCAAATTGTGTATACCTGTTGTTTGCAGGGCAAGTTTAAGCTGGCGGCGCTGGCCCTGACCTCCCTCCCCTCCAAGGTCGACCCCGCACTGTGCGCGACGGTGTCCCCTGGTGACGTGGCCACCTATGGCACGCTGTGCGTGCTGGCCACGATGGACCGTGCTGACGTGGCAACCAAGGTGGTGGAGCCCGCCATTTTCAGGGAGATGCTGGGGGCGGCGCCCCAAGAGGTGCGCGACGCGGTGCAGCACATCCATGCTTCGCGGTACGGCGAGGCGCTGGCGGCGCTGGGGCGGCTGCGCCCGGTGCTGGCGCTTGACCCCTTCTTGGGGGCGCACGTGGAAGGGCTGTACAAGGCCATCAGGGCGCGCGCGATGGCGCAGTACACGCGGCCGTTTGCGTCGCTGGACCTGCAGGCCATGGCCGCCACCTTTGACACAGACGTCGAGTGAGTTTATATATCTATCTATATATTTTTGGGGGACGGGGTGGGGAGGGAGGGTTTATTTGATTCAAGCTTAGCTTTGCTCTCTCGCTGATATACTCTAATGCCAATGCATACTTGATTCTTTTCTTCCCACCATGATGCTTTGAGGGGGGAAAAAAACTTTTGCACACTTTTCCACCGGTAGCTGGAGTAGCTCGCATTTGTTTTTACCTCTATCCGACCAAAATATCGCTGAAAAGTAACCATTTCACTTCTATTCTCCGCCATGCAGCTCTATGGAGCGCGAGCTGGCCGCGCTGATCGCCTCTAACGACGTCACAGGGCGCATAGACGCCTCCGCCAGCGCGCTGCTCTGCACCAAGGAAGACGCACGCGCCGCCACCTACCGCGCCGCGCTGGACGCAGCGCAGCAGTACCTCCGCGGCACGCGCGCACTGCTGGTGCGGGCCGCCATGATGCGCCACGATCTCATTCAGCGCCAAGCTCCGGGAGATCGCGACCGCCCGGAGCGACCTGAGAGGGGCGAGGGCCCGCGGGGACCCGGGGGGGCGTATCCTCGTGGAGGAGATGGGCCTGGCGGGCACGGTAGGCGCCCTGGGCGGCCTGGCGACCGTGTGATGAGGGAGCGGCGGAACGGAGGCGGCGGAGGGTCGGGCAGGATGGATACGCTGCCTGCACTGGGGGCGATGCAAGCAGACGCGGGAGGGTCCAGCGGATCGATGCAGGCGGATTAAGGCGGGGTGGGATGAGGACAGAGGTGGGGGGTATCCTTACTTTCTTGAGGAGCGATGACAGCTCAGCAAACATGTAGAGAAAAAAAGACTGCTTTTAATTTTTCATTATAACGTTAAATATAAAACGAGCTTTGATTTATTGCAATCACGGCGAGAACGACATTACAGATATAAAATAACATGGAGGATTAAATTAATTCATTTTTTCTTTGGACAAGCAACCCCGAGTTTCGTTGGCTGATCACAGTTTTTCAAATGCTGTCGGGCATCAAGCTGGTGTCCAAGGAGGACGCCGAGCGCCTGGACGCCGAAACCAAACATCGCAAGAAATCCAAAGACAAAAGGGAGAAGAAGCGCAAGCACAAGAAGGAGAAGCGGGAGCGGCACGACCACGAGCGCGACCGCGGGGACTCCGACGGATCCGCCTCCGAGCCGCCCAGCCCGCGGGGCCCCCCCAACACCGCTGCCACAACCGCAGACGAAGGCGGCGGCCAAGACCTTCCTTCAGAGCCTGGTCTGCAGCGGGAGGACTGGATGACGGTGCCAATGGGCCGGTCCCTGGTCCCTCCACCCTCTTCCGACCCAGAGGAAGGCTCAGGCGACGACTCAGATCACCCCAAGGTGTCCAAAATGGAGCTGAACCCTTACCTGCGCAAAGGAGGAGGCGCCGAGGCAGCGGCGGCGGAGGCCGCGGCGGCAGCCGGGCTGCCTGCGCCCGGGGTGGGCGACGGCGGCGCGAGCTGGCGCATGAAGGCGCTGCGGCGGGCGCGATCGCAGGCGGCGGAGGAGGGCAGGTCGCTGAATGATATGGTGGAGGAAAGGTGGGGCTCTCTCGCTGGTTTGACCCAGGGTATCACCCAACGCAAGGCTGCACCGGCTATGGCGCACGCTCGAGCGGCCAGGGAGCGCAGGGAGGCGGCGCAGGGCAGCGGAGACGAGGAGAAGCGGGGACGCGGCGGCGGCGGCGGTAGCCGCATGCGTCGACCCAGCGAGGCGGATTTGGAGTCGATGTCATGGAGGAAGGACCGCGGGGGCGGTAGCGGGGCTGGAAGCGGAAGGGAGAGCGGCCAGGGGGGAGAAGGAATGCAGGAACGGCATGAGAGCGACGCTGCCGCTTTGAAGGCGGTGGCTGGGGAGATGAACGCCTTCTCCAACGACGGCTCCTTCATGGAGCAGTTCCTGGGGAAGGCGAAGGGTGGCGGGGAGGAAAGGGAAGAGGAAGAAGAAAGGGAGAAACCGAGGGAGAGGTCTCCAGCCCCGAAGGCACGCCGGCCCCCTCCGATGCCTTCGATGCCTTCTCAGCAGCAGAAGATGACGCTGCCGCACCGCCCAGCAGAGCAGCAGCAACGGCCACAACAGCAGCTGTCTCCTGAATCGCCACGCTCCCCTAAAAGCGGCGGCGCCGGCAATTTATCGGCAGCAGCGGCGCTGCGAGCCCGCCTTGGCGGAAAGGGCAAGCCTTCGGTTACAGCAGAGCGAACGGTGGTATTGCCTTTGGTGGACGCGGAGGGCAGGGCTGCGCCTGGGGCTTTTGGTCGTGAGTCTGCTGGCGGCGGCGCTGCCCCGGCTGGGCGGCCAGCAAAGCGGGTTGAGCGGTACGAGGGAGGGGAGCGAAAGCGGTACTACGCAGATGACGACAATGTGGACCTGGACACCCTGGTCAAGCGCGCCAAGCACGGGGTAAGAGGGACGCTATTTCATTAATTTGCGCATTTTGGGGAGGATTCTTTTTACATTTTTCTTGGAGTGGGGCGGGCCTACTATGTTGGTTTTTAATTACAACGCGCTAGAGCAGCAGCAGTAGCTTTTAATATCCACAGCTTCTTCCCTTCTAACATCTCCATTATTTTTGTTTGAATAGCAGGATGGAGACGACGTTGATGCCACTATGGCCCGCAACATCTCGCGCCGCGCCCGCTTCAAGGCGACCGAACTGGATGCGGACGCCGAGTACGACCACGACGCGGGGCTGGAGCTGGCAGACGCCAAACGAGGCCCTTCAAAAGACGCTCGCCGGCGGGGCACCGCCCCCGAGGAAGCAGCGCAGCGCCAAAAGGCGGCCCAAGTGCGGGAGTACACGCGGTTCCAGTCCGCCATGGACCGTTGCGAGCTGTGCTTCACGTCAAAAGCGCGCCAAAAACACCTCACTCTGGCCATTGGCACCGTCGCCTACCTGGCGCTCCCATCCAGGGGGCGGCTGGTCCCTGGGCACTGCCAGATCGCGCCTGCGGAGCACCTGGCATCCACGCGCGTCGCTGACGAGGCCACTTGGACCGAAATCCGCAACTTCAAGAAGTGTCTGCTGCAGATGTATGCAGCCAAGGACATGGACTGCATTTTCGTGGAGACCGCGGCCAGGCAGCCGGGAGACGCTCGGGCCCACGCCGTGGTGGACTGCGTCCCCGTCACCCCCGAGGGTGTGTTCACCTTTTTCATATTCAAAAACAGCATTTTCCCCCGCCGCCCCCCTAAAAAAAATTCACATTTTATTCATTTCTTTCTCGGGGTGCCCCTTTTCGGTTCTTGCTTTCCCACCCTGAAAATTCGCATATGCACTGCATCATCCTCACTCCGAGCCCTTCCTTCCTTTACGTATTGCAGTGTTTGCTAGGGCGCCAATGTACTTCCGCAAGGCCATCGAGGATGCGCGGTCTGAGTGGTCGCAGCACGCAGCCAAGGCCATCATAGACACCACAACCAAGGGCCTGCGCGGCGCCATCCCCCCAAACTTCCCGTACATGCACGTGGAGTTTGGCCTGGCATCAGGAATCGTCCACGTCATCGATGAACTCGAGTCTTTTGACCAAGGGCTGGCTCGAGGGGTGCTGGTGGGGCTGCTGCGGCTGCCGGAGGAGGAGATGCACCGGCGGGCGCGGCGGGAGAGCGAGGCGCTGCAGCGGCAGTGGGCTGCAGAATTTCGGTCTGTGTTCGAGGAGTATGACTGGACAAAGCAGCTTTGAAATGCGAGGTAAGAAAAAAAAAATGAACGGATGACTAAAAAATAACGTGAAGTTTACGGGGAGCAGTTGTCGGTTACATTGTGCGCAAACAGCTGGCTGGTTGCTTGCACGAGTTGAAAAAACAAACAAAAAAACTGGCAAATTTTGTCATAAAAAGTGCAGTTCAGTGAAGTTTCGAGTGTGTTTGAAAAGGTTCACAGCCCCAAGGCGTTCACCAGCGCTGTCTTGGGCCCCGGCTGCATGTCCATCTCCGCCAGCATGGGCCCCAGCTCCAGGAAAGCACGAGGGCCTAGGCTGTAAGCGGAGGGCTGTCCAGGGGTGAACGCGAGCCATCCATCCGCCACAAACGCAGCCAGCGCAGCCTCTCGGTCGGCCAGACGGAAGGGCTGCACCGCCGCCTGCGCAGCTGGGGCTGTGCTGGGCCCCGCGCCGTCAGTGTTTTCTGCAGAAGCGGGTGCTGCTGGAGTGAGGTTAATGGGGACGTTGAGGGCCTGGGAGGTGTTCACCCAGCCCAGGGGAATGGTGGTTGACCCGGGGTGCGCTGCAATGCCCTCCACCTGTACCGAAATATTGCAAATATATAAAAAAATGTCCTATTACGAGATTTTAAAACGTGAAATCTAGCATTTAAATACCTCATTATGCCACACTTCATCCCAGCTATTTATATATATATGCAGAGCTGACTCACCAGGGCTTTGAAGAAGGCAGCGTATCTGATGTCGGGCTTGCCGTCTTTGTTCTTAAACCGAGTGGCCCGCTTGCTGGCCTCGTCTGCCTCAGTGTTGACGAACCCGATGTAGGCCTGGTTATTACCCTGCAAGTTGGTAGATGTCGGAGACTGGTGGAAAGGGAAGGGAGTGGGTGCAGACAACAGGCAACAACTCACCGGCCATTTGCCTCGCCGCAGCTCGAATTTGGCGAAAGATATGCTTTTGTTGATTTCTGACACCGTCGCGGTATAGTTTCCCGTCTCTGCAAGGCCCGAATTGGTGGATTTGGGTGAGGTTGCGCTTGGTTGGTTGATAATGTTTATTTCAACTTTGGCGAAATTTTCAAAAGTTATTGCTGCACAAAAAGGGAAGCACTTGCCAGTTGTTTTCATGATGCGCTTGAACAACTCCTTGGCGTCCGACTCGGACATGAAGCCCCGCTGCATCACGGCTTGCAAAAAGGCATGTTGAAAAATTGGGCTGCTCCTGTCCGCTTCGCTGGTTGAGGGGCCCGACATTCTGATCTTTTTGTACCAAATGCAATTATAATTAAGTTGAGCAACGGATGAGAACAAACATTATGCGTCCATATTTGAAATTTCAACAAAAAATACGAAAGGAGAATTAATTACCATATTGCTGAACACAAAAACAGTGCGTGCATGAGCTTGCTGCAATCGTACAATGCCGATTACTCACGAACCGTTCTCCTCGAGACAGACCCTCAACATGCCGCAGCTCCTTGCAATCCTCTCACATTTCACAAACCATGTCGTGCACCGCATTGACATACTCATCCTCTCCACACGTGTATGTTATATGTTATTCCCCATTATATTTCCGCAGGTTGTTTTTGTGAGGCAATGCTCACGAGGCCATTGGGCGAGAGCCTATTCCTCAATGCTGCTTGAGGTAGCTCAACGTTTCGATGGCTGGTATATATGGAATCAAGTTGCATTAAAGATTTTCAAAAGACTTCCAAGAGATGAATGCTAGTCATCACAGCACTGGTATTGAATGGACACCCCGAAGTGAAAAGGCCAAAATTATAGAGGAGGAAGGGTTGCGCATCCACCCAAGCCCCCTTTTCCAACGCTCGTATTATATAGTTCCATTGAACATTATTGCCCATCCTCAGTAATGTGAGTGCCAGCGCAAATGATTTTGAATTCTTGGAAATTCCGAGGTGGTAAAAGGAGCGGCTGCTACGGGGGACAGCATTTGCCTCATTTTTTCAGCATCCTGCGCAGAATAACAAAAGCAAACCGCTTCAATAACTAACTTTTGATTTTTTGTTGTTGTTGGGGGGGATGATTGATGAAGAGTTTTCTTTTTCAGCCATGACCGACATTTTGTTATGTGTCTCGATGCGGCAGAGGCGTAAATAAGTAGAATTCATACCTTGCAGACAGACGATTGCCCACCTTGTTTAATTACCAGCCACATAGCGCAGACAACCACTCAAACAAAGACGGGACACTCGCTGCTGTGAACAATGCGATCTCTGACATTGCTCGTGTTGGTGCTCGTGGTGGCGGGCGCGTTCGTCGCTGGTACGCAATCCCTGGCTGCTTGTGTGTATGCGAACAACCCACTATATGATGGGCGCGCTGGCTTACTTTTTCCTCGATTCTGTGTGCAGAGGCGTCGTCGGTCTGCAGCAAGGGTGGCCTTCTGTCTGCTGCGAAGATTAAGGAGACCAAGGCACGTACTCCCTTGCTTTATTTCGATTCGAAGGCAGCCCTATTCAACGTCTTTATTAATCCTCAATGCAGGTTTTGATGGACAAGTCTGATGCTCAGGCCAAGGCATATGCAAAAAAGAACTACAAGAAGTGCCTCCTGAAGACGACCAGCATCCTCAAGGCCTGCAAGGTGGGTTGATTCAGAAGTGCAGAAGAGCGGTTGTGGAGAAGTGGAGCCCATCCCAGCAGAGCGTTCATGCCGCCGCAAATAACTAGAAAGTTTGAATAACATTTTGCCGCCGAGGTGTTTTGTGGCGATACGATTTGCAGCAACCGTGCGCCGTCATCTTAACGCCCCCCTGTTTAATTACTCGTCATGTGCAGAACGGCGATGGATATGAGTACATCGCCAAGCTCACCCTCGGATGCCGCCACCACCGCAAGCCTGTGACCGTCACCAAGTTCATTACCAGCAAGCTTTGAGGTTTGGACGAGGAGCGAAGCGATTGGAAAAAAAATGGCAGCGGTAGTTTGGGTGTAACCGTCTAATTATTTCATACACAACACCATGTTGGGGTGACCCCTGACCTATCAAGATGAAAACAGTAATGCTTATTTTTTCTCTCACTTCAACATTACATTTCCGTGATATCACGGGTTTTATCTCTTTTTCATTTCAAGAGGATAGTATCTTGTAAATTCCCAGACCCATTCCGCCGCCTCACGGCCCAAGAGCACTGCCCCAAGGGCAGATCGAATACCAGAGTTTCTGGTCGGCATTTATAACTTGCTGAGTTAGGGGTATTATACTCGGGTGAGGGTGACTAACGAACCAAGTAGTATCTTGACAAGGGGCGCTTTCACGAGCTCTAGAATATTTCGACGTGTAAATGAAGAACACAATTTTTAAATGGCTTAAAAAGGGAAAACAGAGGGGTCGTAGCCGAGGCGTAGAGACGCACGAATATGAAGGGGAAAAAAACTGAACTATTGCTCAGCAAATATTTTTGAGAGGGCATCATTTGTACGGAGCGTGATTTTTAAAGCATTAAGCCGAACATTTTGTTTGTGATTCTTATTAACCCCTAACGATGTGCATCTGCATTTTATATTTGTATTTTGTTTGGTTTTTTCAAAGTCGCCGCTGCTCCAATGCTCTGTCTAGAAAATAGAAGGACCTTCCTGCAGCTCATGCTCCAGCTGCTCCCTGCACGCACGGATATGCAAACACAGCACGTGTAAAATGACTTCTGGAACTTTATAATATCCAATTCTTATCATTTTCACAAATTCACCGCTGTCTGCACCGATGCTATTATTTCATCTTACCTCACAGCCTGGGCGTGCGGGCTGAGGGGTTTGCCAGTAATGGGGGAACGGGGAGCATCTTCTTCTTTGCCAAGAGCGCCAGCTCTGACGGCACCAGCAACCTCCGGCTGCAGTTCATAACAGGGAGAAAAAAAATGATTTTGGCCAATCCCGCCTCCGGAAGTTTGCTCGACATGCGTAAATTTTGAATACTTGCCTGTGGGCGGGCTTCCATGACCGTGGGCTGGTCGTGCATCCCCTCCGAGCTGGCCTTAGAAGAAGATTCCTTCCCAGTGATTTTCGCACTCAAGCGGCGCAAAGTATCCATATCGCGGCCTTATTCGCTTTGGTTGAAGCCGAAGGAGGAAATAAAAGGGTGTAGCAAAGGCAGCTTCGTTGCCAAATTTTTCGTGTCGGAAGTTTGGTCTGAGAAGAAAAAAAACAATTCTTGAAAAGCAAAGTGCAGAAAACTATATATTCTGTGCCGCCCCGAACGCCCATCAGCCTGAAACGTAGCGAAGAAAGCTATAATGGCCAGGCAGAACTCAACCACCCTCTCTCTCTCTGTGACACTAAATCACGTTTATTTATTATTTTTATACTGAGAAGTTGTGGATATTCTCCCACTTCAGCTTCTGCTTTGAGGGTGAACGAAATCGAATGAGAACTTCTCCTTACATCGGAAGTAAGGTGTGCTGCGATTATTTCAATTCTTGGGAGCACCGCCTCTCTCTGAGTAAGTTTTAAACAGACATTTTAACGTTGGGCTGTTTGGACGTTCATCAACGCCCCTTCCAAGGCAAGAATCACATCATGTCGGCATGGCTGCGTTCTTCTCATTGGGATTCGTTTTTGGGGGGTTGGCGGGGCTCCAGGCAGAGCTTGCAGCTTGGATAGAGGGTATTTTCTTTATACCACAATGTGTGAAGCCTATTTTCTTTTGACTAATAGGCGAATCAATTTGCTTTTGTAGGCGTCCATCGTTGGAATGTGGAGAGTCTCCGGGCTCGTGAGGGGGCTCTTCCTCCGAACGTTTGCCACGCAATCCCTCCCTTCACCCTAAAAAAACCCACATGGGTAAGTAAAATACCAGTGGGTTGGGGTGAAAGGAGGGATTGCGTGGCAAACGTTCGGAGGAAGAGCCCCCTCACGAGCCCGGAGACTCTCCACATTCCAACGATGGACGCCTACAAAAGCAAATTGATTCGCCTATTAGTCAAAAGAAAATAGGCTTCACACATTGTGGTATAAAGAAAATACCCTCTATCCAAGCTGCAAGCTCTGCCTGGAGCCCCACCAACCCCCCAAAAACGAATCCCAATGAGAAGAACACAGCCATGCCGACATGATGTGATTCTTGCCTTGGAAGGGGCGTTGATGAACGTCCAAACAGCCCAACGTTAAAATGTCTGTTTAAAACTTACTTCAGAGAGAGGCGGTGCTCCTAAGAATTGAAATAATCGCAGCAAACCTTACTTCTCATTCGATTTCGTTCACCCTCAAAGCAGAAGCTGAAGTGGGAGAATATCCACAACTTCTCAGTATAAAAATAAATAAATAAATGTGATTTAGTGTCACAGAGAGAGGGTGGTATAGGGTGGTATTGAAAAGGAAATCAGTAGCGGCTATAATAAGCTGGAGGCAGGCGATAAGAAGCTGGAGGCAGGCGGTAACAAGCTGGAGGCAAAGATGGACGCCCAATTTGGCCAGCTCAGGATTAAACTGGCTACCGACCGCCAGGCAGCTGCTGCCGACCGCTAGGCAGTTGCTGCCGACCGCCAGGCAGCTGCTGCCGACCGTGAGATCGCCAATCGCGACTTCTTCTATTTAAAAGCCAGTATAGAAAAGCTCGCGGAGAGCCTGAAATAAGCCTGGCCATCATTATAGTTTTCTGTACCAATTTTGCTTTCTGTTTCTGTGATTTCTTGTATGCGTTTGTTTCAGTCGGGTATTTTTGTTTTTGATGCATTTAGTTTGATGTAGATTTAAAATCGAACGGTTCAGTTGATAGGCGTAGTGTGCAAAAACAAAGTCGGGAATGTATTTGGCGCCTCCGGTGGAGCAGATGTTACTTACACTGGTGCATCCCTACGAGAAAGAGCCCTATCGCCCGCCCACACCCAGCATAGACAGCAGATCTGCCAGGTCCTCAGCCTCGCTCTCTGCCGCCGTCGCCTGCCCCAGATTGGCGGGCAGCGGTAGCGGCAGGAGCACAGCTTAATGGCTGGAAGTGGCCCCAGGGTCGCTCCACCTGCTGCTACTGGCACTGCCCCCCGGCTGTGGCGTCGCCACCCTCGCCGCTGGCGTCGCTACCGCCCGCGGAGCCACGGAAGAAGCTTTCTTCGGTGGCGAAAACGCGCCGAGCAGTGCCGCCTGCTGCTGCACCACTGCCGCTGCCGAGGACGTCGCGTCTTGGGCCCCGTGGCTGGCCCACATGGAGTCGTCGATGCTGGAGGGCAGCGCCTGAAACAGCTCTCCTTCGGCATCAGTGGCTGTGGAAGCAATGGAGAGGCCACCGTCACCTCTGCCCCCGCCGCTCTGGTACTCAAAATTATACTGGTGGCCGGCAGAATTCACAGATTCTCCAGCGCCGGCACTGTGTCCCTCTTCAGAGGCCGCCCCATGGTCGCACAGCAGGTCTTCTTCGTCCGGCAGGCCTTTACAAATGGAGCGCCTTTGCAGCACGTCTCGCGCGCGCTCCCAGTCCCCGCACGCGATAGTCAGCTCGATGTCCACGTCTTCCGCGCTCAGTCCACTCACCGCCGCAAACACCAGCAGCTCCTGCACCTCATCCTCGACGTTCACAGGTGGCTCTTCGGCATGCAGAGGGCGTTGCCGCAGGCTTCCACTGCTTTGTTGACCGCCCGGGAGACGTCGGCGCCGCCAGCTGCGCTGGCCGCGGCAGCCATCTCCCCCTCGAACCCCAGCTCCAGCAGCTGCAGCGCACATCGCTCCAGCTTGAATTTCACCACTAGGCCGGCCGCTGCCTTGGAAATGGAGCCGATTCCAGCCAGACCGCTGCTGCCATCGTCCAGAGTGTATTCCTGCAGCAGCTCCACCTGCTCGTGGCGCTCCTGCTCCTCCAGCGCGCGGGTGGCTGCCTCTTCCGCCATTTCCTTCTCCAGCCACGCCTTTTCGCGCGCCTTTTGCTCCGCTGGGCCGTGGGCGTACTCGCAGTTGATGACCTGGCGGTAGGTTTGGGGAAGAAAGAGAGGTGGGGCGGGGGGGTGGGGTGGGGGTGATAAGAGTGATGTTGCAAAAAAGCGGGGGGGAGGGGGGGGGGGGGGGGGATCCAGCAAAAAAAACGGAAGTGCGAATGCGAAAGAAAAAGGCATTGCCGAGTAAAATTCACGGGAATATTATCGGAGGAATTTTGCTTCGCTCACCGGACACCACCCCATCTCCTTGCAGTTGTTGCACAGCTTGAGCTCGTTGGGCCGCCGTCGCCCTGAAAAATTCAGCCGCGGGGCGGAGAGCTTGCCTCTGGCGCCGCCGCCTTGCGAAGCAGAAGCAGACGACAACCCACCGCGGCCCCGCGCATTCTTCGCCGCCGCCGCCTGCTTGTACGCAGAGTAATCAAACTGCTGGCGAGACCCCCCACCGCCGCTGGTCACTGACGCTGGGCCGCCTCCCCCGCCCACCATGCTGCTGGCCCTAGAAACGCTGCGAGAGTTTCTTATGACGCTGGCGCTGCGCCCCACCTTCCCACACTCGCTGCCCGCGCCGTGAGGCAGCACAGCTGCGGGGCGCTGCGCCGCGTTGCAGGCTGCAGCGAAGCGCCTGATGGCATCCATGCGCTCCCCGCTGGGCTGCAGGTCCTCCACGCAGTGCGCAAACATGCAGTCGTCGCTGCACTCACCCAGCTCCTCCAGAATGGGGCACAGCGTGGCAGCAGGGTCCACTGCGAGGAGCAGGGCTTGCTGGCCATGGGCATGGGAGCAGCCCACCATGCTGGGGCAGCCCCCCGCCTGCCACCGCTTGCAAATGCGGGTGCGGTGGTACTTGTCCACCTGGCCCACGGACCGCAGGTAGTTCAGCCTCAAGTCGTTCTCGCCGTGCGCAATAACGCACTGCAAGCCGTACGGGCACAGCCCCGCCGAAGCCATGTAGGCCGGGCACAGCTGGGTCTTGAAGTTGTCGTACACGCCCTTCTGCCACGCCAGCGCCTCCCGCCGCTGCTCTTCTACACCGTGCGCCAGCGGGCACATAATACCCGCAGGGCAGCCCAGACCAGTGGCCCAGGCGGAGCACAGCAGCGTCTTGTAGTCGGTTGAAAGAGCGCCGTGCGCGATGGCGGCGGGGGCTCGCAGCTCAAAGGGGTGGTGGGCGTAGGGGCAGGCCTCGCCGTCTTTGCAGTAGCCAGAGGTGACCGTCTGCTGGCAGATGAGGGTCTTGAAGTCGGGGGGCAGCTTGCCAAGCTGTGTGGCACACGTGAAAAAGAGAGAGAGGTGGAATTAGAGGAAAATGTCGACTCTGTGTATCACTATGATGAGGAACGAGGCGCTCACCTCTATTGCCGCGTCCACTCGAAGCTCCTCCAGGCTGTGGGCACGCGAGCAGTAGCGCTGGCGCAGGCAGGGGCACTTCCGCCCCCCAGTCACGTTGGTGCACCACTGCGTGCGGTACGCTACCGGCAGCAGCCCCTCCCGCACGGCCACCGCAACCTCTGCTTTGCTCAGCCGCGCGTCGGCGTCGGAATTCAAAGTGGGTAGAGAGATCCTGGCGAGGGAAGAACCGCGCTGCAAGGATGCTCCTGCTGCTCCTGTTGCAGTTGCGGCATTGCTGCTGCTGCTGCGCCTGCTGGCGGAGCCACCGGTGAGACTGCTGCTTGGCTGCGGAGGGTCAGGAGGCGGCGGCGGCTTGAAAAAGGGGTACACTGTCTTGGGCGCGAGGAGAGGCGGCGGCTTGGTTGAAGGATGGCCCGCCTCTGCCGCTGCTTCCCCCATATCCGCTGCTTCCTCTTCCGCAGCCAAGTCTCCTTCTCCTTCTGCTACTGGTGCTGGTGCTGCTGCTGCTGCAATCTGCTTGGCTGTGGCCCCCTTCTCCACCAGCGCTGCCTTCGCAGCCGCAGCTTCTTTCATCTGCGCGGTTGCGCGCGAGAAAAACTGCTTGACAACATCCTCCCCTGCATCGCTGAAATCGCCATCCTCGTCGTCCGAATGAATGCCCAGAAACTCCTTGGCGTGCTCTAGGCTCATCGCGTCCCCGCCGCCGCGGCGGACAGCGCGGGGAAGCGGCCCTGGTGGCCCAGAAGCGCTTGCGGCAGCGCCAGAAGAGGCTTTCGGGGGGGGGGGAGCCCCTGGCTTGATTTTATGCTTCCCGGGCTTGGTCCCGACCTCTTTCACCGTATCCACGTTGATCACGCGCCCAGAGCACATCGGCTTGATCTTGGAGCTGCGGCGGTGGGCAGCGGCAGCCTGCTCGGCTGGCGTTGGGCCCATCGCCTTGGCGGCATCAGTGAGCGTGAACCAGCCCGCAGGGCACTTTGCGCACTGCTCCAGACGCTTCCAGGGCTTGCGCTCGGTGAGGGTCTGGGAGAATAGAGAGGAGAGGGTGAGGAGAGCAGAGCGGTCAAATAAACATGTTTCTTTTTCAAGTCTCGCCTTGTTTTTCTGTTTGGTGCCATGCCTGATGTTGCGGGTCTGCTCACACCACTCCACGTGCTGCGCAATGCACCAGGAGTGGTAGAGGGAAATGCCGCAGGCTACATTCGAACAAGCTGCTGAAATTCGAGCCTGTTTAATCTCGAGGAAGTCGCCGCAGTAGCTGCAGATGGGTTAGTCTTCATCCATTTATTCTGGTCATATCTTGGTGACCCAGCAGCGCTGCGTCTTCTAGACGTTTGAATGCATTATTTTTGAAATGTATTTTAATTTTAATCTAAAATTTTTCAAGACTATTTGTTTGGATTAAGGAGCTCTCTCAACATGGTTTAAGCTTGGTTCACGTTTGAAACATTATGTATATTTTTTTGCGATACCATTGATTTAAAGGAGTAGTCCACAACAGCTATTTACTCAACTGCAAAAACCAACGTGCACTGCAATGCCCCGAGCATTGAAAATCAGCAGCAGCACCCATCGTTACCGTACGCGTTCAGCCCCACCCCGGCAGCCCTCCGTCGTCTTTATTTGCATCGTCATCGTTTCCTGTCGCTGTCGGGTAACTGAACTTCTCTGCTTTGAAGTCTTTCAGCAGCCGCTGCACGTCTCCCACCGTCGGTTTGAGCCCTTGTCCGAAAAACTCCAGCAGCTCGTCGTAGATGACGTTGTCGAGCTCCTCCCACTGCTGCACCCCAAAACCATGCCCAGCCGCAGAGTACAGCACCAGCGCATCCCCCTTTATCTGCCGCAGCGAAATGGAAGGGGGGAGGTCGATTGTTTATTTATAGAAGAAGAAAAAATAAGGTGAAAAAGAGAGAGAGAGCATTATGACGGGCAGAGAGAGGAAAATCAAGAGAAAATTTTGAATAGAAGAGTGAAAATTAATTAATTTGCGATTGGCAGAGGGAACAAGAGTTCAATAATTAAAGGCGTCTCACTTCGATTTCCAGGCCGTTTTCTACGTTGGTGGTGAGTCTAGAGGCGCAGGCGTTGGCGGCCCCTCCCCTGCCGCTGGCGTCGTACACAACGACGACGTGCTTCCCTGTGAGCGTGGAAAACGGACAATCGGCAGCTAGGAGGTGGTCAGGATCCGCTCCTTGGAGAAATTCCCTGCAAGCAAAGCAAAGAGAAAAAGATATGGAGCGACGGTGGACGTATCAGAAAGAAAAATCCTACTGCGGTTTAATCGGACTGCACCTGTAGTCTGGAGGATGCACACCTCCTGGCTGTCCTGTGGGCTGTGGAACGTCCACTTCCGTGCCCTTGCGAGCTCCAGCGTGCAAAATTACTGCTTTTTGTGTGTGTTTGTACATGGTCTTCTTCGCGCTCGGGATGCTTCGCTACGATGTTGATCGGTCTATAAATTTATTAAAGCGCATGCATGTCGAAATTGTTTGCTTTTTGCCACCTGCCGAATTTTTTTAATGGCGCGAAAATTTCGAAAATGCTCGCTAAACACGCCCTCAGTCCGCACAAAGCAATCTGGATATTCTTTAAATAATGCACCATGGCGGCATGGGCGAGTCAGGGCGCATTTCCGCCTCAATTCATGCAGCTCAATCAAAATTACACTGCGGCTCAGCGCGGTAATTCCCGCCAGCGCACCTCTGCCCGCATATTTCTGTTAAAACCGCCGATTATCAAAGTCTTAGATCGCCGCCACCATCGCACCAGGGCCCTGCTGCCACCGTTCACCAGCGGAGACGAAGCGGCACACTTGGCCACCGCCGCCTCTGCTGCGTCTGCGCTCACTGCCTTTTACCTAAAGTCTTGGAGGTCGGCGGGACAGCGCGGCACAGCAGACGCCGCAGCTGCAGAGCCTAGCTCCACACAAGAGGAGGATTTGGGCAACGGTACAAAGCAGTCTCCGCCGCAGCCGAATTCGATTGAGGAGGTGTGGCAGGCTGCATGGGCGGGGCTGGAGCGCGGTGCAGAAGTGGAGGGCGTACGCCAGAAGATGGAAGACGTAGTGAATGAGCCCCTGTCTTCTCCCTTGCTATGGCTGCAGGTCAGTTTAAAAAATACAAATTTAGCGAAGCAAAATAAATAATGCATGATCTTATTTAATGGTTTGCGTTAATTCGTTTTTGCAGGGACTGCGAGTTGATGCTAGAAGACGCCTGCTGGCCCTCTCCCTTGCCGCATTGGAGTCTGAGGTCGCCGCTTCTGCTCCCTCTGCCATGGCCGCCCCGCAGCTGTGGCCCTCCGCATGCAGTCGAATCCTCGCAGCGAGCAGCTCCGCAGCTGCAGCAGCGTGGCTGGGGTACGTGCCGCAGTCCCTGGAGGCTGCCTGCCGACGAAGGAACAGCAGCAGCAGCAGCAGCAGCGAGAGTGGCTCGGCAGACGGCGATGATATGGAGGAGGAAAGTTCTTCAGGGGTGGAGTGGTACGCCCTGGAGGAGCGCATGGCGGTGTACTGCAGCGTGCTGCGCCTGCTGAGCTCGTCCTCCATCGCAGCAGCCCCCCTCCAAGTCGACGACGATGATGACAAACTTTCTTCGTTTTCCGACTCACCAGCTGGCGTTGAAGAAACCTCCGCTGCAAGACAGGCGGCGTTGGTTGTGCTCTCCACCGCCCCATCTGGCATTGCTTCTTCCTCTAAAGATAGCTTTGAGAAGGTGTCAGGGTGGCGGGCTGAGCAGGCTGGAACCCGCTCCCGCTCCCAGCTGCTGTCCCTGGCGCCCAGCGTGCTGCAGGACATGGCGGTGCGGGTGGCGGACGCGGTGGCGGCCGCCTACCTGGAAGAGGCGGTGCAGGGGTCCTGGGCGCCAGCAGCAACAGCAATGGCAGCAGCAATGGAGAGAAGCACTGCCATCGGGCCACGCAGTCAAGCGGCAGCAGCTGAAGCATCGAAGGGCCGTCAAATTGCAAGCGAGATAATCTCGACCGCTTCGTCTTCTTTGATCGGTACCCCAGCCATGAACAACACAGATGACTCGTCTTCCACCGTTTCTGCCTCTTTATCTGTGGAGTCCTCGTGGTGGCCGGCCTTTGCCCACCCCCGCCTGGCATCCACCCGCCAGTTGCAGCGCTTCGCCAACCGAGTGGCCACCGCGCGGTGGCTGGATCGCTACTTTTTCAGTGTGGCCGCTGCTTTTGACGATCGCCTCCCACTGTGCACGCTGGCAGCCCCCAAAGCCGCGCTGCGGGTGCGCCACGCCCCTATGCGCCGCGCCACGGAGGTGTCCAGCATGAAAGGCGCGCGTTTCGCGGTGACTCTGGTGCTGGAAGCTGCTGATTTGGTGGCGCCGCTGCTGCGTGCGCTGTGGGGAAAGGCGGTACAAGCCGTGGCGTGGGTGCTGTGCTATGGGGTGGGAAAAGGGCTGGGGCTGGTGTGGAGGGGGCTGCGGATGGGCGCGAAAGGAGGAGGAGGAGCAGGAGAGAAGCAGCAGGATGGCAATGGGGCGCCACCGCCATTTGGCACCGCTGCTGCATAGCAAATTGGCACCTTGTTCAGGCTGCTGGCAGGGTGAAATTTTCTGTATCATATTTTTTTCTGTGTTAGAAATTGTTAATTGCATTTAAGAAAACTGAAATTTATGGCCCCTTTAGGGTTTAGGTTTAAGAAGGTAGCATCTTTATAATACAATAAAGGGGAGTTCCACAGCGCATGCAGCAGCGGCGCGGATGCGCTAGGCATCGATTTTCATATATTCCTCATTGATGATTGACGAATAACAAATTTTTGATCGTCGAATTGGCCGGTGCAATGTAGCCGGATGAGCGGGAAAAAAGAAGAAAGCGCACATCGGTTTGCTGTGCCTTGCAGCGCTGCATGCCGCACATGGGAGGAGGAAATGCGCTTAAATATCTTGTATAGAGAAATTAAAATTTGCGAATATGAACTCGTACTAATAAGCCCATTCTTTTCTAAATCGGCATTTCTGCACGGTGGTTACTACGGCCGCCAGTCAAACTAAATTAATTAATGAAGGCTTTACTACTACCTTGCACAGGTATGTGTGCGACAACGATGTAGAGATAGCAAAATAAATGCGGTGCTTGAAACAGAGAATGATTCATTTGAGGAGTGGGAAAAGAATTGGTGAAAAAAAAACTTTCTGAAACGGTAAAAAAATAAGACGTACGAATATGGCAATGCTCTTTGGTTATGAATGTAGAAAAAATATACGGTAAAGTAATGCAATTGTATATATAATAAAAAAAAGTGACCCAAAAGTTTAAAGCGCAAGCAACGCCAGCCCCGGCAAAAGTGAAGTAGCCGACGCCAATCTTCTCTTCCAGCCGCTGCTACCGCTGGTGGGAGCCGGAGCAAATACTACCCCCTCCACTGGTTGAATCGGGGCGCCAGCAGGAGGAGGCGCGGGGGAAGAAATCTCGCCTCCATCCAACAAGACCTCTGGACCAGCAGTGAGGCCATGGCCCAGCGGGTATAGGGCATCAAAGTCCGTTCCGTCGTCCTGGTTGATGGGTTCTTGCGCCACGTCCACCGGCCACGTCACTGGCAGCTTTCCAGTGAAGGGCTTTAAGCCGAAAAGCACGTCGGCAACTCCTGCGCCTTCGGTTCCTGGCAGCCATCCCGCGATCCAGACGGAGGCAGTGGGCAGGTGGTCGGTGATGATGAGGGGGCGCCCAGAAATGAGGATGACGATGCAGGTGGTGACTTTTTCGCAGAGGTTATAAATGACGTCAAGGTCCTCGCCTAGGGGAAATATAGAAGCATAAAACACGTTTGAAAAGATGAACATTAGAAGAAGAAAACGCAATCCAAGTTCCAGCCAAATCATTGTCAATACAATGTATACTCACCAGCCAGCGCCAATGTTGCGCTGTCGCCAACGCCCTCGGCGTAAGGCAGCTCTCCGACCACCGCAATGCCAACGTCGGCAGTGAAAGAGCTCCAAACGTCGACCTGGGTGACATCAATGCCCGAGTTGTTGGCCACAGCGTCTCGAATGCCCTGCATGATTGTCGTTCCAACAGTGGTGGCCCCAGGCGCGCCTGACCAGCTAATGGTCCACCCTCCGCACTGAATCCCAATGTTGTCCGCGCTTTTTCCCGCCACCGCGATTGAATAATTGCCGGAGGTGGCCAGCGGGAAATCGCCTGGGCGGGCATCGTTCTGCAGCAACACCATTGACTTTGCGACAGCTTCCCGCCCGAGATTGCGGTGATCTTTGGATCCCACGGTACTCAGCAGCTCGCGGTGCGCAAAGGGGTAGTCCCACAGCTTCAGCGCGTACTTTGCGCGCAGAATGCGCAGCACCGCGTCGTCGATGCGGCTCACGTTCACCCTGCCAGCTTGCACCTCGCCCTTGAGCGTGCCGAAGAATTTGAGGTAGTCCTTAGGCACCATCACCATGTCCATCCCCGCGTTGATGGAGTTGCGAACCGCCACGGCGTAGTCTGGATCGATTTGGTCCACGCCGCCCCAGTCGGAGATGAGGAAGCCTGCAGGCGAAGAAAGAAAAATGATGCGGCATATTGCCAAATGTAGAACCAGGCGTACCTTGATAATCAGGTCTGTTTCCATACAACATTGAAAGAAAGGGGGAAAATAACTATGATGTCAAAACAACTGCACCTTTGAAGCTCAGCTCGCCCTTGAGCACGTCAGTGAGCCAGTACCCGTTGCCGTGCATCTTTGTCTTGTAGATACTCGAGTAGGACACTACCATGCTGCCCACGCCGGCCTCAACCGCCGCTCTGTACGGAAACAGGTGAAGGTCGCGAACGACCTGCTCTTCCACTGAAACGTCACCCTGATCGATAGGGTACCCCCATCCGCCTGTCCCCCAGGTCGCACCTCCGTCCCCCAGGTAGTGTTTGGTGGAAGCTAGCACCGCGTTTTGATCTTTTACCCCTGTGTTGCTGTTTTGCAGCCCGATGACCGCTTGCTCCCCCAGCAGAGACACCAGCGTCTTGTTTTCGCTGAATCCCTCGTAGGTCCGACCCCAGCGGTCGTCCCTGGGCACAGCAACGCAAGGAGCGAAGGTCCACTGCACGCCCGTGGCCAACATCTCCTTGCGGGTGGCCTCGCCGATTTTCTTCACCAGCGCCGGGTCTCCAGCGGCGCCCAGGCCGATATTGTGCGGGAAAATGGTGGCGCCGTACACCTGCAGCAAGCGGAACACATTCAATTTTAGCAGAGGTCAAAGCTTGAGCAAGGGACGAGGAATCGGTTAAACACACGTTGTTGTGGCCATGCACGGCGTCCACGCCGTAAATGAGCGGAATTTTAAGGTCAGATTTCAGCGCCTCTCTCTGGTAGCCATCCGTCATATTAGCCCACTCTGGTGCCGTGCCGCCAGCGCCAGCGGGTCCAGCGCCGCCACCGCTGAGCAGCGACCCTGCAAGAACGCGTGTCGTGGTGAATGTAAGTGGTGAAGGGCCGAAAAAGAGAGTGTGACAAGGCAAAGCAACTGACCGATGCCAAGTAGACCCAGATCAGAAACGTTCGTTAAAAACACGTTGGCGACTTGAATTAACTGCCCAATCTTGTTGTCCAGGTTCATCAGCGCTAGGCATTGCTCAGCGGTCTTGTTGTAGCACGGTGAAAGGATGAAGGGATTTTCTGATGAAGCAGGCACCGCCTTAATGCCCCGCGCCGCTCTGGCAACATGGCAGTCTTGCACTAGAGCTAGTGTGGCAAAAAATACTAGGAGCTTAATCGAGAAATACATCGTTATTTGCTAAATCAAATGGTAGTTGAACGAACGTGTTGATGTTTCTTATTCAATATTTGATGTTCACGTTCCTAAGACATTGCATATATTAAAAAAATGACTTTTGTAAGTGATGCAGTGCGTCAGAGTTTAGACCCCAATAATCCAACTGTCTCGCGCGCCATTTCCATCCCCCTCGCCTCATTTTTCATTTTCTTAGACTGGCAGATCCAAATGTGGTTTATAAGAAGTTGGAACGGATTGCCGCACGCATGACGTGCATGCTGCCGAATTGCTTCTTTGAGCTCGGATTAATCATCTCAAGGTTAATTTTGAAACTTCTCAATTATTTAATAGTTTTCGCATATTAAATTTTAAGATCAGATCAAAGTTCTTCGATTCACAGAATATGGAACTTGATCCAAGCCTCGTGTTGAAGCTAAAATTTCGCATTGGAGAATTCAAAATTATTGTCGCTCGCACTGAAAGAGCATTGCTGGAAGATATCTTGCCTTCCACCAAAACTCTGGCCAGTTATTGTGGCTAGTACTCCCCTGCCTGGGGAGTACTAGCCGTTGGACTTACTTTCCGCCTTTTCAACCATTGACGCCAAGTTCCATGTCTCTGGCGTCGCACGCGTGGCCTGTCGCGCAGCGTACCTCATTGTGCGGCTCCGCCCGTGGATGGAGCCTGTTTTGACCGCATCAGACGCCAACGAAATTGCTAGACTGCTCAAAGCGTTGCGTGCATCGTACAATGGGGGAGGTACCACGGGAACGTGCCAGCTGTCGTAGCCTCCTTTTGAACCTGCAAGAGATGCTGACAGCCGCAGAAATTTACAGCGGCGATGCGTTAATGGAGAATTAGCGATGGCGAGGGCTGAGTCTTAGGGCGCCTTTCCTGCGGGGCGGCTGGGCTGCAAGACCATGTCATGGCCCGGCATGGTACCAGTCGGTTCGAGACGACGTTGCTGCTCTGAGGAACGACCCCCGGACGAAGCCCACCGCGCAGATCTTCGGCCTGGTCCTGGACACAGAAACGGGCGCGCTGCGGGAAGTGTTTCAGGCTGGGATTTCTGTTTGTACCGTCGAAATTTGTTTCCAGCCCCTATACTAGAGCGGGTTGAAAATAGACGAATAGTACTTGCTTTCAGTAGCGTATATCATAGCATCAATACACTTGTGGAAAGAGAAATAAATGTCAAGCGAAGTTGAAGATTAAAGACATGAAATGTAAGAAAGTAATATGAGAGAAAGCGAGGGAGGGAGAGAAAAAGAAGGAGCCCGCTAAAATCAACAGCCAAAGCGCCGTACTTCCTCTCCTATAACATAATGGTGTATACCTAGAAAACAATTGAGGTATCTCAAAAAGGGAGCACGGGGAGAACAAAAAAACGGGTGTTGTTTCATACGTTTGACGCTCACTGTATATTTGACACTGTGGGTTGTTATTTCCACTCTCAATAGCCTAATGTCCACTATTATGTATTATTAGGCAGCTTCTTTCTTTTTCCCCACCTCAGGGAGGGAGCAAACCCGCGTCGGGCGTGGCTTTTCTCCTTCCATCTCTGAGAGAAGCTCGTGCACCTCTGGCGTGGGCTTGAACATGCGCGCGGCGTGGCCAGACACCCCGCGCGGCAGGTAGCTCGTGCTGCACATGTCTGGGGTGCACCCCTGCAGCAGATCCATGCTTTCTGCGCTGAGGCGGTACAGCGATTTGGTGTGGATCCACGTGGCAGGCCCTGCTGCGCGTGAGTTGTGGTCGTTGGGGATGCGTTCCAGCACCAACGGCACCGCGTTGGGGGGGTTGTACACCCCCATAAACTGGTCAACTGTCCAGTGGAACCACCGCATCAGGAAGATGCGAGCGGCGAGGCCGTGGGTCAACAGCACCAGCGAAGAGTCGCCAGAGAACCGCCCTGCGTTGATGTCGCGCACCAGGTGGTCTTCAAACAGCGTCATGCGGTCGTACACGTCCGCTCCAGACTCGCCATTAGGGAAGCGGTAGAAAAAGCGACCGAAGCGGAGGCGCTCGGCCTTCTCTCGCCGCTTCCCTTCAGCGTCCTGGAAGTTTCCAAAGTCTTGCTCCCGCAGCTGCACCTCCTCTTGCACCCCCGCGATCTCAGCAGGGGCAAACGCCTGAGCCACTCCCTCGTAGGTTTGCCGGCTACGCAGGTAGGGGGAGGTGTAGAAAAAGAGGCGGCCCACGGGGGCTGCAGAGCCATCGGGACCGCTGGCGGCCAGCTGTCGAATGCGTTCGCCCGCCTGCAGGGCTTGCCGCCAGCCTCGGGGCGTGAGGGGCACCTGGGGGTCTGGCAGGTAGGTGTAGGCCGCGTTGTCCACGTTGCCCTCGCTCTCTGCGTGGCGCACGAGAATGATGCGGCGGGGGAGCACGCGGAAGTCGCTGGGGGTGGCGCCGCTGCAGTAAAAAAGAGAGGGGGTTGATACACGTGTTTTTAAATTCCGGATAGAAAGAGAGAGAAGTGCTACAAATTGCAGGGATTGTCATTTGGAAAAGGGAAGCGATTCTTCACATACAGCCCTGGTAAAAAAGGGGTGCAGAGAGTGTGATACACCCGCATTTATTTATGTTGTTTTGTACTCGCCTAGAAGTTGAGTGGTAGCGAGCGTCAAACAGCCCCAGCTTTCTCCTGTCGTTGGCCTGGTCCAGCTTCATCTGCTTCCGCGCCTCGTCGTCCTCCTCGGTGAGCTGTTCCAGCAGTGGCGATGCCGTGGCCCGCGTTTTCATGTACCGCTTTAAAAGGTCCAGGGTATCTGCCTGCTGCGAAATTACGCGAGACTGCGTGGCCACTAGGTCTCGCAGTCCCTGGATGTCGCGGTTCATGCCGTCGAGGGCGCTGGCAACCGACAAGTCCTCTGGCGGCAGCTCAGGCGCCAGCCCATCTTGATACCGCCCATTTGAGGACGCGATGCGGCTCGCAGGGTGGGGAGAGGCCGGAACCCGGCGGTGGGGGTAAAATGCGCGGCGCATGGGCGCCGGAGGCGGCTGAAAGCGAAGGTGGAGCAGCCCTCGATCGGCCATGTCGATTCGACAGAAAAAATGTGGCCTGGAAGGAATGCCAGTATCCCTTTATGCGATTTTCAGGATTTGAACACGCTAATGCGGCATTGTGATGCTGCTGCAAGTAACATATGCTACCTCGACCAAATTTGAGAGAAACATGTTATTGAAGCCGGCGTTCTGTGGTCTTCTGGCCATCGACAAATGCATGTGCGTTACTTGTGGGTTTCTTGTGCCGATTTGATGGCGCAATGAGGCACACATGATGCTAAAGCGAGCCTTTTTCAAAGCGCGAAAACACCACAAAATTGCCCTTGCCAAACACCGCGTTTTGGCCCACGTCAGACAATTAGAATTACTTACAAACCTTTGATAGTGCCTCCCTTGCCAGCAAACACTGTGGCCCTCTACTTTTTTGCTGGAGATTGATCAAACACTTTTTCAACCCCGCAAGCTGCCCCGTGCAGCGAGAAGAGTAATGCAGAGCGCCTCCAGGCTGTCTTCCACGTGCCGATCAGCAGCTTGCAGGCCCTTTCTGACCAACCTCTCTTTCATCTCTACCTCCTTCAAGAAAACCACCGGCTTCGGTGCCCCTTCAGTTAAAGCTCTCAGCCCTTCGAACCACCACCAGGTAAGCGCTTGTTTTTGCCATTTTACATAGTGAAAGCAAGAAGACGCCATGCTGCTAACAAGTTTCCTCTTTTTTCGAGCAGATTCCTTCTCTCTTCCCCCGTCGTGCCATTTCGATGTCTGCCGCTGTTCAAGATGCCCCTGCGGGCGTTGCTGCGGCCGCGGATGCCGACCCCAAGCTGGCCAAGCTGCGGGAGCTGCTGGCTGCAGCAGAGGGAGGGGTGGACGCCTTCATCATCCCCTCTGAAGACCCCCACATGGTGAGCATCCCCCCCCCCCCAAAAAAAAGTTTTATACATCATCGCTGATTTTGTTCCTTTAAATGTATATCAGAGTGAAAATTGTATACTTAACTTCTTATTACTCTCCTTTTATTATGAAACAGAGCGAGTATCCCCCTGAGTGCGACGCTCGCCGCTCCTACATCTCAAATTTCGATGGCTCCGCCGGCACTGCCGTGGTGACCACCTCGGCCGCCGCGCTGTGGACCGACGGCCGTTACTTCCTCCAAGCGGAGGCCCAGTTGGGCAAGGAGTGGACCCTGATGAAGGCAGGCACGCCAGGAGTGCCAGAGGTGAGGTTGATTTGAAAGGGGGGCGGGGACGGGGCAGGAGGATTTAACCACCTCTTCATTTTCTTGATTCCTATGGTTGAAATAATTGGCACACTGCCACCTAGTTTTATTCTAATTTTCTTGCGCTGGCACCCAAAATTAAGGCTCGTTCTGTTCGAAATCTCCCTCGCAGATTCACGAGTGGCTGGCCAGCTCGCTGCCGGCCAACGCCCGCGTGGCCATCGACCCCACGCTGCACACCATCGAAGCCGCCGAGAAGCTGCGCTCCCAGCTGGCCGCCTCCGGCCGCACCCTTGTGCCCCTCCGCTCCAACCCCATCGATGCCGTGTGGGGCGCCGACCGGCCTGCGCCGCCCAAAGCGCCGCTGCGGGTGCACGCCCTGCGGTGGGCGGGCAAGTCCGTGGCAGAGAAGCTCACGGAGATCCGTGCGGACATGGAAAAAGAGGGCGCTGGCGCTTTGGCGGTGACTATGCTGGACGAGGTGGCATGGCTGCTGAATTTGCGCGGGGGGGACGTGCCGTACAACCCGGTGTTCCTGTCGTACGCGATTGTCACCAAGGATGCCGCCACGGTGTTTGTGGACGCCGAGAAGGTGGGCTCAGAGGCGGTAGCGCACCTGAAGGAAGCGGGCGTGGCGGTGAAGCCCTACGAGGAGGCTTTCGCCGAGGTGCGGGCGCTGGCGGCCCAAGGCTGCCGCATTTGGATGGACCCAGGCAAGGTCAGCTTCGCGATGAAGGTGGCGGCGGTGGAGGCAGCTGCCGTAAAGCCGGCGGCGGCGTCGCCCGCTGCTGGCGCCAGGGGCACGCGCAAACGCGCCCGCAGCTCGACCTCGCCTGACGGCGATGGCCCCACCACCAACGGCGCTGTCAGACCCTCAGCTGTGATCGAAAAAACGTCCCCAGTGGGCCCTGCCAAGGCTGTGAAAAACGAGGCGGAGCTGGAAGGCATGCGGGAGGCGCACATCCGCGATGGCGTGGCGTTGGTCAAGTTCTTCCACTGGTTGGACACCACGATCGTGGGTGGGGCGGTGATTACGGAGTGTGATGTGGATGAAAAGCTCACAGGACTGCGGGCGGCTCAGCCGGGCTTTGTGGAGCCCTCGTTCCCCACCATCGCTGGCGCTGGCCCCAACGGCGCGGTCATCCACTACCGCCCCATGCCAGACACCTGCCGCAGCGTGGACGGCGCCACGCTGCTGCTGTTGGACAGCGGAGGGCAGTACGACTGCGGGACCACCGATATTACGAGAACCGTGCACATGGGGACCCCTTCCGCCCACCAGAAAGCGTGCTTCACCGCCGTCCTCAAAGGCCACATCGGGCTGGACACCGCTGTGTTCCCTGAAGGTACCCCGGGGTGCGCACTTGACACGCTGGCCCGCACCGCCTTGTGGCGACTGGGGCTGAACTACCGCCACGGCACAGGTCACGGCGTTGGGGCGGCGCTGAACGTGCACGAGGGCCCGCAGAGCATCTCCGCGCGGTTCTGGAACACCCAGCCACTGCTGCCGAAGATGGTGTGCTCCAATGAGCCTGGCTACTACGAGGACGGCTCCTTTGGGGTGCGCATCGAGAACCTGTTTGTGGTGGTGGAGGCGGACACCGCGTTCCGTTACGCGGGGCAGCCGTACTACACCTGCGAGCGCATCACGCTGTGTCCGATGCAGAAGAAGATGATGGACGTGGCGGCGCTGACGCCTGAGGAGGTGGCATGGGTGGACGGATACCACGCCCAGGTGGCGGCGGAGATCCTGCCGCGGTTGGAGGCGGACGGTGGCACCGCGGAGGAGGTGGCGTGGCTCAAGGAGGCGTGTGAGCCTTTGGTGGCAGCTTGAAGGGAAGGCAGCTCCTGTGAATTTGGTGAACACTTCTTTAAGGCGTGGACGTGGGTGTAGAGTGGCAAATGTGTGGAGGAGTGTGATGAACTCAGTACATTAGAAGCAGCAATTCCTTTCGTCAATAAAATTGTATTCTGCATCGGTGTACATTTAATTATCCATGTAATGAGGGTATTTGAGGGAGGGTCGCGCGGGTTTTAAAGCTGGACAAAAGCTCTGGTGGGACCCAGTTTAGCAAAAAAATGAAACTTCCCTCTCCCTTTAGCTCCGCTCTTATCTCTCTCTCTCCAATCGCATTATCTCATCATCTCTCCACTTACATCCAAACACCGCCATCGTCACTTTTAAAAAACCCTCGACATAACAAGATAGTAATAATCTCATTTCTCCTCTGTTTCCCATCATCATCATTCTTCTATGTTGACCGCTGCCGCCAGTCGGTCGGTCAATCGGTCCCAACATTCTACTACAGCTGCATTTGTTACGTTCTTTCTTCTCGCAAAATCACACACTCCATGGGCGCCATCCGATTCGAATTACTTTCCAATTACGTTGGGCAGGTTGGCCACGGATCCGATGATGTTGTTGGCGAAGGGCGACGCCAGGTGGGCGGACAGCGCCTCAATGGGGCCCTGGCGGGTCACGATGGCAGCGACCGCGAAACCGACAAACGCGACCATTGCCAGGCGACCGTTCTTCACCTCCTTGAGCGCCATCTCCTTGGAGTTCATGCCTGCCGGGTCAAAGGGGAAGGCGTTTACCAAGCCAGAGCACTTGGTTGCCTTCCAGCCCTCATAGCGCTTGAGCTCGAAGAAGCCCATGATGACCGCCTCCAGCGCGATGAGCGCGTTGTTGGGCAGCCAGTACTCCCCAGCGCCCGCCTCGAACCACTTGTCCTTGCCCAGCAACTCAGTGAACAGGATGCCGGCGCAGGCAGCCATGGCCCACCGTCCGTTGGTCTTCTCGGCCTCGGCGTACCACGCCAGGCGCTCGGGGTCGGTGCCCAAGCCCAGGGGGTCGAAGCCAGCGTCGCCGGCAAGGGTGCCGGTCAGGTGCTTGGGGGAAGCGGCGCCTGTGGAAGCGGAAATAAAATTTTAGAATATATACTGTTTTGTTTTGATCCTTTGTAATGGCTGCTCGGATTGTTGCTGCTGATACTAATATCTATATATTTAATACGGTTCTCAGCTCACCAGGCAGCCACAAGGTGCGGTCGGCGGCGTACACCTTGACGGAGGCACGGCGGGCCTGCACGCCCTGGCGGACGGGGAGCGCCTGCACGCGGAAGGTAGCACCGCAAGTCTGCATCATCGAATAAACAAGGTGAGATTCGAGGGGGGTTCAGCTGACGATCTTTATATCTTCATTGATAAAACATAAATAACAGCAGCAGATAGGTTGGCAGCGAATTCGGCTTTCAGAATTGGATACCTGTAGGGCCATCGTATCGTCTTATAATCGAAAAAAGTGATTAATTAATTTTTTTTTTGGGACGATTTTGATAGAGTTTATTTTGGCGCGCCTGTGGGAGCTTCTTTACCCTGGATTGACGATTGACTGACAACTCCGAAAGCTCTGAATATTGTATCATAGGTATGATTGATTGCTCAATTTTCGAATGCCGCTGTCAGCAGACGATGCCGAGGTCCCGGACCAGCGGGCGTAGGCCTTGGAAGAAGCCAGCCGCATCGGGAAAAGCCAGCGACAGCATGGCACCCACTGTCATCAGAATGGCCTACTGTACAGACTTATCAACAGCTCAGAGAAGCAGCCATGGCCTCCCGCTGTGAAAGGGCGATTTTCCATCAACGGAAGCTGCATGTTGACTCATGAGAAGTAGGTGCTGCTCCTGCTGGAGGGCAACAAACAAGACTTACACGGGCCTTTGCAGGTTCCAATTTTATTTTTAACACCTTGTATGCCATGCGCCATCCACTTATTGTCTCTGGCTTTTGAGAAGGAAGAGCTTCAAGGGCGCGCTCTGGCGGTAAATGAGAGGTGGCTCCAGCAACGCCAAGCTGCAGGGGTGGTTTCATTCATATGTGGTGGATTCAAGACACTGGGCCTAAATCATGGCTCAGGGAAATTCTCGCAATTTGAGGTTTGTTTTTGGCCATGCATTGCCACATGTAACCTCTGAAAATGTACATAAGCTGGTCGCCACCGCCCGCTGTACTTGATTCTTGGTCGTCGAGCATTTTTGTATATAATTTATCATAAAAAAAAAAAAACTTGAAACCAGCTTCAGCAGAGAAAGGGCAGGCCTTCTTCAAGCCGGAATCCGGAAAAATACATTTCTCGAATATGAAAAAAATTCTCAGATCAAAAGAATTTAAGATGGTGACGTGGCAGCGTTTTTGAAGCTCTCCCCAGCCAACGCCCTTTCTCTATTTTTATTCCAGTTAAATTTTTTGGGGGGAGAATACATATCTCAAATCCCCTCGAGCCACGACAGCAGAACGCGCAAAAAAATAAACTTCACAACACAACATTTTCTGAAACTGTCGAATTCCGCAAAATGGCGGAGATTCTAAACGAAGCCAACTCGTTGGGTATGACCATCTTGGACGACCTGATGGGCCCAACTGCCGAGGAGGGAACGCGCTTTGAGGGGAAAGCTGTCACGCCCGCTGTGCTGGTCAGCGCAAACGCATTTTAAACTTCCCAGTTGCAGCATTTCATGTTCTATTAATTACACCCAACGTATTATTTCACGCTAATCAACATTATTTTCCTTTCAGGCCAGCTCTAAGGGCCTGGTTTTTCTGCAGAGCTGGCGTGCGGGAGTGGTCGCAGCAGGCGTCCGCGGCCACGGCTTCGCCATCGCACGCAATGAGGGCTACTGGTCCGCGCCGTGCTTTGTCACCCTCACCCGCGTGGAGCTGGGAGCTGTCCTGGGCGTGGAAAAATCTTCCACGCTGATGGCTGCCCTCACCCGACGGGGCATTGAAGAGCTGGCGGAGGGCGGCCACAACCTCTTCGGCAGCGATCTCACGGTGCAGGCTTGGCCGATAACCGGGGCCTCTGGCCCCAACGACGTTATTTCGCTGGATGCGCTGACCTCTGACTGGATCTCAGCGTCTGTGGGCAAAGGCGTGCTGTTTGATTTTTCGCTGACCGGAGGTAAGCTGAGCGTGGATGGGGAAAAGAACCACAAGGTGTACGGCGCGGGGGTGATGCCGAGGCACATTTTGCACGGCAAGGTGGGGCACAAGGTGGAGATGGATCCGTTGTACCAAAGGATCAGCAAGGTGGCGGCAAAGGCTAAGGATTAAAGTACATTCCGTGTTTATATCTGATTTTTAAGTGACAATTTTGCATGGAGAGTACAGCGAAATGGTGGGCGGTAATATTACAAAGCAAAACCTAATAGAAAGCAAAACTGGGCAGAGGTTGTTGGGCAAACCATCTCTCAGCGCGTGGTTGAGGCAGCGAGAGAGGTGTCAACGTGAATAAAAATTTCAAAAAAGTGTGTATAGTGGATTTTGGGGGTCAGCAACCATGTGCTGGAATGGCCGGCAAGCAGTGCAGGCGCTGACTGGAGTAGAGCCACAAGCGCGCATGCAAAGCGCTGGCGGCGAGAGCAGAAACTGGGTGGCTAAAAATGTGAAAAACTGTAATTTTAAAATAAGAATGATTCGTTCAAGTTCAAAATTCGAATCTAGTCGAGAATGCGCCACCGCTGCCGCACTGCCGCATCCACCGCGGCCACTACGCTCGCAAACCACTGCATCGCAGCAGGGGGCGCTCCTTTGCTCAGCACAAGTTTCAGCACCAGGAGCTTGGGCTGCTGGGCCAGCAGCCTCCCGCTGAAAGGCCACACAATCCTGCCACCGCCTTCAAATCTTTCATGGGGCTCCGCTGAGAGCGAACACGCAGCAGAATCCACAGTGCAGCGCAGGGCCCCTCCAAACTCTGCCTCCAGCTGCACTTTCACCGCCTTCAGAATGTCTTGCGCCGCTGCGGGGGAGGCCACAGCCACCTGCAAGCTGGCAGACTTCGCCGCCGCCGATTTTCCAGTTTTTCTCCGCTTTGATGCTTCTGGGAGATGGGGGGCTTCCCCTCGCGGGAGGTGAGGCTGCAGTGGGAGCTTGGCCGTCTCAGGGGCTGCAGCGAACGACCAGGCGATGCCCCATCGGGAGGTTTTGCCTTGAAAAAATTCAGTGGTGCGGAGAACGGTGGGGCCCTGCCCACTGGGCATGCCGTGCAGCTCCTGCCGTACCGCCCGCAGCGTGGCTTTCTTCCCCACCATAGTGGTGAACCAGTGAATTCGATCCCGCAGCACCTGCATACAAAAAGAAAAAAACATCCAAATTTTGATTTTTTGCTATCAATTAAATGCAAGCACGCCCAAATTGAATAAAGCGAATAGCGACGCACCATGGAGTCTGCCACCATTGCCCGCACGAATGCTGCTTCCCCCCCAGGGTAGGCGCTCTCAGCCTCGGTGCCGCCAAAAGCGGTGGCAGGGTTGCCTCCTGCCTCAGACATGTCCTCAAAGAAAGGAGGGTTGCACATGGTGAACGCAAACGTCTCGCCTTCACGCACAGCCCCCGTCAAAACACCAGCAGCGTTTTCGCTCACGTCTGCAGTATTATTATCGGCAGAAACGCCCAAAAACTCAGCTTGTCCTGGCTGCATGGGGGCTGCCCGCACCTCAATTCTGTTCGACAGGTGCGGGTTCGCCGCCCGGTTGCGTTCCGCCCACTCCAGAGCCTCTGGCGTGATGTCCACGCCCACAAAGTGCCACCCGCAGGCGGCCGCCCCCAGCAGCGGGTAAATCAAGCTGGCGCCGCACCCCACGTCCAGAACTCTAATTATTTCGCTTTCCTTACTTTTAGAGCTCATGCCAGAGTCCAAACACCGCGGTTTCGACAGCGTCAGGAGGTCTTCCAGCCATAAAATGTAGTTCAATCGGTTGGGCACCGGAGGGACAAGGTTTCCAGGCGGCAGGTCCCATTTGACCCCAAAATCCGCGGCCAGCAGCGTACGAGTGACCTCTCGACAGGCTTCAGGGTTCGTAAAGTCCACTTTCTTCGAGGAGGGCGAAAGAAAACGGCGAAGCGCGGGGAAGCGGGCAGCGAGGGCTGGAAAGTCTGGGTCGCTGCGGGCGTAGGGGCTGCGGGGATGGATGCGAGGGTTGGAGGGCTGCTGCAGTGCCGTATGGGTTGATTGGGTGGCTACAGGAGGGGCTTCTGCAGGGTCCGGTGCCAGAGAAGCCAGCTCCTCTAAAGCAGCTGCAGTGGAGTCCAGCGCAGCCTGAAGCTCACCCCTGACCTGCTAGAAGACAGTACATGGAACCTTAATGGTGAATACCTCACAAACTGTTAAAACTAGTGAAAGATTGCGTTTCAAGCTTGCCTCCAAGAGAGAGGCATCGCCGGGAGCGGCGGTGAGAGCTTCATGGACGGAAACGAGATTGGATTCGTAAAGCTGCTTTGCCTGCATCAGCTCCTCTTCCTGCAGGTAGAAAAACGGGCGTTTGGTGGTTAGAGAGCGTAGGAAAATGAATATTTTGCTGCCTGACGGTGCCCAGCTAGACCCACCATCGCATCCAAGGCTAGAGAGCTGCACCAGCGTGTTCATCAACATCAAACTAGTAGTACATGTGCATTTCAAGGACAGGGAGTTCGAAATAGCCTGTTTTTCTCGCTTGTCCCTCAGAGGTACATTTTGTTTTTAAGCTCAATAATAAGCGTAATTTCGTTTGCAAATCCGATAATTGAAACATTTAGCATCAACTGTTACACGCAGTCCACCGTAATTGATAGCAAAGAGGGAAAAATATTATAAACATGAGTATGATTCAGAAGTTCGCGCCTTTGGCGTCTAGGCTCACCCGGCAGAGCGCCCGCACAGGCCAGCAGATCAGGACATTTGCCGCAGGTTCGTTGCCCCCATCGGACTGCGCTGTTGAGAACAACCCTTTTGGCAAAATTGCCATTTTTTCATTCACCGCCAGTAGCCTGTATCGGATCAATCTCGATTAATTTACAAGCACTGTTTCCATTCCACTACCGGTCTGTATCGAAATTCGTCCAAGAAGAAAATAGCGGCCATCAATTGCATTTTTTGGGCGGTGGCTTTGCCTCATTTTTTTGGCTCGCTCTAACAGCCCATCTTGCAGCAGCCTACCAGCATTAGCATATTCCCACCGCTAGCTTCAGTTTCTCACACCCTTTGGTTTCTAAACGAGTTGTCTCGTTGTTCCCTTTGGCAGCGGATTTTTCACTCGCCCGTCTATTTTACAATAATGACACCTTACGTGTGCCCTATTCATTTAACGCAGATGCCCATGGAGAGGTGAAGGTTAACTGCTGGGAGGCGCCGACAAACGTGGCTGCATGGAAAGAGGAGCACGTGAGTGAAATAATATTTAATATCGTGGTAATAATATATTTAATATATTATATCAATAATAAATTAGTTTATGCCTCTGTGCCCTGATTTCTATAATGTGTACGTCACATGGGAGCGTTGTGCCTCGCTAATGGGAAAATGACTTCGCGTCAACGTTTCTTATTGCAGATCGTGTTTGTCGTCCTGGCTGGTTGGGGCGTTGCCATCACCAGCGCGATGAAGATTTTCGGCGGCAAGAAGGAGGCGCCTCCCGCAGCAGAGGCGTCCGCGTGAATTTTCTTCTAATATTGGCCAGCGTGCAATGTGAAATCTGGGGCCGTGAAGGCTCTCTGTGCAGTAAAACCCAACATTTCTAGTTAGTTTCTGGAATTTTGTAAAGCCTTTTCCTTATCTTGGTAGGTTTTGGAGGGGGTTGGAGGGCGTGGCATGGCAGAGCCCTCAGCAGAGAGATGTATTCATTCTAAAGGCTGGCTGGACGCTTCTTCAGCTCGGAAACCCTGAAAATAGCTGGATGGATGGGCAGGAAAAGCCCTCAAGCAGGTAGTATAGATGGGAAAACGGGGAGGGGGGGGGGGGGGGTGGTATTCACATAAAATTTGCGGCAGGTTCCAGCAGCGCTTCATGCCATAGAGAGTTGGGCGCTAACAGCCTCCACTCTCCCAGGCAACGCAAATTCCTATTGAGACGCCACAGTTCACTAGCCCTGCTGCTTCCCCTGCCGCCTCTTCCGGTGCTGCTCGAATTTGCCTCTGCAAACCCTCGTCGGAAACCTTGCCCCCGCAGACTACTCGCCTGACTCCTGAGAGAGTCAGACCTGAGGTCAAGCGCGAGTCAGGCGAGAAGCGCCGTTTAGTCAGGCGGTTTGCTTTCTCGGCCTGACTCTCAAAAAGCAGTCAGGCGGTGGCGAAGTTCCCGACGCTCCCTCTGTACTCCTCAACAGCCAAAAGCATATCTGCGAAGTTTTACATCCATGGCATACAATTCTACTAATGATACAAAACTAAGCTAGAGCGCCTCAGCAGAGACAACTGCTCCAAAGGCGCAAAAATAGAAAATAGAAGGCAAGAAAAAAAAAACAATTAGAAGGTGAAGGAAAAAAAAACGAGAATTAGGAGGAAAAGCTCAAACAAATGTTTCATTCGAAAGTCAAATGGAAATAAAGGAAGAAGAAGAAGGTACTAACGGTCTGAGTTTGATTTTATACAAGGGTTTAGGCGCTGCGTGCTGCATCATATTCCAACATTGCCCGTCAAATTGATTTGCAAGGAGGAGGGAGGTAAGGGTAATAAAGCAAGCGTCGAGGTGGGTGCAGGGTAGCTTTTTTATGAGTACATTGCCTCCTCGGTGGCGTGGGGACCTCTCCGTGGCGGAAGCGCCTCTTCTCGTGGCGGCACCGGCACCGTCGACGGGTCCTCAGCCTCAAACGGCGGCAGGTCCCAGTACCGATTGTGCGCGCTCATCAGCACCTCCCCCTCCCACACCTGCCCCGGCTCCAGCGTCACCGGGCGCGCCTTTCTCGCCGACCCCAAGCACACGCAGCGGCGGGCGACATCTGGCGCCGATCCTGCAGGATGGAGCACCTCCAGGTCGGAGTACCCTTTCAGGTGGCGGATTTCGACGTGGTGTTGCGTGCCTGGGCAGAACAGCACGTGGCCCTCGTCCGCGCAGTCCACATAGAGCTTGTCAACGTTTTTGCCGGAATCGGGGTTGAAAAACACAAAATCGTCGTTTTCGATGTACAGCCGCGGGCGCATGGGGTCGTCGCTGTAATCCAGCACGTACTTGCCCCCCAGCCCGAGCACTTTGACGAATTTTTTGTTCTCCCGGATGTCTTCTGTCGCAAAATGAGTGAGGAGCCCCGTTGTGAAGCTGAAGGCGGTGTCGCCATTGTTGTGCACCTTGAGCTTGCACCGCAACGACGTGGACGTCGAAATGGCGTCCGCCTTTGCCATCTCCTCTTGCCAGCCGATGGATTCAGGCGGCGGCGGAGTTTGCAGGCTCTCAATCGCCCGCTCCTGCAACGCGGCCATCTGCGTGGAGGTCAGCGCGTTCTCGGGGGGCGGCGGACTCTCCAGGGTGACGCTGTAGATGGCCTCGAAGGAGTGCTCCCACGGCTCTGCCTCTGTTGCCACAGCCCCGCTGTGGGCGTACAAACTGACGCTGGGCTTGGGGTCGGGAGTGCTCTCCCAAGCCTCTGTTTCCACCACCGACCAGTGCATCAGCCGCAGCAGCCCGTGCAGCGGCAGCTGTCCCGGGCCCAGCTGCGGCCAGGCCACCCCCACGCCGCCTGCCACCGGCTCGGTGCCGTCAAACTTGTTGGTGCCGCGCAGGAACAGCAGCTCGCCGCCGTCGGTGCGCTTCCAGGAGGTGACCGCGGCGCCGTGCAGGCAAAGCTGCGCCTGGGCGCCGTTGGGGTGCCGCAGGGTGACGAAGGGAAGGCCACCGGGGCCGCCAGAAACGTCAACGAGGCCGGGGATTGCATAGTTCTCCTGGCAGTGCGCGATATAATCCTGCTCGGTGCTGTGTGAAATGGAAGAGAAAGGGGGGGCGAAATGGTAAAAAACGACGTTGATTTGGGTGGGCGGTGATATTTGTTTTCAACTAAAAAAATCGAGGAAAACCCACGGGATATCGTCACCGCTGCTGGTTGCTGCGCCCTCTGCTGTGTCGACAGAGGCCGCCTCCGCCCTGGGACGCCACGCGCGGGCGGGAGCTTTGGAGCTGTAAGCCCATCTGGCTGCAAAACATTTAAAAATGGGGTTGGGGATCAGATGGCCGCGCACTGCAACATACACTGTCTAAAATCGATGGATAAATGCAATTAATGGGTCACCCACGTGCAGCGATTGGCGAGAGCAGACCTTTGGCTACCGCATGGCGGTAGATCAATTTCGCGCCCCCAGGGCCGCTCCGTGTCTTTATGAGGTTCTGCATCATTTGTGGCATATAAAGATGTTTGGTTTGGGCGTTAAGAGCGGGTTTGGACACCTTCATTTTTCCCCACTGACCGGGTCTAAGAAGAAAGGAGCCCGCCAACTGGTCGCAGTAAAAAAAAACACCATCTAGGGGCCGCTGTAGCACGCTGGGAGGCCCTGAGCTCGTCCTCTTTCAAAACTCAATACGCGAGAAGAGCCAAGATCAGCGCGATGGCGGACAAGCGCCAGGCAAACAACATGCGGTGAGCAACACATTTTTTCAGAAGAGGCGGAAATAAAAATAATTATGAAATGAAAATGGGTTAACCGGGCTGCCAATATATTGGATTTTTCAAGTGCGCCGTGCCCAGCGACGAAAAATTGAATCAGCCGCTCGTGGGTCGAAATGTTTGCAGGGACATCCGTGTGGCGAAGCTGGTGCTGAACATTTGCACCGGCGAGTCCGGTGATCGCCTGCAGAAGGCCGCAAAGGTGCGAATCAACGGGCGAGATGGGGGAATCGGAGAGGAGCCGTCGCACTTTATTTTTCAATTCCATTCTTATTTTGGAGATGGCCATGTTTAGCGAGCCTCCTCTTGCGTTCTTTGATCCATTGGGACTCACTTTCAACCCACACGCATTCAACACATACCACAGGTCCTGGAACAGCTCACCGGCCAGTCGCCCGTGTTCGGAAAGGCCCGCTACACCGTGCGCCAGTGGTCCATCCGCCGTAACGAGAAGATCTCGTGCTTCCTCACCATCCGCGGCGAGAAGGCGATGCAGCTGCTGGAGGCCGGCCTGAAGGTGCGCGAGTACGAGCTGCTGCGCAAGAACTTTTCCGACACCGGCAACTTTGGCTTTGGCATCAACGAGCACATCGACCTGGGCATCAAGTACGACCCCTCCACCGGCATCTACGGCATGGACTTCTACGTGGTAAGTCGTTTGTTTGTTTGTTTTGATCGGGGGAGGAAAGCATAATGAAAATTTATAATATTTGTCGTTGCCACGCAATTACTGCTACGTTCACTAAGGTTTTTGAGTGCACTATCGTTTCGTTCTGACTGGGGTTTCATTCCCGGTGCCGTGTGTTTCTTTTTCCCGCGAAATATGCGCTCATTTGCCGTTACTCCTTGTAGGTCCTCGAGCGCCGTGGCTACCGTGTCGCCAAGCGGAGGGCGAAGAAGACCCGCGTGGGAGTGGCACACAAGATCACCAAGGAAGACAGCATTCGGTGGTTCCAGACCAAGTTCGAAGGCGTCGTTCTCAACAAGGCGTCGACCGGATACTGAAAAATGGCACCGGAATGAAAAATGCGCAAAAAATGCTGTTTAACAAGTGTAAAACTCGATAAAAATGACGGATATGCTAGATTTTACACATAGCGACCCAGCTGTGTTCTCCCGAAGCTTTCAGCACAGAATTGCAGCGCCTGAAAACATGTTTCCAACACAGCCGCTGTGGCGCTTTGTCTCCATTTTTCCTGCTCTTTCTAGTCTCACACTGTGCCCACTAATACATAGATCGTATGCCTACAAATACAGGCAGCCATTTGCCAGGGGCAGCGCCTAGAAAGACCAAAGCAAGCGACTGCATGGGGCGCACCAGCGGTGCAAAGACCGGTGGAGCTGCGGCTGTGTGTTCGCCGTCTTTGCTAACACTGGCTCTTATTATTTAATTTTCTTACTTTCAAATCGACTGGAGGCTTTTTCGGCTCCGATAGGCAGCAGTGCAGAGGAGCGAGCGCTTTGGGCCGTTGTCTAAGCTGAATTGCCTCCTTTTAAACTACGTGTGTTCCAATAATGAGGGAAAAAATAAATGAACCAAAAACGTAATGAATGGGTAAAAAAATGCTGAAAATATTGTAAAAAAAAACAAAAACGAAAGCCGTGTCTCAGCACATATGCCGTGTACACGGCATTCTGACTTGGTTGGTCGCACGTACGTACATAATCACGTCGTAGGATCGTCGTCGAATCATCATTAGATATCATTTGTGACTTGTTTTCAGTTGGCCATTAGGATCTCATCCATCTCTTCGCAGAAGGTTTGGGGGCGCCCTGACAGGACAGCGATGCGGTCCTGGTCGACGACGTGAACCATTTCGCGGCCCATGCACACCTCTTGCAGATCCTGGCACTGGTCAAACACACCCTCCATCAGGTTGGGGTCGGCCGTGAGCGCCTCCATCACTGCAAAGATTGAAAAACAAGAGAGAGATCTGTTTGGTCAAATTTTACCGTAGAACAGAAATTGTTTAGCTTGATTAAACTACAATTTTCATGTGGAGCCACTTGCCTGCGTGCTCTGCCTCCAGAACTGGTTTAATCATTTTTTTAAGCATCGTTTGTGCGCGTTGTTGAGTTTGCGCTGGGCTGGTGCTGCTAGGCTATGAATGTTTAAAAGCAGGCTATAAATTTAATTGAATTTAGAGAATACATTAAAATTGAAAGAATTGCGTACTTGCTCGCATAATCGTCAAATGGTGCCCCGTCAGCCAAGAAATGGCGGGGTTGACTTTTTTCCTTCCCCCTTCTCACTATAGTGGCTTGAAGCTTAGCTACGCTTTTCTGCCCATTTCCATCATCTCTACCATCTGCGTTCATTACACAGCAAAGTGCATGCCTAATGGACAGCAAACCGACAAAGGCGGTCACCGCCGCATCAAGTCTTCAAGTCAGCTTAAATCGGGGGTCTGCAATTTCCCTGCGGTAGCGGGGCATTTGCGGTTGCATTTGCGTCGCGTATCTCGCGCTACGCCATGAAGATTCTCCCCTCCCCTGCATCGTGGCCGATTCCTGGTTCATGCACTCATGATACATATTTACATGGATGGCCGTGGAACCGCCAACACCGCCCTGAGGGGTGTGGGGGGTGTGGGGGGGGGGAGGGTGAACTTCACGGTGTGGCTCTGCTATAGAGCCAGCGGCTCTGAAGATTCGATGCTGGCCGAATAATAAATTCACGCATAAAAATGCCGACGGTGAGGCTGAGTGTTTGGCTTTGAGAACCCCTCAGCGATGTAGTTGCGATGGATTACACCTCCCCTGTAAGACATAAGAAATAATGCTGCTATGCATATTTTGATCGTGTACTTGCAGTTTTATGAGAGTGCCATCGACAGACCTGCAATGGGTTTTCCTCTCAAAACTCAAAAACTCAAAAACTTAAACATTGTTTCAACTCAATTTTTTAATAAATAATGCCATTGCTCATGAGTGCAAAATACCCACACCGCACGGAAAATGCCCCCATTTTTTTTTTAAATATATAGTAATCGAGTTTAAAAAAGAATCGATAAACCACCCCTTTCCTTTAGGAGCAGCCCCGGCTTGATGTTGGCTGTTCTCCGAAATGCAGCTCCACGTGCCGTGTTGCCCCGCTGCCTGCTGCTCTCCACATCACTTTTTTCAAAGACGGCAACGACCGACCAGCAGAGCTGGGCTATCCGCCAAGAAGCAGGGCCGCACGAGGAGGACATACTTGATGTACGTTTGGGAAACGACGAAGCTGGCGTAGCAACAATAGACGTCCAGCGCATCAACCGAGCCACCTCCTGCCAGCTTTCTAAAACCGATGAAGATTACGCTGCTTCACCGTCCACAATCTCCTTCAAATCTCGGGTTTCGTCCCAATTCGAAGCCACCTTCTTCCCCGTCGGCTTCCCCGCCTCCACCGCCCCCGGCTACCTCAGATTCGCGGCGTGGCAAGGGGCGCACCACGCAGCAGGCTCCGCCAACGGCGTGCTGGCCTCCACGTTCCTGCTGTACGCCGTCGGCCTGGGAGCGGGAGCCATCCCCACCGCGGGGGCGCTGTCTTGGGTGCTGAAAGACGGCATCGGCCAACTAGGGACGCTGCTGTTTGGGCGGGCAGTTGCACACAACTTCGACGTAGCTTCCCGTGGGTGGTACGTGGCAGCCTCTGCCAAGCTCAACGTGGCGATGGGGCTGGAGATCGCGACCGCGTTGGCGCCATCATTCTTTCTTCCCATCGGAGCGGCGGCAAACGCCATCAAGGGGCTGGCGTGGATGGCAGGGGGCAGCGCCCGCAGCGCCTTCAACGTGGCGTTCGCTGCGGACCGAAACATAGCCGACATTACGGCCAAGGCCACCAGCCAGACGATTTGCACCACGCTGATAGGGTCAGGGGTGGGAATGGCGATAGCAGCGGCGGTGGAGCAAGCAGTGTGGCCCGCGCTAGGGGCGTACTCAGCGCTGGTAGCCGTGCACATGTGGACATCGGTAGAGAGCGCGCGCTGCGTGCCGTTGGCCACCCTCAATCCTTCTCGTCTGACAATGCTGGCTGAGGCTGCAGTGAAGGGGGCCACAGCGCTGCCAACCCCTGCGCAGCTTGCAGAAAAGGATGGGGTGCTGCAATGGGACGGCCCGGGGATGGTAAAAGTGGGAACGCCGTTGAGAGAGCTGGTGGCTGAGCGGCCGACGGCGGCAGCGGCGCTGCTCCCGTTGTATCGCAGCCGGCTGCACGTGCTGCTGCCTGACGCTGCTGGGAAGCTGCACCTGGTGCTGCATGAGGATGCCACCACCCAGGACGCGGTGCTGGGCGTGCTGCAGGCGGCAGCATGGGCGGAAATGAGCGGCAGAATAAGGTTGGCAGCAGCGAGGGAACCTGCATTGCTCGAGGGAGCGGAAGTGGCATTGCGCACAGCCGAGGGTTTGCTACCTACAGTGATGGCTGCTTTGTCTGCTGCGGGGTGGGAAACTCGCGGCGTTGTGCTAGAGCCTAGGAGGCGGCGAGCGGTGTGGTGAATGTTGTATTATTATTATTGTATGTGCATTGACTCCAAAGCTTACACTGACACAAATGACTGACGCAATGAGTCGATGGCATGCCACGAGTAAATGGATTTGTATTGCATTTTAATTTGTATCTGATCAGACACATCTCACAGGATTGATTAAATGATTCTCAAGGCATTGCCCGCTCGGTGGCGCTTGAAAAATATGGCAGTATAAATACCAAATATCTCTCTTTCTTTCTCGTATTGTCACTTTTGCACCTGCTATCTTTCAGCAGGGGTAGCAGAAGAAGCCAAAGAAGCAGCACTGGCTGCCCACAGGCAGCGGCCACTGCGGCACCCCGGGAGTAGTGGGCGTAGGAGCTGCGCCATTGTCGCCATCTCCAGTAGACGGGGTTCCTGGGAACTGGGGGTTGATGGGGAGTCCAGGCAGCACGCCAGGGTATTTGGGGTACCCTACACCAGGCATGCCGGGAGTAGCAGGGTAGTCGGGATACCCTCCCGGCATTTCAGGGTTGAAAGGGAAGGCAGGAAATCCAGGGGTGGTGGGGGTGCTTGGCACAGACGGATCGGGAACGGTTCCGGGGATGTCGCGCCCAGGTGAAGGCGTCACAGGCGTCACCGGCGGTCCCAGGACGGGCGATTGCCCTCCAGGAGTTCCTGGGGCCACGCACTCGGGTTCCTCGCCCCTCTGGCCGATCTGGGTGTAGAACCGCCCAATGACGTTTCCGGCGGGCGCGTACGAGCAGGTCACGAAGTTGCCTTGGCCGCAGGAGCGCGTGGCGCAGCCCACCTGAAAAAGAAAGGAGGGAAATGCTTGGTATTTCGATTGCATAAATAGAATAAACGCGCGGTTAATATTGTTCGTTCGTTAGAGCCAGTTATTTACCTGCACGGTCGATTTCCAGACGATTTGTGTGAAGTGCCCGGTGGCGGAAGAGAAGCTGCTTCCTGGGGTCCAGCTGCGCTGCTCCGCAGCCCACAGCTGCAGGGCGCGCAGGCAGGTCACTCCGCCTCCAATGGCTAGGTTTTCGCCGTAGGGGCCGTTGCTGTGAGCGAAGCGGCAGGTGTTGGAGATACCTTGAGCATAGTCAGCAAGGGCCTTGGACCACAGGAGCGGGGGCGCTCCCCACCTATAAATTTAAGTAAGCAATATTTTTCCAAGTTATTTTAGCAACATTTGGAGGCGAATCCAGCCGGATTTGGGGTTATTTACACTCACCGAGCGCGTTCAGCGTTGTGAGCGTTCAAAGTTGCTTGGGCATCGGGGCAGCTGCCGAGCTGGGCAGCAGGGATGGTGGTGTCCACGCCGCACGTGGTGGCTTCCGCGTCGGTCTCGTCGAGGGGCACGGAGGCAATGCAGGCCGACGTTTCAGCGGAGACCGGAACATCGATGAAACTGAAAATTGAAAACGTTGAGAAATAGCAGGCTTGGTTTCGGGGGCGGAAAAAAATACGAACATGCTTTATTTACCATTTGGCCGCCGGAAGGACGCTGAACGCAAAGGCCAGCGAGTCGTTGAGCGCAACATCGCTGGTGATTTCACCGACAGGTGCGAGGTCAGAGAGACGCCTTCCGGCTGCAAGAAGACAATTTTCAGCTGGTTTAACATGCAGATAAATATACAGAAGAGTAAAAGCGGCTCACCTTTAGCCGTTTGGGCCTCCACCAGGAGCACAATCGCCACTGCCCACACGCTGAATCGCATGCTGCACAGCATCGCAATGTATATATTCAGTTGATTAAGATACCTATAATTTATTTAATTTTTATGGGAGAAAAAACCGCAACAAGGGAACGCTGTCTCCGTTTTTTTCCGCTCCGTTTTTTTCGCAGTTTATATTCGGTTCATGAACTGTTCAGCTGCATTTTCTGACAAAGCATCGCTGCAACGCAATTTTGGCGTGGTTTTGTGACATCTGGTAGGATGTGCACTCAGCCTGGGCGGCATTTCTTTTGACACTGGTTTAAAATTAATTGGCTGTTCGAGCATCCCAAATAACCGTCTTCATATGGCGTCAGATATGCGCTTGAGACTCTCTGCCCTTGCAAAGCAATTGCCCGTCTGCGCTTGACATCCCGTTTCCACTCTCATTTCTCGTGTGAGAACCTTGATTTTACACATAGAGGGTCCTATAAAGACGCAGTCGCCCTGCGAATGATCATCTCGGCGCGATAGTGGCCACAATCACCGATAGCACCTCCTTCTCAGGTCTCCTGCGGCTTGGCCTTCTCCTCCCTGGTGCCCAGCAGGATGATCATGCAGTAGTTCCCGACGGCGCCGATGATGGCTCCCGCCAGCACCGCGCGCTGCGCCCCCTCATTGCGCTCAACGTTGAATTTTTGGAGGAAGAAAGAGTTGGCCGTGGACATCAGGAGGTAGGTGAGGGGGACCAGAAGGCCGACAGCGCCATACCTCCACTTGTGGACAGCGCCCATGGCCATCACGATGGGCACGACGATTGCCATTGCGATTTGGTACCAGGTAGTGAACCAAGGGAGGCGATAAAAGCTGTCGCAAGGCATCGGCGCAAAGTACCCCACGCTGCCGCCTGCTGCGTTGGCCACGGAGCGCCCACAGAAGCGCTGGGAGGCAGATACGCCGCCCAGTAGGATGAAGGCCGACGAAAACATGAGAATGTAGGCCAGCCAGGCAAAGAGAACCGGTGGAGTCCTCATTTTGGGTGCAGCTGTTAAAAGGAAGGGTGGAGGTGCATTGCGGGTGAGAAAAGGCGCTGAATAGCATTTACTCGGTTGTAAAGCAGCGCATGTCGCTTTGAATTACTTCAAAAAATGGGGCGAGTTTTGGGTGACCAGCGTTGGATGGAGGCAAGAGCAACGAGTTGGGTTTTGCTGTGCGCGGCCGCAAATTGATATTGTCGCTTAAGTTGATTTCATACTATATTTAGTTTATCGAATCCAAGGCAGGTTTGCCCTCTCAAAAGGCAGCTGGACAACTTGGGCAAGGAAACTCGAAATGCCCCTGTATAAATTCCAGCCTTTTGCTGTTTGGTTAGTTTCAAAAACTACCATTACGCTCTAAGTAACGCTTGATTGACGTCCAAGGTAAGGGTGGGGCTGCTGCTCTCGCTACTTTACCTGCACAAATAAATCGTGCATGGGCCTCTGCAGGAGCGATATCGACTGCCACGCCCTCTAAATTTAACCTACAATGAAGACCGAGGGGCTGATCTTGGCCACCTGGCTTCTCCTTCTCTGTGGCTGGATCATCCAACTTTCCGCCAACGCCGCTCTTCAAGACTACTGCAAGGGCTCGCCCGCGACGGGCGTGGGGCAGCTGTTGGCGTCCGCAGCTGGTTACTTGGGCTCCACATCCTGCGGCAAATTCTTCGGCTACACCTGGCAAGTTTTTTCTCTTCAATGCTCTTGCCTGTATTCCCACCCCATCATCAAACAGCTTGTGGCCCAATTGTTTTTCCCAGGTGGATCACGTGGTACACCTTCCTGCTGGTCGTTCTCATCCCCATCCTGGCCTCCAAGCGCGCCATTTCAAATTTCCGCCCTGGGCTTCTGGGCCTGCTGGCGCTGGGTGCCATGCTGCTGGGAGACACCGCCAACACCTACCTCTACTACAACTCAATTCCTGATCTTTCCAATACCCTGTCCTCTCGCGCGCGCGCCATGGTGGCTGGTTCCATCATTTCCAGCATCGCCATTTACGTCATCATCCTCCTCGCTGGCATGGCCGATGAGAGGGCCGAAAAGGTGGAGGAGACCGGCGAACCCAAGGGGGAGACCTACGGCGGGAGGTTTGAGCCCAAGGCTGGCACCACTGGTCCTTACGCGTCGCCCTACACGTCGCCTGAGACCCCCGGCTACCGCTGAAAGTGAGAGATTTTGAAGAAAGTGGCGCTTTTTGGCATATGAGGGCGCCGATAAAAACATGAAATGGCAAACTTTGGCTCCGAGACTAATTTTCTGTTGTCCGTCTTCATTGCTCAGTAAACAATTGTTGATAAAACTCTGCTTGTGGCGGAGGGGGGACACTTGATTGCAGCATAGCTCCCATTCACAAACTTTCTTTGTTTGTTTAAATCATCATTGTGAAACCACCAGCTCGTTTACAAATTGCGTACAGCTGTTTCCTCTCTTTCATTCTCTCACGAGTGCAGTGCTGGGTTGCCCTTCTTCAACAGCATGCAAGATTGTAAGATGAAATCATCTGTCCACAATTTTTTTCTTTTTGAAGCTAGGAAATAATGTTTATCGAAGTATGCAAATTTGGAAATCTGCTTTTAGTACTCCAACGACAGCACTGCTGTGCATGCGTTGCCCCTCGCCCCTGCTGCCAGCGGGCAGATTGAGAAAACTAATTCGCCGCGCTCCGAGATCAAAATTTTCTTAAGATTGATGTCGAGGGCGTGGTGTTCCGCAACCCTCCTAAAAACATGGAGAAAAATACAGTGCTAGTGATGGGAAAGGCGCTGGTGTTAAAAGCCGCATCTTCTACCGAATATTTAAAGGAACTTACCGCAGCCATGGCGTCGAGTTTTCGGTAGAGAATGTCCATCTCTGCAAGGGGAGATACTTCTCCGTGCAGAATGCTGTGAGCGTTGATACCGCCGTCGTGGTAAACCTCTCCCATCCGCCTCGCATCTACCACTGCCCTGCCGCCTGCGAATGGAAGAAAACAAGGTTTGCAAAACAAAATGAACAAACATCAGCGCTAGCGTGCTCCGGCAGCAAACCTAACCTGAGACTGAGAAGTCCACGCAGCAGCCCGTCACCACCGAGTGGGCCGCCAGATCGGGAGTTCCAGAGCGGGGGCCGATGCCTGAAGGCTGCGTCACCGCTGCAGGGCGCATGGGAAGGGCCACAGAGGAGTGTGCAGCTGCTAAAACAGTGTGCCCAGAATTCGAAAGCTCCTCGATGTGCCTGTCGCTCATTGCGAGAATGCAGCTGCGGGTGCGGGCGCAGCCGAAGCACAACCCTCCTTCGAGTGCCCGAACCTTGAGAAACACCGGCGCTGTCCAGCCGCAGGATGCGATGAAAGGCGAGGGGCTGGCGCCACAGTGGGTTGAGGGCAGCTTCTTCAGAAGAAAGCCGCGAGATGTGCGGGCGCCGATGCCGCAGCCTGTTGAAATGGCGCGAGTCGGAGTATGTTCAATGCAGGGGACATGAATGGAGGGAAGAAAAAAGAAAAGCGACCCCCCTCCCCCCCCCCCCACCCCAGAAGAAGGTTAACCCTTCACAATACTTGATCTTTCAGCGATATGGTTCATCGTGTTCACCTATCTTTGACCCCCACACCATGATGATTGCCTTTGAGCTGTCCAGCGTGAGGGGGTCCAGCTTCTCGCCCCCCTCTTCCAAACTATTCAACATTGCAACTGCGTCCTGCGCCAGCTGCAGCAGCTCTGAATGGTGGTCCATTCTTAGGTTACGATATCTTCAAGTATACTAATGCGCTGTTTCCCGGGGAAAATAACTGAAATGACAGAACTTCGATATTTTCTTCGCCAGCACATGCACCTTCGCTGCATAAAAAAGGGGGGGATTCCTGCCGTTAATGATAAAAACTTTCTGAAATTTAAAATACTGGAGACTGTGCAACGTTCCAAGGTATAACAGTGCACCATGGTGCCTTGCATGTGCCTTTTCCGAGGAAAAATAAACAACTATTGACAGACTTCATTTCGCAGATTTTGGCGTGCAGACGTGCAGCAAAATGAAGCTGTGGAAGAGGAAAACCGAGACTACCACCACCACCGGTGGTGGTCGCAAAGGTAAACATATTAAACCCTTGTTGAATTCAAATCCCGCCGTGCCGTGTCTATTTTCCTATTTTCATTTTCAGACAAGATGGCTGAGCTGGGGCTGGGCTTTCCTGCGTGGCTGTTGAGCACCTCTGGCTTTGGCATCCTCCTTGGAGGCATTGCGGCCATGCAAAAATCGTGCGGCTCAACCACCGCCATCCAGACCATGGGCAGCGTCAGCTACCTCGCCCCCGGCAAGTTTTATATTTAAAAATGCCGTTGATTATTATTATTTGCGCTTGCATTGAGCTCGCCCTTCAATATTTTTTCCTTCATTCTATTACAGTGTCTTGCGACCGCTTCTTCTCGTTCGACTGGTGAGAGGCTCTCCCTGTTTTTTTTAAAGAATGCATTTTCAGCTGCCATGATACTGCAATAACTCCTGCTTCCCCCTTTACTTTCTTCTTTCCTCCTCTCAGGTTCATCGTCTTCTGGCACTTCTTCACGTGGCTGCTGGTGGCCATCTTCATGTTCTCCCGCAAGGTGCACCTCTCCCGTGCCATGATTACCTCGTTTCTGGCAGTCGCAGCGACGCTGCTAATGTTCACGGCCAACACCTGGCAAGTTTTTCCCCTTGAACTATTATGCTTTTGCGTTATTATTCCTTTCTTTATTGGGGATAATTTTATCGAGCCCGCCTTCAATTTAAACATTAAACCCGTTTTTTCTGTTAACATAACTCGCCAGGTACCGCGTGAACGGCGTCTCTCCCCCACCTGGCATCCCAGGCCTCAGCGGAACCTTCAAGGCTCGCGCTCGCGTGGCAATGGCTGGCGCCATCGTGGCTACAGTTGCAGACCTCCTCCTCATCATGATTCTGGGCGTTGAGTACGAAAAGGAGGAGCGCGAGGGTAAGAACAACCACCTAGTTTTATCTCGCTATTCAATTGAGCGCTCAAATTTAGCATTGCTGTTTGCAGAGGAGCCAGTCACTGTACCCACTGCTGGATACCGTGCGGCCACGACCACCACTGCCGCTGCACCTGAGACTACCGCTGCTCCTGTGGAGACCACTGCCACTGCGGTTTGATCATTTTCGGTGAATGCGGGGGCTAAGAAATATACAAGACCGAGAAACCTATGAAACCTCAAAGACTATGTTTAAACTCAAACACGTAGACGAAGCACCAATAATGCTAAAAACAGTTGCAATTTGTCGTTTTTTCTCCTTTTTTTGCAGCTGTTGATGACTGGTTGAAATTTGATTGTGATGATAGGCCACATTGTATGCATGCATGTTGGACTTTATAATACTACAGTGAACGTAAACGGGCTTCTTGGCGAATTTTTGAAAATTGTAAAATAATTTGCCTCACATGCAGCTGCCACATTCTTCAAAAATCATCCTATTTACCAGATTCAATTTTAATCTTTTATTTTATAATAAAAAAACATATAAATATATAAAAAGAGTAGGGGTCCTCCTCCTGCACCCTGCTTAAAAGAGTTGTCCAAGGCAAACATTCGCCTGATTTTTCCTCTTGTTGCTGAGTGCTTAGTTGTACCTTAAAAAAAAGCAAATTTCCACTCTCCTCCTCTCCAGATTCACTTGAACCATGGCGTTTTGGGGATCCAAGACGCATTATGCGCTCATCGGCCTTCCGCTCTTCCTGGTGTTTGCCTCTTTCGTCATCATCCTCGCTGGCGTATCGGCAATGCAAAATGTCTGCGGCGACGAAGCCAACCTTGCGCTCTTGGGCATTAACAACTACTTGGCTCCCACCACGTAAGCAGCACATGCATGCCCGAAAATGAGCACTTTTTACTGCAAACCATATTTTCGCCGCCGTCTTTTTTCTCTTGTCTCCTCCCCGATTTCTACTAAAATGCATCTTCTCCAACGTTTCAATGTTTTACTTCTACAGCTGCGACCGCATCTACAGTCTCGACTGGTGGATCATTTTCTGGCAAGGCTTCCTCGCTGTGTACCTCATCGTGCTGATGGCCATGGGAAAGCTCTTCAAGTTCCGCTACGCTGCGACCGCGCTCCTCGTACGTTCCGAAGGGCTCTGAAACGCGCTTGCATCTTCAGCGTAACCCAAATTAATTAAATTTAGTTTGCGTCATCGAAAATGTCTATTGCAGGTTACGGCCTCCATTCTGCTGGCGCACCAGGCCAACACTTGGTAAACTAAAGCTGCAGTGCAAAAGAACTCGGCTCTTTCACCAAAAAAATATCTCATTTGCGTGTTTTTCTTTCTCTCAGGTACCACGCCTTCCGGCAGGGCGGTGCCTTCCGCAGCAACACGTACGAAAAGCGCGCCAAGCTGACATTTTCTGGCGCCGTCGTTGGCGCCGCTGCTGATTTGCTGCTAATAGTTCTCATCGGGATGTGGGACGAAAAGAAATGCGCCCGCAAAAGCACAGGCAAGCAAAAAACAAAATGCCGTAACCATGCATATATACATGCGACATCATAAACCACAAATTTCTGTTATTCTGCGCAGAGAAAGAGGGCTTCGCCAGCAGCTACGTCATTACCGGCGCCATGCCGCAGCCCTCTGAACAGGGGGCTGGCGCCGCACATACCGAGACCGTAGGGTACCGCCCTGGTCCAGTGCTCCAAACCTGAAAGCAGGTACATAGTCTGGTGTGCTCTCTGTTGAAAAACTTCGCCCGAAACTCAACTTCTTTATCTGTTGTTAATTTCCAGACCCATCCTGCCGCCGCACGGTCTCCCAAGGGCACTCACCCGAAGACAGAATATTTGTTGCGGCAAGCTAGATTGATCACAACCAAGCGCTGTACATCACACTAAATAGCGAAATCACTCTTTTGAAATGGAAATTAGGTTAACATCCTAGCCATTTCTTTTCCATGCACATTTTTGAAGCTTTAATGAACGACGACGCGAGGCACAAAATTCGCTTTGTAAAAAATTAACTTGAATTAAAAATATCCGATGCTACGAGAGTTGAATAGCTGCTAATCAACCCAATTGCAATTGAAAAGGCGATCCTGCTTGCATTTGTGGCCCTCCGCTGCGGAGTTTTCCCGGTTCCTGCAGCGTGCTCACCGAGATGGAGCAGACTGCGTTCTTGCTGATTCTTATTTAATCCGTTATAATTGCTCTCTTATCTTCATTGAACACGTCTCCAGGAGCAACAAAAGAAGAGAAATGCTGCTGCTGGCGGTGGTTGAAAGCCGCAAGCCTGCCTTGTTGATGTTGATCTGAGCTCTGTCAGCGCTCACTAAACGGTTTAAATTCACCAAAGCTTTCATTATGGTGCAAAACGGAGACACTGAAGATTTTCACCAAGATTTTTAAAATCATTATAAAAGAAAGATGGGCTGCGGGCAATTTCTATTTTTTTATTACTCGCAGCGCTCGTTACTTATTACTATTGCGAAAAGATAAAAACTACCCATTAGTAGCGCAAGCCAACGTTGGCAGGCCGTCCAAGACAGTCTTTAGCATATAGTAATTTTCATAGTTAATTTCGGAGCTCAAGTGAGCCTTATCCACCCACCTGAGCTACCAAAAATCATAAAACACAGTAAAGTAAATAACAAGCTGCCCGAGAAAGGACTTTCATATTTGGAAAATGGCCAAGGGCACAAACGTTGCCGTCACTGCATTTTCGTGGGTTTGCTTGCTGCTGGACTTCTGCGGCTGGGTCCTTCTGCTGTCTGGAGTGGCCGCAATGCAGAAGGTAATCAATTGCCCAGAAAATTAAACGCAATGCACTTCCACCTCGTTCCAAACATACTTTCCGGCGTCGTTTTTTCACAGGCCTGCGGTGACTCAGAGGCTAACCAGCTGCTCGTGGGCTTCTTCCCTGCCACGATCCCCCCCTCCCCTGACCAGCTGTCAGCCTCGGGCGGCCTCATTGCTGCCAATCTCGACCCTTACGTTGGCACCGGCATCGGTGGAGGCATTGCTGGCTACAACGCCGCAGTCAGCTGCGACGTCTTCTTCATGTAATTTTTATATAAAGAACTGTGTATTCCAGGCCGGAAAATGGTTTTGGGGGGTCGAAATTGACTTTTGCACCCTTTCGATTATTTTCGGTTCTTTCCCAGGTACACCTGGTGGATGACCTTCTTCAACCTGGCTGTGCTCCTCTTTGTGGCTGGCGTGCTGGCATCGGGCACCACCCACATCTTCCGCCCCGGAGTGATTGCTTTGCTGTCAATCGCCACGATGATGAGCATCATCATTGCCAACAATTACCTCTACTACGACACCATCCCCACCAGCTCAGGGGCATTTACAGCGCGCGCAAAAGTCACGTGAGCCCGAAAATTGAATTTTCTACCTCTTTAATATTTTTTTCTTCATTTTTTTCCTGTAAGCTTTTTCATTTTTCTGTTTCATCACACAGTGCTGCTGGAGCCATCATCAAATCGGTGGCTTTGCTGCTCCTGCTAGGCCTGCAGGGCGCCCGTGACGAGAGCACCACCATTTACGAGCCCAAAGCCAAGCCGGCGGCCGAGCAGGTCAGGGCCGCCAAGCGCACCCCTTTGGGCCCTCCCGTCAGCACCAACCCCCTAGAGCCGGAACCCGAATTCCGCGAGGCCCGCCGGGTGACGACAAGCTCTCACGCCGCCACGGTTTCTCCTGTGTGAAAACGCACGAAAACAGAAGCGAAAGTTTCTGGCTAGTTTCTTTAGCTGTTCAAACATGCCTTTCTGAAACTCAACCTCCCCCCAAAATTCCCACCATTTTCTTAAACGGTGTTGCCTTTCTTTCTTCTTTCCTTCTGAGTCGATTTTTACAAACAGGGAAAAAACAATTTTTTATTGACGCCAACTTGTCATATGCAACGCATACACGCAATTTTTGTGCTCTCTCTTTTAAAACACCCACCAGTTAGAGGCAGGGCGCACCTCGATTTTGCGGCGCTCCGGCTTTTGCGGCGCTCTGGGCACCAGCACGTCGTAGGTCTCCTCCGCATAGCCCAGCCACTTGTCAGGGTTCTCCACCCGCAGCGAGAACCGCAGCGCCCCGAAGTCGGGCGATGCGGGGTTGGTGGGCGGCAAAAATGGCGGCGCAGCAACGCTGACGTCTGTTGTTCAACGCACAAATGGGGGAAACGGTGAAAATCCCGATAAAAATATATAGGGTCGATTCTTTTTCGTTAAATGGGGGGGGGGGGGAGAAACTAATTGAAAAAATCCAGTCAAAAAATAATAAATAAACCCGTAACACTCACCACACCAGTTGCGGCGCGCCAGCAGCTTGTCGGTGCGCGGGTGGCGGGGCCAGAAGGCGCGGACCATCTTCACGCGCGTGCGGTGGTCGAGGTTGACTGCATGTGTCAATGTATTAGAAAGTGGGAATAGTTAAATTGGAAAAGTTTTCAAAATATATAGCAATAGCCGCCGTGATTGAATTATACCATAATGACACTGAACCAGACTTACTCGCGACGTTTGTGCGCATCAGCATTTTGACGACCTGCAGCGGCGGCGGGGCGTTCATGATGGCAGAGCTGATGATCTGGGGCATGTACAGCGGGTCGCGGTGATGTTCGGTCTTGGGGCGGCCGTAAAGGCGGCCCACGCCGCCCACGTGGGCATCCCCTGAAAGAATGGCGACTCGCAGGTGCTTGGCGGTAGCGATCTCTTGCAGGAGGCGGATGAACATCAGGCGCTCGTCCTTGTGCTTGTCAGCCACCCAGCCATCGACCAGCTGCAGGAATAGAAGAAAAATAACACCACGAGAAGCGAAATTCAATTTGAATTGCAGCTATTTGGAATTTTGTAACGATGCAAAGAGAGCTAAAAAGAAACTTGCATCGTCCAGAATTTCGGGCTGGCCAAAGCGGTCCATCACCCCCACCGCCTTCCCCAGCGACATGCACAGCGCGCTGCAGCGGAACATCTTCTTCATCCAGCCCAGGATTTGCTCGCTCATCGGAATCTTGGGGAACACCAGCGGCACCCCGGACAGCACCACCAGGTGCTCCACCCCGTCGGGCAGCTCCAGTGCAGCGTTTCGCAGCAGCTGGTACGTTGCCAGCGGCATAATCTGCTCCCTGGAGCGCTTGGTCCTCATGTCGACGGCCAAAATGGCCACGCTGGGGCCCATGAAACGCACGCTGTGGTAGCCCTCAGCGTGTTGCATGAACTCGGACTTGCCGTGGGTGGTCTCCTGCTGCTGGGTTGTGTGCTGCTGGAAGAGGAGGTAGAAGCGACGGGCCACCTCGAAGAGACCCTACGGAATGGGAGAAATTCAAAAGGAGGGAGCATAACACATACATGCATACATTGCAGGTTTTAAAGTCCACATAAAAATTAAGGCCTCGTAGCAGACTGGGAATTAAAAAATCCCAGGATGATTGCGCCGTCCTTACTTTGAATACGGGGCAGCCCTGCGTTTCGGGGCTATAGCTGCCAAAGCCGTCCCAGATGTCGTGGTCGTCCCACACAAACACCGAGGGGATGGAGGCGTAGGCGGTTGCAACGTCAGGGCCGGTGAAGGAAGACACGTAGTTGTTCAGGTAGAAAGTAGTAGTTTCGTGCTCGAGCTGGGGCGACCACTCCGTGTTGAATTTCTTGTCCCTGCCAGGCAAAAAAATATAATAGTTTTCAAGGTTTCAAGGTTTAGGAAGTTCTATTTTTTTTTCTTCGTCAAAATATTTCTTGAAAGTGATTATGAAAAAGGGAAGTTTATTAGATATATTTTTAATGAGACAAGGAGATTTTTATTAGTATTAATAAATCTCACGTGTCCAACTCTTTGCTCCACGCCGCCAGCGCTTCGCTTTCGCGCCAAACGCCATCGCTGTAGACTTGGTCGCCTCCGCCCACCAAGACGTGCATGGGGAATGCTGAGTGCACCTGCAGGAGGTCGCGCCACAGGTAGGAGGGGTCCTTGCGGGTGAAGGAGTCTTCGGGCACATCTGTATTGCGCAAGAAAAAAATAAGTAGGCACCATATTTTTTGGAATTATATGCTCTTTATGTATTATATATACCTAGGCTAAGGCCGTTGCAGGAGAAGTACCCCCAGTGGAAGTTCTGCCCCATTCCAGGCAGCCAGAAGGTCGAACAGCTGAGGCTGTTGAGCTGCTCTTCGCTGCGAGCATCGCCAGACGGGTCCACGGCGTAGCGAATGGCCCGCTGCTCCTCCCCCAGTTGCAGCTCCAAGTCGAAGCGCCAGAAAATCCATCCCTGGCATGAATCCAGAAGCTCAGGTGTGAGCGGGCGAAGGGAGCCGCCCTTGCCGGCAGATCCACCGCCAGCCGAACCCGGGTCGCTGAGAAGGAGCACGGGTGTGGGTGGAGAGAAGGCGTGGACTGCCACAGGCACAGCTGCGCCGCGGCCATCTCCTTCTTCCTTTTTGGCTGGCTGCTGTGCTGCAGCGGTTGAGGTTTTGGTCAAAAACAGAGCGGAGCCTGTCCAGGTCTTTGAACCGGGCAGGCAGTTGCCGTAGCGCAGGAAAGGCCCCGCGGTGGTCGCCATTCTTATATGGGAAAGGAGTTGGCAGGAGTTGGTGGTGAAAAATGAAGGGAAAAAAAATGCAGCCTTGGACTTAAACGCATGTAAAATGCATGTGCCAACTATTCGAACTAAATGAAAGAGCTTGGCATGGCGAACCCCAAGAGCTTCCATGCATGTGAATTTTGGAAAATTGTTGGTTTCCACCAGTCTTTCTGCCATCTGGCAAGCAAAACAGTATCTGCAATTACTTGCAAAATCATGCTAGCTGTAACTCTGTATACATTTTCGACATTGATATCAAACATCCGAGCTGCCGATAGCCAGCGATCGCCTCATTTTCCAAGCATTAAACTCAAATTAATCACAGAAAATGTTCTGGAAAAAGACTGAGGAACCACCAAAGTGAGTATTGATTTCAGTACGGCGAAACCATGTCGAATCGCACGTTTTTGCTTTTCAAAGCTTCTTGTTTACTCCTTCATCTAAAAAATATTGCAGATCCGAAACCAAGACGTGTTGCTCGAAAAATAAGGAGGGCGAGAGTGTAGCACCCCCTGTGGAGCATGATACAGCACCACAGGGCCAGAACATCGAACGATTGTCATTTTTTGGGTGAGTGATGCAATTTGACGGTGAGGCGGTGGCACTCTCAACCTCAATCCCAACTCATTCTTCCCTTGTGCAGAGGCGAGCCTTCTGGATTGAAACTGGTAGGACAGTGCTATGGAGGAGATCCTGACTCCATTAATGCGTGCGTTTGGACGCCTGTCGACTCCAGCACAAAGCACACCGTCTTCTTTTGATATGCAGCTATCCCTATAATGTACTCACTGCCGGTTTTTCCCTGCCTTGACGCGCTTGTAAGATGCAAAAAAATAACAAATAATAAAATTCCTTGATGGAGAGAGAAAGAAATAAAGCAGATTGGATTTTAGTTCATGGTTTCCTCCTTGTTAATACGCCTCTTCCTTCATGACCCGCACTCGCGGCGAGGCAATCCTGGGCGTGCTTCCCCCGCTCTCCAGATCGAAGCCTTTTGGGGTTCCAGCTGGCCGCCCTCGGGGCGTTGGCGGCGCCCCCCCAGCCCCCTGCCTGATCTGCTCCATTTTGATCCTCTGGTACCAGTAGAAGGCCAAGATCGAGATGCCGTACCCAAAGCCCTGAATCCCGGTCATCTGCTCCCCCAGGAAGAAGATGCCGAGCCACCTGCGCATGATTTTTAAAAGGAGAGAGGAGCGTGATAAATTATAAAAATTATAATGAAAAAGGAGGTGCAGCTCTAATTCAAGAAGCAGCCAAGTAGTAGTGACATTTAATATTGGTTGAACAGCATAGTGCACATGCCAATACCACCCCACGTCCATTACCACAAAACGCAAATACCTAGAATTAAATCTAAAAACACTCACACCACAAACGCGTTCTTCACCGTGCCCAGCACTTTGAGAGTCAACGAGGATGCGGTCTGGATGACAATGTATGCCATCGAGTTCACCATGAACCCCATGCACGCCGCTGCAGCGAACTTTGTTGGGTGCTGCGCCACAAACAAGAAAGCGCCCTGCTCCCGCATGGGGCCCAGCTCTGTGGCCATCGACCCCAAAAACAGCCAAAACGTGCAGGCAGGGGCCAGGTACATGAGCCCCTCGATGGGGTGGAACTTCAGCCCCGTCAGCAGCACCTGCGTCATCACCAGTCGCACCGCCTCAAACGTCTCGGAGCACAGCATGATCGCCACGCCCACCATGCTGAAATTGAGCTCCCCCAAGGACGCCAGCGCGGTGCCCAAGGCGATAACCAGCACAGACCCTATCAACCGCCGCGTGGGGGTCTCTAGCCGAGCCACAAAGAGGGCCATCATGGTGATGACGGGGGTGAAGGACTTCAGAATTTGAATGAAGGACACTGTGAGGTAGAGGTACACCAGGTTGCCGAAGTAGAGGGTGAGAGCCATGCACAGGCCCACAGGGAGGATCTTTGTGGCGTAGAATTTTGGGGTCATGCTGCGCTTTGCCTCCACCAGTTTCAGGTGGTGGCACGTGACGTAAGAGGCCAGGCCGCTGAAGGCCATGCCCAGGCCGGAGAGCGCCATAGGGTAGGGGAACCCTGTGGAGAGGAGGTCCTTGTTGAGCATGATGAGGCCACTGCTGACGGCCATCCATAGCAGCGAAGTGGCAATCGCGATAACCGCCGGGTCCAGCCCAAATATTGTGAACTTGTGGGAGGAGGAGGAAGAGGGGGTCTGCGGCTCTGGGAAGGGCGGGGAAGGGGCCACCAGCGGCTGCGTCTCCTCCGTATTTGCTCGCTCGGTGGACGCCATGTGGGCTGATTTTGTTGAATGATAGTTGGGCGCGGGTTGGCGAGGCGAGACAGCGATGGATCAACCTAGAGGCTCGATGTAAGCAATATTTGCGGGATTTTGATGCCAGTGTTGAAGTTTTAGTGGCCCGAAAGTAAATTTTGAGGTAATTCTGTTGGTAGTTTTGCAAAGCAGCAGGTGAAATGTTCCAGCGTGCAAGATGCAGTGCTGAACTCACTTATACAAATTGAGGTTCTTCACTGCACGAGGGCTAGAAATGGGTTGTAAGAATCGTCCCCCCTTTGGGACTAAGCGATTGTACTTTTGTGTTGCTCGTCAATTGCGCATCGGGGCAAGGTTGCAGAGTAATTGAATGTGTAAACTGAAATAACTATTAAACTCCGTCCCCCCCCCCCCCCCCCCCCACCCAAATCCCCTTGTGTCTGTTGTACCTAGGCCGTTGACCGAAGTACGTACAAGTTTGACCATTTTTAATATATTTTCTTTAATGAGGGGCTGGAGAGTGCTGCACACAAAGCTATGCTGGGTGTCAGGGGGTCGCCCACTCAAGTTTGCATAATAGCCTGCCCCTCTTTTAAATTTCTGCGAGCGGTAGAGCGCGAAGCACCTTCAAATAACAGAGGTAGCAAAATCTGCCTTCCATTTCTATACTTCAGAATTAAAATAAAAATAAAAATGCAAGGCTGCTCACTCTCATCTCGAAATATTTGGCACATGCCGCTGAAAACCAATCCTCAGGAGCAGCAAATGGCTCCTGAGCAACTCATCAAAATTAAGATTTAACAATATTGATTAGCTTATTTATTGAAAACAGCCCCGCTTGTATCTAGTTTACAGACCGCTCGTCCTTGTGATCTCCGTCTCCTTCCTCGTGCGCCCTCAGCAGGCGCTGTGTGAACAGCAGCAGCGGCGCTTGAAACAGCGCCAGCCCCAGCACCGCCCCGGCCACAACCTCCACAGGAGGGTGGAAGTACCTGAAAATGGAAAGGGGACGACTTAAACTTTTAGCATTTTCATTACTTAAGTATTCCAAAACCACATTTCGTCATTACTAAAACAATAAGAATAATACAATACACAGTGTCAAAACTACTGTTACTACTGCTACCCCTACTCACCGCGCCGTGAAGAATATCTCTGCGCTGATGAGCACCGCCAGCGCTGTCGCCAGCACCGCCAACCCCTTGAGCAGCAGCGGCGAGGCGCGGTGCCTGCGGTGCGCAAGGCTCAGAAACAGCAGCACCGCCTCACACCCCAGGCCCCCCACCACCGTGGCAGCCAGTAGCACATGGTCAGACATAACATGAGGCGGCTCTTCATCTGGGGACTGCCAGTGCAGCCACCAGCTAGGGCTCAGAAGCACCCCCAGCCCGTGCAGCTGGTGCACTGCGGTGCGCACCGCTGCCTGCGCGGCGTACAGCGCAGCAGGCACCCAGATGTGCTCCCGCCGTCCGTCACCGCGAAGGTAGAGTGCGTTTTTAATGCTGGCGCGCAGGGCCCAGGCGCCGAAGACGACGAGCCCGCCCGCGCGGCGAAAAAGGGCGTCCACGTGACGCAGCGGGAGGAACAGCTCGCTGCGGTCGAGGTGCTCGCCTGGGTGAAGGGAAGAAAAAAGAAAAAAAACGACTTAAAAGGTGAGTATGCAATAAATAATAATTACTCTTTAAATTTGCAGAACCAAAATGCAATGAGACTCGCCGACGTAGAGCACGCTGCCAAAAGCCAGTGCTAGAAACCAGGAGCCATATATGATGCCAAGGAACTGCCGGGCCGAGGAGCGGTGAGCGGCACGGTGGATGTGAACAGGGGCCACGCCGTCCATAATTGGGCCGAGTGCGGCACTTTTAGAGATTTTTTAAGAGTGAGAATGCCCTGTGGGCGCGTGTGTAGCCCAATTGGCGTGTTTCTCTCGAGGATCAACTTCGCAACATGTAAAAATTTCTAGAACTCAAAAGTATAAGGCGCCGGGAGTGAAAATTCGTGTTTTACTAATATTCGATTGCGATTCGCAAGCCCCGGGCGAGGAAACGAGGTGGGCAATGGGCGAAGCATGCCTAGCTCAATATTTCAAAATTTTCAATTAATTGAGCTGCACACTTCTTCATTTTCCAATATTAGTTTTAACTTAGAACTGTAGCAACATAGGACTGTGTGGCCACTGCCCTAGGCAGCAAAATAGGGATAACAACGTGTTCATGATCTGTAACTGACGGAGCGCCTGCAATTTCGACCATTAAATGCACCATTAAAAATTTCTACAAATAGTTATGGGTGACATCAACCCGCCTCTCCGCCTTTTAGACCCCTGATCACTCATCATCTATCCCCAAATATGCAATCTAAACCGACAGGCGGGCGCGCGGCAGCCGAGGACGGGCCGTACTCGGCGATGAAGAACCCTGTGCGCACGGGGCAGACGCCAGCGGGCGGCCCCTCCTTCGTCAACCGCATGAAGGCCGTTTTGCAGCAGGCGGCAACCCCCGACTTTGCCGCCCGCACCTCTCCTGGCTCCAACGGCTGGGGAGACACCCCTGACACTGCCGAAATGGCGGAGATTGAGGAGCTGGAGCGCGCAGCGATGCGCAACCGCAGCGGGGCGGGACCGAACCAGCTGGCCTTTTCGCCGGCAGCAGAGGCACCGCTGGCGGCGGCAGTGCCCCCTGGGCAGCTGCCGTGGCGCCCTGGAAGCGGCCATCGCTCCGCAGAGCACGGTAAGCGGCCTCACCCCCTCAGCCGAGCCTCTGGGAGGGGCGATCCACCACCGGCTGGTGCAGCAGCTCCTCCCTCTTACCACCCGCCACAGCAGCAGCAACAGCAGCAAATGGCTGGAGCGCGTACCGTTGCTGGGAACCCACATCTTGAGGCTGAGGTAGCTGCGAATAAACGGCAGCGAACGGCATCAGACCAACAGGCAACAAACGCAGCTGCCGCAGTGAATTTTGCTGAGGACGACATCTCGGACGACGACAGCGACGCCGAGCTGCTTGTAGAGCAGCACGACCCCGCGCAGCAGGCGGCTGGCTGCGGCCAAGAGGCTAAAAGCCCAGGTGCCGGCGGCGGCAGCGCTGCTGCCCCTCCCCCAACGAATCTAGACGCCTACCTGCCAAGGGATGTTTGCGAGGCGATGCAGGCTGCAGGGGGACCCCCTAGGCTGTATGACTGGCAGGCAGCGTGTCTCTGTAGTCCAGGTGTTTTGCAGGTAGTAGAGCCGTTTTACTTAGGTTTTCCAATTTTATACGATCTTCCTTTTCTTTATCTTATTTCTTTCTTAACCTCTCTTTTTATTACTACGTTTACTACAGGGTCGCAGCCTGGTGTACTGCGCCCCCACCTCCGGAGGAAAGTCTCTGGTGGCAGAGGTGCTCATGCTGCGGCGCATGCTGCTCACCGGCCGCCCTGCCATGCTGGTCCTCCCCTACATCTCGCTGTGCGCCGAGAAGGCCGCCCACCTGCGCCGCCTGCTGAATCCCCTGTCAAAGCGTGTGGCAGACCTGTATGGCCCCACCGCCACCACTGCCCCTCTCAGCCCCACCACCGGCGTTGTGGTGTGCACCATTGAGAAGGCAAACATGCTGGTGGATAGGCTGCTGGAGGATGGGTGCATGGGGGTGCTGTCGTGCGTGGTGATTGACGAGCTGCACATGGTGAGGTCATTTTTAATTTAGCCAGGCGGCGGTGGAGTGTTTGCTCTCTCAATCACCTTCCGGCAGCTCTATTTTCAAACCAATTGATTTGATGAACTTTTAATACCATTAGCTGCAGTAATCTTCCGTTTTTTTCCCTCCTGCACTTGGAAAAATATATATTATACATACCAACTCAAGTTCTTATTCTTATCTTCTCATTTTTACCACAGGTCGGCGAAGAGGACCGCGGGTACCAGCTGGAGCTGCTCCTCACCAAGCTCAAGTACGCCGGCACCGCTGCTTTTGACCCCGAGACCGACCCCACCTTGGACGACGATGGCAGAGCCATGGCGCTGGAGGAGGGGGTGCAAGTGGTGGGCATGAGCGCGACGCTGCCCAACGTGGACGCCACCGCAAAGTGGCTGGGCGCGGAGGTGAGCATATTTTACCCTTTTATTGTTTTGATATTCACGCAGTTGTGTTATCCTACTCGCAACGGTGGACAGCACTTCAAATTTTAAATAGGGTTATTTCATCTTCACTTCCTGTCTCGAATGCGTATTAAACTCTTTCACCCTCACCCACATTTCGTACAGAATGTTTCACACGCTATTTAATTCTTTCTTTCTTCATTTCTTTCTTCCAGTTATTTGTCACTGACTATCGCCCCGTCCCGCTGCACCACTTCCTCAAAGTGGGCACCGACATTCGGGACGAACACGGCGCCACGGTGCGCACCATCGCGCCCTCCGACGACTGGGCCAGGCGCGACCCCAACGGGGTGGCCTGGCTAGCTTCAGAGACGGTGGCAAGTGGCCACTCAGTGCTGGTGTTCTGCGCAACCCGGGCCGCCTGCGCCGCCACCGCCAGGCTCCTGGCGGACCTCATCGACGTCCATGAGCGGCCGCGGCAGTGGACCCCCCCGCCCGACAGCGCGCTGGCCGCCATTCTGCCCCGTCCGGTCACCAGGGCAGCCCTTGTGAGCGCTCTGGCCGCCCATAACACCACTCACAACAGCTCTTCCGAGCTGCCGGACTTTGTGGCCCGCGGCGTGGCGTTTCACCACGCGGGTCTGGCCTCTGAGGAGCGGGAGCTGGTGGAGGCTGCGTTCCGGTGCGGGGCGGTGTCTGTGCTGTGCGCAACATCCACGCTGGCAGCTGGCGTGAACCTGCCGGCGCGGCGGGTCATTTTTCGGCACCCATACGTGGGCAGGCCTCAGAACCTGCTGGACGCGACCAAGTACCGGCAGATGGTGGGGCGTGCTGGGCGTGCTGGGATTGACGACAGCGGGGAAGCCTACCTAGTGACGGTGAGGGATGTCTCGGTAAACCGGCTGGAGGAGCTGATGCGGGCGGCGCCGGAGCCCATCAGGAGCTGCCTGACTGAGGACAAGCGCGGGATGAAGCGCGCGATGCTGGAGGTGGTGGCCTCGGGGGCGGTGGCCTCGCCTGAGGACATAGATCGCTACATCAAGTGAGTCAATTTAAATATTTTACTGTCCTCAATACATATATATATATATATATATATTTTTTTCCATGTACATGGTGTTCTACAGTACTTTCCAATAAAATGGCTTAACTTTTTTCATATGCCCAGTGTAAAATTGTATTTATTTGTTCTCACCTCCATCTCCCCCTTGTATTGCCCTTTTTTTCTCCCAGGTGCACGCTGCTGTCGGTCACCAACGACTACAAGATCGTCTCCTCCGCCACCATTGCTGCCCTCAAGTGGCTGGGCCAGGAGGACCACGGCTTCGTGTACTGGGACAAACCGTCCCAGACATACCTACCCACGCCCTTCGGCAGAGCCGCCATGGCCTCAGGGCTGCCCCCCGAGATTTGCTTGAGCATCCGCACCGACCTGAAGCGCGCGCGAGAGTCGTTTGTGCTCACCACCGAGCTGCACCTGGCTTACTTGTGCGTGCCAGCCACGTTGGACATTCTGCCGGACTGGCGGCGGCTTTATCACTACATCCCCACGCTAGAGCGGCCCGAGGCGAACGTGGCGTCGCTGGTGGGGCTGGATAGGGCGTACGTGCAGGCGCAGGCCATGGGGACGGCCCTGAGGGGGGCATCCATGGGTGGAGGCCAACAGAGCGAACCTGCGAGTAGTTGTTAAAATAGTTCATGTCGCTTCTTAAGACCAATCTGTACTGCATATTTACACCTTGATGTTGTGGTTGAATATTTAGTTTTCTAACTCCCTCTGCTTGTTCTTACCCTAAAATAAAATACAGGAGCGCATCTCTCGTCGGTTTTGGGCCGCCCTCATTCTGTCCGACCTGCTGGACGAAAAATCGCCGGAGGAGGTCAAGCAGAAGTACGGCATGGAGCGCTCGGTGATGCAGGACCTGCAGGAGCGCGCCTGTCGCCATGCAGGCATGGTGGCGGCCTTCTGCGAGCGCATGGGCTACCACGACCTTGAGGTGCTGATCACCAAGTTCCAGGCGCGGGTGCTTCACGGAGTGCGCCCAGAGGTGCTGTGCCTGCTGGAGATCCCCTTCGTTCAGGCCTACACCGCCCGGCTGCTGTACAAAGCGGGGCTAAGGGCGCCTGAGATCATCGCAGCTTTGGAAGACTCGGAGCGGGTGCTGGAGGCGCTGCGGGCGGGGCGCACCAGCCAGCAGCTCTCCGCGGAGCAGCGCGCCAGCCTGAAGATGCAGGCGGGGCGCATCGTGCGGGGCGCTAAGGAGCTGCTGTCGCGGCGGGCCGGGACGCTGCGGGAGGCGGCAGATGCGGCGCTCAACCTGGCTGGCGCGGGGAAAGAGGCTGCGGGAATTGGGGAGGAAGGGGGCGGGAGGGCAGTGGATGATCCATACGGGCTGTGCACGAATGCTCCTCTGCCCACCGCCGCGGCAGCTACCAGCCGCCTCCCCTGGGACCAGCAACAGCAGCGGCAGCTGGAGTATCAGCCAACGCTGGATTATGGCGTGGTTGCTGCGGCTGCCGCTGCCGCTGCGAATGGCAATGGCACCGCTCCTCCTTCTGCTGCTGTTCCCGCTTCCTCTTTGCTGCCCTGCCCTGCTGCAACGACTGAAGTATCTGGGGCCTCTTCCAAGCCCCTGGTTGCCACGTCAAAATCAGCGCCAGCGCCGCCCCGCTCCATCTCCACCGGCGTATTACCACCTCAGAAGCACCACGTGGCGCCTTCGACTTTAGCAATGCCAAAATCTTCGCTACCCGCCAACAACCCAGCTGCTGCTGCCCCCAAGCCAGTAGCCGCGGCCGAGCCCTGCCTGGCGCCCGACGAGTGGGAGTTTGGAGGTCAGGAGGGCGTCGTTCTGGTCACTCGGGCTCGCCAGGTGGCTGCGCTGAGGACGCTGCTGGAAGGGAGCTACGCCCGCTACGCTTTCCAGCTCGACATTGACGCGCCAATCTTGGCGACCTCCAAGCCCGCTCTACCCCCAGGGCTGGTGGTCCCAGCCGCTCCCAGAACGGCGAAGCAGCTGGTCCTCTCTCCTCTCCTCGAGCAGCAGCAGCAGCAGCAACAGCAGCAACAGCAGCAGCAGAGCAGCGCAACTGCGGCTTTGCCGACGCTGCACGGTGTGGCGCTCGCCTGGCGGCCTGGGCAGGCGGCCTACGTGTGCCTCCCTGCCCCCACTGCTGCTGTATTAAATGGCGGCTATGGTGGCAGGGCCGAGCTGGAAGTGGAGCTGGCGAGGCTGTTTTCTAGCACTTTGCTGGAGAAAGTCACGTTTGACCTGAGGGGGCAGATGAGTGCGCTGGCAAACGCGCACGGCCCTGCTGCCCTGGGCGCTCCCTGGGTGGCCGCCTCCTGGCGGGAGTCCAACGCCTCTTTTTCGACAGCAAGAGGAGCTTTTGCCTCGCCGGCAGTGCCGCTGGTCCTGGCGCCACCACTGGTGGACGTCCGCGTGGCCGCGTTCGTGCTCACCCCCGAAGACTCCCGGCTGTCTGACGCCACCCCGCTGGCGCAGCAGTCGCACCTGGTGGCTGTGGCGGCGGCCGGCGGGGCCAGCAACGCCAGTCGAGGAAAATCCTCCTCTTCCGCGCAGCCCTTCACCGCGGAGACCCTCGCAGCGCACTGTTTGGGCCCCGTGGCCGCCGCCAAGCTGTCCAAGCTGCAGTCGGGCCCACATCAGGCCACTCAAAAGCAGGTGACCACGTGCCGCCATGCCGCCGCCTCGCTGGCCGCCTTTGAGCAGCGGCTGCGGCCGGACCTGCAGGCACGCGGGGCGCTGGAGGCGCTGACCCACACAGAGATGCCTCTGATTCCGCTGTTGGTGGCGTTAGAGACCTCTGGTGTGGAGGTAGACCCCTCGGTCTTTGCTGATGAAGCACCAGGGCTCCGACGCCGCATCGAGGAGCTGACGCGGCTCACCGCGGCCGCAGCCGACGGTACGTTCGACCTCACCAACCCTTTCGACTGTTCGGAGGTTCTGTTCAAGCGCCTGGGCCTAGCTCCGCCGCCCTCGGCCGTGCCTGTGCGAGGGGGCAGCTTCTCAACGCGGGCTGAGGTCCTGGAGGAGCTGGCTGCCGCCTACCCGCACGTGCCCATGCCACGCTGGATCTCCGAGTTCCGCACCCTGTCCAAGGTTCTACAGTACTGCGAGGAACTGGGCGCAGCGGTGCAAGAAAGGACGCCGCCCGGTACACGGCACCAGCGCCAGCAGTGCGTCATCGCTGGCAACTACCACCACACCACCGCGGGGACGGGGCGGCTCACCATGGATTTTTCCAATCTTCATACTGTGCCCAAGCCCGCGCAGTACATGGCAGATGAGAAGAGTCGGCAGCCGGTCGCGCACAACCTTAGACGAGCGTTCATCGCCCCCCCCGGCCGGGTGCTGCTATCTGCCGACTACCGTCAGCTGGAGCTGCGCTTGTTGGCGCACATGAGTGGGGACCCTACGCTGATGGGCATGCTGGGCGATGGTGCTGCCGACCCATTTGTTGGCCTGGCGGGGGTGTGGCTGAAGACGCCGCCGCAGGTGGTGAGCCGCCAGCAGCGCGATCGCGTAAAGAAGATGGTGTACGGCATCATCTATGGCAAGGTTTGCAAGTTATATTTCTATTTTTTGAAGCAGGAGAGATATCCGTTATAACGGACTGCTAATTAGCAGCATTTTATTGTTTTATTTTCTTTTCTGCTTCATACTTGATGCCTTATTTATGAATCAGTTAAGTATTCTCACCGTATATCTGCCTCACTTTTTATGTGCAGGGCTGCGCCAGCTTGGCGCGCGATCTGGGGCTGACTGGCGCAGGCGTTGAGAACGAGGCGGCCGCCATGGCCTCCGCCTTTCTTAAAACCATCCCAGGGGTGAAACGGTGGATAAAAGACGTGCATGAGTCGGTGAGACAGACCGGAGAGGTGCGCACGCTCAAGGGGCGCGTGCGCAAGCTGGGTCCTTCGCCTGGGGAGAGGGCAGGGACGGCGCCGCTGGGCCGGGAAGTTCGAGCTCGCATGGAGCGCCAGGCGGTCAACACCGTGTGCCAGGGTAGCGCTGCCGACGTGGCGAAGTCTGCCATGGTGGCTGCTGCAAAGGCGGTTGCGGGAGTGACTGACAGCGAGGGCAGAGCAGTGGGAAGGCTGGTGATGGCAAGTATATATGTTTAGTGCTATTAAACTCAAAATTGATTGGGCGTTGATACCTGCATGTAGTAATTCTCATTCTCATTTTTTTTTTTTTTTTAATCTCTTCCTGCAGGAAATCCATGACGAGCTTGTGTTCGAGGTGGCGGCCAGTGAGCTGCCCAGGGTGGCTGCTGCTGTGCGAGAGGCCATGGAGGGGGTGGTCGAGCTGACTGTGCCGCTGAGAGTGCGGATGCAGACTGGGCGTAGCTGGGGCGAGCTTGCGGATCTTGCGATATGAATTATTATTACTGCAGCAACATAAGCGATACCGCTTATTTTTTTCTTATTTTCATTGCATACGCTGCCTTCCTCAAGAAATAAATGAATGAATGACTCTCTGTACAAACAAAATAAAGGGTTACAATATGAAAGAATGCCACTGAGAAAGAACTGTTATATTGGGAGCTCTATAAAAAAGAATTAAAGGGGGCGATGTATCAATGCATGCAGTAAAAAATATGATAGATTTTAATTGCATCATTTTTCACTGCTTGGAGAAGTACTCCTCGGACTCCTTGACGCTGGGCTTGATGGTGTCGGCTCCAGGCGTCCAGTTGGCGGGGCAGACTTCGCCATGCTCGTCCGTGAACTGGAAGGCGGTGAGCAGGCGCAGGGTCTCGTCGACGGAGCGGCCCACTGGGAGGTCGTTCACGGTCTTCTGGCGGAGGGTGCCGTCGGGGGAGATGATGAACAGACCGCGCAGCGCAACGCCTAAAAAGAAATAAACATAAAATATACAAGAAAAAGGGTGAACATATATTTAATTTAACAGGCAATAGACGTCCATTACTCTGTTATATCAGTGATAAGACCATTCTGATTCTAGTCGAAAACTCTTGCAATTAAAAATTAAATAAAATCTGCTCTCACCGGCGTTGTCTCCCTCCTCGATCAATACCTGCAATGAACAATATAGTATATGCATATAGTTATTATTTAAATTTGCAATTTAATTTAAAAAATAAAATAATTCACATGTTCAACGGTCTCAAAATGGTCATTAAGGATTTTTACCTCGTAGTCCTTGGAGATGGACTTGGTGAGGTCAGCCAGCAGTGGGTACTTGAGGCCGCCCAGCCCACCCTTGTTGCGGGGGGTGTTGATCCAGTGGAGGTGGGAGAAGGCCGAGTCAACGGAGCAGCCCAGCACCTCCACGCCGATCTTCTTAAAGTCCTCAATGCGGTCGCTGAAGGCGATGATCTCGGTGGGGCAGACGAAGGTCCAGTCCAGGGGGTAGAAGAACAGCACCACGTACCTAGGGGGCAAGAAATCGGAAGTTAGTAGTGCGTCGATTGCAGCCAGAAGATTGAACGAATTTTGCGAAAGCATAGATGGGCGCAATGCGCGTTGATCTCAGCCCAACGGTTTTTGGGTAGCGTGTGTGGCACTCACTTCCCCTTGTAGTCGCTCAGGGAGACGGTTTTGAAGTCGCCATCGATCACAGCCTGGGCGGTAAACGCAGGGGCTGCACAGAATGAACATCGTTGGAGGGTCATTAGCGCATTGGTTTCATGTGCATTAGAGGCAGGGAAAGGCCGCATTAATTTCAAGAGAGGGCGGCAGATCAAACAATCGAAGCAATTTTGCGAAAATTCCGCAGTGAGCATACCCTGCTTTCCGATCTGGCAAGGCATCTTGGGTGATGGGTGATGTTGATGGGAAGGGCGATGCTGGTGAAAATAGTTTTTAAATAGCATTAATATCGAGAATAATTTAGCCCCCTAAATTAAAAAAATATGCAATAAACAAGTTGGAGTGTTAGTGGGTACCAGGTCCAGCATATACAGCGCGCATATTCTGCTTCCTGAGGCCTTCAAGATCGGATTTCCGGCCCCAGCAGGGCGAGAAATCGCGCCTTTTCAGCGAGTGATGCAACGCGATGCGAACACAACTCATGAGTGTGCTTGCACACGGATTCCCTCTAAGCGCAGCTAAATTGGCCCCTTCAAACAAGAGCACCTCATCTAAGATTTTAAGACCTGACTTCTTTATAACAATTCAATTCCGTTATTTGAAATTATTATGACCACCTATTGTTCTTGCCCCATATTTTATGGCAATGCGTTGGATACAGTCTCCTGGGTTGATTAATATTCACGAACAAATAATACGAAACCTGACAGGCGACGCTGGTTCGCTCAGAAAAGGAAATAATTGTTCGAAGATCACATACAAGAATGACGTCGAAAACTGGGCGCTGGCCCCTTTTCTTACTGTAGCAACACCATAGCGGCTTAAACCAAATCAACTAAGGCGATTCCGGGAAGCAGAATCGTGAAACGCATCACAACAAGAGACATGACCGAGTAGAAGAAAGAAAAGCAGAACCGCCCGCGGGAAGGACTAGAAGCTACAGGCCCAAATAGATCCCGAATGCTATATATTTTATATCAGTGGTGTGCTGATACCCCGCATAACCCGCCGCTCAGCATGTTTTTGTGTCGTTAGAGCTTCATCCGAGACAACCCGTATATATTTCTCAATCGTCACCCTGTGTGCAGTGTAACGCTGCTTTCACCTGGAAGTCTTCCAAGAATTTAAATTAAAGTGAGCCGGAACGGGGTGTAGCTGTATCTGTGGTGGGCTCATTCTATACTTCGGGGGCGGGAAGGTTTTTTTCGCTCTTGTTGGGGTCCCCGGCCGGAAGCACCTCCACAATTGTGCCAAATAAATATTTTGGCCTTCTTCTGTTCGCCAGTTTCATCCTTTTGGGGCCGTCGCAGCCTTACGATTATTCACTTAATCCCGACACCACACCTTCTCATTTGCTCCCTCTCCTTCCCTCCCTCCCCGCAGAACCACCCAAGATTTCATCTTTGAACCCTTCCAGCCACGGTGCGGAGCCCCCATTCCCCAACTAAAGCTTCCCGCTTCTGAACGCGATGCACCCATCGGTAATACCTCCTCTGTCGCTGGCACAGGTAGATATAATTGAATTTCTACATTGTCAACGCCTTTTTTTAGCTAAACCCTCATCATCCGTTCCGTACTGTAGGTCTTGGCGTCCAAGGAGGCCTCCCCTGGCGTGTGCCCCGCCGGCGACAACCAAGACGGCGATTCTGACCGCTCCTGCGCCACCCAACAGGCCTCTCAGGCCTTCAAGCGCCTGCGCCTCCCCACCTTGGCCACCTCCGACACCAGCGCCGCCACTGAGCCCGAGCCCAACACCCCTCACTCGGACTCGCAAGACGCTAACAACAACAATGCCTCGGCGACTTCCCCGCAGCGGATCTTCAGGTTTGACGCGCTCAGCCTGTCGAGTCCGATGTCTGCCGGCAACACCGCCAATAACGCGGCGATGCGGACCCCCACTGGCACCCCTCGAGTGTCTCCCCACTCCCCTAAGTCTCCGTCCATGATGAGTCCCATCAGAATGGTGGGGATGCGCTCCCCACGCAGCGTCAGGCTCACCGGAAACGGCAGCGTGCTGTCCACGCCCCGAGGATCCTCGCCCAACGGCTCCCCCTCCAAGCTGGCGGGCTCTTCTCCCCCGGCAGGGGGGTCACCGCGCGTGCTGATGCCCCCGGTGCAGCGGCTGCTGCCCTTCTCCACCCCCGTAAAGATCCCTCAGGCCCCCATCTCGCCTCTGTCCAGCGGCGCGTCCCCTGTGTCACCTGCTGCAGCGGGGGGCCTCGGTAGGTTCCACATGCCCCGCGCTCGTGAGCTGTCTTTCCGCGATTTTCTTGACCCCCAAGAGAGCGCCAAACTGGCGGAGAAGGAGAAGGCGCAAGCCAAGCTACAGGCGCCTCCCGCGAGGCTGCCCAAGCCCCCTGCTGCCAGCTTGCCAGTGGTCGCTGCTCCTCCTGCTCCCATCCCGGAGAAAAAGTCTTCTTCCGCCGATGAACATGACCAGCTCACCCCCAGGAAGCGCCCCCGCAAGAGCACTGCTCCTCAGCGAGCAGGGCTGGGGTCATACGAGGTGGGCAGCAGCTCAATGAACTTGGAGGGTCTGCTGGGCCGCCCGGTGTCTAGCCTGGGAGAGCGGGGCAGCGCAAACTACAGCGCTGCTGTTGCTATGGACGAAGACCAGCCTGGCCAGGCCAGCCCCATCAAGAGGGCCGCCCCTTTCGCTCGGCGAAAGTGAGCAAGGAACGAGGCGTCATCCGGACGTTTGATAAAAGGGTGTTTTTTCGCCACAAGCATGATGTTTTACTATATGGTTATGTTGGTTTTCCTATACACTAAAACTATAAAGCCAATGGGTTGGCATGTTTGTATTTTTAAATCCTCCTGCGTTGCTGAGTTTTCCCCCACATATATCTTGGCATCTGTCTTTTTTATCGTCTCTCCTCTCTTTACTTTCCCCCTCTTTTTTAGCTCTTCTCTTCTCTTTTTTCCTTGTTGGGTCGCCGCCTTGGGAAGTGGCAGCGACGGATTTTTTTTTACCTTCGCCTTCTTTTCAGCTTTAGAAATGATTCATCTTCTCGGGACCGGGCCATTGCATTGACCGACCTCTTGACACCATAATAAGGCCCCAATTTTTCTCTCTCATTTTGCGCACCTTTGTTTTTGTGCTATATCCCACAACCATTATTTGTTCATCTACCTCTTTCTTTTTTGGGGACGAAATACCGCCCGCGTTGGTTTTCTTCCTGTCTATGACAAAACTTTGGCCACCTTCTCAATAATATTACTCGGGTCTTTTTGGCTCTGGCCACCCCTATTAAACTCCTGCCGACCCCACACCACGAATCGAAATTTCAATGATGCCGTGGCATTTCTTTATTTCGACATCCCTTTTCCAATTTTCCCTCTCGCTGGTCAATCATACACCAGGACAGCGCTATTGGCGACCATAGATTCTACTTCATAGATTCTACTTCTTCTCTGCCTTTTCCCTCTTTGTTTCGCTTGCGTTCATTTTCATTCAATAATATTACCAGACTATAATATCTTCCGTCGCACAATGTCCCCCGCTATTCTTCTTGGGATTTTTCTTTCGTCGATGGCAAAACTTTGACATGCAGCAACTATTGCCAGCATTTTCCAATTTTTTTGCTATTTTTGGCACCCTGCTTTTCAGGTCAGCTACAAATCAACTTCTCAGTGTGAAAGCCACGTTTTTGGCGGCTCTGTAGCCCCCCTTCTCCCCTTTTCCCCTCCTCACGGGTTGGCTTTAAATGGCTTTTGAGGAGGGCGGTTTTCAAGTATGTTGAAGGTCGGGTATGCTTCTTTTGCAGATGATATAGACATCCCAGTGATCAGCTTGCAGGCGCTCATCCCCATTCATTGGCTGATGACGATGGGCGCCTCCCAGCTGGCACTCTCTATACAAAACTCACACTTTTTTTTGTGACCTGTTGATCGACTTTTCAAATTTGCAGTGACGATATTAACACTGTCAATACGTATCTAGTTAGCATTCCCAATATTTCCGCGTTCTGTTCCTTCTTTTCAGTTTATTGTTCTACCGCCCCTTATTTCCCATTTCCAGCGACAGGTATATTTCCTCTCATTGCCCTTTTTTTAGTCTCTAGTGTACTTTTTGGCTGTTTATGCATATTCATAAACATGGTAATCAACGAATTCCATTTGGCGCCACTGTCAAATATCGAAGACGGTGTTTTTGTCTTTAAAAAGCCATGTTGAGATAGCGACTTCCCTTTTTTCATTATGGATCAGAAGTGACGTATATCTTCTTTTCTTTGTTCTTGTAAAATATACACTCGCATTTTGGCACAAACCCAATCATCTCAGAAGGCGGATGAATCAGTCGCGGCAATTGTGTCTGCAACGCGCGCAAATGGCTGGATGAAACTGACTCAATGCCCAGGAGATGCACATGTCTCCACAGCCGTTGCCCTCTTTGTCTGAGGGGTAGCAGCAAGAGCAATTCCACAATAGTAACAAACATGAAGAACAGCTGTTCCCATTAAAATTTTGAAAAATAATGCTGGGCGTGAGAAGGCAATGACGGCGAGCTTTTATGGGCTGTTTGTCTCGACATCGAGCTTAAATAAACATCAATAATTGGGTGGAAGGCGATAGCCCCCTCGCAAGCCCAAAATGGATGCGCTGCTCTCACAATTTCAGCGGCTCGGTCTGCCTTGTGAGATCGCTACCCACAGTGCAGCGATGACTGTCGAAGAGCAGGTCAGGCCACTCGTATAAATGCGCTGCACTTGTTATTTTAATCGCATCGTGGAAAAAATAATGATAACCTTTTTGCATTTTGTTTTCTCTTCACATCTATTTTGTTTTTCTCCTCTGCAGGCAGCAGCACTCAAAGACAGACCTGGATCCGTCACCAAGAACCTGTTTCTCAAGGTATGCCCTTCCATTCCTTCTCCTCGGCTAAAAATGTCCCTCTCCTGACCATCTCTCCCCTGCCACCGCTCTGCGGTCTTCAGGATAAAAGGGGGCGGCTGTACATCGTCTCAGCGCTCCCGGACACGACAATCGACCTCAAGGTGCTGTCTGCGCGGCTGGGGGCCGGCAAAGGCGGCGTGCGAATGGCCCCAGACGAGCTTCTTCCCTCTGTTTTAGGAGTTGCTCTGGGCAGCGTTACCCCTCTGGCAGTGGCGCATCCCTCTGCCACCGACGTCGTGCTGCTGCTGGATGGAAAGTTGAAGGCACAGGCCACGTTTTACGTGCATCCTCTGCAGAATACTGCCTCGCTGGCGATGTCCCCGGTGGGGCTTGAGACTTTTTTGGCGGATTTGAAGAGGGAGGCGCACTGGGTGGACCTGGAAGCAGACCCCAAGATCGACCGCGACAACCCGCCCGATCTGAAGCACATTGCGGACGCAGCAAAGCCGATTGTCTCGAAAGAAGGTGAGGAAGGGGCGGCAGAAGCGCGAGCTGCAGCAGTAGCGGCGGCCCCTAAGGCAGCAGCAGCAGCAACAGCTGGCAAGGGCGGGAAGAAGAGTGGGGAGGACAAGAAGGCGGCGGAGAAAGCGGCAAAGGCGGCTGCAGCTGCTGCTGCTGCGCGTGCTGCGAGTGACGTGTATGCTGTGACTGACATCGTGGTGGGTAAAGCTGCTGTCGCGACGGGGGTTGAGCTGAGTGGGGTGGACGGCGACGTGCTGCGGAAACTGCGTGCTGACGTTGTGATGGAGCTGAATGCACTGAGGAACGCAGCGTACGCAGCAGGGTTCAAGGCAGCGCAGGGGGCCATGATGGGCCACCTGCGCTCGGATTTCTAATTTGTAAGTGCACTGAAAGATAAATGGCACAGGAAATTCCCAGCAAGCGAGCGCCTGTCCCGTCACCCAAAGTGGTGAAATTTACCTCGATCAGGAGAACGCCATCTGCGGCCTCCCGAGATGCAGAGGAGAGATCGTCGGAGATGAATGAAGCTGAAACAAACCCAGCAGAAGACATGGCGGCAGGCTTACAAACCCCACTTTGGATTTAATATTCAGCGTATACTTTTATATTCGTGTCAGCAGTCAGCACTTGCTTACGCCTCTGTTTGCGTGGCGGGGCAGCTTCGTCTTACGAGATCTTGAAATTACAAATAATTGTTTTGTAGTGTTGAATAAAAATATTATGGTTTCAAGATAATATATATGATTTATGGTCGCACGTCATGGCTGGCTTTGGCAGTGAACAGCGCTGCTAGAGCAGCAGCAGCCTCTGGGCCTGTGCTCTCCGCCGCTGCTTGAATGTGCGCCGCCGGCGCTTTACTGAGCGCCGCCAGTGAGCCCAGTTCCAGCCGCATCATGCGCGCCCAATGCATGGAGTCCTCTGCTGGCATCCCCACGCCCTGGCCCAGCGCTGAGAGCACTCTGGCTGCCGCTTCTGAGCTGCCCAAGAGCTCTTCCTGCTGGGCCCGCCACTCTGGGTGCGCTGCTGCGCCCTGATAGAAAGCGCGCGCCATGTCGAGAGCTTGTGCCGTGCAGTTGACTCCCACGGGGAGCACCGTGATGGAGAGATTCAGCAGGTGGCTGAACCTGCATGGCGCGTTTTAGAATAGAGAGTAAGAAAGAAAGAAAAAATTGAGAAAGTTGCATGAGGGCTGGAGGTACGGGTTCTGAAACAGCCTACCGTTGGTGGAACTTTATATTGAGCTGGTTTTCTAGGGAAGAGTGCGGCAGCATGATGGTGACGTGCTTGAAGGTTCGGACGGAGCACTCAATCCTAGAAATACGGAAATGATGCAAGGAAGCTGTCATTCGAGCGTATTGAAATATTTTTTATTGATTTATAAACTCTTCATCGTGCCTGTCTGCTGCTTCGGTGTCCAGTGAGTGACAGAAAATAAAAGCGACGGTCGTGCCGCCCCGGCTGAACACCACGTTCTGTAGAAGGAAGAGGGCTGCGGAGTAATGCCGGTTCACTTTATACTATAAATTGTTAATGTTATTAACACATGCCACCTCACCGGGCCTCCAGTGCTGGCCTGCCGTAGGTCGACAGTTTCAGCTGCAGCCAGCGCATTCACATCCTCAGAAGGGACGCTGCCCGGCTCCACGATGCACACGAGTGTTTCTTTCATTTTATTATTTTCAGAAAAAGCAAGAGAATGTATGCGCGAGAGCTGAAACATATGAGAGAAGAATAGTTTTCGTGTTGCTATGCATTTTTTGGTCGCCAACCGCCTTTTACTTACTTAATTATTCACTAAAATAATTTCAGCATACTGTGGAACGCCTCTTACAGCAGCTCCCGGCGGCATGCGCCTTGTTTCGATGTCTCACTCCACCTGCAACACCTAAAATTATAATTTCTCATCTGAACGAGATCGTGTTTTATGGACGAGCTGTTCTGTAATTTCTGCCTGGAGCAGTTCAAGCCGGAGGAGCATGGCGCCGCGCTGCCATGCGGGCATCTGTTTTGCCAAAAGTGCTGCAACGACCAAGAGCTGCAGAGTGCCCGCGAGGGGTGCCCCGTCTGCTCAACGGTACGGCCCAAAAATTCATGTCACGCTCAATGAATTTTAGAAACGCTGAACGCCGCTTATCTATGCCTTCACGTACTTCGATTGCAGGTGTACTCTCCGGCTGACGTCCACGCTGTAAAGGTCCTCACAGACCCCGAGGAGCCCATCTCAAAGGTACGTATGCCAGTAATACACGCGTGCAATAATTTTAGGCACCCTTGAAACATTTGAAATGTCATGCTTTTGCAGTGGGCACTGGTGGGCAAAACGCCACAGTCAGCCATCGCTGCCACAGTCACCTCCTTCCAGTTTGGCGAGTTTTTTATTATCTGTTCAATTGAAATATCTTTTTTCTTTTGAAAGATTGATTAACCAAATTTATTCGTTGGGAAATATTTTCCACCGCAGCCGTGCGCCAGGCCGAGCTGTACGCCACCATCCGCGAGCGCCAAGCGGCTGCCGCGGAGCTAAAAAAGATGCAAGATACGTGCAAGGCCAAGCTCACGCAGGTGCACCAGGGCTACAAGACGGTAAGAAATCCACACTCCGGAAAAAATAAGGCCATCGCAGCTTGTTTCTAGGCAGCATGAAGGGCACTTTGGGGATCAAATGGGCTTATCCATCAACTTCCTATTTTATTTCCAGGCCAAGCGCAAGTTCCAGGAGGCCATGACGGCCAAAGAGGCGGTGGAAGCTGACAATGGTGAGCTGCGTGACAAGTACAGCCAAAAATCGATGTAAGAACTTTTCTAACTAGAAACGCTAATGATTGTAACTCTAATTAAGGTGCACTGCATTATCTAAGCAACTACACTGCATTTTTGGAAATGCAGGGAGACCCAGCAGCTGCGCGACAAGCTGCCACTGCTGCAACAAGAGAACGACCACCTGCGCAAGACCTGCGAGCAGCTGGCCCGCCACGCAGGTGTCGACATCAACCATATCTCTGCTCTGAGAGGCGGTGGGGGAGTGGGCGGAGGCGGTGGGGGGGGCGGAGGCCTCAGCTCTGGCTCCTTTGGCCACCTAGGAATCAGCCCCAGCACGGGGGCGCCTCTGGGCAACGCCAACAACTTCAACGTAAGCGTAGCATGGTACCGTGCTGAATACATGCCTTTATTTTTTATTATTTCGAACCACACTCTAGTGCTAATAAATCCCGATTTTTGAATCCACGCCGATGCAGGCAGCCCAGCCTCGCGGCAATCTGGGTGCCCCTACCCTCCGCAGCGGCGGCGGAGGCGGCGGTCTTCCGCTGCCCAGCCACTACCCCAACCCGTCTCCGATGGTGTCTCCTGGCATCCACCCTCACTTTGCCCACCAAGGACGGGGCAACGGCATGGATTTTCTCAACCACACCCCTGCCAACGCTGGCGTGCAGAGGGGCGCTCTGCTGCACTCTGGTGGTGGCGGCGCTGGCTTGCCTCTGGGAGGGCTGGGGCTGGGGCTGGGAGGCGGCGGCGGCGGCGGCGGCGGAGGCTCGATGCCGCCTCCTGGCAACCGCATGAAGCGCCAGTCGCTGGTGCCGCACCAGGGGGGAGGGAAGCGTGCGCCGTACGGAGGTGGCGGTGGCGGTGGCGGTGGCGGTCTGCCTTACTAGGGACCCTTTAGTGTATTCGGAGCTGTAGACACACGTACGGCGATGTGTACGGTTTGAGAACTGGCGGGTGGTGAATAAGAGTAGGCCCCCCCCCCCCCCTCCCCCCCTTTCGAGACACGAGCACGTAATTTAATTATTCGAGAGTGCCCCTCCTCCTTTGTAACGGAAAGAAAGCAGCACATTTTGATTTGATCGTCATTTTATTTTATTACGTTTTATCACCTACCACGATGCCAACCCATTCGGGATTAGAACAAGCATCATTCCGTGGCCTTTTATGATTTTTTCCTGGCGCATGAATTTCGTCTGTTTTTGCATAACGGCCCACCGATTCATTGCAACTCTGCAACGCTCAAGAATCAGTCTACATTTATTTCTAGTGCTCCGCCATTTCCACTGCTCGGTAGGACCCCCCTCCGTCAACCAAGCTCAGCTTCCTTTCTATTCTCGGCCGCCACCACGCCTTCACCGCCGCCTGCGCTGCGCCAGAGATCATCCACCCAACTGCCACCACCACAAACGCAGAGGCAAACAACGTCTGAGGGCCGCGGCTGTGATAAATTCTGCCAGCGACAAACCCTCCGCTGCCGTGGCCAAGGCCGAACATGAGACCCTGAAAGGCTGACTGAGTGGTAGCTTCAAGCCCAGGGGGCGCAATGGCAGCACATTTCGCCTGCGAATTGAAAAAATAAAGAGGATGACGATAAAAAAATAGGCAGGCTTTTTTTCCTTGATTCCGAGAAAAAAACGAAGAAAAAACATTCAGAGCAGCCTACCGTTCCAGCAGCCCACGTGAGGCCAAATGTGAATCCATGCAGCAGCTCCACTGGCAGCACTGTCCAAGGGGTGCCTGACCAGCGAGACAGGGTGGCATAGCTACCCAGGCGGAGCAGAAACGCCAGAAAGCACAAGTGGAGGCAGCCGTCGAGGCCCAGGGCGCGAGTGATGGCGCCAGTCCACCAAAATACGCAAGTCTCGGCCATACACGTCACCGAGAGGGTGAGACCCATCAGGGTTTCAGATCCACCTGCGTTTGGGAAGGAGAAACAACCATGAGCAGTTCTGCCAATTTCACATAGCATTCATCTCTCTGAGAATTGGCGATGAACTTGCCCAAGTCCTCGAGGAATAAAAACAAGAAGCCTTCGATGGTGCCCACTGCGTAGCCCATCACCGTCACTTGAGTGAAGAACACCCAAGCCTCAGGGAGCGTCAGCAGCGTGGCCACCCCACGAAGAAAGTGCACCCGCTGCTGCTGCTGTTTTCGCTGCTGCGGAAGAGAAGAAGGACCACCACCTCCATGCTCTTCCACCATTAAATCTTCTTCCTCTCCAGCTGCTTCTGCTGCTTCTGCTGCTGCTGCTGCACTGCTGCTCCTCACCCCCTGCGCCTCCTCCAATTTTCCGCCGCTTTCGTCGTCACCTCCAGCGCCATCTCGGTGACCGCTACTGTGTTGGTACAGCTTGGAATGCAGGGGACCCCAGGGCAACAGCACGGTGGGACACAGCGTGCACAGCGACAGCACAGCGTTAACGGCAAACACTGAACGTGACCCAGCGTGCTGAATCATCCACCCAGCGACGAAGCTGAAAGTCCCCCACCCCACGGCGCCGTACAGCCGTTGCCGGGCGTACTCCCCCTCTTTAGGAAAGCACGCCATGGCGGCGGAGTCCACCACGATGGTCACTGGAGAAGAAAGTCCATCAGCCATCAGCATGATCGCCAAAATGGCGCCGTAAGAAGAAACGGCGGACACAGACAGGCGGCATGCTGCAGAAACCGTGAAAGTAACCAGAACCACTGCTCGGTGCACCCTCCATTTGTCGGCAATGCCAGAAAATGCGGCGCCGGAAGGGAGGCCCACCCACGGCCGCAGAGCGGCGATGCTGCCGATCTGGGCTTCAGTGAGTCCGGACTGCCGGCGGAAGAGGAGGTTGAGAAAAGGGTGGAGGCATGAGGCGGCGGCGAAGAAGAAGAAGTACCACAGCTTGAAGACCAGCTGCATTTGGCTTGCAGGTGGTGGGTGATGGCAAGGAGCGACTGGGTCGATGGCGGTATCAGGAGCGGCAAGGATGGAATTTGAGCCGTTCTAATGATGTGCTGGAAGCTAGATCCGGATGCGTAAGGCGATTCACGCGTAAAATTTTCGAAAAAATGTATTGAAATTCAGTATTATTATTTTTTTAACCGTGCTCTTGGAAATGAGAGGTGGGCGCTGCATGTTCAGTATACATCATGTCCAAATGCATTATTTCTGGAATTTGTTATTTAAATGGCTACTTAAATTTTGAACGGCCGCTCTGAGAGAAACTTCAGAGATCCGAACGACCTCCTCCATCGTTTACCAGCTAATTTTTGGTTTTGGTTTTGTAATAATAGTTAGTTCACAGTACCTTCGATCTATCTAGAATACCTGCAATCTATCGCCACCAACTTCGAATTATGTTTTTTATTGATCTCACCCTTTTTACCACGGACAAAGCTAAAGCCAAGGCCTTGATCAAATATGTCCAGTAGCGGTGATGACATCCCGCTGGGCCAGCGCAATCGCTCCTTCTTCCTCAACAAGAGCAAGGCGGTTGTAAAATCTTCCGACGATGACTCTCCTCTTCCCAGCTGGCTTGAAGACCACAAAAGCCCAGTAAAGCAAGGGGGACCCATCGTGCTGGACAGCGACAGCGACTCCGACCTGAAAGAGATCCTGTCGCCGTTGCATCCATCGCCTTCAAAACCCTCCAAGCCCACCACTGCCCCCTCAGCTGCAACCGCTGCAACAGACGAAGCAGGCCCTTCGGATGCTGCAAAAGGGAAAGCGGAAAAGGCGGAAACGCCAGCAAAGAAAAAATCCAAGGGAACAGGAGCGGCGAAGCCAGCAGCAGGACCTTCCTCGCAGCCTCAAACGCAGCCGACTCAACCGGAAGACGAAATTGGCGGCGGCACTCAAACGCAGACTCAAACGCAGACGCAACCCAGCCAAACAGGTGCCAACGGGAAGGCAGCCGCAGGGCGAGGGCGTGCTGCGCTGGCCGTGCCTTCCTCATCCATCCCTTTTATGCTGCCAGAGCGGTTGGCACAGACAAAAGTACTGCTGGAGCTGGAGTCGACCGAGGACGTGCACGGGGCCACTGACCTGTCGGGAGACTCGGGTGCCATCGGTCGCCTCATGGTGTCGGGAAAAGCGGGCGAGAGGCGGCTCCAAGTTGACTTGAAGGGTAAGTTTTAAATATTTTTTGCATTTTTTTGCTTTTGGTTCTTAAATTTGGGTTTCACTTCGGTTTTTTTTGTAGGTGTGCTATACAACGCCACCATTGTGCCTTGCCCCATGTCCATGGCTGTGGTGAACATCAACCAGGCAGAGGCAAAAGTTGAGGCGATGTTTTCGGAGTATGTGCAGCTGCGGCCCGACGCCCACTTTGCGGAGATGATGGCCACCGACGCGGTGTCTGAGATGCTGGAGGACGAGGACGACGATGAGGGGTACGGCGGGGGGGGTTTGGACGCAGACGGAATTGCCGGGGTGGGTGGAAAGAAAAAGAAGGCAGCAAAGGCCGTGAAGAGTAAGGCGGCGCCTGGGGCGAGGGGAGGGGTGAAGAAGAAGCCCGCGGCGCGAGGGCAGGGCAAGGGGAAAGCGAAGAGCAAAAAGTGACGAGATGAGGTATTTTTTATCTAATTTTATAAACTGGCTTTTTATTTTTTACTAACAAGCAGTGCACATGTAATACGAATAAAGAAACGCAGACACAAGTATGTAACGCATTTGAAAATGCAAAAGGCCACCAGGAGCTAAGCATGCTTCAGCATGAGCATCAAAAAATGGAAAAGCGGTGGCCATGGCTGTGAATGAGTAGACGTACCGGGTATGAAACCGTTTATCATTCATTTGTTATCGCATGGTGTCATGCCGACTTCTTATTGGTTTGTGCAAGCACATTAGGAGTTGCAGACGGGCAGACCTGCGCTTCAAACGAGGCAGCATGCTCGCCACCATTTCAATCGAGCCTGCACTTTCAAGTGGGGTCCTGCACATTCGTATTTTCGTGCGGGCCCGGTGTGGGCTCCAGATCCAGCTGCACCTTCAGGTGCTTGGCCTGTACTCCAGATGTTTGAATAAGTCAGCGATTGCTGGAAATAATCACTTGTGAAATCAAGCATAAGAGTCACTCGCCAGGTGCTCCTCCAAGTACTCGTGCAGCGCCTTCCCACTGTCAGCAAACTCCCCTTCGTCGTTTAGGCTGCAAATTTGAAAGCGGAAATGTGATTGGCGGTGATTTTCTTTAATCGGCGTTTCAAATAAAAACATTATTTTTCTATGAATTACTCACTGGAAAGCTGCCTCATCCCTGGGGTCCCCTCCTTCCGAGGTCACACTGTGCAGGTTTGATTCTACCAGCAGCGATTTGTCGCTGACGTCTTTGCAGATCACAACCTCGCCGTCCTCGGGCAGCTTCAGGCGCAGGCAGCCACTGGTTAAATTGACATCGTAGCTGCAAATCACGAACATACAATTTGAATGATTAATTGTGTGACAAAACGCAGGAGTATTCAGTTAAATAAATAAAGAACTTGCTCGAAGGTGTCGCCTTCAGTCTTCCTCAGCTCGCTCTCCAGGCGGTTCCACACCCCGCCCAAGTAGATATCTGCACACGAGGCAGAAGTCAAGCAAACCGATGAGTAATAAAGCACGCCAGACAATTCTAAATTCCAAAAAGGAAAAAAAACTTTCCAGCAAAGCGGTGGAACTTGGCGTTCTCCTCGAGGGGGTCCAGTGGCCGTGCAGGATTTTCTAGCGGCTGCCTGAATATGTTATCTGAGCTGAAGCCCTGCTGAAAAAACCAGCCAACTTTGTGGGGAAGTGATATTGGGTGCTGTTGGTGGCGGCAAGAAGCTGAAGCTGTCGACCGGCCCCGTTCAAGTGGTTTCATGGTCGCAAACCTCATATGATGCACGAATAGTAATAGGGCAGGGGAAGCGCACCTGACGGGCCCCTAGAGACAAAATTGTGGTGGTGGTGGTCTGGGGGACTTCGAATGCCCTCAAACCCAACCAAGCTCGAGTGGTTGCGAGCCTCCGCATGCTCATTATGATTTTAATTTGGCTAAACCGTCGTTCCGAAACGTTTTAGCCCTTGGTTTTGCGATGCTGACGTGGGCCACTTTCGACTTTCGTCAGTTCAAAAAAATAAAAATATAAAGCTAATTCTGTGATTTTGGAATCCCGTAGATTTTAAAAATAATCAGCTGGAAAAAATCTCTAGGCGGCGAAAGCACGCCTGCATTTCGCGAATATATCTGTTTTTTTTCGTAAGGTGAATGTGGGCAGTGAATGTGGGCCAATTTCGTTTACCACCCTGCAGAAGCGCAGCTCGTTGAAAAACCTTTGTTTGCTGGTTCTTGCAGGCCCCAAAAGGGCAAAAAAATATATCCTGCCAATGGGTGAAGGTGAAAGAGAGGGCAGCAGCAATGCGGCAGCCTCTTCGCACCCCACTACTCAGCAGGAGGCTATAGCGCCAGCAAAAAATATGGAAAGAGACACTGCAGCTATGACTCGAGCCGAAGAGCAGGGCGGCAGGTGGCTGGATTCATCAGAAATGGGCTTGCTCCGTCCAACCCAAAGGGAGCAGCCCGAAGTGAAGGCAGCCCTTGCAGCGGCACACATGCCCGATTTTCGGCGACAGCAAGCGTTGAGAGAGGCGGCGAGGCACCTTGCCAGCGGCGGGCGATGGTGAGCACACTCGAGAGGCGATTGCTGCAACACTTTAACCGGTGGCTGATGTACATGTTTTTTAATTCATGGCCAATTGTAAAGTTTTATAATCGCAGCAGAAGGAGAGCTCGAGCTAGAAAAAGTGCAACTTTTTCGCTTGAATTTTTTCATGTGCCCAATATAATTGAATGCGTGGGCAGTTCGGTGCCGCCAGTGCATTGGTTTCCTTTAAAAAATTAAAACATTAATGAAAAGCAGTTTGCATGCTCCGCCAAGGTGAAGGATCGACTAACAATCGCACACGTGATTTTCAAATAATTCAACGGTTTTGAAATCCTTTCATTTCTGCCATCCTCATTCTTCATAAGCTTGCAGAAAAGCACCTTAACAAAATATAGAAAAATAAGAAAAACACTACAGAAGCAGCTTGCACTCTTAGCTTTCGCCCCACCATTCCAATTTCCAACTACCACCGCACTTCAAAAATGACCACACTCAAGACTGCAGTGCGCACTGGTGGCGACGGATTGTGGTCACACCACAAGGTCGAGGTATTTTCCCCCCTCCCTCGAGCTGAAATACGTCTCCAAAGAGCAGGATTTGGGGTCTCTCAACTTGAGAGTAAAGGTTGAACCTCTACGTTGACGCCTCCCAGTGGAATGTCCGGACCACGGGGCTCATTTACACTGACCTCACATTCGAGCGGGAGCTGCACAGCGCGCTGGAGTTGCTGGGCTTCTCACGCAGGGCCGCCGAGGACGTGAGCTACTCCGAACAAGGGCTGCAAGGCCAGAACTAAGTGAACTTTGACGCAGGCATCGTTTTTCTGAGAGATTACAAGGCTGTCGACCCCCAGGGCTATACCAAGGTGCTGGAAGAGCGCTGGCATCAGCGATAGGTGTCCAGAGGCACGCACGGGGCAGAGGATTGGCATGACGGCATTTTTTTCTTTTGCGTGCGGTGGGTGAGATTGGTTGTGTGATGCAGCATGGTGCAGCACTCGTGTGCGTTCCTACCTTGTGAATTCTCCTTACCTTTTACGTGCTGATGAAGTCGAGCCCTGCTTTGTCATGCCTTTCCTCTCTCATCTCCTTCCCGCCTCTCGGCTATATTAAATGAAGCAAAACCAAGCTTTAATACTCTACGTTTTCATCTTGTGGGTGCTGCGCTCTCTGCGAGAACGAGAAGCTTACAATCTTTTAAATTTATTTAATCAAAATATATTGGCCCAGCGTTCGTGTTCTACAGTATACATCGTTTCTGTAGACCCCAATGGAAGCTCCTCCTGCGGTGCCCGGTGGTGCAGCAGGCAATGGCGACCCGAAGGGTCCAGCTCCGCAAGGAAAATCTTCCTCTCGCACAATAACGGACACCATCGTCGGTGCGTTCCTCTCGGGGTAGCGAAGCGAGCTCTGGAGACGAGCATTGTCCAGCCCTCCGCTTGTTCTAGCCATGTTCACCCCGCGTCCAAATTGATTCATTCTTCTTTTTTATCCGTCACTCACCGTTTCCCTCGCTTCCCGCCCCCACCTCACAGGCGAACACGAGCACACTATCGTGGGGTATAGCCTCATTAAAGGGCTGGGCGACGGCGAGCCCATCGCTTCTGAGCGTTTCACCGTCGGCGGACACGAGTGGGTGCTGCTCTTCTACCCAGACGGCAAGCGCTCCTCCTCAGAGCTGCACAACATCAACCCGCAGCAGGTGCCACCCCCGCACGCCCACCTCCAACGTCAAGCCCCTGGGGGACAGGGCGGAGCAGGCGGCGCCGCACCCCTGCCAGCGCTGCCAGCGCCCGCAGAGCACGGCCACATGCCGCCACCACCACCGCAAGCTGCTGGAGGCGGTGGCGGGGGTGCAGCCGGCGCGGGCGGTGCAGCTCCCCGCGGCGCCGGAGGCGGCGGCGCAGGCGCGCAGCCAGCCGCTCCTGCGCCCGCTGCCGCTGCTCCTGGCGCTGCCCCCCAGCACGCTGCTGCTGCCATCATTCCCGTGGCGCCCCTTCACCCTGGCAACGACTACTGCGCGCTGTTCGTGGCCCTCATTGGCGAGACCGACTCCCCTCAGGGCGTCGTCAACACCTCGGAGGGCCGCGTTGTCCGTGCTTTCCACCGCTTCACGCTCGTGGACCAAAGCGGGCGCGGACAGGACGTGGCTAAGGGCCGCCGCCGCGACCAGGGCGCCGTCAAGATCTCTTGCGCCCGCCAAGACCCCAACGCCCGCAACTGCCACGGCTACCGCAAATTTGTGAAAAAGAGCATCCTGGAGGACCCTGCGAGGGGGCTGCTGGTGAACGACACCATCGTGATACGCTACCAAATCGAGCTGGTGGTGTCCACGGGCGGGGCGCTGTCGCGGCACTCCAATGTAGCCAAGCAGCCCCCCCAGATTTCAGTGCCGCCGCCCAGTTTGGGGGCAGACCTGGCAGGCATGTTGGAATCTGGGCTGGCGTCTGACGTGACGTTCGACGTGGACGACGAGCGAATGCCCGCACATAAAATCATCCTGCAGGCGCGGTCTCCGGTGTTCAAAGCCCTGTTGACGGGGCCTATGCGGGAGGGTCACGAGGGGAGGGTCGCCATCCAGGACGTGCGCGCCCCCGTGTTCCGCGCGTTGCTGCACTTTGCGTACTCGGATTCCCTGCCAGTGGAGCTGCAGGGCTCGCGGCTGGACGTTCCCATGGCGCAGCACCTGCTGGCGGCGGCCGACCGCTTCCAGCTCATCCGCCTGCGCTGCATCTGCGAGCAGCGGCTATGCGAGACGGTGGAGGTGGAGACGGTGGCCACCACGCTGGCGCTGGCGGAGCAGAACAACGCGGGGGAGCTGAAGCGGGTGTGCCTGGAGTTCGTGTCCAAGCACTTGCAGGCGGTAATGGGAACCGACGGCTACCAGTACATGACCGGGACGTGTCCGCAGCTGCAGAGCGAGCTGCTGGCGGTGATTGCCGCCGCACCGCCCGCCCACCACCGCCAGAGGGGCACTCATGCAGGGCAGCCGCACCCCCGGGCTGCGGATGAGAGCTCGACAGACGGGCAGCTGCGGAGGGTGCGTGCCAGGCGGGAGTAGGTCTGGTAGGTGCAGGGCCTCTTTGGCTGACGAGATGTTAGTTTGACAGCTATTATAATTATATGGCAGTGTTTAATAGGGCAATAGATAGATCTTCGGTCGCCCTGTGAACGAGAAATATACCAGGAAATCAGTCTATACAAACAAGAATGCTCAATTTGTTTCACGTCATTATATTTGTTTCTCTTTCGGAAGGCGCGTGTACCAACATACACTGGAAATGCATATAATATACAATACAGGACACGCATTTCCTCCTCGCCACACTGTTTGTTTCCCCCTCCTTTTCTCCCCCCCCCCCCCCCCCCCCCCTTGCCCTTTCATTCTCCTGATTTTGAATTTACCACCTCACTCTCCACGGTGTGTACATGTTTCATTCCCACAGAAAAAAAGGTCTCTGGCGGTGCTCTTCAGCTGCTCCGTCCACGCCTTCCTCCCTTTGTTCTCTTTTTTTTTTGTCCTTCTGCCACCAGCACCAGTGTGGATATTTCTTCATCTTCTTCTTTCTTAAAAGTATTTAACGCAAGTAAAAAAAATCACGCCAGCAGCGCCGTTTCATTTCTTAGAAGAAAACCTGGACTGGTCTTCGCCCTGCAGCTGCTTCCTCACTTCCTCGCTCGGCTGCTGCAGCGCCCGGTGCCGCTGCTCCCGCGACGCAGCCTCTCTCCCCTCCCGCCCCCGCGCCTCCTGCATCCTGGCTACCATCACCCGTCTGTGTTCAGCCATCATGGGGTCCAGAGGGCTGCGCCTGGGGCGGTACAGAGCCCATCTGCGGAAAAATAAAGCGCCGAGCCCCAACACCACCACCGCAGTCTTAAATAAGAAATGTATCCTTGAATGTTAAAGGGGACCCCAAGAAAAAGCAAGCACGATGACCCCTTAACGAAGTCAATATACGTGTTGTGGGTGAACCCTGGAACCGGGGTTTTGTAGACCGGCCGGCGGGCAACTTCGCCCGAAGGCGTTGTTGTTGGGAATTTTCGATCGAAACTCTACGTGTTATACATACAACGTGTTCTGTTTATTTTCCATCTGAGCCCCCCTTCCCCGTCCGATCGCACATGTTTAGCTACTTTCAGGGCTGTTCTCGTCGTTAGGCAAGAGTGATCGAAAAATCAGCACCACACGTGGAAGATGTACGTCTTTTCTAGAAGACTGCGTTGCCTACTGGTGGACTACAGCGCGACTTTTAGTCGGATACCGGAGGGGCTTTCTCTCAATCGCACCTCTTATCACCCTCAATGGTGGAAAACCCCTGAAGTTGTGTTTCCAAGACTCCGCTGGCTTATATGATGGTTACTAAACAACCCGAATCCTAAACCAGGCGCCGTGGAATTGAATTTTAAAATCGTGAGTGAATTTGGTGCAAGAACGAGTAGGGTCATCCCACTTCATTGGAATTGGAAAGCGAAAGTAGAGTAATGCTGGTCCGATGTTTGCACGCCAGGCCTTGACATCCGAACTATTAAAAAATTTCATTAGTTTGCAAAGATTTGCCACCAAATATAGCATTCGCCTCAAAGTTGCAGAGAGGCATATCGTACGTAGTACTAGTACGTAACATGGGAAAAGATGTCGAGGCTGGCGGCAAGGCCCCGCCCGATCTGGGTTCCATATTACGAGGTACCTGCTCCGAATCGTTGCCATTTTCATTCAACGCAAACCCGACTTGATTTTTAATTTCGGAATGACAACTAAGTTAAGCCCCTTGTTATACTGCCGCAGAGAGCGGCGCAAAGGGCGTGGTCGACGCTTTGATGAGCCTGCCCATCGCTGTTGTCGGCAGGCAAACCTGCGCCTACTCCATCGAGGCCATCGCGACGCTTGTCGACGCTGCCGCCGTTATAGGCGGGGCTGACGCTCTCACCATCTACTGGACCAACGCCATGCCCGACGGCGTCGCCGTTCACACCGCGCTCAAGGAAGAGCTCAAACAGGCTACCGTCCCCTACGTTTTCATCAACGGAGAGTTCATCGGCGGCTGCGACGCCACCAAGAAGCTGCTGGCCGATGGCATGCTGGCCCCCAAGCTGTACGCCGCCGCAGCCACCCACGGCCTGGCCACCTCTGCCAGAATAAAAACCTCTCCCCCAAAAGCTGCTGACGCTCACAATGGTGAAGCCCACGATGCCCCCATCGAGCCCGATGAAACTTTCGTGGATGCGCACTTCAAGCCTTCGCTGGGAGACGCCACCTCCCGCGCCTACACCGTGTTTTGGTTTCCCGAAGTCGTGGATTCCAATGTAGTCCGAGGCACTGCCGTTCAGGTCGTTACCATCTGCATACTGGGCATCGTCTTCCGCCAGGAGACGTGGGCGCACTATATGATCCTGGCTCTGGCTCTGGACAACCTCCTGCGGCTGCTGTATGGTCCAGGCCCTTCCCCACTCTCGCAGTTGGCCCGCTGCATCACTGCATTCACAAAGCCTGTTTTCCGCCCTGGAGTGCCCAAACAGGTATGTCACTGAGTTCATCCGTTGAGCTCGCGATGCGGTTTATTAATTTCCGCTGGTTTTCAGATTGCAACGCTCAACCGCTGCGCATTGCAAATTCCCAGACCCATCCTGCGGGTTTGGAAAGTTATACAAACTATTTACCCCCGCCCCCCCTCCCCCTTTTTTTTCTCTGCACAGTTTGCAGCTTTCTGCGGCCTCTTCATGTCTGTAGTCGCCACCGCCTTCTTCTTCGCCTCCGGGTTTGACTCGAGGGAAATCATTCCCGCCTGCTTCCTTGCAGTTTACGGAGCGCTGGCCTTTTTGGAGGCGGCGTTTGACTTCTGCATGGGCTGCTGGATGTTTGGCATCCTAGTACAACTCAGGCTTCTCCCCCCAGAGATCTACGCCATTGGCATCTCCAGCAAGCCCGAGTTCCACTACGCCTACGAGGAAGCCACCAAGCGCATGGAACTGCCTGACACGGAGCGCGTGCGCCTGAGCTACCCCAACAAGCCCCCAACTTCTATTGACCCCCGCTACAAGGTCAAGAGCAATGACCACGACCGCCAGAGCTTCAACGTAATCAAGGCAAGCATATTTTTTTCCATAGATTGCATTTAATTATTAATTGATTATTATCTCTTCTTGATTCTCGTGCCGTTTCTCCAGTATTTCTTAAATTTCTTTTCATGTGCAGCACACCAAGATTCTGCACTTCAACATCGTGCTGGCGTTTTGCGGCCTGGCTGCCGTCTGGCGCCTGGCCGCCCACCCCATGGTGGGCGGTGCCGCTGGCATGAGCATCAGCAACGCCCCTGGAGACGTGCTGGCCATCTTCTCCGTCATCGTGTACGGCATCTTCGCTGTGCTGTAAGTAAAAAAAATTCTGGGGCTCATCTTAATTAGGAAACGTTTAGCCATTTGTGACTCAAAAACTGTTGCTTTTTTTCATGTAGCTACGCCACCAAGGTCAAAATGCATCCCCATAAGGTTGCCATGGAGTGGATGTGCCCTCTGCGCTCCAACGCGTTCATTGTCCCCCCCGCCTGCTTCGTCCTCCTCGCCTTTGTCACCGTGGACCGCTTTGACGGCGCAGACACCCTGGCCAAAGTGCTGTTTTGGATTGGTGCCCCCATCACCTTGGTCCTGGCCATTTACATCGCTGCTCTTTGGATTACCGATGCTCACTCACAGGAACATATCAACGCCGCCTGGATGCTGCCCCCCGTGGCGTGCTTCGTGTGCGCCCTCGTGGCACCCTTCCTGCAACCCAGCTATACTGAGGCGGCCTACCTATGGTTTTCTTTTGCAGCGGCGCTGTCGCTCCCGCTCTTCATCATCACGTTCCACAAGGCCATCGTCTTCAATGACCCCGACGACCGCAACCGACCCATGAAGTGGACCTGGGTGGCCGCCCCTGCGGTCGCCTGCGTCGCTCAGGTCGTGTTGAACGCCTTCACCCCAGTCAAAGAGCTGGGCATCGACAGGCCTGCCTTGGAGGCTGCCATGCCAGCGTTGGCATTTGACTTCATCTCCCGCACCCTCTATTTCGTCGCATTGTCCCTGAGCCTGATATTGGGTAAGTATATTAAAATAATAACGGTGCTCAGATGGCGAGAATTTACCTCGGAGAGCCCCTGAGAGATCGAGCGGCATCAGGATGGGCCTGGGAATTTACAACTCATCTCCAATTATTGCGTTTTCCACTCTTTTCTGCAGCGCTGCTCTTCCTTACCCCCCACGCCTCAAAGATCAAATTCGACCCCATCTCCTCTTGGGGCATCGCCTTCCCTCTGGAAGCCCTCACGCTGGCCACCCTCATCTACGCTGCTGCTGTGCAGGGAGACCTCCCCAGGGGCATGGGCTACGCTGGGCTGTTCATTTCCTCGGTTACTGTGCTCCTCTGTGTCCTGCACTCCCTTCAAAACCTCTTCATGGGCCAGTTTTTCGTGGCTGACGCCAAGTACGGCCCACTCTCCCAGCAAATCCTCACTCACGAGGCCTTCCGCGCAGCGGGAGCCCGCCTCAAGGTCGCTGTCGCTGCGCTGGCCCCCTCTGGGCCTGCCTGCGTCAACCCACCTGCCCTCTCTGACTTTGCTCTGCAGTTCCGACGGTACCGCCTGGCGCACGCCTGGCACGCGGAGCAGGAGGAGGCCGTCATATTCCGTGAGTTTGAGGCGTACGTTCCCGGGCTTTGCTCTCGCCAGCATACCGAGCACAGCGACCACGATGTGGTGATGGCCCGATGGGGCGACGCCATTGAGGCGCTGGAAGACTCGCTGGCCGGCGAGGCCTCCGACGCAAAGGACGTGTCCGACTCCCTGAACATCCTCACCAGCGAGGTATGGAATTTTTGTTTTTCAAAACTTTTGCCGTTCTTCTTAATTTTCCTTTTAACTATTCCCGAAAAGTGCCCGCTGAAAAATTCTGGGGAACCAACGAGTTTTCCTTGAGTTATGGCGTCACCCACTTTATTCTCTTCTTATTCAATATTCGCTGTCACGATATTAACTAGTTATACCATCCCAATTTTGCAGGTGCCTGTTTTTATTGACGAGTTTGAGGCTCATCTCAGCGGGGAGGAGGAGCACCTCCAGCGCGCCGGCCGCAAGCACATGAACCTCGACCTCTCCAAGCAGATGATCCGCAAGATCTGGGAAACCACACCCGTGGCCGTGTGGGCTGAGTTCATGCCGTTTGTCGTCTCCAACCTTCCCATGAACACGCAGCGCGTCAAATTCGTGAGGTGCTGGGCCACCTGGGCTGTGCCCGAGCGCGCCCAGCTGATTGGGCGCATGATTGCCCTGGGGGTGGACGCCCCGACCTGGGAGCGGCTGGTGCAGAGCGTCCCGGAGATCATTCCTCGGGGGGCCCGTGGCTGGCGTAAGCTCTTTTAATATTCACACAGTTTATACCCCTAAAACGGCGCCTCTAACGTCATTTTATTTGTTTCTCTTTCGGAAGACGTGTGTACTAGTAGTTAACATATACTGTTAACATACACTGGAAATGCATATAATATACAATACAGGACACGCATTTCCTCCTCGCCACACTGTTTGTTTCCCCCTCCTTTTCTTTCCCCCCCCCCCCCCCCCTTGCCCTTTCATTCTCCTGATTTTGAATTTACCACCTCACTCTCCACGGTGTGTACATGTTTCATTCCCACAGAAAAAAAGGTCTCTGGCGGTGCTCTTCAGCTGCTCCGTCCACGCCTTCCTCCCTTTGTTCTCTTTTTTTTTTGTCCTTCTGCCACCAGCACCAGTGTGGATATTTCTTCATCTTCTTCTTTCTTAAAAGTATTTAACGCAAGTAAAAAAAATCACGCCAGCAGCGCCGTTTCATTTCTTAGAAGAAAACCTGGACTGGTCTTCGCCCTGCAGCTGCTTCCTCACTTCCTCGCTCGGCTGCTGCAGCGCCCGGTGCCGCTGCTCCCGCGACGCAGCCTCTCTCCCCTCCCGCCCCCGCGCCTCCTGCATCCTGGCTACCATCACCCGTCTGTGTTCAGCCATCATGGGATCCAGAGGGCTGCGCCTAGGGCGGTAAAGAGCCCATCTGCTGAAAAATAAAGCGCCGAGCCCCAACACCAACACCGCCCTGTGAAACCACTTTCGTTTGTGCAGCTGGCGGTCCACCAGCGTCTTGGCCAGCGCCGCGATGCCCAGCGCGAAGGGGATCGCCTTGAGGGCGGCCACAACGCCGAGATCTGCCCGCCCCTGCAGGTACATGCTGACGGCCATGGGGGAGTAGGGGAAGCACAAGATGAGGATCTTGAGGAATCCTGCCAGTATGAAGACAGCCCCGGCGGAGCGGAAGCCCACCGGAACGGCGACGGCTCTGAGTCCCCCTCCGTTGCCGCTGCTTGAGGGGGAGGGGTCTGGCGCGGTGCTTTCATCGCTGTTTCCGATAGAGGAAGCCTGCAGATTTGATGAAATTTGAATTAGGTGTGAAAATGAGGGAGAATTAGGCGCAGATGGATGCCCACCTGCACTCTTTGCGTCCATCGCTGCCGGCGGAGAGCTGGGGAAGTGAGCAGGGGTGCCCGGAAGCCGCTTGGCGCAATGCCAGTGGGCTTGAATGCAAATGGCGATGCCGAAACAGTGCGCAAAATCATAACTTCTCTTGAAAATCTGCAACAAGTCTTGGTTTTTCAATTTTATAAAATCCCTCTTCTTTTGTGTCGTTAATGGCTGTGATGCAAAGACGAGTTTATTCGGCGTTTATAAATAATAAATATAACACTAAACGCATGCCTCGGCCTCTGATCATTCATCGTGTGACGTGGTGGAAAATAAAAAATAAAAACTGTGTTTAAACCCTTTATTCCTGAAATTATTTCCCCCTATACACTAGTTCGTAATATCAGAAACACGCTGTTCATCACTGAAATGGACCCGCCCGTCGCTGCTGAGCCCAGCAACACGTCTGTTGCGGATTTAGAGCAGAGGATGTCCACCTCGGCGGGGCTTGGGACTGCCACCACAAGCTGGGTAGACAGAGACAGTTGGATACCGCACTGTGAGCGCCACCTGCGATGTATTCTTAGACCACTGCTGCTTCCTGGGTGCCCCCGTTGAAACACCCAATTTCTCACTTCTCTTTTCCCATGCTTTGCAGGCGACGGGGACATCACGCTCACAATAGTCGTCTTGGGTGCGCATTTAAGGATTTACACCCATAGGGTCGACTCCAAATATTCGCCAGCTAGCCATATAAATGAATTATGCTGAACTCACCGACTCTGGGGTTTTTTTCCCTCCCTCTCTCTCTCTCTCTCAGGCGCGTCTGGAGACCTTGCCCGCAAGAAGACGTACCCCTCCCTTCAGTTCCTGTACTGCAACAAGTTCCTGGTAAGTTGCTTTGTTGCAGAACCATTACGCCGCGCTGACGTCATCTTCCATGTTTCTAGTTTTCTCTGAAAATTCTAAAATACACCTCCAAACTCAACCAAAACATGCGCATTCCCCACATCGATATGTCTGCAGCCTCGCCACACCCGTATTATCGGCTCAGCTCGCTCCTCGATGACTGACGACGAGCTGAGGGAGCGCCTCCGCCCCACGCTCGTCAGCGGCGCAGACTGCGACAAAGAAGCATTCATGGGCATCTGCTCCTACGTGCAGGTCGCGTACGATGCCCCAGACGGCTTCCTCAACTTGGCCAGCGCAATCAAAGAGCACGAGGGGCTCCGGCCGTGGAGCTGCCCCCGCGGCCGCTTGTTCTACTTGGCGCTGCCTCCCTCCGTGTACCCCACAGTGTGCAAGGGGCTGCGCACGCACTGCCATGACGTGGGGGACAACCCTGGCTCGTGGCTGCGCGTCATTGTGGAAAAGCCGTTTGGGCGGGACGTGGAATCGTTCGAGGAGCTGGCTGGTGAGTTTTATAATAGTTTTTTTTTTTTTTTTTTTGCTGTACGTTTGTATTTAAATAATACCGTGGTTATGCCACGCTAATGTGGGTTTCATGACTCAGTGAAATGCCGGCTGCGCCAACATTTCTCACTTGCTTATATTTTCCTTTTTCTATTTCTTTTATAATAACCTGCAGAGCAGCTGGGCACGCTGTACCCCGAGGAGCAGATGTACCGCATCGACCACTACCTGGGCAAAGAGATGCTGCAGTCGCTGTTTGTGCTGCGCTTTGCCAACGCCCTGCTGGCGCCGGTGTGGTCCAGGGAGAGCGTGGCCAGCGTGCAAATCACCTTCAAAGAGGACTTTGGGACCAAGGGACGGGGCGGCTACTTTGACGGCTACGGTGGGTGGCGCATTTGTTTATGCTAGGACGTGTTTGTAGACTCTGTGGAAAGTTTGAATGTCAACTGAAATAAAAAAAATTGGGGTTGCAGGCATCATTCGGGACATGATCGCGACGCACCTCAGTCAAATTCTGGCGTTTGTGGTGAGTAGTACAAGTATATATGGCCAATGCTCAATGCAAGAAGAAGAAAACACCTAAAACACGTGTCGCTAATCTATTTGCGCAGGCGATGGACAAGCCTGCTTCAGCGCACCCCGACGACATCCGCGACGAGAAGCTGCGTCTGCTGCGGTGCTGTCGCCAGGTCACCCCTGATCACTGCGTCCTTGGGCAGTACACAGCGGCAAACGGCGAGCCTGGCTACCTGGACGACCCCACAGTGCCCGCGGGGTCAAAGACCCCTACCTACGCTGCCTGCACCGTGTTTGTGGACAACGACCGGTGGTCTGGCGTGCCGATCGTGATCCGGGCCGGCAAGGCTCTGAACGAGAAGAAGACGGAGATCAGGCTGCAGCTGCACGCCACCCCGCACTTCATATTCCCGGGCGTGGACCCGGTAACCGCGCGCAACGAGATCGTCATCCAGCTGCAGCCCCAGGTACCGATAGATATTATGATGAAAACCGTCTAGGTGTCCTCCCCTAATTCAGTTCACGCGTTTCACCTTGTCAAATTTTCTTGTCCGTTTAACTCTGCACAGGAGTCCATCTACATCAAGATGATGGTGAAGGAGCCAGGCCTAGAGATGTCTCCCCACATCAGCGAGCTGTCGCTGGATTATCGCAGGCGCTATCCAGGCGTAGTCATCCCAGACGCCTACTCCCGCCTCATCCTGGAGTGTCTGAGGGGCGACCAGCAGCACTTCCTGCGGCGGGACGAGCTGCGCGCCGCCTGGCAGATTTTCACGCCGCTGCTGCAGCAGATTGACGCCGGAAAGGTGCCGGTGTACCCCTACCCGCACGGCAGCAGGGGGCCAGTGGAGGCGGAACGGCTGCTGCGGGAGGCGGGGTACGTTCGGCCTATCAACTACAACTGGGGCGAGGGGGGGATGGCAAAGATATAACCGCTGAGGAAATGGGGCAAAAGGGAATACAGCAATGCATGCCATTGTGGCAGTGTTTCTGTTGATAATGCAACTGCGATGTGCATACGATAGATTTATAGTTGCAAAATAGTTGTAGCGCTTATTGATTTTTATATTGAGCCACTGCACGTGATTTTTGTGAATGTCTCTAGGAAATGAAGATTTCCACGTGCGTAAGGATATTGATCGAAGCCGCATGTGCTTCGACAAGAGAGCGAGGCTGCTAATTTTGTAATATGCATTGCACATCTTTTGAATGCACGGAGAGGGTTTTTCTCTGAATGCATGGAGCCTGCCCTCTGTGCTTTCTTTAGCACAGAAATCGACATTTTTATTACATTACATTTTGAGAAAGATTCGTTTCAAAGATTAGTTAAAGCGTTTTACTGCGTGTAGGCAAATTCTTGAGCCGCCTCTCGGCTGCGATGCGCACGCCGTGCAGCACCTCCTGCTCAGTTGCAGCCAGAATCAGCGCTGCCTGCCGCGCCGCTCCTTCCTCCCCATTGCCGCCCCCTCCCTTTTTTGACAAGGCCAACGTCTGCTCCAGCGGCTGGGGGTAGTCCTCCAACCTCTTTTCCACCGCAGCCAACAGCGCCACGCACATGGGTGCAGTGATCAATCGCTGGGTAGCGCTCTCAATTTCTTCATTGGCTTCAGGAGTACCAGCCAGACGCTCGCCATCTGCGTCCGCCACCACCCACAGCTGCGTCTCTCCAACGCTCCCCAAGTCGATCGCAGCGCCCTCAGGCGTGGTGAAGGCGTCTGCCAACGAAGTCACAGCGGGCGCAGCGCAAGGAGCGTCGGCCCCCGAGCACAGCACGCGCAGCGTGGCAAACAGTGCAGGGTCGACGTGCCCGTTGGGGCCTACCACGAAGGGCTCCTCTTCTGGGTCCAGCAGGTCGCTCTCTTTGTCCAAAATTTCTAGCAACCGGTCAAACGCAGCAGCGCTCTTTTCCTTTCCATTCGCGCCTTTCTTCTGCCGCTTCTTCGCCCGCTCTGCGCCCCCACCGTCTTCGCCGCTGTGCAGCGCCCTGCAGGCTGCCACCACGTCGTCTTTCCGCAGTTGCACCACCGTGAATGGATTTTGCCGCAGCACAAACCCATATTTTTTCAGCAAATCGGCGTTGCCCAGCTCACCATACGTGTTGTAGACCTCGCTGCCTGCCACCAACGCTGACGCAGCCACTATCTCCAGGGCGTCACCTTCGTCGTCGTCTTTATCAACTATGGCTATTTCTAATGGCAACGCCAGCCCGTTTGCTCGAGTTATGCCGCGCACACCGTGCTCAGCGTCGCTTCTCCTCATCACCCCATCGCCCTCGTCAGCCTCTTCTTCCCCTCCGCTGCCGCTGCTGCCGCGCTGCTCCCTTCCATTGCTGCTGTGGTCGTGGCACCGCCTTTCTTTGCAGCATGGCTTCGTCTGCTGCTTCCCTTCTCCGCTTCTTTCTTCCTCAGCATTGCTAGCATCCTCCTCGGAACCAACGCCTTCTTCGCCTGCATCTTCCTCTTCTCCTCCACCCCCGTCACTCCCACTTTCTTCATCGCCATCGCTATCAGGGTCGCTGCTGTCGTCCTCTGCCCCATGCACCACGTAGCCAGGCGCCAAGTCCACCACGCTCACTTTGTGGTTGAAGGAGTCCGCCAGGGGGACCATGCCGTCTCCGTGCTCAGCATCCACGCCAAACGCCCGAGAGGCCACCAGCGACATGGCAGCATGGAAGTGGGGCAGGGTGAAGTGGGCGGCGCTGAGGCGGTCGGGATATTTTGAGGGGAGAGGGGCGACGCAGCTCTCGAAATCATCAGCCATTGCTTCCCTGGGCGAATAGGAAGCAAACAAAAAAAACTAGTTTTTGAAGAATGGACAAAGAGCGCTGCAGACGAATATCGCACTTTAAATAAACATGCTCTTACCTGTCCTGGGCCGATAGCCCCGCCAGCTCCGTGCCCTGCAGCCATTTCTCCGCCTTCTCCTCGTCCCAAAACACCGGGATATTTTCTCGCTGTGGCATGGACTCAAAGTAAGCGCCCCAGCTGCTCTTCTCTGGGCCCAGCGACATCTCATACATCACCGCCACCCCCAGCCCCAGCCCCCCTCCCAGCTGCTCATCTTCCAGGATGTCGGCAATGGGCGACGTCAAGCAAGTCAAGCACGCCGACTTTGGGATCGTGCACAGCGTCTCTCCCTCGTTAATGTCGCGCGCCGCTCGCACGCTGACGGGATGCCGCGCGTCAGGCCCCGCGGCAGGGCCTTCCACCAGCGTTATCGCGTCCTCCGACCAAGAGATCCCAACGCTGCGCATCCAGGACACAAAGCTACGCAGCCCGGCTGACGGGGGCTGCCCGGGGGCAGTGTTGCCAGTGTGTGGCGACATTAGAACGCGTGTGGAGAGTGGGAATTGCGGTTATTGAGGGGCGTCAGCTGGAGATGCAAAACCAATCTATGCGCTTGAGAGAAATGCCTTTCTGCATCGATTATGTGCTGTCCTGGATGTGCACATCACTTGGAGAACAAAATTAGGTTACAATTGTTATCATTCAAGCGAGAGCCTTTTTGGTCTGCAAATTTCTCGGCGGCGCGCCTGCTGCCGAGGATTGGTGAAAAAGGTAATTCGGCCGCAAAATAGCTCTCTTTCAAAAAACTTTATTTCGCAAATTCGGCATCGCCTCAGGAGGCTGCCGTTCTCGTTGTGTTTGAAGATGGCGACCAAGATGGCAACTGGTCTGCAGGCCCCTCGCCTGGGCTGCAATGTCCTGCGGGCTCAGCCCGTGCGCGTCGCTCGCGTCGCTGGCCGCCGCCTTGCTGTGCAGCCCGCTGCCGCTGTGCAGTTCGACTACGATACCAAGGTGTTCAAGAAGGAGCTGGTGAAGTTTGCTGACACCGAGGAGTACATCTACAGGTGGGGAGCGTAGAAACGGAAACTAAAAACCAATTTGGGAAGCGCATTGCGACAGTAGACCCTTTTTTAATACACATTTTGGGGGAATGGCTTGGGCGCATGCCCTTTCCCGACCCGCTTGGGTTCCGTTTATGGCGTCGATATTGGCACTTTGGCAGCCATGCGCTCCTGATTTCAGCACCCAAGCCCCTGAATACCCATTTTTCTCTCGGTTTTCACATTTTTCCCCGCTGCCGCCGCCGCTTCTTTTTTCTCCCATCTCCACACCCTCATTTTTTCTCTCCCCTGCCTTTCTATTAATTCGTACTACTTACCATCCTTTCTTCCAGGGGCGGCCGCGACAAGTTCCACCTCCTCCCCGAGGCCTTCAAGGGCATCAAGCAGATTGGCGTCATCGGCTGGGGCTCCCAGGCCCCTGCCCAGGCCCAGAACCTGCGCGAGTCCATGGCGGAGGCCGGCATGACCGACGTCAAGGTGGTCATCGGCCTGCGCCCCAGCTCTCCCTCGTGCGAGGAGGCCCGCCAGGTGGGCTTCACCGAGGCCAATGGCACCCTGGGAGAGGTCTTTGACGTCATCTCCAAGTCAGACATGGTTGTGTGCCTCATCTCTGACGCCGCCCAGGCCAACCTGTACCCCCGCATCCTGGCTGCGATGAAACCCGGCGCCACTCTGGGTCTGTCGCACGGCTTCCTGCTGGGTGTGATGCAGAACGACAAGGTGGACTTCAGGCCCGACATCAACGTCGTGCTGGTGGCCCCCAAGGGCATGGGACCCTCCGTGCGCCGCCTGTATGAGCAGGGCAAGAGCGTCAACGGCGCTGGCATCAACGCCTCGTTCGCCGTGCACCAGGACGCCACCGGCACCGCCTCAGACATCGCCGTGGGGTGGGCCATTGCCGTGGGCGCGCCCTTTGCCTTCTGCACCACTCTCGAGTCCGAGTACAAGAGGTGAGTAGACATTTGTTTTGTTTAGTTTTGGGGGGTTTTCGGGTCAATACTGGGAATTTTTTTCTTGTTAGTTATTCGTGATGTATTTATTAGTTTATTACTTGTGTGCTGTTTATGCCCTCTTGTTGTACTCGGGTTTATTTATGTTTGTTTTGTTTTCTATCACGTCAATTTTATAGCGATATTTACGGCGAACGCGCTGTGCTGCTGGGAGCAGTGCACGGCATTGTGGAGTCGCTTTTCCGTCGTTATGTTCAATCTGGCCAGAGGTGGGTATCATAAAAGGCGTGTGTACTAACGCTCCTCCCTTCCCCTCTGCCTCGGCCCCCCATCTTTCCCGCCGCCGCAGTGATATCTATGGAGAGCGCTGCTGCATTCTGGGCGGCGTCCACGGCGCCGTGGAGTCTCTCTTCCGCCGCTACACCCGCGATGGCATGAGGTCCGTGGCAAAATTGTACAACTTGGGGGGCTGAGGCATTGAGGAATCAAATCAAATCAGCGCAGGCAAAAAAATTACGCTCTTTGTCATTTTTCACCAGAAATACTCGAAAAAAAACCCCATTTCCTCCCCTTTCAACCCACATCGATTTGCAGCGACGAAGAGGCCTTCAAGCAGTCCGTGGAGTCCATCACCGGCCCCATCACCCGCATCATCTCCCGCGAGGGCATGCTGGGCGTGTACGAGTCGTTCAGTGCCCAGGACAAGAAGATCTTCGAGCAGGCCTACTCCGCTGCCGTGGGTCCCGCCATGGACATCTGCTACGAGATTTACGAGGACGTGGCGTGCGGCAACGAGATCAAGTCGGTGGTGAACGCCGTCGGCCGCTTCGACCGGTGGCCCATGGGCAAGATCGACCAGACCCATATGTGGCAGGTGGGAAAGAAGGTGCGCGCTGAGCGCCAGGAGGACGCCATCCCCATGAACCCCTTCACCGCCGGCATCTACATCGCCGTGATGATGGCCACCGTGCAAACGCTGGCAGAAAAGGGCCACCCCTACTCCGAGATCTGCAACGAGTCCATCATTGAGGCCGTGGACTCGCTCAACCCCTACATGCACGCCCGCGGCGTTGCCTTCATGGTGGACAACTGCTCGTACACCGCCCGCCTGGGGTCCCGCAAGTGGGCACCCCGCTTTGACTACGTTCTGGACCAGCAGGCCTACGTGACCGTGGATCAGGGCACCCCCGCCGATCCCGAAATCATCTCGCAGTTCAAGGGGCACCCCGTGCATCGCGCGCTGGCCGCCTGCGCCGCCATGCGTCCCCCCGTGGACATCGCCGTGGGAGGAGACAACGACACCACCGGCGTGGGCGCTGGAGCGGCACGCACCGAGTTCCGCAGCACCGTGAACAAGGCGTAAGCAGTTGTGATTTATGTTTAAGAAAAAATCAAACTATTTTGTGTAAAACGGAGCAAAACTAATAAATACTCCCCCCCCCCCCCCCCCTCCATTCTCCAATTTGCTTGGGCTTGATTCTGTGGAAAGAAGTACAGAGGAAAGGCTAAATTACACAGCAGCATTTTACCTTTGATTGTTTTTCTTCTTGCCATTTTCCCCCTTTTCATTGTTACATTAGGCCTTCAGCCAATAAATATCAATGGGGCCACAGTCAGTCCCCCCAGACAGCCGCTCAGCTGGCTGCACTTCAACACCTGCATCCTTTAGCAGGCCGAACATTAGGGCGTCAATTCTTGCTGACCTGCTCTGGTACGCAAATAACCCCCTGGCACCGGCATCCAGCATATTATGAAGCGTTGAAACAAAAGGAGGCACCAGTTCTTCCAACCACACAACGTCTGTAGCAAGAACGAGCCCAAACGGGCCTCCGAGCGTGGAGGGCTCACACGGCGCGTGCCAGTCGCAAACAGCCGCAGTCGCTAAATTTGACAACGTGGGGTTGAGTTCAATGTTGCGCTGCAGGGCTGGCATCGCATCTGCAAGGTCTGTCAACGTCACAGGCAGGTGGAATGCCGCTGCCGCTGCCAACCCCGCCAGCCCTGTTCCTGACCGCAGCTCAAGGATGCGAGGCGCCGATAAAGAGTGCACGAATTGTGGGTCTGTCTGCGCCAGGCACTCCATGAATTTTGCTGCCGCCACAGCGCCGTCCCAAACGTTCCAAGCAGTGCCACGGCCCTGCGAGAAGAGTATTGCGGTGGTGGCTCAATACGATGGCGTGGGGCAACGGGAGGAGTTTTTTATATTTATTTTCTGACCTGTCCGCCTTCTTCGACTATTCTGATGGTCTCCCCTGCAATTTGCAGCCCCTCTTCAGACAAAATTTCGACCTTTAATAGTGGGCCTGGCAGGGCTAAAATTGGCTGCTGCTGCATTGTGTTGTTGTTTTTCAAAATTTTAATAGAATTGTGATGTTAATTATCTATAAAAAAAGATCAATTCAACAGAAAAACGTAATCAAAAATCAATTTCGAGGAGATGAGGAAGGATAACAGTCGGTAAACGGCGCAAATACAGGCCCTTGGTAAAACTATGGTGTCAGACCAGTGCATTTACTCGGTAACTCAGCCTGCATGGCTCAAAGCGTACAAAAAAGTCTGGGCAGCAGTTTGAATTCAACGCCACCAGCCCTTTGCCTCATCTCATGCGCACCAATTCGAAGTGGAGAGGGAAAATGATCTAGCCAAGCTTTACTGTCAGCCAGATTTCATTGACCCTGGTGGACAAAGAGTGCAATGGGCCGTACTGCGCTAGCCGAAACAAGCCGGCTGCCTCCGCTTCTGCCAGTTGAAGGCCATCTGCAACAGCCAAACAGCAAAATTCAGAGTGTGAGATGGCTTTTAGTATGATGTCAAAACAACAATAACTTTTTGAATAGAGAGAAGCAACCCAACCCAAATAAAAACCGCTCAGCAACCCTTGGGTGATGTGTGTCACGCCTATGGACAGCACGCAGCTCAAAGAAACAACCAGCACAAGTAGCTATTGCCCTAACCTGCAACTAGGCTTTTGCGAAGCTTCGCTTCGGCCCCCTTGCAAGCCTCCTGAGTGGCATTGCCCTCGAACCGAAGCACGGCCACCAGCTCCCCTCCAGCAGCATCCAGAGCCACTGTGGCATCAGTGGGCGCTGACAACGCCGCACCATCGTCTGCAGCAGTTTCCCTGGGCACCAGGTAGACTGACATGGTTTTGAGTCCATCGGGGTGGAAGGTCATCACAATGGGCTGCGTTTCCACAAATCTGGAGCCAGCTGAGTTTGCACCAGACATGTAGCTGCCTAGCGCAATGAAGCCCTCGTCTCGTCGCTGGTAGAATGTCTTGGCCACGGGGTGGGGCTGCAGGAGGCGCAGTGCGTAGGCGTCTCGCTTGTCGACGGGAACATAGGGAATGAATTCCACCGCTGCCGCTGCTGATACCACCAACGATGTGCGCTGCTTTAAAGCCATCCTATTTTGCGGGAGCGCTGCCGTGCGCTGGGTAAAACTTGGGACTAGGGAGCTCGATGCGATCATTTGGTCCACTGATTTATTGAAAAAAATGCCGATGCTCCAGCGGAGGCGTGTATCCTGCGGCGCTGTACAAATCAGAATTATTTATTCAATAAAATGTGGTACACTGGCAAGGCCCTCGTTCAAAGGTATAATTTTGGGCCTCCGGCGCCTCCGGCCGTTGACCGAAGTTTATTGGCAAGGAAGAGGCCCTCAAGACGTACCACGAGCACCCGGACCACTCAGACACCCTGGAAAACGCTTGAAGACGGATCGTGGTATTTGTGTTCAGGAATTTTTTCAGGTAGCTGTTAAGTTCGTAAAATTTAGTAAAATTTATGTCCATCAACCTCCTTTTTTCAGACTGAAATAACAAATAATTATCCACATGAGCGGCACAATGGCGCTCCCTCGCGTCCCTTCAAGAGCACAGCTTGCGCTCCGCCGCTATGAAGCCTCGTGGTTGCCGCCCATGTCCTCTGGCGCGCTCATCGGAATGACGCTCTTCTTTGTGTTCATTGGAGGGGCAATGAAGTCTGCGCTACCTGATTTGAGCACGCCCTCCGCCCTCACGCATATTGAGCTTCAAGAGGAGGCCTGGTGCAGGGGGGAGAGCAACACCCTAGCGTCTGTGGCCACCAACCTTGACAACGACAATGCCACCATCCCCCGCATCCTGTACATCCAGCCTTACGGCGGCCTTGGCAGCCGGTTGCGTGCTGTTGCTTCCGGGCTGGCCATCGGGAAAGAGGTCGGCGCTGAGGTGGTCATTGCGTGGAAAGACTTGGAGTACGGCTTTGCTGGCGAGTTGTTTTGTTTTTATTTCTGGTCTTCATCGAAATGCACTTCATGACGTAGTCGATTGATTGCAGGCGCTTGGCAGGATCTCTTCGCAGAGCCGAAACTGAGTCTAGGGTGCTTTCCGGGGCAGGTGCTGCGTCCAACCGCTGCAAAGTGCAAGGGTAAGAAAGTTTATTTACTGCAATTTGAAAAGTAAGGCACCAGGCAATCGTAGAATAATTATAAATAATAAATAATAAACTAATAATAATTATTATTATTGCTGTCATGTTGCAGTACACAAAGTCATCCGCCGGGAGGAGTGGCTCGACCTTCAAAACAAATGGGAGACTACAGTGGTGAACGGACAGCTGCGGGAGGTGTTGTGCGTGGAATCCACCATGTATCTGACAGCTAAACAGCGGGAGCTCAGACCTTTCTACCAAAAGTTGGTTCCGTCGCAGAGTGCCAAAGCGCAGGCCGACGCCTTCATGGCTGCCACAAACTGGAGTGACCCAAATACAGTTTGGGTTGGGCTGCACGTGCGCCGCACCGACCTGCGCCTGCGCTGTTCTTCGTTGGAGTGCCGCGAGGGCGTGCCTGTGGCCGAAGCGCTGCCTCTCTCGCACTATACCAGCCTCATGAAAGACGTGCACGGGCTCATGTCGCAGAAGCACTCCAACATGCGTTTTTACATCGCGACTGACGATGCTGAGGCGGAGGCAGCGCTGAGGGCTGAAATGGATCGATGGCTGAACGAGAAGCAGCAAACGCGTGGTATACAATCGCCTCTACTGCCAGGGTATGGGGTTGCCCAGCATGATTCTTTTTTGGCCGCAAATGCAGTGCTGCCGACTGTCGTTTCCATGCCCAAAGCGACTAGGGATGGAGGGGCTGGGTGGCTCGCTGTTCGTAGCACAGTGAGCGGGCTTCAAGAAGCTGTGGCTGACTTGTTTTTGTTGAGGTAAGCGCAGTTGGCGCATTAAATGTTTGGCTGGAGGCAGCAGTGCGGTTGAAACCATCTTATATTTCTCTCTTTGCTGCAGTAAAACGAAAATTCTGATCGGCACAGTGGGAAGCACATTTAGCCAGTGCGCAGCTCATCTTATGGATAGGAAGCTTGTTCTTACGGCTGGAAGCGATTTTGAGCTCAAAGCATGAGCGGTTAATTTTGTAAGGGTTGAGCGCCTGTGCAAAACATTTACAATGGGCTCACGACGATGGAAAGGAAATAACGAAACCTGCTGAATAGACACTTGCAGAGCAAAAAACTGCCTGACCAGCTGCAGCAAGTGAATATATATTTATAATAGTTAAATAATAAACACCATGCAACCCAATTCATGCGATGGGCGCAGCGGAGTCATACATACATACATACATTACAGGTTTAAAGTCCGCACAAAGAAGCAGCTAAGGCAACATAGCAGACTGGCACCGAAGTGCAAGCAGAAATAATAATAATAAATTGATGAATGAAAATGAGAATAAAGAAAGACCAAAGAAAAACCAACCGCTAAAAGAAAAAGAGAAAAGAATAACAAAGGAAAAGAAAAGAAAAGCTTATATCCAACCACGCAGCTTCTCGTACTCGCCAGCGTCATGGCTGGCTTTAATGAAAGAAGCAACCTGCATGCATATTTGGCAATATAAACAATAATGCAACAAATAAAACAGAAATATTATTAAAACAAAAACAAAAAAGAGTCTAAATAAGTAACAAAAAGCAACTACCAATCAATTGAACAGAAGGATGGCTGTGTTTAATCAACCGAACGAAATAAAAAAATAACGGTAGGTGTACGCTGGGATGGAGGTTTTGAATACGTAATCAGTATTCATAACGCGCTGTACGACCAGATTCAACCTGGTCTTCTTTTTCCAGCGCCAGGATTCGGGTACCAGTGGCAACGGGGTTGACAAGCGCTGAACGAGCAGCACAACCCAAGCTGCATCTATTGCAAAGCGCACCAAGCGTCGTATTCAGCTGATTTTTAGACAACGTGCTTTTATTTAAGCAAGTGACTGTGTTCAATTTGGTTGACGAGTCCAGGTAGATGCACACGCTGGGCTTTCTCAGCCCGATGCAGATATTGCTGTCAAACCAATTGTTTGAGCCTTCGCCAGGCATGGGGTCGGTGGTTCTGAATCCCGATCCGGTAAAGGTGGTGTTGAGGTACGAGCCGGTGTTGTTGGCGACAATCCATTTATTTCCCTTGATTACCACCCATGAGACTGCGCCATTGAGACCCCAGATACCTGCAAAGCAGTTTTTGGCAGATGTGAGATGAATGGCAAGAGCTCTGGGGAATGTGAGAGGAGAGCGGAGAGGACTTGGAAATGTGAAAAACTCACTGCGCCCATCCACGAATTTATTAAATAATATCTTTCCACCTCGGGTGAACTCTTTGACATCGATTGCTTCAGCCTGGATACATAATGAAAAGAAAGAGTAAGCTATACTATAAGCAACAGCAATTTTATTGTCGTTGCGAATTCATTGTTTTTGTGTGCAAAAACGCACTCACCAGAACACCAGGCCCAAACTTATTGTACTGAATAGTATTATAGCTGCTCAGATCTTTCCGTCCATCCGCATAGTCGATGCTGTTTTTCTTGCTGGTCCCGCAATACAAGCCCTCACCGACACCAGCCCATAACAGTCCGGTGGATTTTATGGTGCAATATTCAACCTGCAAACGTGAAAAAGTTCAAGTGAAAATTACCTACAATGGGCCCCCCAGAGTAAATTGAACATACCAAATTGTATTGGGAGGCAAACCGCAGTCTGATTCCTTCTTGCAGCGTGTTGGTGGTGGTCAAATACGAAAACGTGGAGTAGTTGGTGCCCTGGATGTCAATCCCTGGCGGATTTTTTTTGGAAAGGTGAAGAGCGTGTTGCACAAGATCTTTTAATGTTGTTTTCTACATGCCGTGCATACCTTTCTGCAAGTTGCGGAACGAAAATCCAGCCACGATCACTCGCTTGCTGAGAAGCACACGAATGGCAACGGCCTTGTACTTTTTGGAGTCGGCACCATCGATCACCGTTTTATTCCTTCCTTGACTGCCACAGAAAATGATAGGCTTTGCCTTAGTCCCGATGCGGCCGGCGATTGTGCCGTTATTGGCCAGCGCTGGCGGTTTCACACCCGGTGGACCGTTAGGATCACCATCATAGCCCTGGCCCGGGTTTGAAGGATTCGCAATGCCGTCCCCCAAGTAGTACACACCGCCGATGAGTTCAATCATGTCACCGGCCACGGCGGTCTGTCCATAATACTGCAACTCGGCATATGAAGAGATTCGGAAGTACCTGAACATCAACAACACCGGCAGAGACTCAGCAATTATTTTTGCTTTCGAGTGGCAATTAACCTCAGTTTTTCATTCAAATGTCTTACCGTGTATAGTTGAACTTTTGACAAATCCCACTCAAAGGCGTCAACTGCCCCCAGGCGGTGTGCAAGCTGAGCACAGCGATGAAAACAACAACGACGAAAACAGACTGCATTCTTCTCGTCTTTGGAAGCAAAAAAGACCGGAGTCTGACTGAAACGCCGGTTTAAGAAGAAACGGAAGGCACGTAGTCTTTAAAGAAGACGGTTGGTTTGGTTCTTGTGTTTGTCTTAACTGGCGGGGTGGGAGCTGTGTCACGCATTGTTTCATCCATTTGTCATAGAAAACCGTACCTATCCTTGTGTGTGTGGTGGTGGGGGGTGGGGGTGGGGGGGGGGGTCGTGGTAAGTTAAAATGAGATAATCGAGTTCCTGCGATGCGCGCACTCCTCAATTTTAAACAATGCATATTTAAATGATACTCGGAGAGTAGTGAGCCTTCGATTGTAAGCCTGCCTATGAAATTCTAAAGTATGTGATCTTGTTAATCTCAACCAACCTGGTAGAGAGATAGATGAGAAGAAGCACCAATAGCCAATGCGAGCCATATAAAAAAATGCAAACGAGGAGCTTGGAGGTTAAATATATGTGTACTGACAAAAAAGCAGAACCTCTTGAAATGAAGAAAGATGGCAGGACTACGAGAGGCTCGACGAGGCAAAATACAACGGTTTATAATGGCGAATTTGTAATTTTGAATGCCAAACATCAACACAGCAAAACAATTGGCAGACCAGAGGCTGGATGCAAATAATCGAGTTATGCATTTATTTAGAATTCGAACGTATTAGCATTCCGAATTGTGAATTCCACTTAGAAATGGCAGCTAGCGAACTATTCATTCTCGCGGTGGTGTGCTCCACATTGGAGTCTGACCGAGACAGACAACGTTGACCTCTAGAGCGGTGAGTCTGGCCTGCTGCAGAGCCCACTGATCAGCATGGACCAGACCGATTAAAATGTAGAACATGCTGCTTCAAATGCGTGGCGCGCGTCTGGCTACCAGGTCTCTAAACATACATTTTGACAAAATGGGCGGCAGCCTGGCAAAGAAAAACCATGCATTGTATCCGGACTGCCCTCGTATAGCTATTTCTAATGCCCCCCCCCCCCCCCCCCCCCCACTCCCCCCCCCACTCCCCCAACAATTATTTACGATGGGCACATGCGGGCTGCAACACAGAGCAGACATCCCGTTCCCCGGTGCCACTCATTGAAGCACTGTACAGCCGCACTGCACACATTCAGCCCTTAATCATGCTCTTGACTATAAAACATCAGGCATTCGTTAAAGCCACTCCCCTCCATTACAGCTCTCATGCAGCATCTGCCACGTGGCTGTGCAGTAAATGGTACAAACTTTTGATAATTTTTTTTCCATTGAGGGACTCAGGAAGGCAGGGGCCAGAGTCTTACATCGTGGGCGACGGTGCGGTGTCGGCGCAATGTTGTATCCGTACGCCCCCAGTACCTGAGGTTGATCCCACGGATGGAAGGGGGTACCCTGCCTTACTGTGGCGGGGAGTGGCACGTTGCCTTGCAGGTCTCTATAGGAGCGCCTTCTGTAGGAGAACGTTAAACCATATGTAAAACCTTGAAACTCTAGCATCAGATTAAAAATTTAACGAGTAAATTAAAAAACTTGGACTGTGGAAGGAGGAAACAAAAGGCAGGGTGGACATAAAAAAAATGGTCAAACCCAAAATAACAAAATGTATTCAATACCCACCCTCCCCATAAAATCGGCATTTTAAAATATTAGACGGTTGTTCTGTGGCTGACAGTAGCAGCACTACCAAACACAATTCAGAGAGCTTCAGAAAAAGAAATTAATCCCAAACAGGCCTGGCCGTTTCGCCGGTCCCCAATTCCAGTTTGGCCACTTTATAGTTGGGCATCACCGAAGGGACATTTTCTACGATAGCAGCACGCCGTTCGACACCGCATGTGGCGTTGAAATTGCCGTACTTGGCCTCGGAAAATTCTTGCTTGGGCAACGGAAAATTGTAATTTGTGCAGGTGATGCTGTTTTCGTAGGTACCAGGGCTGACGTAAAAGCAGTATCTCCCTTTAGTCAGTCCATAGCAGTAGTTGGCAACGAAAGAGTTGTGCGAGCCCTCTCCTGGCGCAGGGGCAATTAACCGGAACCCAGCAGCGCCGCGAAGAGCCAATCCCTGGCCAATGTTGTAGTTGATGACCCAGTAGGTGCCTGGAAAAGAAGAGGTCGAGATTAAAAACGATGAATTTGGGTATAACGAAAACAGGGCAAGGATTGCTTCGCTGACGTTCTTTTTTGCCTCGCCTTTAATTGCCACCCACGAGCGAGCACCATTTACGCCAGACAGCGACATGCCGTCGAATTTGTTGTTCAGAACTTGTCCGAAGCGAGTAAACTCTTTGATGTCAATGGCTGCACGAATGTTGAAAATGAGAAGATGAAGATGTCGGTGAATCTACCGACTCTTTCTGTTCAATCTACTTGTGAATCTCTCCCGCAGAAAAATAAGTCACACACCTTCCCCAGTGATACCAGGCCCGAATTTTGAGTGTCTAATGATATTGTGGTCAGACCTATCAGGCGGAAGCCCATAATCAACGCTGTTTTTCTGTATTGCATGGGGAAGGAAGTCGACATGTTGCGTTGGATTGAAAGGATATCTGCAAGTTTCAGAAAAAATAAATAGATCCTACCTTGGAGGTTCCAATGTAGCACCCCTCCCCGTAACCTTTGTATAAAACGCCAGTGAAGGTGATCTTGCAGTACTCAACAACGTTGTGCTGCGAGGAAATGAAAATAATTAAGTCAATATAACTGAAAAGGATGTAAATACGGAAGACATGATACTCACCTGGCTGTTGTATCTCAACCTGATGCCCTCCTGCAGCGTCTGCCTAGTCGCAATGTGACTGAAAGTCGAATATGACGTTGCTTGGACATCCAGACCTGATGAGAAGAAGAAAGATACGCAGTGTTTGAAAGACGATTGATTGAATGGATAGAAAGGACAAACGACACACCTTTGAGGACATACTCCAGGCTAAATCCCGCGACAACCACGAATTTCGACTGCACAATGCGAATTGCTGACTGAGCGAGCATTTTGCCTTGGCCATCGATGACGGTGAATCCAGGGGTGCCACAAAACACGATGCGCTTGTTTTTCTGCCCAATGCGCTTGAAAATAGTGCCGTTTACGGCCATTGTGGGGCCCCTTCCCCCGTCTTCGTCAACGTCAACCGAATAACCTTGCCCCGGATTCTCCGGGTTCATAGCCCCGCTGCCAATCTTATACGTTCCAGGCATCAGCTCAATCATGTCTCCTGCCTGTGCTCTCTGGCCATACCATTGGAATTTGGCAAAGGTGGTCGCCCTGAAATAGCGCGCAAACTTAAACATTTTGCACACCGGGGACTGCGGCTTCAGGCCCATCGCTGAGGCCTTAGAGCAGCATATTAATGCTAGAAAGAATAAGAGAATGGCTGTCACAGCTGGTGGGGTCATCGCGGCACTCTGCAGCAAAGGAAAAAAAAATACCTGGTGGGTTGTGAGGCCATATATTCTCTTTGAGAATCTGAATCAATGCAAAACTTACTTTACCCCCCCTTGGAACTCAGTCAAGAGCGACAGCCAACGGAAAACGAGGAGATCGTCTTGCCCGGAAAGCCGTCCAGCACCCACCACGAAAGACAATTTCGCAAAACGGGCCCTGAAAGCGCTGCACTGCTCAACTAAACTAAAATTCCCAATAAATTCAATGAACTCGTCGAGTCTCACTTGGTGCTGCGGCGGTGGGTTGGAGCTTTGGGCTTCAATATTTCGAAAAACAACGAAGCGATCAACGCTCAAAGGCAAGTTCAAAAATGCTGATGTGAACTTGGCAATGCCCCTGACATTAATTTATTTATTCAACCGCATGAGACCTCGAACAGCGTCGTGTCGTCCACATTTCTGGAAGCCGACATATTGTCGCCCAATATTAATATTAAGCTACTTAAGAGGGATAAGCTTCAAAACCCGTTTTTTTTAAAGGCGACAGCTCACAAGCTGTAATCACACATTTTTCAGACGAGAATACAAATTTTAGGCCATGCACGCGTGGAAGTTTAACGACAAAAGTTTAAAATTTAAAATTTAAAATGATATGATGTCAACTTTCGACTCTTATTTCAAGCATTAATGCGATCAAAGCGATCAAAGCGATCAAAGCATGCAGCAAAAAGCCGCCCTTCCCTTCGAGGTTTGCCCTTTTTTTTTTGATGGTTTTCACTTCAATTTATGTTTCCACCGGCCCCTCATTACGGGCGAATCCTTCGTTTTCAAATACCTCATTTAGGCGTTTAAATTCGTGGGCAAGAAACGCAGCGCCCCCGAGCCATCGCACCCGGCACCAGCTCCACAGCGGCAAGCAACCAAGCCTACTGCTGAACGCCCTGAAACCAAGCTAAAACATGGCACCAAGGGGCTGGCGCTGGAGTACCTCGAGTCAAACCCGCTCCGCCTCATCATCATTGGCCACAACCCGTCAGAAACGGCCTGGCGGGAAGGCCATTTTTACGCAAACAAATCCAACTTCATGTGGCGCATCCTGGCGGACACGGGGCTGGCCCCGCCCAGCCAAATCAGAGGAGCTGTGGACGACGCCAAGATGCCTGCCGTTGCTGGAGTGGGCTTCACCGACGTGGGCAGCGGATTCCCAGGCACCGACAGCTCAAAATTCACAAAGAAAGACTTTGACGCGTGGCGGCGGCCCTTCTACGACAGGCTCGCGGCCCATGTAAAGCGCGCGGAGGCCAGCGTGGGGTGCACATGCGGCAAATGCGGTGCCCCGGTGGTTGTCGCGTTCTCCGGCAAGCGCCAGTTTGTGGAGTTGTTTGAGGGCGGACGAGCTGGCAAAGAAAAGCCGCAGACTGCAGGAAACGCTGCTGCGGTTGCGGGGTATGTGTTGCGAATCACAAAGTCGGCGCGGTGTCCCAAGACCATAGAGGTAGGACGCCAGCGCGTGCTTCCTACTGGTTGGCCATTGCCTGTGGATGCCACCGAGGTGTGGGTGATGACGTCAACGTCGGGAGCGTCGGCGCTGTCGCGTCAGGCTCGGTACGCGCCGTGGGAGGCGCTGGCAGAGCGGGTTCTAAGCGAGCCATGGCCGCGGAAATTGCCCTGCGCATGCCACCAGACAATGGGGGGAGCAGAAGAAGAAGGTAGCGCTGTTGATTTGCCGCCTTCATGAATATGGCCTGGATGAATGAGACCAATTGAAACATACTCTCAATTTTCTGTGTTGCTCAATGAACTCTTTCCCTCTTTGAATGAACCTGCTGCTGTTGTAATTTTACGTTGTATTTGCGTTGCACTTGTATTGAAAAACTGGTTACATCATTAATAACAGTAAAACGCCAAACCACTGCATGATTCGGGCTCTCTTAAAAATTCCTCGCATGCCCTCGAATAACATTATGTCGTTTCTGTTATGTTTGGTGCATCACGCATCCAGAGCCAGGCTGTATGCCTTTTTCTGCAGCGCCGCCACCTTGTACCCCATCGACAGCCCCAGCGGCCCCTCTTCCAGCAGCAGCGTCGCCCGCTGCTCCCTCAACTCCTTGGCGTTGCCGTTGGTCAGCGCCAAAGCACGACGCAACGCAGCTTCAGAGGGCACCCCGGGAATGGCGTTGCCAGCTGCGGCGACCGCAGCCACGACTGCCACCTCCCCCAGGTCGTAGCGAGGCACCCTCACGGTGAGCGTGTTGGCCGCCAGCGGCAGTGCCAACGTGGGGCTCACGCGCGCCCCAAACGTGGGCGCAGCGATGGCCACGCTCTCGGAGGCGCCCGTGCCGCCCGCCAGGTGGGGCTGGGTGGGGTCCAGCACCCTGAAAGCTGTGGCCAGGCGGAGCTCGTCACAGCCGATGGAGCGGCGATGAAACTGGCTCATGGGCTCGTGGTAGGCGGTGTGGGAGTACAGCGTGTTGTAGCCGTCCACAATCACAGCCGCGCCCTTCACCTCGCCCCCAGCTGGGTACCCTAGGATGCCGTCCTTCAGCGCAATGGCAGCCTCCACGACCGCACGGGGGGTGGCGCCCGCCGCCAGCCCCGCTTGCGCCACGTCGTACAGCGTGGGCGCGCCAGGCACCGTGCTGGGCATGCTGCGCAGCTGGTCTGCGTGCGCGTCCACAACGCCAGTGATGATCCGCTTGGCTGCCTCGGGGGTGTCCCACAAGGGGTCGCCTTCAACGTCGCTGCGGTAAAACCGCCCACCCTCGACCATGACGGCAGCAGAGGGGACGTACATCACCACCCACCCTGCTGCGCGCACTGCCGCCGCCACGGCGTACAGCGCAACGCTCTTCCCCGACCCCGTCCAGCCGTCCACCAGCACGGCGCGGTGCTGCTGCGACGCCACCGCGTCAACGAGCTTGGCCAGCGCTGCGCGGTGCATGATGGCGCGGCGCTTGTTGGTGTCGAACTCGGCGGTGACGCCCTTGCAGCCGTAGTGAGGCTGCTTGATGCGGTCTGCGGTGAGGATGGGGTCGTGGTAGAACACAGCCTCGGCCTCAGGGAGGGTGCCAGGCGGAACGTCAACGTAGGCGCGCACAGGGACTGGGGCAGAGGTTGACGTGGCGGAAGGGAAAAGGTCGGCAACGGTGGCCCCAGAGTGAAGGGTGGAGGGGTCACGAGGGGGCAGCAGGAAAGACACAGTGGCGATGCCCTCCACAGGGTGCTTGGGGCGGCGAAGAGGCGTCGTCTGTGAAGGCTGCAGCTGTGTTGTTGCTGCTGCTGGCGGTGTGCTTGCAGCAGAAGAAGCCGGGGTTGGTTCTGCCGCTGCTGCTGCTGCAGCTGAAGTCGATGGCGGCGCTGCCTCTGTTGCAGACGCGCTGGGGGTTTCCTCAGCAGCAGCAGCAGCCTTGGCCTTGGGCGGGCGACCGCGTTTTTTGGGCTTCTCCGCTTTGGCACCCTCGCCGCTGCCCGCCTCGGTGGAGAAGAACACGTGCTGCCATATCGTGGGGAGTGCGACAGCCCCCGCCGCCCCGTCGCTTGTGCCCCAGGGTGCCCTCAAGCCCGTGATTGAAGCCATCACCCGCTGTGCCAAGAGCGACTGGCGTAGCAAGCTCATTGCGATGGTAACTCAATGCATGCGTTAATGAATGAATCGAATTGTCAATTTCAAGCTCCTTGACTGGCGGCAAACAAATTGGAGATGAATAAAACCAGCGAGTTGGGGGTACCAGGCTGCGCTGGCGGCAATTATTCGAGCTTTGATGGCACGAAATTAATAACAAATTTGTTTTAGAAGCCAATTTGGGTGCGATCCAACAAATTGAAAATTTCTTGCCAACACAATTTGGATTTGACCGAAGAGGAGCGCCGACGTGTTCTGTTCTTGCCAAATTGATCTTGTTTTTAATAAAATCTAATAGCGGGTCCTTGCACAGCATCCCTTCGTCCAGCTTGCAAGCTCCCACCGAACTGTAGCGGGATTCGAAATGGCAGCTGAAAACGGCGTTGAGCGAGTAAGTGAAGCCCTTGAACACTCTTGGAAGCGCTGAGCAATGCAGTTTGCTCAATCAAGGACCCTCAAGCTGTGACGCGAAAGCATCCAGTCGTTCGATCATTTTCGTTTGGTGCCTATTGCAGGTGGGCGTGCTCATCCTCGGAGCCGGCCCCACTGGCCTCGGCGCAGCCACCCGGCTGAACCAGCTGGGCCACCCCAGCTGGCTGCTGGTGGACCAGGTGCGTTGTACAGCTGTCTCTCCCACCCGCCGCTCATCCCGCTCTTACGTAACTGGGCAGTCAACTAACCTCTCGCTATTTGACCGACCTCCTTCCCGCGCCTTCTCACTCCTGGAAACCTTTTTTTTTGCTTTGCAGGAGCCCGAGGCTGGCGGTCTTGCCTGCACCGACGTCACCCCCCAGGGCTTCCTCTTCGACATGGGCGGTCATGTCATCTTCTCCCACTACCAGTACTTTGACGACCTGCTCGATGCCGCCCTGGGGTCGGGCCCCGAGGCCTGGAGCACGCTGGAGCGGGTGTCTTACGTGTGGCTCAAAAACCGGTGGGTTGCCTACCCCTTCCAGAACAACATCTCCGCGCTGGACAAAGAGGACCAGATCAAGTGCCTGACGGGCGTGGTGGAGGCCAAGGTGGCCAACGCCACCGCCACCGGCAAGCCCGCCAACTTTGATGAGTGGATCCTGCGGGTCATGGGCTCCGGCATCGCGGACCTGTTCATGCGGCCCTACAACTTCAAGGTGTGGGCTGTGCCCACCACCGCGATGCAGTGCGAGTGGCTGGGGGAGCGGGTGGCCACCGTGGACGTTGATCGAGCCATCTCCAATGTTATCAACAACAAAGAGGACGCGGGGTGGGGACCCAACGCCGTGTTCAGGTTCCCCACCTCGGGCGGCACCGGTGGCATCTGGAAGGGCGTCGCCAAGCTGCTGCCGACCGAGCGTCAGCGCTACAACGCCTCTGCCGTGGCCATCGACAAAGACGCCAAGGTGGTCAGCTTCACCGACGGCAGCAAGGTGGCGTACGAGTCGCTGATCTCCACGCTGCCGCTGGACGGCACCCTGCGGTGGCTGGGCCGCCCTGAGCTTGCGGACGGCCTCACCCACTCCTCCTCCCACATCATCGGCGTTGGCATTCGCGGGGAATGCCCCCACGGCCTCAAGTGCTGGCTCTACTTCCCCGAGGACAACTGCCCCTTCTACCGCTGCACCGTGTTCTCGCACTACGCGGAGAACAACTGCCCACAGGCAGGCACCGCGCTGCCCACGCTATGCCACGCCGACGGCAGCGCCACTGCCACCTCCGACCCCCGCCCTGGGCCCTACTGGTCGCTGATGTTCGAGGTGTCGGAGTCGGAGTTTAAGCCTGTGGCCCAGGACGAGGTGGCGCTGGGCGGAGGGCAGTGGTCTCGCATCGTGCTGGACACGCTGCTGGGCGCTGTGGCCACGCAGCTGATGGCCCCTGGCGACGAGGTGGTGTCGCTGTACCACCGACGCCTGGAGCACGGCTACCCCACTCCCTCCGTGGGCCGCGACGCCGTGCTGAAGCAGGCCCTGCCGTGGCTGCGCCAGGCCGGCATTTGGTCGCGCGGCCGCTTCGGGTCCTACAAGTACGAGGTGGCCAACCAGGACCACAGCCTGATGCTGGGCGTGGAGTGCGTGGACAACATTCTGTTTGGCAGCCAGGAGTTGACGCTGGAGTTCCCCAACGTGGTGAACCCCAGGAAGAACACGGAGCTGCTGTACACAAAGGAGGCGGTCATGCCGGGCATCATGGCCAAGGCGGCGGCGCTCAAGCTACACTAAGAACTGAGATGGGCGGGTGGCACGATTCTTTGTATCTTTCTTTATGGCAATTTTTTTTTTTGACAGCAGGAGTATTGTATTCTAAAACTAACATTGCGGCAGCAGCATGGGAACTTATAGCAGGTCCCCATTGGGGGAGCCTTTTCAACAGTCGATTCATAACGCATTTCGATATTCATTGACTTGGTGCAATGCCCAAGTCGCTCAACAAGCGGGCCATTTTTTGATCGAAAACCATATTTGACGCCAACTCACTAGATCTTTCTTGCTTCTCAGACGACTTTGATGCTTTGTAAAGACTACTTCTTCCCATTATTTCAGTATAAGGCAGCCAATTACATCATGAAATAAGACGAGCTTAATTATCCTCGGAGTATATTGGGCATATGAGTCATGAAATGAGAGACGCCGTCAAACCGCTCTAGCAATATAAATAATACGCGGATCGCAATTGAAGACACCACACACACGCAATGCAGCTATGCACCTTGGTTGTTTTGTGGCTCGGAGGGCGGCCGCAGCATTGACGGCGGCCTTGGCGACCGCATCCCGCTGCCCCCGCCCCCGCCTGTGTTGTGCTTGGGGGACACCGCCCCGCCAGAACCATTATCAGCGTCCCGGAAAGACATGTCCATCCTGGCCCTGCCACCCCCAGCTCCTCCGCCGTTCATCCTGAACTGCGCATCGAATTCAGCGTCCCGCTCGCGCTGCCGAGCGTAAGCCTCCTCCTCTTCTGCGTCCCGCTCGCCGCCCCACATCTGCGGCCTGCTGCCCGCTGCCCTGCCCCCCATGTTTTCCATCTCGTCCAGGTCCATCCCGTCGGGGGGGCGTTCGTGGAATGCCACGCTGGGCGCATGGTCAATGTTCCTGAGGTGCTCCATGACGCGCACGCGAAGGGCGTCCAGGTACTCGCGAGTGTTGGCGTCGGGCATCGAGGGCTTGGGCTCCACGGCCAGGCGGTGGGAGGGGCCAAAGTAGCTGAAATTTTGGAATGGAGGAAGGGGGGGGGGGGGGGGGGGGTATTAAAGGAAATGATGGGGACACAAGGAATTGGGTTGTATTAGCCGCTCTGCTGTCAGTTCCACGGCCCCTAGTTACTCACTCGTAGTACTCTGAGGCTGGCAGGGCATCGTCCATTTCAACCCCCAGCGCCACTCCAGTCTCAAGGGCCCAACACCGCGCAACGTTGATGATCTTGTACCCTCCCCCACCCAGCAGCATCAGCGGCAGGTTGAACGACTTGACAAAGCGCACGCAGGCAGCGTGCCCCGCTGAGGACACGTTGAACAGACCAAGGCGATCGCCAGCCAGTGAGTCAGCGCCGCACTGCAGCACGATGGCCTCTGGGCGGTACCGCTGCACGATCTCCTCCACCACCGGCTCGAATATCGATGCGTAGGCTGCATCGGTGATGCCGTCCCTCAGCGGAACATTCACAGCATAGTGCCGGCCCCGCCCGTGGCCCGTGTTGGCCATGTCGCCCGTGCCCGGAAAGAACCCGCCGCCGAACTTGTGGAAGGACAGCGTGAGCACGCGGTCGGTGGTGAGAAAGGCCTCTTCAACGCCGTCGCCGTGGTGGACCTGCGACACGTTGATAGGGGGGGAAATAGTTTAGAATGCATGAATTTATAGTGCGCTTTCATTTCCTCCAGCAAAAGCAAACTAAACGGAGTTATAACTAGGCAATATACTGCGAGCATGGGTCTCACGTCGATGTCGATGTAGAGCACGCGCTGGTGGTACTTGAGCAGCTCCAGGATGGCCAGCACGATGTCGTTGACGTAGCAGAACCCTGAGGCCTCCGCCTTCTTGCCGTGGTGCAGCCCTCCCGCCCAGTTTATGGCCACGTCTGCAGCGCCGTAGTTGAGCTTCACCGCCGCCCCGATGGACCCCCCGGTGTAAATCTGGCAATACTTCCACAGCCCGTCAAACACGGGGCAGTCCTCCAGCAGGTTGTACACCTCCAGCCCCGACCGCAGCTCCGCCTCCTTGTCCTGCGTGACGGTTTTTAAGAAAGAAACGTAGTCCTCAGCATGGAAGGTCGTCATGTCGGAAACCTCGGCGCGGCGCGGCCTGAAACAGTCCATTTGAGAGTACAAGCCGTAATGCAGCAGCAGGGAGTGCGCCATGCGCACGCGGTGGGGCTTCATGGGGTGCCCTTGGCCGTAATAAAATTGGCCAATGTCTGGGTCGTAAAAATACGCGACCTGGGGCCAACGCGAGTGATGGAGAGAGGTGAGAACTGCGGTTCCGGCACCGCAGAGTAGGGAAAAAAGGAAGGAGCCGGCCGAACAGAGTGGGAATACGTAGCCCACAGCCAAAACCTGGTGCTCACCTTTTGTTTCCGACTCATCGTCGCCGCTGCTGCAGATAATGAACTTGCGTCAAAGAGCTGAAAATGAATTCAGGGAGTTTAGGGATTAAAAGCAGCGATCTCGGCTTGATTTAAAAAAATAAAAAATAAAAACTATGTTGTTAAAACCATCGGCACGGCTGGCGCTCGCACTGCGATCTGTTTGATTTAAATTATGCGTATAATATATTTATATTAATAACAGGAGCTCGGCATTCGTCAACGACAGGCCTGGGTCTTCTCAAGAAAGGTTTTGGTAAAAGCTAAATCTTGTCTTCCCTTCACCCAACGCAACCGCATTTGACCCATTTTGAATCCCATGAACCAGATGCAGGCCATCGGAACGCAGCGGAGCGCGCTGCTCCATCGCCCAAGCGGTGGCCGAGTGCCGAGGTTTCGAAAAACTGGTGTGACAGCGGCAATTGCGGGCCATAAGCCACGCAATGCGGGCGATGCCGAGCCGCAGCATGTCGTGAACATGCAAACACGCGCTTTGCTGGGCGCATTGGCCGCTGCAAGCCTGGTGAGTGCGATGTCAGCAGGCTCAAATTTGCTTATCGAATGTGATCTTCCCAGCGGCTGGCAATGTCGAGCGCATCTAATGCGCCGCTCATCACTGTCTCGGCCCCAGCTGCCCAGCCCCCGCCTCGGTTTACTGCTTTCTCATATGACATTCCATTTTTTGTGTGTGCCAACCACCTCACGGGCCGGGCCGTTGCCCTATTTCTTGCAGGCTCTCTTCCCTTCCCCCGCGCTGGCCAAGACCGAGAGCCTGCGGGCTCAGTCTCAGGGTAATGCAGCGGAGCTTCAGACCATCCTGGCCTCCCGCGGCGCATCCCTGCCTGACCTCAAATCTTCACCCAACGCCCTGGCCACCGCCCCCTCAGCAGTGGCCTCCCCCTCTTCCTCCAGCAACGAGCTCATCCGCGAGCTGCGCCGCGAAGCCAAAGAAAACGAGCGCCTGCGCGCTGAGCTGGAGGCCTCTCAGAAGGCTTTGACTGAAGGGGCAGCCCCCCGTGTGGTCGCGCCAGCGCCCACGCCGGCGCCAGCACCAGCAGCTGAGCCTGCTGCAGTGGCACCAGCAGTGGCGGTCGAGGCCCCCAAGCCGGCCCCCGCCCCCGCCGTAGTCGCTGCTCCTGCTGCCCCCAAGCAGGAAGCGCCTGCCAAGCTGCCTGCGGCTGTGGCTGCTGAAGGAACCAAGGAAGAGGAGGGCTCCAGCCCCCTCGCTGTGTTGAATGTGTTTGGCATCATCGCTGCGGGGGCGCTGGGAGGGTACCTCACCATTCAGAAAAACACATCCACCGAGGCAGAGGCGGGGTACCAGGCGCAGCTGAAGACGGAGCGCGCCACGGTGGCAGACCTGCAGACCAAGGTGACGGCGGTGGAGACGGCGATGCAAAAGGAGCAGGAGCTGGCGGACAAGCTCAAGCGCGAGGCATCTGCGGCGGCCAGCGATGCGGCTCGACAGCTGACCCTGGAGCGCGCTGCCACGGAGGCTGCGGAGCGGGAGCGTCGCCTGGTGAACCAGTCGCTGGAAGCGGAGCAGCGCTTGGCTGAGACGATGCGGCGGGAGGCTGCTGCCACGGCTGAGGCGCTCAACGCAGAGCGTGCGGCCAAGTTCGCTGCCAACGCTGAGGCCACGGAGCTGCAGCGCCAGCTGACCGACGTGAGCGACGCTCTCGACAAGGAGCGGTCGTTGGTGGCCCGCCTGGAGGGCGACGCCACTCGAGTGCAGCAGGAGCTTGCCTCGGTGATTGAGGCCCAGGCGGAGACTGAAGCTGCCAACGCAGAGCTGGACGCGGGGCTGGCGGAGGAGCGCGCGCGCGTGGCGCAGCTGGAGGCCACATCCGCTTCTCTGGAAGCTGACCTGACGAGCGCCAGCAAGGCGTCTGCTGAGCAGGCCGACCTGATCAAGCGCATCGGCAAAGAGACGCTGAGCCTGAAGGACGCCATGGCGGTGATGAAATCGCAGGCGGCAGAGCAGGCAGCGGTGGCGCAGCGGGCTGCCGCGGCTGCTGCTGCCGAGCGTGAGGAGGCCGCCCGGGCGCTGGCTGCCACGCAGGCAGAGCTGGGAGACGCCAGGGGGCTCATCTCCAACCTGCACAGCGAGCTGGAGGTCGCCAAACAGGAGCTGGTGCGGTCTGCCCGCGGCGCTGAGGCCACTCGCGCTGAGCTGGAGGCTGTGCGTACTGAAGCGGAGGGACTGAAGGCGGAGGTGAAGGAGCTCACGGCTCGCGCGGTTGCGGCCGAGCAGGCCTTTGCCGAAGAGAAAAAGGCCTCCAGCGCCGCCCGCTCCGAGACCGTGACCGTGCGCTCGGAGCTGGCAGCGGTGCAGAGCCAGCTGTCGGGGCTGGCCAACGTCTTGTCTAGGGAGCGCACAGAGAAGGAGGAGCTGGGCAAGGCGGTGGAGGCGCTGCGCACGGAGTACGAGGCGGCCGCTGAGCGCGTGGAGGCGGAGCAAACCTCGGTCATGGCGCTGCGGAGGGACGCAGGAGAGCTGCGCAAAGCGATTTCCGACCTGGAGACAAAAAATCGCACCCTGGCCTCCAACATGCAGAACCAGGACGCGTCGTACCGCCAGAAGCTGGCTGAGACGTCGAACGCCGTCGACGCGGCGCAGGCCGCAGTGGCAGCTGAGCGGGCAGCACGCGACGACGCTGTGTCTGCCGTGACCAAGCTGGAAAGCATCATCAGGGGGGTGCAGGAGGATATGGTGGCCAGTCAGATGGCGGCGGAAGAGTCGCGTGCCGCGCTGATGGAAGAGCGCGCGGCGCGAAGCGAAGCAGAGCGTGCTGCGACCGCTTTGCGCGACGAGCTGTCGGCGATTGCCGCCGCTGAGGAGCGCGCGAGGGCGGGCGCGGAAGCGCAGCTGGCCTCGCTGCAAGCAGACTTCCACCTGGCCAAGGCCAAGCTGGAGGAGCTGCGCACCGCCAAGCCCAAGCGGGCGCCCAGGAAAAAGGCGGTGGCTGGAGAAGACGGGGCGGGAGAGGCGCCTGCTGCTGACGGGGCGGGAGAGGACGGCGCTGCCCCCGCGCCCAAGAAGCGTGGGCGGCCCAGGAAGGTGACGGCCGTGGCAGCCGTCGAGGAGGAGGATGGCATGGCTGAGAGCTGATGAGGAGACGTCATCTCGGAGTTTGAAGCATGCCTGAATTTTTCTATTTTGATTTTTTCAGAGAACAGACCTTAAAAAAGTGTACCAAAAAAAAAGTAAGCGAAAGTTCTCACTTTCGGGCTCAGCACGAGTAGGCCCGGTGCTGCCAAGGAGAGTGGACAAGTTCCAGATGCTGGTAGCTGTACAGAAAAAAAACTTTTGTCTGTGTGTTTTATCATATTTCGATCATCAGCCGAACCCGCGTTGGCTCCCCCACTGATGCATCAAACATAAAAACATCTTTAAAAAGCGTGTGTTGAAAGGTTCGTCGGCCATCGCGCTGTTGTTATAGAAGCACTGCGCAGGCGTACCGTTGCAGTTGTTGCCACGCCTGATCTTCGCCTTAACAACTTTTTTCAATTTTTCTGATCAGAAACCCCAAACGCTGCTTTGCAGGCTTAATTGGGTATGCCCCCGCCGCGTTCCGCGACGACCCAGTCGCCTGCGATCGTCGGCTGGCAGGGCGACTGGCGGTGCAGCTGCGGAAAGCTGAACAAGCTGTGGGATTCATGCTCATGTGGAGAAGCTTCTCCCTGCAGGTACCAGATCTCATATTTAGCAATGGCGGTTTCTGTTCAGTTACTTGCCGCCTTGGCCCCCAGTTCCAACTTGAAGCTTGCCCTAACACAGCGTTATTCCCCTCCCTCTCCCCGCAGGGAGTACGTCCGCGGCAACTGCAGCCTGCCCAAGTGCCGCTTCCCCCACCCGCCCTTCGCCATCCCCGCGCACCTCCCTCGCCCAGCTGACCCCATCGCGAACCCCCCGGCTGCCGCAGCGAAAGCCGCTGCCCAGGCGCCTGCCGCCCTGGCTGCTGAACTTGCCGGCGTCCAGGAGATGTGCATCATCACCTGGATGGGGCACTGGCACTGCGAGTGCGGCCGCGTGCTCAAGCTGTGGGACTCGTGCCGCTGTGGGCAGGCGCCGCCCTGTCGCGAGTGGGTTCGTGGGCAGTGCGACATGAACAAGTGCAAGTTCCCGCACCCGCCATTTGCCATCCCAGCAAACCTGCCACGCCCCGCAGACCCCATCGCCAACCCCACCCCGGAGCAGCTGGCCATCAAGCTGAAGACACCCCCCGCTGAGCCAGCAGCAGCAGCAGCTCCTGCCAACGGCAAGCGCACTGTGGTCACCGTCGTTGTTGCTGCCAAGGAGAACGCAGCGGCAAACGGCCACGCGGATGCAGCGGCTGCGGCGGCGCCCACGCCCTCAGCCGCCATTGCAGCACCGCCAAGGGCGCCACCCCCAGCAGCTGCTGCGGCAGCACCTCCTGCAGCTTCGCCCCCCACCACTGGGGTCTCCTTCAGGGCTGCGCTGCTCAACCTGCAGCAAAATGGCGACGACGAGGGTGCTGCTGCTGCTGCTGCGGCAGCGCCGCCGGCGACGCCAGCGACGCCCTCGTCCGCCGCTCTGCAGCCGCAGCACGACGCTGAGACGGCGCCGCCGCCAGCACAGCAGGCGCCTCAGCCCGAGGCCCCCACCGCTGCAGCAGAGCAGTGGGAGGCCGCCCTGGCAGCAGCAGTCGCGGAGGTGACCACCCCGCTGCTGAACTCCGCAGCAGAGCAGGACCAGCAGCAAGCAGGGACGAGAAGCAGTGGCCTGCCGCTGGGGGCCCCGCAGCAACAGACTCCGGCGCCCCCTCCCCCGCCGCCGCCCTCCCCGCTGCAGCTGGGAGGAGACCACAGCGTGGCAGCAGCAGCTGCTGCTGCTAGCGTGATGTCGCCGTTGGCGGCTGCAGCGGCAGCCCACCAACAGCACAATCAGCACCATAACGGGTTTGCTAACGGCGGCAGCAACAGCAGCGGGGGCTGGGACGGACACCACCAGGGTGCTCTGGGCCTGGATGTCTACGGCCCTGCAGCGTTGGCCTCTGCCCGCCAGCAGCAGCAAGACGCGGCTGCCATGCCGCAGTCGCCTCAGCAGCAAAGCGGCGGGCCCTTTGAGGAAGGCGCTTTGCAGGCGCAGCTGCTGGCCGCGCTGGGCATGCAGTCCGCTGTGGATGCGTACCAGGTGCAGCAGGCCATCGGGCAGCTCAGCTTCAGCCAGCAGCAGGAGCAGCTGGCCATGCAGCAGAGGCGGCGCCAGCAGCAGCAGCAACAACAACAACAACAACAACAGCAACAGCAGCAGATGCAGCAGCATCAGCAGATGATGCGTGGGCAGTCCTCGTTGGGCGGCGCTCCTCATGGCATGGGGGCGCACACCCACCACCACCACCACCAGCAGTTTCAGCAGCAGCAGCAGCAGCAGCAGCAGCAGCAGCAGCAGCAGCAGCAGCAGCAGCAGCAGCAGCAGCAGCAGCAGCAGCAGCAGCAGCACCAGCAGCACCAGCAGGCGCTGCCACAGCGGGGGCTCCCGCCTGTGAGGGCGGTGGCCACTGCGCTGGTGGAGGCAGGCCTGCTGGACCCCGCCTTCTACCACGCCGCCATGAGCGTCGACTTCCTACCGGATGGCCACCCTGGTGGCGAGTCTGTGACCCTGGAAGAGGGCGCACGGCGGCAGGAGACGTTCAACGCTGCGGTGGATGCGTACTGCACGTCAGCGGCAATGAAGGGCCTGGACGGACGCTCCCCCGCGGAGGTCTCGGTGGCAGCCAAGCTGGGAGCCGACGGAGGCCCCCTGCACCAGCGCTGCGCCGCCTGTGGGACTGTGCTGGGCATGCGGGGCGCCCCGCAGCCGCTGTGGTGTCCGGGCTGCAGGGTGACGCCCTTTTGCAGCGAGCGCTGCGCCGCGCTGGCGTACGCGCCCCACCGGGCGGTGTGCGGCTCCACCCTGGCCCGCCCCCTGCTGCCTTCTCAGGTTGCGCTGAGAGCGGGGGTTGAGGCCCACCTGGTGACTGGGCTGACGGGCGCGGGGCTGGCGCACGCGGTGGTGGCGCAGCTGCAGGGCGTTGCCAGAAGCTACCAGGCCGCGAGGACCGCGGCGGCAGCTGCGCTAGTTGTGGACGATTGATACAGATTTGCCCTGAAATTCGGGGCCAAGTATCCAAGCAGCAGCCAGCTAAGAAGTAAGCTTTCTTTCCACTTTGGTAGAGGTCTGCAGCAGCATAAGCAGCAGCAGCGCACTTTTCTTTTTTAATATTTTTATCTTTCCCAGCCAGTTTTTCCTCCCTTCAAAAAAATGACGTTTCTTCCCCCAGTTATTTTTTTGAAGTACTAATTTTCATTTGCAGCAGCGCACCTGCCGTGCCCCTTTTTCTTTCTGTCGCTGATACCTTTGTTTTTCCTCTCTTCTCTCCTGTGCGAAAAGGGAAAATTATGATCATGCATGTTCCTCTGCTTGCAACCACAAAAGTTTTCGTCTCTTTTTTCTTCTTTCTATTTACAGTTCCTTTTTTTAAAGTCATTTAGATGCTGCTGCACACAGTCTTCCAGCGATTTTATTGTCAAGCAGTCGGTGTTTCGTCCTGTCATCATTCGTCACCGTCTTCTGCACCATCAATCTCGTCAGAGGCGTCTGCAAAATCGTCATCAGTCGTTAAACGTAGCCCCTCGCCCTCCTCTGTGGCTTTAGGGTTCTCCAGCCAGACCCGCTGCCCCGTCCAGCAGCAGCCTGCAGGGGATGGGGATGGCCGCCTTCTCCGCTGCGCTCAGCCCCTCGTAGTAGAAGCCAATGGCGTCGGCCTCCATCTCCTCCACCAACGCGTCGTACGCCGGATCTGGGACCGAAACCACCGGCTCCCCGGGCGGGCTCTCCCCCAGCGCCGCCAGCGCCAGGCAGCGGCCCAGCGCGGCGGCCACAGCGGGCGACACCGCGTTGCCCATCTGCTGGTACCGCTGCTTGAGGCCGACGTTGCGCACCCACTTCACCCCCCTCTTGACGGGCACCTCCCCGCAGATGACGTGGTAGTCTGGGAACCCCTGGCAGCGCGCCATCTCTCGAATGGTGAGCACCCGGTCCTGTCTGGGGTGCACGATGCGCATGTCGTGGGGCTCCGCGCGGCCCACCACGGTGGCCACGATCTCGTGGTCGTGGACGCGCCCGAAGCAGGCTGTGCGCGCAAAGCCCTTGCCGCCCTTGAAGGTGATGCACCAGCGGGGGCACAGTAGGTCGCCGGTGGACATCAGCACGGTGTGGGAGGGGCACCCTGTAGGGCATGTAATGGATACGCAGTGAAGTGCATCAGCTAGGTATACAAGAATATACTATAAAAAAATAACAATCCTCCCTCCTCCCTCCCCCCTGGGTATTACCTAGCAAGCGAGGCCCCCGCCAGCCGTCTGCGTCTGCTTGGTCCACCCTGCCCTCCTTCGTCCCTCTGCTCGCTTTCCCCGCCTTGTCATGGGCTCCACCCCCTGCGCAGTTGGACTTGCCCTCGTCGCGCGCGTTGTGGGTGTGGCCAGCGCAGGTGGTGTGGGTGCCGCAGTGCACCACCACGCCCTGCAGGTCGCGGTAGCTGCTCTCGTCGGTCAGATGCCGCCGCTCCGGCACCCCCTTCATGCGCAGGTAGTCATCGGTGTTGCAGCACAGCGGGCGGTGGTCAGGGAGGCCGCCGTGGGCGTCAGCACCGTGCGCAAAGTACTCGCGCAGCCTGGCCATCACCTCGCGACCCACGGTGTTGGCGTACCCGTCCCGCGACGACTTGAGCGTCTTCCACACGACCTCCCGCTCGGTAGGGTCAGGCACCAGCGACAGCAGCGACGCCTGGATGGTCTCAAAGGTGAAGGTGCCAGAGTCCATGCCGTCAGTGCGCATGCGCTTGTTTGGGTTTTTCGATTTGACCAGAGGGTTTTTGCCGCACATGAACTCCCTGCCCAGCGCCGTCAGCCCCTTTTTCTCGCCAATCGCCAGCAGCTGCTCGTTCAGCTTGCGGCCGCCGCTGCTGTACTCGGCGTGAAACTGCAGGCGGTCCTCCACCGTGGTGGCCCACGGCATGGGCTTACGACGCAGCCACGCCTGCGGGATAGTCTGCGGTTCGCACGTCCAGTCGCTCCTGTCCCCCAACTCAAAGTTGCTCACCTCGGGGAGGTCTCCTAGCACGTCGCCCAGCAGCACCGGGGGGTACGCGTTGACCGCGCTGGCGGGGCTCAGGGACCCCATCACGGTCTTCTGCGCAAAGTCGCACACCGTGCACCGAAAGTCAGGGCACTTGTGGGTGGGCTCGGGGAACGCAGGCAGCTGCTCCCCGCGGTGCGCAGCCCACAGGAACACCCGCCACCTGCCCTGGGCCACCCCGTACATGCCCGCCGCCACCATGGTCTGCCGCGTCAGGTACTGCTCGTTCAGCAGCTGCGCCACTGCGTACTTGATGTACGCGCCGTTCTCCTTCTTCAAGATGTCCTGCACGTTCTCCATCAGCAAGTACTTGGGCCTCCAGAATTTGACCATCTCCAGAAACACGAGCAGCTGGCGGTTGCGGGGGTCCTTCAGGATGTCCGTGTACGCGGCGTGGCGGTTGTTGCCAGACACGCCCTGGCAGGGAGGCCCGCCCACCAGCATGTCGACGTCGCCAGGGAAAGGAATGAGCTGGTTGGCGCGCAGGCGGTGCATGAACTTTGCCACCACTTTGGGGCACTTGTCGAGGTGCTGCAGCGGCTCCCAGGTGTCGGCGTCCTCCGCATGCCCCCTCCACCGCACCCTGAACTCAAGGTACCGGCACTCCGGGCCGATGAACTCGCTGAGCTGGTTGCTCGCGACACCAGACTGCTTGCACTTTCGATCGGCCCAATCCACCAAGCGCACAGCCACCAGCTCGGACACGACGTCCTCCCCATCTGCTGTGTCGCCAGAATCGCTGCCCGAGTCGTCGTCGTCGGACAGGAGAGGGGAAAAAAGCACAGGCGCGGCAGCAGCAGCCCTGCTCTTGCCATTGACGGTCTGCTTCTTCTTCTTCGTGGCAGCCGGAGGCTTGGAACCGGAGGGACCTGCGCCGTTAGTGTCTGTGCGAGGCCGCTTGAAAGCGCGGGTGTCACTGTCGGCAGGCTCCTCAGGCTCTTCATGCTCACCATCGTCACCGCCTTCAGCACCAACCTCTGCCTCCCCACTTTTACCGCTGTGTGTGCCCTCCAGCACCAGGCTGCGTGGCCGGGCGACCAGTTTGTCGTCGTCCTGTGCGTTGCTGGCCTCGCTCGCCGGAGCGTCCATGATGGCCTTGAGCCTGGGGTCTGCGTTGGCGAGGGTGCTGTACAGCGCAAACACCTCTTGGCACAGCACCAGCCACTCGTCGCTGCCGCTGCACACCACGTGGGCGCTCCTGAAGTTGCCCTTGAAGGTGGCAGCCATGTCGGCATCGTAGTCAATGCCCCACTGGTTGACGATCTTAAGCCGACCCAGGTCCTGCTGGCCCATGTACCCCAGCCCCCCCGCCCCGCAAAACACGTCCATCTTGCGGAGGACGCGCTCCTTGCCGGCCCACGTTTCCTTGCTGCGCATCTCTTCCAACGGCAGCTCATACGTGAAGAACTGCTGCTCCATCTCCTCCGACCACCAGTAGTGCCCACGCTGCGGGGGCGGGAGGGGGTTGCCGTCTCCCCGGTGCACGCGGTGGATGAGGATGGGGCCAGTGATGAAGGCAACGTCGTAGTCGGTCCTCCAGGACGAGGTGCCACGACACCGCTCACGCCACACCTGGCTGTCGTCGATCTCCATGGCCCCAAACAGGCCGTCCTTGGAGACCAGCCCGGTCTCCACGGCGTCGTAGAACCAGTGCACCACCACGCGGCGGGAGCCGTCGGGAGCAGCGTACAGCTCCACCACCTGGGCCTTGGCGTTTTTCACTTTCGTGTGATGGTTGGCATCGTCTACGCGTATGGACACCAGGACGAAGTCGTTGAGGTGGACGTCGTAGGTGGGACCCTCCCGCGGCAGAGCCTCCGCCTCGTCCTCATCCAGGTGCTCCAATCGGATGGCCTCGAAGTGGGCTATCGCAGGCGGGTGGAAGCTGTGGTCTATGTCGAGCAGCTCCTCGATGTCGCGGGCTGCGTTCTTGGCGGCAGTTTTGCGCGCGACGACGGAGAGCGCCTCATAGTTTACCTGCTGGCGGTGGGGGTACCTCCCCGCGGCGACAGCGGGATCCAGGGGGTCCCCCAGCCACCAGCTGCCGTTGCGCTCGAGGTCCAGCTTTCGAATATCGTTCACCGTGCAGGGCTCCATCACATCAAAAGGTGGTGGCGGTTGGGAGGGAGAAACATCGGTGATTTCCGAGTCTGAGCATTAGGTGTGAGAATGCGGTGGAGCGATGTCAGCGATGGTTGTAGATAGCGATAGAGACAGGAGGGAAGCAAACTTTGTGGGAAACGATCCTACCTTCCGAAGGTAGGATCCTTCCGAAGGTAGAAGTTCTTGACTGCTCTCCATTTGAACAGCAGAGAACCGCTGGATGCGGCGGGTGTTTACCGTGCTGCACAATATCAGCTAAATTTATTATAATTTGGAAGTGAACTGTGGGGCCCGTTATAAAATTTCGGTTGGAACCAAAAAAAAATGTTTCAAACATTTTTCAAAAGTTTTGAAAGCAAAGGAAATTGAAAATAAAAGACCTTGCGCCGATGGCCTGCATTTTTTTTTTATTTTTTTAAACCGCCGTCTGCACCCTGCCAAGCCGCGGAGGGTGCTGCACTCATCAACACAACCTCTTTTTTTTTTTTTTTTTTTTTTTTTTTTTTGTATTTAATATTTTATCAATCGTTGCCTGAACCGTCAGATGCCGGATTTGGGCGACTACGATTCGTATTACATCGGCAGAAAGGTCGTCACCAAAGATGGGCGGCAGGGGGTCGTCAAGTTCGCCGAAAATTACCACCTGGGTGAACCAACTGCGGGAGCAATCCCCGCTTTCGCCTTGCGGATGGTGTTCTGCGTCGAATGGTCCGATGGCGGCGCCAGCAGCACCATGGGGGATGCCGAGGTCGCGGACATCGCGACTGAAGAGTTTGTCGAAGAAGACTGGGTCAATGCGGAGGTAATAATGCTGCAAAAGGTGCGTATTCCTTTGGTTTTCGTTGCATTCAGCGTCGGGACCCCCCGACAATTGTCCCACTGATTGCTTCCTTATGATTGCACAGGCTGGCTTTGACAGGTCCAAGCTGGTTGTCACGCGGTGCGCCACTACTGCTGCTGAGAAGAAGCCAGCCAAAAAGAAGGCAGCAGCAAAGGACAAGCCGGTGTCGCGCGTGCAGGGACAGACGTCGAGGTTGATGAGCTTGGCAGAGGTGGAGAAGCTCCACAGTAGGACGACCACCCCCGCCATGTCCCCCGCCACCTCCCCTCCCGCAGCCAAAAGGCCCAAAGTGGCTGCTGTTGCGGTGAAGATCAACCACAATGCTGCCCGCCCCCTCGTGCCGAATCCCCCCTCGGTAAGGAAGGTGGCGTTCAAGTCCAGCGCCCCCAGGGCCGCCTCTCAGTCCCTCGCCACGCAGGTCCCTGACAGGGCCAGCCCCTCGTGCCAGGACAGGCCCAGGGTGGACAGCAGCGGCGCTGGGCCCTCCTCGGCAAATGCGCGCCCCCGCTCCCGCAGCACTGCCGGTGCCGCCTCGTCAGGCCTCGAGAATTGCCTGCTGCTCCATAGCGACAAGATGGCGACCAGCACCGTCAAAGACAAGACCAGCAGGAAGCGCATCGACGTTTTCCGATCTGACCGTGCCACCGTGGGCGGCGACGCCTACCGCATCTACTCGCAGAAACTCATCCTGCTGGACAGGGTGTGCAAGAGCGGCGCCGACCTCGACATCAAAACGTGGAAGGTGAACGGCGAGTACGAGGAGACGGAGGACGGGGAGTGGCACGTGGACTGCATCGTGGCGCAGCGCGACGTTGACAGCCTCGATCAGAAGAAAGCTGGCAGGGGCAAGGGAAGGGGCAGGCCGCAGCAGCAGTTCCTCATCAAGTACACCGGGTTCGAACTCGACCCCGGGCCAGACTGCTGGCTGGACCTGGCGGAGGTGAATGCCATGGCCTCGTACGACGCGTGGCTAAAGGAGGGGCGCAAGGCGTGGCTGGCGGGGATGAACGCGGTGCTGGACGCGGCTGGGATTCTTCCCAGGCTTTGATTTTGGATGGATGGCTGGATTATTTGGATGACTGAATTAGGTGGCCCCATTGATAGATGATTGACGAGGGGGAAAAAAAATCAACGCAGCAGCTTCGCTACAGCTTCCAAGCCAGAATTTTCAATGTTAAAACTGAAAATTTCGCATAGATTTTCTTTTTATATGCTTGTAATGCCATCAATTCAGTCACCATGAGCAAAGACCGACTGAGGGACACGGAGGCAGCTCGCACAGGTGAGAAGGAGAACAAATTGGTGCTTTGCCCGATTCACCCCAGTTATTATTCTTGTTTTTTATTGCTTACTTTCAATTTTCATATCATGCACGCAATCGAACGCCAACCCAGCAGTTTCCATTTTATTTGAGTATCCTAGGCGATGCCTTACTCTTAGTCACATCAATCGAAGACCTGTCGAGGGCCGACCTGGGCAGCACCCACGCCATGCACGAGCCTCGTGGTTGTGAATTTCGCTGGGATTCTGGCAGGAAAGACATCGCACTCACCTGCTCTTCTGACTTTGAATTCATTATCGAGTAGGAATGGTTGTGGACGAGCGCCTTGCTGCACACGCCCAGGAGGTGGTTCCTGCACGCTTTGGCCTGCTTTGGCCCGGGAGGCGAGGAAGCAAAGCCCCTTCCACGGGGACAAGCCTGCTACCGCAGAGGACAAACCGAAGCGTGAAATGTGAATTATCTTTTAGCAAGGAACTACACTTCTGCGTGCATGGCGGATGCATTTCCAACTTCTGCGTTTGAAATTTGTGAAAGGGGAATGGGGCTGGATGCTGACGTGGAAAATAGAAAACACCCAATGGCGTTCAAAAAAAGGGCATATAGAAGGGGAGGAAATTCAATTTAAATTTTCTGAGTTCAAACCCACTCCGACACATACAAATATGAGCAACCCCAAGGAATACGCGCGCCAGACCGAGCTGGCCCGCCCAGAGACCACTGTGAGGGTCGCCGCCATCGATGAGCTGTCCAGAGTCGATTTCGGTAGCAAACACGTTGTCAGCCTGGTCATCGACGAGAGACGCTCCCCGAGAGCAATGGGGGAAGATCCGGAGAGCCCTGGAGCCGCTGTGGGAGACGCAGCGGTTCACGTGCGCGCAACTGGCGGCGAAGCTACAGCTGAAGACGGTGGTTGTCGGAGGACCGCGGGATGTGGGCACCAAAAATGATGGACGTTCGGGCCACGTGTCAGAGTAAAGTTGGGAGTTTGTTGGTGGAGATATAACGGGAAGCATGCCCCCATTTTTTTTTGAATACATACATATGAACTGCTACTAATCTAATTTATTATTTATACTGTACACTGGCAGTTTGCAGCTTTTAAAGCAGGTTTAACCTTTGTTTTTGTTGTATAAAATCAAATAGATACTAAATTGACGTAGAAACTAACAAACCAGTTTAATAAAATAAAATAAACATTAGTGAAATTCATTCAGACGCCAATTTATCAATGCAATCTTTGCACACCGCCAGCCCCGCTTCCTTGCCCCCTGATTGGCACACATATCTCCGCATGGCTGGTCGCAGCGTCGCGTTCAGCAGTGCGTGAACCGCGCCGTCAATGGGGTGGACAATGAAAGGAATGGTCAACAGCCCCAACGCGGTGGGCAAGCTCTTATTGGCCACCTCAACAAGCTCAGCAGGCGCCTGCTGCAGCGCTGCCGCCACCGCCGGCTGCGCCTCCACTGCCTTCAGCAGCGACGTCACCGCCGCCACCACGGTGTGAATTGTGTATCCAGGCGCAGCCACCGACGCAATGAGCTGCCACGCCAGCGTGTCTACGCCCCTCTCTGCTCCAATTACGCCCACCAGCCGTGAAAGATCAACGCTGGGGGGGAGGGACCGAGCAGACAACTTGGCCTGCGCGTCGCTCAGAGTCTTGTTGTACTTGTCTACGGTGTCAAACAGCACGTAGCCGATGGCGATTGCGTAGGAGAGTGGAACGCCGCCAGGAAACAGCCACGCTGCAAACGCCTCGCCCAGCTCGTTGGCGTACCCCAAGTACCGCAGAGGACCATCGCGAAGGGGGTCGTACTCCGTCTTTTCCTCGCCGTCGAAGCTGGAGGGCTCTGAGAAGTCGACGGTGGCAATGAACGAGGCCACAGGGTTGCCTCCGCCAAAAGGTTCCCAGCTGCTGCGGTCCTCAGGCGTGCCTGCCGTCTCAAACAGGTTGACTTTCAAATCATTTTGTTGCTGGCCTGGGGGGGCGTCGCGTTTCTGCTGCTGGGCTCTTGGAGCCACAACTGAGGATCGGCGAGAGGCCTGCCTACCAACAGCGGGGCATCCTGCGCTACTGGGCGCTTTCAAATGCGCATTATTCATGATTTTTATATTGGGCATGGCTAAACTTTGCGGGCTGAAAGAAATAATAAAATTCTGTCAATTATTTTAAAAAAACTTTGCAAAATTAAACAGCGTATCTGCGTTTGACGAGCTATTGAAGGTAAACGTAATGCTGGGTATTTCCCAACATTGAAAAATAATGAGCGCAGTTTAAAATGGGGACGGTTGCTTTTTTAATCTCCATTTTTCAGTCCTCCCTCTCAATTTCTGCCCATTTCAAACACTCAAAATGGCATCCATAATTGAGAGCTTTGTTCAGATTGACGTAGCGGCCTCCAGGCACCCGCCTCAGGCCGAGGTTATAGAACAGCTGCTTCGAAATATTTGCACCGGACTGTGTACGCCAGAGGGCGGCCAGGAACTCGACGACGTGATATTCGATGCCCTGCCCACGTTGGCACGGGTTGCTGGCCTCTCCAAGGCCTGTGGCGAGGCTTCCCGTGCAGCCATAGCCGAGACGGTGACGCGGTGCCCGCCACGAGAAATGTTCACAGCCCTGGCCGCAGCATTAACCACTCCTACTGCTGATGAAGAGTGTGTAATGTACCGGGGCATTTGTTTTCTTTGTCTTTATTCAAGCCCGCTATGAATGCCTACTATTTCTTCGCCCATGTTTGTTGTTTTGCAGTGAGCCCGCCGCTGCCATAGAGTTGCAAAGCTTCCTTTTGCAGCAGCTGGCGCGCACGCTGCGCCGCATCCAGCGGCGGTGGATCCGGTTCTTGGAGGAGCACCTCTCCGTGGCGGTGCAGTGGTGCTGCGGGGCACTTGGGGGTGACTCATCGCCGCCCGCGCAAGCGGCGGCCCTGCGGGGTTTCATCGACTCTTTGGAGATCGCGGTGGAAGCAGCACTGGCGGAAAGCAACGGCACGACGCTGGAGGAGCGGGAGCGGGGCAGCGCGCTCATTTGTTGCGCTGCGCTGGAGGTAGCGGGTGCAGCGCTCGAAGCGGCAGCAAACCTGGCGCAGGCGGACGCTGCAGTGGCAAAAGCGCTGCCAGAAGCACAAGCCACTCTAAGCGGCAAGACGATGCGGTTTCAGGGCGCTTTGGAGGGCCTCGTTTCTGGCGCTGAGGCCACTCTTTCAAAGTTGGCGCCCCTGGGGGTGCACAGCCTGGATGCCCTCGCTGCCACATGCGCGCACGCTGAAGGGAGTGGTGGACCAGCAGACCCGGGGGTGGGCCTGGGCGCTGCGGTGTGCTGCGCGCTCTTCAAGTCTTCCACCCCCATGTCTGTTCCCTCTGAAATTTCGCTGTGCTGTCCTGCCCCAGCGGGCAGAACGCTGGCGCTCCTCTCCCCCGCCGTCAACTCCCTCACCGACGCCGCTGCTCGCCACAAGAGCGTGCCCCTGGCGCTGCTGCCCCTGTTGGCTGTGCAGCATTTTTCTCGACAGCTGGCAGCAAACCCCTTTGGGCCTGTGCAGCTGGAGGAAGGCCATATGGCTGCGGCACTGCCTGTGATGTCGACCCTTGTGGATGTTATGTCCCACAACCCTGTGGAGATTGTGCGAAACTGCGCGTACGAGGCCCTGATGGTGCTCACGGATGCAATGACGCCGCCGGCGCGCATGGAGGCGCTGCAGCAGATGATGCAGGTAGGCGCAACCAAAAAAAAAATGGTATAAATAAACGAAATAATGGAAGCCATGCATTTGCCTTGTTTAATACATTGCATGAATGAATTGCCGCCGTATGCATATTTTAATTAGTTCAAGTTCGACAATAGCAAAAAATAACAATCTCTGTGTTCGCAGATGCCTTCCACTGCTGCAGCGACAGTGGCACTGCAGCGGCTGCGGCTGGAGATCTCCCCCGCCATCCCCGACCCTCCCTTTTCCCAGCAGGCTGTCCTGCTGTTGGCAGAGCCGTGGCTACGCCATGGGCACCACCCGGGGTGGTCCACCGAGGCGCAGGTGCTGCAGCACGTAGACGTAATGGCGGCTGCGCTCAGCGTGGTGCGGTTTGCGCTGCTTCAGAGGGCGGCAGGCGGGGCTGCGTGCCCTGCGACAGCCCCTGCACGGCTGGCAGCGATGCTGGAGAAGGACCTGCTGCCCCTCAAGGCCTGCATCTCGCGCCTGATCGGGAGGTTGCGTCAGAAACAGGGGGCAGCGAGTGGTGGGCTTGCGCAGCTGGAGGCAGTGTTGGCGGTGGACAGACTGGAGGACATGCTGGAGCGGACGATTGAGATGGCGACCCAGCTGAGCAAGGGGGGTTAGTACGCTTTGCTGGATAACAGTCAATACGAAAGACACAACTAGTCAGCTGTCATCCGCAGATTTTGTGTTGCTCAGCTTCCTTGACATTGAAGAAAGCTGACCCATGTTTCCGGTAGGCGACACATTTTAAACACAGCATTCTTACGCTGATACTCGCGCTTCCACGGGTATGCACCGCATATTAAATCATTAAGGAACGCAAAGGTACTGCTATTCTGGCTTCAGGCCGTGACTTTTTAAAAATAAACCCACCTTCACATCTCAACCTCCTTTGGGGGGGGAAACTGCATTAGATGAACTAACTAACTCGGAAATTTCTCAGTACACCAACGGTTACTGTTTAGATTTTGCTGTCTGCAGCGCGGTGATGTGCTCTTAAAATTAGTTTACCAAAAAATGCAATCTTTTTCAAATTTGCATTCTTCATGAGTCGGTAGCAATTGAGATCGGCGCTGCTGTAGTTTAATTTATTTCTCCAACGATGTGGCGCAGCGTAATTACAACAGTCGTTCTCATTTCTATATTTTTAACGAGCTGCTGTCTACTTCTGGTCTCCCCTGCCAGCAGCCATGTGGTCACATATCTGCTGAATTACACATCGTACTCGTTTCTTTCGATCGATAACCAGACGAAAGTGCACTGGTTGAACAGCAGCAAGTGGGTGAACGACACAGGGTACCAACCGGCATTTCCATACTATACGCTGCAAAAAGGCATCGTGAGTTATGGAGACCTTGCACGCACGCGGCGGTTGATGCACAAGCTGATTCAGGGCAAGCCCATCACAGCTGTGGCCGTTGGCGGCAGCATCACCTGGGGGCACGGCGCTTCCGAGATTGGCGTCAACGACTACGCAGCGCGAGTATTCAGGTGGATCAATGGGACCTTCCCCTACGCCAACCACACGACAGTCAACGCTGGCGTACCTGCCACGCCGTCGACCTACATGTCATTGTGCATGAACCGTTATGTCCCCAGCCACACTGACCTTGTTATCGTAGAGTACAACGTGAACGACGAAGATGGTTACGAAACCAAGGGAAACAGCCCGCTGCGAAGGGGGCACGAACGACTACTGCGCCGGCTACTCGCGCTTCCCAGTCGACCTGCTGTCATCGAGCTTGTGTTCATGCGGTGGCCTGATGAGGAGGCCAAGCAAATTTTCCCGGTGTTGTACCGCTACCACGGCGACGACGAAATCGGCGTCTTTGCGCAGGTAAGCATTGTTATTTCAGTTGTTGCATTCTCTGTTTTGAGTCATCCCATTCACTACCCATTCACTACCCATTACGTGCAGTACTACCACCTGCCCTGGCTGTCCACCCGCACGCTCATGTGGGACAAGGACGGTCAAAATCTGTCGAACGAGACAAACTGGATGGCAGACCCGCGCCATCCCAACACGCGGGGGCATGGCTACGTTGCCGACCTGGTGATTGGGCTGCTCAGTAGGGCAGCTGCAGGCCTGCAGTCGCAGCCTCTGACAAAAGGAGAGGTGGCCAGCATCTTCCAGCCGTTGACACCCCCCATGTACCCCGGAAACTTGCCGCCCAGTGTGGAAACGTGTATGATTGAGGGCGCCTTCAAAGGCGTTTTCGTCAGCACCAGGGGATTCACGTGGCGCAATGAAGGCACCGAAATTAAGCAAAAATGGGGGATGGTGGCGACGGCGGCTAACTCAACCGCGGTCATCAGGCTCAACACAATGCAGGTGAGAGCGAGAGTTTTATTTTTTATCTTTTTTATTCACCTTCATGCATTCATTGCCTCCTCCCTTTGGTAGCGCCAAGAGTGAAACTCGGCTGATACCTCAGCTTCTGCTGCTGGTAGAATCACTGTGTCGCTGTTTGTATTGTAATTGCTGCTTGTAGTCCAATAACTGAAGCTTGCTTTATTTTCTTCCTTTTTTGTAGGGAGTGGATGGCGGTGGCGGCAATGTTACTGATTCAAAAGAGACAAAGCCCGCACGGCTGTATTTGGCCTACCTCAAATCTTACCAGCACATGGGAAAGATGCGTGTTCTGTGCCGATACTGCACATGCGAACCCTCAACGGTGGATGGCCACCATGACTTGAAGGTGTCGCAGTTGTCGTTCCACACCGTGGATGTTTCCAGGGCAGAGAAATGCGAGATTGGATTTAGCGTGCTGAATGCGACGAGCTCAGGGGAGCACAAAGTGAAGTTGATGGGAGTTATTCTCAGCCCACAAGCTGTAAGTTTTTGACGATGCTTTTCGACCGGCGCACTCTGCTGATGTTTATTTCTCTTTTCTTTATGGCTGCAGAATGAAGAACTGGACCTCCCAGAGTGGGTTAGTGCTTTCATATAGGTCCTACCTGCAGCCAAAGGCATCTCGTTGGGCTGCATGCTAGACGGGAAGGCAGTTTTTTCTGTTTTGTTTTGTTTTTTCTCAAACGGACTGAATTATTGTGCACCATTTGCAACCTCGATTTTTTCTGGTTTTTTTACATTGTTCATTGCGAAACGAATCATGGCCTACCATGCCTTTAAAACATGAACTGCCGTTTTCCTTGCGTCTTTTCTACCAAGCTCTGTTCTATTATTGTTTTTGTTTGCTTTTAAAATGTGTATGCTGCCAAAAGCGACAGAACATACATACATACGCGATACATATAAAATCACAAGTGAGTAATCTGTTTTCATTTTTTCGAAAACTGCTTGACCAGGCGGTCAATAGCCGAAAACTGCCACGTCCACCCCACGTTGTACAGAAACTGGCGGTGGTCGAAGCGGTTGTCGTCGGGCGAGTAGTTCTCCGCGTGGTAGGCCGGCGTCAGCACCGTGGTCTTGTGCCTGTTGATGGCGTACGACCGGAAAAAGTGCTTCACTTTGGCTGCAACCACCTCGGGAGAGTGCACCCCCTGCCACGTCTGCATCAGCGAACGAAACATGCTGACAGGGCCGCACCTCGCTACCTTCCTCAGCCTCCCAAACACTGTGAGCTCATCGTAGGTCATGCCCATGTCTGCCTCATCCGTCTGCGCCACAGTGCCGTCGTCACCCAGCGGCTCGAGCTCCGCGGTGGGGGGGGCTGCCTCCACCTCTTCCAGGGCGGAGTACCCCAGCCCCGTGGGTTGCTGCTGAGCTGCCCACCTGAGGAACCGCCGCAGGTCGGCCTTGCTGACCCCCCCAATGGGGTTGATGTCTGCCGCAGAGCAGTCGTACTTAGTGAGGTACCCCCGCAGCGCCTCGTCCACGTTGCCGCTGCCCAGCACCAGCAGGAAGCCTCCCCCCCTGCCCCGCACCCACGGCGTCAGCTGTGCCAGCATGAACGCCAGCACCATGCGCAGCCGCGCCTGGATGTTCTGCAGCGCCAGGTTCTCAGCGGCGCTGCCCCCTCGGGCTCTAAACTGCGGCGTCCTGCCGGTGATGACGGCAAACAGCTTTGTGAGTGCAGTGACCACAATGTCGATGCTCACGCTGAGGTGGTAGGAACCCACTTGGGACGCCAGCGCCGCGGCTCGAGACCTGGTCTCAACGCTCGAGTTTTCGGTGCCCATGTACACCGTCGTCAGCAGCCTGTTGGCCAGCTCTTGTGCCGACACCGGTGCCTGGCCAGCAGCGTACCCCCCCACCCTCCGCACGTCTGCCAAAACCGCCTCGTCCCCTTCTTCAACCGCAGATGCGTGCAGCATCTGGCACATGCACCCCACGATAGCGGCCACCGAGGAGCTGTCTGCGCCGCCAGACAGCGGCAGCAGAAACCCGCTGCCGCCGCACCGTCGCAGGTAGTCCCACAGCCAGCACGCGGGGCCCCGCGCAATCTCCTCCTCTGGCGTCAAATACAGCGGCTGCACGGGCAGGCTGGGCAGCAGCGCGGCTGCAGGGTCAGCGCACAGCGCAAACTGCACGCGCACCAGAGGGATGGGCTCAGCAGCGCTGGCCTGCTCCTGCAGGCTGGCCACGGCGCCGCGGTGGGACACCACCGAGTCCAGGTCCACGCAGGCGGTGACCACCTCCACCTCCTTCACCGAAAACTGCCGCCCCTGGGCCACCAGCTCCCCGTTGACGACTACGCAGGCACAGCCGTCGTAGTAGAGGCGACCGCCGTCGCACCCCTGCTGGTTGGCATACAGATACACGCCTCCTGCCTTGGCTGTTGCGCTCATCATGAGGTCCAGGCGCTGGTTGAGTTTGCGGAGCTGGTGGTGGCTGCCAGAGCCGTTGGTGATCACCTCAACGCCCACAAGGGCAAGGCCGATGTGGGGGGCCTGCGGGGTGAACAACTCCTCACAGGTCTCCGCCGCCAGCAGCGCGTCCGAGAACTGCAGCGCTGCGTCCCCAAAGGGGCAGGCGTCTTGTCCGGAGAGGCCCTGAATCTGCGGGGGCAGGGCGTGTTGCTCCACGGCGCGGCGGCGCTTCCAGGTGGCAAAGTAACGCGTTTCGCGGTAGTTGCCGTCGTTGGCGAGGTGCAGTTTTGGGCGGATGAGCAGCACGCGGCGGTTGAGCAGAAACACGCGGCAGTTGTAGCGCACGCCGCGGTGCATGACGGGCATGCCCACGTCACACACGATGCCATCGGTGTGCTCGCCACGCAGCAGGTCGGCCACGCACTCCCAGGAGTGCTCGATGGTGTCCTGCTCCTGAAAGTGATCTTCGCAGCCGTAGCCAGGGATCTCCAGCTCAGGGCCCACCTGGCAGCAGGGGCGGCGTAAAAAATCAGCAAAAAATCAGGGGTTGTGCAGAGCGTGAATTTTCATAGAGCAGAGCGCAGCTCACCCTGTATCGAGCCCCCTTTTGTTTAGCCACTGCTATGGACTCCTTGATGCGCTGCAGGTTGCCGCTGAAGTCCATCGCCCATTGCCCCAGGTTGCATGTTGCCAGCACGGCCAGGCGCTGCTGCGACATGGTTGCGCAGGCAAACGAACAAAAACTTGATGTGACTTATAATTTGTTTGCAACTAATTATTTAAAAAACAAATTGGAGCAGCGGCAGGCCAAAACAAATGCTGCGATTGAACACATTTGGAATAGTGTATCTGGATAAATTAATAACGAGGATTGTGCGCTACTCTTTCGACTCAAAAAAATTGCAGTCTTCTTCTGCTCACACTTGTTCAGTTGTAATTCGCACAATTTGAAATATATAATCAAAATCATGACCGGGTAGTTACATCAATCGGCGCATCCAAGCTGCCATGCTGACGTTTCAAGTTAATTTGGAGGAGGTAGACAACGATGAAGAGTCGGGATTCTTCTTTAAGCGGCTGGGAGAGATCGTGTTCAGTCATCCAAGCGACGCAACGCCATCGGCTGGCGCCGCTGTTGCTGTTGCCAGCCGCAACGGTGTGATCGTTTTCTCAGACTCTCAAGGTAAGAGCTGCCTTTGGTGTGCTGTCCTGTTTGCAGGTCGCTCAACTAAGCCGTTCTCTTCAATGTTGCCCCGCAGCCACGTACGTCGCTCGTTCTACCGACCTGCTGGGCAACCTTCAAAAATGGGACACCAGCGACGAGTGAGTGTTTTGCATAATTTCCTTTGCATTTTCCTTTGTGCGTCGAGGGCTGTACTGGCTCAAAAACATGTACCACACGCAGGGCGATGCCTCTGAAGGACGCCGCTGCCGTCGCCGCTGCGGTGCTGCCTGGCGCTGCCACTTCTATTGCCCTCTCCCCAGACGCATCGCTGCTGGCGCTGGGGTGCGGCACCGACGTGGCCATCTACTCCACGGCCGAGTTGGTCAGCAGCGGCGCCGCTGCCAAGCGCCTGCGCGTGGACAGCCTGGGCGAAGCAGGCATTTCAGCGGTGAAGTGGCGCCCCTCCAGCAGCGGGCAGGCCACGGAGTACGCAGCTCTGCTGCAGTCGGGCGCCGTTGTGCTGGTGAATGTGGCCGATGGTCGCAGCACACCCCTCGATTATGTGCCTCAAGGCGCTGCGTGCATTGCCTGGTGCCCCGATGGCGCGCAGCTGGCCGTTGGTGCAGCAGACCGGGTGTCGCTGTGCAGCCCCGACGAACACGGAGCTCCTGCGGTCGCCTTCAAGCTGCAGTCTTGCGACGTTGTTGAGGAGGACGACCAGGCGCTGGCTGTCGAGGGTGTTCATTGGGTTGGCGCTCTGAAAATATTGACGGTGTGCAGGATGATGGAGGGGGGTGGCCCAACAGACCTCGCACCCGTGGGGCTGCTGTCTTGGGAAGCAGAAGGCGCCGACAATGCCGTCACCTTTGCCGAGTTTTTCGCTATTTCCAACGTGGAGTCGTCGGCGCTCCACAAAGAGAGCATGGTGGCCGCGACTGTGCCGCAGTGGGGCACCACTGTGTACGCCCACACCCGCGCTTTCGACGACCACATCAAGGCTGCGATGGCTGGGGATGGCGTTGAGACCAAGGGCGTTGGCGTCACTGACGACCGCCTGGCAGTCCGCATCCCCAACGCCACAGGGGACACAGACAACGCTGTGGTAGGGGTGGGGGTGGATTTGACGGCAACTAAAGTGGCGGTGGAGCACCCCACCGACGAGACTGCGCGCGACCTGCCCCCCCAGCCGCTGCTTTGGGTGGCCACCTCCGACGGCGTGCTCAGGGCCTACACCTTTGGAAACATGAAAGAAGACGCAGTGGTGGCAGTGGCAACAGCCGAGCCGGTGCCCGAGGTGACTTTTCCGGTGGCTGGAGCCCCGCAGGAGGCTGTCAAAGAGGAGGGCGCTGTTTTCAGAGGCGGTGGTGGTGATGTTGCAGAGGCCCAGGCCGCTGCCACGGCGCTGCCCTCTGACGAAAGCGACTTGGAAGAGGAGGAAGAGTCAAGTGAGGAGACGGTCAAGCCCGTTCCGACGACAGCAGCAGCAGCAGCAGCAGAATTTGGGGCAGCACCGGCAGCAGCGCCTTCTGGCGCATCCATCTTCTTCGGCGCCCCTTCCACGCAGCCTGCTGCTGCTGCTGCTACCACTGCTCCAGCTTTTGGCGCGCCAGCCACCGCTGCTGCCGCAGCTCCACCGCTGTTTGGAGCATCAAAACCACCACCACCAGCAGCAGCAGCAGCGCCTTCGGCGGCGCGCTCTCTGTTTGGCGCTCCGGCGCAGCCAGCATCAGTGCCTGCGTTTGATAGCGCCGCCGCTGCCTCTCTGCTATTTGCCCCAACCCTGACCTCCGCTCCTACCTCCACCGCTGCATCTGCGCCTCCCAGAAGGGCGTCTGAGCCGCCTTTGCCCACCGCGGCGCAGCGGCAGCAGGCTCAAGCCTTGAAAGCGGAAGAGGCAGCAAAATCACCAGCAGCAAAGCCTCCTGCTGCGCCCCCGGCAGCAGTGTCTCCTCCGCCGCCTAAGCCTGCCCGCACCACCACTGCGGTTTCTCCCCCCACCGCCTACCTGCAGGGCGCAGGCGAGGAGGTGGCGGGGCTTGAGCGAGAGTTTCTCAAGTCGCTGGCAGAGACGCGATCCCTGGAGGCTGCCACCCATGATGCCCTGTCGGACGCCTTGCGTGGTGCCTCTGGCGTACCAGCCTCCCAGGCGGAGTTTGAGGAGCTGCGCAAGCGGACGCACGCGCTGCGTGGCAGAGTGGCTGCTGCCTCAGACACCCTGGCCGAGCTGCGGCACAAGTTTGGGGAGCTGGCGCCGGGCGTGAAAGAGGGCTACACCCGGATAGAAGCCATGCCCGCGTTCCAGAGCGACGCTGCTGCTGCCAAGGCCTTGCCATCACCGCTGAAGGAAGAAGAGAAGCTGCGGCGGCAGCAGCCCCTGGAACCCAGGCTGGGGGCGGTGCGGGACGCCGCGAAGGCTCACCTACGCGCACTGGGTCGCAAGTTGGAGGAGGTTCGCGAGTGCCTGGCTGGGTTGGAGGAGCGGGCAAGGAGCGGCAGCGGTGCCGGGGCCTTCTTCCCAGCCAACCCCGCTGCCCAGGCGATGTCGCTGTACGAGGCGGTGAACGCGCAGACCGCCATCATTCAGGCTCAGGCCTCCCGATTGTTGGAGCTGTCTGAGGGTGTGAGGAGGGCGGGGCTGTCGAGTGCGCCCACAGAGGCACTGCTGCTGGAGTTTGATGGCCACTGGCAAGGTATGAGAATATCAAGCCATAGTGGAATGAAAATAAAATTGGGAGTTGCTGAATGTTTTTTTGACTTGTTCCATTGCCTCGTAAAATGTATGCAGACAGGGATGGGGTGCCCCGCCTAGGCCTGCCCTCCCCCACCACGCGGCTGGACCTCCAGGACAGCTCCCCGCTGCTGCACGTCGACTTTTCCTCCAAGAAAAAGGGCCGCATCCAGTGGCAGCCCCTGCGCGCTTCCCCGGTGACTCGCCGCCTCTCAGGGGCCACGCCATCGCCACCGCACACCCGGAGGAGCCTGCCCAGCCCAAGCCCAGTGCGGTCGCCCTCGCCTGGGCCCCTGGCTGCAGGCCCCAACGCCCCGTTGGTTCGTGACGTATTGCGGCGGTGCAAAGGAGTGGACGGCGGAGTGAGGGTGGTGGAAGCAGGCACTGCAAGGGCAGGCGCACCATTGCAGACCCCGCCAAAAACACAGCTGCCGCCGCTCAAGCCAATGGTGCTGCCAGAGCTGCCCAAGCCGGTGATGCCATCGCCCTCGACGGCCAAGCCCGCCACCGCTGCCGCTTCGCCGGCGTCCAGGTCCCTGGAGCCCCTGACGCGCATCACAGCACCCGCGGTGTCGTTTACACCGGCTGCGACCGCTCCTGCCAAGCCCAAAGCAGCGGCAGCAGGCCCATCCCAGCCTCCACTGCCAAGCTTTGGCCAGATGAAGGCAGCCTCGGCGCTGGGGAAGCAGGTTCTGGGTGGACAGAAGCCCAGAGCAGCGACATCGTCATCCGCCCAGCCCCCGCTGCCTTCCATGGCCCAGGTGGCGTCGGCCAAGGACCTGGCAAACAAGGCAGCGGCGACGACAGGGGCGGCCCCCAGACCGGCAGCAGCCAAACCATCTCCTTCTTCCTCGGCGGCAATGCCCCCTGTTCCCAGCGCTGCCGCGGCGCAGGCGGCGCAGGCACGGCTGGCAGCCTTCACGTCAACGGAAACGAAGCCAGAACCAGCTACCGGCGGCACCTTTTCGTTCGCGCTGTCGCCTGCGTCCCAGCCAGCTGCACTCGCAGCAGCCCCCTCGAGTCCTTTTGGGCAGGCCAGCTCAAGCGCTAGCAGCGCTGCCGCTTCGACCTTTGGGACCTCTGCTCCAGGAGCTTCTTCAGCAGCATCCACGAGCTCTGCGGCTGCTGCGTTTGGGTCCTTTGGCTTCGGTTCCAGCGCTCCTGCTGCCGCACCCACTGCAGCGTCTCCCTTTGGCAAGGGAATGTCATTCGGAGCAGCAGCAGCACCATCGTCTTCTGGAGCAGCAGCCACTTCTCCCTTTGGCGGCCCTGCTGCTTCAACAGCTGCGGCGTTGCTATTCGGAGCATCATCTTCCTCCTCTGGTGCTGCTGCTGCTGCATCCTCCCCTTTTGGAGCCTTGACGACTGCCTCCTCCTCCGCAGCACCTACCCCTGCCGCCTCCAGTCCCTTTGGAGCCGCGGCCTCGCCGTTTGGCACCCCTGCAGCGTTCGGCGCAAAGCCGGCCCCAACTACCTCTGCTACCACGACCACGTTTGGGACGTTCGGGAATCCTGCTGCCATAGGGGGTGGCGGGTTTGGAGCAGCGGCCAGCCCTGCATCTACTCCCGCATTTGGAGCGCCAACTGCTCCAGGCGGGCTGTTTGGCGCTTCTGCTGCGACGTCCACAGGGTTCGGGCAGTCCTCGGGGTTTGGGCAGTCCTCAGGGTTTGGCCAGCCTGCGGCTTTTGGCGCTGCAGCATCGGCGGCAGCTCCCAGTGGGTTTGGCCAATCTGCTGCCTTTGGGCAGGCAGCCGCTGCGGGAGGCGGCGGATTTGGGGCGTTTGCATCCCAACCGAGTGGATTTTCTACGTTTGCAGCGCCGCCGCCGCCGCAGCAGCAGCAGGGCGGTGGCTTTGGCGGGTTTGGCGGCGCCGCGAAAACTCCACCGCCCAAGCCCGCTGGAGGGACGCCCTCGATGTGGCAGCCTCGGAAATGAGTGTGCACGTTGTTTCTTTGTAAACGACCAATGTGGAGAAAACGACAGTATTCGTCTACTGAGCATACGAAACGAACGAAATTGATGATGGCTGCGTCTAAAATCAATTGTTCACTATTGAAAGGGCCACGAAGACACATTTTAAAAATTTGCTAAATTTGCTTGAATATATTTCACCCACTTACTGCGCCTGGGCACTCTTTTTCGTCTCAAAAGCGTAGAAATCGGATCAAAATTAATAAAAACACGGTCGCTACACGATGGCGCAAAGCCGCTTTGATGCCTTGGAATGTGCGAATTTGCAACTGCGGCTGGATTCAAGCGACCGGAACGGCGCAATGCTCGAGATTACCCTAAACCGCCCACGCGCATTTAACGCCGTCTCAATGGAGATGCTGCACGAGCTGCACAAGGTGCTGGACCTTTGCGAGCACCCCATCACGCTGCACGAGCCCCTCCCCCACGATCACCCACGCGTCATCATCTTGAAAGCCGCTGGCAAGGCCTTTAGGTAACGGCGGGGGGCATTTATTTGTGTGTGTGTGTGTGTTTCTTTTCTAGTCTGACAATCCACAAATTGGGTAATAACTGCAGTGGCGGCGTGGACATCAAGGCGGCCGACAGGGGGATTGGTGGCAGGGCATGGGATTATAAGGACATGCGCTCGCAGCAGCTGCTGTCCAGGCTCATTGAGAAGCTGCGCCGCATCCCTCAGCCGGTGCGAACTCGCGAATAATTGTATTTCAACGGCCACTGGGAGCTAACAAATAACAAATAATGTATTTAATTCCGCAGGTGATAGCTGCCGTCGGTGGACCCGCTGCTGGTGCTGGCCTGGCGCTGGCACTAGCGTCGGACGTCCGCCTTGCCACCCCCGCTGCTTCCTTCAGCGCCGCCTTTGTCAGGCTGGGGCTGACCGGTACCGACATGGGCACCAGCTTCTTTTTGCCGCGCATTGCTGGGCTGGGGGTCGCTTCAGAAGCGCTGCTCACCGGGCGCCCAATTTCTGCAGAGCGCGCGTTCAGCGTGGGCATGGTGAACGAGCTGGTGGCCACTGCGGAGGATCTTGACGCAGCGTCGCGGCGAATGGCTGCTGACATGCTGGCGACCTCGGTGAAAGGGCTGCAGCTCACCAAGGAACAGCTGTCAGCCACCGCGGAGGGCACATCCCTGCGTGCCTCGCTTACTGCTGAGAATTCTCACCAGATGCTGCTGGTGAGCGACCCGGTTGCCTCCAAAGCGGCACAGGCCTGGCTAGGCAAAATAGTCGGCGGCAAGACGAGGGCCAGGCTTTGAAATTGATTCGGTTCCAGGGAATGAAACGAATCAAAATGGTGTTGGTGCGCTACCACGAAAAATGTGCTGTGGTTTGACAGTTTGACAGGCACGCACACCATGCTTCCTGTTGGGAATGCACAGTGTTGTAAATACCCAGGCCCGACCTGCTGCCGCTCGAGGGCAGCTGCATCGGGTACCAGGGTTGGCAGGCAGCACACGCTGAGGTGGGGGCCGCGGTATAACATGAAATCCATTGTCAGCGACGCCCAACTTTTTGTCTTTTGTCACCGTTTTTTTTTTTTTTTTTTTTTAATATAATATATTGCAGTAGCGTGCAGCTGTCAGCTTATAGCTATCATTCATAAAATATGTACGGTTAAATAAATATCATGTATGTTTGGTGGTGCCCAAAGGCGCAAAAACACCGAAATATAAAATAATTCTTGCCTCCAGCTCTTCTGCTGAACAAACTCGCAGTTTTATTTAATTACTCAGTTCCCAGCTTCAGTGTTCCTTGCCTGCGCTGTTGCTGCTGTCCGGCAGCCACCCATTTCCTCTCGGCAAAATAGTTGAAGTGGCCGTCAAACTCCTTGCGCCTGGCAGCGCTCATGCGGGCACGCAGCAGCCCCATGTTCTTGTCGTCAGGGCGGTCATCAGCACCAGAGTGCGGGTCGTCATCAGGTCTGCGCATCGAAACCAGCTTTGAATACCAATGCCGCTAAAGTAATGCCGGATAAAAACAAAATATGCTCTGAAGAAATTACCTGTCAAAGAATATTGTGGAATCGGGACCGTCGTAGCTCTGCTCCATGCTCTCGTCCTTGAGGGAGAAGTACACGCGGTAGTTGTTGATGAGGTCGTCCAGCTCCTCCTCGATGGACTCAAAGGTGTGAGAGGAGCGGCGGGCAGAGTCGACAAACACATTGGCCAGGTGCTGCGACACAAGGATGGCCTCACGAGTGTGGGGCACCTCCTGCATGCCGAACTCATAGGGGGGCTTCTCGGGGTGCCACTGGGTGGCGAAGAAGGGGTACCGCTTGTGCTCAGCGGTGGCAACGTACTCCACGCCGTTGCGGTCCTCTGCGGTGGTCAGAATGTTGAAGTTCTCCTTGAGGATGGGCCACTTGTCGTAGTTGGCAGGGGGCAGACCAAACATGTGGTTCTCCAGGGAGATGTTGTGGGCAGGGTCGCCCAGCTTCTCAATGAGATCGGGCGCCATGCCGCCAAACATGTATGACTGAGCGGCGGCTTCGGTGAACTGCAGGGTGGATGGGTGGGCCACCGAGTCGGTGTCCACCAGCAGGTCGGTGAATGAGACGTTCGACTCCAGGATGTGCAGCAGCTGGAACCCCAGACAGGTGCCGTGGATGGGGAACACGTTGCCCTTGTCGTTCTCTTCCTTGGCCCAGGTCCAAAGCTTACGGGCGGCCACCACGTAGGGGGAGTCCATCCACAGGTCGGTGAGCCCACCAGGGAAGATGAGGCCGTTGACGCGGGTGAACAGGCGGTGCAGCTCCTGGTCGGACTGGTAGTAGCGGATGGGGACGACGCGGGCGCCGGCTGCCTCCACCCACTTGACGAAGCCAGCTGCGATGTAGGAGCTGCGAAGGAACGAAGAAGGAAATACGTGGTGGCGTTGAGAAGAAAAAAAAGGGGAAACACAAGAGAGTTGGCACGGGCGTGTCAGGTATGGTGAGCTTACCGTCCTGGGCATGAGTGGCCTGCGAAAAACAAGCATATTTGTATGTTGGACGCTGTACATATTGAACGACAAAAAAGCAGCTCCAGCAGGTGTGACAAACGTGGTTGGCAACTCACATCTCTGCGCCAGGATGCCAATGGTGGGCTTCATGTTTTTGTAGCCCAACTTCTGCCAATCAGGCCCCTGCGACTTCTGCACAGCAAGCTCTTCCAGGCGACGGCTCGATGCCAGGGCACAGCCCGCCAGGAGCAGCAGGCCCGCCAGGAGCACGCTGGTCTGACGCATTGGTATGGGCGGACAGGAACCAGCTGCAGAGCAGGGCGGAGGATCTCGTCGAGTCAAGGAGCTGCTGCCAATGTGGAGTTTGATTATTCTCTCAGCGAATCTCGGGCAGCCGAGCGCTCCAGGTGATTTAATGATCGTTGTTAAAACGCAGTAAAAATTAACAAGACCGCCAGAAAGCGGCCGCCGCGGCATCAAGCGCAAAAAAAAACGTGATTGACGGAACAACAAAGGTTTTGGGCTGGGTTTTGGCGCGCTGCTCCTACTCCACTTGATATTTTCGAGAGCTTGTAATGAAACTGGCGCCATTAATAAAAATAACTTACACACGCCGTCATGTCCAGCCTGGCGCAGCGAGTCTCCAGCAACGCTGGCGCGTCGTGCAGTTTTAGTCCATTTACAACGCAACACAGAGCGCCCGCAAGACGGAGGAATGCGATCTCAAACATCCGGGAGGTGCGCCGCTCGGTCGCCACTGCAGCAGCCGCTACGCCACCTCCAGTCCAGCAAACGTCTCCCCAAAAGTTTGAAAAGACAGAGGCTGGGGAGTGGTTTTTCACGGAGATGGGCCAGAAGAGCTGGGTGAGCGATTTGCATGCTTGGGTTCCGTCGTACTGACTGACCGGAAGTACTCCTGAAGAACTACCCTCCAACATCTCAGCTCAAATTCCCCAATTAATATTTCCTTGTCCCCCCATACAACCATACATATCTCAGGTCGAAGCCATGCAGCTAACCCAGCTGACTCCCGAGCTTCCGCAGCTGCTGCGCGACATGGGCGCAAAGTACGAGCCCGATCGCCTGGCCGACAGCCTGGCGCAGCGCCCCGCTGAGCTCACTGCTCGCTCCTTTCGAGTGGCCACCTCGCTGGGAAGGTTTCTGACGGCCGTGCTGACCGACTACGCCACTGGGCAGCTTGAGTCCAACGCCCCCGCGCGCTCACGCCAGCTGCTCAACGTGATCAGCGGCCTGGGCCCTGCGTTCATCAAAATCGGCCAGGCGCTCTCTTCGCGCCCAGACCTGCTGCCCAAGACCTATCTGGACACGCTGATTGAGCTGCAGGACCGCCTGCCGTCGTTCCCCACCGCCGTGGCGCATGCTGTCATCGAGGAGGAGCTGGGCGCCCCCATTGACGCCATCTTCTCATCGCTGTCGCCAGAGCCGGTGGCGGCAGCGTCCTTGGGACAAGTGTACAAGGGCGTGCTGCGGTCCACGGGCGAGGTGGTGGCCGTCAAGGTGCAGCGCCCCGGCATCGGCGAGGCCATCGCGATTGACATGGTGCTGCTGCGTCGCCTGATGACGGCGTTTGATCGCTACGTCACTATCGTGTCTGCCCCGCTGGTGCCGCTGGTGGACGAGTTTGCGGCTCGGCTGTTTGCGGAGCTCGACTACCAGCAGGAGGGGCGCAACGCTGAGCGGTTTGGCAAGCTGTATGCCCACGTCCCGAGGGTGGGGGTGCCTGGCATCAAGTGGGAGGCCACCAGCAGGCGGGTGCTGACCATGGAGTGGATTGAGGGGGTGAAGCTGACCGACGCCAAGGCCATGGCTGCGTCAGGGCTTGACATTGTAGATTTTGTGACGGTGGGGGTGGAGTGCACGCTGAGGCAGCTGCTGGAGGCCGGGTTCTTCCACGCAGACCCCCACCCTGGCAACCTGCTGGCCACGCCCTCTGGCAAGCTGGTGTACCTGGATTTCGGGCTGATGAGCGAGGCGCCCCCCGCTGCACGCTACGCCATCATCGCCCACGTCGTGCACCTGGTGAACCGCGACTACCTGGCCATGTGCATGGACTACTACACCCTGGATTTCATGGACCCGTCGGTGGACACCACGCCCATCGCCCCAGCGCTGGCCAACTTTTTTGACGACGTGCTGGACAACACCTCGGTGTCCCGCCTCAACTTCAAATCGCTGGTGGATGGGCTGGGGGGCGTGCTGTTTCAGTACCCCTTCAGGGTGCCCGCCTACTACGCCCTCATTCTGCGGTGCCTGACGGTGCTGGAGGGGCTGGCGCTGAGTGCCGACCCCGAGTATAACCTGCTGGGGGCGGCGTACCCCTACATGGCGCGGCGCCTGTTGACCGACCCTGCCCCCCAGCTGCGGGCATCGTTCGAAGACATGGTGCTGAAGGACGGGCGGCTGCGGTGGAACCGGGTTGAGAACCTGTGGAGGGAGGGCTCCAAGAGCGCCGACTTTGACCCCGCCCAGATCTGGCTGCTGGCAGAGTGGGTGTGCTCGGAGGGAGGGCGGCCGGTGCGCAAGCCCCTTGCGCTGGAGGTGGTGCGGCTCGTCGATGCCGTGGCGGCAGACGCCACGCGCAAGCAGGTGGAGGCGCGCGCTGGCAAGGAGACCGCCAGGGCGCTGGTGCCTGCCACGCGGGAGGAGAAGCGGCAGCGGCGGCGGGCCGAGCTGCTGTGGGAGATGCTGACGACGGGGGCTGGGCGCATGGCCGTGCCCATGCCGCAGCTGGCGGTGGGAGGGGGCCCCTTTGGGCTGCCTGGCCCTGGGGAGGCCATTGCATTTATTGGGCAGGTGCGGTCGGCGCTGTCGAGCTCTGGGCCTCAGCTGCGTGCGCTGCTGGAGCGCCCCGGTGCGCAAGAGCTGCTGGTGGACATTCAGGTCGGGTTGGTGCAGCGCATCATGGCGCGCGGCGTCAAGCTGCTGATGGGCAGCACCTCAACGCTGATGCCTTCGTCTTCGACGGCCGCAGCAACCGCCGAGGTGCAAAAAGCATGAATTTAATGGGCTCCGAGCCGGGTGGTTTCCAACAGGCTTCCAACGAACTTCGTTGGACCTCAAAATAAAAAATCCGCTGCGGTTACAGTGCAGTTGCAAAATAATGCATCATGTGCTAATTTAAATTCATCAACGTGGGTGCTTTTGCTCTTGTAAGAAATAAAAATTCCAATGATGATGAACAGAGACAAAGGGAGGACCTTTTGCTGTCGCAGCGTGTTTTAACTACTTCCAGGCAATGCCATTATTATAATTAACTACTCTTGGTGTAGTGTAAATTTCTTTACTGTGCTCTTGCAAAACAAAAACGTTGCAATTTCCATCCTCAAACCCCAATTATAAGTTTCAGTACTTGGGGTAGCCAGCAGGGGGCGGGTAGCTGTACTGCTGCTGCTGAGGGTTGCCCGAGTAGCCGCTGGGAGGAGGAGGGTAGGCAGATGGGGGAGGGTAGGCCCCGGGGGGAGGGGCTTGGGCGGGGTAGCCACCCTGCTGCTGCGGGTACACGGGGACGCCCATGGCCTGCTGGATGGGGGCCATGTAGGGGCTGAGCGGCATGATGAGCGAGGGGTCTGCGTCACGCGCGTCCAGCTGCACCTTGTGCTGGGTCTGCATGCAGCCACAGACGCTGCACCACACTGCGTCCGCAATGCAGTCGATGATCTGTGCGAAAAGAAAGAGACAGAATGGTATTGCTGAAGTGCCATTGGCGTCAAGTACTTGCTTGGAAGAAGAGCAATTTTAGGGATACCATGAATGCATTCATACAGCTAGATACAGCTCCCCCACCCCCCCCACCCCCCCCGCCAATAAACTCACGTGCGCCGCCTGCCGAACGCCCTCGTTGTCCACGAAGATGGCCACGCAGGATATGATGCAGGAGAGGTACTGGAGGGCAATCATGGTGCCGATGAGGCACTGCGGGTGATTGTGAAGGGAGAAAAAACAGCTTGAGTGCTGCAGCGCAAGAAGACTGATAAAAGAGCAGCACCCCCTCTGCACAAACGCATATATAGGCTCCCTCTTCTACAACTCACGTTGTCGCACTTTGTGTTTTGGATCTGCATCTCGTCCTGGATCATCCACCGCGTGCTGGCCACCGACTGCGCAAAGCAGCACGTGGCTTCCATGCACAGGCAGAACGCGGGGCACTTGGCCTCGCCGCAGCGCCCGCTGCACGGAAGGTAGCCGCCGCAGCAGAGGTACCGGGCTGCAGAAGAAGAATTTGTTAGGTACTCATGGGCACACCCGCAATCTGCTCCGATGCACTCCACTCACTCATGTCGCCGCGCAGCACCCGCTGGCGCAGCTGGTAAGAGGCGCACCAGGGGCACCACGTGGCGTAGCAGCAGTAGCCAGGGCTGTTGCCCATCGTCTCAAACACCTGGACCTGCCAGTGCTTGGTGTAGTACTTGTCGCGCACCTCGCAGGCCGCATTCTTGTTCTTGTAGGCGTCCATCTTCTCGTCGAGAGGGGGGGGGAGGGCTGAAAGCGATCAAACCCGACTTCGAAGCAAACCGCTAAAATTGACTCTTTGAGAGAAGCAGGCCGCTAAATCGGTTCTTCGATCGGCTGCTGGACTCAGCTCCGGCCCTATTTATAAATATAATAATAAATTGATGACCGGTCGCAATACCGAAGTAGCACTCCTTTTGTTTCGTGCGCTCCACCACTAATCTGGTGGTCGACTAAATATACAGAAACACCCGTTTCACTATAAAAACACTGCATTTTGGAGGCCCAGGCTGAAAAACCTGTACAACCGCTGTACATCTTCCTCTTCGCTAGGACTGATGTTTAAAATTCTTTGAAATCCATGCACCAGCACGTAGATTGATGCATGAGCATGTCTTGACTGCATGGCAGTGGTGCGCGACTGGCCATGCCTCGCCCAGCACCCCGCCCAGCGCCGCCTTCTGCCGCTTTTTAGCAAAAGAGAAAGAAAGCCACCAAACATGGTTTCGTCCTGGTTGCGCCTTGCCATGTTGATGCCAACATCGGCACCGCAACCCCTCGACACCCCATCCTGCATTCCCAAAGCATTTTTTGGTTTCCCCGCGGGAGGTGCGGTGCCGCGTCGCCCACTCATTGGGGCGCCTCCCCTATCCGGAAACGCCCGCAATGCACTGAGAATGCGCCACAAGGACCGCCTGTCGTGTTTGCCCTCCTGAAAATGTCGGGTTCCACGCCCTTTTCACTCGCTTCTTCCGAGGCCACCCATTCAAGAGATTTTGGGCGCGCTGGAGCCACGACTCTCTACATAAAATTGGAAGGAAATGCGCTATTCTCATTCTCATTCTCGTTCATTTCACGTTTTCGTTTTTCAAGACATGCCCACTGTCCACTGTCAATGTGACATGGAAGCACACTCAAGAACTAAGATGCAACCCTCCAGCAACCCCGCACCCTCGCTGCTCCAGCTCCCGGAGGCTACGCTGTTTGCCATCCTCCGCAACGTAGATGCACAGACACTCGTCAACTTGGAACGCACCAGCTCGTTCTTCACACGCAAAGACCCGATTTCAAGACTCCGCCTTACCGAGTACATCGCTCGCGAACAAATGCTCGATCGATGCAACGGGGACCTGGATTGCGCCTCTAGGTTCAGGTGAGAAACGCATTCTATCGCAGGGCAGCGACATGCAAAACTCGCATTTTTTTTAATTTTTGATTTCTAAGTTTCCAACCATCTCACACTTGATGCTTTGCTCGCGCAGGGAGGCCAACTGGAAGGAGCGGCTCCACCTGGAAGCCACTGCCGGCTGCGGGTTTGATCGCCCGTGGTGCGAGGCAGCGGGCTTTGCGTTCACCGCCCCCGACTCCACCTCAGCCACCGGCGCTGCAGTCCCTCCCACCGTGCGGCTCACCGGCATGGGCCCCAAGCTGCTGCTGTCCGCCAAGTCCACGGCTGACCAGCCCATCCTGCGATGGCGCCTGCGCGTGCGCGGCAACACTGCCGTGGAGTTTGGCGCCATCCCCGCCACCCTGCTGCCCTCCCACACCGCGCTGCACAAGTGCGCCGCCGTGCCCGACGCCCCCAACAAGCGCTGCGTGGGGTTCTGCTCGCAGATCACCGCCGGGTCGCTGCTGCCGCTGAAGGCCCCCGTAATGCGGGGCACCGTGCTGGATGTGGTGGCACGCAGGGGGCGGCTGCAGGTGCTGCTGCAGTACCCGGAGGACGCCAAGGAGATCTCGTGGCACAACGGGCAGCCGGTGCAGCGCCCCTACCGCGGCCCCTCCCAGCTGCGCTTCGAGCAGGACTTCTCCCCCGACCACGACGTGCGGCTCGCAGTGACCAGCTGGGCCAAGGGCGCCTTCGAGGTGCTGCACACAGGGTCGAACGCCGCGGAAGAAGTCGCGTTCAACGGCCTTTCACTCGACATGGAGCCAGAGGCGGTGCCAGCAGCGGCTCGCGTGGCTGCTGCCGCAGCTAGCGCTGGCGTACCAGCGGCAGCGGCGGCTAGGGGACTGGTGAAACCAGCAGCAGCTGTGCTGCCCTTGCCCATGGCTGTCTCTCACCAGCATCATCAGGTGGAGACGCCGCTGCAGAGCGGCACCCCTGACGATCACCACCACCACTCCACGCTGCGCGCGTCGTCCTCCTTCTCAAGCCTGCACTCGTACTCGGGGGAGCCTGCCGCCCCGGGGCTGCCTGAGCTGGGGCGCGACGTGCAGCAGCATGACGACGCTGAGGCGCTGCGGAGGAAGTCTGAGGACATGCCCACCGCGCCGCACACCGAGGCAGCTACAGGTGAAAAGTGAAGCAGCGCCTCCCTCCCCAATTTTGATCGACTTCCAACTTCATTTTCACATGGGGTTTGTACACTACTGCCAATCAACTAACTACTGGTATAGAAGAGTGTGCAGCACTTGGCTTCATTCTTTGTTCTGACCAATGCCCAGCAGTGAGCACCGCCCTCAGCGCACCATTTATGTTTCCTTGCGACTCGTACAATTTTATTAACGTGTACTTTTGATTCTTCGTCTTAATCGTCTGAGACACCCACCCACCCACCCACCACAGTATTCATTTAATGTTTTTCCTTTGCTCTATTTGTGCACTATAGGTGTTTTTTCTTTTTCCCGCCTCGTCCCATTTCCTATGAATGCATGATAGCAATGGGGCACAGGCCAGATTTTTTCATTCTCTCTCATATAGATGTTTCCTTGTTTTTAGATTTTCACTTCATTCGTATGGCACCACAACCACCACCATTGGATACACTTTGCATGTAATTTTTATCTTTTTATCTTTTTCGACACACACCGCTCAAATTGAAAACATAGTATAACGGCCAATTATTGACCGCGAGCGAATATCATGCGCTTGATAAATGGCGAGAACAGTTGCCGTGCGGGTGAAAAGCGCACTTGGCGGCGACGGCAACAGGAGCAGATTCGATAGCGGGACAGCAGCGCAGCGCGCACGGGGTGGTGTGAATTGATGCGCTGTATGCAGCAGACCGCGCTTGCACGGGCTGCTGGTGGCAAGGCGGAATCCCCCCCCCCTACCCCCCCCGTGTGAGTTGCGCTCAAATCTCAGAAGAAAATGGGCGGGCAGCTTCCTTCGTGTCACGAGGACCTACAATTTGAAAATTTCTCAAAATCCGCATATTCAAACACAATTTACGATGGTCGTCAGCAAACTCTAGCCGCCCGGCGCTGGCCGAGCTCCCCCCCCGAACGAATTTTTTATTTTGTTATCTTCACTCAACAAATGGCTCTGAGGGCACCGGCGGCACCGCGCGGCAACCTCGTAAACAACAAAAAAGCATGCATCATTAATCAGACTTCCTCGGCGGCTGCTTTGCGTCGCCGGGCAGCTTCTGCCAGATTGGGACGAAGGAGCGCTCCTCGGTTTGTTGTTGCAAACGTCGCTGAGTTTACTCGATCGGACGCAAAAGAGGCGCTTTTGTGCGCCCGAATCCCTGCACACACCGCCTCCATAACCGCAGCGGTCATCCTTGAAGATTTAGGTGAATTGTCGGTGACGCAGACAGAGCCACCCAATTTTGTTCTGCATTGCTATTTTTTTGATACAAACTATGTCGCTTTGTTCTCCACAGTCGTGCGGGCCACGTGTGCAGCCAGTTTTTAACCCTTTGCTCCCCCCCCCCCCCTCCCCTCCCTCGTTACATTCCATCATACGCAGATGGCTCCAAGAAGATTGCCACCGCCAGCTTGGACAAGTCGGTGGCGCTGTGGACCAGCGACGGCGGGTGCGACGTGCTCTGTAACTCGGGCTACTCGGAGACGCTGCGCATGACCCCCCCTGGCGGCCCTGTGTTCAGCTTCATGCTGGACCGCCGCTCTGACGACGGCCTGGTGGCGGACCAGCTCTACATGGGCAGCCACGGCAAGCAGCTGCAGGCATGGGTGCCTCCCAACGCACATATCGAGGCGGGGGTGAACCTGGACCCGCACTGCGGGTGGGTGCGCGCGCTGACCACCGCTGGGGGGCGGTGGCTGTTCAGCGCAGCGTGCAAGGACATCAGGCAGTGGGACATGGCCAGGGCGGTGCCCTCGCTGGTCAGCACCACATCTGTGGATCGCGGCGACATCCTGGCCATGGCTGCCACCAAGGGGAAGCTGTTCACGGCAGGGGCAGACGGCTCCATCCGCTCGTTTGACATTGGCAAGGCGGGGGGGCTCACCCCCGCTGCCTGCCGGCCCAAGGCGCACAACGACCGCGTCACCGCGCTGGAGCTCAACGGCGGCATCATATTCTCGGCCTCCTACGATGGCACGGTCAAGGCGTGGGATGCAGACTCGCTGGAGATCGTGGCAGTGGCGCAGGGAGCGCACGCGGGGGAGCGAGTGCACTGCTTGGCGCTGGGCCCTGGCGGCCTGCTGTTCTCTGGAGGCGCAGACAACCTGGTGCGGCGGTGGGCTCCAGGATTGCTGCATGAGGCAGCCCCGCCGCTGCATGCCCACAACCACAGCGTGGGGGTGCTGGCCACAGGGCGCCAAGGCCTGCTGCTGTCTGGCGACAAGGGTGGCGAGCTGGCTGTGTGGCACGTCGTTTAAAATGCGTGTATTTGAAGTACTCCGTTTTGTGGCCTCTCTCTCGTTTGAACCCCATTGTAGCGCAGGTGTAGCAGCAGCTTTTCGTTCTTCTTCGATGTATGGCAGCACTAGTCTTCCATCCTCTTACTTCTTCTTACTTCCTCTTCTATAGCAGGCAGTGCCGGTGACGCACTGCTTGTTCACGCACACAACACCCCATCTGATATGTTTCTTCTTCTGACAACCAACAGCATGCTGTTGCCGCCCTGTACGTTAGTTACCTGTGTAATAAGCTGTGAATAAAAAATATAAAAATCCAAGCCCAGGCGTATATTGAGAAGTCGCCAGTCGCTGCACGGCCCTCCGCGAGGAGATGGGCTTTACAACCCTTGCCGAGGGCAGGTCGGATACTAGAGTTCCTGGTCAGCAATAGAACCCGCTCGAATTAATACAGTAAGGATGTGTATTTATGTGTATGTGGAATAATTCAGCAGAGGGCGTCGGCGGGGAGAAGCATGGCGGGGAGAAGCACAAAACAAAATGCCAATCGCCGATATTCAATCACCACGCCGCCAGCTGCTAGTGTGGCAAATTTCTGGTTCGATGGGAAATGCGCTGCCCTTCATGGGGCCCACCAGAACTGCCAATAATGGATTTGGAAAGCAGGGAGGAGAAGATAGGGAGGGAGCAACAAAAAATAAAAAAGGCGACACTCTGTGACACCCAGTACAATAGTAAATTAAAGTTTATTTTACCCATCTCGTTTTGATCTAGCTCGGCAAGGGCGTAATCCGCACAAGAGTGATTCAAAGTCTCATGGTTGCGGGCAAGGCTCTGAGCCTGGCCAGTCGGGCCGGATTGAATGCCAATTGCAATGCCCGTACGTTTTTCAACAATTTGATGCACCGACGTGACCCAATGCGTGGCCTGGGTGTCGACGATTTGTTGCATCGATCTGAAATTTATTTTGCTGTGCAGGGAGCGTTCCAGCACCAGGAATTCCATCAGCCAGGCGTGTGTGTGATGGATCGTCGACCCGGCGGGCGCAGCTGCGCTCTCGCCCCGCTGCAGCTGTGGTGAACGCATCGGTGAGCTGTGTACGATTTTGTGATGCAACAACTCTATAGGATTCGGGGGAGGGGGGGGGGAGGGGGGGGAGGGTTGATCACCAGCGATCGAGATGCCCATTGCATTGAGTTTGGTCGAGTTGTGATTTGCAGGCTGGCGATGAGGTTGAGCGCCTCCGCCAGGAGAACGCCGCCCTTCGCTCCACCCTGGCAGCCCGCCTGGAGGCCCTGGACGCGTCCAAGAAGGAGGAATTCATGCAGCAGCACGCCGAGCTGTCGGCCCGCGCCGTGGAGGCGGGGGTTGCCATCCCTCTGGTGGGTGGAGCTGCTGTGGAGACGGCAGTAGTGGTGGAGGAGGAGGAGACGGCAGTAGTGGTGGAGGAGGAGGAGCCAGAAGAAGTGGTCGTTGCAGAGGAGAAAGTGGGGCAGCCTGCCCCCCTCGTGATGGAGGACGGTGGCGTTGCTGCTGTGGTTGAGGTTGAGAGCGACAACACCCTCGTGTTCAAGTTTGGCAGCTCAGGTATGGTGGTCATTTTTTTATTGGGGTCGACCATTTTTATTCCCCTCATAATTTTTTTTGTTTGCAGCAGACCCGCCCCCCGCTGTGGGCAACCGTGGCTCGGCCTCCAGCATGGCAGCCAGCGGAGTGCCTGGCAGTGGCAAGCCCAAAGATGAAGCGGTGGTCTTCACCTTTGACGCCCCAGGTGCAGCAGAAGTCAAGCCCGCGGCCGCAGCAGCGGCACCTTCTGCACCGGCACCTTCAGCAGCGGCACCAGCAGCAGCAGCAGCAGCAGCGGTGGCCGCCAAGGACTCAGAGTCGCCTGGTTCTGATTCTGGGTCCGACGTCGAGGCCAAGATAACCGCCACCGCCTCCACTGCGCGTGGCCGTAAGCCCCGCACCCGCTCCCCTGCCAGCGCATCCCCCAAGAAGCGCGCCCCGGCAGCCCCCCAAAAGGCCGCGGTTGACCCCCTGGCTGCTGCCCGCGCTGCTGCCACCAAGGAGGCCGAGTCCCACGATCCCGCTGTGGCCCTGGCTGAGAAGATGTACTGGCTGTACGCAACGGTGCCTGCCACCCCAGTGGCTGGGGCGCAGTGCACGCTGTACTTCAACCGCGCCCAGACCGAGGCGCTGGGCAGCAGCCCCCGCATCCAGCTGCACGCCCGGTTCAACAACTGGGAGCTGGAGCCGGCTGGGGGGGTGCCAGACAGGCTGGACATGGCGCCCGCCGAGGGGGTCGCCAAGCAAGAGGGTGAGCGCAGTACCGTAGTGTTTTGCCCACACTTTTTTCGTTTCAAATGCATGGATTCTGAGGAGCATGATTCAACGACGCAGGCACTGAATTTTGGAAGGCGACCTTTGCTGTCCCTGCCGCGGCCTACGAGCTGAACTTCATCTTCAGCGACGCAGAGGGCGCGTTTGACAACAACGCCGCCCAGAACTACCACCTGCCGGTGGAGGGCCCCATGACCAAGGACAAGTGGATCGACACTGCGGCAGAGAGAGCGGTGAGAAGACCGCCATTTTGTTTATTTATGTACTGGTGGCGTAGTTTACTCGCTGATCTGAGCATCAAGACTGTGTTTTTCTGTGTCTCTTTAATTTCAACAGGAGGCTGCCTTCCTGGCTCGCAAGGAGGCCGAGCGCGTGGCTGCTGAGAAGGCCGCCGCTGAGCGCGAGGAGGCCGCCCTGGCTGCCGACGCCCAGCGCGCCGACGACCTCGTGGCAGAGCTCAAAAACTGCTACGCTGGGTGGCAGGAGGGCGCGGCCACATCTGCAGCGCAGTGGCGTACGTCGCCTGCCTGTGCCGTGGCTGGCGGCAAGGTGACGCTGATGTACAACCGCCTGGCTGGCCCCATCGTCGGGTTTGAGATCCCAGAGGACCAGCGGTTGGTGCTCAAGGTGGGCCACAACGGGTGGAAGGACGTGCAGGACGTGCAGCTGGAGCGCGCCGCCCCCAAAGCAGCAGTAGCAGACGACGGTGGTGAGTAGTTTTATTTTTAATCCAACTGTTCGACATTCATTTATTTATTTTCAAAATGGATTCTTCGTGTCATTGCTGCTCTGCAGAGGAGGAGGAGTGGTGGCATGCCACCCTGGAGGTGCCTCGGGCCGCTGCCGTCCTTGACTTTGTTGTTCAGTACTACGAGCACTTTGACAACAACGGCGGGGCAGACTACAGGGTAAAGGTGGCCAAGCCACCTGCCGCACCCGCCACGGTGGAGGCATGGGCAGAGGGCATGCGCAAGGAGGTGCTGGCCGGCGTCACCGCCGCGCGCCGCGCCGCAGAGGCCGCCGCTGCCGCCCGCGAGGCTGCCCGCGAGGCTGCTCGCCAGGCCGTCCGCTCCAAGGCAGAGGAGGTGCGCCGCCGCATGATGCGGCACGTGCTCTTCACCGAGCCCTCCACCCCCGCCGCCGGCAAGGAGGTCACCATCTCCTACAACCCCGCCAACACGGTGCTCAACGGCGCAGAGCGGGTGTTTTTGCGGGGCGGCTACAACAGGTGGCGCCACCCCAAGGGAGTGGGACCCATCGAGATGACGCCGCCCGCGGCAGGCGCTCAGCACTTTTCCGCCTCCGTCGCTGTGCCCAAGGACGCCTACTCTGTGGACTTTGTGTTTAGTGACGCGCAGGAGGGCGGGCGCTTTGACAACAACAGCGGGCTTGACTACCAGCTGCCAGTGGAGGGGTCGGTGGTGAGCGAGCCCCCGCTGTACGTGGTGCACGTTGCCGCCGAGATGGCGCCCATCGCCAAGGTGGGGGGGCTGGGCGACGTCGTCACTGCGCTGGGCCGCGCTGTGCAGGAGGCAGGCCACCAGGTGGAGGTCATTCTCCCGCGCTACGACTTTTTCCTGTCCAGCCCCCTGCTGGGCGGCACCCAGTACGAGACCGAGTTCGAGTGGGAGGGCACCCGCGTGTTTGTGAGCTCGTGCATCGTCGAGGGCCTGCGCTGCTGGTTCATTGAGCCCGGGAACGGGCTGTTTGCCACCTCCACGGTGTACCAGGGCGCATCCGACGCCGCGCGCTTCAACTTCTTCTCCCGCGCTGCACTGGAATTTTTGCTGCGCACGCAGCGCCAGCCCGACATCCTGCACTGCCACGACTGGTCCACTGCCGAGGTGGCAAAGTCTTACTGGACGGAGTACCACTCGTACGGGCTGTGGCGCCCCAAGGTGGTGTTCACCATCCACAACCTCAACTACGGCGCCGCTGCCATTGGCGACGCGGCCTACTTCAGCCAGCGCTTCACCACCGTGTCACCCACCTACGCCTGGGAGATTGCGGGAAACCCCGCGGTGGCGCCCAACAACGCCAAGCTGATGGGCATCCGCAACGGCATCGACACCGACATCTGGAACCCAGAGACAGACGCGTTCCTGCCGGTGGGGTACACCGCAGACACCGCAGAGGCGGGCAAGGCGGCGGCCAGGGAGGAGCTGCGCCGGCGAGTGGGCCTGAGCGGGTGGGGGGACAAGCCGCTGGTGGGCGTCGTGACGCGGCTGACCAAGCAGAAGGGCACCCACCTCATCGCCCACTCCGCGTTCCGCACCCTGGACCGTGGGGGGCAGTTTGTGCTGCTGGGTTCTGCGCCCGACCCCAAGGTGCAGGCCGAGTTCAACGCGCTGGCCGCGCAGTACGGCGGCGACAACGCCGCGTTCTGCTTCGCCTTTGACGAGCCCCTGAGCCACCTCATCTACGCCGCGTGCGACATCATCCTGGTGCCCTCCATGTTTGAGCCCTGCGGCCTCACCCAGATGATTGCCATGCGCTACGGCGCCGTGCCCGTGGTGCGCGCCACCGGCGGCCTCAAGGACACCGTGTTTGACGTGGACAACGACAAGGCACGCGCCGCGTGGGAGCTGGAGGGGTCCACCGACTGGCAGGCAGACGGCGTGGATGCCACCAACGGCTTCAACTTTGACGGCACCGACGAGGGCGCGCTGGACTACGCCCTCAACCGCGCGATGGACGCCTGGTGGGTTTGAGCTGTTGAGTCGTGGTGTGGAAGCGTAGTGCTGAATTTATTCTCTTACCGTTTGTACAGGTACAACGACCGCGCCTGGTTCAGGTCGCTGCAGCAGCGGGTGATGCGGCAGGACTGGAGCTGGAACAAGCCCGCCATCGACTACATCCAGCTCTACTACGCGGCGATGAAGTAATCTGGTATAATACTAGTATTATTAGAACTGTGAGGCGACACGGAGGTGATGATGGTGAGAGTCAGGCAACGGGGCGTCGTCGTGTTGAGCCGATTTTTTTTCTCGAATAACTTTTTTCATACCGGTTTTTCTTCTTAAACGTTTATTTCTTTTCTTTTCCAACCCACCGAGACATGCTGCCGTGGTTTTCCATCAGCTCACAAGAAACCAATCCTTTTCCCCTTGATCACTGGAGATTTTCGTTTTTTCTGGCTTGCGTACTGCATGCACATATTTAAATCAAATTCGCCATAAACAGGAGCACCTCTTGATCTGTCGGGGCAAAAATCTGGGAGGCAGCGCCAGCAGCGCCCACGACCAGCCCGTGCACCGCAGCCCCTGGTTCGTGGTGCAGCACCTGCACGGCATCGTCGGTCACCACCGCCACCATGCCCTGGCTGGAGCAGCACAGCAAGCGACCGGCAGCGTCGAACGCCAGGCCAGTCACGCCACCACCACAGGTCGCAGCACGCGCCACCGGGCCCTCCTGGCTGCCCGCGCGCCGCAAATCCCACAGCGCAATGCCTCCAGCTGCGTCTCCAGAGGCGAACGAGTGGGCTTGCGCTGGGTGTACCTCGAGCGACAGCAGCGGCTGGCGCGGCTGCCCAGGTGGACCCCTCAAAGTGTGCTGCGCTGCTGCCAAGGTGGTGCGCCTGTCCCAAACCTGCACCGCCCCCGCCAAGCTCGTGGTCACAAAGGTGGAGGGGCTGGCCCACCGGCAGGCCGAAAACGAAGCGCCAGTGTGGGACACTGTACTGCTGCTTGAGCTTCCGCCTGCGTCATCCAGCTTGGTCAGGGCCAAGCTGCCATCTGCGCCAGCACTCAGCACAAGCCCCGACTCTGCGCTGATGGCCACAGCTGCCGCTGGCGCTGCGTGGGGCGTGCACCACCGGCGCAAGTCTACGCCAGCAAAATCCGTCTCGGTGAGGCCAATCGTCTCGGGGGAAGAGCCAGGGGCGGTGGGGCACTGGAGGCGCAGTCTCGACAAGCTGCCGTCGGCGAGAGCGGTAACCAGGGCCACGCTGCCATCGCCCAAGTCGGCGGCGGAAACTGCGGACGGGGCGGCTGCTGTGCAAAAGGACGCGAGGATGGAGAACCTGGGCGTGCCCGCTACGTCACTGGCGGTGTATCCCACGGCAAAATCGGCGAGCGCGAGATGGTACGCCTGTTGTTTTTAGTATTTGGGGGTGGAGAGGCACGGGGTTGTGAGAAAACAATGTTGAACGCAAGAATGCGTGGCCAAGTAACGACGAGTACTCGAAGAAATGGGAGATGACGGAAATCTTTACTTGACCGCCGCAGAGGAAAAAGTGATCAAAAACAGTTTGAATATATAAATCCCAAGTCTCCACGCACCTGCGCATCTTCGTTCCATCCAGTCAGCGCGAGGCAGTTGTGCGTGGTTGCAACGCCAGCGTCGTCTGCTTGGCCGGCCACAGCGAACGGGATTTGTGCCAAAGAACTGGCGCTTGAAGCCAGGAAGTGTCTGCTTAGATGGGGCCGTCCCATCTCGCGATTGCTCTGCGTGTTTTTTTTTGTTGTTGCGAAACTGATATAATTGATTGCGAGCTACGTCTGTTTATCTAACCACAGAGAGAGAAAAAAAAACGTAAGAGCGCGTTTTTTTTTGGAGGGGCTGTTTTGACCGCTGGCGGACGGAGGGCAGCAGCGCGCGAGCATGACCCGTGGTGGCGAGGAGTGGCAGCCCTGCACCGGCTGCAGCGCCTGAGGTGGATGCGGGGCTCCAGCAGGTGGTTGAGTGCGGCGCAGGGTGGTGGCGTTGTAGAAGAGGGCTGATCAAGCTGCCCTCTAGGCTGTCCCTCCATCTGCGAGGAGCCTGTGCTGCTCGTCATCGTGGTTGGTGCGGCGCTTTGCGTGCTTGCTGCTGCCTGCGAGCACTTGAGCGAGGCTGCCGTGCTCCGCGTGGAGCTGCTTGGGAGGAGATGTTGGGTTGGGGCACAAAATAATACCCCAAGTTCTGTTTTGATGGTGTCTGGCTGCTCGCATACAGAGCGTCGGTCGATGCCGTTAGCTGGCGGCGGCGCCGCCAGCTGGCGATGCTGAGCAGGCAGATGGAAGTGTGGAGGGGGGTCGTTCGTGCTCGTGGGTACCCACCTGCACAAAAATATACGCTCAACAGCCCCGCAGGTTGGCTCTTGCGCTGGCCCCGTTGATCTCGATATTTTCCCCGCCACGACGTATGGGACAGTGGCAGGTTGCGTAGAGCGGCCTTGCTACCATCTTGATAACTAAAATTGAATGGATTGAACGGGTTGCGGCCCCTGTCCTTCTGTATAAATTGTGTTTGCTTTGTGTGAAGTGTTACAAAAAAGGTCTTGTTGGTCCTCTTCCTGTTGCTCTCTCTATTTTAATACACAATGGAAACTGCTAAAGCGTTCGTGGGCAGCTGCGGCCTGTGCAAACGCCCCGGCGTGCAGTTGACCCACGTCAACATTTCAAAACCGACACCCGGAAGGCACCCCAACCTAGCACGAGTTCGCACAGTCTGCCGGGTGCATGCCAGGGCCACCGACGAGACCTGCTGCTCTCTCTGTGCCCATTCGTTTTCCCCAAAAATGAAATGAAAACATACACATCACATATTACACAGACATGATCGAGCGAATGGGCACAGAGAGAGCAGCAGGTCTCGTCGGTGGCCCTGGCATGCACCCGGCAGACTGTGCGAACTCGTGCTAGGTTGGGGTGCCTTCCGGGTGTCGGTTTTGAAATGTTGACGTGGGTCAACTGCACGCCGGGGCGTTTGCACAGGCCGCAGCTGCCCACGAACGCTTTAGCAGTTTCCATTGTGTATTAAAATAGAGAGAGAAACAGGAAGAGGACCAACAAGACCTTTTTTGTAACACTTCACACAAAGCAAACACAATTTATACAGGACAGGGGCCGCAACCCGTTCCATCCATTCAATTTTAGTTATCGAGATGCTAGATCAGTTGAACAGCTGCAGCACGTGGACTGCCAATTGCTGATGTGTACACGCGGTGGCCCTGCGCGCGCTGCGTTGGGAAATTCCTGCTACTAATGCTGATAAATATTAGTAGAAGATTGCTGCTGAGGGACAAAGCAATCCTTCTATTATTTGTATTGTTACATTCTCACCAGCCATACTACAGCCAAGGATAAAATAAATAAATAAATAGGGTCATCCCTTCTAGACATATATAAAAAATCATTCCTTTCTCTTCTTCCACCTCTGCTGGCTCCTCTACCTCCTCCATGGTGGCCAGCATGCCATCGTTGTCAGGGCCGTAGTCTGCTGGAGGATCCTCCGCCGTAGGTGGCACTTCGTCACTCGATGAGTATTCCAAGTCCACCTCCTCGATCAGACCATCACTGTATTCCTCGTGTCCCATCCCATAATCATCGTATCCCATTGGCATGTCGAACTCTTCTGGGTGAACCACATGGTTCTCCACGCCGACGGATGACGGCCCTGGCCCTGCATTTGCAAAAGTTGCAATGTTAATACATATATATATATATATGTATATATATATTTCATTTCAACCCTGTAACGTATGTATACCTATGTAAATATGTATGTCATATGTTGAACATATATAATATGGTAATATTAATAATTTCTTAAATACGGTCTGTAAAGATTTTAATATATTTCTGTGATATTTTATTGAACATAACAGAAAAAATTAGGTTTGAACTTGAGCTAGTTTGATTCTCACCTTCGTCTGCTTCAATGGCCTCATCCCTCTTCTCTAACTCTCCGTCGTGGCCAGAAGGTTGCCCTGCCGCCTCCTCTCTGGTCGGTGCTGTTGCTGCTGCACATGCCTGCAGCCGGGCCTGACCCCAAAACAGAGAAAGCTCTCGATTTTTATTATTTTCCGTAAGAACATACACAAAGCCGCATGTTTTTATTAATTTTTTATAACCAACCTCGACGCCTAGTCGGGGCTCCACACCACTTGCTGCCACGGCACCGTCACCAACCCCATCGCCGCGGGCCAGGGACATGCTCATGGGCAGCGGCGGAGCCAACCGAGTGCCTCGCCAACCGGCTGCACCTCCCTTTCTGCCTCTGCCGACGTCCTGTGGTCGGTGAGCTGCCGCAATGCCCCCCCTGCTTGTGCTTATACAGGCACCTGCCCCACCGTTGCATCCGCTGCCCGGCTATCTTCGGCTGCTGCCACCGCCGGTGCCGCGTGAGCTATTGGCCTCGGACTTTCTGGAAAATCCAGCCTGCGGGAAGCTGACCGCTGCTGCATGGAATCGACTGCCAATGCAGAGCTCGCAGGGGACGGTAGGTGTGTTTGGTTGTCAATAGGCCTCGCAGTTGGCGCCGGAACGCTGCGGTGAAAGGCTGCAGGTCCGGGGAGGAAGCCGCGCCCGTGCTGAAAAAACGTACCACCAAATCCTACCCTCGTGAAGTTGTGTAACGAAGCGATGCTGGGCTTGGGGGCCGCTTGGTTTGCTACCCGCGGTGCCGCTCCCGCTTCCGAAGCTGGCGCAGGAGATGGTTCTTGCACAGCAGGCTTCTTTGCAGGCGGGGGACGGCTGCTTGGGCTCGGCCCTGTCAGCGCGGTGACGGGGCTTGCTTGCACAGAGTGCGTGCGTTTGACAGTTATTGTTTTACGCATCGCATCATCTGCCACCTCACGATGCTGGCAATCTGCAAAAGTGGATGTCAGAGAACACAGTGAGAGGTAGAAAAATGAGGCGGCACGTACGATGCTAGACGTTGACTCTATTGGAATGCGTCCTCTATCAAGAGAAGGAAAATCTAGTAAGTTTTTTCTCACCCCCGATTTTCAGACTTGCCATCAAGCGCGAGTTTTCGCTGCCTGATCCACCACCATCGCGGGGCTTCACATGCCCTAATGCTTCCTTTGTGGTTGCTCCCCCAGGCTGCTGCGATGGTGCCCCTGCCGCACGCGGTAGCGGCAGCCGATGGCCCTCTCCTCGCATCGCCAGCCCGGCAGTTGGAGGCTGTAGGCCTACATGAAATGAAGAAATGCATGGTGGTGCTGTGCTGTGTGCTGTGAGTTTAATTTAAATGGTGGTTTTCTCCACATATTTTTGGGCGAGTATTATAAAATCTCACCGTCAGCCGCGGGCCGAGCCTCCTCGGGCGGGGCAGCAGGCTCGGGGGTTTCTTCAACCTCCTCCTTCTTGGACGCTGCTTCCGCTGCGGGGAGCGCTGCGTGAGACGGAGGCGTTGGCTCTCCGTCTTGCTCATCCTAGAGGCTGACCATGTTATCATCTACGAGGCTGGGGATCAGGTTGGTCATCCCGTCCTCCAGGTCCGTGGCTGATGCGTCCACCTCCCGCTGCAGCTGTGCCTTCTTGATCCATATCTTCCTCGCCCTCCATGGCTGTCGCTCCATGCTGCTCCTCTGCTGCCTCCCCCGCTACAGGCAGAGGCGACGTCTGCGGGGGGGGGGGGGGGGGGGGGGGTCACTTGAATTATATCATAGAGTATTTAATAATTTCGATGCAGATGCATAAACGCAATAAATTTTGATGCGTTGAGAAATTTGAGGTAAATAATATGGTGATCGCCCCTCACCGATACCATCACTGGCAGGCCTGGGCTCGTTTGACTTTGGCTGCTGTGCTTTCGCTGCAAGTAGAGGGTGGAAATCCGTTGATTTTAGAAACTTTCCGGTGGCAATTCAGCTGTGGTCGCTGGTCATGGAGTATATCCCATTTTTTAAAAGCCCATTTGATAAAATGGTGCAAATGAATATCGTATATATTAATGATACATCGTTGAAACCCACCGCTTTCAATCCCATTAAATCCTAAAGTTGTGCCATGAAGAAACCACAATCCGCTTTTTTCCGCGTTTCTTTTGGGATTCGTAAGTGCTTTTAAACGATACTATATGATTATTGGCTCTTTCCCCCCGTGGTTCTTAACCACAGCCTGTTATTCGTTTAATTTTCTTATCTCTGGAAAAAAATAGTTACATACATACATACATTACAGGTTTAAAGTCCGCACAAAGAAGCAGCTAAGGCAACATAGCAGACTGGCACCGAAGTGCAAGCAGAAATAATAATAATAAATTGATGAATGAAAATGAGAATAAAGAAAGACCAAAGAAAAACCAACCGCTAAAAGAAAAAGAGAAAAAAATAACAAAGGAAAAGAAAAGAAAAGCTTATATCCAACCACGCAGCTTCTCGTACTCGCCAGCGTCATGGCTGGCTTTAATGAAAGAAGCAACCTGCTTCGGAGCTTGCTGCAGAAACTGAAAAAGATTCAAAGGAGAATAAGGGGAAGACGAAGAAGAAGATGGCGCGTCAGGGAATAAAGATGGGTAGGATGCCCGCATTGCTACCAACGAAGGGCATGTGCAATGAAAAACCATGTGCTCTTCGTCCTCGCAAGAACCAGAAGCACACAAGCGGCATGTCCGATGCGAATGCGGCAACCCTAAAAAGTTGCACCTCCCCGATTTTTTTCCGACGTTTCTTTTTTGTAAACCCAGGCATTGTACATACACATTGAATGTAATTAAATACGTATTTTAAGGACAGCACCCGGATGGGCTCCCCGTCCTTACTTGTCCATGAAGAAAACTGACATTTTTACTTTCCCAATCGTAACTTTTCTCCTACTTCCGAATCTTTTATGAGCACACCGCCGCAGCTATGGACACCTGAAAAATATGTAGTACATTGAAGAGCCCTTTATACAATTGCAAGATTACAAGCTGTGCATCTTCGTGGTACTTACCAAATAATAATAAAAAATATATATAGCGTAGCGCAGAAAATTACAAACTTCCCTTTCTAGTACATGAGAATAGTGAAGGTGGTATATAAAATTACCATCATTCTTGCGGCGAAAAATTAATAGTGAACCAATCGCACGAGCTATTACCGATAGTACTACAGGTTGTTTACTGCACTGCGACGTCGGATGCTTCACTTCCCCGTGGTATCGTAGTCTCTATCGGACGGGTACAAATGGCGGGTGCCACATTTCCAGTGAGCACACCGGGTAGTACACCATAAACCCTTAAGCCAGGGGTTGAGTGACCGCTGTAGATGGGAGGGGTGCTGGGCGGGCCAGCATTGCCCAAGCGCGAACCCCAAACCGGACGGGCCGTTTGCCGTCCGGAGAGTCCTGCTTTCCCCAATTTTTTTTTCCTCTTTCTTTTATTCATGTCGGTCGCGCCGGTGGGGGACTCAGGAAGACAGGGGCCAGAGTCTTACATTGTGGGCGACGGTGCGGTATCGGCGTAATGCTGTATCCGTACGCCCCCAGTACCTGAGGTTGATCCCACGGATGGAAGGGGGTACTCCGCCTTACTGTGGCGGGGTGAGTGGCACGTCGGCTTGCACCAACCTTGGTAGTAGACGTTACAACCATATGTAAAACCTCCAAACCTCCAAACCTCCAAACCTCCAAACACAAAATTATGTACGGCAATTTCCTAACTTAATTCTGTCCCCCAAATACATACATTGAATTGTTGAGACACCTAATAAAAGTCAGTGCACTTGGAAATGCATTTTGGAGCAAATTGACAGCATTTAGGCAAGCTGTTTATTTCGTTTTCCACATTCAAAGAATTGCGACAGCCCAAATGTCGAAAGACTATCTGAGCCATTCGACGCTCTTGAAAGTACCGACAAGCGAAAAGAATAATATTCTCGGATGAAAGATTGAAAATCGCTGTTGGATGCAAGGGCAACTACGTGATATGGAGACGAGAGGAGAAAAACTCGCGAGTTGCAATAAAACCAGGAGCTTTAACGCGGCCAGGTTGAAAACCCCGGCATTTTGAACTCCCTTCGCAAAAATGTAATTGCATCTCGAAATTGAAAAGTTGCCTCCTCGAGGGGACGCGCAGAGGCGCCGAAAGTGTGCACGCCAACATGCGTTCAGACGATGCGGCCGGCGGGCCACGGGGAAGCGGGTCCGGGAGGATTAGGGTTTTAGGGTTTAGGGTTTAGGTTTTAGGGTTTAGGTTTTAGGGTTTAGGTTTTTTAGGTTTTTAGGGCTTAGTTTTTAGGGTTTAGGGTTTAGGGTTTAGGTTTTAGTTTTTAGGTTTAGGGTTTAGGGTTTAGGGTTTAGGGTTTAGGGTTTAGGGTTTAGGGTTTTAGGGTTTAGGGTTTAGGGTTTAGGGTTTAGGGTTTAGGTTTTAGGTTTTAGGGTTTAGGGTTTAGGGTTTAGGGTTTAGGGTTTAGGGTTTAGGGTTTAGGGTTTAGGGTTTAGGGTTTAGGGTTTAGGGTTTAGGGTTTAGGGTTTAGGGTTTAGGGTTTAGGGTTTAGGGTTTAGG